>OX422215.1:672302512-674702512 GCA_949130495.1 Sambucus nigra
CCATTGGGGACTATTAGGATGAGGTGGTATGTACCACGGTGGATATGCGAGTATGCCATTTTATTTTGGGGAGGCCATGGAGATTTGACCATTGTAGTATGAATGATGGTCGGGCCAACACTTATTCATTTACACACGAGGGTAGGGACCTTGTCCTCCGCCCCATGTGACCATTTTTGATGTGTCAACCTTCGGCTCTAGTAGTTTCCCATCAGGAGCTAGCCACCGAGGCCGGTGAGACTAGATTATGTTATTCTCTTATTTGCTCCATCACCACACTGGAGTCTTCTATTCGACCGTATGTCCAGAGCTTATTGTACTCTTTTAGTGATGTGTGCACGCCGTAAGATGAGCTTCCTCCTTTTTGGGATATACAACATGCTATTGACTTCATCCCTCGGGCGTAGCTCCCCAATATTCCCCACTATCATATATCGCCTACAGAGCACGCAGAGTTATAGAAATAGGTCACTGAGTTGTGTGACAAGGGGTATATTTGGGAGAGCATGTCTCCTTGTGCGGTCCCTGCACTACTAGAACCCAAAAAGGACGGGAGTTGACGCATGTGTGTGGATAGTCGCACCATTAATAAAATCACGATAAAATATCGCTTCCCTATTCCCCGACTTGAGGATATGTTGGACCAACTTCATGGGCTGACGATTTTCTCCAAGCTAGACTTGAAGAGTGGTTACCACTATATACATATGATCCCGGGTGATGAATGGAAGATAGAATTTAAAACCAACGATGGACTTTATGAATGGACGGTGATGCCTTTTGGTCTATCCAATGCTCCATCCACATTCATGAGGATGATGACCCAAGTTTTTCATCCATTCTTGCACAAGTTCATTGTGGTATATTTTAATGATATATTGATTTATAGACAGTCCGAGGAGGAGCACTTGCGACATGTGACTTAGGTCCTGGAAGTTTTAAGAGTCGAATTCTTTTTTCTCATGTTAAAAAATTGTTCTTTTATGGTTCCATCAGTGACTTTCTTGGGGTATGTAGTATCGTGCGATGGTGTTCGGGTGGATGATACCAAAATTTAGGCGATAGTGGATTGGACCACCCCCACTTCACTGACTAGGGTTCAAAGCTTTTGTGGTCTTTCTAGGTTCTATCGACGTTTCATAGCAGGGTTCACCACTTTTATGGCTCCAATCACAAATTTGATGGGTACTTCTGCGACCACGAGGAGGCTGATCGGGCATTAACATATATCAAGGAGTTGATTAATACTAATCCTATCCTCTCCTTGATGGACTTTGATTAGTTACTTGAGTTGTCTTGTAATGCATGCAAGATAGGGGTGGGTGCTATCTTGAGTCAGAATAGGAAGCCCATTGCATTTTTTGCCAGATTTTAACGGGAGCAGACTTACCCTATTCTACCTATGACTTGGAGTTTTATACAATTGTGAAAGACATGAAGTTTTGATCACCCTACCTACTATATAAATAGTTCTTCATCATCCGACCATGAGGCCTTCTAATTCCTGCATATCCAGCTGCGTGTTAGTGAGTGATACGCCAAGTGGATAGCCTATAGAAGTGTATTCCTTCTTCATTTTTGCGAGAGAAGATAATTTCTGAGGTTCACAGAGGTGATTTAGCAGGTCATGTGGGACAGGCCCGCACCCATGCATTGTTACGAGATTGATTTTATTGGCCAACCATGAGATGTGATACTAATGTTTTTATCAGATGTTGTTATACTCATTAGACGACCAAGGGACATCAATCAAAATGATGGGTTGTATAGTCCCCTGTTGATATGCGAGCGCCCATGGTAGGACGTTTTGATGCATTTCAGTGTGGTACTTACCCATACTTTTAGTGGGCATGATTCTATTATTGTGGTAGTAGATTGATTCTCCAAGATGCTTCATTTCATTCTGTTTTCTTGCACAACAAATTTTTTGAATAATGGAACATTTTTGTGGAATAAAAATATTAAAAAATGGTGTTACATAAAATGGTCCTAAATGAACATGATTTTGAATAAAATCAAGGTCAAAGTGTAAAGGACAAGAACTGATGGTTTTCAAAGTGTAACACAAATTGGGGTGAAAGCCTCGGGTTTGGCTTCAGCCAGGTGAAAAGGAAAAGTAGAATAATGTGGCCATTTGCAAAATGTTAAAACACATTGAAAAAGAACTCGGATGATACCTAGATAATTACGGAGGGCCCGAAGACCTGAGGTGAAAGAACGAAAATCACTAGCCAGAGCATATAGTGGTGTCATCAACGGTGTGGAGCCCGTTAAAGTACGTAGTTTATTGGAATGTTACAAGAAAAGGATTAAGAATTAAGAAGTATGTCAGGAAATCGGTTGTATGGTGAAAATGTAAAGGAACAACCTCACTTGAATGAATTAATAAATGTTCCGATAAAGGTTAAAGTGAAGAAGAAATGTGAGGTTTAATCTCTGTGCACAAACTAAAAGAAAAGTGAAGTGTAGTGAGTAAATGGGTCGTTACGAAACCTAAAAACGTTTAACCCATAATTAATATAAGGGCGTGTTTGTAAAAGATTTACAAAGGCTAAATAACTATTTTCTAACGCGCTGTTCACGTGTGTTGAAAATTTGATTTTCAATGAAAATACTAATGCGAATTGGCTTAAATAGAAAGGGTAATTTTGATAAAGAAATGACTTTCTATTAGACAAAGTGTAGTCGTTTCAAGTATTTAACCGTTCGTGATGAATAAAAGGATAAATATCAAATTAAAAGAGAGGAACTCTTTCATAAGATTAAGGTAAGTTAATCGGGGTAAACAACATTTTTGAAAGTAGACGGTTTCATGCATTAAGTACATATATGTGTGTAAATATACAAACTAGTTGCATGTGCACATAGACATAATGCGTTAGAGTGTTTTTTCTTTCGTTCGATTCTACATAGCATTGATATATATTTCCCACTGAGCATTCGACTCACACCCTCATCGTTATTACGGTAGGTTAGGTGCAGTTTCATATTTTGAGAGTTTTAAACAAGTAAGTACTCGCTTTTATTTTACGTTGTCATATTTCCATGCTTGGACTCTGGGGACTCTCTCCATAGGTCCCTCATGAATTTTAAATATAAACTGGATTCACATGCTAAATAAGTGAAGCGTTAATTAAAATAAAACTTGATTACCAAAATTATATAGGTTATTTCATTGCACTTCACACCCAATAATCGGGTCGAACTAGGTTGACTACGAGTAACCCATAAATCCGAGACGGCGCATTACATCACTACGCATTCGATTAATAGTGAAACTATGCTAGTTTTGTATGACACGACACTTGGTTATAAGTAACTCAACTATGTCGGAATTTTCCCTCAGAAATCCAACGATTGAGTATAAAAAAAATCATTGACCATCCTAAGAATGTATCTCTTACAACCTAAGATCTCCAAATGAGTAGGACCCATAAGATACATGTGAATTAACTATAAACCCAACAGACGGTAATGTCATTTAATTTTTTATGGGGCTTCGAATTTTGTTTCCTTTTTGACAAGTTTGTAAAACCGAGGAAGTTGGTTTCCTAAGTGATGTTAAGCCACGAACTAGGTCTTTTTTCACTAATCTCTCAAGATCTCTAAAGTTCACATGACCTAACTATTATTGCCAAAGGTCCATAAAGGAGACCTTAGGACTGTTGCACAGAAAGGACAACTTGGGAATAATCCCATACAAATTATCTTTATTCCTTTTACCTTGTAGTCAAAGTTCATCGAATTGGTCATAAATGTTACACTCGGACTGATCAAACACGACCCTAAAGTTTGCATCGCATAATTGGCTTATTTTAACAAAGTTTGCTTTCAACCCTTTCACGCACAACACATTATTTAGTTTATGGAATCTGGTATCTCAACATAACATCTCCCTAAAATACAAGACCTACTCCCATCTCTAAATGTTACTTTACCATCCTTATAATCCTCAAGGTAAGTGAAAAATGTTATGTCACTTGGCATATGCCTAGAGCACCCACTATTAAAATACCACTGGAATGTATTTTGGACCTTTAGAGGGATATGCGCAATAAGAGCTTTGCCGTCTCGTTTAGGTAGCCAAATTAAGGTACCCTTTTGCTTGCCTTTATTGTTGTTGGCTCTATTCCAAGCATTGGAAGAGTTATCAAATGGAAAAAAACATCTGTTAAAATTATTCCATCAATCTTTACAAATAAACAACTAGAAACTTAAGTTGTCTCAAAGACTATCAAAGTAGCTAGAGCGGTGTGAGAGAGTATGTGTATGTTTAGTTGTACCTAGCATGTATCAAAATGCTCTAAGGTCACCTCTTATTTGAAAAAAGTGCAATCATAGAATTTTTTCGATCTACCTCAATTTTCTTTCTTTGATCTTTTTTTTTGTGGTTTAGGTTGAGGGCCATAAGGATTAACCACAAATTTAGGAATCGGTTTCAATTTGGCACTGAAAGTGGATGCATCATCATTACTATTCCTCGTCTCTCACAAAAACCTAAAGGGGGATCGACGAACATCTGCTACCTTCTTTGATGTATCCTCTATAGTAACCTTAACCTCCTGAGAACGTTTTTGATGTTTCTCGAGTTGAGATATAAGCTCTTTTCAAGTTTCTCACGAGTCTTCACAAATTCTTGAAGATCTCTCGTATGAGTAGCCGCCTTATTTGACAAGTAACTATTTATCCTCTAAACTAAAACAACCCTTTCTACCAAACCTTCTCTCATCGAGGACTCTCTATCTCTCTCTCTCTCTCTCTCTCTCTCTCTCTCTCTCTCTCTCTCTCTCTCCTTCTCTCTCTCTCTCTCTCTTATCTCAACTCCTTCTATAAGGATAAAAATCTAATTACTAAACTTTTATTTTTTTCTTCATTTAAGGGACTCAGCGTTGAGAATGTTATAAGCACGTTGGAGGTCTCTTTCTCTCTCTCTCTCTCTCTCTCTCTCTCTCTCTCTCTCACACACACACACACACACAAACGCACACATAAAACATCCTTTCCATTACTCTCACATGAATGAATAAACTCATTGTCGAGGTTTTCATTTTTCGTATCTTCCTCATCGACGTGATTTTAGGTTCATCAGGTGATTTTCCCCTGGAATACACCGACACAAACTCTCTATCGCTAAGCGTGGAATTTAACACAATTTTGACTTTTCCTTATCTATTTAACCAAGTCAAATACTCATGAGTTATGTGACCCTTACCTTCATACTCAAAACACCTCTCCTCATGGATCTTTGGAATATCGTTTTTTTCTTTTTCAAATTTTTTCTTACCTGATTTATAATTTTTATTTTTCTCAAAACTTTTCTTTTCGTTAGAAATATTATATTTTCTAAGTTTGAGAAATGTTTTGTTGTTTTATAAAATGAGCTAAATCATCCAAGCCAAAGTCATACTCGAAATCGAACAAACTCTCTCTTTGTTTTTAGATTTCACTTTTAATGTAATTCCTTTTTCCTAAAGTTTAACTGTTTGGGGAAACATATTTATATTTTACGTTTGAGGGCCTACCACGACTTCTTCTAATAGAAGATTATCTAGTATCCCTAACAAATTTAACACGGTAAACTTAGGAATAAAGCAGGCAACGAGTGATCTTAAAATTTTCTTAACTACACCTGTCTCTGGAATTTTCTCACCTAAATTGAATGTAGACTTTACTATAACAGACAGATGTGCGTAAAAATTATCAAAATATTTAGACTCAAACATAATTATTCTTTTAAATTTTGCGGTGAGGTTTTGAAGCTTAGAAGGCTTCACAAAATTATTACCCGTGTGAGTTGGAGTGTATCCCAAGCTTCTTTAGACATGGCGTACGTCATAATGTTGTGGAACTCATCAGGAGAAAAGGAACACTTACTGCGCGAGTTAAAGTTTATCCATCTAAAATCGTCCTCTGCCCATGAAGCAATAATTTTTTGGGGTTATGACATTATCAACTGACACAATGGGTGGTGCCCACCAACTTTCACAAACCGACAAGACACATTCATCTATAGATTTGAAAGCGGACCTCATCCTTGATTTCCAGTTGGCATAGTTTGAACCATTAAAAATAGGCACCCTATTAGATAGATTATCCATTAAATATCATTTTTAAAAACATATTGTAACCTACTTTGATACCTATTTGAGAAGGTAAGTTATCCAATGGATTAATTTGTATCTTAGGTTCCCACACACAAATCTAACTTTTTACTTAATTTTAACTTTTATTAAATTAGGTGTTCATACAAGATGTGTTCCAATCATAAATTAAGAAACCATGAAAGCAAACGATCACGCAGAGATGAGGAAAAATCTCTAAAAAGGGAAATTCCTATATTAAACAATTTAGAATGATTTCACAGAGAATTGACTTACAATTGACTTAGACAAACTAATTAAGACGTGCAGAGTCTTCAAAACATTTTAAAGAATACGACTTGATTCAGATCCATCCATAGGTAGCAAGCCACCCTCGATGCCCACCGATCAACCTTCCTTCTTCTTCAGCATTGAACCCTCGGTTAATAACTAAATCATAGAGAATGATTTTCACAAAGTATGTGAATGGCAATTGGATCTAGGGTTTCACAAACTCACAAATCACATAAGGGAATGAAACATTTTTGAATAAAAAATTATCTTGCTGAAAATAAATATGAAAACCTTGGGATTATGACGAAGTCATTTCGGAAAAGTCCCTTGGAAAAACTACTCAATATTGGTATTTATACGGTCTCTGTGAATTTTGAGCTGGTGTATATCGTTTGAAATAAACTGGACTTCGTTCGAACGAAAACTACACTTTCATTCCAATGAGGTTCTTTCTTGTTCTAACATCCTTATCATTTCATTTTAACAACCATCTAACGTAGTTCGAACGAGATTTCTTTGTCTAGAAAATATACCTCGTTTGAAGGTCGTTAGAAGCATGTTTTAACCAGACCCTAATTCTCGCTCGAATGAGACCTCTTCTCGTTTGAATGGAGTCAAAATATAAATTTTTATTTTACAAAAATGGCTTGATTTTTCTAAAAGTAACATGCCCACATGTGATATATAAAATTTATGAATGCTCGTGTTTTATACATTCATATCTTGTAGGGGTGTCTTCGATCTTCGAGATGTCATAGTTTGGTTAAATGAGGCGATTTCTTACTTGATACGTCAAAAATAAAATATATGCTAAGCTATGAGCAGTTATAAATATTTGATCTTACATTATTAAAGTACAAGTATCTACGACGCTGAAGGAATTCCTCGTGTTGCACCACTTTTCCCATGATGAGGACTATTTTTTAATTATTTAATAATATATCTATTAATTTTATAAATATTTATTAAATAAATAAATAATTAGAGTAACTATATATGTGACCCTATGGTACGTCCTCGTGTTGCGCCACTTTTTCCTACAAAAAATATCATTTTTAATTATTTTTAATTTTTCATGTACTACATTTCGTTTTTTGTTAATTATTAGTTAATTAAATATATAAAGTACAAATAAGTTCTCACATTGCATTAACTTTATTTTGGGGTTTTGACCTTGAGGGGTACAGTTATGGAAATTTTCTTGAAGGAAATATTTATTGTGATATTTAGGGTGTTAATCCTAAGGGGAATTTAAGGTTTGAATTGAGTGATTTTAGAACCTTAAATTAATAAGTGTGTAAGTCTTATTGAATAATAAATTCTGATTATTTTTATGTTTGTACTAATTGAGCAAGTATGGATATATTGGTGGAGTGAATCCAAAGTAAAAAATTAATTAATGCGTGTTTAATTAAATTTGAGTCAGAATATAGACTCGTGGATAATTTGGTCTAGTGCTACGAGATTGTGTGCTCGCCATAACAGGGATTCAATTATATATATATATATATAACATAAATATCGTTGATTAGATATTTGGTAAATGCATACCCCTCTAGTTCTATCATAGGAGGTTGCACGATGTGGGTGAATCCTTTGGCTTTAGGTGCAGGGTGAGTATAGTCCCTAGGTCATATCATTTGTATTTAGGAATAAGACATCTTGGGTATGATTCAGTCTCATTTCTGGAGGGAACTATGACCGCCTCCGCTGCGTTTATTTTAATTCACTGATTCGTGGAGCTAACCGTGTCAGGGTGTCCAGGTGGATGAGTATACCTGGATTGATAACATTGTAGAGAGCATCCGGTGAGTGCCTACTCGGGATGATGGTTATATATTTATGGCATGTGCATGAATGTCGTAATATGATTATTCGTATATACATATAGTGCATAAATCATATGCGAGTAAAATATATGATGCGAATTGTATTCTTTACTATATAACTCATGAAAATGTTATATAATCGTAAATGAAAAAATGATTTGTTAAGTTAATGTGATATACAAGTTATAAATCATATATTAAATATACTGGGGTTACAGTAGGGTGACAAAAAGGAATTATATAACAAGTACTGGTTATGGGGTAGATGACTAGGTTGGTTATATAGAGAAATGATAGGTATGCACATTAGTTGAGTATGAAGAGAATTCATGCATTTATATTTACCACAATTTAATTCACTTGCTAAACATTTTAAATGTTTTGGGTTCTAATCCTTCCTATCAAATATTTTCAAAAACCCTTTTAGGTGTTCAACCATAGGGGCTCCAGGATTTATCTTATTCCAGGGTACGTAGTTGGAGTACATGTGGGTACTGAAAGACTTGCATTAGACACTCACCTCATTCATGCCTAGATATGGGTAATATCTCAGTTTTAGTTTCAAGCGTGTGATTATGGCAGTTGTGCATTTTTATTTCGGATCAACATGTATTGGCTATATTCTCTATGTGTCGGATTTATTTTGGTTTGTTTTTTTTCAGTTGATGTTTATTCGTCTAGAACTATATTTAGATGATTGTAATATGTTTAGACTCGTGATATTGTGATGGATTTGTTTGGTTTTCTTACTGCACTTATTTTTTGGTTAATTCAGAAGATAAATTTTTGACACCGGCTTAATTAATCATTAGGTGGGTAGTAAATAATAAGTTCGACAGTGATGCTAAGAATGAACCAAACAGAAATCCTGTTTAATTTGATAAAGGCATGATCACCCGATATTTAATTGGGTGGGGTGTCACACAGGTATAGGTGTCCCCCGAGTAAGTCTTCATGTTGTACAATGTTTTCTGATGAGCAGTACTTTTTATTATTTAAAAATGAAATCTAAAATTGTTTTCCCTTTCTTAGTTTTGCGTCGATCCTCCAGTAGATTATAATCCAGCTTAATTTTCATAAACCTGTCTTCCTTTTTTTAAAAAGCTCACAAGGAGTAAAGTTTTATTAAAAAAAAGGTGGATGAGTGTGCTCACCACAAAGGCTAATAAAAGAAGAGAAATAAAACAAAAAATCCTAATACTGAGTTATATAAAATGAGTTCATTTGATGTTGATATCCATATCAGATGAAGCTGAAAATTTGAGAAGTCCTTTGTTCATCATTTAAAAAGATTGATCAAAGTCCAACAATCTGATCAAAACGCAACAAACCTTTAAAAAATAGGAAGTAAATTCCATTCTAATAGGATGGTCCAAATAATCCCCCAGAATGAGGATTTGAAGTTGACCCATTCAATGTATGTAAATGTTTTTAATTCGTTGTGAAATCGACTTGAAACGTCTAGTTAGTGTCGTATGTAAAAATTAATGTCCTATGTTGACCAATGAGAAGTAGACATTTTCTTCCTACACGGCTACCCCAGCTATCTTGGCCGGCTCCAGAAGCACGTAGTTGGCCATCATGCTGACTAACCCAAAGAATATGAACCATCAAGAATAGCAAAGTTTACTCGAGTGGAATAGCGACAAGTACTGAATATACCAATCTTATTTATTGTACACATATGTAAATGACTACATATATAAAGCTATTCCATCTCTTGGATCCCTAACCACTATAAATATATGATCTCCTTTACCTCAAAGTATGATTTGATCAAGCACAAGCATATCCAATACTGATATATTGTACTCACTCGAAATAATACCAGCAATGGACATAGGCTTTACTTATTGTTGTTTTACTTTAGAAACCTTGTTTGTTGTGTGTTTTCCAAGTTTGTTTATCTTCATTTATCTAGTATTAGAAATTTAGATCTGCTCCATTTTTAGACATCAACAGATTGGCATCGTATGTGGGAACTACTCCTTGTCATTATTCTCTACCTCCTTTATTTGTTGTGTTAATCTTGGAAGTTCTCTGGGGAATGAATTGTTCTTGAAAGTAGCCTTGCGACTGGATGTAACAATCCAGATGCATCCGCTCTGCCATGTGTGTCAGATCTTCAGGGAATTTTTCTTAACCTGGATAAGGGACATGAAGCCATGCAGGAGTTAATTAGGCAATTATCCTTCATTTTACAAGACAATTCCACCGCTGTACCATCCCGTAGGGACATATTACCTCCACCATCTAGGAATGAGATACGTCATCACTCCAGGTCCTCTTACGACAAATCATACCATCTTGGAGAAAATCGTCAATTCGATCTATGAATTATTACGATGGTTGATATTTCTCTAAAGAACGCCAAGTGCATTGGAACGTTTAAGTAAGGCATATGACTTTGATCATTTGGGTCCCCGAGCATCTAGAGGCTATTACAGAGAGCCAAATCGATCCTGAGAACATAAAGAAGGATCCATGATGTCTCGGTCTAGGATAAGAGGCTATGTGCATGCTGAGAAAACTTTTTAGAAAGATAGATCATTACATATGAATAGTAAAGCAACCAAAGTTATTTCGGTTAAGTCTAAATCAAAGGAAAATTCCTAGAAAAGATCCATGCAACGACTAGAAGATGGGATAGGAGAAATGCCTAAGACTAAGAACCCTTTGCAGATGAGGTTTTTGCCCCTTTTATTCAGGCCATCGTGGGTCACTCCACACCTTCTAGATTTAAGCTGGAAGTTGTTACCCCCAAAAATGATGGGAAGATTGATCTGTTCCTCCATATTGAGCGATATCAAGCCGCTGTCGATATCTATTATATCCCCGATGATATGCGTTAGGGGGCGTTCTCTAGTTCCATCATAGGCCCATCCCAGATCTACTACAACAACCGTTCCATAGGTAAAAATTCTAGTTTCCATTAGTTAGTTGAGCTAAGTGTTAATTAATTTTGGTTTGGGCCCAACCTGATCAAGAGTGTCCTTATCCCTTGACCGTGACTCAAAAACCTTGATAAAGTACTTGAGAGTACATCACTCGCTTAGACACTAAGAAACTAGAGGTGGTTGATTATGAAGAGAAGACTGTCATTGCATCACTGATGAGTGGTTTTCTCTCCGGGTATCTTTACTATGCTCTATAAAATAACCCTCCTAAAATTATGACAAAGCTGATAGCTAATGCTGGAAAATAATTAATCTTAAGAAGGCTAAGTTGTTAAAGAATCTCTAGAGATGAAAATAGTAAGTCAAAAGAATTCAAACAAGAAATATGAGAAAGGAAACAAGGTTGAGAAAATCATGGAATATGATGAGTATATTCCCCTCACCAAGGGTGTTCATCACATATTAGAGGAGATTAGGGGTAGCAAGCATTTAAATTGACTTGGAAAGTTGAAGTCAACTACCAATAGGAGTAATAAATCAAAATATTCTGATTTTCATAGAGATCACGGGCACACCACTAATTATGAGGATGATCGGGATATACTATAAGACGGCATGAGTCACATGGACGAGGAAAAGATGACTTAAAAAGGGCACGCAATAATAATTACGAGGATGATCATGATGTGTCAATGAAACTTGAGGATCATGAATTTGAGTTATTAATGATTTCTTTTGGTTGTCACTTCATTGTAAGAGGTGATGTTGGTTGGGGGACAAGATAGATGAGAAAAAGGCTTATCTAAATGTAGTCGAATTTTGACTTTCTATTAGACAGATTAACATATCTAAATGCACAGGTGGTCAACCTACTAATGTTAACAAGGACATTTGTGATCTGGTTCTCTAAGAGTTATTTGAGTAGAATACAATACCCTCTTGATTAGCCACTTTTCATCACTTGCAGGGTTCATCATGGCTGGATAGAAAGAGTTTTGGTGGACAATGGTATTTTAGAAGATGTCATGTTCTATAACTATTTTCATAGCCTAGGTCTATAAGACAGAAAACTATAACCTCATCACAGGCCTGTCATAGGATTTTTTGAAAAAGGAGTTTATCCTTCGGAGATAATCAAGTTGGATGTAATGGGCATCATTTAGCCAACAAGTAGGAAAGAGAGGATTTGTTTCTTCTGGGCTGAACACGAAATAATTTCCTAAAGATGTCAACTGTGATACTAACAATCCATTCTTCTTCATTTCGGGCACGTGATAGACAATTTGTATTTGGACATGATTAGGACTAAATTGAAGAATAATAATTATCTCCCTAACATGTGAGATAGGCATCTTTGAGTTATTAGCGATCATAATAACTCTCCTTCCTCTATACTCGGACATATTTGCAAACCTTTTTTTGTCTCTAGTCATGTGATAGGAGCATCCAGAATCCACAATCCAATCTTCTTCATAGTTGATTGTATTAGATATTAAAGCCATGATGAAAGAAAACTCTGGATCTATATCTTCTTTCGAAAGGACATTCATGGTGGACTCAAATACTGAGAATGATGCTTCAAAATCCCATTCCTCTGAAACATGAGTCTCTTGGTTGTTTGATGGTGCAACATTACCTTTTCCAAACGTCTTCTTCTTGTACAATAATCTCTAGCATAATGTCCATTCTTGCCATAGTTGTAACATTCATTCTTATGTTTCCTAAGGTTTTGTGAGTGACTATGGTCCCTTCATTCGTTTGTTTGAGCTCCCCTACATGTGCGCTACTTTCTTGTTGTCACCAGGCTGAATTATGCTTCCTTAAGCTTTTCTCGTGTTGTAATCCTCTTGTAATATTATGGACTCTAGCTCTCCTTCTTCCATTATTGAATAGTGCCTCCTCACTACTATTTATTGAGACCCACTGATTTGTTTCATCAATGTTTCTTGATTAGCTAGTAAATTTTCCAACTCAACAAGGGTCGGTTGAGTTGGCCAACCACATATTTCCATAATTAATCCATTTTATTCAGTCTTTAGTCCACGAATAATTATTCTCCTCATAAATGTGTTCACTAATTTGGGAGTCGAGATCAAGCAAAGAAATTTCTTGACATAAATCTCTTATTTTCTTAAAATATTATCTGTTGGTCATACCTTCCTAAGTGGTAGTAATCAATTCATTCTCCAACATCTGCAAGTGTACATCATTCATCTTTGATAAGAAAGAGTCAATAGTGTCCCATGTGTCCTTTGATGTCTTTTCATCCTTGATATGCCCCAATAATTCCTGGTCTATTGATATTTTGAGGGTGTCCATAGCTTTACCCACTTTTATTTTCCATTTTCTTATTGCCTCAGCATTTTCCCGAGATGGTTATGTAGTGTCGCTACCACCAACCGTCTCCCAAATATCTTGTCCTTCTATGTAGGACATCATGCCGGTTCTCCAAATTTCGTAATTGGTGTGGTTAAAATTTTTAAACCCACCACTAAACACGTTTATCGAGGCTGCCATAATCATGTCCTTAAACTGATCGCAGGCCAATTACGCCGACACAGTCCCAGACCGCCATAATCGGTTGACACAACTAAAATTATTTTATTACACAAAAAATAATTGTACAAAATTTTGTACCATTATTGACTCGCAAAATACACACTCAAGTGACCCATTAATATTACAAAACTCACTCAATATTTAGGATACAATTTTATTACTCAAAGACACACATAACTCATTCTAAATATACTCCCTTTTTGTTAACACTCGCTCGATTTTACTTTATCTCACTTTTTTCTTCTCTCTTCGTTTTCTTGATTCCCAAAACGGGAGATGGGTCTCCAATTTATACTCACTAATGTGGGTGGCTTGAAACATTTCAACCACAAATTGAGTTGGTTGTGTATGTTCTAGATAAAGGTTTGGCTGGAGAATTAAGCATAGTGGAATGAGGAAATGGGATTCAAGAATCTTCTAGAGAGAGAGGGAGAAGAGAAAGGCGGTGGTGTTATGTTTAACATAATACCCTCTCTCCCCCCCCCCCCCCACCCCCCCCCAAAAAAAAAAAAAAAGAAATATTCAATATCCATAGAAGCGGAGGATGTACAAATTATTATGAATGAAGTTCAAAGGGAAGTTGGAAACACTCTAAGCATCCCAAAATAGTAATTGAACTATCCTTCGAAAAGAAGGAGTAAATTCTGAAAAGGAACAACCTACACTTTCTTGCAAAGATGTTGTTTGTAAGGAAAAAAATTCAAATTGAGTCCATTGTATAGTTTTGACTTATTTCCGAAACAAAACACGTTTGAGTCATAGGTCGTATTTTTATTGTCACGATCCCACACAGACTATGATGTGTTGAAGTTTATTTAAGACTTTATGGCAAAGCTTCAAGGAATTATTTATGATGAAAGTTTAATTTGTGCAAGTATTTTCTTCTTTAAATTTATTTGCATTCCGAGATCACTCAGGTATGAATGATTAATTTTAGTCGGACTCGTAATTAATTTTAAAATGTTTAAGGGTGTTATTTTAAAATGTTTCTAAAATATTTTTAAAGTATTTTAAATGGTTTACACTTTGTCTTAAATCTAATAAGGATGGATTATAGTAGTATTTAAGTTGAACTCTAATACGTATGTCGTTCAAACGACCTGACCCGTCGTTCGAGCGAGGCCTCCATCTCATTCGAGCGACATTCCAAAGTTGTTCAAACAAAAAAGACCTCCTTTATAGAAATATAAATATGCGTGTTTCCATCACATTTAAAATACAGTGTACGAACCATAACTTTTTTGCATATTATTTTTTAAGGTTTTCCAAAGCTAAACACATCCTTAAAGCTTACAAGATCTGAGTTTTCATTACTATATACAATAGTGATATTGTTTGCACCAATAAGAAGGTTTACTCTGAATAACATTTTTTGGTTTTGCGGTGGACAAGCGGAAGAGCCGTGTTCAACATCGTAGACGTAACAAGCCATATCGGTGGAAACCGAGACATATGAAGACGCGTGAGTTGTGGACAGTTATCGTGGAAGAAGGACTTCCTGCATGGGCACTACGAGAGGAGTGGTTGAAGATCAGAAGAGCGTCAAGTCTCGTGGCTACCGAGTCATTGAGTAAAACTTGTGTTTGTTCGTTGTAAATCCACATCTATAGTGATTGTTTCGCTTGGGACGTCCGAGGTTTTCTCCCGTTGTGATTTCATCGTACATCTGGCGTTGTTAGTTTTATTTTCTTTACTTTATTTTACTTTCTTTAATTCCTCGATGTATGTTTGGGATTAATCAATATAAAATTTGGTCAAGTTAAAATTGTTTCACAATTTAGTGCACATAAAAATTGAAAAACGTTTTTCTTTAAAAAGAGAAAGTGTTTTGTCATCCTTAAAGCAATTTATGATTAAATTATATAAAAATTAAGGGACATACAAATTGGTATCTAGAAACATATTTTTATTTTGTTTGATCCCTTTTTTCTTTTAAGGATGAAATTTGGTGGTTTTGAAGGTTTTCGTGCTCCTATTTTTTATGGCACTAATTATGATTATTGGAAAATGAGAATGAGAATTGATTTAAAATCAATTGATGAGCGTGTGTGGTTAGAAGTTGAAAATGTTGGTCTCCACCAATCACACGAGAGAGTGAGGTCACTAGTTTGAAACCCGTTGAGTCATAGATTGAGGATGAACTTAGGCTTGCACTTAACAATTCGAAGGGTCTGCACATTATTTTCTCACATGTCACACCGGAAGAGTATAATAGAATTATGACTTGTGAAACATCAAAAGAGGCTTGGGATAAACTTTCACATACTCACGAGGTTACTAGCACGATTAGGGCATTTAAGTTACAGAATCTAACTACACAGTTTGAGACAACTAATATGTCATAGAATGAGACGTTTGATGAGTTTTACGCCAGGCTGTCTAATATTGTCAACTTGTCGTTTAACTGAGGAGAGAGGATTCCCGACAACCGTGTAATAAAGAAAAAATTGACATCTTTTCCAAGTAGGTTTGATGCAAAAATGACCGTTTTAAACTCCTTAAGTATGATTGATTTGACTAAATTTGAAGAGATTGTAGGTGACTTACAAACCTATGAATTTGATATGTTTATCTTTAAGCAAGGGACCAATAAAGAAAGGGGAATTTCTTTGAAGCTGATAAGGAGGAGACTAAATTTTCAGATGACGACTCCGATTCTGATTTTGAGGATGTCTCCTTATTGGCGAAAAAGTTCAAAAAATTTCTCAAGTTTCAAAAGGAATCGAAAGATGCCAAAAAGTTTGAGAAATTCAAGAACAATGAGGTAGAGTCCACCCCTAAGGTTAAGAGTGAAAAATTTAATAAGGTTGAGTCGGATAGGTGTTTTTGGTGTGAGGGATATGGTCACAAGGTTGCCGAGTGTCCCTCTAGACTTAAGAAATAGGGTGGGAAATCGATAACTTATAGTGCCTCCTTAAGTGATAGTGATTCGTAAGAGGGAGAGAGTTCCCCCCAATTAGAGAAAGTTTATTGATTTCTTGGCATGTCATGTGAGTGACAACGATAAACCTTCCCACGAAGATTCTCATATGTATGACACTTCCAAGGCCTTTGAGAGTGCATCCTTACTCTGTGGGGGTGATGAAAGTGACGATGAGGAGAATGATGTGAAAGAGTTACAAGTTTCTTTTAATGACTTATATGCTGAGCTGGTGAAAGTGAAAAAGGAAAAATCTAAATTTCAAGCTAGGTTGAATGAGTGTGCGGTATAAAATAACGATGTCTTGATTGAGGATCTTAGGAAATCAGAGAGAAAGCTTAAATAAAAGAAAGAAAATGTAGATAAAGAGAGAGATAGCCTTCGTGGTTTAATGGAGGCTTTGAAAAAGGACATTTTAGAGTTTGAGGAGTCTAGGAGTGCGCTTGAGTCTTGGATTACTGAATTAGAGGAGAAGTTGAAAGACTCGAGTAATGTTAAGTTTGGCTTGGACTCTAGGTCGGAAAAGTTTGATAGGACGTTAGGCACCATCCCAGTTAAGAGAGATAGGTTTGGTATAGCCTACAACGTGTGACACCCCGCCTAATTAAATACCGGGCGATCACTCCTTTATTAAATTAAATCAAGGTTAATAGTTGGTTCATTCTCAGCATCACTGACGATAAAATAAATTTTCCAATTTAACACCCTAAATAATTAAGCTAAGTGTCAAAAACATTTTTCATACAAACTTTCCAAATTTTAATTAAAGAAAAAGATTTATTTATTTAAAACAACATTTCTACAATTAAGAATCACACCAAAAAAGCTAAATAACATAATACATTCGTCAATCGAATGTCAACATATGAAACTAAAATCACAAATCCATCCTGAATAAATCCCATAGAACAATACAGGAAATAACTGAAATATAAATGTCCCAACAACAAATGAAATGATGAAAAGGGGCGACACGTGCCCAATAAATGAGAGTACAAGGAGTGGAGTCAATAACGGAAGCCGTCTACTCAAGTGACCTGCATCTCCCACCTAAGCTGCAGCTCGTTCTTCTCAAGGGATCCTAAGCAAGACACCCATGTGGCTGGGCACCTGAAAATATACATATATATACAAGAGAGAGAGAGAAAAAGAAACGGGTCAGAGCCCGAAAGTGGGTTTGATTTAAAATATGTTTAGCAAGTATTTAAATTGATACAGGCCAATGCAACAACATATTAGTACGTCCCTCTCTTGAGAAAAATACTCACCTCTCTTCTAATGTGCACACCTATCGCACTAACCTTCCCAACGGTTTGTTTTAACATTTATCATACTACTCTTTCTAAAGATTTAACTTAACTTGGATTACTCGAAAGATTTACAATACACGATTTAGATTTAAAAAGATGTTCCAATTTGTAGCCAAAGTTTTCTATCTTTAACTTCGTAAAAATTTATGAAGTACCCGTGACATTTTATACTTTCTCAAAACAAGTATTTATAATATAAGTCAACAGCCATGTCCTACTTATCCAATCACAGTAGTCTGTCTCAAATTTCATAATCTCATATATATATATATATATATATATATATATATATATATATATATATATATATATATATTAACTACTCGTATAATATATATATATAACAGCACCCCGAATAAAACTATGGTGCGTGCATACTTCCACTATCCAAACAATATTGAGGCGAAGCATAGATTCCAAGTCTCTAAGAGGATGGCACATACTCGCGTCTCTTAGGACCGTCTGAACTATCGATTCGATAGCCTGTACCAAGGATATCTATCTTCTAGGGTACAAGTCAATATCCCCCATAAAGGTCCCATTGAGATAAGACTGTCCCAGCGCGGTAACCTCAAGGATAGCAAGTAGCGCGATATGTTTTTCACATGCATATAATATATGTACACACAATCATATAAATATACCCCTTTATCATATTGAAATAGGTTCTTCTCATCACCCGTAATTATACCATTAATCCTTAATTTCACAGTTATAGAATTACGTATAAGGTTTTATTCCTAACCTTAACTCGAAGGGGTTTTCTCACTTATTACCTAACACTCGTGGATTATATCCCCACACATCTGAAATTTAGTAAGTGACTTTATTAGATTCCAACGTAACTCTCTTATGCACCTCACCCTTTAAATTCATAAATCTAATAACCTAAAGTAAATCTCCCATAAATATCATTCTCGTTGAATATTAAAGGTTCCAACATTATTACATATACCCTACTGGTCCTCATTGTCTCCCAAATCATTTTATTTATAATGCCCAAAAATTATTTCACGATAAACTTAATTTAACTAATTAAACAAGGGAAATAGGATTCAGCCAGGAGGGGTCGATCGATCGAAGCTTGGGGTTCGATCGATCGAACCTTCGATCGATCGATGCTCTAGGCTCGATCGATCGATCAAGCAGGTCTAGGCAAAATTCTCCAGAATGCAGTTACGGGATTCATCAAACTTCTTCATCCAAAACTATATTTTTCCATTATAATCGTCCCAAAAATCCTCCTTTCATCATCATAACATTATACCAGGTGTTTATAATGTAAAGCATGTGTATAACTATCATTAAACATGGATTTTCAACCTAAAATCATGTCCAATCATCAAGAACCCTAGAATTTTCTTAAACAGATTTCTTAATGAATATTTCTCCAATATTTCTTTCTTATGATCACCAAATTTCGTGGATTATTACCTCTACATGGCAAGGGTTTCCAGAATTAACATATACATCAATACTACATGGGTTCTCCTATCAAAAATGGTGTTTTCTTCCATAGTTTTTATCACAATTCATTCCTAAACTAACATGAAGATTGCATCAACGAAAATATCAAGTTTAAACACTTGCCTGGGATTTTGGTATGCAGATTCACGGCTGATTTTGGTATGGCAGCATTCCTTGACTCGTGATGTACGCGGTGGTGGTGGTGGCGGTGCAAACCGGTGGCTTTTTGGCCTTGGATTGCCTTGGAGCTCTCTCCTCTCTTCTCCAATGGCCGTCACTTGATTTGTGAATGTTCTAACCCTAAGAGGCTGACCTAATGGCTGATATAGGTTGGCTGAAATTCGTGGGTTTAATTACCCACTTATGTAAAATGACTAAAATGCCCTCCCGGGCCACCAATTAGACCTAAAAACGCCCCGAGACCCAAACTAAACCCCCGGGTATACTTTTCTGACTATCTCGACCCTTACGGACGCGTTGGCGCACTCAAAACGACCATACGAACAACTTATAAAATATTTACTTTTTATTTAACAAAATTAGTCCTGACGTGACACGGGCACGTCCCGACTTAAATTTCCGAAATAGTCATTTAATTCACTTATGACATTCAATATAACCAATATAATATATTACTATGCTCATTAGTAATATTCAACAAGTTTCCCATAATTACTAACTCTCGTCACGTTAGTAATTATTACATAATTAATTTCTGGATTTTTATTAAATAAGCCTTCACATTAAATTTACTAAATCCCCATATTAATATAGCATAAAAATACGGGGTATTACATACTCCCCTCCTAATAACGGAATTTCGTCCCGAAATTCGGAAAATAAGGCATACTTGGTAAAAACAACTCTGGATATCTATCGCACATATCTGCCTCACGCTCCCAAGTGGATTCCTCCACATTATGATGCTCCCACTGGACTCGCACAAGTGGAACTATTTTTGACCTCAATCTCCTCTCACTATAGTCTAGAATAGACACTGGTCTCTCCTCGTAAGAGCTATCAGACTGTAAGTATATCTCATCTATCGCAATGTGAGTATGGGCCATATCATCCCGAAGATATCGTCTCAACGACGAGATGTGGAATACATCGTGGATGCGATGTAATGTTCTGGCAATCCCAACCTGTATGCTACCGGCCCAATCCTCTCGATGATTGGAAATGGTCCCACGTACCTCGGGACCAACTTCCCCTTCTTTCCGAACCTCATCACACCCTTCATAGGAGATACACGCAATAACACTTGATCTCCCACATTAAACTCCTGAAAGAACCGTTTCGCATAGGCGTAGCTCTTCTGCCTGTCTTGGGCTACCCGAATACGACTCCTGATTATCTCAATCCTCGCGGAGGTCTCCTGAATCACTTCTGGTCCTAGCAACTTGTTGTCCCCCACCTCGAGTCAACAAGTTGGAGAACGACAAGGCCTATAATACAAAGCCTCAAATGGTGCCATGCCAATCGTAAACTGATAAGAGTTATTATAAGCAAACTCTACCAGTGGAAGATGTGGCTTCCATCCTCCCCCAAAATCGAGAACCCACATGCGTAGCATATCTTCTAACATCTGATTAGTACGCTCTGTCTGTCCATCTGTCTGTGGGTGGTAAGCTGAACTCAACCTCAACTCAGTACCCATAGCCTCCTGAAAACTTTCCCAGAAACGTGACACAAAAGTCTTGTCCCTATCTGACACAATATTCAGGGGCACCCCATGTAATCTGACAATCTCAGCGATGAACAACTGAGCATACTGACCCGTGGTATAATCTGTCCTCACTGGCAGAAAATGAGCCACCTTGGTCAACCGGTGTACAATCACCTAGATAGAATCGTGGCCCCGCTGTGATGTAGCAACCCTGTAATGAAATCCATGGAAATACACTCCCACTTCCACGCGGGTACTTCCAACGGCTGAAGCAATCCTGACGGTTTCTGGTGGTCCACCTTCACCAGCTGGCAGGTAGAACACTTGGACACAAACTCGGCGATGTCCTTCTTCATCCCACTCCACCAGTATTGACGCCTCATATCCTGGTACATCTTATCGCCTCCCGGATGTACTGCAAATCGGGACCCATGAGAATGAGTCATCACTGCATGACGTAATTCTGCTCCTTCTGGAACTACCAATCTCCTATTAAACCGTAAACCTCCATCAGAACTAATAGAATAGGACTCAGCACCCTCGGCTAGAAGTCGTACAATCTGCTCCTGGCAAAACGGGTCTGTAGTCTGTGCCTGTATCACCCTCGTAACAATCTTGGGTGTGACTGACATTTCAGATATGAAAGATCGTGCCACTGCGTCTTGGTGACCCAATTCCTTCCACTTCGCTTTCCAGACGTCCGCTACATTATCTACCGGTCTACGGCTCAACGCATCAGCAACTACATTGGCCTTCCCTGGATGATACTGTATATCGAACTGGTAGTCCTTCACAAACTCCAACCATCTGCGCTGACGCATATTCAGCTCTCGCTGAGTGAATAGGTACTGCAGTGACTTATGGTCTGTGAACAAACGAAACTTCTCACCCAATAAGTAGTGCCTCCATATCCTCAATGCAAAGACGACCGCTGCTAACTCCAGGTCGTGGGTGGGGTAATTCTTCTCATGCGGCTTAAGCTTGCGGGAAGCAAAAGCTATAGCCTTCTCCTCCTGCTGAAGTACTCCCCCAAGTTCCCGTAAGGATGCATCGGTGTAAACCAGGTATTCTACACCCGACTTTGGTAGCGCAAGGACTGGCGCTGGAGTAAGCTTGTCTTTCAGCTCGTCGAAAGCCAACTGACAAGCGTCATCCCAAACGTATGGTACCCCTTTGCGAGTCAGATTCGTCAATGGACCCGCTTTTTTGGAGAATCCCCGAATGAATCTCCTGTAGTAACCGGCTAACCCCAAGAAACTACGCACTTCCGTCGGTGTCGTGGGCTGTCCCCACTCCCTCACCGCTGACACTTTGCTCGGGTCAACTGCAATCCCCTGATCAGAAACAACATGGCCTAAGAACTGTACCTCTCGCAACCAGAATCCACACTTCCCGTACTTAGCATATAATTGATGCTCTCGTAGAGTCTGAAGAACCTGCCTCAAGTGCTCGGCATGCTCCTCCTCAGAGTTTGAATATATCAAGATGTCATCTATGAAGACGATGACAAACTGATCCAAGAACTCTCTGAATACTCGATTCATCAAGTTCATGAAAATGGCTGGGGCATTTGTGAGTCCGAACGGCATCACCCTGAACTCATAGGACCCATATCTCGATAAGAAGGCAGTCTTTGAAACATCCTGCTCTCTAATACGTAACTGATGGTACCCCGACCTCAGATCTATCTTCGAAAAGAAAGTTGCTCCCCTCAACTGGTCGAACAGATTATAGATTCGAGGCAACGGATACTTATTCCGTATCGTGACCTTGTTCAATTCCCGGTAGTCCACACACAATCTCAGTGAACCATCTATTTTCTTCACAAACAAGACTGGAGCGCCCCAAGGTGAGGTACTCCTACGAATGAAACCCTGACCTAATAGCTTCTCTATCTGATCCCGTAGCTTTCGCATCTCTCCCGAAGCCATACGGTACGGTGCGCGTGCTATAGGTCTCGTATCTGGCAATAAATCTATAACAAAGTCTATCTCACGACTGGGCGGTAGGCCTGGTATCTCCTGAAACACATCGGAATACTCCCTAACAACTGGGATCGAATTCAGAGGAATCACAACCTCCTTAGAGGTATCCTCCTCTATGTAATACAAATGAGCGGTCGAACCTCCCTCTGGGCGAGGCATCGCCACTACAAACATCCCTTGCCCCGAAATGGCAAAAATAATGCTCCACCGAAGTAGACAATCATGGCTCTATAAGCGGCGATCCAATCCATACTGAATATAACATCATGCTAATGCATATCTAAGACTAACATATCTACAGGTAATACCAAGCTACCAATCTGTACCCCCACTCCCGGGCATATAAAGAAAAATAAGAGACCCACTCCCAAGATGGTGAGTCTACGCACGTCACTGAGCTCTCTGCTGTGGCTAATCAACCCTAAGGCTTTCGCAAAAAAAATAGCTTATAAAATAGTGCGTTGTACTCGTAACAAACAAATCTCGACTCATAGTAACATGGATAGAAAAACATACCCTCAACCGCGGTTGGTTCCTGCGGGGTTGCTGCCTGTGGAAAATTATAGGCACGTCTGCCCTGTAGCTTTCTCTGCTGAACTGAGGCTATTGGAAAGGGTGGCGGAGTTGGCTTCTGGGGTACATTCTCAGCACATTCCTGCCGTGGGGCCCTATTATTCTCTGGACAATTTTGACGCCTATGGCCATTCCTGCCACATTGGAAACACCTCCCCCGAAACTGCTTCCCTTCCTTACGGTATCGACTAGTCTCTCTTTTTCCCTGGTCTTGCTGGCCTTGAGGGGAAATCTGCGGAAGAACTATGTCAGGGCAAGGACAATCCATCCACTTGTGACCCGGTTGTACACATTTATAGCAGAGTTTGATTCGGATAAGATTTACGCTTGTGGTCCTCCATTCCACAACCGAAACACCTCTTGGTGATTTCATTCTGAACCTGGCTTCGTTGTCCCTGACACGTTTGTCTCTGTACATAAATCTCGTTACTACTCGAACTGACTCTATCTTGATTGTTTTGTTGACGCAGATTCGGTGCCTTCGCACAATTCTCAACGTCAGTCTCATGCACTAGGTTAACCTCTCTAGGTCTTTTGCCTCCTTTAAGTTGTAGGCTGCGTTCTTGGTATTGTAGAACTGCAGTGGTAACTTCTTATGCCACGATACCTGCTAACTCGGCGGTTGATACTCTCCCTGGGGATACCTGAGGTGTGAGTCGATCTTGCTCGATGACTCCCTTAACCGTCTTAGCTAGTTCTTATTGACGATCCATCTGAAAATTTTTAAGTAAATTTGGATGAGTTCATCATTCAAATAAACGTATCGCAGAAGTACGAATTTCCAATGTATAGAGATAAACACAACATTCCTAGTATTAGGGCTCTATATCAAAGAAAGTAACGCTGAGAGCATAATAAGCCGCACAGATCCTAAAGGACACTAGAACCTGATGCTCTGATACCACATGTGACACCCCGCCTAATTAAATACCGGGCGATCACTCCTTTATTAAATTAAATCAAGGTTAACAGTTGGTTCATTCTCAGCATCACTGACGATAAAATAAATTTTCCAATTTAACACCCTAAATAATTAAGCTAAGTGTCAAAAACATTTTTCATACAAACTTTCCAAATTTTAATTAAAGAAAAAGATTTATTTATTTAAAACAACATTTCTACAATTAAGAATCACACCACAAAAGCTAAATAACATAATACATTCGTCAATCGAATGTCAACATATGATACTAAAATCACAAATCCATCCTGAATAAATCCCATAGAACAATACCGGAAATAACTGAAATATAAATGTCCCAACAACAAATGAAATGATGAAAAGGGGCGACACGTGCCCAATAAATGAGAGTACTAGGAGTGTAGTCAATAACGGAAGCCGTCTACTCAAGTGACCTGCAACTCCCACCTAAGCTGCAGCTCGTTCTTCTCAAGGGATCCTAAGCAAGACGCCCATGTGGCTGGGCACCTGAAAATATACATATATATATATAAGAGAGAGAGAAAAAAAGAAACGGGTCAGAGCCCGAAAGTGGGTTTGATTTAAAATACGTTTAGCAAGTATTTAAATTGATACAGGCCAATGCAACAACATATTAGTACGTCCCTCTCTTGAGAAAAATACTCACCTCTCTTCTAATGTGCACACCTATCGCACTAACCTTCCCAACGGTTTGTTTTAACATTTATCATACTAGTCTTTCTAAAGATTTAACTTAACTTAGATTACTCGAAAGATTTACAATACACGATTTCGATTTAAAAAGATGTTCCAATTTGTAGCCAAAGTTCTCTATCTTTAACTTCGTAAAAATTTATAAAGTACCCGTGACATTTTATACTTTCTCAAAACAAGTATTTATAATATAAGTCAACAACCATGTCCTACTTATCCAATCACAGTAGTCTGTCTCAAATTTCATAATCTCATATATATATATATATATATATATATATATATATATATATATTAACTACTCGTATAATATATATATATAACAGCACCCCGAATAAAACTATGGTGCGTGCATACTTCCACTATCCAAACCCCATACCACTCAAATCAAGGGGAATACGAATTCCGAATCACTCTCAAATTGTATTAACACATACACAAACAATATTGAGGCGAAGCATAGATTCCAAGTCTCTAAGAGGATGGCACATACTCGCGTCTCTTAGGACCGTCTGAACTATCGATTCGATAGCCTGTACCAAGGATATCTATCTTCTAGGGTACAAGTCAATATCCCCCATAAAGGTCCCATTGAGATAAGACTGTCCCAGCGCGGTAACCTCAAGAATAGCAAGTAGCGCGGTATGTTTTTCACATGCATATAATATATGTACACACAATCATATAAATATACCCCTTTATCATATTGAAATAGGTTCTTCTCATCACCCGTAATTATACCATTAATCCTTAATTTCACAGTTATAGAATTACGTATAAGGTTTTATTCCTAACCTTAACTCGAAGGGGTTTTCTCACTTATTACCTAACACTCGTGGATTATATCCCCACACATCTGAAATTCAGTAAGTGACTTTATTAGATTCCAACGTAACTCTCTTACGCACCTCACCCTTTAAATTCATAAATCTAACAACCTAAAGTAAATCTCCCATAAATATCATTCTCGTTGAATATTAAAGGTTCCAACATTATTACATATACCCTACTGGTCCTCATTGTCTCCTAAATCATTTTATTTATAATGCCCAAAAATTATTTCACGATAAACTTAATTTAACTAATTAAACAAGGGAAATAGGAGTCTGCCAGGAGGGGTCGATCGATCGAAGCTTGGGGTTCGATCAATCGAACCTTCGATCGATCGATGCTCTAGGCTCGATCGATCGATCAAGCAGGTCTGGGCAAAATTCTGCAGAATGCAGTTACGGGATTCATCAAACTTCTTCATCGAAAACTATATTTTTCCATTCTAATCGTCCCAAAAATCCTACTTTCATCATCATAACATTATACCAGGTGTTTATAACGTAAAGCATGTGTATAACTATCATTAAACATGGATTTTCAACCTAAAATCATGTCCAATCATCAAGAACCCTAGAATTTTCTTAAACAAATTTCTTAATTAATCATTCTCCAATATTTCTTTCTTATGATCACCAAATTTCGTGGATTATTACCTCTACATGGCAAGGGTTTCCATAATTAACATATACATCAATACTACATGGGTTCTCCTATAAAAAATGGGGTTTTCTTCAATAGTTTTTATCACAATTCATTCCTAAACTAACATGAAGATTGCATCAATGAAAATAACAAGTTTAAACACTTGCCTGGGATTTTGGTATGCAGATTCACGGCTGATTTTGGTATGGCTGCATTCCTTGACTCGTGATCTACGCGGTGGTGGTGGTGGCGGTGCAAACCGGTGGCTTTTTGGCCTTGGATTGCCTTGGAGCTCTCTCCTCTCTTCTCCAATGGCCGTCACTTGATTTGTGAATGTTCTAACCCTAAGAGGCTGACCTAATGGCTGATATAGGTTGGCTGAAATTCGTGGGTTTAATTACCCACTTATGTAAAATGACTAAAATGCCCTCCCGGGCCACCAATTAGACCTAAAAACGCCCCGAGACCCAAACTAAACTCCCGGGTATACTTTTCTGACTATCTCGACCCTTCCGGACGCGTTGGTGCACTTAAAACAACCATACGAATAACTTATAAAATATTTACTTTTTATTTAACAAAATTAGTCCTGACGTGACACGGGCACGTCCCGACTTAAATTTCCGAAATAGTCATTTAATTCACTTATGACATTCAATATAACCAATATAATATATTACTATGCTCATTAGTAATATTCAACAAGTTTCCCATAATTACTAACTCTCGTCACGTTAATAATTATTACATAATTAATTTCCGGATTTTTATTAAATAAGCCTTCACATTAAATTTACTAAATCCCCAAATTAATATAGCATAAAAATACGGGGTATTACACAACGATAGTGTTCCTGTTACCAAAGACAATACTAATCATGTGAGAGAGCCCACTAGGAACGTGAGGAGAGGTAAACATTTTGGTAATCATTCCCACCGTGTTTACATTTGTTGTCATTGAGGTAGGAAAGGCCACCTTAGACGTTTTTGCTATGAACTTAGTAATTCTCCTAGGAAGTTTGGAGATAAAGTTGTGTCGGTTCCCCAAAACCCCATGATTTATGTCACACATACTTGGGTTAGGAAATCGGACATGGAGGCTTTAGGACTAAAACTTCACGGTTCTCATTTGGTTGCACTTGATTCTTCCCATGCTATATCTAAAGGATGATTGTCTTACCATTTTTGTCACATGCTAGTCTTTGCATCATGATTTATATCTTGCTAGTGTCATGATATGTGTATCTTTTGTATTATATTTTCATTTATTCTTATTTCAAAAATACAAAAATATTTTAATTTTGATAAAAATTTTTAAATAATACAAAAATATTTTTGGTTTCAATATTTTTGAGAAAAATTGAAAAAGATTTTTGGTTAGTTTTTGTGTCGTGTGTTTACATGTTTGATGTAGAATATTGGTGTGCTTGGACCACGTTCC
Source organism: Sambucus nigra (assembly GCA_949130495.1). Lineage (NCBI taxonomy): Eukaryota > Viridiplantae > Streptophyta > Magnoliopsida > Dipsacales > Adoxaceae > Sambucus > Sambucus nigra. The sequence continues at coordinate 672,330,646 of OX422215.1, forward strand.
TTTCATTATCCATGTGGCTAGGACATGTGATCATAATTATTGTTACTTAGAATGACCTTAGCCATTGTATTATGGGGTTGTTTCGATGTTGATATGCATTTTGATTCGACTTTGTTTATATGCCATCTTTTCACACATGCATGAGCTTATATGGACGTTTGCTTACTCTTGCATATTTGAGTTTGTTGAGATGTGCTTATCTCAATTTTGTTATCTATGCATAAGTAGACATAAGGAGGAGGTGTGCATGTAAGTACCGTTTACCGTGAGAATAGTAATTGAAAAAATGATGAGTGTTCACGGGAAAAGTCTGCGAGAGGGTAAAATTGACTCGTCGTGAAAGCCATCATTTAAAAGAGACCGAGAAAATAATAAAAGACAATAAAAAGAATCATATGAAAAAATCGGCCAAATTTGTTTATGTTCATTCAAAAGAAAAATATAATATATATTTGAGGGAGTTTGGATGGATAAAAATTATATGGATTTTCACCACAAGTCCTAACGTTGAAAAATCATATAATAACGCTATTGTTTATAGAATCGTTAAAATTTTGAATTTGTGTGCATGATGTTTGTTTTGTTCATTAAGCTCACACTTTAATTGTCACGTTTGGCTAAGATAAAGTTAGATGATTTACAACTATCAATTAGATATTCTTGATCATTTTGATGTGTTGGAACTGTGATTCATTTATTATAGTTCACGCCCATACTTTCCATGTTCATGTTTGAACACATCGGTATTGTGTTAGCATGTAACACATATTATTTTTGGTATTGTTTCCACTGTTTTGCAGTTTTCTGCCCCTTCCAGGTAGCTTTTTCACGAAAATTTTTCAATAGGAAAAAGTGTATGATTTTTTGCATTGGGTGTGACAATTTGGCTTCATCATTCAAGAGACATCTGAGTGTCGTGTTAATCCTTCAAGCGAGAAGCTCCTGTCATTTGAACGATGAAGCTGTCTCGTTCGAGTGACCCCCTGGATTTATGATTTATTCTATTTTAGTACCCTTATTGTTATGGTTATATATTTTGGTATTACTGGGTTGCTTCCAGTTTCTGTTCTTTCAATTCACTTTGATAGATTAGATATTTTACTGCATTGGGTCGTTTAGTCAAACCAGCTTAGATTTCTTATTCCGTTGAATATTATTTGCTAGCTACGTATTTGATGCAATTGATCATTATTAGCTGGTTGTTCCATGTTTATCTATATATTTTCATTGATTTATCTCATTTTAGATATGTTTACCTTCTCACCGAATTATCTATTCGAGGAAAATAGGGGGGAGAGATGTATGTGACGTAGGGGGAGATTTTGTGTGATGATCTTGGTATCTAGATTTTGATGTGGTTTATTGATATCATGTTTTGGTCACATAACAAATGATTTGGATTTTATTTTACATATTTGTTTATATCATTTGTTCCTCCAGACTTCACTGGTTATTTGTCTGTGTAGGTATGCTTAAGAGATTTGAGATTTCATGACTACATCATATTCAGACATTCAGAGACAATTAATGCTCGTCGTACAGATTCAAGATTTTGAGATTTCAAGACTACATAACATTTAGACATTCCGAGACAGTTCATGCTTCTCGAACCATCATTTACTAGTCTTATCCTATTTTTTGATTTTGGGTTTATGGGTGGCATTTTGGCGTCATAGGGCTTAACCGCCCGGCGTAGGCATTTCACTATTGGTTTTGTCATAGTATAGTCAAAGGGGGAGAATTGTAAGGACAAAATTTCTAATTGAGTCCATTGTATAGTTTTGACTCATTGCCGGAGAAAAATACGTTTGAGTCATATGTCGTATTTTTATTGTCACAATCCGACACAGAATATGACGGAGGAATTTCTTAGGACGACAACTCATTTTGTGAGTTCCTCACGGCCTAATGATTGAGGTTGAGACTTGCTTGTAGAATAGGGTGCTTATCATGTTCATATTTTATATCCATATCGCTAGAGTATACTATCATTAATTTCTATATTTTTTTTATACTTTTGGAAAAATAAAAAAAAGATTTGTTATCATGAAATTTTTTGAAAATTACAAAAAGTTTTTTTGTTTCTTTTAAGAGAGAGTGAAAAATGTAAAAAGATTTAATTTAGATAAAAAAATTTGAAAAATACAAAAAGAATTATATATTTTTACAATATATATGGATGAACATTAAAGATGTCTGAGTCATCCATTCATTTCAAACCCACGTGACTATTTTGTAGTGTTTTGAGACATGACCTCATTTCATATATGTGCTTTATATTGTGTGGAGTCATTAAGATGTGATTTGATGATAATTGGCTGCTTATTTGACTCCTTGTCTCCTTAATTGCACATGACCGTGATCTTATACGAGTATTGAACTTACCTATCTCATGTCGATCATTGTGTTTCATCTCAATTTTGCTTTAAGAGGAATGACATGTGAAAAACGGGATAAAAAATTATGCATGCAAGAACCATTGCCCGGATTTAAATCATTTTCTCTACATAATTATTAAATAATGGAAAGGGGTTACGAAAGAGAAAAGTGTTTGAGTTAAAAGTCGTCCTTTATAATAAAAAGAGCCTAAAAATACTAGAAACACGTAAAAATAGAAGTGACTAACCAATTTTTTTAAACATTGATGCTTCATACAAATGATCATTAATTTTTTAAATAATAATTGAGAATATTTAGAGTTGTGTGAGATTTTGTGGAAGTTAAGTCGAAGATCAACGAGTTTATACAGACTAAACAAATCTTAGAAAAATATTACATAGTTTGGGGAATCATTGGTGTAAAAAATAGCTTATGGTCTTGATTTGTTGATTAGGTTAAGTCAATTTCACTTTAATTCATAATCATTACACCTAAGGTAGACTTTGAGATCATTCGTTATTGGTATCGCCATCTTTCTTGCACATGTGATATGTTTGTCTATGTTGATTAACCTATGTAATATGTTCACACCCTTACATTTTCTTTCCATCATTCAGATATGTTTGTGTTTCTACATGGTGTGTTGCATTTGTATAATTTTATACTTGAAAAATTTTAAAAATTTTAAAAAATAGTTTGTGAAGCCTTTGAGACTATCATTGCATGTTCGTCATGTCTATATCTTTGTGATGACATCTTACTTATTATTTGTGATGTTCTCTATATGTCATGCTTATTTTCTACTCCTTTGGTCTATTTTGGAAAAAAATGAGGTGGAACAAATTAAGGGCGAATTTTGATTTTTGAAATTTATGCAGGTTTTTACTATCCATTTTAAACTCTATGTATCACATGTAAATTTTTTCTTTATTTGAGGTTTGTAGGTATCCAATCGAATATTATATAGCAACATAAGAATAGAAGGTTCCCAATGGAAGATCAAGAACAACAAGTGGAGATTGAATACAAAGTTTATCAATGGCATTCCTTTTTTAGGGTTTATGAAGGGTATTAGAATTTTTTTTTCTTAGAAGCAATTTTTTTGTAATTAGGGTTTTGGTTAGTTTTGTACTGGAATACCAAAAGGGGGAGATTTGCTAGGGCAAATAGTTTACATTAGGCTTACTATTTGTCTTATTTGCACTATGGTACATTTGGTGTATCCTGTTGCAAATCGATACGTGCCAAGACGATGAACCGAATCACAACATCTCCAATGTTCAAGGCATCCCCTAATTATGAAGTTATAAATGGTTTACGAGTTTAAATTTAATTAGATTTCAATTCGGGAGATTTTTTATAAATTTTTTTGCATAAATCAAGGCAAATTTTTTAGAGTTCAAAAATTAATTTTTTATTGACGTCATTCTAACAAGGTGTCTATTTTGTTCGAATGGAACGACATTTTCAATGGAACTCTCATTTGATCATTTCATCGAATGAACATCTAATGAGGGATGTTCTGTTTGAATTTCTTTGTAGCCCATTTGCAGATTGTTCTAACGAGATTGAAGTCTCGTTTGAATGAATTTTGTTTTCTTTCTAACGAGATAACATTCTCGTTTGAACGATTTTTATTTTTATATTAAGGAATTACTCTCCCTTGAATTTTATGTACGCCCTATAAGTACCTATTTCGAAAAGATTTTGGAAGAGAGTTTTGAACAATGTAACTTGTATTTATGTTACCAGAATCCTTAATCCTTTTAGGGGAAACCACCCTTTTGATTCACAAAACAACCTCCCTAATATACTTGTGAATCCTTTCGAAACCCTAAATCATTTCATAGATGATTTATACTTGTGGATAGAGGTCTCTACTACAAACCTTATGACCCGAGGGATCATTGCTAAAAAAATGCTAAAGAAAGGCTGATTGGTGGATACCAAGGGTGCACCTCTAACTATGGAATGCTCCCGATCTGAGTGGTATTCTTTAGAAATTCTTATAACTAAGTCGTCTTGTAGAAATATCTAAGTGTAGAAATAAAGTTTTTTTGCCTCAAAAGGGACTTTTCCACATAACTATTTATGATTGCACACATAGTTTATTTTCTGTATTTGGATCAATCATTGTATGAAAACCTAAATTAATCAAATATTAAATTTTGATTAAAAAAATGAATTTGTGGGTTTGTGGCATTTAATTAAATAAATGAACCCATTAAGAACGTTCACACTCTAAAATTGGTACCGGTGGGGGTTGCACAAATTTATCATGTGATCCTAATTTTTCAAAGAGTTTTTTGACTAATAATAATTCTCTCAAATGTTTATCAAAGATGGTTACATAAAAATATTGTGGGATACTTTCTTTCAATTTGTTTTTCTTTTATATCAATTGTTTTTGAAAAATTGTTGATCCAGAAAAACGCAGGGTTTTAATGAATAATTTATACAATCGAATGCCCATCTTGGATGGTACTAACGATGCATATTGGAAAGATAGAATGAGTTATACTTTAAAGTATATTGATGAACTCTCCCTATTCCTCTGTGAAAGAGGGTGGACACCACCCACTTTTATTGTTGACAATGCCACTGGCCCTAAACCCGAATCTTAATGGATAGAGGACGACTTTAAATGAAGAAACTTTAACTCTCACATTTTGAGTGTCATATCGGGATATGTCACCCCTGACGAGTTCTACCGCATAATGACGTGAACCATGTATACAGAATCTTGGGATACACTTGAGCTCACTCATCAGGGTACCTATGTTGTTAAAGCTTCTAAGTTAATAAAATTCACCACATAATTTGAAACTATTACAATGCTTGAATCTGAATATCTTAACAAGTTTTATGCACGACTGTTCAAAAGAGTTAACTAAAGATTCAATTTAGGTGAGAAAATACCTAAGATACATGTCGTGAAGAAAATTTTGAGATCTCTTCCCACCCACTTTATTCCTAAGGTTACCTTACTTAATTCATTACGGATCCTAGACATGCCTAGGTTTGAAGAACTTGTAGGATATCTTAAAACATATCCTAAAACTATTAAACCTAAAGAAATAAAGATTTCTTTAAACAATCAAACTAAAAAGAAGAAGAAAGCGAAAGTTGTGAGTCTGAACTTGAAATTGATTTCATTTTGATGATTTGTTGCTTTTTGAGATTTTTTTAAAACATTTTCTCAAATTTTTGAAAAAAATTATCCCAAAGAAAAGATTTTTGAGAAAAATAAAAATAAGAATGAGGGCATGAGTAGTAGAGAGAAAAAGTCAAAGATTAAATTTTATGAGTGTGAAGGTAAAGGACACAAGTTACATGAGTGTCCCACTAGGCTTAAGAGAAAGGGAAAGAAAGTTACAAATAAGGCCACTCTTGGCGATAGTGATGTCGAATCAATTGATTTAGGGGGAGAATCACAACATGAACCATGCATTATGTTCATGGCTATTCACGTTAGTACTTCGAGTTTGTCCCATACTGATGAGAGCATATCTAAAGGTGCAAGCCTAAATTATTTTTTCAGCCATTCTATAAAGAGTGAGGATGGATATTTGAGTGAGGGAGAAAGTGATCTCCAAAAGGTGTTAAGTGATATTTAAACTTGGACTTTGAAAATGAAAAAAGGTTAATAAAAAATTGTCTCTTAGAGTGTTAGATTTGGAGAAGTATTAAAAGTTTTAAAAGAGTGTGAGGCGTCGATGAAATAACTCAACAAGGTCTAGATAGCTTTATATGAGCAATTGATTGTTTTCGATAAGGAAAAGACTGATTTGACAAACAGTGTGGCTAGTCTTATGATAGATCTTCAATCTTCATTTGAGACTCATGAGAAACTTATAGGTATGAGGTCAAGGTCACTTTAGAGGACACATTTAAGAATGTAGGAAAAATGTTCCCACAAGGTCAAGGTCACTTTTGAGGACACATTCAAGAATGTATGAAATATGTTCCTCGGTCACGCATTAGCTAGTGTTGAGAGGCAAGGAATAGGTTATGACAGTTCCCATCTAGGATAGATCGACCTAAATTTTTTTATAAAGGTGGACCTAGGCCCGTGTATGTTTTTACCCATTGCAAAAAAGCGGTCACCTTAGATTTTATTTTTTTAAGCAAAGGAGATTGTCTTACATATATGTTGCCTGGTATGCTCGTACACGCACTCCAACACATGTTACTCCGCATGATTCCTAACATCACTTGAGAGATTTTGAGATTTTTTTAAAGCAAGTAGAATTTTTATCAAAGACATCAGAAAATTGGATGGAGGAATTTCTTTGGATTCTCCTTTTGAGAGCTCCTCCGGGGTAAATGATTAAAGTTGAGACTTATTTCTAGCATATGGTGTTTATCATGTTCATATTTTATATCCCTATTTCTAGATTGTTCTATTATTGATATCTATATTTTTCATTTTGATAGTTTTCAAAAAATTCAAAAAGAGTTTTATTTTTCTGAATTTTTTGGAAATACACAAAAAGGTGTTTAGTTTCTTTTATGAAGAAGTGGAAAAGGTAAAAATATTTTATTTACATAAAATAATTGAAAAAGATAAAAAGAGTTTTGTATTTTTTTACATCATATATGGATGATCATTAAAAATGTCTGAGTTACCCATTTATTCCATATCCATGACTTTTTTGCAGTATTTTGAGATGTGACATCATTTCATATATGTGCTTTATAATGTGTGGAGCTATTAAGGTGTGATTTGATGATAACTAGATACATGTTGACTCCCTGTCAGCTTTATTGCACACGAACAAGAGCCTAAATGAGTATTGAATTTACTTATCACATGTCGATCACAATGTTTTCATCTCAATTTTTACTGAAGACGAATAAAATAAGAAAAACGAGATAAAAAGTTGTTCGTAAAAGAACCATTGCCTGGATTTAAATCATTTATCAAATATTAAGCAATGGAAAGAGGATACAAAAGACAAAAGTATTCGTGTTAAAAGCCTCCATTTGCAATAAAAAGAGCCTAAAAAGATTAAAAGCGCATAAAAACAGATGTGCAGGACAATTTGTTTGAAAATTGATGCTTCGCTATAAATGAGCATTAATTTCTTTAAAAATAACTCACAATATTCTTAGTTATATGAGATTTTTAGGGAGTTAACTAATTTCAGCCTAACACCATATGCGATTCGTCGTATTTAATCTTAGCCGAAGTCATTGTTAGCAAACATAACCCCATCCTAAATAAAATCATAATCCCATCCTAAGTGGGATTCCTCTCGATGAGTCAAACTATGAGAAACATTATCATAAACCTGGAAATTATGCATAACTTTCCAAAACGAAGGGTAAGGGTGGCAGTGTCATCTTTAAAATTGACTTCGAAAAAGTATATTATAAATTGAGTTGGATTTCCTTAAAAAAATTCTTAGGTGGTTTCTTATTAGTTATAAATTCACTAATCCCATTTTGAGTTGTGCCAAGACCACATCTACGGACATCCTTTAGGATGGATGACCCTCCCCAATTTTAAAACAACTAGGGGCTTCTGTCAAGGGGACCCCTTATCCCCGTACTTATTTGTGATGTGTATGGAATATCCTTCATAGATGATATCTTTTAAGGTAAAGAAAAAGGAGTGGAAATGCCTTAAGGTGTCCCCCATGGGCCACAAATATCCCACCTATTTTTAACAGATGACATCATCCTTTTTATTGAGGCCACCCCCAATTCTGTTCGTCTCTGTGTACCATCTTAGGTCCAGATGTTAAATTTACAAATAACAAACATTTTGTCTCACCGAACCTCCTTCAGGTACCTAGGCCTTGAGATTAGTCACTTGTCTGGCACGACACTCACACATAACCTGGGTACCTACCTCGGAACTCACATTATTCATGGAAGATTATGTAAATAAACGTGTAGGTATATCTTTAATAAGGTGACACGGGAATCACCGGGATGAAGTCCTAGCTCCTCTCCTTGGCTGGTAGGTCCATCCTAATACAATCGATCACATCTACTATCACAAATTACACCATGCAAATATCCCTACTTCCTAAAAGCATCTGTGCCACCCTTGATTAAATCAATAAAATCTTCTTGTGGTGTGACAATGCCAATCCTAAAAAAGTTCACCACGTGCATTGGGGAAGATTATTTAGACCCGAAAATTAAGGTGGTCTTAGTCTACGTAACAATGAAATTAGTGAAATCAATAATATCATGGTCGCTGCCACGTTCGAGTAGAGTGTCATGAATGAGATGGATCCCCTTAAGATCCAAGTGTTGAATAATAAATATAAAAAGTACACCAATCCAATAAATTGGTCAAGGAGGAATAATGAATCCCAAATTTGGAGAAGCATTTATAATTGCCATAATATCCAAAAACAAAAACAAGTGGATCATGGACAAGGGAAATTCTATCCACACTTTTCAGGACTAGTGGTGTGGGAATAACACTATTAACCCGACTACTATTAATAAAAGTGAAAACTATAAGTTGGTTAACTAATTCATAACTTTGAATGGTAGGTGGGACATCCTAAAAATTGAGAGCACATTAACTTCTAGCACCACTAATGATATCATTAGTACTCCATTGTTGCGGGTGTTATATAGAGTTATAGTGGAACAAGTTAGGGTCCAAGTGACAATGGAAAATTTTCAATTACGTCTTGTTACCTCTCCTTTGTGAATATTTATATTAAAACCCCCCTTCTTGAGGTTTGGAAGACATTTTGGACCTTAAAAATTACTCAAAGGATTAAAGTCTTCCTATGGCTCATTATACATGTCAAGATCCTTAATAACCACTATAGGTCATAACGGGCATCACAAATAATGATAAATGAGATATTTTCCATAACGTTGAAGACATCGATAAGTTTTGGGAGCGTTCCATGTGGCTCGCGATTCACGAAGTCTTGCTCATCTCCAGGGCCGGTTTTGAGGGTAGGCGAGAGAGGCGGTCACCTTGGGCCCCCGATTTTCATTGCATTTTAGGGGCCCCAAAATTTAATATATGTATATATATTTATAGCATTATTTTCCAATTGTTCCAAATATAATTTGTTGAAACTGAACGGACAAACATTTAAACTTGTCACAATTCTGAAACCCTACAATTTATAAATAAGTCGGCATCATTTCGGTAAAAAACCCTACAATTTAAATTTTCACAATTTCGAAATATTCTCAAAAGAATCATGTGTCTGTAGAGTCCTTATCATGTCTTGAGAAGAAATTAATTTAAAAGGTTGTGCAAAAATTCAATCCTTGCTTTGTGTATAATTTTCCTTTTTGTAGTCGCATTGGTCACGTGAAATATTAGTTTTATAGGCTTATGAAAAAATCCATGGTAACAAAGAAACCTTACTTGGATCAATTATGTGATTTTAATTCTCGTTTTGAAAAATCTAAATATATTTTGTGAAAAAAAGAGAAAATTTCCTAATTTAAACATATTGACAATAGTACAAAATATTAAGGGAAAATATAAAAATTAAAGAGGCTTCGACTAAGAAAGAAAGATGTATTCTTATTCACACTACTTTATTGAAAAAAATAATTCACAATGGTATTTTAATAGTGGGTTGTTTACGCATATGATTGGAAACAAAGCATTGTTTTCTAAACTTGGTAAGAAAAAATCTCGCTCGGTCTTTTTTTAAAGGTGGGAAAAAATATAACTTAGGAGGAAAGGGACCATATAAATGGATGGTTTTCCTTGGCTAGTCAATGTTCTTTTGGTTGATGGATTGAAGTCTAACTTTGTAAGGCCCTAAAACACAATTAGTAAGGTTAATTATACGATTAAGTACAAGTTAGGAGTTATAAGTTATAAATTGGTTATGTGGTTAAATGCATCATGAAAATATGTTTCTAAATGCATCATTATGTTTATAAAAAGTAAGCTAGAGTGTTGGTGCGAAAGTGGCGATGGTTGGTCGCCAAATGTGAAAGTTATGAAATTTTGAGTAAATAATTACTCTTCTGTTCGAGCCCAAATTAGGTGTAGTAGTTTTATGATTTTGGGAAAACACAAAACATGAAAGTTGTATATGTTTAAGTTATATATTCATAGACACAAAGTGAGAGTAAATCGGGGCCCGAAATAGTGAGTTATGGTGATTTTACGAGGCAGGACAAATCTGTCATTAACGGAATTGTTCTATTGGACCCCTTCTCCAACGAATCACATAATACCACCTTAAAGTGGTCCCATAGCCACGTTTTTTAGCTCATAAGGCAGAACTTATCATCTTTTTCAATTCCTATTTCAAGCTTGAGAAAAATTATGCTTATGGAGAGAGAAAAACAAAGTTAAGGAAGAATTTCTTTGAAAATTCACCATAAATCGAGGAATTCTCGTGAGGTAATTACATCTTTATTAAAGTTTGTCATATGGATGAGTTATATACTTGTCATGTTTTTATTTCTGATTTGGATATATGTTTTAATGATACCCATATTGCTGAATTGTGTTGGAACAAGGATGGGTTAAGAACATAAGTTAGAACCAGAGCTAGGATCGTAAATGCATACTTTAAAGTCCTAAATTTACATCATCTTTTTGTAAAGAATTTTGATTTATAAAATTCATGATTATGATGTATATTTCTGCTAAAATATGTTTATTATATGTTTCCAAGAATTATACTCAAGGTCAAGGTTATGTATGCTTAAAAATGTTAAGTTATGCCTTAATGTTGTATTTTGACCTAGTTATGCTAAAAATGGCATAAATCATGGAATACATATTAGAATTGAGTGATTCAAGTTGGAGAGTAAAATACACTAATACATGTATAAAATATCCGAAAATTGTGAAAAAATACCAAGTAATGAACCCTTGGTGATAGTTTGAAGTCTTGGTTTAAAATCTGCCCTAAAGGAGCAAGAATGCATACCAAGTGTTTGACGTTTTGCTCGACATAGAAAATGAGCCCTAGAAATTATGAAACATTAAATTTGTATTATTCAATGTGTTTACTGATATTGGGTGGAATATCATGAAAAGTTATGTTGTACAAAAATTATGAGAATTCCAGAAAGTTGAAGTTGTGTTGTTGTTTTTCTTGAGAAACGATTTGGAAAAGGCTGTAATAAAATGGGCATAACTTTGTCTAGCAAATTCGTAATTTAATTCTGTAAATTGTGTTAGAACCCTAATTAATTGGGTGTTATATAAATGTGAAGTGTCATATGTAATTCCTCTTTAGTTATTTCTGATTAACCAAATTATGTGATGTGTTACTGGGTTTGATGTTAATCGGTGTATTCAAATACTAACGATATTGACTTGTTAGGTGGGGAAGCAGCTAATACTACCATACCAAGGAAGTAGTTGGTATTAATCTTAGCACCAAATCCAAGGTGAGTGACCTTCCTTATGAAATATAAATGCTTATAATTTCATATGGAATGTGTAGTTAAACACATGTGTGAAAATGTTTATGGGAGTAATGTTGTATTTATGAAACATATGCATATGATTAAAAATGTTAAGCGATGTTATATGATGATATGGACTAGTGAGTCCTTTATCTAATGTTAAGGACTGTGGTGGGTCCTACGGGATGTGGTGGTCCTGTTAATCCAACTTAAAGGTTTGTGTACTCGGGCCTAATAAAGGGATGTGGTTGTCCCTAATTACTGTGGTGGGTTAATTGGACTGTGGCGGGTCCAGGCTTGCGAGAGTTTCACAATTCCTGTTGGGTTATAGCATTAGAACAAAATAAAGATGGTTATTCAAATTGGTTATATGTGTGGTATGTGGTCATTCACTAAGCCTTTATAGCTTACACTCCTATAATGTTTTGTTTCAGGTATGCTTATAAATTGGAGTTCACTGCCAAGTTAGGACCTCAAAACGGGGGAGTGATGGATATTTAGTATGGTTTAAATATCAAGATTCCTTTTATGTAATTATTAAACTAAGCACCTTGGTTATGTAAAGTTATGTAGTACTTATAAGTTATAAGTAAAGGCAGTTATGTTTTCATCTACACATACTTTTGGAAAAAAAAATCTTATGCTATTTTCCTCAGAGATTTAAATTAAAGCATTGTTTAAGGCAAATTATCTCTAAATTAATGGATGAGTTTAACAAAATAAATTCGGGGCTCGACAACTTGGTATCAGAGCGTGGTCATTAGGTTCTGGATAGGATGTGAGGGTCTAGATTGGCAGTGGACACTAGAAAGTGAGTTTGTTATGCATCTGGATTTTGACTAACAATGTTAATATTAAACTGCTGCTATTATATTTTGTTTAAGTTAATTATATTGCAGTGAGTGATGGATCCACACGAGCCGCATGATAGAGCAGAGGGTGAGGCATCCTATGTACCTAATAGTCAGCAAGGACATAGACCTATTGAAGTGGATGAACCAGAGGTGCAACAACAACCTATTGATGATGTGGGAAGAATATTACGTGCTGTGGCACAACTTATGGAACAAGCAAGAGGTGGAGAACATGGTGGGAATAGGGACAAATTACATGAGAGGTTCATGAAGTTAAATCCGCCTGCATTTACTGGGACCACGGATCCGTTAGTGGCAGAGGGGTGGGTTAGAAATATGGAAACAATATTCAAGGTGATGGAAGTGAGAGATGAACAAAAGGTTTTATTAGCAACCTTTAGGTTAGAGGCTGATGCAAAGTTATGGTGGGATGCAACTGAAAGGTTACTTACTACAATGGGGGGAGTGGTGCCAATAAATCCTCCACGAATTACATGGGAGAGGTTTGTGAAAGTTTTCTTTGAAAAATATTTCCCAAGGCTTTATAGGAAAGAGAAAGAGGAAGAATTTATCACGTTGAAACAAGGGAACCGAACAGTGGCAGAGTATGAAGCTTTATTTATATCCTTATCAAGATTTGCACCTGACTTGGTGAGGACGGAAGAAAGTAAATGTGATCGGTTTCAAACCGGGCTGAGTGTAGAGATAAAAAGCATGGTTGCTAATATGAAGATCATAGATTATGTGGACTTGGTTGATAGGGCCATGGTGTCAGAAAAGTCAATGAAAGAAATGCAAGCTGAACACTCGAAGAAAGCTAGACATGATGTTATAAGATCATACGGATGGGAGACGGGAACCTCAACTCAGAGTGTAGCACGAGGAGTACCTAAGGGACAAGAATTTAAAAATAATAGAAGTGCACGTGGAAGATTTCAAGCTCGAGGTGGAAGGACTGGGATGAATCGGTCAGAAAATGCATCTGTGATGGGATCGAGGGCCATATTTTGTTATAGATGTGGTGGTCAAGGGCACATGTCTCGGGAGTGTACAATAGCTGAGACGACACCTTTATGTTTCCATTGTCATCAACCGGGGCACTTACGCAAGAATTGTCCAGCGATGGGAGCTACAACGTCAGTTGGGAGTGTGGCAGTAGGAGGTAGGAGTTCTACACAGAATGTACCCAGGGGAGGCAGAGGAGGTATATCGCAAAGTCAAGGCCAAGGCAGAGTGTTTGCACTGACGCAACAAGATGCACAAGCTATGCCTAACGTAGTGACAGGTACACTTCCTATTGGTGATAAAGATGCTTATGTGTTGATAGATCCTGGTTCTACACATTCTTTTGTGTCTTTGCTTTATCTGTTGCATCTTAATAAACCATTATCATCATTAGATTCTGGTTTAGCTATTGTTACTCCAGTGGGGGGGTTGGTTTTTATTGAGAGGGTATATAGGGAGTGTGTGGTACAAGTGGGTGAAAAAGAATTACTAGTTGACTTATTACCTCTCGATATGCGTGACTTTGATGTGATACTGGGTATGGATTGGTTAGCCTCATATCATGTATGTTTGGATTGCTTTAAAAAGGAGGTAGTGTTTCAGTTACCGGGTGAACCTGAATTTAAATTTATTGGGGAACGAAATGTCACTCCAACTTGTTTGATTTCTGCTACAAAATGTTATGAACTGCTAAGGAAAGGATGTGAGGGTTATATTGCCCATGTGGTGGACATACGACAAGAGGCTGGAAAATTATCAGATATACCAGTAGTTAATGAGTTTGCAGATGTCTTCCCAGAAGAGCTCCCAGGGTTAGCACCAGACCGTGAGGTGGAATTTTCGATTGAGTTGGTACCAGGAACTGCACCAATATCTATTGCACCATATCGTATGGCCCCTGCAGAATTAAAAGAGCTAAAGATACAGTTGCAAGATTTGTTAGATCGTGGTTTTATAAGGCCTAGTGTATCACCGTGGGGAGCCCCAGTATTGTTTGTGAAAAAGAAAGATGGAACCATGAGGTTGTGCATCGATTATCGTCAATTGAATAAGGTGACTATCCGTAACAAATACCCACTGCCCCGCATTGATGACTTGTTCGATCAGTTGCAAGGAGCCAAAGTGTTTTCTAAGATTGATCTCAGATCCGGATATCATCAATTGAAAGTAAGAGCTTGTGACATTTCTAAAACTGCTTTTCGTTCCAGGTATGGACATTATGAATTTCTTGTCATGCCATTTGGGTTAACAAATGCACCGGCCGTATTCATGGATTTGATGAACCGTATATTTCACCCATATGTGGATTCTTTTGTTATTGTCTTCATCGATGATATTTTGATATATTCTCATAGTAGGGATGAGCATGAATGCCACCTGCGTATTATTTTACAGACCTTGCGAGAGAAGCAGTTGTATGCTAAATTTTCTAAATGTGAATTTTGGCTAGACAAGGTAGTATTTTTGGGGCATGTTATTTCTGCTGATGGTATTTGTGTAGATCCCAAAAAGGTTGAAGCAGTAATGAATTGGGAAAGACCAACTAGTGTGACAGAGGTGCGTAGCTTTTTGGGATTGGCGGGCTATTACAGGAGGTTTATACCGGGGTTTTCTTCTATTGCATTGCCATTAACTAAGCTTACCAGAAAGGAGAACAAGTTTGTGTGGAGTGGCGATTGTGATAAAAGCTTTGAAAGTTTAAAGGGTAAGTTGACATCAGCTCCAGTATTGACTATCCCAATGGGTACAGAAGGTTTAGTTATTTATAGTGATGCCTCGTATCAAGGACTCGGTTGTGTGTTAATGCAGCATGGAAAGGTAATTGCTTTTGCTTCTCGACAGTTAAAGATACATGAACGCAACTACCCTACACACGATCTTGAGTTGGCTGCAGTAGTTTTTGCATTAAAAATCTGGAGACACTACTTATATGGTGTTAGTTGTGAAATTTTTACTGACCATCAAAGCTTAAAATACTTGTTTACACAAAAAGACTTGAACTTGAGGCAAAGAAGGTGGATGGAACTTATAAAAGATTATGATTGCACGATACATCACCATCCGGGTAAAGCTAATGTTGTTGCTGATGCTTTGAGTAGAAAATCTCTAGGCATAGTATCTTGTATTTATTGTATTCGAGTTGACCTGCTGAGAGAGTTAGCTTTAATGGGGGTGGAATTAACTTTGAATGAGTCTTACGGAATAGTGGCACATTTAAATGTTAGACCCACGTTGATAGACGGGATAAAACAAGCACAAGCAGGAGATACAGAATTGGAGAAAGTTAGAGATAATATGAAAAAGGGTAAATCAAATGAATTTTCTATTCGGGATGATGACATTGTTATGTACGGAGATCGTTTGTGTGTACCTAATGTGCTTGATTTGAGAAGAACGATTTTAGAGGAATCCCACTGTTCTTTATATGCTATGCATCCAGGGAGCACGAAACTGTATAGAGATTTGAAACAATGGGTGGCCGGGAATGAAACATGACATTGCAGAATTTGTTGCTAGATGTCTAGTTTGCCAACAGGTGAAGGTGGAGCATCAGAAGCCAAGTGGTTTACTACAGCCCTTACCTATTCCTGAGTGGAAATGGGAGCATGTTACTACAGATTTTGTTATAGGTTTACCAAAATCATCACGAGGGTTTGATTCTATTTGGGTTGTCGTTGATAGGTTGACTAAGTCTGCACATTTTCTTCCTGTTAAAACTACTTACTCCATGGATAGATATGCCAAATTATATGTGGATGAGATTATCAGATTGCATGGTGCACCTGTTTCTATTATTTCTGATCGAGATCCTAAGTTTACTTCTCACTTTTGGCCTAGTTTACAAGAAGCTTTGGGGACTAAATTGAAATTTAGTACAGCTTTTCATCCTCAGACTGATGGGCAGTCAGAAAGAACGATCCAGACACTCGAAGATATGTTACGAATTTGTGTATTGGAGTTCAAGGGAAGTTGGGATGAACACTTGCCACTAATAGAGTTTGCTTATAATAATAGCTATCATTCGAGTATTGAGATGGCTCCTTATGAAGCTTTGTATGGGAGAAAATGCAGAACTCCAGTGTGTTGGACTGAAGTAGGAGAATGAAAACTTCTTGGGCCAGAATTTGTACAGCAGACTACTGAAAAGATCAATCTCATCCATAATAACTTAAAGGTGG
The DNA here is from genome assembly GCA_949130495.1 of Sambucus nigra. Classification (NCBI taxonomy): domain Eukaryota; kingdom Viridiplantae; phylum Streptophyta; class Magnoliopsida; order Dipsacales; family Adoxaceae; genus Sambucus; species Sambucus nigra. The sequence continues at coordinate 672,347,441 of OX422215.1, forward strand.
CGCAAAGTAGACAGAAAAGTTATGCAGACAACCGAAGGAAAGAATTGAAATTTGAGGAAGGTGATCGAGTATTCCTACGTGTTTCTCCTTGGAGAGGGGTTATGAGATTTGGGAAGAAAGGAAAGTTAAGTCCCAAGTACATTGGCCCGTATGAAATAGTGAAACGGGTTGGATCTGTAGCTTATAAGTTGGCATTACCACCAGACTTGTCTCGGATACACGATGTTTTTCATATATCCATGTTACGTAAGTATGTGTCTGATCCTTCACATGTGTTTACTTCACAACCGATAGAGCTTCAAGATGACCTAACCTACGTGGAGGAACCAATTGCTATTGTAGATCGAAAGGAGCAAGTGTTACGTAGTAAAACCATTTCTCTAGTTAAAGTGATGTGGAGAAGTCAGAATGTGGAGTATGCCACCTGGGAAGGGGAGGATAACATGAAGAAGAAATATCCTCATTTGTTTGGTAAGTTTCTTATGCGTTAAATTTCGAAGACGAAAATTTTATAAGAGGGGTAGAATTGTAAGGCCCTAAAACACAATTAGTAAGGTTAATTATACGATTAAGTACAAGTTAGGAGTTATAAGTTATAAATTGGTTATGTGGTTAAATGCATCATGAAAATATGTTTCTAAATGCATCATTATGTTTATAAAAAGTAAGCTAGAGTGTTGGTGCGAAAGTGGCGATGGTTGGTCGCCAAATGTGAAAGTTATGAAATTTTGAGTAAATAATTACTCTTCTGTTCGAGCCCAAATTAGGTGTAGTAGTTTTATGATTTTGGGAAAACACAAAACATGAAAGTTGTATATGTTTAAGTTATATATTCATAGACACAAAGTGAGAGTAAATCGGGGCCCGAAATAGTGAGTTATGGTGATTTTACGAGGCAGGACAAATCTGTCATTAACGGAATTGTTCTATTGGACCCCTTCTCCAACGAATCACATAATACCACCTTAAAGTGGTCCCATAGCCACGTTTTTTAGCTCATAAAGCAGAACTTATCATCTTTTTCAATTCCTATTTCAAGCTTGAGAAAAATTATGCTTATGGAGAGAGAAAAACAAAGTTAAGGAAGAATTTCTTTGAAAATTCACCATAAATCGAGGAATTCTCGTGAGGTAATTACATCTTTATTAAAGTTTGTCACATGGATGAGTTATATACTTGTCATGTTTTTATTTCTGATTTGGATATATGTTTTAATGATACCCATATTGCTGAATTGTGTTGGAACAAGGATGGGTTAAGAACATAAGTTAGAACCAGAGCTAGGATCGTAAATGCATACTTTAAAGTCCTAAATTTACATCATCTTTTTGTAAAGAATTTTGATTTATAAAATTCATGATTATGATGTATATTTCTGCTAAAATATGTTTATTATATGTTTCCAAGAATTATACTCAAGGTCAAGGTTATGTATGCTTAAAAATGTTAAGTTATGCCTTAATGTTGTATTTTGACCTAGTTATGCTAAAAATGGCATAAATCATGGAATACATATTAGAATTGAGTGATTCAAGTTGGAGAGTAAAATACACTAATACATGTATAACATATCCGAAAATTGTGAAAAAATACCAAGTAATGAACCCTTGGTGATAGTTTGAAGTCTTGGTTTAAAATCTGCCCTAAAGGAGCAAGAATGCATACCAAGTGTTTGGCGTTTTGCTCGACATAGAAAATGAGCCCTAGAAATTATGAAACATTAAATTTGTATTATTCAATGTGTTTACTGATATTGGGTGGAATATCATGAAAAGTTATGTTGTACAAAAATTATGAGAATTCCAGAAAGTTGAAGTTGTGTTGTTGTTTTTCTTGAGAAACGATTTGGAAAAGGCTGTAATAAAATGGGCATAACTTTGTCTAGCAAATTCGTAATTTAATTCTGTAAATTGTGTTAGAACCCTAATTAATTGGGTGTTATATAAATGTGAAGTGTCATATGTAATTCCTCTTTAGTTATTTCTGATTAACCAAATTATGTGATGTGTTACTGGGTTTGATGTTAATCGGTGTATTCAAATACTAACGATATTGACTTGTTAGGTGGGGAAGCAGCTAATACTACCATACCAAGGAAGTAGTTGGTATTAATCTTAGCACCAAATCCAAGGTGAGTGACCTTCCTTATGAAATATAAATGCTTATAATTTCATATGGAATGTGTAGTTAAACACATGTGTGAAAATGTTTATGGGAGTAATGTTGTATTTATGAAACATATGCATATGATTAAAAATGTTAAGCGATGTTATATGATGATATGGACTAGTGAGTCCTTTATCTAATGTTAAGGACTGTGGTGGGTCCTACGGGATGTGGTGGTCCTGTTAATCCAACTTAAAGGTTTGTGTACTCGGGCCTAATAAAGGGATGTGGTTGTCCCTAATTACTGTGGTGGGTTAATTGGACTGTGGCGGGTCCAGGCTTGCGAGAGTTTCACAATTCCTGTTGGGTTATAGCATTAGAACAAAATAAAGATGGTTATTCAAATTGGTTATATGTGTGGTATGTGGTCATTCACTAAGCCTTTATAGCTTACACTCCTATAATGTTTTGTTTCAGGTATGCTTATAAATTGGAGTTCACTGCCAAGTTAGGACCTCAAAACGGGGGAGTGATGGATATTTAGTATGGTTTAAATATCAAGATTCCTTTTATGTAATTATTAAACTAAGCACCTTGGTTATGTAAAGTTATGTAGTACTTATAAGTTATAAGTAAAGGCAGTTATGTTTTCATCTACACATACTTTTGGAAAAAAAAAATCTTATGCTATTTTCCTCAGAGATTTAAATTAAAGCATTGTTTAAGGCAAATTATCTCTAAATTAATGGATGAGTTTAACAAAATAAATTCGGGGCTCGACAAACTTTCTTAACATAAGTCAAATATGACATCACCATCACAATGTGCTATTTACCACGAAGGAATGTCAAGCCCTCGATTCTCAAGGTAAATGCATTTCTAAGGTCAATAGAACTATGAAAATATTAAATAATAAGTTTTACTTTAAGTATGGTTTACAATAGTGACAGGGAGGATGTGGAAAATCTTTGGAATAAGAGGTTAGGTCACGTGAACTATAAAGATCTTAGTTAACTTGTTAGGAACAAAATTGTTCGTGATTTACCTCATCTGGGGTCAACTTATTCTTAGGTGTCTGGCATGTGCCAAATGGTCACAATCCAGATAGGAAGTTGAATGTTATTGTTACTTCTCATGTGCTAAAGCTTTTACACATGGACCTTATGAGTATAATGCGTACGGAGCACATGTATAGTAGACGCAACGTTCTTATGTTTGTAGCTGACTACTACATATTCACTTTGGAAGAATTTTTACATATTAAGTCCTATTCTAAGGAAGCTTTTATTCCCAAGTGCAAACAAGTTCAAAACGAAAAATCCATGCACTGTTGTGAGCTTCCACTGTGATCAAGGAATGCAATTTAAAGGAAGGGGTAGACCTGAGTTTCATAGTGAAGTTAGAATACATTATGAAGTTTTGGATCCCAAAACACGTTAACAAAATGGAATAGTTGAAATGAAAATTGAACGTTACAAGAGATGTTTAGGTCCATGTTGATTGGCAAGAATTTTCCTAAAAGATTTTGGAGGAAATATTTTCACATGTCTTTCCACTCCGACAACTTAGTATTTAGGAGCTACTATACTAACTAAATTCCTTGAGACAAAGGAAAAAAACCCACCCTCAAGAACTCTAGAGTCTTTGGAAGATAATTTTACCTAATCAAGGATAGAAAATACTTAATTAATCTTGACTTTAAAAGTCCTGTAGGGATTTTTCTTATCTATTCCAGTAATAGTCGAACTATTATTTTTTGTAATTGTGTCTCTCAAAACATTATGGAATCCTCTAGTGTTGTCATCGATGATAATGATTCCTTTGACTTCAATGAGAATTGTTCTGAAAACACAAATTTTGTTTTTCCCAATGTTGAAGAAGAGGGGCAAGAATAAACATATGAGTTTAGAGAGACTGTTCCACTATCTAGTCAGGTTGTGAATTTGGGAGACACATCTCCTTGGGATAGTAAAACCCATGATGTTACCAAAATCATTACTATTCCTAATGTTAGAGTAAATACTAGGTCTTAATTTTAAAGATAAGTTAACTTACATTTTTACACTTGTGCTATTAAACCCAATAATGGGAAGGATTCCAAATAAGAAGTTTGAACTTTTGTCCCATTGCCTAAAGATGTTCATGTTATTGGTACTAAGTGGGTGAATAAAAACAAGTGTGATGAAAATGGCTCCATTTTGAGCATCATGGCAAGACTAGTGGATCAAGGTTATACAGAAATTGAAGGTGTAAGCTTCTATGAGTGTTTTACCCCCATTGCAATGATAAAGTCGATTTGTTTACTCTTATCTATAATATGTGACCTAGATTTCAAGCTCCATCAAATGGATGTAAAGAGAACATTTCTTAATGGAAATCTTTAAGAGGAATGCTTTGTGTGACAACCTAAGGGATTTGAGAATCCGAAGTTACATCACATACTTATCGCCAAATAGGATTTGTATGGAAATAGACAACAACCTAGATCGTGGTATGAAATAGTTGACTCATATCATGTGGTAAAAGGATTAAAAAGAGGAAATGTGAACAAGAACTTATTTTCTAGATAATGTGGGGAAGACATTGTGCTCTCTCAAGTGTATATTGAGAACATTGTTTTTGGATCCATATATGAACAACAAACTTAAGTCTATTATTTGTATAATGCCTCAGCCTAGATTTATGGGTTACCCATCGGCAATCCAGTCCGACCCAAGAATTTGGAGTAAATTGTAATGAAAAACCTACACAATGTTGCTAGTCAAGTTTTATTTAATTAATAGTTGATTTGTTTAGCATGCAATTTCAATTTAACACGCTATAACGCTCTTAAAATACAGAAACCGCGCCTAACGTTTTATAATAAATATGACGGTATGAGCTGAATGCCCAGTGGAAAATTATAATAATGCAATATAGAATCGAACGACAAAGAGGATACTCTAACATGTTATATCTATGTGCACATGCAAACCTTATCTATGTACACATCTATATACTTGATATATGAAACTGTTTCTATTCCTCAAATGTTACTTATCCTGATTAATCCACCTTAATCTTATAAAACACCTCCCTTTTACTTTACTTTATAATTATTTGTTGATTTCACATAACCGGTTAAATATTTTAAATAATTACTCTTGCTTAAGGAAAATCATTTCTTTTATCAAAATTTCCTCGTTAGTCATACCAAATTCAAATTAGTAGTTTCATTGAAAATCACCCTTTGACACACGCACGCACCATCTTAGAAAATACTCATTTTCTTTGCAAATCGTCATAAATACACTATTGTGTTAATCATGCATTAAACCTCTTTAGCTTGCTAAATACCCATTTAGACACTTCACTTTTCCATTCCTTTACTTTATGAACATTAATCATTTTTCTCATTCACTTGTTCATTTCATCCTTTATCAGAATATTCATTAATTCATTCAAGTTAGGTTTTATTTTCTCATATTCACGACACAACCCACTTCTTGACATATTCCACTATTTATTATTTTCTTATCGAAATCTTCCAATATCTGTTTACATTAACGGGATCCGCACTGCCAACTATATACCATATGCTATGTCTAGTGAGTTTCGGTCTTTCAGCCCAGGTCTTCGGGACCTCCTTAACTATACCGGTGTCATCCGAGTCCATATTAATGTGTTTAACATTTAATAAAGTCCAGGTTATTCCACTTTATGTTAGCGGCCAAAGCCAAAATTTGGGGTTTGATCACAACTTGTGCTACACTTTAAATTAATCATTTCTTGTCCTTTAGACCCTTACATTGATTTTTTGTCGAAAATAAAGTTCGTTTAGGACCATTTTACCCGTTTATTTCCAAAGATGTCATTTCCTCCATTTCTGAAGTGTTATTTCCTAAAACATTATTAAGTTAACTAAACTAACTTCTCATATGTCTTTAATTCATTAACACATGTTTAACAATTTGGAGTAAGACACTTCTCAAGGAGGGAATCACTTTATTTTATTGGTTTCTTTCTCTAAGAAATCATTGAACATTTAAAGACTACTTTATAAGAAAAATACTATTTCCCTTATAATAACATGTAGTCTTCAAACCTTACACTTATCACATTTCCAACATTTTTCACACACTTTAAGGGCTGAAATTTTCATTTTCTTTATTTCATGTTCAAACCCAATAAAACCTTCATTCAAATTACTTATAAGTTCATCATCAAGATACTACAGGATTATAATCATGATAAGATGGATTTTAAGTCCAAAAATCCTATCTAGAGGGTCTACCATATAATTTACTCTAAAAATTTCAGAATATTTGTCCAAATATACTTTACAAGGCAAAAGACATTTTTATTTCTTCAAAACTTGAATAAATGTTCATTTACATAATTCTCAGTTTTTTAAAAGAGAACTTTGAAATATTAAAAATAAATATTCTTCCAACACTTTTATTCCATACAAATGTTTAAATACCATGTTCTCTTGAAATATATCATTTCGCTCAAACCATTGAAATCCCTTTTTCTTAAACACATTTTCACAATTTATAAGACATCATTATTAAATCATATATGCATCTTACTCTTAAACTCTATATGCAAGACCAAATACTAGGAAAATAGAGTCTTAAAATAAAGAGTAGTGTTTTTACCACATTAAATGGAGCACCAAAAATGGTTCGATGAAGAAGAGGGTGATGGTAACCCCAAACATCCTAAGGTGGTCTCGAGGAGGTTGCCTAGCTTCACAAAGTTTAACTACATAAAAGATCCAAGAAAAACCCTCTTCAAACTCCATCGATTTTCTATTATTCTTCCTCAAACCCCCCAAAAATAAATTCAAATTTCTTACCTATACTCAATAATGGAGAAAATGGGTGAGTAAGGCTCCTGTATGGTGAAATACTTGTAAAATATTGTACAGAAGGTGGAGAGAAGGTTGTGTCATGGTGTAACAATTGTGGGAGGAGCTTGGGGATGATGAAACACCCTTGAAATGAGAGAGATAGATAGATAGATAGAGAGAGAGAGAGAGAGAGAGAGAGAGAGAGAGTAAAGTTACGGTATGAAAATGGTGGAGAGAGCCCACCATTTCTCTCTCCCATATCTCTCCAAATAAGCCAAAAATGGTTTTAAAACTGGACACCTCATCAATCTGAGGGTTAAAAATTCGACAGCACACAAGGGCAATCCGATTTAAAAGATTTCTAGGAATGTTGTTCGAAGGAGATTGGGACCTAGTTCAAATGGGATCCTTACCTCGTTCGATCAGCATCTGAATGACCTTCTAATGAGGTTGGAAACCGTATACAGAGGTGGTTCATTAGATCATCGTTAAATGAACACTTTGAATGAAATTGGCTTTTCGTTCGAGATAATGGTATTCTCGTTTGAAAGAGACAGGACCTCGTTCGAATGACCTTCAAGTTAGTTTAATCCACAAATTTCCTTAAATATCAAATTTTACCCAATATCTTCCAATAATTTACATAAAGGCTGAGAGAGTAATTAAATATTGGGGAAAATTACATATATTAATGACCCAAATGGCAGGAGGTCATATAAATACAAATCACACGGGGAAAGACTAAAATATTGGGCATAAGTATTACATTCTTCCATCCCTTAGGAAATTTCATCCCCGAAATAATCGATCCGCAAATTCATAAAGTGCATGGGGTTCACTAACCCTTATTATAAGCCATAGGAATCCTCCAAGAGAAAATCATCGAAGTACTCAATAGCGAAGATGACATCATACTCTCTTTCACATGGGTTGGCACCAAAGGTTGAATATGAAACATGCTTTAACTCTCACTGTCATGCTAACCATTAACGTCACATAACCGCCCTCGAGTCCCCACTCATTTAAGGATTACGCTAAATCGTATCCTAGGACTACCTTGCTAATACTCGAAGAATACTGATGCCCTTACCGGGTAATGCCCTGGAGTGATCCACACTCACACAAGTTTCTACTATAATACAACAAATCATCAAGAAACATTTTGATTCTTATGACCAGATATCATGTGTCTCCAAATATTATTTGGTCATCCCAACTACACAATTTTGTTTAAGTTTGTAGCTACTCTCACATTGCTAATTGCTCACTCTAAGGAGAAACGCACCGACCAATTAGTCATCGTTCACTCGACTTATACCTTTCGAAGGCCTCCCTACGAACCTAGTACACTCTAGTCGTCTAACTATGGATCACTGTCTCAAGTATCATACTAACAAACTCATGGTGGAGAAGTAACACTACACACCATGTTTTCTCTAGTTCTAACACCTTGCAATATCCTTAAATCATTATCCCTCTCTTTATAACTACAGCCGTCAGCTTCCATGCATCCCAACCACAAGGTCGTTAATTCTAAGGCAAATGTCTTCTATGAGAGAACTGTGTGGCCGAAAGCTTATAGAATTGTACAAAGGACTTTGGGAAATAGAAAGGATAAATTAGAAAAGGGGACACCCAGTTACCAAGTTGTATTGGTAATTGCAAGTCTAACTGCAATCTATTAGGAAAAATCGTGCCAGACCATAACTAAGAACAAATTCAGGCTACCACAACCTTGGTATACAAATCTCGATCACCCAAACCAAAAGGGACACACAAGAACCAGAAAGAATGAGAAAATATTTCGAGAAAATCCCATTTGTACACAACAAACTATGGTGTATGAAAAGTGAACTTACGCCACATGCTTTGAAGTCTATAAATCCCCCAGACATTCTCATTAGGTACTAACCTAGCCAGACACCCCAGATCTAGTCATCAATCATGATGAATCAGATCACGAACCATTCATACTCACAAGATGAAGGCAACTAAAAAACTTATTGTCCTATTGGAGGTCAATCCTTGGACTTCCCTCCTTAAGAATAAGGTTTCGTCCTTACCTCTTCGACTAACGCCCCAGTAGAAGAGTGACAATGTCCTTGTCTACACCGACTTTGTCCATATTTCTAATGATGATGTCAGCAGCCAAACACACCTCGGTCATTATTGACATTATCATACCTTGATCATATACAAAAATTCTTATTAGGAAGTACCTTGCTAAGAGAAATATTCATCTTATTTTAACCTCTAACTACACAAGATTGTCATGGAGCTTATCTATAGGTTCTTCCCAAACTAAATTTACTTAATGGCTACACCGGTTGCCATTATTATTCTAATTTTAGTAATTAACACACATCCATGTCTCTTAATCCATACCACTTTGGCAAGACATTCTAGGGCTAATCCTTGTCCTTTTGGGCCATTTATACTTACACCATCGAAACAAGTCAATATCCTAGTCATGCATTGGTATTCCTTTTAGGGGTGCTATTCTAGTCTCTAACATGACATCATTGATCTATGTTCTAAATGCATTTATTAGTACTATTCAATGTTAATTATTCCACTCTTTGCACTAGTCATCTTATGATGATCGAGTAAGATACCCAACCAGGAAATGATTTTCCAATGTCCCTTAGATATGACACCATCTATTTAAACAAAACTATATGACCTCACCAAGGACCACATGATTTGAATCCTTACAATCCAGCGAATAATCAGAGATTAATTTATGACTCGTAACATGACTATCATTACAATACTAGCACTCCATGATATCGAATATAGTTCTTACCTTAAGGAGGACAAATATACCCCCGTGTAAAAGTCATCAAAACCTAATAGGTTTTCATCGTCTATGATTCTCATCGTCTATGACTCTCCTACTATGGTTACGCTTTACAAATTTCTCAACATCTATGATATGACCATTAAGCAATCATAAGGATACTAGTTTATAATCCTCTACACATGGAGAAATTTAACCTTTGAACACCTCAAGGCTTCACAACAAGTCGACTTCTATTCCAGGATGCCACACACAAGGAGTCCAAAGGATCCTCTAGGTACTTCCTTAAATCATACTCATTCCAAACTTCTTTGCACCCAACCATTACTTAGGTCGCTAAAATGGGTCACGGTATTTAGATAGACAACCTTATTTCCCTATTGTCTAAAACATTGACATAAATCTAACTAACTAACCTCTTCTCGAGATTCAATAATATCTAAAAATCTTCTTCGAAATACCTAATGTTATAAAGCACGCATCAACCCATTAACTCACACGACTAAGGATTCTGGCTGGATATGGGACATTGTATAAAACCTATAAGCCACAAGGTCTACGTCACCCAAATCACTAGGGATCCCTATTCCTCCAAATTTCATCATACATTCTAAACCTTATAAGGTAAGACTATCTAAAGTTCACTCCTAACCCTCCTTAACCTTCATTATTACATACATGACACAGTTATCGTAATTTTCCCGTAACTCTCCTTATGCCTTTCGAGGTACAACTTTTAATCAATTGCCACCAATGCACTTATTTAACATAATAGTATCTTACCAACCCAGACTAAGTACACTTCCTTGAGTGTTAACCAACACAATTCCTCATGTGTACTGCATAATCAATTTGCAATCAATGTGATATTACCCCAAATACTGAATTTTCATAATTAGATCCTCATTATTAACTATCTTAAAGTATCTAACCAAGGAACTCATCACATATTTATCTAAATCAACGCCGCTTAGTCATGACACTCTAGTCACCTTGTTTGTACAGTTGAATTTGTGTGATTCATGCCCATGACTCAATGGATGTCATTTTGCTCCATTAACATCTTAATAGACATCTCACATAATCAAGGGTTGACGCATAAGCATCTCATATTAAAAACCACGGTGTCGCCACTATTGGCTCGTGTAGACACTAGGAACCTATTAATATTTATAATCATAAGTGCATAGGAGATTCATGAGAACTAACTTTGGCATATGCTTCTTGGTAACTTGACTCAACCATCGAGAGCGCGAACTGAAACCATCTCCATCTAACCTGACCGGCCAAAAACCAACATCGACGTCAAAAGATCCACTACCCACATCACCATGTCACTCCCAAAATGATCCTTGAACCTAGATCTCTAATACCATTTGTAACGCCCTGAACCAAATTTATTGGTTACCCGTGGTCAATCTTGTCCGACTCGAGCATTAGGTATGATGTGCAATGAAACAACCTACATAATGTTGCTAGTCCAGTTTTATTAAATTAACATTTCACTTATTTAACATGCAATTTCTATTTAAATCAAGTTATATCAGGGGTCATGGTAAGCATCCTCGCAATCCAAGAATACAGAGATACTAATGTAAATAAAAGGAATACTTACCTGTGCAACACTATCAAAATTCGAAACTGCACCCAACTTGCCTACGAAAGATAAAGGACTAAGACAAATGTCTATTGAGAAATTAGAACAATGCAATATAGAATTGAATGGAAGAAAGGAGATTGTAACACGTTATATTTACGTGCACAAGCAGTTACCTTATATATGTATGCATATATATCCCTAATGTATGAAACCTTTTTTATTCCAAAAATGTTACCTATCCTGATTAATCCACCTTAATCTTATGAAGCACTTCCCTTTTACTTGATTTGACATTTGTTTATTGATTTCACACACTCGATTAAATATTTTAAATAATTACTCTTGTTTAAGAAAAATCATTTTTTTTATCTTCCTCGGAACTCGTAGTAAATTCACATTAGTATTTTTAATTGAAAATCACCCTTAGACACACAAGCAAGCACCGTGTTAGAAAATACTTATTTTCTTGGAAACCTTCATAAACACACTCTTGTGTTAAATATGGGTTAAACCTCTTTAGGTTCCTAACTGTCCATTTAGATACTTCACTTTGCCATTCTTTTACTTTATGGACATTAATCGATTTTCTCATTCACCTGTTCATTTTATCCTTTACCGATACATTCGTTAATTACTTTAAGTTAGGTTGTCTTTTCTCATATTCACCACACAACCCGTTTCTTGACATGTTCCACGTCTCATTATCTTCTTCTTAGAATCATCCAATATCTGCATACTTTAATCGGTTCCACACTCCCGGCTATGCTACCATATGCTCCCGCCAATGATTTTTGGTCTTTCACCCCTAGGCTCTGGTCTATCCTTAATTATCCTAATGTCCCTGTGTCCATATTAATGTGTTTTAACATTTGTCAAAAGTCCTCATTATTGAACTTTTCCTTTACCGGCAAAAGACAAAACCTGAGATTTCAATCCAACTTGTGTTACACTTAAAATTAATCATTTATTTCCCTTTAGACCCTTACATTGATTTTATCACGAAATCAAGTTCATTTAGGACCATTTTGTGTAACACCTTTTCCAACATTTTTATTCCTAAAAAAGGCTCCACTTTACATAAAATCATCATTTTTTCCATATATTTCCAAATATGTCATCTTCTCCATTTCACAAGTGTTATTTCCCATAACATTAGTAAGTTATCCACACTAACTTCTCAAATGTCTTTAACTCATTAACACATGTTTAACACTTTTGAGTAATACTCCTCAAGTTGGAAACCTCTTTATTTCATTACTTTTTTTCTCTAAAAAATCATTGAACATTTAAAGACTACTTTATAAGAAAAATACCATTTACTTTATTACAACATATAATCTCAAAAATTTACACTTATCACATTTCCAAAACGTTTTCACACACCTTAAGGGATGAAATTTCTATTTTCTTTATTTCATCTTTAAACACAATAAAACCTTCATTATACTTGTTTATAAGCTCATCATCAAGATACTACAAGTTTATATGCATGAGAAGATGGATTTTAAGCCCAAAAATCTTATCCAAAGGGTCTAACATATAATTTATTTAGAAATTGTCCAAACATACTTTTCAAGGCAAAAGACGACCTTTTTGTTTCTTCAAAACTTAGATAAATATCTTTTTACATAAAAATCCCATATTTCTACAAGAAAACTTTGAAACATTAATTTATAAATTAATTCCATAAAAATGTTTAAGCACCAAGTTATCTTGAAATATATCATTTTGTTCCAACCATTGAAACTCCTTTTCCCTAGACACACTTCACAGGTCATAAGAAATATTATTCTTAAATCATATATGCATCCTACTCTCAAACTCTACATGCAGGACCAAATATTAGGAAAATAGAGTTTGAAGAAGATGTTTATGTCAATCCCCCAACACCTAAGGTGGACTCAAGTAGATTGCCTAACTCCAAAAAGTTTTCCTCAATAAAAGCTTTAAGCAATATCGCCTTCAAAATCCATCAATCCTTTATTCTTCTTCCTCAAAACCACCAACAATAAGTCAAAATGTTGCACCTGTACTCAACAATGAAGGAAATGGGTGTGTAAGGCTCATGTATTGTGAAAATAATTGTAAAATATGGTGGCACAAGGAGGAGATATGTTGGTTCATGGTGTAGCAATGGTGGGAGGGGATTGTGGAAGATGAAACATCCTTGAAATTTTATATATATATATATATATATATATATATATATAGAGAGAGAGAGAGAGAGGGTTAAATATTGGTGTGAAAATGGTAAAGATAACCCACCATTTCTCTTTCCTATATCACCCTCAAATGAGCCCAAAAATGGTTATAAAGACCAAGGGCGTAACCTTTAAACCATGATAATTCTGGAGCATTCAGGACTCGACAACACATCAATCTAAGGGTCCAAAATGTGACATCACAAAAGGGAAATTCGATTTAAAATATTTTTAGGAAGGTCATTTGAACAATATTCGAATCTCATTCGAACGAGATCATTATCTCATTTGATCAACCTTCGAATGACATTCTAACCAGGCTGGGAACCATATAAAGAGTTGGGTATTTGGATCTTTGTGATATATCCACTTTCAAAGAAATGGGCTTCTTATTCGAAGCAATGGTATTCTCATTCGAATGTGAGAGGGACCTCATTCGAATGACCTTAAAGTTCATTCGATCCACAAAATTCCACAAATCTCCAATTTCACCCAATAACTTCAAACAATAAACATCAAGGCCAAGAGATTTATCAAATATAGAGGAAAAAACCCATATATTTATGATACGAATCCCAAGTGGTCATATGCTTGCAAATCACATAGGGAAAGAATAAAATATTAGGCATGGGTATTAAAATTTGATTAGGCAAAAAAAATTAGATGAGTATTATTGGGGAAGTTACATTCTTTCTTTGTATCAAAGTGGGATAAATGGATGGGGTTATTTCTATTTACTAGTCTAAATATGCAAAGGAAAATGTAAAAAAAATTAACCTTGAATTTTCTAAGCCTAAACGTATCCTTGTGCGTGTTTCCTTTATTCTACGAAAGGATGTCGATGGAAAACACATCGACGAGACATTGTATCGTATCGTGATAAATAATTCATTGTACCTCAAGGATAGTCATCACTAAAACTCTTTAAGTAAAGGAGTTTGAGCTCACTACCACATGAAAATCGTGAAGCATATTATGAGATTTGTTTGTGGGACTCGAAGCTTTGGTATTTTGTATCATAGCAATATCAATACATTCTTTTCATCCTACTCGAATGTCGATTATGTGGGTGACGTTGATGGAAAGTGGAGTACATTAAGAAGGTGCTTCCATCTTCGAAGTTCTTTGGTCTATTGGCATGTTAATGAACAACATTGTGTTTAACTTTCCACGGATGAAGATAAATATAATGCGGCGGGAAGTTGTTATGATCAACTCTTATGGATGGCAAATTTTTGGAAGGTTATAGTATTGTTAAACATCTAATGATTATTTTTTGTGACAATACTAGTGCTGTTGACATATAAAAATATCCCACTCAGCATTATAGAACTACGCATATAGAAATACAACATCATTTCATTAGAGAACTCGTTGAAATAAAGTTATGTCTTTTAAAATATGCTTCTATCGATCTTAAATAAGAGTATATTTTAACTAAACCTATTGATTGGAATAGATTTTAGTTTCTAATATCATCAATATGTATTTGAGTAATTTATTTAATCATCTGATAACATGTCTAGGATTTGTGCTTTTTTAATTTGTCGTATGTTCTTGATCCCATACAATGTTATTCATTTTTGTAAGAGTTAGTTACATTATTACCAATACAAATATTTCTAAATACAATCATTTATATGCTCTTTAGATGATATACTCCTTTCCATATTTTTTCATATCAAGTGGTTGTTTTTTTACTACTTTATCCTTTTGTTTCGATGAAAGTTATTTTGTGCATTATAAGACAAGTTTCGATTTTCTTCTAAAGCTAGAAATTTTGAGAAACATCTTATTGGGAACACATGTTCATATATTATTGCACTTTAATTGCACTTGACACTGTATAAGTGAAATTTTATGAGGCATGAAAAATGTCGTACAAAATTTTACATTCGGTTCAAATATTTGAAAACTTCTGAGAGTGAGTTGATTTTCCTCTAATGTGTATATGTGATAATTATTTATGATTTTAAGGAGTTAAAAGATCTAGATACTATATCAAAAATCATGAGAGAAAATGTGGTTAGGGATACAACTTTGATTGGATTATATCACCTTTGAAAATTGTAAATATTATCCCATATTTATAATGAAATAGTCAAACTCTACACTTCCAAAAAACAATTTAAAACAAAGTGATGTTTGAAACATATGTATTCGACCAAAATTTAGTACCATCAAGGATGTGAAACTAAAAGTTTTAACCAAATCGCTCATTGAGGAAGAGAAATCTGTTAGCTGAAAATATCTTAAAAGGTGTTCGAAATTGTCACAAATATAGAGGCTTTAAGTCATTTGTTACTGAATTTTTATTCTTAGTTGAACTCAAGATTGGTTTTATTCTTTTGATGGTGCTCTTCATTTTTAGTTTCACATATGATATATGACCTTATATTCTTGGTCGATAAAACTCAACAAGTTATTAGCCTTTGAGATCATCATTGCATGGTAATGAACACATGTCATACATCTCATAACATTTCTTATGTATAAAACTTTTACCTATATATTTCATTATCCCAATAAAATTTTACCACTCTTTAATGAGTTGGGCTACAAGGGCTTAAGGTTTCTTTAGAGCCTCCACGGATGTAAGGAGGTCACTCGTATGACTACCCACTTGTTTGGTCAATTCCTATTTATCTTTCTCAAAACTACTCTCTCTCTCTCTCTCTCTCTCTCTCTCTCTCTATCTCCAAATAATATCTCTCTCTCCAAATAAACTTTCGCTCTTTACACAAACTCTCCCTCTCACAACACAAGCTTTCTATATCTCTCTAAAGGAAGTGGTAATGGAGGAATTTCACTCTCTCGTCTCTCCTAAATATTTTTCTAGCACAATGATCTTAATAGCTAACCCTTTGTTAAACTTTTTAGTTTTAAATGAATCATCATATAAATTGGCGTAAGCGCGTCGTAGGTCACTCTCTCTCTCACTTGCAACATCCTCCCCTCACTCTCATCGTATTCACTATCGAGGTGTACTTATGATTTGGCTTCCGCATCATTTTGAGATTCAGTAAAAGTACTCACATGGCTAGCTATGAATGCAGTGTAGTTGCATTCATGCGGTGATTCATCTCTAGAATCCACCTACTCGACTTACTTCCGTCACTAAGGGAGGCATTTAAAGTAGCTTTGCCATTACCTTGACGTTTCAACCTATTTGGACACTCAAAATACCTATGACCTCTACCGTCACACTCATAACATCTTTCTTTATCTCTTTTAGGACTGTCCTTTTTATATTTATCAACCTTCTTTCAAAAAAAAATTCTGAAAATTCGTTTTATCTTGAAAATTGCCATTATTTTTTAATTTGAGTAATTTCATGAAAATTTTCCAAATAGTGCCAAATTGTCTAAATCAAAATCAAATTCAGAATCTGACATTTCTTCCTTTATCCATTTAGACGACTCTACCCACTTTCTAGATTACTCCTTACATTTCCTAGACTGGGCTTTAAGTGCAATCCCTGTCTCTTTAAGTTTACCTCTTTTAGGAAACATATCAATTTCATAGGTTTAAAGATATCCTACAAGCTCTTCTATCCTAAGAGAATCTAATATTCCTAAAGAGTTCGGCACAATGACTTTTCGAATAAAATGAGCGCGCAATGGTCTTAAAATCTTTTTAACTACTTGTAACACTTTGCGTAAAACACGAGGTGCTAATACAATTAAAAGTAAAATAAATCATCAACAATTACTTTAGAGCATCTATATTCCACAAAATAAATATGTTGAATCCAAAATTTACACTTCCAAAATAATTACAATTTAATTCCTCTAAAATTAATGCTAATCTCTCCAAAAAAATTACACTACCAATCTATACAAAAATAAAATCCTCTAACTGTCTAGATCTAAAATCCTCCAAAACCCATAGCTTTCAAATCCACGCTTACGTGCCACTGAAAAAAAATACATGGAAGTACACAATATGACAAGAATAGATTGTTGGTACCAAAAATTATCCTGCTACGGGGACCATTCATGTATGAACACGTGTTATCCATCTGGGAATTAATCCAAGTAAGAAAGGGTTAGTCACCGACCAATTGAAGGAATGTCGACCAACCAATTAAATAATCCCGGCCAATACCAGGAAGACGGACCAACAATGATAGTTAATTACCAGTAGTTGTATACATTCCTAACATTGTAAAGATGTAGATGCCTAAGTTATCAAGGCATTCCATCCTTTATGTGGGTACCCTTTTTCCCAATTGAATAAAAAAGGCACCCGACCCAAATTACAAGTCCTGAATGACGGTTAGAGTAAAAGGATATGACCAAATCCCTCCCCAAAAATCTTGGATGAGATATTGAAAGGCTAATGGGTTACCAACAGTCTTTCTCTCTCAGCTAAATATATATTGTACCCCTGGCCCGGAGCATAGGGGCATGTAGCACAAAACTATCTCAAGATTTTCTTAATAAGAAAAATAGTAGACCTCTCTGTGGACGTAAACAAGTTATCGAACCACGTAAATTCTCATGTTGTGATTGTTATTGTGATTGTGATTGTTCTTATTTTTTTGGTTCTTATTTTCTTTCATTATTACTTTTGTTATGATTTTTGTAATGACAATTGGTGCCGTCTTTGGGAATCGATTGTTATTCCTATGAAAAACTTCATGAACAATAACCAAACGATGTCCCATCACAGTAGTAACATCCTTCAAGAATGAGACATTCAGCATCGGCCTAACCCTCCAAGGGTAAGGTGTGAAATTGGTTATTCAAACCCAATACTTTGCTAAGAGAGATAAGTCTCCAAAGAAAGTCAGGGTCCACCTAGGTTCACGAAGATCTCAGGGATGATAGACACCTGTGAGTCCAGGCTCCATGAGCAGGAGAAGGCTACTCATCAACAGCAAGATGAAAACATTTGCCTCAAGAGGAACCTGGAAATAATGGAGAGAGAACTTCATTCAAGCATGCGGGGATTCCACAACCGGACTCCTAGCCCTAAGGGGAGAAAGTCTCATAGATGAGGAATATCCTGAGGTGTGGGTCAGAAAGAATAAAGAGGCACTGGTCAGACGATGACCATTTTGAATGAGTACAACTACCTAACCTCTACACGAGTACTAATCGGTTGAGCGATGACATACGAAGTTTGGTTGGAAGGATGATATATCGGCACCCAACTTATTGCGATGTCAGATCTATGAGAGAGCTAGCTAGGCAAGCTCTCAAAACCCAGATAAAGTCCCCTTTTACAAGGGCAATAGAAGAAAAAGAGGCTCTGAAAGAAGTTCGTGATTCCCGAGTTCAAGATTCACAATGAGAAGATTGATCCATTTGACCATGTCAGGCAGTACCGAAAAGCTATGACTCTATGTAGTCATAATGATGCGCTCATGTGTCTAATCTTCCCTCCAATCTTGCACGATGTGTCCCAAAAGTGGTTTGAGAAGCTACCTCATAAGTTCATCTGAAATTTCAATCCTTGGATGAGAAATTTACATCTCACTTCATAACGAGAAACTCCCACCCTAAGAGGATGGATGCACTACTTACTATGAAGAAGAAGCCACGAGAAAACCTCATAGAGTACACAAAGAGGTATTAGGAAGTATTTAATTAAATTGAGGATTGCTCAGAGCAGGTCACTGCAGCATCCTTCAAAATCGGTTTGTCAAGCTCCTACCTCCGGCACCAATCCTTAACCAAGAAGGAGGTTGCATTCATCGACGACTTGATGGCTCGTATTGAGAAGTATGCTAAAGTCGAGGATGTGACCCATATTAATGAAAGGGATAATAATCGTGCGAAGGGTTGCAAAGGAGCTGAGAAAAATGAACCACGAAAGGAAGGGAACAAGAATTGGGGTAAAAATGACTCCAAGAATGGGAACAAAAATGATGGCTCGAAGGAATTTTAGTCTGTAAACACAATCTTCAAGGAGCGGATATACAAGATTCTTGCAAATATCAAAGATGATCCATTTATTAAGTGACCTAAGTATATGGGAGGAGACCCTTCTAAATAGAATAATGCAATAAGGTGTGCATTTTACAAGGATGGCAGTCACAAGACTGAGCATTGTAAAGTCCTCAAGTCTCACCACGAGGAGTTGACCCAAGTCGGGCACCTTAATGAGTCTGTGGATAAGAGGAGAGATAAGACACCAACGAATGGTAAGGAGAGGCCCAATAATGTCCTTAAGGAGGATATTGTCCATAAATTTGCAGTGATACATGGGGTGTCAGATTTTAAACAAATTCAGGTAAATGTAGCTCGGATGGAAGTTAAGAAGATTACTATAGTCATCTAGGCTTTTCAGATTGACTCATCCAAAACTAAGTCAGTGAAGCATCGACTATTGGAGGACGTCAATTACAATAATCATATTGTGTTCACGAATGAAGATTTGGTGGGAGTGAGAAGTCCTCATCATCACGCACTAGTCATTACACTTAGAATACCTAACTAGGACGTCGAGATGTTGCTCATCGACCAAGGTAGCTCTTCCAAAGTAATGTACCTAGAATTGTTCAGAAAGCTAAAGCTGAGCGTAATCAACCTCAAGGAAGCCACTGTTCTGTTGGTCGACTTTGCGGGAAAGATCATAGTGCCTTTGGTAAATATCGTCTTGCAAGTCAGGAAGGAATCATCTAGAAATTGATTGAGTTACTTATTAATATCAAATCACTATACCAAGACATCCTCAGTAGGGCTGACTCCATGCAACGAAGGTCATTCCATCGATTTATCATCAGAAGTTAAAGTGTGTAACTGATCGAGGAGTAGTCAAGATCCATTGAGACCAGGATACGATAACGAAGTGTTTCATCGCGGCCATACCCCCTAAACATGAGAAGAAAGTGTAAGAACCAAAAAGAAAGGAAGAAGCCCAGGAGGAAATGGTTCCCTCTAAATAGTAGGTAAGGTATGGTCGATTGAGAGTGGAGGACACCGGGATCCTTACATCTAAGAAGGTCATTGAACACCTAGAAGAAGTTACAGCTGAGAGTAGATCGATTGTAAGGAAGTTTTTGATTGGTAACTTATCGAACGATCGTAAAAAGAAAGAACTAGTCACCCTTCTCCAGAGCAACTTGGATGTTTTTGCATAGGAGCCCTACGAGCTGCCTGGGATTGATCCCAGCATTGCTTGTCATCCTTTGCATGTGGACCCAACCGTTAATCCAGTCACACAAAGGCTTACGAAATAACCTCGAAGAAAGCTAAAGCAGTGGAGAAAATGGTTGGGAAGCTAATGGATTCAGGTTCCATACGGGAGGTTAAGTTCCATAAACTGTTATCCAACCTAGTCATAGTTTACAGGAGCAATGGAAATTGGAGAGTTTTTATCTACTTTACTGACCTCAATATGGCTTTCCCCAAAGAAAATTTCCCTCTTCCAAAGATTGATCAACAAGTTGATGCTATGACAACACATGAGAGGATGAGCTTTTTAGATTCATACTCTAGATACCACCAAATCATCATTCACATGTCAGATCAAGATAAGACCTTCTTCATAACCACTGTTGGTTTGTATTGTTATAATGTTTTGACTTTCGACCTTAAGAATGCATGACCGACCTCTCAATGACTAGTACGAAGATGTTTACAGATCAAATGAGGGATATTATAGAGGTTTACATCGATGAAATGCTTGTCAAGAGGAAGCTTAAGGATGATAATCTCTCTGACCTGGCAAGGACTTTCAAAATACTCAGGAAATAGCGAATGAAACTTAATGCAAGTAAGATTTATTTCGATGTTCAGTCAAGAAAATTCCTTGGATACTTGGTCAACAAGAGAGGAATAGAGGCAAATCCCAACAAGATTGATGCCATCAACAAAGTTCAGTCCCCTCAAATAGTAAGAGATGTAAAAAAGCTCACGATCATGATCGCCACGCTCAATCGCTTCATTTCAATGTCTTTAGAGCGGTGTCATTGATTCTTTCAGTTGTTAAAAAGAAATAAGGGCATGACATGGAACGGGGATTGCTCGAGGGCCTTTAAAGAATTCAAGTCCTATCTCAGCAGTACCCCGTTGCTCATGATTCCTAAAGAGAATGATCCTTTATATTTTTACCTTACAGTATCAAACCATGATGCGAGCTCTGCCTAGGTATATGAGAGAGGGGATCCAACATCCACTCTACTATGAAAACAAGATGCTTTTGGAAGTCAAGGAGCGATACCTGCCATTGGAAAAGCTCATTTACGCACTTATGATAGCCTTATGGAAACTGAAGCATTATTTTGAGGCCCACTCCATTTTGTGGTTAGTTTGTACCCCCTCAAGGCTGTTTCTGAGGAAAGCAGAACTCTCTAGATACTGTCAAAGTGGTCGGTTGTGCTCGAAAGGTTTGATATTCACTTTCAACCAGGAACAGTCCTTAAGGGCCAAATCCTATCCTATTTCATCACTAAGTTCATAGGAAAATAGCCTTGTGATTATCCAAAAATAAGTCGATCAAAGGAGAGCTTACAGGAACCAAGTGTTTGGACCTTATACATTGATGGATCTTACAGGAGTAAGTATCGTACTAGTGACTCGTGAAAATGCAAAGATCGAGCAGGGAATTAGACATAGATTTGAAGCCTCCAACAATAAGGAAAAATACTTGACACTAATCACCGCACTACGTACGTCACAACTGTTAGGGATAAGGCACCTTCAAGTCTTCGATGACTCTCAGCTAGTATGCAACCAAATAAATTATTTTTTAATGCAAATGATGAAAGGATGTTATCTTATCTTCCTGTTGGGAAGGGACAGATAGCCAACTTCGATCAAGTGGATGTTCAACAGTTCCCCAGAGGAGAAAATAGTCATGCAGATGCTCTAGAAGCTCTAAGTTCAGTAATAAACTTTGACTTGAAAAAAAAGATCAAAATAAATTTACTCGCACAACCCAACATCGACCAGGATACTGAGCTGCTGAATCCTTAGAAGGTTCTCCACATTAAAAAGTCTCTGAGCTGGATGGATCCCATCGCAGACTACTTATAAAGTGATATATTGCCAAGTGATAAGAGGTCGGCTCATTAGATAAGAGTGAAATATGCTCGCTTTCAATTATCTCCTAATGGGAAGTTGTATAAGAGATACTTCATCGGGCCCTACATCCAGTGCGTTCATCCACAAGACGTCGAGCAAGTTCTTCATTAACTTCATGAGGGAATTTGTGGAAGTCACGCAAGAGGAAGGTCTCTAGCCTTTCGAGCAATGAAAGAAGGGTATTTATGGCCATACAAGAAAAAGGATGCTGGAGTCTACGTTCGAAAGTCTGAGAAATGACAAAAAACTCACCCATTATCTACGATCCCAACAGCGACCTAAAGTCACTAACAGGCCTGTGGCCCTTCACCCAGTGGGGCGTGGACATCATAGGTCATCTGCCTACTATGACAGGCAACCCAAAGTATTTGTTGGTCGTGACATACTACTTTACTAAGTATATAGAGTAAGAATCACTATCGAACATCAGGGACGCAGACATGATGAGATTCATATGGAGAAACATCATTACTCGATTTGGCAAACCAATAATGATCATTACTGACAACAGGACCGAGTTTGAGAGTGACCCCTTCCAACGTTTTGCAACGATCATGGAATAAGGCATTACATAAGTTCTATAGCATACCCCCATATCAATGGTCATACTGACGTGTCTAATAAAATAGTCATTGATTGAGTAAAGAAACAACTGGAATGAGCCCAAGGACCTTGGGTAAACGAACTGCCCCACATCCTCTAGGCCTATCGCACCAACCCAAGGT
This sequence comes from Sambucus nigra, assembly GCA_949130495.1. NCBI lineage: Eukaryota > Viridiplantae > Streptophyta > Magnoliopsida > Dipsacales > Adoxaceae > Sambucus > Sambucus nigra. The sequence continues at coordinate 672,370,742 of OX422215.1, forward strand.
GAGCAACTGCGGAGACATCCTTTGCACTCACATATGGGATGGATTCTACTAGAAGATGGTTTCTCTACCATGAGGTCTATGTTGGTTGACCAAGGCCACAATAATGAAGCATTAATCACTGAACTTTACTTAGCCGATGAATGGTGAGAATGGGCTCTAGTTAGACTAGTATCCTACCAGAATAAACTAGCCAAATAATACAACCAGAAAGTAAATCCAAGGAAATTTCAAGTTGGGGATTATGTCCTAAAGAAAGTCCTCGGCATTGCTATAACATCATCTGATGGAAAACTGGGACCAAACTGCGAAGGACCTTTCGAGGTAGTGAGGGATTACTTACACGGAGCTTATCACTTGGAAACTCTGGAGGGCAGAGAGATACCAAGGGCTTGGAATGGATCTAACTTGAAGAGATTGTACTTCTAGATCTCTTCATCTATGCACCATTAGTTTAGGTAATTTTTTATTTTACAAACTAATGTTGCTCTTTGGTTATGACTTCGATTAATAAAGCTCGATTGGCATTTACGTTATATTAGTTGTCTTGGATATGTTTTGTTATATTCACCCTTTCCAAGTTACAAGCTCCACTCTTATTATGAGTATAATGGAATTCTTTGATTACTGTAAGGTTAACTTATTTCAGTGAAAGGATCTTTTGAACTAACCTCTCATGGTTGCAAAGCAGTGGTTAGGACTATCCTAGCTAAACTTGTTGAAAGTATAATTAGCAGGGTTGGCATGCAATAACCTTCCTTAGGCCTTTGTCCCAAAACACAATTTGCCTCCTAGGTTTCTCTAGTAACAAATAAATACCTACAGGGGATACTTAGTCAATACGACCAACTCAGGTTGGTCGCCAACGTAGTTTGGCTCCAAAATCCGACTCGGGTGAATCACCCATTAATCAGGTGTATTCCCAGTATTTCCCTACTTAGGCCTAAGGTAGTATGATGACTTGACCTAAAAGTTAAAGTGGGCGGAATAGTATGGCTAAAAAATACTAGACGGGGGGAATGTTCAATTAAAATTAAACTCTAAATGACATTTAGTCGAAAGAAGTGCCCAAAATAAGTAGACTTTATTAATGAGAGGAAAGAAAGAAGCACATGTTTAGTCTTCCTATGCGTAAAACATAAATATTTTATTTATTACTAATAATTACATAGCTACATGTACAACAGAAATGAAATAAATCAACCCTAAGAGGGTCCAGGTAGCTGGGCAAGAGAGTCCACTACCCGAGATCTCCAACCATTATCAGGGTAAGGGGCAAAACTCTCCACAACTTCTTTCGAACTCAGCTCCAACAGCTATATTGGAATAACATCGATTGGGTTCCAACAACCATCCCTTCTAAAGGGATTTATCTCCAAGATTGTGGGAGTGATCTCATGCCTATACATCAGAGGATAGTTCTTAGGGACCATAAGTTCCCTGAGGGAACTTAGCCACCCTCTAATAAAGGCGAACTTCTCCTTTTTTTCATCTTAGTGTGGGCATCTATCCAGCTTTAATCATAGCCGCCAACCCACACTTACCAAGGACCCTTTCTGAATAAATGTCACACACTTGAGATGTCTTTTTATAGTCCGATAATAATTACATATGCTCACCGGATTTATCTTCTAAGCTCCATACTCTCCCTCTGGGAACTATCGTCATCTCTCCTAACTCGTCGTGTGGATGACGACAAGGAACCTTGAATAACTTAGGGAACACTACTTGGAGAATTTTCCTTAAGGCATGCAATTTCCCTCCTTGAGGCATAATTTTTCCTATTGTAAAGCCTACCTAACCTAATTAATCTCGGATGCGTTGAAAATCTTAGCCTTTAGAGCATCCATCTCTTCTTGAAGAGAGGCACCAACCTCCTCCATCTCTGTAATCCTATTCTTCAGCTTGACGATTACTTCAGACTGATCTTTATGTGCAAATCTTGACAAATGCTCGGTAAACTTGGTCGCATACATTCGAACCAAGGATTTGTCCTAGGTGGGAGGAGGTAGGAATATAATCATCAAGATCAATAAACTACAAGACATGGAACACAAATGATAGGTATATCAGCGAATGCAAAAACAAAATTTCTTCATTTCATTAAAAAATGGCACAAAACTGGTACAAGTACATGCAATGACAAAAAGAAAGAACAAAAAATAAACAAATAAAGGAAAAAAGAATATAATTCCATTGGACGAAGTCAACTAGGTCGGTGGGGTTGGCCCCTTCCCCTTATTTGCTGCAACCACACTCGCCTCAGCCTAGGTACACCTCCTTCTCCCGGGGTAAGATTCACTCCTTAGTGGCCAACAAGGACATCAGTAGCAAGAGCAGCAGGATCCATAATAATCCGAGAAGCAAGGACTTCTTCATCAATGATTGACTTGGGACTAGGATTATGCTCGCCGAATAGAGATGAGTCAGAAGAAACTCGAGTAGCAGCAAAAGATCGATCCCAGCGTTTGTTAAATTTTGCTCAATTGATGTAGTCGATCGATTTTTTGGCATCTTCATAGGCTTCCTCACAACCCTAATCGTAGCCAACCTCTCTAAAGGTGGCCACCTCTTCTTCTAGGCTCTTCACCTTCTCATTCAGCCCTTTATTTTCATCTGTGATGGCCAGTTTGCTCGCCACAACCAGCTCGTAGGCCCCTATGAGTCCCTTTAGCTCCTCGGTCGCCCCATCCCTCTCCTTGGCAAAAGGAGCCTCAGCCTCTGTGAGAGCTTTCTCGAAAGACTTTTGGGCCTCCTAAGTAGTATTTAAGCTCCCCTAGAGCTCAGTGTTCCTCTTCTTCAGCTCATTTCGGCTACGACGAAGGACGGTATAGTTAGACACAAACTCCAGGAAGAGACAAAAATTAGTAAACAAAGTACAAAGATATACAAGTTAAAGAAATAGAGAAAAGGGGAAGTGGACTTATGAAAGAAAGCCCTTGATTTACTTTCAGGGTTAACTAGTCAAAGCCCTTATTATAAGACTGCTCATGATCCTTCATGAGCACAGATCTCTCGAGCATCATGGGAGAAATATAAGGGGTCAGAGACATAGAGACCCCTCAGCAGGGACATTACAAGCATAAGAGAAGCCTGTGCATTCTTCATCCTCTATTCTCCTCTCATTCTCTCCTATTCTCTCTCTCTCTCTCTCTCTCTCTCTCTCTCTCTCTCTCTCTCTCCCTCTCTCTCATTTTTTGTTCTTCTTTCCTCTTCCTCTCCACCTCCTTCTTATGAGCCATAGTATGGGAACCACTAGTAGTATCCACTAACATTGGCTTATGTATCTTCAGGCTGTTGGATAATATGACATCAGCATCATTATGGATAAGTTTATTTGTTCTAGGGGAGCCATATCTTCTTCGCTAGAACTTTTTGACTTGGAATCTCCTGAGTAAGGACCTTCCACGCTGGACATCTATCCACCAGACTCATCCTCGCTGGATCCCTCCTCACTGGATTCTGCCTCACCACTACCACCTCTATCAAATATATAAACACCAATATCTGAGCTGCTCTCCTCATCATCGTCTAGCTCGATGGGTTGAGAGAACCTTCTTCCTCTTCTTCTTCCTCTGGGATATCAAGATGAGGAATGGAATCAACTAGATGGGCGGTGAAGTTAGTGGTAGTGTTCTTGTATTCTAACAAGAAGCTATCCAACTTGGGATGCTCACTTTTTATAATAGAGTCCATTATCTTCCAAGCCTTCATTAACTCGGCAGCACGAATCTCGTGGATAGCAGGCTCTTGATTTTTGGACTTCCCTGAAAAAGAGAAGAAAATATTAGAGGGAAAACACATTAGAGCAACAATAAAAAAGTAACAAGATTGGACAATAACATATGAATTTCTCCCCATACATAGGGATTCGAGGTCCTCTGTACCTTTCTCCCCCTACCTAGGGAGGAAATTGCCAATTCCTAGCAATAAATCCCTCAGACCAATAGTCCTTATGGGAATCAGGAAGGTTCACTACCAAGACATTGTATGGACTCCTCGCTTTCAAATAAAGAAGATAATAGCTCATGTAAGAAAAGGTAAAGCAGAAGCAAATTTTAATCAAACGTAAATTAGTGCCATAGAGTTGGTTTACTCTATGGATGCCATTTTCAATTTTCCAAATGTTTGGAGAACACTGGGCTGAAACTATATCAAAATATTAGAAGAAGTGCCAGAATATACAATTTGGGGGAAAGGTTAAACCCCCCTGAGATAATAAAAGAACGCAAATCCGGTGGCCATCCTCAACATCTTGGACGTTGTGAGGAATAGGGGCACACTCAATATGCACCAAGTTGGGGATATTGTAGCATTTTCTAAATTCAGTTAAAGACCTGTTATCTATTTTTTCCATGAACAAACCCTAACTGCAGTACAAAGGAAAGAAATGAAAAAAGAGAAAAGGACTAAGGACTTACGAAGAAAAGACCAATCTTGAGACGATTAGAAATCACATGGGAATGTGGACGAGGAGCATGAAATATCTTTTGAATAAAGAAGAACAAGCTTGAAAGTAAGAGGAAACTTGAGAGAAAGAGATGGTTTGGAAGTGAGAGAAGGAAAGAAGTTGAAGTGATGAAAGACTCATCTAACACTTCGATTTAAACCCCTCAATGATAGTGCACGACAGTCGAAGAAGATTTCCCGCCTAATTTTACTGCAAAATGACGATTCACGCTCCTATAAATTATAAAAATAACAATAGTGCCATCAAAGGAAGGCCAGAGGAAGACCAGAGGCGTTATTTAAAATTTGTGAGCCAAAATTATAGCCCCAAATTTTTTAGGTGCAATTGTGGGTACCCTTTTGTCGACCCGGCCCATAAAGCTAACCGGCCAAGCCCAAGTGAATAATAAAAGGCACCCACCAAAATTATGAGTCATGAATGACGATTAGAGTAAAAGGATATATCCAAATCCATACCCTAAATATCATATGAGATATTCAAGGGATAACGGGTTAACGTGTTTGTTAGCAACATAGTCTCTCTCTCTCTCTCTCTCTCTCTCTCTCGACTGAATATATATTGTACCCCTAGTCCGGGGCATATTGGCTTATAGCACAAAACTATCTCGAGAGTTACTTAATAAGAAAAATATTAGACCTCTCCATGGATGTAGGCAAGTTGCCGAACCGAGTAAATTCATGTGTTGTGATTGTGATTGTTTGTTCTTCTTAATTTCTTGGTGATTGTTTTCTTTCATTATTATTTGTGATGTGATTTTAGTCACCACACTTTAATATTCCAACTCTTGTATAACTTTAAAAGGCTATAAATACATTGTAAACCCTACATCTAAGGGAGATAAAAAAATCGAGACAAGAATAAATTGAACAAGCCCAAGGCAGTACACAACAGTGGACGTAGGCTTTTATTTTAGTCGAACCACTTAAAAATCCTTTGCCTCTTTTTCTTATATTAATCTGTCTATGATCATTTAATTAGATCAATTTAGTTTTTTGCATAAACAGATCGGAATCGTCTATGGGAACGTCTTTTTAATCGTTCCCATTCATTCAAAAATGTAAATGGATGATAGTCCCGAATCTAGTCTCAAGAACGATGGCATTCCGCCTGTCCCTTTTGCCCTTTCAGCATTAAATAAATTAACTGCAATTTTGGCCAGTCTTACAAGAGGATATGCAGGACACTATCCGGCAAATTGTGAAAACTCTTCAAGAAGGAGCACCTACTATATCTTCCTATGGAGATATGTGTAACACCCCATGATTTTTAATACCGAGAAATTAAATTTTTGGGAAAATAAAATTTAATTAAATTGGAGAATTCTAAAATTTGGGAGTTGAGGTCCAAAAATAGGGGACATTTCAAAGTATTTCGGATGATGATTTTGAGGGTACCATTGATCCCGAAAGGGTCGAGATAGTCAAAATGACTGTCATTGGGTTTTATTTCGGCTCCGGGATAGTTTTAAGTCAGTTTGACTCGAATTGGAGTAAACGAGTCATTTAAAGTGTGTATTAACAATTAAAATTGGGACTTATGTTTTAAGGTTTAAGAGGCTTACAGATTAATCCATTCTCATTTGTGAGAAAGAGAGAAAAAGCCCTAGAGGGAGAAAGAAGAAGAAAATAAGAAGAAACGAAGAAAGGGAGGAGAAAAGCTTGGGATCTCCGGCCAAAACACGACATCGAGGACGATCCAACCTCTACAAATCTGAGGCAAGTGTTTAATCATGATAAATAAGTCATTTGTGTATTTGATTTCATAATTTGTGGGTTAAAGAAATGGTTTTTGGGTATAAATATCAAAACCTAGATTTTGGGTTTAAATCTTGAAATTAATGGTTACACATGGGTTTATGGGGCATAAAATGATGAGGTGAAATTATAGTATGTGTTTTGATGTTAGAAGCATGATTGGGTTACAAATTTATATTTAGAAATTATTGATTTGGAATTTTAGGAAATTAGGTTTTTGTAGAAAAATGACCATTTCGTAGCCTGCTGAACAGGCCGAATCGATTCGGCCTCCTTCCGAATCGATTCGGAATGTTGGAGAGTCCCAAGTCTGTGTGACCAAATCGATTAGGACACAAGCCGAATCAATTCGTCTTGAGGCAGAAGCCTAGATCTTTGGACCGGAATCGATTCGCCTTGGAGGCCGAATCGATTCGCTGGGCTGAATCGATTCGGAATAGGGCCGAATCGTTTCAGAAATAGGGAATTTTGTGTAATTTTCTCTATGGTGATTTCAAACCCTTTCTGGTTGGGTTTACTGATTCGGGTCTTTCTCTAAACAAGTAAGAGATATGTTTTGGAGACATATAAGGGGGTTTCTCACACATTATGATTTTGGGGACTTTTTGCAATAACTCGGGAAAAATATATCCATGCGTACATCGGAGTTGTATATAGAGATTGTGGGAAACCTCATTGGGATTGAGGATCCTATTTGTAGATCAATTGTAAGTAGAGATATGATGGGAGGTTAAGAACTCTTGGATAGAGTTGCGAGGGTATGTTGGAAATTTCTAAGCCGCTAATCATGTTGAATCCTTATAGCGATAGGATTCTATTAAGTTACAATTTGGGACTAACGAGAGAGAGGGGTCACGTATCCTTAGAAATGTTTGAATTAAGGAACAATTGGTAAACCCAATATGAGTAAGGGTTCAAAAGATCAATTGAACCGTAGGTGAAATTGGGAACGATTTGGATCGTACTATCAACTACAATAGGCGGGAGTATAATTCTAGTTAGGATAGTATACACATAATTGTGTGGAAATAAACAGCGGAATTCCAACACTTGAAATGAAGTTGGGATAAGTTGAGGTTTGTAGACTTTTGGTTAGGTGTATACTTTTAATCAAAATTTGTATTGGACATATTGATATGCTTTCGGGTATAAATGAGATGTGTAGCATTGGTTTCGTACACTAAACTTTGGGAGATAACCCTAATGTTGGATATATATATATATATATCCGTATGCTCTGTGGGAGACTATTCGTCATAGGAAAATGGATGAATATGCTTCAAGTGAGAGATTATATTCATATATCGAGGTAAATTAAATGAATTTGTGGTGATGGCTTGTATATTGAGGATTATGTATAGTTATAGCCGAATTTAGATATCTTATACATATGAACGAGAATTAGTTTGTATATATAGATATAAAGATATTCTAATATATGTATATATATCTATATTGATATGAATATATGGATATATTTATGTTGTGGATATACATGGTATGAATATTTAAACCGTATATGATGGTTTAATATTTGATTATATGATGGGATCATATGGATGTATATATATTGTGCATGTCAATGATATATACACTTATGTGGTTAAGAATATCTCTCTCATGCAATCATTGGGAAGTTTCCGCGCAGAGGGTTAGCATCCTGGCTCATGGAGCAGGGTGTAGATTGTCCCCAGGTCATAGTCATCCAGTGTGTTATTATGTGATTTATATTTTCGGGGTGAGGCGTGGTGGGTATGTCTCGTGTCATTGACCGGTTAGGAGCTACGGCCGCTTCCCGGGACGTCGTGTGTGTGTGTGTATGGCTCTGATGTAGGTGATATTAAGACCGACCAGGGTCCCCAGGATGGTATGTGAGTAATGCCCTGGAAGATGATAGCATGATGCAGTTTTATCGGCGATATATATAGCCGGGTATATTATGTGGATGGCCATTGTACATTATATGTGGTATGTGCACTTGGCTATGGGAATGGATGATTGTATATATATATACGGTTAGAATAAATGCCTGTATATATATATATATTTATATATCCTATAGATGAAAGGATATGGAATCGTTGTGGAGTGCATCTTGGATGATTATGACATACTAGATTGATGGGGGTTGATGCATCGCATTTAAGGAATATTTCGGTTACATCATCCCAAGGATATTATTGGAGATTTTAAGTTGTTTTTATATTTTGACCTAAAATTTGTAGTTGTAGTAGTATAATATTGTATGTATGGCATAATGGATCTATAGCATCGACATTCTCAAGGTTTAGTGTAACGGGGTGGTTCCTTGTTTGGATTTCGCTTTGCGAGACACCCCACGCACGAAACGTAGTGCAGTGTTGAGATTGGAGAGAAGTTTTGTCAATAATAGTTTGTATGCATGTTATTTAGTAATTAAATCATATGATTAAACCCTAATGTATATGGGTAACGTATTAAGAATTATAATTAATTAAATTACAAACCGGAATCCATTAAGCCAATTATGGTATATTTGTTTATAAACGTAATTAAGTGTGTTTAGAAAGACTGGATTCTTGGGTTAAGATAGGAAGACAATTCTCGTGGGTATAGGCTGGGCCTATGTTAAGTTAGGTTGTCCTTATAAATGGGGGAAATTTAACTAAAATCTCAGGACGCGAATAGGTGAGTGCCGTTAGATGAGAGGTGAGTTGGGGTTTCACGAGAGTGCGATTCCACTTTAATTATGAAATAAGTGCCCCAATATTTATTATGCACAGTTAACACACTTGCTAAATATTTTTCACAACGGGGGCTCTGACCTGTTTACTTTTATCTCCTGCCTGTATATATATATATATATATATATATATATATATATATATATATATATATATATATATATATATATATATATATATATATATATATTACTACAGGTGTCCTACCGCATGAATGCCGGATGACCTTCTATCCAGAGTCTTGGGAGCCGTGACGGGTGCGAACTGTTGCGGGATTTAGCTTGTAGTCGCTTCCTACTTATTTAAAAATCTAGGTAGTATTCATGTTGTATATCATGTTTATACCCAAGGGATATTTATAGATGTGAATATTTATTCCATTTCAGTTATTGTATTGGCTGTGACCCGACAGCTTATTCGGGTTTACTTCTTTGAGGTTTATTCGGTTGTAGTTATTTATTTCATTTTATTCTAGCATTTACTTTATCATACTTCTTATATGCATCCTTCTTGCCTTTATTAGTAGTGTTATAGTGTTGGTTTGTTGTTTGTTTCATGTTTATTTAAATTTTAACTTCTCGCTTATATGATATCGGGTAGTTAGTCTGTATTATATTTGTATCGACAGTTGGTGTTGAGACTAAGCCATTTGAAACTCCTGATTTAATGTAGTATAGGGCCTGCCACCCGTTATTATTTTAAGCGGGGTGTTACAATATGCCACCACCACGACCAAGAGGTAGAAGGTAAAGTCAGTCAAGATCCACATGGGATACTTCCTATCATCCAAGGTCAAACTCATTACTTAGGGTGTCAGAGTCCTTTAATACACAGTCCTACTTTCCAGAGAGGCTAAGTTCTTTAAAAAGGCTAAGTTATTTTTCTCCCTTCATTCGTTTGATACCCGGGGGAACATAAATGTTCCTAGAGAAATGTCCGGAAATAGTCGACAACCATCAGATCGAAGGGAATGCTCTTCCCCTTTTAGAGAGGACGCCCGATGTACTTCTCGGACCAAGCAACAATCCCATGAAGAAACTTCATCGAATAAAAGAACAACAACGCATAGGTCTGATGCTAATTATAATGCTTGGAAAGTTTTTATCTAGATATTGGAGGACATGCTAGGAGAGATGTGTAAGGCCGAAATCCCACTACAAAGAAGCTTTATAAAAGGACATCCCTTCGTACAAGCAATTGTGGATTTCTCCACTCTAGTAAAGTTCAAAGATCAAGTGGTTACTGATGATGCTGGAAACAGCACCACCCTTCAAGGTGTTTATGAGCTCAATTCAATGTTAACAATGGCAGCACAAGGGTACTGACACATATAGTAGAAGGAGGTGAGGAGAAGAGGATTCACACAGGAATATAAGTGGTAGAGCCTATTAGGCCTACGTCCACTGTGAAAGTGTATGATATGTATCACTGTATGAGGGCTCTAATGGCCATAGTTACAATCTCTCAAGCTTTCTATCTCTACTGTGTGCTTAGACAGAGTTCCAGCTAGGGTTGCTCATTTTGGATCCTTTGAAAGGTAGAGGATGACCTCCATATATAGTGCCTGGGGGTGTAATGTACCCCCCATGCATGCAATGCGTATGTGTGTGTTGATCTAGCCAATATGATGAAGACATTTGTCGCTGCCACATGTAGGGAATGATGACAAAATATTCCCCCCATGTGTGGGGAATGACTTGTTATAACTGATTTGTATCCACGTGTCCTTATCCATATGTCAATTAGTACTCGACCCTCATTCTTGGTCGTAACCTCTGCCTGGGAGAATCCGAGGTTGGTAAGGACTAGCTGCTCATTCCATCTGAGATGAGCCATAAAGGTCTCGGCTTAAGTGAAGCCGAGGCAAGGTACCAAGGTCGGCTTGGTCCGAGGTTAGGCTGTATGTGGAACATCGACTGAACTCTTGATTAGGTCGCCCATGGTAGTGCTATGGTTCCTAGTAACCTCGGTCTACCCAGGGCCGAGGTTGTCATTACTCGGATTATCATTCGTACTGTTGGCCTTTCGGTTCATGCAGTCTCCCCTTGAACAGGTTGGTGGTGATGTCGGCTAAGGTTGACCCCTCGATGTTCGATACTACTGGTCACCGATCCAAGGCTCTTCTAGCGTCGACCATAATCTCATCCGAGGTTGGTGTCCCTGACCCGAAGTGACACTTGGGGCATATCAATCATTTGACAGTTGTCCATTGCTGAAATGTGGCTTGCCTGGCAAGCATGTGTTGTTAGCCGTCCTTTGGGGCTCCCAAGGCAATGATGGGCATTGGGAAACGTGCCTCCATATTTAAGGGTTTAAAACCCTATTTTCTCTCTCCTTTTTCCTCATTTCTCTTTCCTGGCACTATTTGCTTAAGCAGCCTTCTCTCTCTAGAAAAGCTTTAGTTCTAGGCATTTGGTGGTGATTCCTCACGTCCTCTTCATTCTACCCTACCATTCCATCCTCAGGTACCCTTTTCATTCATTTTCCTTCATTTTTCCTGTAATCTTCTTACTTTTACATTTTCCGGCAAGTTTTGGAGTTTTCTAGTGAGATCTCCATACTTTCAGGCGACCTGCATTTTCTCTAGGTTTGGTAGTTTGATCCTTAAATTGCTTTATTTCATTAGCTAATCTTGTTTATCTTTTAGAAGCTCCATAAGTGTAGTGTCTGCCTCTGATGCTCAGACCCCTCTACCAACTTCTTGATAAGTTCCCTTCTCTCGGAGAGAAGACTTTAGAAAAAATTAGGCAGATAGAAAGAGCACAGGAGGAGGTTCGTAGGTCGCAAGAATTCCCTCTCAGACCTATCTTTCCACCACCCCTGAAGGTGATATACCCTGATCCATTGGAACCATTTAACCAAGCAGAGATCCCTACTGAACCTGTACCGATGTCTGAGTCTGAGTCTTCCACCTCAGACCCTATGTTTGTGGATACCTTCCAAAAGGCCATGGACTTCACAACTCACCAAGACCAGGCCCCTGATCAACCCGAGGTCTTTAGCCGGGCCTCGTCCCATAATAATTCAAGCACCTCGTCCTCTTCCTCATAGGTTAAGATTGTTGAGCCGAGTGTGTCTATTCCACCCATTCTTGACGCCATTCCCCTGTCAGCCGTCACCGAGGGTGAGTTCACTCAGAGGTTCCCCAGTAATCACCCAACGTCTGCTCAACCCGACGTTGAGTTAGACAATAACGATGATGACAATGTTGAAAGTGATGTCGACGTCTCTGAGGCGGCCGAGATCGAGAGTACCGTTACTAAGGTAGACCTTCTTTGTTTCAGATATCTATACTCTATCAGCCCCTCCATAAAGCTTACGAGACCTTTAAGGGAAGAGAGGGCCTACCATGGTCGAGATGGTGAGATCTGCTTGTATGAGCGGATGTTCAAGTTAGGGTTTCGTTTGCCCATCCATCCCATTATTAGGTCCATTCTGGCCTACATCAATTTGGCCCCTTCCTAATTGTCCCCTCATGCTTAGGGGGTCATAATTGGGGCCATAGTCTTGTGAAGGGTTGTTCACCACTCGGACCTTCCAGTCCAGGTCTTTGTTGGTTGTTATGTCCCGTCCCCTACCAAAAATCATCCGAGTTACTATCATTTTGTAGCTTGGAAGCCGGAGAAAAAGATGCTTCAGATAACTCAGACTTCCAACCATAACTGTAAGCCTCAATACTTCTTTGCTTCAGGGCCATGGGAATTTGGTCCATGTGTTCCAACTTCCCTTCTAAAGTCGAGGATGCCCCTAAGATGGGGTAAGGTAATAATGTCTGTGAAGGATGACCCTAGTCTGAGCCTGCAGAACCTTCAGAAGGTGAAAGACCTTCAAGATCAGGGTATGCATGGTCTGCTCGTTAAATTCGAACACTTGATGACCCCCCCACTACCTCTCTGAGACTGGTCTAGGTGGAAGTCCTCTTACCGAGCTTGGTAAGCTTTTTTTATTCCCAGTTGAACCTATGAGTTTATGCATGTATGATACTCTAACTCAGACCTTTCAATTTTGCCAAGCGTCCGAAGGATATCTCAGACGAGCTTTGGGAAATGGCTGCGCCGAGTTTAACAAAGTTTGCGAAGAAGTCAGGTCTTAATGCTCCTCCTCCAGCTCCCTCAACCTCGAAGCCTAAAGCCACCAAGAAGAGAGCTTCTACTAAACATGCCCCTGAGGATCAGAGGCAAAAGAAAAAAGGTGGGGACCCTAACATCCCAATATCCTCTGTCGACGCGTTGACTGCCCGTATAGAGGAACTAAAAATCAACGACAGCATTATAGGTCACAGCCTACAGGCGCTGGATGCCATCAGCTCTGCCATGATCGAGGCTGACAAACATTTCTTCCAGTCAATGGTTACGCCTCTTCTTATTGAATTTGGTCTCCACAGGTCCATTCAAGTATGACTTTAGATTTCTTTATAGTTTCCAAGTGTATCCTCTGATTTGATATTCAACTCATACATGATCACACAATTCTGCAGGGCCTGGCCTCTATGCACCATCTCTCCAACTGGACTGGCCGAGAAGGTATAAAGTACACTGAACGCCGAAATAAATCGCTTGAAGTCTGAGGCTAAAGAGTCTAAGAAGAATGTGCAAGGTTGGAGAAGGAGATCTCCAAGCTCAAGAAGGAGCATACTACCTCTCTGAAGGCAAAGGACGATGTCCTTCAGCAGAAAGTCGACTCGGCGGTGAAGGAAGCCCTCGAAGACGCCTCTGAGCGGATATTGGCCGACTATAAAACCTTTGATGAATTTATGAGCTTCGTCTTTCAGTACCTTGAAAGAGGTATCAAAGCCACTATCAAATATGCGACTGTCAAGGAGAAAGAGGCTGGAAGTTTGAAGGCCTCTGATTTCGTAGGCCTCGGCTTTGCCAACCCTTAGCTTGCCCAGGCCCTTCAAGATGTTGAGGAGGAGGTTGTTGCGCCTGCAGAGACTGCCACACTGGATGGAACGAAGATTGAAGGGACTGACCTCAGGGAAGACATTACCGAGGTGACCAGGGTTGTCCAACAGGACTAGGCCGAAGACACAAGAATTCTCCTCTCTAACCCTTAGGTTCAATTGTGAATCTTTATTTTGTAACCCCTAAATGTTTATAATCTTTGAAGAACATGGTTGACTCTTATTTGTTGAATCTTAACAATGTATGGCAACCTCTGAGGAGGATCTTTCACTTCATTTATTTTTTGAATGCTTATGTCTTATAATGTTTGAACTCTGAAGTCTTGTTGCAATGATGTCTTGTTTAATACTTAATCAAGTATTACCTCAGACCTTGTCACCACAATGCGTTATAGAGTCTGAGGTCATCAACTAGGGGGTTACCTTTATAAGCAATCTCACTAAATTAATGATGTTAAGGGTTTGAGGTCATCCAAGTATGATGTCTGACCTCAGACATTGTCACCACTTAATGATGTTATAAGGGTCTGAGGTCATCACCTAAGATGTTATCCTCATAATTAATCTCACCAAATTAACGATGTTAAGGGTCTGAGGTCATCCAAGTATGATGTCTGACCTCAGACCTTGTTACCACTTAATGATGTTATAAGGGTCTGAGGTCATCACCTAAGATGCTATCCTAATAATTAATCTCACCAAATTAATAACGTTAAGGGTCTGAGGTCATCCAATTATGGTGTCTGACCTCAGACCTTATCACCACTGAGTGATGTTATAAGGGCTTGAGGTCATCACCTAAGATGTTATCCTCACAATTAATATCACCAAATTAATGATGTTAAGGTTCTGAGGTCATCCAAGTATGGTGTCTCACCTCAGACCTTGTCACCACTGAGTGATGTTATAAGGGTTTGGGGTCATCACCTAAGATTTTATCCTCATAATTACTCTCACCAAATTAATGATGTTAAGGGTCTGAGGTCATCCAATTATGATGTCTGACCTCAGACCTTGTCATCACTTAATGATGTTATATGGGTCTGAGACCTAAGATGTTATCCTCACAATTACTCTCACCAAATTAATGATGTTAAGGGTTAGAGGTCATCCAAGTATGGTGTCTGACCTCAGACCTTGTCACCACTGAGTGATGTTATAAGGGTTTGGGGTCATCACCTAAGATGTTATCCTCATAATTACTCTCACCAAATTAATGATGTTAAGGGTCTGAGGTCATCCAATTATGGTGTCTGACCTCAGACCTTATCACCACTGAGTGAGCTTATAAGGGTCTGAGCTCATGACCTAAGATGTTATCCTCACAATTACTATCACCAAATTAATGATGTTAAGAGTCTGAGGTCATCTAAGTATGGTGTCTGACCACAGACCTTGTCACCACTCAGTGATGTTATAGGGGTATGAGGTCATCACCTAAGATGTTATCCTCATAATTACTGTCACCAAATTAATGATGTTAAGGGTCTGAAGTCATCCAAGTATGGTGTCTGACCTCAGACCTTGTCACCACTGAGTGATGTTATAAGGGTCTGAGGTCATCACCTAAGATGTTATCCTCATAATTACTCTCACCAAATTAATGATGTTAAGGGTCTGAGGTCATCCAAGTATGGTGTCTGACCTCAGACCTTGTCATCACTGAGTGATGTTATAAGGGTCTGAGGTCATCACCTAAGATGTTGTCCTCACAATTACTCTCACAAAATTAATGATGTTAAGGTTATGAGGATATCCAAGTATGGTGTCTCACCTCAGACCTTGTCACCACTGAGTGATGTTATAAGGGTTTGGGGTCATCAACTAAGATGTTATCCTCACAATTACTCTCACCAAATTAATGATGTTAAGGGTCTGAGGTCATCGAAGTATTGTGTCTAACCTTAGACCTTGTCATCACTTAATGATATTATAAGGGTCTGAGGTCATCACCTAAGATGTTATCCTCATAATTACTCTCACCAAATTAATGATGTTAAGGGTCTGAGGTCATCCAAGTATGGTGTCTGACCTCAGACCTTGTCACCACTCAGTGATGTTATAAGGGTTTGGGGGCATCACCTAAGATGTTATCCTCACAATTACTCTCACCAAATTACTGATGTTAAGGGTCTGAGGTCATCCAAGTATGGTGTCTGACCTCAGACCTTGTCACCACTGAGTGATGTTATAAGGGTCTGAGGTCATCACCTAAGATGTTATCCTCATAATTACTCTCACCAAATTAATGATGTTAAGTGTTTGAGGTTATCTATGTATGGTGTCTGACCTCAGACCTTGTCACCACTGAGTGATGTTTTAAGGGTATGAGGTCATCCGAGTATGGTGTCTGACCTCACACCTTGTTACCACTGAGTGATGTTATAAGGGTCTGAGGTCATCATCTAAGATGTTATCCTCATAATTACTGACATTAGAGCACAATGAAGCAAGAACCGTCATGGAAGCTGATCTTTCATTAATAACCTCTTCATAATAAGATGGTACATTTACATAACTCTTTTAAACATCATATGTAATACTTTTTTAGGTGATCAGCATTCCATGGGTTAGCAAAAGGTTCCCCTTCTATGTTTTCTAGCCTATAGGTGTCAGGTACAACCTCTTCAGTCACTTTGTAGGGACTATGCCAGTTTGGGTGGAGCTTGTTTATTTTCTGCAAGGTCTTTTTCAACACTAGGTCTCCCACAGTGATGGGTCTTGACTTCACCCTCTGATTATAGAATTTCGCTGCTCTCAGTTGGTAAGCTGCTTGTCTGATATCTGCGACTTCTCTTCTCTCTTCAATCAGGTCTAGGTCTAGCCTCCTTTCTTCCCCATTTTTATCAAGGTCATAACTATGAACCCTGTGAGTAGGGAGTCCCACCTCTGTTGGTATTACGGCCTTTGAGCCATGTGCAAGCATAAAAGGGGTTTCTCCTGTAGGTGTCCTTACTGATGATGCTAAGAATTTGCACCACCAAGTGAAGTGTTTCCAAGCTCAATATAAGTATAACAATGGTAGCACAACTATATAAAGAAGATAAGAATGAGATGAGGATAAGGGGAATCAACACCGGAATATAAGTGGTTCAGCCAATCTGGCCTATGTCCACTGTGAGTGTGTGAGTGATATCACTGAAAGAAGGCACTAATGGCCATGAATACAATCTCTCAAGATCTCTCTCTCTACTGCCTATTTAGATAGAGTTTTAGCTAGGGTTTTTATAATTGGATCCTTTTGCAAGGTAGGGGATGATCCCTATATATAGTGCCTAGGGGGTGTAATGTACCCCCATGCATGTAATGTGCATGTGTGTGGTAGCCTCACCAATGGGTGAGTGCCATCTGTCACTGCCACATGTAAGTAATGATGATGAAATATTCTCCCCACATGTGGAGAATAATCTTGTTACAACTGATTTGTGCCCATGTGTCCTTATCCAAATTGTTCAACAGATGCTCGGGCACCAGGCTGGTAGATGACCTTGGCCTAAGAGAGGCTGAGCTGTAAAGGTGTGTTCTTAGTTCAATCCGAGAAGTGTCATAAGGAGTCTCGGCCTGATCTCAGTAGAGACATATGCTGGGGTCGGCCCGAGCCGAGGTAGGACTAGTTCTATGTTGAAGGTGATCAGGGCTCCTTGTCACCTCGGCCTACTATTGGCCGAGGCTGCTATACCCAGGTACATGAGGATGTTGGTATTACCTGCGATGCGCGTAGTGTCCATGGAAGTGTATATGGTAGTGTCGGCCTGGGCCGAGGTAGGTCTGGCCGAGGGATGATATCGTGGGCCCCTGTGCTTCATAGGGTCGATCAATGTCTCGGCCATCATCTCGTCCGAGGTAGGTGTCCCTAGGCTGAGGTTATATTTGGGCATATCAAACACCCCCAGCCCTTAGTCATATGCGAGAGCGAGTGGCTAGGGGGTTACTTTCCCTCCGAGGCTTGTCCGTCCCAAAACTAATACCTGCGTGACACCTGTCCTAGGCTAGGACGTGCCAACTTGGCTTGCGTGTGCTGTCAGTTGTCCCTTGGGTTTCCCAAGGCAACGATGGGCCTTGGGAAGTGTGCCCAAGTACTTAAGGGTTAAATCCCTTCATTTCTCTTTCTTCTTCTTCATTTCATTTCCCACACACGCAGAAGCTCTTACGATTTTCTCTCTCTAAGTTCCTCCACTCAACGCCCTTCTGCAGAGGATTTCCCCTGGTTTCTTTGTGAGTTCTCTGATAGAAAGAAAAATTTTGCCTCTAAAGTAGATTTTGTCGTTGTTGCAACTTCTCTATCCATCAAAATTTCCCTTGAACCTACAAAATTATAACAAAACTAGTGTAGAGGTAAGTAAGGGAGTCAATCCATATCTAAGGGAGAAACACAAAATTGGAGAGGACATATATATAGATTCATTTGCATTTTATTATATTTTTTTCTATTTTTGCTTTTTCTATTTTTTTATGATTTTTTCAAGGGAATATTTTAACTAACTAACTATACTAATTTTTATAACTACTAATTAAGATGCAAAAGCTAATAAAAATTAGGTAAATAAAATTGAGCTAAAAAGTAAACTAACTAAATTGGACTCATGAGGGCTTCGAAATTTCATCCCATAAATGGGAGATTAGCCCTCAATAATCATCATCCAAAAATATAAGCTAAACAATTGAAAGCATGAGATGATTAAACTAAAAGTAAAAGAGAGGAATAGATCAAACCCATTTAAGCTTTGAATTGACATGAAATCTTCAATTACATCATCAATCTCTCAATTACAATTCCTCACTCATGTATTTATTGAATCTAAACTAAAAATTACAAACTAAAAAGTAAAAGGATAATGGATGAATTCATAATGGATAATTAAATAATAAAAGAGATTTGTTAAAAATGCAAATCCTAAAATTATAAAATTATACATTAGAATTCACCAAAAGAAATAAATTCTAGATCATTAATTTATATTGAGATAATTGCTAAAAATGCAAAATCTCAACATAAAGTAATGGGTTAGAATTTATCTCCCATAAGGGATAAATTTCACTACATCAATCTATTATGAAATAATTGCTAAAAATGCAAAAATCCATAATAGATGGGTGGGGTGAATTTTATCCTAGAGATAATTTTCAACACACACCTCTATATTGAGGTATTTGCTAAAAATGCAAATACTCAACATAGAGGAATGGGGAGAATTTTATCACACCTATCTTAAAACTAATTTTGAGATCCCTATTTAAATGGGTCTTCATCCTCAATATATAGGAGGCATGGAGCATGAGGGGTAAAAATGGAAATTGGCAAGGGTGTGCACATGAGGGGTGTGAGGTGAGGATAAAATCAGATTGGGTGAGGGGGTAATTTTGGAAATTGGTTTTGAGTGGTTAGTTGGAGGGTATAATAGGAAAAGGGGTTATAAGGTGGTTATTGGCACATGAGGAATTAAGTGTTTGGTTTGGTTTTAATTAGTATTTGGCTTGTTGGCAGGTGAAGAATAGATCGTGGCTTGAAAAGGAGAAATGGGTAAAGGGGAAAATGGGTTTGGCTTTAGTTTGAATTGGAGGTCGGGTTGGATCGGGTAGGTGGCTGGGTTGAGGAGAGGACGCCGGAGTTCGGCACGGGTAGGGGCTGGAAGGGTCGGAGATGGGATAGGAGAGAGAGAGATGGCTGCGTCGGTTTGGGACAAGGACTGATGGCGGTCCGGTGTGGAACAACCCGGAGGTGAGGTGGAGTGCTGCCGACG
This sequence comes from Sambucus nigra, assembly GCA_949130495.1. Taxonomy (NCBI): domain Eukaryota; kingdom Viridiplantae; phylum Streptophyta; class Magnoliopsida; order Dipsacales; family Adoxaceae; genus Sambucus; species Sambucus nigra. Next base: position 672,390,331 of record OX422215.1, read on the forward strand.
GCGGGATCGGATCCGCGCTCAGGCGGGGCTGAGAAGGGGCAGCCGCCGGCGGTGTAGGTCGGCGTAGGTTCCGGCGTGGGGGACGAAGGGGGTAAGGGATTTCACGGCCGGAGATGCACCGGAGTGTGGTCGGCAGGTGGTCGCTGGGTTCAGGCTGTCCGGCGAGGTAAACCGCGGGTGCAGGTCGCGATTTGGACAGGTGGAGAGAGAGAGAGAGAGTGGGAGTTGGTGAGAGGGTTTGGTTTAATGAGGGAGAGTGGTGAAAAAGTGAGCTTGGGGAAGAAGATGGAGTGTGGGGTTGTGTGTGGTAGGGTGTAGAGTAGGTGTGTGAGGGTGAGTGGGTTTAGGTGTAGGATAAGATTATGTGGGTTTAGGATAAGTGTAGGATAAGGGGGTTATGGGTGATGTGTGTATTTAATTTGAACCCCTAAAAAATATAAATTAACTAATAAAATAAAACTATAAAAACTAAAAATCTAAAAATTAAATTTCTATTCTAAAAAAATAACATAAAGACTCAATAAAAATAAAAAGAAAAAGAAATGAAATGAAAATAAAAATAAAAATATAAATCTATTAAATTTAAAAACTAAAGTCCTAAAAAAATATAAAATTTAATAAATTAAAAAAATAAATGAAATCCTAAAAATTAAAATCTTAATAAAATAAAACTAGAAACTAATAAAAATCAAAATCAAAATAAAATTATATTAATAAAAATAAAGTAGAAAAATAGAAAATAAAATCTAAAAATTCTAAAATAAACCTAAAATAAATCCTAAAAATAGAAAAGACTCAAACTAAAAAGCTAAAAAATAATAAAATGACACAAACAAAACACACACACGGTTTGGGATAGTTTGGGCTAGGTTTAGGCTCGGGTTAGGGTTACGGGTTTGGTATTTAGCTCCGTAAAATGCACAATTGCCTTGAAATACGCATTTGAACACCGCAACGTACATTAAACCTGCATAATAAACATTTAAGCACATAAGACCCATATTGTCGAGAAATAGCAACTAAAGTACGACTATTCGGGGTATAAAATGTACAGTTTTCAAACCAAATGCCAAAGACAAAGGAGATGGAAAGGGAGAAGTACCTGAAGATGAATTGATGGATGAAACGAAGAGAATGATTTTGGGTTTTCCGGTAGTTCTTTGAGTTTTTCGGCGAGCTCCATTAATGCAGGCGAACTAGGTTTTCTTGAAAACTTCTTAGTTTGATCCTTAAACCCCTTTCTTTTATAAGTCAATCATGTTTATAGCTTAGGAAGTTATCCCAAGTTTAGTGTCGTCCCAAGTTTTGGGTCGTCCTCTGATGCTCAGGCCCCTGTACCATCTTCTTGAGGACTTCCCTTCTCTTAGAGAGAAGACCTTAGAAAAAATTAGGCAAATAGAGAGAGCTCAGGAAGAAGCTCGTAGGTCACAGGAGTTCCCTATTAGACCTATCTTCCCCCCCCCCCCCCCCTCTGAAGATGGTATTTCCTGATCCTCCTGAGAACTTTTATCAGACAGACGTCTCTGCCAACCCATTGCCGATGTCTGAGTCTGAGTCTTCCACCTCAGACCCCATGTCTGTGGACTCTTTCCAAGAAGCCATGGACTTCACACCTCGGCCTGGTCAGGACCCTGACAAGACCGAGGTCTCCAGCCTCACTTCGTCCCGAAATGGCACAAGTACCTCAGATTCTTCCTCAGAGGTTAAACTTGTTAAGCCAAGTGTGGCTGTGCCACCCATTCTAGATGTCATCCCTCTGTCGGCCGTTACTGGGGAAGAGTTTGCTCAGAGATTTCCAAGTCACACATCCACGTCTGCTCCAGCCGACGTTGAGGTTGATGATGATGATGATGAAAGTGATGTTGAAGTTTTTGAGGCGGCCGAGTACGAGAGCACAGTCACTCCGGTGGATCTATTGCACTTCAGATATTTATACTCCATCAGCCCCTCAATCAAGTTAAGGAGGCCTCTGAGGGAAGAGAGGGCCTACCACGTCCAAGATGGAGAAATCTGCTTGTACGAGCAGATGTTTAAGTTAGGTTTTTGCCTACCCATTAATGCCACCATCAGATCCACTCTCTCTTTCATCAACTTGGCCCCCTCACAGCTCTCTCCCAATGCTTGGAGAGTCATTATTGGGGCCATCATCTTGTGGAGGGCAGTCCACCACTCTGACCTCCCAGTTCAGGTCTTTGCTGGTTGTTACGTCCCTACCTCGGCCAAAAACCATCCGAGCTACTATCACTTCGTGGCTCGGAGGCCTGAGAAGAAGATGCTCCAGATCACTCAGACCTCGAATCACAATTGGAAGCCCCGGTATTTTTTCGCCTCAGGGCCATGGGAATTTGGATCATCTGTTCCCTATTCCAATTTTGAGCCGAGGATACCCCTCAGATGGGGTAAGGTCACCATGTCTGCCAGGGCCGATCCTGGCCTAAGTCTTTAAAATATCAAAAAGGTGAATGCCCTGCAAGACCAAGGGGCTCATGGTCTGTTTGTCAAGTTCTAACATATGCTGACCCCCCAGTATCTCTCGGGGACGAGCCTAGGTGGAAGTCCCCTTGTTGACTTTGGTAAGGATTTTTTCTTTTTATTTCAAGTCTAACCCCTGATCATTCATGTTTGATTTCTGAATCTTATCTTTTCACTTTTATAGAGAGACCACCAGGTGTCCCAGACGAGCTGTGGGAGATGGCAGCTCCGAGTTTGGCAAGACTTGCAAAGAAGACTAGTTTGAACGCTCCTCCTACATCTCCCTCAACATCCAAATCCAAGAAGAGGTCCCCTGAGGTCCCGGACTCTGAGGATCAGAGGCTAACCTCCAGGCAAAAGAAGACCTCAGACGCTGCGATCCCTATCTCAGCCGACACGCTGTCGGCTCATCTGGACCAGCTGAAGCTTACCGATAGCGTGGTCGGCAATAGCAGACAGGCCATGGACGCATTGGCCAATATGATGACTGAGGCAGATAAGCGTTTTTATAGATCCATGGACACCCCTATGATGGTTGAGTTCGGCCTTCACAGAGCCGTCCAGGTATGACTTGTTTCTTTTGTCAATAATTTTGTAAGTGCAACGTCTGATTTTACTTCCATCTAACCTCTTCATTATCTGTGCATGGTGTGACTTCCATGTACCAGCTGTCTAACTGGGCCATGAAGAAATTGCCTCTCATTCAGAAGGGGCAGGAGGTTGAGAAGGTCGAGAGTGCCCTGAAGGCCGAGGTTGACCGTCTGAGGGCAGAGTTGCAGAATTCTGAGAATAAGGCCAAGAACTCTGAAAATAAGGCCCAGGGTTTGGAAAAATATATCTCTGCGCTCGTCCAAAACCATGCCAAGGCCCTGAAGGATAAGGATGATGCTCTGTAGCGGAAGGTCGACGCGGCTGTGAAGGTTGCCTTTGCAGATGCCTCATAGAGAATAATTTCTGACTACAAGGTCTCTAAGGAGTTCGTGGGTTTTGGTTTTGAATACCTCGAAAGAGGTATCAAAGCCACTACTAAATGGGCCGAGGTCAGAGAGAAGGAGGTTGGCACTATAAAGGCCTCCGACTTTGTGGACCTCGGCTTCGCTGACCCTCAGTTTGCCCAGGAACTGTAAGAGGTAGAGGACGAGGCTGCTGCCCCTGGTGAGACTGCTACCCTGGGAGGGACTGACCCTGCTGATGATGTGGCTGAGGTGACCAACGCTGATCAGGTCAACCCAGTCGAGACTGTCAATGCTCCCCCCTCAGACCTATAACTTGTAACAAATTTGTATTTTGTAACTTGTAATGTTTATCTTGTAACTGAACTTGTAATTTGTACCACCTCTGAATGTTATGTAATCTCTTCTTTTATTTTTATATCTGAATGCCTCTGAATGCTATTAAGCTCTGAAGTCATTACCTAATATGTTGTTCTCATAACCAATTTCACCAAATCAATGATGTTAAGGGTCTGAGGTTATCTAACCCAGGTATCTGAGCTCAGACCTCGTCACCACCGAGTGATGTTTTGAGGGTCTGAGGTCATCACCTAAGAGGTCAGCCTCATCATAAATACGACCAAATTAATGATGTTAAGGGTCTGGGGTTATCTAACCCAGGTGTTTGAGCTCAGACCTCGTCACCACCGAGTGATGTTTTGAGGGTCTGAGGTCATCACCTAAGAGGTCAGCCTCATCATAAATACCACCAAATTAATGATTTTAAGGGTCTGAGGTTATCTAACCCAGGTGTTTGAGCTCAGACCTCGTCACCACCGAGTGATGTTTTGAGGGTCTGAGGTCATCACCTAAGAGGTTAGGCTCATCATAAATACCACCACATTAATGATGTTAAGAGTCTGAGGTCATCTAACCCAGGTGTCTGAGCTCAGACCTTGTCACCACCGAGTGATGTTTTGAGGGTCTGAGATCATCACCTAAGAGGTTAGCCTCATAATAAATGCCACCACATTAATGATGTTAAGAGTCTGAGGTCATCTAACCCAGTTGTCTTAGCTTAGACCTCGTCACCACCGAGTGATGTTTTGAGGGTCTGAGGTCATCACCTAAGAGGTTAGCCTCATAATAAATGTCACCAAATTATTGATGTTAAGGGTTTGAGGTCATCTAACCCAGGTGTCTGAGCTCAGACCTCGTCACCACCGAGTGATGTTATGAGGGTCTGAGGTCATCACCTAAGAGGTCAGCCTCATCATAAATACCACAAAATTAATGATGTTAAGAGTCTGAGGTCATCTAACCCAGATGTCTGAGCTCAGACCTCGTCACCACCGAGCGATGTTTTAAGGGTCTGAGGTCATCACCTAAGAGGTTAGCCTCAATAAGTATCACCAAATTAATGATGTTAAGGGTCTGAGGTGATCTAACCAAGGTTTCTGAGCTCAGACCTCATCACCACCGAGTGATGTTATGAGGGTCTGAGGTCATCACCTAAGAGGTTAGCCTCATAATAAATGTCACCAAATTATTGATGTTAAGAGTCTGAGGTCATCTAACCCAGGTGTCTGAGCTCAGACCTCGTCACCACCGAGTGATGTTATGAGGGTCTGAGGTCCTCACCTAAGAGGTTAGCCTCAATAAGTATCACCAAATTAATGATGTTAAGGGTCTGAGGTGATCTAACCAAGGTGTCTGAGCTCGGACCTCGTCACCACCGAGTGATGTTATGAGGGTTTGAGGTCATCACCTAAGAAGTTAGCCTCAATAAGTATCACCAAATTAATGATGTTAAGGGTCTGAGGTGATCTAACCAAGGTGTCTGAGCTCAGACCTCATCACCACCGAGTGATGTTATGAGGGTCTGAGGTCATCACCTAAGAGGTTATCCTCATAATAAATGTCACCAAATTATTGATGTTAAGAGTCTGAGGTCATCTAACCCAGGTGTCTGAGCTCAGACCTCGTCACCACCGAGTGATGTTATGAGGGTGTGAGGTCATCACCTAAGTGGTTAGCCTCAATAAGTATCACCAAATTAATGATGTTTAGGGTCTGAGGTGATCTAACCAAGGTGTCTGAGCTCAGACCTCGTCACCACCGAGTGATGTTATGAGGGTCTGAGGTCATCACCTAAGAGGTTAGCCTCAATAAGTATCACCAAATTAATGATGTTAAGGGTCTGAGGTGATCTAACCAAGGTGTCTGAGCTCAGACCTCGTCACCACCGAGTGATGTTATGAGGGTCTGAGGTGATCTAACCAAGGTATCTGAGCTCAGACCTCGTCACCACCGAGTGATGTTATGAGGGTCTGAGGTCATCACCTTTGATGTTATCCCCCTGTAGTGTCTCTGATCTAAGAATGGAACAAGAACTTGGCATCGAAACTGATCTTTATTAATAACCTCTTCTCGATAAGGTGGTACATTTACAAATTACAACTCCTATGCAACATCATATGTAATATCTCTTCAGGTGGTCAGCATTCTATGGGTTAGTGAAAGGCTCCCCTTCTAGGTTTTTGAGTCTGTAAGTGCCGGGCACAACCTCTTCTGTTATTTTGTAGGGGCCATGCCAGTTCGGGTGTGGCTTGTTTGTCTTCTGCAGGGTCTTCTTTAGCACTAGGTCTCCCACTGCAATGGGTCTTGACTTCACCCATTGGTTGTAGAATCTCGCTGCCTTCTGCTGGTAGGCTGATTTCCTAACCTCTGCGTCTTCTCTTCTCTCTTCAATGAGATCCAGGTCTAGCCTCCTCCTTTCTCCATTGCTGTCAGGATCGTAGGTCTGAATCAGATGAGTTGGTAGTCCTACTTCCGTCGGTATGACGACTTCTGAGCCATGTGCCAGCATGAATGGGGTTTCTCCTGTGGGTGTCCTTGTTGTGGTCCTATACGCCCATAGCACAACGTAGACCTCTTTTATCCATCTCCCCTTTGCATCTTCTAACCTCTTCTTGATTCCATCCAAGATGGTCCTATTTGTGACCTCGATCTGGCCATTTGCCTGAGGTCGACCAGGGGATGAGAAGAACTGTTTAATCCCCACACTTTGGCAATAATTCTCTAAGGAGGAGTTCTTGAACCGGGTCCCATTATCTGAGATGAGCGTGTTTGGGAGGCCATATCGACATATGATGTTCTTCCAGATGAACTGAAAGGTCTTCTGCTCCATAATTGTTATCATCGGTTCTGCCTCTACCCACTTTAAAAAGTAGTCAATGGCAATTATCAAGAATCTATAGTTGTTGACTGCTCTTGGCAAAGGTCCTACTAAGTTAATTCCCCATACCGCAAACGGCCATGGAGAAGAGATTGACGTCATAGGCTGATGGGGTTGATGAGGGATAGTGGCGAACCTCTGACATTTGTCACACCTCTTCACATAGTCAGCAGCGTCCTTAGACAAGGTAGGCCACCAGTATCCCCGAGTGATGATCCTCTTGGCTAAGGGCCTTCCCCCTATGTGGCTAGAGCAAGAGCCCTCATGAACCTCCTGTAAGACTCGGGGTACCTCCATGGGATGCTCACATCTGAGAAGGGGCAAGAGAAACCCCTTTTTATACAAAACGTCAACTACCAATGAGAACTTGGCAGCCCTGTATCTCAACTTTCTTCTTTCTAACTTGGACTCAGGTAGCTCCCCCTCTCTTAGGTATCTGACAAGCGGGTCAATCCATGAGTCTCCTGGGTTGACATTGTGACAAGGACTATATAATAAGTCCTCCTCGATGCTTGCCTTTCCTAAGACCTCGATTGGGATGGTTCTCCTCAAATCTGTCTTCGTTGCCAATGCCAGCCTTGCCAATGCATCAGCGTGATTGTTGCTCAGTCTCGCTACTCTCTTCAGTTTGGCCTCTTCAAAATACTCTAACAACCCTCTTACCTTCTTTAAGTACTTGGCCATCCTTTCGTCTTTAGCCTCGTATGCCCCCAGCACCTGGTTGACAACCAACCTTGAGTCACTATGCAGTATGAGCCGCTTTACTCGAAGAGTTGTTGCCAATAAGAGACCTGCTATCATGGCCTCATACTCAGACTCGTTATTTGAGGCTTGAAAGTTGAATCTCAAGGCATATTCAATGTTGGCCCCATCTGAAGCCAAAAGTATTAGCCCCGTGCCGCTTCCACTGTCACAGGAAGATCCATCCACGAAGAGGCTCCATACGTCTACATCTGATGAGAAGACCCCTTCTCTCATCACCCCCTTTTCGAAGAGGTATCGATCCTCTTCATTTTCTTCTACCCTACTCCGAGTTTTGCCTGGGATAACCTCTTCTCGGCCTCGAAAGACGTATGGGGTAGTCTCTTCCAAATTTCGGAAGACACTTTGGTTCGTCTCTTCACCACCTTCCAAGGCCTTCTCTGTCTCGGCCTCTTCCCAAGTGAACTCTCTGACAAAATCTGCGAGGGCCTGCCCCTTGATGGCTGTCCTGGGCTGGTAGGTAAGGTCATACTCTCCTAGCTTGATGGCCCAGGTCATCAATCTATCGAACTTCTCAGGTTTGTGCAGAACCTGTCTTAATGGGGAGTCTGTAAGGACTACCATGGAGTGAGCTTGGAAGTAAGGTTTCATTTTCCTTGAAGCATGTATAAGGGCATAAGCTAACTTCTCCATTTGTGGATAGTTTTGTTCAGACCCTTGCAGGGCCTTACTGTTGAAGTATACAGGTCTCTGGATTCCATCTTCTTCCCGTATAATGGTTGCGCTGATGGCTGATTCAGAGACTGCCAGATACACAAACAACCTTTCCCCCGCGATGGGCTGGGATAGCAACAAGGGAGACCCCAAGTAGGACTTGAGTTGATCAAAAGATTTTTCACACTCTTCGTACCATTGGAAGGCCTTTCTTAAAACTTTAAAGAATGGAAGACACTTGTCCGTTGCCCTAGAAACAAACCTGTTAAGGGCCGCCACTGTTCCAGTGAGTCTTTGGACATCCTTGATACTCCTAGGAGTCTTCATGTCGAGCAATGCTTTGATTTTCTCAGGGTTTGCTTCAATTCCCCTCTGATTAACGATGAACCCCAGGAACTTGCTGGCTCCTACCCCGAAGACACACTTCGCTGGGTTAAGCTTCATTCTGTACGAGTCCATGACATCGAAGGTCTTCTCAAGGTCTGCCTCGTGAGTAAATGCTTTCAGGCTATTCGTTAGCATATAGTCCATATACACCTCCATGGTCTTACCTATCTGCTCCTCGAACATCTTATTGACAAGACGTTGAAAGGTCGCACCCGTATTTTTCAAACCAAAGGGCATCACCTTGTAACAATACGTCCCCTTGTCAGTAATGAAGGCTGTCTTCTCAGAGTCTTCGGCATCCATGAAGATTTGGTTATAACCCGAATAAGCATCCATGAAGCTCATGAGCTCGTGCCCTTCCGTTGCATCCACCATCTGTTCTATCCTAGGTAAGGGATAACTGTCTTTCGGGCAAGACCTATTCAGGTCTATGAAATCTACACACATCCGCCACTTTCCATTGGCCTTAGGCACGATGACTGCATTTGAGAGCCACTCCGGATAGGTAACCTCTCTTATGAACTCGGCCTCTTCCAACTTTTTCACCTCTTCCCGGATGACCTCATACTTCTCCCTGGAATAGATTCTTCTCCTCTGCTTGATAGGCCTAGCATCCCTGTCCACGTTGAGCTTGTGGGTCATGACCTCAGGGTCGCTACCAGGCATGTCTGCGTGACTCCAGGCGAAGACACTCTGCCTCCTCCTGAGGAAGTTTATCAGCTCTTCCTTGATCCTTGGTTCTAGGGCCTTGCCGACCTGGACGGTTTTTTCCGGTTCGTCCTCATTGAGGACGATGGATTCTACCTCTTCCGCGGCCTCGCCCTTCTTCAGTTTCGTTTCATCTCTCAGATCAAGAGTGTCAATGCTGTAAGTGGTGGTTACTCTCTTGTGGGCCTCTCTCTCTCTTCGGCTGAGTTGAAGTAGCACTCCCGTGCCGTGGTCTGATCTCCTTGCACTTCCCCTACTCCATAAGGAGTCGGGAATTTTAGCATTTGATGGACCGTTGACGGCACGGCTTCAAATTCTTTGAGGGCCACTCTTCCGATGATGAGGTTGTAGGCCGAGAAGACATTTTCGTCCATAACAAAAAAGTTTTTCTTCTTAGTCAGCCTCTTAGGCCACTCATCCCCCATGCGTACATCCATTTCATACATGCCCAATGGGTGCACCTTCTCACCACTGAAGCCTATCAATGGGTGGTGGTAGGGTACCAACCTTGCCCTGCTAAGACCCAAGCTCTTGAAACAAGGCCAGAACATCACATCTGTTGAGCTTCCCCCATCTATGAGGATTCTCCCTACATCGCACCCATGCAACCTTGTCGTTATGACCAAGGGGTCATCATGGGGGGCTAAGATGCCCTTCAAGTCAAGTCGGGAGAACCCCACCACGAGGGTGTCCATGTCCACTTTCGTTCTCTTCTGCACAGTGTCAGAAGACGTTAGATTCACAACCTCAGGCTTGACCACTGACTTGGCCTCTGCTATATGAGCCTTCCTATCGGCTACCTCTGTGCCACCTCCTGCGAATCCCCCACATATGGTGCCAACTCCAAAGGAGATCATTCCGACCCTCTTCACCGGGGTGTTGTCATCCTTTGGCGGGAGATCCGGGTCATCTCCATCTGAGTCATCATCATCTCTTCTGGCCGGGACATCGCCATGACATTTTTCATTCCTTCTCTTCTTAGGGTCTTCTCTTCCACCCTTTGGGGCCTTTCCATCCACATACTTTCTCAGCTTCCCCGATTTCAGCATCTTCTCAATCTCATCCTTTAAAGTGAAGCATCTATCAGTGACATGGCCGTGATCCTGATGGAACTCACACCAGAGGTTTTTATTCCTCTTATGTGTTGGGGCCTTCAATTTCTCTGGCCACCTCAGAGTCCTGTCCGTCTTGATCTCATTAAGGATGTGCTCGCAGCTCACAGTCAGAGGAGTGTAATGAGCGAAATTGTCATCTACTGACCTCTTCTTCCCCTCTTTCTTTTCCTGGGACCTCCCAGTGCTACCACGGTTCTCCTCCTCGTATTTAGCGGCCATTGCCTCTTCCTCATTCATCACTTTCCCCGCGGTTGCCAGCAGCTCTGCCATAGACTTAGGAGGGTCTTCCGCCAGTTTCCACAGTATCTTTCCCTTCTGGAGGCCTCCTATAAGGGCAGTCATGGCTATGCTCTCTTCGTAATCCTCCACCTCCAACTTCTCCTTGTTGAATCTTGCTATGTAGTCTCTTAGGCTTTCACCCTTATCCTGTTTGACATATAGGAGGTGGGTAGTCTTCTTTTGAGGTCTTACCCCAAAGGAGAAATTGTGGATGAACTGCTCAGCCAACCCCTTGAAGTTTTCAATCGAGTTTTTTGGAACAGAGGTGAACCAGCTGTGCGCGGCCCCTGTCAAGGTTCCCGAGAAGGCCCTACACTTCATCTCATCAGGTATCGAGTAAATATCTGCTGCCGACTGATACATCTTGATATGGTGCACAGGGTTAGTGCTGCCATCATACCTAGGAGTCACTGTAGGAGGCTTGAACTTAGCTGGGGTTGGGAACCCCACTATCCTAGCTACAAACGGGGAGCCCTCCGAGTAGCCCCTCTGTAATGGGTCCCTGCTCTTTATGAGGTCCCCTATCTTCTCCTCAAGGAGTTGGATTGAGTCATTCCAGGGTCTTCTCTCATCAACTTGGCCGAGGTTATCCCCTGCCACCTCTCTGCGATGGACAGAGGGTTCCCAGCCATGACCCGTTGACTGTTGACCTCTTCTTGCTCCCTGGCTCTTCTCTCTAAGGGTCAGACTTGATCTGGCCGAGCCTGCCTATTCCCTCTTTGGGAGCCTGCTGCACTCCTTGACCTTGATAGCCTCTGTCTTAGGTCATTAACTGGGCCCAGCCTCTCGAAGGCCGACCCTCGGCTCAACCTGTCAAAAGTCGGCCCTCTTGGTTAGGCCTCTTCTCTTCTTCGGCCGACACATCCTTGACTCTGCCTAAGAGGTCGTACAGTGTTATCTGACACATCATACGGCTCCCAGCAGTCTTTTGGGGCCTCTTCAGCCTCCAGGTCATCATACATGTCCTCTGGGCAAGGGTTTCTTTGCCTCCCCAGGCGCAAGCGCCTAGGGTTAGCAACGTCCCTGCTCCACTGGGGTGCAGGCTGGTCCTTCATCGGCGCCTGGGGTGGTCCCCTGGCGTCCGGATGGGGCTGAACTGCCGCCGGAGTAATCATGTCCGGTGAGACTCCAGGTGGCCTCATTATCATGGTTTGACTAAGCTGGGCAAATTGCTCCTTCATGGCTTGTTGTGTTGCAGCCAAAGATTTCAATGCTGCTGCCACCTCCGCCATTTCGAACTGAGGAGGAGCGTGAATGGAACTAGCCCCTCCACCCACAGGCGGCAGAAGAGGCGGTGGCAAGTCTGGTGCCATATGTTTTCACTATAGACCTTGAGCAGCAGGTGAGCTTAATACCTTTAAGGACCTCTTTCAATGGTGAAATAGCTCCACACAAGGGGTGGTTCATGGTTCACCACCAGAGTCTCCGGTGAGGTAAAGCAGAAAAAGAGGAAGAGATAGCTTCTCCTTCCCACAGGCGGCGCCAAAATGATGATGCTAAGAATTTGCACCACCAAGTGAAGTGTTTCCAAGCTCAATATAAGTATAACAATGGTAGCACAACTATATAAAGAAGATAAGAATGAGATGAGGATAAGGGGAATCAACACCGAAATATAAGTGGTTCAGCCAATCTGGCCTACGTCCATTGTGAGTGTGTGAGTGATATCACTGAAAGAAGGCACTAGTGGCCATGAATACAATCTCTCAAGCTCTCTCTCTCTACTGCCTATTTAGACAGAATTTTAGCTAGGGTTTTTATAATTGGATCCTTTTGCAAGGTAGGGGATCATCCCTATATATAGTGCCTAGGGGGTGTAATGTACCCCCCATGAATGTAATGTGCATGTGTGTGGTAGCCTCACCAATGGGGGAGTGCCATCTGTCACTGCCACATGTAAGTAATGATGATGAAATATTCTCCCCACATGTGGAGAATAATCTTGTTACAACTGATTTGTGCCCATGTGTTCTTATCCAAATTGTTCAACAGATGCTCGGCCACCAGGCTGGTAGATGACCTCGGCGTAAGAGAGGCCGAGATGTAAAGGTGTGTTCTTAGTTCAATCCAAGAAGTGTCATAAGGAGTCTCGGCCTGATCTCAGCCGAGACATATGCTGGGGTCAGCCCGAGCCGAGGTAGGACTAGTTCTATGTTGAAGGTGATCAGGGCTCCTTGTCACCTAGTCCTACTATTAGTCGAGGATGCTATACCCAGGTACATGAGGATGCTGTTGTTGCCTGCGATACGCGTAGTGTCCATGGAAGTGTATATGGTAGTGTCGGCCTGTGCCGAGGTAGGTCTGGCCGAGGGATGATATCGTGGGCCCCTGTCCTTCATAGGGTCGATCAATGTCTCGGCCATCATCTCGGCTGAGGTAGGTGTCCCTGGGCCGAGGTTATATTTGGGCATATCACTTACCGTGGTTCTGTAGGCCTATAACATATTGTAGACCTCTTCAGTTCATCTTACCTTCGCTTCTTCTATCCTCTTCTTGATTCCATCGAGGATTGTTCTGTTCGTGACCTCGGTCTGACTGTTTGTCTGAGGTCGACCAAGAGATGAGAAGAACTGCTTTATCCCAACTCTTACGCAATACTTCTCTAAAGAGGAGTTCTTGAACTGGGATCCATTATCTGTGATGAGAGTGTTGGGGAGGCCACGTCTGCATATGATATTCCTCCAAATAAATTAGAAGGTCTTTTGTTCGGTGATTGTTATCATCGTCTCTTCCTCCACCCACTTTGAGAAGTAGTCAATAGCGACTATCAGGAACTGATAACTATTGGCAGCTCTTGGTAGGGGTCCCACTAAGTCAATTCCCCATACTGCAAATGGCCATGGATAGGTGATTGACGTTAGAGGTTGATGTGGGATAGTGGCGAATCTCTGACATTTATCACACCTCTTTACATAAGCTGCAGCATCTTTGACCAAGGTTGGCCACCAGTATCCCTGCGTAATGATCCTCTTGGCCAAGGGTCTTCCTCCAATGTGGCTGGAGAAAGAACCCTCATGAACTTTCTGTAAGACCCGAGGAACTTAGGTGGGATGCACACATCTGAGGAGAGACAACAAAAATCCCTTCTTGTATAAGACGTCTCCTATTATCGAGAACTTGGCAGCCCTGTATCTAAATTTCCTCCTCTTTAACTTGGATTCGGGTAGCTCTCCCTCTCTGATATACCTGACGCGGGGGTCCATCCATAAGTCTCCTACGTTCAAATTGAGACAATGGTTACATACCTCTTCTTCCTCAATGGTCGCTTTTCCTAAGACCTCGAACGGAACTGTTCTTCTGACGTTTGTCTTCGTCACAGAGGTAAGTCTTGCCAACGCATCTGCGTGGGTGTTACTTTGTCGAGGTACTCTATTCAGTTTTGTCTCTTTGAAATGTTCTAACATCGTTCTCACCTTCTTCAGATACTTGGCCATCCTTTCATCTTTGGCCTCATAGACTCCCTATACTTGATTAACAACCAACCTTGAGTCGCTATGGAGTAGGAGTCATTTTACACCCATAGTCTTTGCCAACGAGAGACCTTCTATCATAGCTTCATATTCCGACTCGTTGTTATATGCCTTGAAGTTGAACCCCAATGCATATTCGATGTTGGCACCATTTGGAGATGAAAGTATCAACCCTGTACCGCTTCCATTATCACAGGAAGAACCATCAACGAAGAGGTTCCAAATATCTCTATCCGTTATGAAGGCTCCTTCTAGCATGATTCCTTTCTGGAAGAGGTACCGATCCTCCTCGTTCTCCGCTACTTTGTTCCTAATCTTTTTGGACACGACCTCTTCCTGATCTCAAGGGACGTTCGGTTCCATCTCTTCCTGCTCTTGGAAGACGTTGGGTGTCATCTCTTCCTGATCCCAAAAGATACTACTGTTTGACCCTTCAGCATCCTCTAGATCATTCTTTGCCCCGGCCTATTCCCAAGTGAACTCAGCAATAAAGTCTGCGAGGGCATGCCCCTTGATGGCTGTCCTAGGTTAGTAGGTAAGGTCATACTCCCCCAACTCAATGGCCCAAGTCATCAACCTTCTATATTTCTCAGGTTTATGCAGAACCTGTCTTAGTGGTGAGTCGGTAAGGACAACTATGGAGTGGGCTTGGAAGTAGGGCTTCATCTTCCTTGACGCATGAATCAGGGTGTAGGCCAGCTTTTCCATACGAGGGTAGTTTTGTCCAGACCCTTGAAGGGCTTTACTATTGAAATACATAGGTCTTTGGATTCCAACATCTTCCCGCACTATGGTTGCACTGACAGTTGATTCAGAGACTGCTAGATACACATATAATTTCTCTCCTACTATGGGCCGGGATAGTAGCAAGGGTGACCCAAGGTAAGACTTGAGTTGGTTGAATGCTTATTCGCACTCTTCATCCCACTGGAAGGCCTTTCTAAGCACTTTAAAGAACGTAAGACACTTGTCCGTTGCCCTGGAAACAAATCTGTTAATTGTAGCCACTCTCCCCGTGAGTCTTTAGACGTCTTTGATACTCCTCGGTCTCTTTATATCAAGCAAAGCCTTGATTTTCTCAGAGTTTGCTTCAATTCCTCTTTGACTGACAATGAATCCCAGAAATGTCCCAGCTCCTATCCCAAAGACACACTTCTCTGGGTTGAGCTTCATCCTGTACAAGTCCATAGTATCGAAGGTCTTTTCGAGGTCTGCCACATGAGTGCAAGCTTGTAATCTATTCATTAGCATATCGTTTACATACACCTCTATAGTCTTGCCTATTTGATCTTCGAACATCTTATTCACAAGACGTTGGTATGTTGACCCTGCATTTTTCAGACCGAAGGGCATCACTTTGTAACAGTACGTCCCTTTGTCGGTAATGAAGGCTATCTTCTCTAAGTCTTTCGCATCCATGAAGATCTGGTTATAGCCTGAATACGTGTCCATGAAACTCATGAGCTCATGTCCTGCAGTAGCATCCACCATCTGATCTATCCGAGGTAAGGGATAGCTGTCTTTTGGACAAGACCTGTTCATATTCGTTAAATCAACACACATCCTCCACTTCCCATTGGCTTTGGGCACGATGACTCCATTCGATAACCACTCCTGATATATGACTTCTCTTATAAACTTAGCCTCTTCTAATTTTTTGACCTCTTCCCGGATGACTTCGTACTTCTCCCTGGAGTAAACTCTTCGTCTTTGTTTGATAGGCCTGGCATCTTTGGTCATGTTAAGCTTGTGACTCATAACCTCAGGGTTAATGCCGAGCATGTCCGCGTGACTCCAAGCGAAGACACTCTGCCTCTTCCTAAGGAAGTTTATCAGATCTTCCTTGATTTCTGTCTTTAGGGTTTTACCAACCTGGATGGTTTTTTCTAGCTCGTCCTCATTGAGGACGATGGATTCTACCTCTTCCGCGGCCTATCCCTTATTCAACTTTATTTCATCTCTCGGGTCCAATGTATCAATGCTGTAGGTGGTGGTTTCCCTCTTATAGGTCTCTTTCTCTTCAGCCTATTTGAAGTAACATTCTCGCGCTATGGTCTGGTCACCTTGCACTTCCCTTACCCCATAGGGGGTCGGGAATTTTAGCATCTGGTGGATCGTCGACGACACAGCTTCAAACCTCCTTAAGGTCCACTCTTCCTATGATGAGGTTATAGGCTGAGAAGACGTTCTCGTCCATCACAAAAAAAAAATTATCTTCCGGGTCAACCTCTTAGGCCACTCATCACCCATTCGAACGTCCATCTCATACATGCCCAATGGGTGGACCTTTTCACCGCTAAAGCCCATCAAAGGATGATGATAGGGTACCAGCCTAGCTCTTCTAAGACCTAGGATATTGAAGCAAGGACAAAACATCACATCTGCTGAGCTCCCCCCGTCCACGAGGATCCTCTGCACCTCGCACCCATGCACCCTTGTTGTTATTACCAAAGGGTCATCATGGGGGGCTAAGATACCTTTAAAGTCGAGTCGGGAAAACCCAACTATAAGGGTGTCCATGTCCACCTTCTTTCTTTTCTGCACTACATCGGAAGACGTTAGGTTGACAACCTCATGTTTGGACACCGACTTGGCCTCTGCCACATGAGCTTTCATGTCAGCCACTTCAGAGCCACCTCCTGCAAGTCCTCCGCATATGGTGTCAACACCAAAGGATATCATGCCAACCCTCTTCACTGGGGTGTTGTCATCTTTCGACGGGAGGTCCGGATCATCTTCATCATCACCTTCTGAATCATTGTCTCTTCTGGCTGGGACATCGTCACGGCATCTGTCGTTTTGCCTCTTTCTAGGGTCATCTCTTCCCCCTTTAGGTGTCTTACCATCAACATACTTCCTCAATTTTATGGCTTTTAACATTTTTTCAATCTCATCCTTCAAGGCGAAGCATCTGTCTGTGACATGGCCATGGTCCTGGTGGAACTCACACCACAGGTTTTTGTTTCTCTTATGTGGCGGAGCCTTCAATTTTTCTGGCCACCTCAGAGTCCTGCCATTCTTGATCTCGTTGAGGATATGCTCACAGCTCAGAGTTAGAGAAGTATAGTGAGTAAACTTGTCATCGGCTGACCTCTTCTTTCCATCTTTCTTTCTCTAGGACTTCTCGTTACTACCGCGGTTCTCATCCTCGTACTTGGTGGCCATTGCCTCTTCGGCATTCATGATTTTCCCTTCAGTTGCCAGTAACTCGGCCATGGACCTGGGAGGGTCTTCTGCCAGCTTCCACAACAACTTTCCTTTCTGAAGCCCTCCTATGAGGGCGGTCATGGCTATATTCTCTTCGTAGTCTTCAACCTCAAGTTTCTCTTTGTTTAACCTAGCGATGTAGTCTCTTTGTCTCTCGTCCTTGCCCTGCTTGACATACAGTAGGTGAGTGGTCTTCTTTTGAGGTCTTAGCCCAAAGCAGAAGTTGTGAATGAATCGTTAAGCCAAGCCTTTGAAGTTCTCAATTAAATTCTTCGGAAGAGAAGTAAACTGTGTGCTGCTCATGTTAGTCACGATCCAGAACCTTGACAAACAGTTAGTCACGGTTTAAGGCTGTGACAAATCTCTGAAGCGGGATTTTTATGTTTTGAAAACTCTTTTAAATGACCCAAGACTTATATATAATCGTATTTAGTTGTTTTAAGCTATATTTCAAAATTTTGAATTAATTTAATCAATTACTGGATAAAATTACGAGTTGTTACGTACTTCCACACTAGCACATAAATTTTGTCCTCAAAATTCGACGAAGCCTAGCCCCAAAGATAAAATACGGTGCACAAATATGTACCCATATAAACCATGATTTGATGTCCATACACCTAGTCCTACCCGCATGTTTTCCCACGTGCTCTGTAACGAATCACTACTCGATTTTATCTCTAAAAAATAATCACAACACTAAAGTCCTTAAATCAATTATTAACATCCTCACATCAAGATGACTAATCCTAACCTCCATACCAACCACGTGCTCAACAAAAACTCCCTATTTGTAACGAAACACATCCAACCCGCATGTTATACCCAAACCTAAAGACCTGAGTGTTTTTGTATACCTAAGCTCTAATACCATGTGTAACACCCCACATAAAACATGAGGCACTAATACGATTAAAACTAAAATAAATCCTCAATAATTAGTATGGATCATCTATATTCCACAAAATAATTATAATGAATGCAAAATTAACACTTCCAAAATAATTACAATTTAATTCCTGCAAAAATAATGCTAAGCACTCCAAATAAATTACACTACCAAGATATATAAAATAAAATCCTCCAAATGTGGAGCTCTAAAATCGTCTAAAGTTCGCAACGTCCAAATCCACGCTAACGTGCCACTAAAAGAAAAATATGGAGAAGTACACAATATAACAAAAATAGATGCTCAAAAGCATAACGATGAATAAGTACAACAATACGAATCTGAATTTAAGTTCAATGGGACATCCGATCATTATACCAATTTAATTTTTCAATAACACATTAATAGGTCACCAGGACTCAGCTCACCTCACCTAAGCTTCGTAAAGCCTCATCATGTCTATTGGATGGACTATTGGTGGGTGACCGTTATCCATGTCATATAAAAATTTCATTACGCCATGCCCATAAACAAATATAATATATCAAGTCGACTCAATATTTTTTATTTCAATAACCGTCATGATATCAACAATATGAGTACAAATAAATGAGGAACAAATGACTACTCTTGAGAGATTCAAGGAGCATATTGCACAAATCCCATACCTAAAGATTATGCCTCATAAAGATTATGCCTCAAAATTCTGATCATACCATATCTTTCCTCGTGCGAAATTAATAAAATCTCGTTCTAGCCCAACTTCGAGAAAATATCAAATAAGCCTTCAAATCTTGAGTTAAAAGTTTATAACTTTCGGGCTAGGGTTTTTAGGAGAGAGAAGATGAAAATTATAGGGGTCTACTGCTCTTAAAGGTTGTGAAAATATGTTGGAAAAGTCCTAACTCCGTATTAATTTAAGTGGAGAAAGATTAGAGAATTTAAGTGGCATTAGATTCCTATTAAAACTAAAACAGTTCACTTATTAGTCACGATCCAGAACCGTGACAACAATTAGCCACGGTTTAAGGCCATGACAAATCTCTAAAGCGGGATTTTTATTTTGGCCTTACTTTTTTAGACTAGAGAGTTTTATGTTTTGAGGACTCTTCTAAACGAACCATGACTTATATATATTCTTATTAGGAGTCTTTAAAGATAGCTTTTCGAATTTCAAATTAATTTAATTAACTATCGAATAAAATTATGGGTTGTTACACTACTCAAGTGTCAGGAATTTTTTCACCAAGATTAAAGTATGAACTAACAATATCTATAGACCTGCATAAAACTCATCAAAATATTTGGAATCAAACATGGCTATGGTTTCAATTGGAGTAGTTAAATTTTGCAATTTCGACGCTTTTACTGCGTTAGTTCCTTAATGAATAAGTTGTAAAATGTCCCAAGCCTCTTTAGACGTGGTGCATGTCATAATTTGACCGAACTCGTCGGGAGTGACGGCTCGAAATATAGCACTTAACCCACATAAATTAAAATTAATCCACATAAAATCTTCTTCAAAGGTTTGGGTAATGTATCATTACCAACAGCATGAGTGGGTGCAGTCCACCCTCTTTCACAAGTGATCCAGACACTTTCATTAATAGCTTTTAACGACGACTTCATACAGGTTTTCTAATCTGCATAGTTTGTCCCATCAAAAACTGGCATCCGATTATATAAGTTTTCCATTAAACTTAAGTTTTTTGAAATCAATTTTTTCATGAAATTGATATTTAGAAAAAATTTGCTTGTAAAAAAATTACACGGTATAATTGTATAGTTGGCTCTGATACTAATTTAAGAATGCACTTGATTTAAATGTCCAAACTTATTTAATCAAATCCAGTTTTAATTGAAACCCTAAGCATGATTCTAATTGTGATTGAAAGCGATATGAATTATCTAGCATGAAACCTAAACAATCACGAGACAGATTTGAGGAAAAATCCTCAATAGGGGCAAAACCTTTTATTATTCTATAAACTCTAAATCTTCAACTTACAATTACATCGAAGAAATAGAGTGTTTGGGGTGAAAACTACCCTCAGATGTTGGTTCGAAGTCTTCAGCAAGAGAACCCACAATAACTCCAATGGTCAGCAATGGAGACAACCTTCTACTGCACAAGTTTTCTCCATAATGAATAATATGTACATATGGGTTTAAAAATGATTCACATAAATGATTTAGGATGGTTGAGTGAATAAAAAAGTGTTTTAAATCCTAAAAGATGAAGTTTTAAAGTGCATCAGATATGCAAAGGTAGAATTTTAAAAGACTTGCAAAACTTGATTTCATAGAAGGCATTTATAGGATGAATAAAAAATTGAGGTGACCCATGTCGTTAGAAGTTATTTGAACGACTTCGCGAGGTCATTTGAAAGATAGTGGATGTCATAACTAACAACCTAATAAACGACCTTTAAAAACACAAAACAATACGTGGTCGTTTGAGGCAAACAAGAATTGACCCTTTGCGCGACCCTTCAAATGATATGTGATGTCATTAGAAGTAGTCGTTTGAATGACATGTCAATGCCATTTGAATGATATTTCTTTATCATTTGAATGACATGATCGAGAAAATATTATTTTAAAAAGTTGGCCTAGAGGTCTTTATAAATAATTTTGGCTTAGAAAAAATGCCTCATTTTAATAAAAATATTTTATAAAAAATATCCCAAGTAAATACGTGAACATTAATAACTTCAGTTAAACAATATACCTTTTAGAGTAGTGGCATTTATGGGAATAATGGAGACCGACTAAAGATGCAAAATGCATGATGTCAATAATGGGTGCGTGTTGATGATGCGTGATGCTAAGAATTGAAATGGTGGATGTCATGGTTCAACATGTGAAGATGTGCCCAATGTATCGGTACACGACATATTAATTATGATCTAGGACAACTCAGAAATTCCTATATTCTAGATGGACATTTCTAAAATCATGTCCTTACATAGATTTTTTTAGAGGAGTATTATTTTAGTGTATGTTGCGAAAGATTTCAAGGGAAACTTACATTTAACCCCACGATATTCTGATTTCAACGTCTTTGCATTATTAACTTAAATTATTTTTATTTTAGAACACTTTATATGAGATATGGGAAACTTCGGCCCTTTAAAAATTTTCATACAAATTGTTTGTTCCCTCAAAATTAAACACTCCCATGTAAAAGTACAATAATATACTTTAAAATTATATAGTAATTGAGACCAGATTTGTTTTGAGTTTAAATAAGGTATTGTTTAGATTGCATCTTTATCATGCAAAATGATAATTTATTAGTAAATTTTTGAATCTATGTACATGTATATATGATCTTTGTTCATATAAACGCACATTATGGTATTACTTCCCTTATTTACAACTAACTAGAATACAATAGAAAACCTCATTACACTAAGTAACATCATTACAACACTAGAAACGTTATAGGCATAATAGGATTTTCAGGAGCAAAAGTTTATTCAATGCTCTAGTAGTGTACAAATGGAATGGTGCAATATGCCAAACTAATAATATCATACTAATTAGATCCCATTATTCACATATATAATAACATTTATAGGCAATTTATATCCCCATAGACTTTATTTTTTTTCCATTCACGCTATATTCATATTCACGGTCTCATTTTGCTCTTTATTGTAAGGACAAATTTCCAATCGAGTCATTTGTAGTATTGGCTATTCCGTTGGACAAAATATTTTTGGGTCTTTATAAGCCACACATTTATCATCTATGGAGATATGGGCATTCGATTTTTCATGCTTCATCAGATCGCATTCTATTCTTTTTTCCCAAAAGGTATATGACCCAAATTCAAATTATGTGTTGGAGTTAATATTAATTCACCTAAAATATTTCTAAAAATTTTCAAATTAATTTAAATCATTTTTGAAGAAAATGGAATTTTCATTCTAAGTCAGTACAGGTCATTCGAACGACCTAGGTCTAGCGAACCTGCCCTCTATACTCTATCATATTGTTAGAAGGTTCGTTAGAATTGTCCTTCGAATGAATTCGTTCTAACGAGATTTCTAACAACTTCCCTTATATTGCACTGGATTATCGTTAGAAAACTTGTTCGAATCACCTGGTTCGAACGAGTTTTGTCAGCTATGAATTTTTTCAATCTTTTCGGGAGTTATTTTACATAACTGCTTTGGTAGATTACTTTTCCCAGTTTCATAAAGTGGATGAAAATACAATTTTTCAAGAAGAAAATTACATATTTAAAAAGAAGAATTATTGTCTTCCTTTTTGATGAAAAACTCTTCACACAATTTTGATTTTGAATGAACCAAAACCCCATGCTTTCAACCTGAATTTCATCAAGGACATATGTGGTGGATTTTGGCGTCCTAGCTGATTGGAAATGGTTCTTTGTCCTTCAGTGGATACCGAGACACGGGGAGTATTATGCAACGCGTTGGAGCTTCGTATATTACAAACAGAGGTAGAGGAGACGACATCAACATATCTTAGTGAGTCAAGTCTATATGTCTTTTGAGTCCCTTGTAAAACATTTATTTGTAGTGGATTTGTGTAGGCCCATCCATCTGAGTTTTTTTCCCATTTGAGTTTTCCTCGTACATTGGCGCGTTGTAGTTGTTATTTCTTTTTTTATATTATTTAATCACCTAGATGTATGTGTAGGTTAAAAAGGATAAAATTTGGCTAATTATATATATCTCTTAATCAAGTTAACAATAACATCACTTTAATTGAGAATTATTCATGCTAACTGTCTAATTTGCAAAGGAAATTCAAATTGGAATATTTCTCTAATTGGAAAATCTTTATAGTATAGTTTGTGTATTTTACGAAATAATATCATTTCATATAACCTTACAACTTCAAATTAGTACCAGAGCTAGTCTCTATAAGTAATTTAGATAAATCTTGGAGGTTATATGGAAAGTTTTTTGTCTAATAGATCGCCTATGTTTGATGAAACTAACTACACCTATTGGAAATCATGTATGAAATCTACCCTAAAATCAATTGATGAACGTGTTTGGGTTCCTGTTGAAAAAGGAGGGTCCCCTCCTACTATGACCCTTGATGGTGAAATTGTTTTAAAACCTATAGAGAATTGGAATGAGGATGAATTGAAATTATGTAACTTTAACTCTAAAGGTTTAAATGCATTATTTAGTGTCGTGACTCCCGAGGAGTTTCATTGTATCATGACTTGTGAAACTTCTAAGGATGATTGGAACATTCTACATGTTACTCATGAGGGAACGAGTGAAGTTAAAGAATCTAAGCTTCGAAACCTAACCACTAAATTTGAAACCATCACCATGAAAGAAACTGAAACTTTTGATGAGTTTTATACTCGTATATCTTATATTGTAAATTATTGTTTTAACTTAGGTGATAAAATCCCTGAAGATCATATTGTTAAGAAAATACTTAGATGCCTTCCTAAGCAGTTCATTCAAAAAGTCACAGTTCATAATTCCTTAGGATATCTAAATACTTTAAAACTTGAAGAGATTGTTGGTGAATTAGATATGTTTACTAAAGATAACAAAACCAAAGAAACGGGTGTTGCCTTGAAAGTAAAGAAAAAAGAAGTGTCCGAGTCTAGTGAGTTTGATATCGATCATGATGATATAGCCCTATTTGCTAAAAAAATAAAAATAAATCTCAAGTTCAAAAAGCAAAACTCAAAATTTGAAAAACCAAAATTTGAGAAAAAAATAACAAATGTTATAGAAATTTTAATAGCCAGGATCCTGAGAAGTTTAAGAGAAACAACCTTAAAAAGGATGATTCGGAGAGATGCTTTGAGTGTGAGAGACGTGGTCATAGAGCATTTGAGTGCCCTACTAAACATAAGAGACAAGGTAAAGAAAAGGAAGTTTACAATGCTACATTAAGCGATAGTGATAATGAGTCTGAAGACTCTAATGACTCTACCCCATCTATAAATAATTTCACTGCATTTATATCAAGTCATGCTAGTGATTCAAATGAGTCACACCCTCATGTTAACAATTCTGAGCGATCTTGGGGTTATTTCCCCTTAATCATCAAGTAGTGATGGAAAATGAAGTGAGAGCTAAGTAGATGAGAGTTAATTGCAATCCGCCTATTATGAACTTTACACTGAGTCTCTTCGTATTCAAAAGGTAAATAAAAGATTTACATTTAAAGTTTTAACTTTAGAAAAGGATTTGAAAAAGCTGAAGGAGAAGGAGACTTTAGTTACTCAACTAAAAGCTATAAAAATTTCTATTTCTGATAAGCTTATTCTGATGAGTAAAGAAAAATGTGATTTGACAGAGTCTTTAGCTAGTGTTAACAATGATCTTCATGAATCCTTAGAGATTATAAAAAGTCTTGAAGAAAAAATTGTCAATCTTGAGAAAAATCTTGAGTCCTCTTGGGAAGTTAGAGTCACACTTGAAGATAATTCAGGAAGAATGGGTATATTATTTCTAGGTCTAGTTTTAGGATATAAGGAAAAAGGTTACCAAGAGAGGAAGGGTATGGTATATGAAGAAGGAGAATCATCCAAAGCCAAATCTGAACCCTTAGCTAAGTTTGTTACCAAAGCAAATCCACCCAAACCTTATCTACCTTAAATAAGTCCACCTAATCAATCTCCAAAAGTGACTCCAAAACAACCTTATGTGTGAACTCATTGTCACAAACGGGGTCATCTTAGAGATTTTTGTTATAATCGTGGGAAGAAATCTTATTTCACAACTTCTAAGAAACATTATAGTTCCTTAGCTAAACTTAAGAGTGAATTTGAGTATCTAGTTAATACATCCAAAGTTCTAATGGAATATTTTATCAGGTCCTCTAAAGTCCAAGGAAATAATTCCAACCAAAATACGAGATTCAATAAAGGGAATAATACAACTCAGATTGGGTTAAGAGAGATGAGACCAATAAAGCGTTAATTGTTTATGTTGCCCTTAAGGCTCAAAATACCTCCCATTGGTACTTTGATAGTGGTTGTTCCAGACATATGACCGGTGATAAATCTTTGTTTATCACGCTTGATAACTATAATGATGGTAAGATCACATTTGGGGATGGAAGCAGATCTCGAATTATGGGTAGAGGGTTTATTGAAAATTTTAGGTTTCCTAAACTTGAAAATGTCCTTTATGTTGATGGTATCAATGCATATTTGATATGTATTATCCAGTTATGTGATGAGAATCTTGATGTCAAGTTTAGTCAATCGGAGTGCACGGTACATGATAAATCGGGTGAGGCTATTGTAGAAGGTGTGAGAACTAGTGACAATTGCTACGGAATAGTTCCTAAGTCATCTCTAGTTTGCAATATGGAAAAAGCCTCGCCTGCCAATCTTTGGCATCAACGGTTAGGTCATGTTAACTTTAGATATCTTTATCATTTAGTGCGAAAAGGGCTAGTTCGTAGTTTACCATCTCTAGGAAAACCAACCTCCACTATTTATGGGCCTTGTCAATTAGGAAAGAAAATTAAGAATCCTCATAAAAAGTTGAACTCTATAACTACCTCTCGGGTCTTAGAATTGATACACATGGACTTTATGGATCCCACTCGTATCGAGAGCGTAAGAGGAAATAGATATAGTTTAGTGATGGTGGATGATTTTTCAAGATACTCCATATTAGGTTTCTAAGCGAAAAATCTTAGACTGTTGATTTTCAGACACTTAAATAAAGAGTTCTTCAAAATCAACATGGTGTTACCATAAACCTCTTTAGGAGTGATAATGGAACCAAATTAATGGAATCCAATGTAAATGCCTTTTGTGATGAAATATGAATCAAGCATGAATTCTCGGCCATTCGAATACAATAAAAAATGGTATTGTTGAAAGAAAAAATCGAACGATCCAAGAAATGGTAAGATCTATGCTCCTAGGAAGAAATGTGCCTCGTAGGTTTTGGGCCGAAGCAGTTAACACCGAATGTCATACCATAAATATGGTTTATTTGTGTCCTAATACTAACAAAACGCCTTATGAATTATGGACTGGAAAGAAACCTAATTTGGTCTATTTTAGAGTTTTAGGTAATCCTTGTTATATCCTTCGGGATAGAGAACTCCTAGGTAAATTTGACTGAAGGAGTGATGAAGGTATTTTTATAGGATACTCTCAAAACATTAGAGCTTTTAGAGTTTTAAAGAAGCGTTAAAAGATGAACATTAGATTAATGTCATGCAAGAAGAATTATTTCAATTTAAGAAAAATGATGTTTGGGAATTAGTCCCTAGGCTTTCTAATGCAAACGTCATTGGTACCAAATGGATTTTTAAAAATAAAATGGATGAAAATGGTGTCATTGTTCGTAACGAAGATAGGTTAGTTGCCCAAGGATACACTCAAATAGAAGGTGTTGACTTTGAAGAAACTTTTGCTCCAGTTGCTAGGTTAGAGTCGATTCGCCTTTTACTAGCCGTAGCATGTCACATTAAATTTAAATTGTATCAAATGGATGTCAAAAGTGCATTTTTAAATGGTATTTTTCAAGAAGAAGTCTATATTGAACAACCTAAAGGGTTTGAGGACCCGAAGCATCCTAATCATGTCTTCTTTCTTAAGAAAGCACTATATGACTTGAAACAAGCACCCTGTGCTTGGTATGAAAGGCTCACTTCTTATCTCCTTTCTCATGGCTTTTTTAGAGGGGGAGTAAACATGAAATTATTTTTCCATCGTGATGGGAAAGATATTTTAGTTGCACAAGTATATGTCGATGATATAGTGTTTGGTTGAACATGTGATAAACATACTCAAATGTTTTCAAAAGAAATGCAAGATGAATTCGAGATGAGTATGGTCGGTGAGCCTACCTTCTTCCTTGATCTTCAAGTTCATCAACTTTATTGAGGAATATTTTTGTCCCAAACTAAGTTTGCTAAAGATCTTGTGAAGAAATTTAAACTAAAATCCGCTAAGCATGCACGTACTGCAATGAGTTCACTGGTTAAGCTTAGTAAGGACACCGAAGGGAAATGATGTAGAGCACACCCTCTCTAGGAGTATGATAGGTAGTCTTATTTACCTAGCCGCTAGTCGTCCGAATATCTCTTTAGTGTAGGATTTTGTGCCCGCTATCAAGCCACCCTAAAAGAGTCTCATTTACTTTCCATTAAACATATTATCAAATATATTAGTGGGACCCTATCTTTTGGGATTTGGTATTCTTTCGACACCAATGATTGTCTATTGGCATATTCGGATACCGATTGGTAAGGAGATGTTGATGGATGAAAAAGTACATCTGGTGGTTGTTTCTACTTTGGTAGTGCACTTGTCTCATGGATGAGCAAGAAACAAAATTCCATATCTTTGTCCATGACGAAGGCTAAATACATATCTTCCAGGAGTTATTGCACTTAACTCATTTGGATGAAATAAATGTTGGAAGATTACGGTATTTCTCAAGGCACTTTGACTATCTATTGCGAGAATGCAAGTGCAATTCATATTTCTCGTAATCCCGTTCAACATTTTTGAACGAAGCATATAATGATCCGTGAACATTTTATTCATGAATTGGTTGAAGAGAAAATCGTTTCCTTAAGCTTCATAGGCACCGATCAACAATTAGCCGATATCTTTACCAAACCTCTAGATGCCCTTAGTTTTGATAACCTTAGGAATTTCATTAGGGTTTGCTCCATTGATTGAGATCGGAGTCGATCATCTAGTTTAGGTTGTTTCTCATGTTTATTTTTATACCTATGAGCTAGATTAATCTTTCTCTATATATTTTATAAAATTCAAAAACATTTTCCTTTTTTCTTTGATTGTATTAGAACTGCCTTCATAAAAATTTTGTCCATATAAGTAATGTGTATGATATTTTTGGCTCTCTATCTCATTCCATGTTCACGTGGCTTTCGATGAGATGTTCACTTGGACTTCATCTCACGTGTGCGCATTGATGCTTGTTTATGATATATTTCTCTGTGATTGCCTCAAAATATTACCTTATTTGCACACACCTTTCACAGAATTTCATGATTATCTAGGTCACTTGACATATGCTAAGTGAAGTACGATGTTGTCTTATCAATTTTGCCACCCCTTAAGGAGCAATCGATCTTATGGATGTAAAACTATTTCTCGGATTTGGAAAATGATCATTATATTCATCCGATTTAATTGTCCTTGGCAATGGAAACGGGCTACGAAAAATAAAAAGTTTTTGCATGAATAGCCACCATTTGCAAAAATGTAAAAGAGACTAAAATAATTGTGGCATTAAAACAAAGATTGCCAAAGCTAATTTGTCATTTTGATGATAGTGTCGTTGCTCTTTCAAAATCAAAAGAATTCAAAAGATTATTTCATATTAATGGGAGACATAGGTTGAAGATTAATTGTTTTGCACAATTAATCCATATTGCTTCCGCTTTAGTGACACTGTTGGCATGAGAATCGTCAAGCTTCCATGCGTGTGTTTTTGTGGATAGTATTGCATCATATTCCATTTATTGTCACAAGGTGTATGAGAGTGTACATTACGTGAATATATTGTTTGGCATTTTGCACTTATGCGTTGTCTTCATAATGCTCACTCGTCACACCCCTAAATTCCTGCTCTCATGGGTTGGAAATCTCTACACCACATGGGACATCTTAAAAATTATTGTTTTTTCTTTCTAACCTTCTAGGCCTACTATTAAAAAATTTTAACATTTTTTTGTTTATTTTGGAGTTTTCAAAATTTACTTTTGTCGTTAGAAAATCTTGTTCGAACGAGTTTTGGCTATAGTCTTCTATCTTTTCGTTCGATGTTCGTTAGAAAGAAAGTAGTTCGAACGACTTTCCAATTCCGTTCGAATGACCTGCGTTTTTAAGTGGCGGTTCAGTGTATTTTTTCCCACCGTTTCAGTTACCACCTCTTTTCTCTCTCTCCTCTTTCCCACGATCTCCGCTCCCCATTAAACACCATCTCTTCCATTTCTCCTCTTTCCCTCTCCTCTATTTCTCACCACTCATTCCCTCAACTCCCATTACACCTCTTCCATACATTAAAAAAAACATTATTTTCCGTCTCCCTTCTTCAATAAAGGAATCCGGGTTCTTCCATTATTTTTAGGTATTCTCTTTCTTCTCTTATCTCTCTCTCTCTCTCTCTCTCTCTATATATATATATATATATATATATATATATATATATATATATATATATATATATATATATATATATTTATATATATCGTTTGGTTTTGGTGCTATATTATATTCCTTTATTGTTTTGCCCCTCAATATGTTTGAGCTCCATGAATATTATTAAATTTTCTTATAGTTCAATTTCTTTCATTTAATGGATCTCCTCTTACCCATTTAACTTTTTTTCTATATTTTTGTTTATTACTAATGGAGGATGGGATTGTATTGTTGTTTGGTTTTGATGGTGTTGTTTGGCTGTTCTGTTGGAATTTTTTTGGGTAGCTTCTAGTGTAGTTATCTTAGTATGTCAAATCGTAGTGGTCGTACATGTAGAATAAGTTCATCTTCATCCTCTTCAGATGAGGAAACCAACATTGATGCGTATATTCCTGATCTCAAACTACGTTGGAGAACTCTATCCAGTCATACCCAATATCATACCCAAGGATTTTCCACTCGATCCTATGTTCGAGAAAAGACCATTAATCTCCCCTCTCTAGCTAGATCTACTTTTCAATACTGGATTTCTGATTTGGGCTGGGACCCACTATTCAATCTCACTGACTCTATTGATCCCGATCTTATTACAGAATTTTTCTTTTGGATGAGTGTTCGTCAGGATCATATTTTCGCTAAAGAGAGAGGTTGTGACATCATCGTCTCTCCTGAATGCATTGATCGCCTTGTCTCATTACCCCGTGTCACAAATCCCTCTTATCCTTGGCCTCGCAACTCTCTTCCTGAATATAATCTTATCATGGGCATCGTGAGTCACATTATTCAATCCACTACTGTAATTTAGCATAAGAATTTAAATCCAGATTTTATGGTACTTAATTGGATTGTTTATGCCTGCCTAATTCCTCATGCCAACTCCACTTAGATTACCAAGTTGCATGTGGATCTCATGTTTTCTATAAGAATTAGATATTCCATTGACTTTCCTGCCATCATTTTTATGGTTATCAAATATGTCAAAGCAAACCCATCTGGTCCCGTTAGGCATGCCCTTTATTTTTCAGTTCTTGTCACTCGCCATTATATTGATGTTGGATGCCCTCGTTTTAACTCAGATTTCCATGTGACTCGATACCAAACCATTGATATGTCCTTCTCTGGTCGCTCTCGTGGTCATTTACCCCCTAATACTCCACAAATCACTATCTCTAAATTCACATCCTCACAATCCCCCGTTACATCAATCCGTGCTCCCTCTATACCATCATCTTCTCATTCTCACCCACCCCTTGAATCAGAGGATGTTAGGTCTGTTCGTTTATGGGTGGAGCAAATTCAGGAAGAAAGGTGACAAGACATGGCTATTATGCAAGAGATTTTTCTTAACATGCAGCAGGATCCTGATGCTCAGGCTCATCGGGAGGAGGCTCAAGCTCGTCGAGATGAAGCAAAATATCTTCGTGATTCCATTCTACTTGAGAATATTGAGGCGATTCATCGCATGGAGATGCGTCATGGAGCAGGCTCATCCGGTTTAGGATCCCTTCCAGATGATTACCCCAATGATGCTCCAACTCCCTGATTTTCTTTATGTTTAAGTTTATTTCAGACTTTGTATTTGAGAGGGCGAGAGGATCATATTTATTTTTGTTATCTCTCTTGTATTAGCTTATTATCTTATTTGGCTACTCTTTCATTATGGTTGGATATTTGTCTTTTTCATATTTGTGGTTATTGATATCCCTTCCTATTATGTTTCTATTGTTGCATATAATGCTATTGACATGTGTTGGATATTTTGCTACTATTATTTATTCCTCTTGTCATCAACTCTAACCATCCAGGTTTAATTCTATCCCTTTGTCTTTTTTGGAAAAAAAAGGGGGAGAAACATTGATACGGGGAGTTATTATTACGGGGATGCTTTATCTTGGTTCACACACGTTTTCCATAATTTTTCTTACCATGATTTATATTCTCTATTTACCCCATGCGTTTTATATGTTTGTTGTTTTATGTGTGTAGGCCTTCATATTCATTTGCCCATATATCGTCTACTTCTCTACAGCCTATTGTCAGTCGAGTTTGTTTGCCTGCCATTTTTTGGGGGGTTTTGGGACGGGCTTTAGAATCGGCTTGACGACTGCCTTAGCAAATTCAGTGTCTTTTTGGTTATTTTTTTGTTTTGTTTTCTCCCAGACTAGCCAAAATGGGAGATTTATAAGGACAAATTTCCAATCAAGTCATTTGTAGTATTGTCTATTCCATTGGAAAAAATATTTTTGGGTCTTAACAAGTCACACATTTATCATCCGTGGAGATTTGGGCATCCGATTTTTCACGCTTCATCAAATCGCATTCCATTCTTTTTTCCCAAAAGGTATATGACCCAAAATCCATTTATGTGTTGGAGTTAATTTTAATTCACCTAAAATATATGAAAATTTTCAAATTAATTTTGAATCATTTTTGAAGAAAATGGAATTTTTGTTTTCGAAGTCAGCCCAGGTCGTTCGAACGACCCGGGACTAACGAACCTGCCCTATATAGTCTGTCATATCGTTAGAGTTGTCGTTCAAACGAATTACTTCTAACGAGATTTCTAACGACTTCCCTTATATTGCATTAGATTATCGTTAGAAAACTCGTTCGAACGAGTTTTGTCAGTTATGATTTTTATTTAATCTTTTCTAAAGTTATTTTGCATAACTGCTTTGGTCCATTACTTTCCCAGTTTCATAAAGTGGACAAAAATACAGTTTTTCAAGAAGAAACTTGCACAATTAAAAAGAAGAATTCTTGTCTTCCTTTTTCATAAAAAACTCTCAAACACAATTTTGATTTTGAACGAACCAAAACCCCATGCTTTTAACCTGAATTTCATCATGGACATATGCGGTGGATTTCTACGTCCTAGCTGATTGGAGATGATTCTTTGTCCTTCGGTGGATACCGAGACGCGAAGAGTGTTGTACAACGCATTGGAGCTTTGCGTGTTAAAATCAGAGGTAGAGGAGACGACATCAACACGTCTTAGTGAGTCAAGTCTCTATGTCTTTTGGGTTCCTTGTAAAACGTTTATTTTTAGTGAATTTGTCTAGGCCCAGCCGTCCGAGGTTTTTCCCATTTGGGTTTTCCTTATACATCGGCGCGTTGTTGTTATGATTTCTTACTTTGAATCATCTAATCACCTAGATGTATGTGTAGGGTAAAAAGGATAAAATTTGGATAATTACTTATGTCTCTTAATCAAGTTTACAATCCCATCACTGTAATTGAGAATTTTTTATGATAACTTTCTAATTTGCAAAGGAAATTAAAATTGGAATATTTCTCTACTTGGAAAATCTTATATAGTACAGTGTGTGTATTCTACGAAATAATCTCAGTTCATATAATCTTACAACTTCATATATCGATCATTATTGAATGAATATTTTTAGTGTTTTAATGTCTATATCCTTGATGATTAAGTCAGCTCCTGATTTGAAGCTTGTTTGGAGAAATCAAAATGTTTTTACATAAGTAGGAGCATAGAGGAAAACCTTAGCATGATCAAAATATCCAAAACATAACTTTTGGATGGAAAAATTAGATCTCGATATGACCAATAACAATCCCGGAGTCTTAGGAAACTGGATCTGAAAATGGAAAAAGGATGGCTATATCGACAATGGCAAGATCGATCTTGAACAAGCCAAATTCGATCCTAAATAGGTCAAGGATGATCGTAGTCATGGCAAGATCGATCATGATCATGTTAAGATAGATCTTCTTCAAGTCAGAATCCATCTTGGTCAAACTTTTATTAAGAATATATCATTACCTAGCCAAATATAAAAACTACAAATTTAAAAAGTCCAAATTTAACCCATTTTAGGGATATTTTACTTCGTTATAGCTCAGAATTTAGATATATTTTGTACTAGTAGTGTTGTAGAGAGAGAGAGAGAGACATAAAGAGAAATAATATATTTCATCATTTTGGATGTTAAAAGAATAATAAAGTTGTGCATTCATCAAAGATTTATGGCTTGCATTCTTTTCCGTATCTCTATTGCTATTTATTTTGATTTTTTATTTATGTATATCTAGATTTGTATGGCTAGGATAGTGAATTAATGACGGATCATGATTAATAACTCTTTGCTTGATTATATGATGTATTAATTGGTGAACTGGAGTTAATAGCTTGGAGATTTCTCTCCATTTTATTGTCAAGCAACATGGATAGTCATGTGGATCTCTAGAATTCTAATTCAGTTGGTTTTAAATGTTCATCTTAGATATTAATGATGTTTTGTTTGCTAATATATTCACATTTAATAGTTGATTTTATACAAGGATTATCCAATTAAATACCTTTTTATGATCAATCGATTGTTTATGTTAAGATTCATATTCGATTGATGATCCCTACCCTTCTCACTTTCATTGAAATTCTACAGTACTTTTAGTTGTTTACCTTTCATTTACTGTCACTTAATTTAAAAAAATTCAAACTAGAGTTAAACGATGTCCTACATGTTCGGAAAAACGTCTCTAATAGTGTAAATGATGATTATTTTTGCCAATCCATGCAAAATTAAACCACGTACTTATCGGGATATATTACTCATATGGGGATTTTACTGGGGCCATTCGTACAAAAATTTAGAACATTGTAATACACCTTACTTATGAATGAAAGAATCACTGAGGGAGCATGCACAATGTCTGTTAAGGAAACCAAACAGATACACACCACTCATGATAGGGACTGTAATGGGAAGAGAAATAAACTTATGTTGCGAAAATGGGATAGATAGGTAGTCAATATGCTTATTAATACAAAGGGGGTTTTCTATGTCGTCAATTCGCGCCTTTAAAAACCTTGTGATTTCCTAGGTCTCAATATGTTATTAACATTTAGGTTCATTAGGAATATAGTGACAAACTGCCTATTATAATCCCTTGTGGCCAATCCTTTACTAAAATAAATAAAGATCTCAGTATGGCTCGTTCTCAACATCATTATCACAATCACAATAAAATATAAATAATATGAACAAATTTATAAAATTAAAAATGAATTAACAATTCTCATGCATCAATAGATAATTAGAGTGAACCGAATAAACCATCGGTCACAAAATAAACATCCAAAATAAGTGCGTAAATAAACTAAGTACTAAAATATAAACTTATCAGAGTAATATAAAACCCTATCCATCGAAGGGCCTAAGATTGAAATGACTAAACCCATCTCGATAAAATAGATTAAGGTGTCTAAACAAATATGTTTCATCCAAAGTTATTGTATGGTAACAATGACTCTGCCCATGCGGTCCCGACTGCTGGTGCTACATAGTTGGGGTATAAAAATAAAAACAAAAGACAACGGGTCAAAGGCCGTGATGTAGAAAATAGTTTTCAAGTAGATAATTGTTTTAAATCGATTAAAATAGTAGTGTATTACTTTCATAATTAATCAGTCTCACTCACATGAAATAAACCTCACCTCTAAATCATAGTGTGCACCAAACATGTTCATTTATTTATAACCAATCTAAATATGGTAAATGTAACCTCTATCTAAGCCCAACCCCGCTAATGTAACACCCGTGCCCATGATTTGAATTTTATTCCTTGCAGTGTGTATGCCTTTGGGCCATATATTGTGTATTGTGGATGAATATTGAATTTGAACCGTCCTCATGGCTTTCGTGTATGTCGAATTGGTGTTTTTAAGGCTTAAAGTGATTATAGTGTATTTTTGTAGCCGTTCGAATGAGGTGATGTTGTAATTCGAACGAGTTTCATATGATCTTCAAATGACTAAGAAATGATCGATTTACCTCACTCTCTGGAATCTTATTGGAAAGGCCACATTCGAAGGAGGTACATCTTTATTCGAACGAGGGGGTGTTTATCATTCAAACGAGGAATATCTCTTATCCTTTTTAAGCCTGCAATCTTGCCTCATTAGTACCTCATTATAACTCTCGTTCGAACGAGAGAGGATATCGTTCGAATGAGGTCCAATGTCATTCGAGCGACCCAATATGAGTTTGGAAAATGTTCACATTTTAATGTGTTGTCGTGATGTGGGGTGTTGGATTTAATGAGCTATCGAGCTCCCAATGGACCAGATCAAAATGTGGGTTTAACCATTGGGTAAAGGGTCAAGTCTTTTCAGTCTAAATAAGAGGAAAGAGGAGAGAGAAGGGAATTCATCCATTAGATTTTTGGATCTCTCTTTCCATACACACATTATTCCAGTTGGAGCTTTCAAGCAAGTTTTGCGGGACTTTTGCAGCGTTCTTGGATTCTAGAGCTTTTTTCTTAATCTCCATCCTTGTTGTCCTCTTAAAAATTTAAGGTATGGTTTTCCTCCATGTATTTTCAAGATTTGAAGGCTATTAGATGCATGTTAGAGTAGTTTATTTTGAAACATATTTTCATGTACGTTTATTTGAAAGTTTTTTTTTCAAAATGGGATTTTTGGTTAAAACCTATTTTAAATAGCTTTTGCAAAACAAATGTTGTTTTAATATAAAAAAAATGCAGAAATAAACATGAAGATATATTTTTCATGCTAACATCATGTTTCATTTCGTATTAAAGATTTTCTATGCTTAAAACCCTTAAAAATGCTTAAAATATCGTACTATGAGAATTCTAGAAATGTTAACCCTAAAAATATTTTAAGGTGAAGAAGAAATAATGTTTAAAACATCGGTGTATAAGGGTGAAATGGATATTTTCGTAAAATGGTCTTCATGACATTAAATATAATTATGGAAAATGAATATTAAAAATGGAATTTTTTGGAGAAAAATGATGTGTCACCCCGCCCAATAAAATACCGAGTGATCTGTCCTATATCAAATTAAACATGAATCTCATGTGGTTTCATTCTCAGCATCACTATCGAAAACCATTTAATTATTGATAACCCATTAGGACATGCTGTCAAATTTTGAACTTTCTCATCTGTTTAAACTTAATTTCACAAGTAAACCATTCACACCAGAATATATATGACAAATTGGTTGGATAATTAAATAATCGATAACTCTCGGTAAGCATAATACAACCATATCGAATGTAAATGAAATAAATGACAAAAGTCTTGCAATATGCCCGAGTATACATTTAGTAGCTCATATCTAGATCACAAAGGTGACAGCGTCTATACAATCTCCTGCCCACATCCACAGCTATGACAACAACGTTTGACTCAAAAGAATAGTCATCCAGTTGTCCATGTGTCTGGACACCTAAAAAGTATAACGAAGGAGAAGAAAAAGAAAAGATAAATACGAGTCAGAGCCTGAGGGTTTGAAACACATTTTTCAGCAAGTGCTTGACATACTCTAATATTTAAAATATGATATTCTCCATATTTAAACCAGTGTCTCACTCACATGAGATACCCCTTACTTTTCATCTGATAGTGCACACGTAACGCATGTATTTTAAACACCTTATTTACGCTACCTAGTATAACAAGCATCTCACCAGACCGTATAACACCACATGCTATTGCAAGAACCCGTATATGTTATAACCTCAGCTTTTGCCTGCTCATAATTCTTCTGATCATAAATAAATCTCACTTGTACTTTCCAACTAATCATAAAATGAGAATAGTTAACCAGGGCTCCCAACCATGTACTAATGACCAAGCATCTCCCCACTTCTAACGTTGTGTTAAGCTTTATGCGTGGGACTTCTAGCAAAGTTTTGATACACTGCTACTTAACATTTATGGTTGTTGGGATCCGTTTGTCCCTATGTCCATAGCATGTACTCCTAAATTCCCATCTCTCATTATAAAAGTATACTCTTATAAATTCCAACTATTCCTATTAACAATTTAAGTCTCATATCTTCAAGGGGATACACTAAATCCCATCAAGATATTCATATAATTATACTAAGAACACTAATCCAAAATAAACTAGGGTCCAACATCCCCCAGCTCCTGACCTTTTCTAATTTTGTGCGTGGGACATCTCGCAAGGAGAAATCCAAACAAGGAACCCTCTCGATACACTACTATGTAGCTCTGTTGGTTATTGAGATCTGTCGGTCAAGACCTAAGTCTATTACTCAATCCAAATAGAATAACTTCCACTAGTCATTACAATATCCACATCTTAGTGTTATTTATCCCGTATATAGCAATCTCGTCTTATAAACGTATATCACATTTTTATTCCGAATTTTATATTCTCGGATGCTCTAGAAATTATCTCATGTGACACTCTTTAGCATAATCCATGCATATATATAGATATAGGTTTTCATATCTCATATATGTATGCATATTAATCAAGTATATCATTGATTACATATAACGTACTATATAAGTATAATAACCATCCCTCAAAGCTATAACTTAATAGATGCAGTCTCTACAATGTCATCATTTTCCAAGAAATTACTCACATATCATCATGGGTATAAGCGGTCAGACTCTCACACTGATTTGGTAAGTACCAAATCATAACGTATGGGAAGCGGTCATAGCTCCTCATCTCAATGTGAGATCTAATCATACCCAAGTCATCTCACTTAGAATAAAGTCACACAACATGAATAATGGACAACTATGACCTCAGGACTATACATTCCCGCTCCTCAAGCCAGGGGCCTCACCCACATCGCACAACTTTCGATGATAGCACTAGAGGGTATATGCTTCACATAAATATACCATTCACACATGGATATATTTATAATCAAATATATATATATCATCAAATCCGGCTACTCATTAATATCTCTCGTGGCATTAGCCTATAATCCCAAATATATAAATTTGTATAATAAATAAGTATTCACTTACTTATTTTAATTCCATAAGTATTTACTCACTTATGTTAGAATCCTCGCATTCATAAATTTTCAAATATTAGCTTATCACCCTAGCTAGTATTCTAAATCCATTCTCCTCACACATTCGAATTGACTCAATAATAATCGACATATATATATTTTACATGCATAAACATAAACATATATATATATATATATATATATATATATATATATATATATATATCAAATAATCTCCTGAGTTATGTTCGTCCCAAACATTCTTAAAATTAATAACCCGGATTTATTTTCATTTAACCCGAGTTAAACAATAGTCCTAAATATTCTTCAAATTCCTTCACTCATCTACGGACATCTCAAAATAACCCAAATTGATTTCCCAACGATTATTTCGGTCTCAAACACCCTTCAGTAATAAATTCATAACTCATTAAAAAAATAGATAAATAGGGGGCAGCGTCCACGCGACTGTATCAAAAAGATCTACAACTTTCATTTTTTTACACACTGCTAAATCGGACCGATCCGGTGCTGGGAAAATTCTAAGACGGGGCTGCCATGGCTGTTATGGCTTTTCTCCCAATTTCTTCACCAAAATCAGTCCCAAAAGTCATCCCAATACATTCACCATCAATCTAATCATATACACACTATGATATATGAGACACATCAATTAATTCATGGGATTCATCAATGTGTACAAGAATTGAACCCTAACTCCATTTGTATTCAATCCTCCAAATTTCTAACCATTAACAGGAATTTTAGTTTACGGTACACATAGAGTTGTTATCACATCATTTACATGAGATTAAAACGGCAAAATCCCATTTTTATTCAAGATTCCCAAACCCAAAATCCAAAGTTTTCATCTCACCAACTTTGATATGAAAAATAAACACACTAAATGACTAAAGTAAGATAAACACTTGTCTTGTTGGATAAATCTAATGACCTCGTGTTGAGAATCCGTCGAAGTTCGCATGAGATCCTCTCTTCTTTTTCCTTTATCTTATTCCTTCTTTCCTTTCTTCCATTTTTTCTCTTTTTTTATTTCTCCCTTTCTCTTATAAGAGAGAAATAAGGGTTATTACTTATTAAACCCAAAATTGACTCATATACACAATTGTGAGTCCCTACTAGTCCAACATGTCCTCGAAACCCAAACACTACCCCCGAGTACTCTATTTTGACTATCTTTGCCCTTCTGAGACCAACCGTGCACTCGAAATTCCCATCCGAGTCACTTATCGAAAATTCACCTTTTTAATTCCAATAAAAATCTGCCCTAATTTTTCGAATAAAATATTATTCCTTGTACCGTGACCTGATATAAACCTATATGTAAATATACAACACATCAATAATAATCCAACACTTTAAATTCTCAAATTAATAAATTACACTCACTTATGTAATTTAAATATCCATAAAAGTACGGGGTATTGCAAAAGATGATGCATGATTTTCAACGATTTTTGAATATAAAGTCATGAAAGAAATATGCTTTTTACAAGGTTTTGTTAAGTAAAGGGTAAAGGTGCAATTTTGACAAAATTAGCAGATGGATTGACTTCCTCATTTGACCTCACCTGTCGAATTTTATGAAAAGCAAAAAAAATGAACTTAATGGCATGAAAAAAGTTAAACTAATGAATAATGTGGACATTTGTGAAAATGTTAAAACACATTAAATGTGGACTCGGATTAGACCAAAAACTAATTATGAAGGGTCCAAAGCCCTAAGGTGAAAGACACAAAATCACTGGTGTGAATACATGGTAGCATTGACGGTGGCGTGGAGCCCATTAAAGTATGCAGATATTTGAAGGATTTTGAGAAAAGATAATGGAAATGAATTGAATATAGTTGTACGTAATGAATGTGGATAATGACAACCTAATAAAAAGGATACTAAGGAATAAAATGTGATAAAATAGTCTTTAGACCCGATAAAGGGTGGTATAAAATGGTTAAGTGTGAGTATGGGCACATTACTTGGGTGCATTTCATGGCAGTTTCAATAATACTAGCCAAATGGTTAAACGCGTTCGAAATTATTTAAAAATACATGGTTGTATGGATAATATTTTTTTACAAAATGTATACTTTTGTATTATCCACCCTACTAAGCGTTGGTTCACCCCTATTTTTAGGTTAAAACCCCCACCCCCACCACAGGTTCATCAAATTGGAAATTTGGCAAGGATGCCACTAAGGGCCCCAAGGTTAATAATCACCGTTATAAGCTTTACCATTATTTGAACTTATTTTATGAAACATTAGGTTAGAATATTTTAAGTCCTTTTATTAGGGCCTTTTTCCATGTGATGTAACAAGTTAGAGATGCCTATGATTTTTCCTTACTTGTTTTAGTATTGTGGGATTAAATGGATTTTCATAAATGATCCTTGTTAATTAACTTAATTACTTAAAGTGGTCACTTATTTATCAAATCAAAACCATTAATTTTAACCTTTAAAAATGTTGATAGTAGCGTTTTTCTCAGATAATAAAATAGGACTTTCCCATCCCGCTATACCTCCTTGACTTGGTGTGAGTTGACCCAATAGTGACCAAAACTCGGGTTGGGGTGCTAGAAATGGTATCGAAGCAATAGGATCCTCGGGTGTCACATAGTTTTTTCACTTTCTTAGAACACTTTCCGTATACGTTATCATTGTAGTTACCGCATAATTACTATTTAAGTTAGCCTCTTTCCCTATCTCTTTCATTTTGTATCGTTGTGTATTGAAGTCTCCTTTTTTTGTAGATGAATCCACACAATGAGGTGGCTATAGTGGAACGGTTAAGGGCATTACCTCTACCTCTATCCTGAAGGAGTTCATGAGGCTAAACCCACCCACCTTTAACAAGGAAGTTATCCCCAATGTTTTAGAAGAGTGTCTTGATGAAGTCACTTGAGTCATGGAGATTCTCGATGTGTGATCTGGGCACAAAGTCAAGATAGCTACATTCCAGTTGACAGAGCAAGCACAACACTGGTGGGGCTCCTACGACTCTAGTGCGACAAAGACCATAGATTGTATTAGCTTTAGAGTCGCCTTAATTAATCGATACTTTTCCCAGGCATTTGAGGAAGCCAAGAAGGACGAGTTCCTTCACTTAATTCTGGTTAAGACTTCTGTGAACGAGTATCCAGTCAGATTTGAAAGATTTTCTAAGTATGTGGACATAGTGCAAAGAATTAAGTCTGAGAAGATAAAATTATTTATTAAGGGCCTCAACTTGGGTATTCATAAGATCCTGACAGGCATGGATCTACCAAACTTCAGGTTGGAAGTAACCAAGGATATCTGACTAGAGTTAGATGATAATGATGGAAAGGCCATCAGGGAAAAGAAGAGGAAGCCCACTGGGTCACAGGGTGGTAGTTACAAAAACTCTAAAAGAGGGGCTCAAGGCTTCTTTATGAAGCTCAAGGTCACTATGAGGGTTAGTTAGTCATCCATCGAGTGTACCAACGATTTGGGTCATATAGCCCCGAATGAAAGGACTTATTTTTCTTATTGTTACCTCGATCACATCACAGGGATTACTTAGAGAGAGTGTCGGGTAATAAATAGAACATTTAACAGATCATTAACTATATACTGGGTCGGAGTTCTAGCTACAAGGGCCCAACCCACAAGTAGAAGTAGTAGTAGTTTTCCTCAGATAATCATCAGCAAATAAGGCACGACGTGGATGTTTCATGTCCTAAATGGGGGAAGAGTAACAACGGTTTGATCAGGTGCTCGATGGCAGGAGTAGTAAGTTTAACCCTGGACATGACTATGCCATGTCACAGTTTACATCACCTTTTGGTGATCCATTTGTGATGGAAGGTATGATTATTTTTCTCTGTGCATGGGTTGAAGCATTATTTGATTCAGGTGCGTCACATTTTTTCACTTTGATCTCATTAGCGTTTACTTTGGGATTGGAGGTAAATCAGTTTTGTCCTCCTATCTTCATAGGACTTTTGATTTACGGTATTAAAGTTTTTGGTAGGTTCTACTATATTTTCTTGGTAATAGATGGATACTATATTTTGGAGTACGACTTTATTCTCATTGACATGCATGGGTTTGAAGTGATCCTCGGTATGGATTAGATATCTTGTTTTGACGCTACCATCGAATGACATCGACAAAGTGTCTCGGTGTCTCTTATAGATAGGTCTCCCCATCTATGTAGTA
This sequence comes from Sambucus nigra, assembly GCA_949130495.1. Classification (NCBI taxonomy): domain Eukaryota; kingdom Viridiplantae; phylum Streptophyta; class Magnoliopsida; order Dipsacales; family Adoxaceae; genus Sambucus; species Sambucus nigra. Next base: position 672,432,594 of record OX422215.1, read on the forward strand.
ACGATCATGACATTGGTAATCCGTGCAAGTTCTTTCTTATACATGAACAAAAATATTACTTAAGTTTTTTAGTAGTATAGTGTCACAAGATGAGTCGAATGGTATGCTGTTGACTACCCAATTGTGCGGGAGTTTCCCTATGTATTCTTGGATGATATTATTAGTTTACCTCCACATAGGAAGGTGCATTTAGCCCTAGAGATGAATCAAGGAGTCTTGACAATCTCTATACGACCTCATAGGATGACTCCAACCGAATTATAAGAGCCAAGGGTCCAGTTGGAGGAGTTGACTAATAAGGCTTCATTCGCTCTGGTGTGTCACCGTGGGTAGCTATAGTTCTCTTTGTTAAGAAAAAGGACAACCCTCTGTGGCTTTGCATCAATTACATGAAGTTGAATTGGGTAACGGTGCGGAATAAATACCCTATTCCTCATATCAACAACTTGTTTAATCACTTGTGTGGGGTAGGAAAGTTCTCAAAATTAACCTTCAGTCCAAATACCATCAGTAGCGTGTCTGAGAGGATTGTGCTCCTAAGACATCTTTCCAGACTCGCTATGGGCACTATGAAATTCTAGTGATTCCCTCCAGTTTGACTAATGCCCCAATGATGTTCATGGATTTAATGAATCGCGTTTATCACCCTTACTTTTACCAGTTTGTTATGGTCTTTGTGGCTGATATATTGGTGTATCCTCCATTGAATGTGTACCATGAGAAGCACCATTACATGATTTTGTAACTTCTCAAGGAGAACCAATTGTATGCCAAATTTAGCAACTGTGGATTTTGGATGGATAAGGTCAAGTGACTTGGAAATTTCCATCGACCCTTATAAGGTGGGGGCCATTATGGGTTAGAATAGGCCAAAGACAGTCATGGAAGTGCGCAGTTTTTTAGGTTTGTCTGGTTACTACCGCAAGTTTGTGAAAGCCTTCTCGAGGGTTCATTACCCCTCACCATGTTAACTACAAAAGATGTGCACATCGGGTGGTTCGAGAGTTATGAGTTGTCCTTTTAAGAGTTAAAGGTTAAGTTGACTTTTGCACCCATTATTATCTTTGTAGAGCATGAGATCATGTATTAAGATGCTATTAGGTTAGGTATCAGCGCAGTGTTAAAGCTGAATGTTCAGTTAGTCGCTTATGCATCCCGTTTGTTAAAGGTGAATGAGAGGAAATACCCACCCAATATTTGGAGCTAGTCGTTGTGGTGTTCGCACTTGAAAGTTAGAGGTATTATATTTATGGGGAATGGTTTGAGTTCTTTTTTTTTATAATAAGAGCCTCTAGTATATTTTCATGCATCATGATCTCAATGTCTGTCGAAGATAATGGATGGAATTGATGATCGAGTACGACTTCTCCTTAGAGTGTCATCTCAATAAGGCTAATGTGGTGGCCGATGGTCTTATTCGAAAGTCTATCCTTACTTTTCTACCGATAAAGTGTCAACGAGCAAAGATGCCTAGTGAGCTATAGACGTTCGATACGCATGTCCAGCGGGGTTATGATAGGGTATACTTTTGGGGTTTGAGGTCTATGACACTCAGTTGCTAGAAAGTTCTAGATGCCCAGTCATGTGACACTAATTTTACACAATTCCAATACCTCATTAAAATTAATGAGGTGTTCGATACTCTTACCATGGACAAGAAGCTCGGTGGGGGGCATAAGGGCAGGTTGATTATCTTAATGATTGATGATATTTAAAATGAGGTAATGGTGGAGTCCCTTCAATTGCGCTTTCGCATACATCCTGGTGCTATGAACATGTATAAGGATCATGACAATATTTTTAAGCGTTCGGTATGAAGAGGGATGTGGCGGCGTATGTGGAAAAGTACTACACTTATCAGCAGGTGAAGGCTGAGCATAAGAGGCCGACGGGGCTACTACAACCACTACCCATAGCTGAGTGGAAGTGGGATCATATCACAATGGACTTCATCATGAAATCACCATGGCCTGAGCAGGATCAAGATGCCATATGGGTTATAGATTATCGGTTAACGATATTTGCCCACTTTCTTTCGATTAAAGTCCCGAACAACATGGCCAAGTTAGCTAAGTTGTATGTTAGAGAGATAGTCAGACGTCATGGTATACTGCTCTCGATTGTCTCGTATAGGGATCCTGATTCATATATCTGTTCTGAAAGAAGCTTCAGTAAATATTTGGTATTGTGTTAAACACGAGTACAATATATCGCCCTGAGATTGAAGATAGTGAGAAGGAACCATCCAAATCTTCAAAGACATATTAAGATCTTGCGCGCTCTATTTTAAGCAAAGTTGGGTGGAAAACCTATAGTTAGTAGAGTTTTCCTATAACAACCGGTGTCGGGTAGGCATTGAGGTGGGTCCCTTTGAGGCCATTTATCGATGTTCGTGGAGCTCTCTAGTTGTTTGGGAAGAGTTGGGTGAGAAGCATCTTATTCATTTCGACTTGATTTAGGGAGATGATTGATAATGTTTAGGTAATTTGGCAAAGGACCTTAATATCTCAAAGTAGGCAAAAGAATTTTGTTGATAATAGACGGATACTTCTGGAGAGGTAGGTGACCATGTGATGCCAAAAGTTAGAGCGAGGGTTGGCGGCCAACTGTTCGATTAGAAGGGAAATCTTTCCCTTCAGTATATTGGCCCCTTAAAAATCGTAGAATGGATTTGAAATGTTTCATATCTCTTGGTGGTACATCCATGATTGTCCCAAGTTCACAATATGTTCCATGTTTGCATATTGGAGAAGTATCTTCACAACACCCGACATATCATCGACAGAAACCATCTAGAGTTGGAGGAGGATGTCACATTTTCAATGCGGCCTATGTCCATTTTGGACTGCGAAGATAGAGAGTGGCACAAATAGATCATCCCTTTAGTTAAGGTTCTCTAGGAGTTTTAACGTTTTAGGACACAAATTTAGAGTGCCAATCGTAGATGCGTGAAAAGAACTTAGAACTCTTTTTTTTCATGATTATTCTAATTTCGGGGATAGAATGGCCTAAGGTGGGGAAATTATAACACCCAGGCCCCTGATTTTTACATTATTCCCTATAACGTGTATGCCTTTTGGCTGTATACTATATATTTTGGATGAATATTGAATTTGAACGGTCACCATTACCTTTTTATATGTTGAATTTGAGTTTTAATGGTATAAAGTTAACATATTGGATTTTTGCAGTCGTTCGAACGAGATGAAATTATCGTTCTAAGTATTCGTTCAAATGAGCTTAGAATGGCCTTTTAACAAATGAGAAATGATCGATTTGCCTCATTATCTCAAATTTCATTGTAAAGACCACATTCGAACGAGGCACACCGTCATTTAAACGAGGGGACGTTTACCATTCGAATGAGGTACATCTATTGTACCTTTAAATCTATGATTTTTCCTTGTTAGTACCCCGTTAGATCTCTCATTCGAACGAAAGAGGATCTTATTCGAACTATGTTCATTATTGTTCAAATGATCGGTGCTAAATTCGAAAAATCTACACATTTAAATGCGCTATCATGACATATTGAATTGGATTTGCTGAGTTGTAGAGCTCCAAACGGCCATGAAAAAACCTGGTTTTAACCATTGGGTAAAGGGTCAAGTACTGTGGGTCTAAATAAGAGGGAAAAGGTGAGAGAGGTGCATTATTCCATCAGATTTTTGGAGCTCTTTCTCTCTACACACACTATTCCATTACTATTCCCACCATATTCTAAAGGCTTCCCATTCCTCCCCAAACATTTCAAAGACTATATCACCCATTTCCAAGCTTTATTAATCCACTACGAGCCTTGTTGTAGTTAGGTTGACTTGAGAAAGTTGGAGCTTTCAATCTAGGTTTAGACGACTTTTCGAGCATTCTTGGAGTCTAGTGCTTTTCTTTTCATCTTCCTCCTTGTTCTCCTCTTGAAAACATAAGGTAGTGTTTTCCTCCATGTATTTTTTTACATTTAAAGGCTATTAGATGCATGCTAGAGTAGTTTATTTTGTAAAATATTTTTTAGTATGTTTATTTGATAGTTTTCTTATAAAAATGGGATTTTTGAAGAAAACCTGGTTTAGGTAGCTTTTGAAGAAGAAATGTTGTTTTAATCTTGGAAATTTTTTTAGACAAATAAGAAGATATATTTTTCATGCTAACATCATTTTTAGTTGCACATTCAAGGTTTATAGGCTTTAAACCCCTAAAAACTGCTTAATATATCATAGTATGATAAGGAAAAGAATTATGGACTTGATATATGAAATTTAAAATTAGTTTCTTGCTAAAATGATAAAGATGAAAATATTAACCCTAAAAATGTTGTAAGATAGAGAAGAAATTATGTTTAATTCAATAGTAGGGTATACAGATAAAATGGATAGTTTCGTAAGATGCTCTTCATGACATTAAATATGTTTTTCGAAAAGAAATATTAACAAATGGGATTTTCTTGGAGAAAATGATAATGCACGATTCTTAATGATTTTTAGATATAAAATCATGAAAGGTGATTTTGAAACATAAAATGATGCTTTATGGTGCCATTATGAAATAAATATTGTTTTCAAAAGGTTTTGGCAAATAAAGGTCAAAGGTTTAATTTTGACAAAATTACAGGATACTAATGGATGGACTTCCCCATTTGACCCCGTGGGTTAATTTTGTGAAAAGCACATAAATGAAAGTAATGGCATTAAATGGTGAAATTAAAGGAATAATGAGGACATTAGTCAAAATATTAAAACACTTTAATGTTTTACTCGAATGAAATATGAAAATAATTAAGAAGGGCCTAGAGCCCTGGGTGAAAGACCAAAAATCGCTGACAAAAGCATATGGTCTCATAGCCGGAGGTGTGGAGCCCGTTAAAGTATGCGGATATTTGGAGGATTCGGAGAAAAGATAATGGAAATGAAATGGATATGGTTGTACATAATGAATGTAAATGATGAAAACATAATTAAAAGGAGACTAAGGAATAAATGTGATTAAATAGTCTCTAAACTCAATAAACGGTTGTATGAAATGGTTAAATGTTAGTATGGGCACATTTCTTGATTGCATTGCATGGTTTTTGCATTGATACTAGCTATTTGGTTAAACTTTTTTTGAAATTGTTTAAAATACATGATTATACATATAGTATTTTTGTTGAAAATGTATAGCTTAGTATTATCCACCATGCTGAACATTCTCTCACCCCAGCATTTTAAGCTAAAAAGACCACCCCACACCAGGTACATCGAGTAAGTACATTAGCAAGGATGCTGATAAGGGACCTGTGGATAATAATCGTTGTTAGAAGCTCTACCGTTATTTGAACTTGTTTTACGAAACATTATATTAGAATGTATTAAATCCTTTTATTCGAGCATTTGGCCATCTTATGTAATAAGTCATAGACAAATCTTATTATTTCCTTACTTTTTTAGCATTATGGGATTAAATGGATTTCACAAACGAGCCTTTTTTTAACTTAATTACATAAAGAGGTCACTCGTTTCCCAAATTAAATCCAGTAATTTTAACTTTTAAAAATGGTGCTAATAGGGCTTTTCCCAAATAATAAAACTGGATCTTCCCCCTCCCTGTTTAACTATTTTTTAGATGTGGGTTGATCCAACGGTTACCCGAACCCGGGTGTCGATGTATTATGGCCTATACCCTCTATTAGATAAGTATAACTATCATCACTAGATATACGTTCGTAAATAATGTTTTAATAACACACTTGTTATAATTAAATAATCATTTAATAAACATAGGATAACTACACTTGTGGTATTTAGTAGATATATAGACTATATCGTATAAAACATACGTATGTATCACTCATTATATACATATAACCACATCCCCATAGTTGAGACCTCACGGATGCATCCTTTGTGTGCTAGGCTTCTTTAGGCATCACGCCTCATACAGATCGACCTGGACCCCAAATGAAAAGAAATACAACATAGGTGGTCATGGACATACATCCGAGGGTCACAACCATAACACATTGCGACAAATCGTATTTGAAACCAACACCTATTCTCATATACAGATAGTGGCCATCCAATAATACTACGACCTGGGGAATCAACCTAAAACCTCCTAGTCAATGCCATGGTGGACTACCCACTACGCACATCCTCCCATGGTAGAAATCGCAAGTTGTTATTTTTAATAAAACAAATAGCATAAACACATACAAGTATATAAACGTCAATCTAATATGTGTACCTATAACAAGTATTAAATACATACGCATATCTCATCGCGTACGATTCACCAAAACCCTAAGTTCAACCCAACTTCCTGATTAATTAAAAAAATAGTCACTCATTTGAATCTTTGTATCTCCTCACTCAAACCCATCTAATGTTGGCCTATAAAATGTACCGAACTTTAAAAAGTCAACCACAGTTATCCCTTAGTACTTAAAGGAATCTACGGTTAATCCCCATGTCCAAGTTGGTCAAAACGAGAGACGAAAAAATGGGGCAGACCAATAAATCGATCGATTCACTGCCCCTAAAATCAAAATTTGCAAAAGAAAGCCCAATCCAAAACAATAAATTTAAAATTTAAGTATCATGAACCTTTTAAAAGGAAATTTGTAACAAATTGAAAAAGTATCGGAAAAGTACAGAATTCACACCCATGACTTCGTAATTCGATTTTGCAATCCATCTTCCAAAAGCAAATAGGTTTCGTGAACATCTTCTTCCTCTAGTCTTATGAACATCTTCTTCCTCTGGTTTTTCTCTTCTAAAACCCTCTAATGAACATCGTTAGGGAAGAAAATAGGTTTCTTTAGTAGGAAATCAATGAAAGATGTTTGATCTCACCCGGTAACAATTTCAACAAAGCACTTTTCCCTACCAAATTACTAACTCCAAACATAAAATTTAAAACGTTGAACATTACCTTAACATTATAGAGGTATTTTAACACAAAACCAACCCGAAATCCCAAATCAGACTCTATTATTTTGAATCAAACATCCAATTAACTCAACAAAAAAAATCCCCAAAATTAGTTATCAAGATCAAATCTTTATATACAAGTTCTACATGTTCATCCATTTAAGTATCATAATATATTTCAAATCTCAAGTATGATTGATCCCCCATAATGATTCATTAAAAAACTAATATTTTATCATTTAAATCTCTATATCTATTAAAAAAAGTTCAATATTTAACATCTTAATTTTCAGATTCCTACCTGTAATCATGAATACAAAAACTACTATCAAAATATGACATGAACAAGTATCTATATGCTTTAGTGGATTAGAATCCGTAGTCTCTGACAAAATTTGATGATGGTTTGAGTCATTTTTCTTCACCTCTGTAAGCTTCCCTTGTGTAAAATATAAAAGGTGGGATGTCATCCACCTTACCAACCTCTTAAATATCCCTTTATTTCTGAAACCCCATTCTCTTCTTAGCCCTAAGTGTAAAATGACCGTCCTACCCTTATACGAGCCGCGTTATGTCTAAAAAGCTCACTGAAACCCAAACATAACACTCAATACCTTTTTTAGAATATTTTGACCATTCTCGAATCACGGGTGCACTCAAGAAGGTCATTTGAATCACCAAACTCCAATTAATCTAATATCTCATTAATCAGGTCCATTATGTCCATACCATATGCATCACCCATAAATTATACTAATCTGTTGACGTAACACTCTATTGACAAATAATAATAAATCCTTGCTTTTATTCATACGCGACATATGATAAATCACATAACTATTTACTTATCACACAGAAGTAAAAAATAATTATAATCAATATTAATCCTTTATCTTGGTAATTAATATTTAATAAAGTTCAATTTAATTATTCCCAATTAAATTAATATACTAATTGAACAGATAATAAATAATAATAAAGTACAACATATTACATTCTTCCTCCCTAGCATTGAAATTTCGTCCTTGAAATTCAAACTTAACTGCCATAAGTCTTTGGATACTTGTACCATATGTCATCCTCACACTCCTATGTTGACTAGGTAACATTGTAGCTCTCCCACTGTACACGCATTAACGGTACCGCCTTTGACTGAAACTTCCTCTCACTATGTCCCAAAGTGGCAACATGTCTCTCCTCATAAGAAATATCCAGTTGCAAATAAATTTCTCTCAATGTTATATGTCGATACACCACATCATCCCTGAGATACCTCCTTGTCTATGACACATGAAACACATAATGAGTTTTCTTCAAATGCTTAAATAAGGTGAGCCTTTATGCAAGCATCCCTACCCCCTCGATAATAGTAAAGACCCCACATACCTAGATGCTAACTTACCTCCTTCAAAAATTGCATCACTCCTTTTTATTTGAGATACCAGTGGAAACACATGATCACCCACATCAAACTCCAGGAGTCTTTAGTTCGCATCGGCGCAACTCATCTGCCTATCCGACTACCCGAATATTACTCTTGATCATTCAATCCTTGACGATGTATCCTAAATCATGTGTTGCTCAATAAATTTGTTGTTCACCCCTTTTGATTATCATTAGGGATAATGATAATATCTCTTGAACAAATACTCAAAAGGTACCATGCCAACTATAAATTGGTATGAGTTATGGTATGAGAACTCTACAAAAATAAAATACTGTTTCAAGATACCTTTAAAGTCCGGAATGTACATCCTTAGCTTATCCTACCCAACTAATTCACCCTATCCATTTACGCATCGGTTTGTTGGTGAAAAGTCAAGCTCAAATGCAGAATTGTCCTTGTTGCCTTCTGAAAAAATCTCCTCGAAGTTGGACACAAATATCTTATCTCGATTCAAAATAATGTTGAGATGCACCTCATGCATACTCACTCTCTTTCTACAATAAAAACTTAGGTACACGACCTAATCATATATTCACCTGAACTGGCCCATACTAGTCCACCAATACTCCCTCCTCACATCCTGGCACATCTTATTACCGATGTGATGCACCTTTTCTATAACTTCGGGCCATAGGTCCTCATTGCCTAGAATAATCAACCTTATATTAAATCACAAGCCACCCTCATAACCGAATGATTATGACTCCACTCCACCTACCAATAAATGTTCAACCCTCTCCTGACAAGAAGAATCAGGGGAGTATCTTTGGAAGAAATAAAATTCTACAACCAAAAGATCATATAAAACCTTTAGACCTACGACTTGAGAGATAAGTTGGGAAATCAACATTCATACATCTACGGGTGGCAAGGCCTTTCATATAACAGAAGGTGCTTGATGAACAAGCTTACGATGAAGATTTGGTGCATTTTAGGAATTAAATTTTAGTGGGTTAACCAATTGAAGTCTTACTGCTAAATAAGGATAATGGAACTAGGTTTTGAGGAAGTTTCGTTGTTCGTGGCATTAATGAACTTTGGGAAGAAGTCATGACAAAACCATATCAATATAATTCTATCATTCATCCGGGTATCATGAAGATGTATAGGAACTTGTGTCGAGACTACTGGTAGTCTAGAATGAAGAAGGATAGCACACATTTTTTCCAAGTTACCCCATTTATCATCAAGTAAATGATGAACACTAGAAGCCTGCATGATTATTACCACCACTATCGGTACACAATGAGAATGCGAGTACATAACAATGGACTTTGTTACAACTTTGCCTAGGACTTGGGAAGGATAAGATGTGGTATGGGTTGTGGTTGATGAACTCATGAAGTTAGAGAATGCATTTTCGATCAAATTCATGGATAATGTGGCCAAGCTTTCCAGACACTATCTTAGATAGGGATCATTGGTATGTGTCAAACTTCTATAAGAAACTGAAATAAGATTTGCGAACGAATCTACATATCAATAAATCTTATCATTCATAGAAGAATGGACTATAATACCCTCACCCGGGTTTGGGTTACCGTCGGGTCAACCCGCGCCGAGTTAATGAGTTGGAGGGGGGAGGAAAGTCCAATTTTATTATTTAAAAAAAAGTCCTTTAATTACACCATTTTTCAGGATTAAATTAACAATTTTAATTTAAGACATAATTGATTACTTTAAGTAGTTAGGTTGATTAATAAGGTTTATTTACGAAAATACATTTAGTCCCACAATAATTAAGAGATATAAGATAAATCATAGTTGTCCCTGTGTTATTGCAACACTTGGCCCAAGGCCCAAATAGAAATGGTGTAAAATATCCCAAATTAAATTTTTCCAAACAATAAGTTTTAAATATAATGACAAAGCATCTAAAAATGATAGTTGCCCTCAAGGGCTTTACCGATGTCCTTGCCAACACCCCTACTCAATGTACCTGGGGGTGGGAGTTATAACATAAAAGGCAGGGGTGAGCGAAAGCTCAACAGGGTGGGTAAAAAACTAAACTATACTCTTTATATAACAAAATACTACACATAATACGTGTATGTTAACAATTCTAAGAATGTTTATCAACTTATCATGTATTAATGTAACTACTATGCAATGCACCTGAGCAATTTGCTCATACTATCGCTTAACCATTTTATGATGTCCCTTATTAGGTGAGAGACTATTTGATCTTATTTATTCCCTAGTCTCCTTTTTATTACTTGTGCTGGGTAGTCTTACTTTCATTGCTCAATCACAACCAAATTAATTTCATTTGCATTATCTTTTCTTGGAATCTTCCAATGCATGCTTTAATGGGCTCCACACAGTCGACTCAGCTTCGATATGCTCTAGCTAGTAATTTTGGGTTTTTCACCCTAGGGCCCTAGGCCCTTCTTAAGTCTTTCCTAGTCTAATCCGAGTCCATATTAATGTGTTTTAACATTTTTATCAATGTTCACATCATTCCATTTATCCACTTTTTCACAACATTGATAGGTTAATGAGAAAGTCCAACAACAAGGACCCTCAAATTTTACTAAATTTACCCTTTTTCCCCTCATTTATAAAAATATTTGGATAAATTGATTTTCCCATTTTCGTTTTTGAAATAGTCATTTTTCGTTCAAAACACTATTTCATTTCTTTATGACCAAAAATCATATATTATCCTTTTTCCTCAAGAGCATCCCATTTTCTATATATTTCTTTTCAAGAAATATATTTAATACCATAAATGCCATTTTTACCTAAATGTCCACGTTATCGACATGCACTCATGTTGTATCAAATGTCATTTCTTCTTCATTTTTACCATGATTGTAAAACATATTTTGTGTTAATAATCCAAAATTCCTTCTTTCATCAAGAAACCCATTTTTAGTTTCGTAGATCATGTTTTTAAGTCCTTCTTAAACATATTACAACATTCTCCACATTTGTAGAGGATTTCAAGCCTAGAAACCCTTAAATACGCAACTAGACATGATTTTAGCATGGGAATATATTTTCATGCTTATATTCTCATATTTGAATATTAAAATATGATTGGTTCTTCAAAAAATTCCATTTTCGCTCCGTTTTCTCAAAAATCATATTTTTTGTAAGAAAACTTTGAAATAAACACAATAGAAAATATAATTACAAAAATAAAGAATGCTAGAATTTATCCTAATAGATTCCAATCTTGAAAACATTTACCTCGAATTTCAAGAGGAAAAACTAGAGGGAATGACTTGAAAGCTACCAAATCCCCCAAAGCTACAAGAAAGCTCCAACTTCTTCAAAAGAGATCCAACAATGTCTTATTCTACCGAACGTCTTCCTTAAACTACGTTGTAAATAGTTGTATTTAGCCTTGGAATAGCTAGAAACGTCTTGAGAAGTAAGGAGGAACCTTGGGGATGGAGGAAATGGGTTGGAAATAAAAAGTGTAGCTCTGAGAGAAAGGGAGAGAGAGAGAGAGAGAGAGAGAGAGAGAGAGAGAGAGAGAGAGAGAGAGAGAGAGACAGAGGGAGAGGGAGAGATCAAAAATCAGATGAGAATGACCTCTTCACCCCCACTCACCTTTACTTAAACCTAAAAATCCGTAATCCATTAACTAATGGTACAAACCCCTACTAACCCACTGTAACACCCTGCCCGCTGAGGGAGAACGAACGGAGCGCTACTATCGATAAAACTAACCAATTCCACAATATAACAAGGTATAGAGCATCTAATACTCACAACAACAAAAGAGAAACCACTACTCTCAATCTCATTAAATACAAATACAACCAAGTCTCTCGAATTACATACAACAGCTAACTCGAAAATGAAATAAATCTCCAATGCTCTATACACAAAAAAATAAATACAATCTTTTCAACTTGTATTAAAAATCTTCCCAAAATAATCCTCGCTAAAATCAATTTCCATAGCACCCCAAAAATCCACGCCGACTTTCCATATAAAAGAAAATATGGGGAAGTACACAATACGACATGAAAGATGCTCAATAAATATTAGCGGTGAATAAAACGTCACAATACGAATACGAATATTCAAATCAAAAGCGAATCTCATAAGAAATTATATCAATATAATTTCTCAACAACACATTCACTGGGTTACCAGGCCTCATCACCGTACCGCACCTATGCATTTTTTTAGCATATCCAGAAAAAGGAATATTGACGGGTGCCCAACCTCAGTGCCATATTAAAATCTCATGACAACATGCTCAACACAATAATAATACCACATGAATCAAAATTAGATTCCAACCAATATTTTCCATAATTCCAATGAATTTATCAATTCAATTATGAGTTCAAATAAACATGAAACCAACAGAATAACACTCGCGAGATTACGGAGCATATTGTGTAAAACCCCATACCTCAAACCACGATGAGAAACCAACCATAAATCTACCCAAAAACACAGATAACACTATCAAAATCAGTCCTCAAACATCATCAAACCTTCCTCCAAGATCAACCTCAAAACACCCCCAAGAACAACTCAAAACCTAAGGTTGAATGCATAAAGTAAAGGGTACTATTTGTGTATAAAAGAGAGGAAAAGAAAATATATTTTCTGGGTATTTTTGTGCCACAAGGCTGTTCCAAAACAATAGCCAGCGATCCCTTTTTATAAGGTAAAAATATAAGAGTTTGAACCACAACTCCTTAAAAATACTTGTTGTTCACGTTTTTGGGGATCATCGATCGATCTATTAAAATCATCGATCGATCGATCATGCCTAAAATGTGACAGTTTCCCTTAAAAATGCCATAAGGCAAAATATAAAAAAATTCATATAAAATCCCTTTTAACTCCGATTTCAATTCTGCTTGAAGTTCTAATCTTTTAAAATCATAACCAACATATTTAACTAATAAAAAATTTAAAATTTAAAAATTTATTTTTCCTCTATATTTTGAAAATACCCCAAAAATTACGCGAGTTATTATACCCACATTTTGATCCTAGCTGATAAGATCACGGCACCTCCTCTTATCAATAGATCCATGTCGCGACATCACATTACAATGCATGAAAAAATTAAATTTTCCTCTGATCATTCGAACAAATTTGGACCTCACTCAAACGAGTTCCCATCTCATTTGAATGAGAGTTCTAACGAGTTCAAACATAGGGACAAAATGGGGAAAACACAAACTCGTTAAGAGGGAAACTACCCCGCATTCAAAAGACGATGAACCTCATTCTAACGAGGTAAATACAACGAGAATCCAGAGAATATTGGAAACCTTTAGGTCCTTGATGTTAGAAGGTTGTTAGAACCTCGATCGAACGACAGTCTTTTCCTTATTCGAACGACATTGCCACTCGTTCTAAGGAATATCAAATTTTCACCTTTAAAATTTAAGCCATCAAATCCCAATTCAAATGTCACAAAGGATAGAAGGATAGTTCAATTTTAACATCCTTCCATTACATCAAGTTCATGGACCAAATGCATATATATTACAAGGAATGAGGTGCAAATCTTAGGCAAGTGTGTTACATAGACAATCTGATAGGACTTTTCAGATACTCAAATATATGTTGCGGGAATGCTCTCTAGACTTTCAGGATAGTTGAGCTGATAATCTATCATTAGTAGATTTTTCTTACAATAAAAGTTACCAGGGTAGAATTAAGATGGAATCATTTGGAATGTAATACAAAATACCTTATCGTTCACATGTTTTTCAAGAAGATGTCAACGAGAAGAACATCTCTTATTTTGAAATAATTGGGGAAACCACTAAAAAAATTCAGGTCATACGAGATAAACTTAATACAACATATAACCATTAGAAGAACTACAATGATACTCCTCACTTCAACTTAGAGTTTAATGCAGGTGATCATATGTTTATAAAGATCACAGCTAGACCAGGAATTATGGTGTTGGGAATAAAGTGAATGTTAGCACCAACGTACACATGACTATTTGAGATCTTGAAGAGCATCGACCTAGTGTCGTATCATTTAGCACTACCACCATAATTACCAAAGGTACAAAATGATTTTAATGTATTGATGTTGATAAAGTACATTCTAAACTCATCTCAAAATGTTAATTGGACTCAGTTAAACATCTAGAATGATTTTTCCTACAAGGATGGACCAATGGTTGCAGTAAACCGCACAAAAAAATTCTTCGCTAGAAGATAATTTCCCTAGTCCAAATTATATGGGATGACAATGGTGTTGAAGGAGAGACTTTGGAGTTAAGTCTAAGATGAGTAAATAATGCCCCGAGATATTTATTTTTGCTTAATTATGTAGTATATTTTTTTAGGATGAAAGTTCCCAAAGTGGGCGATTGTAACACCCTTAATCGTTGTTTAATAAAAAAGTAGTAGTTTTCGGTCATCTGTATTTAATTATTTTCGAAATATTTGACCACGAGTGATCATAAATGAATTTATTTAAAAATTATTACCTAGTTGTTAAAGTTACAAAGATCATGGGGCAATAGAATAAATTCAGAAGGAATGAAAAATAAAAATAAATGAATTTTGGATTTATTCGAAATGATTCCGGATCGATTTGGTGCGCCTGAGATAGATGTCAGAATTTCCTTTTGACTTATCACCATGTGCAATCATTGGCGGTGTAAAAGGAACTCAATCCTCTAATAATGTCTCACCATAACACGTGTCCCTATACCATTTAACATGTTTCTTTCATTATTGAGTGATGGGGACCATTGATATGTGTTTTGGGAAAAATACAAGATGGGGGTGATGAGGGACTTCTCCTTCACACTCTCCTCATCTCTTCAGTAAGTAATCGACCTCTAAACCAAGACCTTTGAGCATATTTCTGTAGGCATTTCAGTATCTTACTTTTTCAGAAGTCTCCATACATTAATATTTCAAGACCATCAGTTCACCCTTTCATTATTAAAGGTTTAGGAGGGTGTGAATAATGTTAATTTGGAGAAAAAAGATTGCAAAGATCTAGGATCTAAGAACTTATTGGTGTTTCATTCTACCTCTTCTTTAAAGTATTTCTTATCTTTAAGGGGTAGGGGTTATAAACTATTTCCATTAATACAATCCAAGCATTATAGATATTTTTATATATGTATGATTTACTTGACTACTTATGGAAATTATCACTATCTATGAATGTATGTTGCAAATGAGTGATAAAAGCAGTTAGAAGTTGAAGTTGGAACTAAGTTAGAATCTCACAATATTTAAGGATGTTATTCCTTATAAAAATCACGCTTAAACTAGTTATTTCACATCAAATGTTAAATTCAACTTGAAGAAGAATATTTGGATGCATATGAGGGATTTACTGGTGTAAATCACTTAATTCATGGGAAAAATCATATGTGGCTATGGAAAATGTCTTTAATATGTTGAAAATACATTTAAAAAGGAATTTTAACAAGAAGTAATAAATTAGGAAAAATCAATAAGTTACTCACATTTAATTATGTTGCATTTTGTGAAGAAAGCTTAAAAAGTTTGACAATTAAGGGATTAAAAGTGAAAATAGTATAGTGTTGAGGTTAGAACACAAATTATAGTAATATTTACCCGTAAAATGACAGGAATAAACTACAAAAAATGCAAAGTTATGAAATTATAAGAGCGGTCTTGAAAATGCTAAAGTAAAGTTTTTCCCTAAATATATCATTTTCTGTAAAGTATGGAGTTAAGCATAAAGTTCCCAAACTGAAATGGATACTCAATATAAATCTAGTTTTAAATAATGTGAAGAAACCAGTATATTAGAACATTAAGGAAAATACTAGTATTTTTTAAGTAAAGGTGAAAAGTAGTATTTTGGAAAGTAAAGGTGAAACGTGTGTTTTTTACAAAGTAATAAAAAAGGCCGTTTCCTAACGCTCATGAATAATGAAAATTAATGTGAAAAGTATTCAAATGGGGTTAAAATTAAAATGTTAATTTTCAGAGGGGTTGTTGAATAATGTTTGTTTTCTAAAGTAAAATATCAAGTATGAATCAAAATTGAAAACAACTATTTTTCATAAAACGTGAAACATGGAAATAAAGTGCGTCGGAACTAGCCTCGTCTTAGGTAATGTGGCCTCATCGGCCAAGATATAAAATAAAGGATAAAAGAGAAAAGGAAAATAAGTGGAAAAGAACAATAAAAGAAAATTGTTATAAATATGTAACAAATAAAAGATACTCATAGGTAATCGCGGAGTTTAAAAAGGAACCATAGCCCGAGGGTGCAGGTAAATGATTAACCCCATACCAATGATCATGAGCATATTACGACATGAAGAAAGTCTATGATAGGTCGTATAACACACATTGATTGGTAATCCAATTAATTAATACGTAAGATGATTTTAATCACGGCCCTCATTAATGTGTAGGAAGGTTAATGAAAAACATGAAAATGTGAAATTAAATAAATGGTCAAATTAACGAGATATAGGTTATGATACAACATGCATGAGAATACGTAATGAAACAAAGGATGATTTTATAAGTGCTAAAAAATACTTTACGTGTATATACATGTCACACCCCGCTAAATTATGGGGTCGTCCGCCACCAAAACTAAGCCCAAATTTAACGGGGTGTGACAGATGGTATTAGAGCATGGTGTTAGCTCTCGTAGGTTGTGTGTACATTTTAGCTTCTGCGTTGCTTATATTTGATTCCTTTTGATGATTTGTACTCTTAGTTTTTTTTAGTCTAATGTTGTTTGTTCCTATCTTTAGAGATGGCGAACACTAGGAGAGCTGGTAGTTGGAGAGAGGAGTCCATTTCTGGTTCTGTAATTCAGGAAACGCAGGGAAAATTTATTTTGGATGCCGAGGCACTAGCGGTGAATGTGCGAGAGGACACAACTGCTAGTATTGAGATTGGGAGATAGAAAGTGGTGACGTTAGAACCCCAACAGCACGGGGCACCCATCTCAAATTGGGACAGAGTGAGGACCATCTTTTTCAAGGGTAATTCTTCTACCTTTGCAGGAGGATCCGATCGCACGATCGCTCACTCAATGGAAAACGGACATGGAGCGAAATTTGAAATTGGTGGACATCACGAAGGTGCAGAAACAAATGCTAGAAACATTCAAGTTACCGGGGAATGCCTTACAGTGGTGGGAGAGCACCACCACACCGGAGGAGAGAGATCAATTGAGTTATGGTGAGTTTCAAATTAGGTTCAACAACAAGTACTTCCCATATGCTATCTGGAGAGCTAAGAAAAGAGAATTTCTAGAGTTGGAGCAAGGTTCAAAATGAATTGCTGAGTATGAACAAGAGTTCACCAATTTATCTATGTTCATACCGGAGGATGTAGACACTGAGAGGAAAAACATGGAGTGCTTCATCAAAGGTTTGTCATGTCCCATTAGGCAAATGGTTTTGGGAAATCCGACATACGCTGCATACGCCCAAATAGTGGATGTTGCGTTGTTACACTGGCTAGAAAAAATAAGCTATCAGAAGAAATTGGGAAAAAGGCAAGAAACAAAAGGTCAGGGAGGAGACAACAAGGGTCGCAATGACCAAGCATGGAAGACGCATAAGCCGAACCAAGGAAAGCAGAACAACAATTCTCATCAGGACAATCAGAGATAGGGTCGTGAGGGGGAGCAAAATTGGAATGGAAATTCAGAGCCTTTTTAGGGTACTTATTTTATTTATGGGAAAGTGGGACACAAAGAGAATAGGTGTTACAATCGAGAGGGCCATTAGGGTTAAGTTACTCAGGTCCAGCAAGGCCAAGGGCCTCCGGCACCAGTAGTGCTCTAGGTGTGGGGAGCTCCAGCAGCACTAGGGGCGACAAGAGTTCAGGGAGGGCCAACAGTGCCGATAGCATCTGGTGCATAGGGAGCGGCTACAGCACCAGATGCGGGTTATATAATTTGGGGGTGGGGAATGATTGTCAATATTATACCATTGTTACAATATCCTAGGATTAATATCTACGCGGAGTGGAATTTTTATAATCATCATTTACGTAGGATAGGACGAATTTTTGTTTTGGTAACCTTTAGTTGGGACTAAGGAATATTTTGAGGATTTTCACATCGCTTTTAAGGGTGGCAGATATTAATTTGAATAATGAGTATAAGAAATTTTGGAAATTAATACCGCAGGACTAAAATGGGTATTAAAATTTATTGGCGACATAATGTGTCGGTGTCGACAGTTTAAACGGGTCAAAGGACGAATTGTGTTGTGTCGTGTGTGGAACTTCGTGATATTGCGAGGAGAGCATGATAAAAACAGATCATACGGTGGACTTGACAAGGGGACGGGTGGGTGGGTGGAACCTTGTCATATCGCAAGGGCCGGCAGTTTAAAACGGGTCAGCCGATGGCTTTGACAAGGGGATGTGTATCTTGGTAAACTATAATTGGGGTGCATTTATGTAACAACCCGCCTAATGAGATATCGAGCGATCACTCCTATATCAAATTAAAACAGGAGTCACATATGGATCATTCTTAGCATCACTGTCGAAAGTCCATTTAATTACTAATATCCTATTAGGCGAGCGTTAAAAACTTTTACTTAACTACTCTTTTTAAATAATTATAAATAAATCATACACACAGTTAAATGCGTAAATGAAACTGAAAGGAAAATGAGATGAAATAAAATAACCGAACACTCGGTTCAAATTATACAACCATATCAAATAACGTGCAGAGAATAAATAAAAACAGTTGGACCATTGGTCCGAATGCTTGTACAATACCTCCTATCTAGAGTACAAGGAAAGAAGCGTCTACCGAGAACCCGCAAGGATCCACAGCTGCTGCAGCAGACGTCTGACTCGAAAGAAAGGCCATCCAGGCATCCCTGTGTCTGGACAATTATATATATATATATATACAGCAAGAGAGGAAAAGTAGATAAACGGGTTAGAGCCCGAATTTGAAAATATTTTGCAAGTTCATAAATACTTTATTTTAGAAAAAAATAGTTTTATCTCATATTTAAATTGGTATCGTAATCCCATGAGATACCCCTCACCTCTCCTCTAGTAGTGCACACCTAACGCAGCCTAACAACATACCCTAGTCAAGCTATCCCTGCCTAACTAGTCCAATTTACCCATCTACTATCTACCCTAGATAGTCTAAGTGCTAAGGGATAAACTTCCCTCCATTCTCAACACTGCACTAAGTTCGTGCGTGGGGTGTCTCGCAAAGCGAAATCCAAACAAGGAACCCCCCCGATACACTACTACTTGGCAGGGTTAATGGTAGAGATCCATTAGGCCCCTAGCACACATCTAAAGTATAAATATATATATATATATATATACCTATATATATAAGTCACATTCATTATATATATACGTTTTACCATATACAACCGGATAATATCACCCGGACTGAGGTTTACCAATTTTAATTTCATCTTTATAATACACATCCGGATCTACCTCCCGGACTGAGCTGTATTCTATACTCATATCAAAACTTTCTATTTCCCTTCTTATATCCGGGAAATGTATTTAAAGCCAATTCATTAGCATGAATTGCTTTACCAAAACATATATCTTTTTAAAAGTCAATTTTATTAACATAAAAATGGTTTTGCGTTTTCAATTATCCCATTTCCCTTTTTATACTCAGGAAATGTATTTAAAAGCCATTTTTATTATCATAAAAATGCTTTTACCATATCATATGCTTCCACATCCCTTCTTCCATCCGGGAGTGTTACCGAAGCCAAACATATAAACCATTTCCCTTCGTATATCCAGGAAATGTAATTAAAGCCAATCCATTATCATGAATTGCTTTAATAAATCTAAGACTGCCCCTCCGTGTTTCCCCACTGGACGTGCACCTAAATGGCTATCATCTTCCAGGGCCTATCAAACAAGACAACCTGGAAACCTACCAACGTCGGGAAGCGTCCATATGCCTGCGGGATAATCATGACCACACCCAAAATCACCTAACCAGCACAGTACAAATAACGCCCATATGGCCTAGGGACTATATCCACCCTGCTCAATAGCCATGGGGCTTCACCACAATGCGCGCAACTTCCCTTATGATAGCGATTTAGGGAGGTGTGTAATCCATATTTTATCAATTATGAAAAACATTTCTTTACCATTTTGAAAATATTCATTTTTATATTTTCAAAATCATTTATCTCAAACCATACATATATTTTACTCACATAGTATATATATATCATATATTCCTCCTAGGAAATACAAATGGCCTATAGCATCTAGCGATGACCATTAATCCCAAAGATTCCCTCAAGGAATCATATCCATGCATTCATATTAGCATGGTTCTAAATCCAAAGTATTTCCTTACTTTTATGACTAATAAATACCCTAATCATCACTAAGGATTTTATCGGATGTCTCCAATTATATCAATTCACTCTAAGTGAATATATAACTATATTCCCCATTTATCCTAACTATCTCATAGGATATACCTAATCTACCTTCGTTTATAATTATTCTTTCGATACGCATAATTATATAGGCCTAAGAGCCCACTAAAGCACCCTAGGGATTTACCTCACCCGAACAACCGTAAATTTGGTGGGTTATGGATTTCATTTCCATAAACCCAAGGACTACCCATTGTCCATAATATCACCTAAAGGTTCCCGCCCTAACTAAGGAACCCGATACCTTCCAATTCTATACTTATCCTATTTTCCTCGAAAATATAGTTTAATGGATTATACATTAAAAACCCAACCTCACCCTCCTAATTTTACTCATTTGGAAGACCAAATACTCCCAAAGGTCTCTTATGTTATCACATAATTAACCTCGAAACATGATGAATTGGAATATAGCCCATCCAAACAATCCTAGAAAAAAATTTCATCTTTCAGCAAGGGTCAATCGATCGACCCCTGGCTGTCGATCGATCGAACCCCCATGATCGATCGATCGATCATGGCGGGCAACTTCTTCTCCGAGAAGCTGTTTCAGCCATGGAATCTTCCCCCAAGCTTCCATCTCCTCACCTAATGGCCTACAACTTAAACAAACAACAAATACACATATAATATGGGTTCTAAACATCCTATAACCCGAAATCTCCAATTAATTTAGGTTAAAACCTAAGTTTCTCCAATTTATCAATTTTAGGAGCTTATTCGTTTTATCTCCCGAAAATCTGTTTATCCACGAATACCCAACCCAAAATCATTAGGGTTTGTTATACCAACAATGATATGAGATATTTATGCTTAAAAATGAATAAAGCAAGTAAACACTTGCCTCGGGGATAAAATCCGACGTCCTTTACCCGAATCCCACGGAGGTTGGCCGGAATCTCCCCCTTTCTCCTCTTTTTCTCTCCTCCTCCCTCTCTTATGTCTCTTTTCTCTTCTTTCTTTCTCTTTTTTTCTCCCTCTCTCACTCCTTTTATAAGGAGAAAAAGGTTTAACCCCTTAAAATCTAAAAACGACTCGTTTACTAAATTACGAGCCTATTTAACTCCAAAATTACCCGGAACTCAATTTCGACAATCGGACACTCTTTTTCGACTGTCTCGGACATTCCGAGACTCATGGTGCAGTCAAAATTTCCATCCGAGGTACTTGACCGCAATTCACTATTCTAACCCATAATAAATAAATACGGTTTTCTCATTGAAATCTTACCTCTTTTGTCGCTTTACTCCACGGCGACATATAATTAAAATACCTCGACCTATTTAGTCCCAAAAAAAATTATAAACCCCATCGAAAATCATTAAATCCTTGAAAATCCCAAAAATTACTATTCCAGGAAAAATCTCCAAATTGCCAATTCATACTTAATTATGAAATTTAATCATCTCCAAAAGGGCGAGTTGTTACAATTTAATTAAATTTTATATTGTTAGGAATGCGAAAAAAAATAAAATAATATTGGTGTGGCATATTTTAAAGAAACCTTGTGGGTTGTTAGTAATTTATTTTTGGGCAATTAATTTCTTTCAATTAAAAGATTATATTGTTATGGTCGATATATATAGCACGATTGTCTGCGTTCAAGGACCCTAATTGAAAGGAGTAGCCGATATTCATGATCGGGGCTTTGGCTCTGACACATGCGTTGTAATATTTTTCAGGATTTATTTGGGAGTAGCTGCATAGGATTCATTAGAGATCTTTTGGAGGTGCAGCTGGAGCTATTTTATTGCTTTAGTAGTTAGATTTCTCTTTTCATTCTGTCGTATTTATTATGAGACGTCATTTGAGTTTTATTGGTCCTTTCAGTTCCAAAGTTGTATTGAGATTTCAGTTGAATTTAATTATTTAATTATTGAGATATTCAGAGATCACATGTTGGATTTTTTTAAATCGCACTTTGGTGTTTTATCAGTTCGATGTCATTAATATTTTCGATTGATTAAAGTTATTTATCTTGTGGATTAAAAATTTTCTGTCTCATATCTGTTGCATGCTAATGATGATATTTAATTTACTCACACCCGGCTTAGTTTTGGTCGTGGCCGACACCAGAATTTAGCGGGGTGTGACAGTATACAAATATTCTTAGTACGTAATACTCTACTAGTATTAATCCTACTTGGAGAATGCTCATACCCCCCCCCCCCATTTGTTAAACCCTCGGGTATTTTAGAGAAAGATAACGGCATGGAAATTGTTAAAGTCAAAGAAGGATTTATGCACCAATAGAGATCTATTTACTAATTTCTTTAAATTTATTTTAAATGTAACTTTTGATTGCGTTATTTCTAACAATTTGAAGATACGATAAATTTTGTTTGTAATAAGATAGGATGATGTTGACTTTCTTTAATTGTTATTTATTTTATTAAATTCGTGAAACTGTTTTCTCGTAAACAATTCCAGATAAAAATATGGTCACCATTTGATAAAAAACATGATATGTTTATTTTTTGACACAATTTAGTAAATCATGTAGATATAAAAAGGGATTTTTTTAAAAAAGAAATCAAAGTAAAAATCTTTTTCGCAATGGCAACTTGACACGAATGCAAGTAAGCCTTTAAGCATGCCCAAACCCAGAATTAAGGAATCACAGTTTATATTTGGGAATGCCATATATTATCAACTCAATATATAGAAAATGACTTACACTGATCTGGTTGCAATAAATATTTAACAAATCATGTATACTACTTATGTTTCATAATGTGCAACAATGATGGGAATATCATCATGTCTCAAGTAAAAATGTATGTTCATTTAAGCATATTTAAACATGATTAAGGATTCCCTTATACATTAAAAAGGGTAGGATTTCTACCAATATAGAATATGGATGGGAATGTTATCCCATATTTATCAAGGCGATATTGCCACTTTGACCCCATGAGTTGGATTTTCGCTCAATTTTCGTAATGACGAAAATTCTGTCAAAAATTAAATTATGTGATAATTTTTTATGTATGACTTTATTGTAGATCCGGTGTCTAAAAAAATTTCCCTTCTTCTGAGTGATATATTTAAAAAATATTTTTTCTGAAGCATGTGGTTTTAAATACCGTATGAAACTTTCTTGTCATAAGTTCTTAGGTACGATAAGTATGTGACATTTTGGAGAATGTTATTTCTTTATCGTGTGAGCTTAAAAGTATAGCATTAAGTTAATGTGAGGTGATGTATGAGGATCCTATCAAATTTATATCACTAAATGACTTTCAATCATTTCGATGCATCGATGTCGAGATTTATCAAATTAATTGAGTCATAATAGCAATAATGGAAGAATATCTTGAAATGCGCTAATGAGCAACATAAACTACATATGTATCAAGTGTCAAGGACATTTAAATGGTGAGTGAAAACAAAGGGCATGTGTCATAATAACGAATATTCCTACTTGAAGCAAGTGTGGTAATGTTTATATAAGGCATTATGTTTCATATCAACATAATCATTCTTTGAAATTCTGAAGACTCGTATCTTTGGCATGTATATCATATCATGGTATTCGAAATCATAAGCATGTGTGAAGAAACTTAGGACAAGTTAATGGATCATATTGGATTAGGAGTGTAAATAATTCTTCAAACATTTAAATGTATATATTCCAAAAATTATTTGCTCTTGTGATCTCTCCTAACTTATGCAACCGAGTACTTCAACTACGAATCTTGTTAATAAAATAATTTTTCTTTTTCAATGCCTTGATTTGGTTTCTTTACCAAAATATTCTCTTACGAGATAAACTTCTAGAATAAGGATTTAATAATTCTAAGTTTTTTTACTAATCTATTTGGGATTTATTTTGTTTGAGATATGTAGGTTTTTATCTTCAAGTTAGTATGAATTATATGTCTATGGCTACTATATGAATAGTTTGTCAAAAACCTCATTGATTATGATTTCTCCTAATGAGTCGGCTTTCACTATGTGCAAGGATACAAGTGTGAGGTTTTAACAATCAATTTAATCAACTAAGTGGGATTTATGATACGGTGTAATATGTGTGAAAAAGGTGTTTGACTATTTAGGAGTCACATTGTGATAACAAATCATCTCAAGTATGTAAATAGCATGAGCGAGACATAAGCACGTTTATAAAAAAATCATGTTAGAATAAGGATATCATATGTCAATATGAAGGTGAATGTGTATAACCCGTTTTTAAAAAAAATTATAAACTCATTTTTAACCAAATAATTTTAAAGACCCATTTTCTTTCGAAAAAACTTTGCTTTGTAAAACGGGTACTTTGTATCTTAAAAAGAACTTTTTCACAAAAACTTTTTCTTCTCCAAATAAGATCCATCACTTTAAAATAAATAAATATCATTTTTTTAAAACTATACTCTTTTGGATATGATCTTTAAACTCAAAATATATTTTTTTAAATAAGAATATATGAGTTAGGATCTGATACTAATTACTAGCCCTGAGTAATCCGCGAGGGAGGTGAATTTTTATCGTAACATTATTTAACTTTTTGCAAACTAACATTTCTTTCTTCCTTTTTATTGTCATTTTAAAAACATTGAAATTTAGTAAAACCTTTTCTTAGTTCTTGGTAAAATGCCTTCTCCATTATTGTCTTGTATCTACACACAACCACATTTAAATTCAAGTAGTTTATGTATTAGGCATATTAAAGTAAAGAAAGAATGTAAAGATGGTATGAGAGGAGAGAGGGTTTAAAGAAAAGTCATAAATTGAGCTTTACCATGGTTCTTCCCTTCTTACGTCCATACTCGAGATGGTACTCGAAAACTTCACTATCTCTAGTTCACTTAGGGTGGAATAAAAACATCACAATGAAAAAAAAGTCATCTCGTGTATTTTTTCTCAAAGGAGTATTAGTGTTTGGGTGTATGTCATAGCAGATTTGTGTTTTAATCTCGAAGCAAACATGTTGTCTTCGTATAACTTTTTTTGAGGGAGATTTTATATTTAGATCACTTTGAATCATAAATGGATTTTGGGTATGGATATCATGTTAGTAGATTTATGTTCCAATCTCTAAGTACAACTGATGGTTTGGGTATCCTTGTTCAATAGAGATTTTATGTTTAAGTCACTTTGAAACACAATGGGGTTTTTGAGCTTGGATCTTTTTTAAAGAGATTTTTGAACTCTAGGAGTTGGTTAACATGAGATTTGGTTTTGGATATTTTCTTCAATGGAGTTTTGTTATAGTTTATATTTGTGTTTGCATCTCATACATGTGAAAATGAGTTTAGGAACTTGGTTTTTATCTTCGAAAGGTCAACTTGGATGACAGAATCTTGGGTTGAGACTTGGTGATCTAAAATAAAGGTTTGAAGGCTTATTTATAATGCAGGGATGAATCCAAAGGTTGGTAAAGTGTTGGAAATCGTTTTAGAAGAGTTAGGGCATTAGGATGAAGGATTGGAAGGTTTTACCAAAATCGACTCTTCAAATCCTAACACTTTCACTTGGCCAAAAGTGATTTTTAGTCGACTAGAACTCCTTCGAGTTTTTCGGTTAGATAGGTTCAGTTTGTTATAAAAATGTTTACTTGGATTAATAAGTGTTATTAAATTAAAACTCAGGTTTAATCAACTAAACATTCTAGGTTTTAGGCAATAATGTGTTGGGTTTAGGGTCATTTTTTAGGGAAGGTTTAAGGAGGTCTAAATTAGGTTTTAAGCATATACATTTAAACCATGCTACTCTAATTTTGAACAATAGATCCCAAAGAATAACAAAAAGAAACTAATAAACATTAGGGATTTTGAGCACGCCATGACTTGCTTGAATCATTAAGTGTGATGATTTCTTGAGCGTGATCACCCTAGGTTTTTTAGATGTGGTACTAAACTTTCTTGCTTGCGTTGTTGATATTTGAACAAAACATAAGCTTGAGGGACGAAGTTGGATAGGAATCCGTGATGTTTTGAATCTTCATTATATTACCTATGATCTTGATTGTGCTTGTAGGCATGTTTCTATGGTTTCATGGATGAAATGATCCTTATAATCTCATAATTTATTGAGCTATAATTCTAGTCATAAGTACAACAGGGAGAAGAATATATTAAAATTTCATCTTATATTAATTGTTGTGTCATTATACAAAATCCTTTTTGTTTGAAATACCTTTTGTTTTGCAAATATAACTTTATATTCTGTGATTATATCCACCATTTTTTTACAAATTATTTTAATATACCAAAGTCATGATATCTTTTATTACATAATCCTCAAGATCAACATACATTCAGATTAAAAAATAATGCCATACTGAAGTAGCTCCCTACATTCCCTAAAAATCCACAAATATAGAATGAGATTTATCTTCGATGTTACATTTATCACCAGAAAAAATAGAAAAACCTCTTAAGAATTATCCATTCGAATCATTAAAAACTCCCCCTACTCCACTTTTCCTGGGATTTTGTTGGCTCAACGACTAAAAATTAATTTCAGCCATGTATCCCGACGAGGATCCCAAGCTAACTTAATAACTTTCATCTTAGAAAGTCTTATATGTAGATTCTTCCTAAATTTATCTTTACTTGAATGAATATCTATCAACACCTTTATATGTATTAAAAATCTATGAATTTAGATTTTTGCCCCCTCGTACGTGACTTTATACAGGCATGGATAATAAATTTTGAAGAGACATTAATCATACTATTCCACTAACTAATTAGTTTGCCTCTAATAAAGGCGTTGGTATTATAAACTTTCTGGATTTTATTAAAATGATTCCACACCTCATTATCCATATCAATATGTCCAAATAGGATACTTAAGTCGTATTCCTTATTAATTATGGAATAACAACATTTATATGGTCCTTTAATTCCCATTTTTTTAATAGCTATAATAACCGAAAGTTTGTCCCTCAATATTATCTGAATGCTATTACGAATTCATGGAGAACACGCCTGATTTCTCTTTGGTTCAAACTAAAGTGTCTTCAAACTAGTACCCAAAGTTTTTCGAGCTTTTATGTTGACTACTCTCTACCGAGGCAGATTTGCCAATAATTTGCAGATATCCCATTCCCTTTTATCATCTAACGTCCCCTTAACAAAGCAATTGACATAGTGATCTTATTGGTCTGAAGTTCCATATCCTAATCACTTATCCTAACTGAAATGAATGTACTTTTCACCTGAAAGCCATATTAAATTATATTTAACTTCTTCTTTGACTTTTATCATTATATTCCAAATTCTAGATTCACCATTAGAGTTTGTTGAGCAAGGATGTTTCAATCTAAAATGTTTTTTCATAAAAAATGAAGACCACTGAGTTTTTTAATCTGTGAATTTCCACCATAGTTTAATGGTGAAGCTTTCTATCCTATCTTTTAACGATCGAATATTGAATGCAATTTCTTCCACATGCCCATAAATATCTTTCCATTTATCCACGTGGTGCTTAGGTTTTTCCTTAATAGAGACCCATAGAAGTATCCAAATATAATCTTTGGATTATACATGAAATTGTTTGGAGGATAAATCTACTATAACATGGATAAGAATAAAGTAAATCACACGCTTGGTCAAAATAACTCCCTCCCCAATAGAAAGTAATATTACATGCCAACCTTCTAATTTAGTTCTTTGACAATCTAATTATTTGAAAGGAGCATCTTTCGCATCCATTTTAAGAAATTCCATATTTGTACCAGTGGCAATGTGTTTGGAGTAGAACAATGAGCTTTTCCTATGATTAATCAACTGAGCATACATAACTTCCTATTTATTAACAACTTTCTATAATTTCTTAATAGATGCAATGTCTCATAAAGAAAAGATTATTATGTCATGCACATAATTTAAGGGAGAAATAATGGGCAATCACTTTTTAATGTTCTTAAGAAAGCATCTTTGGTAAGTTATCAAGGTTTCTAGAAAGAACCTCTACAGTTAAAATAAAACATCTTAGGGATAGAGGATCTCATTGCCCTAACCCTCTAGCATATTGGAAAAAACCTTCAACATCCCCATTTACCATAACCAAAAAACTAAACATTTGACATACGCCTCCACCTCATGTCCATCCAAAATTTCTTAAGAAAACCATTGTAGAACTTTGATAAGGAAGTACCATGCCATATTTCTTAGCCATGTATAACTTTATAGAAATATTGCACCCTTTATTTTCAAAATAATGTTTGGTAAATAATTTTTGAGACAATGACACATTATCAATTATTCTTCACATTTTTACAAGGCCATGCTGGTTCTGAGAAATAACTTTAGGATGAATAATATCCAATCTTGATGAATAAACCTTTAAAATCATTTTATTTCTAAAATTACAGAGGCTTATTAGTCTCATATCGGCAAAATCAAACACTCTACTAATTTTGGGGTTGAGGACAATAACTGCAAGTGTCATAGGTGAAACCCTACCCATTTAAGCACCGGGTGATCAGTCCTTATTTAAATTGAATAGAATATCCTGTTGGTTAATTATTAGCATCGTTGTCGAAAAATATTAATTACTAACCACCTACCTTAGTTAATTAAGCTGGTGTCAAATTTTAATCTTTTAAATTAACAGCCAATGATCTGAAATAATTAAATAAATAAACCACATTCACAATTCCAATTAACCAACATCATAAATAATGAAATAAACTAATCAAATAAGATATGATTGGGATAACACTCCATCCTAAAACTCTAGTACAATAATCCATGACTGAAACTAAATCCAATAATAGAAAATAAATGAAGAACAATCTCTCCGAAAATAACTATCAGTAGAAGATGGCCGAGATGCCCGACTGAGATAAATAAAATAATGGGTCAAACCTGGAAGAAATGGAGGCATCTACTATCAAGGTCCTGCAATCATTCGCAACAAGTTCAGCATGTCAAATGAGAATGAACTCCTAAGTTAGGCGTCCCCGTGGCTGGGCACCTAAAATGGTTTTTATAAATCGGATTTAAAAATTGGGTCAGAGTCCGAGTAAAATAGTTTAAAATTATTTTCAAGTACTTAAAATTCGTAAGCAACAGATATTATATACATCTTAGCTTCACGTGGTCTCACTTGAGGTCCTCACGCCTTAAATAATGTGCACGCACTACGTATTCTTCTAACTCATCATATTTATGCTACACCGCCTAACTAGTTCAAGTCCATTATCTTACTACACATACTTATTCATGGTGCCCACCCTCATTGTCCATACAAGACATTATGGATTTAATTTCCAATATCATTTAAATCGTTGAAGAATTAAACACATTGGTGTTTAGTTTCCACATTCTTAGTTTATTTTAGATGTCATTAACTTTCTCATCTACTAAGTACACATAGTAGGATAAACCAAAAGTATATAAATATACATCACCCCTAGGCCGAGACCAGCGGTGCATGCATACTCTTGTATCATGTCCCGATACATCACTACTAAAAAAAGGGCTATTGGTCTGGAATCACTCTCGAACTATAATATAAATTTCACACATAGTTGGAGTCGAACATAGTTCTAAGACTTTGGGCTAACGCACATAACTATGCACCCAAATGACCGAGCACGCCCTCATTCACATAAGTGGTGATCATGCCTAACTTCTATGTTGTGAGGTACAAGTCAAAATCCCCCAATATGGCTCATCAAGATAAGACTGTCCCATTTTCAAACCTCCCATAATAGCAAGTAGTGTAGGTATGCTATACACATAATAAGTCATGCATTAGGTATTCATACAACCTATATATATATATATATATATATATATATATATATATATACATATATATATATATTAAATAAAGTTAAACATGTTATAAGAACACAAGTCTCCGATTGAGTCTTAATGTAGTGTTGGCTCAATTCCGGACAAAAACATTTGAGCTATAGGATAGTGTTCAAGCGTATCCATCCAAGCCTATGACGAGTTAGTTGAAGACATAGCGGCCAAAATTAAAAAGATTCATTATATGTCGAGTTCATTACGCCTCGTTTCTACATCAACAACATTGGTTCCAATGCTCCTAAGGTATGAATGCATTATATATATATATATATATATATATAGGAGCTTGGAAATTTATTGGGTGTATTTTATAATTTTTTTATAAATAGTAGTAATGACTTTGTTTTATTCATAAAATATTTTTTTTGGAACTTTTCATAAAAAGTTTTGGGCTTACAAAGAATTTTCCATTTTCTGACACGTCATTCGAACAAAATGGAATCTCGTTCGAACGAGATTCCTAGGTCATTCTAACTTGATTTCCTTTTTCTCACTGCAACATCGTTAGTAAAGTCGTTCGAACGAGTTTGGCGGGAACAGTTTTTTGGCAGTTTTCTCCACGTTCCCACTTGATTTCCACACTACTTTTTGATAGAATTAAGAAGTATGGGAATCAACTTTTTCATATTCTGCAATCTCCAAGAGAGAGTTTTGTGAGTATAATGTAACAACCCTCGCTTTTAGGAGACTCGTTTTATATTAATTTACTGTATAAAGTAATTATATAAAATGTTGGGACTGGAGTAAATATTAATTGAACGAGTTGAAAGTTAATATTTACTAGATTGACGCATATTTACGGTATGTGAAAGTAAATATCATCAGGTTGCATGTTTTATAGTGTCATGTGTTTCAAATGACATTATGGTTTAAATGAAACCGGAATTTAAAGTGAAATATAATATTGTCGGATGCCATTTTATAGGGCGTACTTAGTCCCGAAATGTGCGAGACAGTCAAAATAAGTACCATATTGTATTTTTAGGTTTCGGGCACTTTTGACTGGTGTTAACTTAAATGCGTAATTGGGAGTCATTTTAATGTGGTATTAACCATTTAAGTTGAGGACTTTAGACTTAAGCCACGATTTTAAGTCTTGCCCCTTATTTCATTTCTCATTTGTGTGTGTTACCAAACATAGAGAGAGAGAAAAAGAAGAGAAAAGAGGAGAAATGAGAGAAATTGGAGATTGAAGCTTGGATTTGCATCTACCAAGAAGAAATCTGGGATTTCAACCTTAAGGCAAGTTTTTTACTTGCTAATATATGATTTTAGATGAGTAAATTGTGTGATAGTTATGTATTTGCATTTATGGATCAAAAATGGATTTTCTGGTGATGTAACCCTAATCTTAGTTTATGATGATGAAATTGTGGATTATAGTTCTTAATAATCATGTAGGATGATTTGGGGTAGAAAAATGGTGATGGATGTAAATAAAAATGGAGTAGAAATTAGTTTTGGGAAAAATCTAGGGTTTATAACCTGTAAGCCATTCTTGATAAAATCGCAGGGGCGAATCGATTCGGCCCCCTGGGCAAATCGATTCGCTAAGGGTCAGTTTCCAGGTCTGGGTACCCGAATCGATTCGGGTTAAGGCTGAATCGATTTGGCTGTTTGAAGAATCCCAGGTCTTGATGTCCGAACCGATTCGTTGTTTGGGCGAATCGATTTGCTAGGGCGAATTGATTCGGAATCAGGCTGTTTTTCAGTTATTTTTTAACTCAATTTTTCTTCTTTTTCTTTAGGCTTAGGACCTAGGAGCCTTCTTGAATGAAGTAAACTCAGAGTTCTAGAGTCCTAGATGAGTGTGGCAACCGTCCTAGATTAGGATTGGGTTATGTGGGAACTTTTCCGGGGATGCGCCAATTGATGTTAGGTCGTTCTTTTCTTCTAATTGATTATCATGAAACTAGGAGTTGTAGTGTTTTGTTTGAGAGACTTTAGAAACTAAATTGAGATATGTTAGTCTCGATGGTTAATAGTATAACACCGCAAAAAGGGTGTTGGGTGAATTAAATTGGGAGTTCACTTATCCTTTGAGTTTGTAATGAAAATATGAATTATGAATGGCTCCGGATTAAAAAGTTAAATTATTTACAAAATGTAAATGATTATGGTTTCGGATAAAATGAAACATGCATATGAAAATGTTAAATGGAAATAATAATGATGATGGTAAATGATAATTTACTTAATCATGGATATAGTAAATGGTAATTTTCTTTAACACACCTCTTTAAATGCCATCATAAGGGAAGTTCGCACGCGAGGTGATCCCCCCTGGCTAGTGAATGCAGAGTGGATGTAGTCCTAGGCCATATGAGCGATATGTTATGTTTTCTGCGCTGGTGACGAGATTCCGGGTGTGGTCTTGACTCTCCCGTAGACATATGGCTGCTTCCCGATGTTGCGATAGGTGCCCAGGCTGCCTTGTTTGATAGGCCCCTGGAAGATGATGGTTATTTAGGGGCGCACCCAGGGGGGAAACTCGGAGGGGCGGTCTTAGAATCGTTATATGTATGTAAATATAATAATTCATAATCAAGTGGGACTTGATGTATTGAGATATTCCATAAAGAGCATGATGAAGTTCCATAAAGAGAACAATGAAATGCCACAAAGAGCATTTGTTGATGATGATATTCCTGATAAGGAATGGAATGCCATGAAGGTCATGTAATTGAGATAAAAGCCACAAAGAGATTAATTGTAATTATATTTTACTAATAAGGAATGGAACTATGAAATGAATTAGAGTACATGAGGAAAGTTTTTAATTAACGAAATTATTCGTTTTTCTCCTACTTAGTTAAATTAAATTCATGTTTTTCTTTAAATTGTCCTAGCTTAAGCTTAAATTGTGTAGATAGATTCTTATTACTTAGTCATGCTTTTTAGTCATAGATGTCGTACTCTTTGTTCATCTTGTAATCATATAGAATCGGGCCCTGACCCATTCATATTTCTTGTTGTGTATGCATCTTATATCCGCTTAGGTACTCCGCCGCAAGGATGCCTGATTTGACTTCCTATCCGGGTGATTTTGGCGAGCCGTCATGCTTTGCGGGTATTACAGGATATATCGCAATAGATGTCGTCATTCTAGCACTCTAGTTAAGATCGGGTATTTTTACTTGGGCGAGAGGCCCAAGCTTTTGTAATTGATTAATGTAATGTATTATGTAATTTATTAAACTTGTTTAATATTATTGTATGAGTCTGTAACGGACAACATATTCGGTCCCTTATTGTATATTTATGTGTATGTAATATAATTTCCTCTAGATTTCCACTTTATTTTTTATTGGGTTGTTAAATTGTTTTCTTTTCTTTAATTTATAAAACAAATATTTTGGGCAACCTGTTTTCTGAAATATGGATTGGTTATCCTGTATACTTCTTATTTTGTTGTGATGCTGAGAATGATTCCATCCATGATTCCGTTATATTGGAGTATCGAGTTGGCCACCCCCTATTTCGAATTGCGGGTTGTCACAGATGGTATCAGAGCATCAGGTTCTCGAGTCCTTAGGGGTCTGTGTGAATGCCTTATGTTTTCAGCGTTGCTTTTGATTTAACGTAGAGCCTTAGGATTAAGATCGTCGATTTCTCTTGTGAGATTTCATTCTCCCGCCATGAGATAGAACTTATATAATCTGTTGCGCATTCGTGTGAGATTGGTAGGTCGATTGAAGAAGGGTGCCAAGGAAAGTTGTTGTGAAGGCGCCATTAGATGGAATTACTAAGAACTGTAAATTATGGTCCGGGATGAGGACTGCTTTAGAGGTCGTTCCCTTTTGTAGCATTTTCTTATCTTACTACTGCTACTACTAATTATAGTGGATGTAGTTTTCCAGGTACCGCTAGAAGAAAGGGTGGTACTAAGCTTGAGATTTCAAGCAACGTTAAATTGAAGTGGAGAAGAGCCCACGATAAGGGTCACATATTGAAGTAAGGAGGAAGAGATGCGTCCTCATTTGGTAGAAGTATAAGGTCCAGGAGTTTTGACCTATAGAAGGGTATAGTAGTTGCCCAGATAAAAAGAATGGAGGAAAATCCTTCACCCATAGCAGTAGTGTTAAAATGGTGGGAACATAGTCACCATATTTCTGGGTGCAGAAAGCTTTGCCCATGGAGAAAACCGGTTGATAATTTCAAAAGTAAGTCTCTCTGGGACAATTGGACTGATGAGAAGGTAAAATTTTCAAATGTTCATGCAAGGCTCGGTCAGAGGACGACATGTGAATAAAGAGTTGTGTGATTAGGGAGGTCGTACACTAAAGAAAGGTAGGTATAAGGGAGAAAGAGCCCTTCAGTGGAATGATAGGCTCCAGAATAAGTGTTGTTAACACTTCTGAAGGAACAGTGTTCATGAACCCCTTGGTGGATATTCGTCATTCGCCCAGGGAGGATTCGTTGAACTAAGGTAGGGGAGGCCGGTAGCGTGTCCTCTTTTGTTAAGGAAGAAAAAGGAACTACGCGGGCTATTGTGACGTGGAATGTAGAACCACGCATTTTGATCTTGTTGATCAGAGAACAAGGGCAAAGATAAAGTGCCTAATTGGGGAGTTGACGGAGGTAATATTGGTTCGGATAAGATTCGAGTACGGTGTCTGAGAACGGTTAGTATTCAGTCGGATTGATTAGCAATAATTTTGGTGGGAATTCCACCTTATTAGTGGGTGGTGCATTCCCCCCATGATAAGATAGAGTAGTATTGTGTTTAATCTAAATTCGGGTGTGTATATCAAGCTTGTGGTAGTATCGATGCTATTATAGATAGAGTAATTATATGACTTCTGTGGTAGGAAAGGTTTATATTTTCCTTCACTCGTTATAAAGTGAGTGATGATATATTTTCTTTTTAAGTACTATGTGCGTAATGTGATACGTGTATGATGTATACTATACAAGTAAAGATATGTTGGTTTGGTTGGGGTTATAGCAAGAAAATAATTTGCAAGGCTATCCTACTTCTAGTTTCAGGATGGAACTAGTTGTCCTATAATGTCTCCCCTGGATGCAGGTTGAGACTTTATAGAGGTGGTTAGAGGTAGGTAGGAGGTTTGTCGTTATTTATTATGTTACCTTGCGTGTGTGTTTGATTTGCTTGTTTGAATTGTTTGTGGTTATTATGCCCTATCTCCACGACCAACAAGGTTGAGTAGTAATGCATAGGAGGGGTTCCTTGTTTGGATTCCGCTTTTGCGAGACGTTCCACGTGTGAACCTCAACGACGTTGGGAGTGGAGAGATTCTATTCTTTTTCTTCTTTTATTTTATTTTATTTTATTTTATTTTGTTGATTGAGAGATGGGTTGAAAGGTTTAGCCGAGAATCGCGTAGTAGAGTGATTAAGGGCTATTAAAGTGAGAGATATAACCACTGTATATAGTTCTCTCCTCTGATCGACATGAGGGAGACTGAGATACGAAGTCGAATTGAGACTTCGGGCTATGCCTTGATAAGAAGGCTATTTAGAAAGTTATATATATGTTGTGTGATAAAATTTGTAAGACTTCACAGAAAGTGAATGTCTGATTAGTTAAAATCCTTTAATTATTTGTCATGGTAATACATAGAAGTAAAATTCTATTAATAGGGTTACAGATTAAACTTTTACTGGTCCTGATCATGTGCCTTAGACTGTTATATCTTGATGACCGACGATGCGAGGTAATAGTGTAACGGGAGGGTTCCTTATTTGGATTTCGCTTCGGCGAGACATCCCATGCATGAAACCGAGCGAATGTCGAAAGTTAAGAAAGGTCTTAGGCACTAGGGATATACTTAGCATCATACATACGACTTAGATAAGATATATATATATATATATATATATATATATATATATATATATATATATATATATATATATCAACCTTAGATTTATTAGGACGTAAGGCCTTTAGGGGATGTGACGTTGACATAGGAAGGCTGTAAGGAGTTAACCATGACTGGGTCGTGGGTTAACTCTAAGAGGGATTAGGACCCCAGGAACGAGAAGTATGGATTTTCGAGAGTTTTGGAAGGTTGGGACAAAGGAGACGATGCCTCTCCTAGATAGAGTGTTACGTAAGTAACTTAACTTGTGGGGAGTTAAAATGGATGAATTGACTTCTACTCTCGAGTCCATGTGGTTAAGTTCGGGGCTGGATTTAAGGAATAAGTCTCTTTCAGGAATGGGGAGTCATAATACTGGAGTAAGGACCCATTGTTTATGCGTCTCACAAACTTAAACTTTGTGGGAGAGTATTATTCCACGCTTGATTTAGAATTCATTGCGGTAGAAATCGCCTTAAAGAAATGGAGGCACTACTTCCTGGGCAGGGAAATTTAGTCTTTCTTGCGAGCAACAAGATGTTGCAATGTGTTGTGGGAGGAATAGAGTTGGTGTTTCGAGTTCTTAACGAACTATCAATTGGATATTTTCATTCGCTAAGGGAATGTGATTGGGGTAATAGATACGTCAAGTAGAAAACCCATCGGAGATATTTTCGATGTCATGGAAAGCCAAATGAAACAAGAATGACTAGGAAGACTTTGTAGCAAGAGCATTCGTGTCTATGACTGACTATTTCATCTACTCGTGTGAAGAAGAGTAGTGGTGGAATGAAGAAAAGTATATTCATAGATGTCTGCATTGAATTTCCAGCATCGTAATGGTCATGATCCTACTGGAGAAAGTGTGGATCGTTCAACTAAGCCGTTGCTTTTCAATACATTGTGGGAGGATGAAATGTATATGAGTACGCCCCACTTTTTATGGAGGGGTGGTAAAACCGTATGAAGTTCCTAACAATAGTGGTGGACCGAGACTAGATATTCATGTCGAAGGTTTGGTAAATTTTCCAGGAAGTAATGGGAACCGTATGGAAATGGCGTATATCTTACCACCCTAAAGTTGATGGATGAATGGAGGAAGTTAAAGTATGGCCAAAAGGCATACCTTAAATGGGCGCCTTAGGCTAACTGGATGGATGGGAGCAGTAGATCGTATGGAATGGAATTTTATCGTACAATAATTAGGCTTTTTGAGTGGCCTTATGGATAATTTCCTAAGGTATGCAATCGTGAGTGGCCTTTTGTAGCCGGGCGAGTAATTCGCATACTCGTTGGACCAACGAACAATAGGTTCTTTGGACTTGGTGGGGTCCCGAAACATTCCCTTAATTATTGGGCTTTTGAGCCATATGCTTTTAAGGGCTATGCCTATGCAAGAAGAAGATGAGTAGTGTTGGGGTTAAGCCATTTAGTGTTGGTGTAGGTATCCCTAAGGTGGGATGTAACGTGATTTAGGGATGTAAGGCGTTTTGCACCAAGTCATGTAGGCATCGCCTTCCGCCGTAGGAAGTTAGGATCGATAGTTCGGGATGAAAAATTTGGTGCTATGCTAGAGCACAAAGAATGTAGACTAAGATCGATAGTGACAACCTTAGTCCGAGCCCATTTGGAACTCCACAGTATTGAGGGGTTGTGTAGAGTGATAGAATAATAGTTTAGGATAGTATTCCCTTATGAGAAGGGTATGCCCGAATTTTGAGGGCAAAATTCCCTCATAAGGGGGGGAGTATGTAACAACCCTCGCTTTTAGGAGACTCATTTTATATTAATTTACTGTATAAAGTAATTATATAAAATTTTGGGACTCGAGTAAATATTAATTGAACGACTTGAAAGTTAATATTTACTAGATTGATGCATATTTACGGTATGTGAAAGTAAATATCATTAGGTTGCATGTTTTATAGTGTCATGTGTTTTAAATGACAATATGGTTTAAATGAAATAAAATTGTTGAATGCCATTTTGGAGGGCGTAGTTAGTCCCGGAATGTGCGAGACAGTCAAAATAAGTGCCCTATTGTATTTTTAGGTTTCGGTCACTTTTGACTGGTTTTAACTTAAATGCGTATTTGGGAGTCATTTTAATGTGATATTAACCATTTAAGTTGGGGACTTTAGACTTAAGACACGATTTTAAGTCTTTCCCTTATTTCATTTCTCATTTTTGTGTGTTACCAAACTTAGAGAGAGAGAGAGAGAGAGAGAGAGAGAGAGAGAGAGAGAGAGAGAGAGAGAGAGAGAGAGAGAGAGAGAGAACAAGAGAAAAGAGAAAAAATGAGAGAAATTGGAGATTGAAGCTTGGATTTGCATCTACCAAGAAGAAATCTGAGATTTCAACCTTAAGGCAAGTTTTCTACTTGCTAATATATGATTTAAGATGAGTAAATTATGTGATAGTTGTGTATTTGCATTTATGGATCAAGAATGAATTTTGTGGTGATCTAACCCTAGTCTTGGTTTATGATGATGAAATTGTGGATTATAGTTGTTAATAATCATATAGGATGATTTGGGGTAGATTAATGGTGATGGATGTAAATAAAAATGGAGTAGAAATTAGTTTTGGGAAAAATCTAGGGTTTATAACCTGTAAGCCATTCTTGATAAAATCGCAGGGGCGAATCGATTCGGCCCCCTGGGCAAATCGATTCGCTAAGGGTCAGTTTCCAGGTCTGGGTACCCGAATCGATTCGGGTTAAGGCCAAATCGATTTGGCAGTTTGAAGAATCCCAGGTCTTGATGTCCGAACCGATTCGCTATTTGGGCGAATCGATTCGCTAGGGCGAATTGATTCGGAATCAGGCTGTTTTTCAGTTATTTTTTTTAACTCAATTTTTCTTCTTTTTCTTTAGGCTTAGGACCTAGGAGCCTTCTTGAATGAAGTAAACTCAGAGTTCTAGAGTCCTAGATGAGTGTGGCAACCGTCCTAGATTAGGATTGGGTTATGTGGGAACTTTTCCGGGGATGCGCCAATTGATGTTAGGGCATTCTTTTCTTCTAGTTGATTATCATGAAACTAGGAGTTGTAGTGTTTTGTTTGAGAGACCTTAGAAACTAAATTGAGATATGTTAGTCTCAATGGTTAATAGTATAACACCGCAAAAAGGGTGTTGGGTGAATTAAATTGGGAGTTCACTTATCCTTTGAGTTTGTAATGAAAATATGAATCATGAATGGCTCCGGATTAAAAAATTAAATTATTTACAAAATGTAAATGATTATGGTTTCGGATAAAATGAAACATACATATGAAAATGTTAAATGGAAATAATAATGATGATGGTAAATGATAATTTACTTAATCATGGATATAGTAAATGGTAATTTTCTTAAACACACCTCTTTAAATTCCATCATAAGGGAAGTTCGCGCGCGAGGTGATGCCCCCTGGCTAGTGAATGCAGGGTGGATATAGTCCTAGTCCATATGAGCGATATGTTATGTTTTCTACGCTGGTGGGGAGATTCCGGGTGTGGTCTTGACTCTCCCGTGGGCATATGGCCTCTTCCCGACGTTGCGATAAGTGACCAGGCTACCTTGTTTGATAGGCCCCTGGAAGATGATGGTTATTTAGGGGCGCGCCCAGTGGAGAAACTCGGAGGGGCGGTCTTAGAATAGTTATATGTATTTAAATATAACAATTCATAATCAAGTGGGACTTGATGTATTGAGATATGCCATAAAGAAGATGATGAATTTCCATAAAGAGCACAATGAAATGCCACAAAGAGCATTTGTTGATGATGATATTCCTGATAAGGAATGGAATACCATGAAGGTCATGTAATTGAGATAAAAGCCACAAAGAGCTTAATTGTAATTATATTTTCCTAATAAGTAATGGAACTATGAAATGAATCAGAGTACATGAGGAAAGTTTTTAATTAACAAAATTATTCCTTTTTCTCCTGCTTAGTTAAATTAAATTCATGTTTTTCTTTAAATTGTCCTAGCTTATGCTTAAATTGCGTAGATAGATTCTTATTACTTAGTCATGATTTTTATTCATAACTGTCGTACTCTTTATTCATCTGGTAATCATATAGAGCCGGGCCCTGACCCGTTCATATTTCTTGTTGTGCATGCATATTGTATCCGCTCAGGTACTCCTCCGCAAGGATGCCTGATCTGACTTTCTATCCCGGGGTTTTTGGTGAGCCGTGATGCTTTACGGGTATTGCGAGAAATATTGCAATAGACTCTGTCATTCTTGCACTCTAGTTAAGATCGGGTCTTTTTACTCGGGCGAGAGGCCCAAGATTTTGTAATTGATTAATGTAATATATTATGTAATTTATTAAACTTGTTTAATATTATTATATCAGTCTGTGACCGACAGCATATTCGGTCCGTTATTGTATATTTATGTGTATGTAATATAATTTCCTTTGGATTTCCACTTTCTTTTTTTATTAGGTTGTTAAATTGTTTTCTATTCTTTAATTTATAAAACAAAAATTTTTGGCAACCCGTTTTCTGAAATATGGAGTGGTTATCCTGTATACTTCTTATTTTCTTGTTATGCTGAGAATGATTCCATCCATGATTCCGTAATATTAGAGTATCGGGCTGGCCACCCCTATTTCGGATTGCGGTTGTCACACATAATTCCACATGAAAAAAGTTCATGTTTTGAGTGTGTGTTTTTCAAGAAAATTCTTAAACACTTTTGTTCACACCCATATTTGCTTATTCCAAGTATCACATTTATGCATATGTTTATTGGAGAGTGTTTGGTCTTGGATTGTCTCTGCTCCTCAAAGAAGAAAAGTTTGGGTTTACTTCTACATCCCTCAAAGAAGAAGTTTTATTTTTTGTTGCGGTATTCTCATACGGTGAAAGGGTTAATGGGTTCCTAAACCTTCATTGGTGGATTCCAAGGTTCCAGTGGATTCCGGGATTGTCGACTAAGAAGAGGTAGTTGCAAGAAGATGCGTCGAAACTTGAAGGGAGTCGAGTCGAGTGTAGTAAGTCATCTATCTTGTAATTGTAATTCCGTACTTAGTGGACTTAAGGCTAGGGTCGTCCGTGGTTTTTTTTCCCGTTGTGGGTTTTTCCTCGTACATGGTAACGTAGTGATTTGTTTATTTTATCTTTTGCAAATTCACATTAGATGCATTCTTAGGTAAAAGATAAAATTGGAATATTTGATTTGGTGCTAACTTAATTTGGGTAAATATTAATTTAATTCAAGTCATTAATTTCATTGGATAAATTTTGGTTTGGCATATATTGCAATATGAATATTTATTGTTAGGAAAATTTCTAGGCATTGGATTAAATTGATTTTGGGGATTAAAGTAAAAATTCACAAATTTGGATCTTAGTTTAATTTTAATTTTGGAAGAATTAAAATTGTAATATTTTAATTGTGAATCTTGTAAAGATTATTCTCTTTAATTGAACCATATTTATTTCGCATTTAAAGGAAATTGATTTAAAAAGAATTTTCATATTTGGGGTCCTTACACTCCAACAAATTGGTATCAGAGCCGGAGCGCTAATTTATTGCGTTAAGGTCCTTTCAAATATTTTTGGCTAAAATGCAATTTTTCCTATTTTCGATGGTTCCAACTACGCGTATGAAATCGGCACTTAGGTCTCTTGATGAGAGGGTTTGGTTGTCAGTTGTTAACGGATGGTCCCCACCTACATATTTAGTTGAAAATGAACGTGTTTCCAAACCTACCGATAGATGGAGTGAGAATGAATTTAAACTTGCAAATTTTAATTCTCGAGGTTTAAATGTCTTATTTAGAGCGGTCACACCGAATGAATTCCGTCAAATTATGACGTGTGAAACCGCTAAAGAAGCTTGGAATATTTTACAACTCACTCATTGAGGAACTAGTGTCGTAAAAATTTCTAAACTCCAAAACCTCACCACTGAATTTGAAACCAACAAAATGAATGAAAAGAAATATTTGATGAATTTTATGCTAGACTTTCTGATATAGTTAATTCATCTTTTAATTTGGGAGAGAAAATACCCGACAATCGAGTAGTAAAGAAAATTTTAAGGTCTCTACCCGATAGATTTATTCCTAAGGTGACCGTGTTAAATTATTTACCCACTTTAGCCTCTACGAAATTAGAAGAGCTCGTAGGTCATTTACAAACCTATGAACTAGACATGTTTCCCTCTAAAACTGAAAAGAAAATAGATAAGGGTGTTGCTTTGAAAGCCCGAAAGGAGGAAAAACAAGTTATAGAGAGTGAAAGTGAGAGTGAGTCGGAATATTTGGCTATATTTTCTAGGAAGTTTCATAAATTTCTTAAATTTAACAAAGATAAATTTAAAAATAATTTTAAGAAATTTGAAAATTCTAAACATGACAAAGCCGAGAAGATCCCTAGAACTTTTAATGAGGGACGAGTCAAATAGGTGTTATGGTTGTGAGGGCTATGGCCATAGTGCAAGAGAGTGCCCCACTAAACTAAGGAGAGAGTGTAATCAAACAATTTCCTACAATGCAACCCTTAGTGATAGTGATAAGGAAGAGGGAC
Organism: Sambucus nigra; assembly: GCA_949130495.1. Classification (NCBI taxonomy): domain Eukaryota; kingdom Viridiplantae; phylum Streptophyta; class Magnoliopsida; order Dipsacales; family Adoxaceae; genus Sambucus; species Sambucus nigra. The sequence goes on from OX422215.1 coordinate 672,475,462, forward strand.
CCGATTCCCCCACTAAGCCCAACTTTATGGCTTTTATGACAAGTCAAGTGAGTGAAAGTGAGAACTCCTTTATTATTGAAATTTTATCACATGACCCTTCCAAGGTCATAATTTGTGAATCCCAAATAAATGATGATAGTGAGAGTGGAGAAGAAAGAGAGAGCGAAAGTGAAAATGAGGTTGATGTGAATGAACTTCAAATTTCTTTTCGAGAATTATGTGAAGAATCTATTAAATTAGAAAGAACAAATTTAAAGTTGGAAGCTAGTTTGAAAGAGTGTGTCGAGGTCACTATTGAGAGTGTTTTAGTGGAAGACCTTAGGACACGTGAGAGAGCTCTTCGTGAGAAGCTTAAATATGTTGAAGGCGAGAGAGGTAGCCTTAGAGGTTTGATGGAATCCTTGAAAAAGGAGATTCTCGAGTTTGAAGAGAGAAATGGTTTGCTTGAGTCTAGGATTGTAGAGCTTGAGAAGAAAGTGAAAGACTCAAGTAGAGTCAAATTTGATTTGGAGAGTCGTTCGGAGAAATTTGATAAAATCTTAGAAATGGTTCAAATTAAAAATGTCACTTATGCTTTAGTCTTCAATTATTGTAACGATTCCTCTATTAAATCCAAAACAAATGTTTTAGAAGAATCCTCTAGATATAATGTTATAGATCATTCCTTAGGTAAGTCTTTTCTTCGAGTATTTAGGTGCTCACATTGTAGTCGAAAAGGTCATCTTAGGAAATTTTATTTTGATCTTAAACGAGGTCCTAGAAAATCCTAACGTAAGGCAACCGAGGTAGCCAATATTCCTACACCCCGAGATAGTCATCCGTCATTAGTTTGGGTTAGGAGATCCGACTTAGTAGCTTTACAAAATAGGATTTTTTATTCTTATTTACTTTCACATGCTTCCTGTCTCGCTAAATCTAAAGGTTGAATGTATTAGTTGTTTGCATAGTCTAGCTTTTTGTGCTTCAAATTATATATCATTGCTAGGTGTATGCATGTTTAGTCATTACTTTATCACATATCACTGTGGGTATCCCATTTTTATCACCATAAGGCCTGGACAAGTAGCCCCTCTTCAGCGGCCCAAAGCCCAGGCCCGTCACCTCTGATACTCATCCATTTACTCCATGATCCCATGAAGAGAAGTTGTGGGGGAACATGATCCCATGTAAGGGAGATGGCTAATAAAGAGGAACCCATCACCCCCACTACACCAACATACACATGTATAAATTAAACCCTAAGTCCGGGGCAAAGGACAAGTTGTATTCTCTGTACTTACTCTTCAGAATATAGAGAAATAACACTGACTGAACCACCGTGGACGTAGGCACTTCTTTGCTGAACCACGTATCTTCGTTGTTGTGTGATTGGTCTTTTATTTGTTTTTTCTTGGTTGTCACTTCTTTCATATTTATTTGTGCTGCATAATAATTGCATCTACAATTGGCGCCGTCTGTGGGAACCGTTTATCTTTCCTTAAGAAGAGCCCACACCAAAGAAAAAAAATCTAAGATGTCTGGTCACAGCAGCAACGCTCCTCAAGCAGGAGACATTCAGGAGCCACCCGCTCCTCGCAGGATCAGGTCTGAAGTCCGACGTTCCGATCAAGGGGCTCGCTTAGAAAGGCCAGCCTCAGAAGAAAGTCAAGGACCAGCAAGGTCCACTCAGATATCCAGATTGATTGATGCATACGAAGCAAGGCTCCATGAGCAGAGGGAGTCTTCTCGCAGGTATGAGGCTGAGAATGCTCGCCTGAAAAGAAGACTGGAAAAACTGGAAAAAGAACTACGTCCTGATACCAGGAAACGCCCCTATCGCACTCCTAGCCCTCAGGCGAGCAAATCTCGCAGCCGAGGAAGGAGCCCTAGGCGGCAACATCAAGGGTTCGAAGGTGACGACTCAGACGACGACCTCCGCGAGCAACTGAGAAAAGCTCGCCGCTATTAGAGCCCTGCTCGCAGCGACGAGAACATACGGAACCTGGTCCGCAGAGAAATGGACCAACATCCAGCTCACCGCGGCACCAGGTCAACCAGAGAACTCGCCAGGAGAGCCCTCAACACCCAGATGAAATCGCCCTTCACAAGGGAAATAGAAGAAGAAGAAGCTCCCAAAAAGTTTGCCATTCCGAGGTTCAAGATTTATGACGGGAAGACTGATCCCATTGATCATGTCAGGCAGTACCGGCAGGCTATGACCCTCTGGAATCACCGAGATGCGTTGATGTGCCGTATTTTCCCCTCGAGCCTTCATGACGTGGCCCAGAAATGGTTCGAGAAACTCCCTCACCGATCCATCAGAAATTTCAAATCCCTGGCCGAGCTCTTTACGGCCAGGTTCATCACCAGCAGCTCCCATCCCAAAAGGATGGATGCTCTACTGACGATGAAGAAAACTCCTCAGGAGACTCTTCGAGACTACGCGAAAAGGTACTGGGAGTTATTCAACGAAGTCGAAGACTGCGCGGAAGAGGTGGCAGTGGCTTCATTCAAAATTGGGCTACCTAGCTCCTCCCTCCTCTACCAGTCCTTGACAAAGAAGGAAGCAACCACCATTGATGACCTGATGGCCCGGATTGAGAAATACGTAAAGGTGGAAGATGTCACCCGCCTTAACGAAGGGGAAAACGGTCGAGCCAAGCTCGCCACGAAGGGAAGTGAGAAAGTTGATAACCAGAAAAAAGGAGGAAAGAATGGGAGCAAGAATGGCCCCAAAAACGGAGGGGGCCCTGACGTTGCAAAATCGTTCTAGGCAGTCAACACCATCTTCAAAGAACCAATTTACAAAATTCTCCCTAAGATCAAGGATGAGCCGTTCGTCAAATGGCCTCGGAAAATGGGAGGAGACCCATCGAAAAGAAACAATGCGCTGAGATGCACCTTCCACAAAGAGGGGGGACATAAGACCGAGCACTGCAAGGCTCTTAAGTCCCACCTCGAGGAGTTGGCCCAATCCGGACATTTGAATAACTTTGTGGAAAGGAAGGTAGAGAGAGTGACTGTCCACAAGGAGGCAAAACCCGACAACGTGTTAGAAGACGACACCGGACACGAATTCGCAGTAATCCATGGAGTATCCGATGTTAAGCAAATCCAGGGCAACTCAGCTCGGATGGAGGTAAAGAAGCTGACAGCAGTAATGCAAGCTTTTCAAATTGATCCAGCGAAATCACAGGCAGGAAAACGCCGACGAGCAGAGGATATCAACTACAACAAGCATATTGTCTTCACGGACGAAGATCTTGTGGGAGTGAGGACCCCACATCACGATGCCTTAGTCATTACACTCAGGATAGCCAACTTTGATATCGACAGATTGCTCGTCGATCAAGGAAGCTCATCTGAAGTAATGTACATCGACCTGTTCAGGAAATTGAAGTTGGACATCGCCGACCTTAAGGGAACCACTGTCCCTCTGGTCGGCTTCGCTGGAAAAATGACCATGCCTCTGGGCAAGATAGTACTACCAGTGCTCGCTGGAAATGTTTCGAAAATGATCGAATTCTTGGTGGTCGATATCGATTCACCTTATCAAGCCATCCTCGGCAGAGGATGGCTCCATGCAATGAGGGCAGTCTCCTCGACCTACCACCAGAAACTCAAATATATCACCGAGCGGGGAGTGATGGAGATACATGGCGACCAGGCGATGGCGAGAAAGTGCTTCATAGCGGCTATCCTACCGAAGCCAGAGAAAAAAGACGTTCGAACCAGCGAGAAAGTGGAGGAAGATGCAATCCCTTCCAAATAGCAATTAAAATATGGAAGGCCCGGAGTGGAAGAGACCAGGCTCCTCCCCTCCGAACGGGTTGTAGAGGACCTGGTAGAAGTCATTGCTAGGGAAGGCGACAACAGCAGAGTCTTCCTGATCGGGACTTCACTCACTAACAAAGAGCAAAAGGATTTGTTAACCTTACTCAGAAGCAACATAGATGTTTTCGCCTGGGAACCCTACGAGCTGCCAGGGATCGATCCCAATATGGTCTGCCATCAGTTGCACGTCAATCCCACATTCAAACCGATAGCACAAAAGGCACGACGAACTGCTCCCGAGAAAGCCAAAGTAATAGAACAGGAAGTCGAAAAACTGCTGGATGCAGGATCCATACGGGAAGTGCAGTTCCCCAAATGGTTAACCAACCCAGTGGTAGTTCTAAAAAGCAACGGTAAGTGGAGAGTTTGCATAGACTTCACTGACCTCAAAAAAGCCTGCCCCAAGGATAGTTTCCCTCTTCCAAAAATAGACCAACTAGTAGACGCCACTGCAGCTCACGAGCGAATGAGTTTCCTGGACGCATACTCGGGTTATCACCAGATTCCCTTATATGCCCCAGATCAGGACAAAACGGCGTTTATCACGACGGTTGGTTTATACTGTTACAAGGTCATGCCTTTCGGGATAAAAAATGCAGGGGCAACCTATCAGCGGCTGGTTACTAAAATGATCAAAAATCAGATGGGAAACACGATGGAGGTCTACATCGACGACATGCTCGTCAAAAGCAAGGAGAAAGAAAACCACCTTTCTGACCTGGCAAGTACCTTCGAAATCCTCAGGAAATACAGAATGAAACTCAACGCGAGCAAGTGTTCCTTCGGTGTCCAGTCAGGAAAGTTCCTTGGGTATTTGGTCAGCAAGCGTGGCATAGAAGCAAATCCGGACCAGATTGAGGCAATTAAACGGGTGCAACCTCCTCGCACAATCCGCGATGTACAGAAGCTCACTGGAATGCTCGCTGCTCTGAATCGTTTCATTTCTAAATCCTCCGAGAGATGCAAGCCCTTCTTTCAACTCTTAAAAGGCAGCAAAACGGTAGAATGGACCCCAGATTGCTCGCAAGCATTAGGCGAGCTAAAATCCTACCTAAGCTCCCCACCACTGCTCGTCATGCCACAGCAAATGGACCCTTTGTACCTCTACCTCTCTGTATCCATCCATACTATCAGCTCAGCGCTAATGTGTGAAGTCACAGGGATCCAACATCCAGTCTATTACGCGAGCAAAACCTTACTAGACGCCGAGCAGAGATACCTGCCATTGGAAAAGCTCGCATTCGCCCTAGTAATGTCATCAAGGAAACTAAAGCATTACTTTGAAGCTCACACGATCATCGTCTTTACATCACACCCCCTCAAGGTTGTCCTAAGGAAGGCGGATCTGTCAGGCAGGCTGTCTAAGTGGTCAGTCGAGCTCGGCCGGTTTGACATCCAATTTCAACCAAGGACAGCTATCAAGGGTCAAGTCCTCGCTGACTTCATAGCTGAATTCACGGGCGAAGAACCTCTCGACCAGCCTAAACCAATAGAACAAAATAGCCAGGCTACAGGGGGAAGCTGGAAGCTATTCGTTGATGGAGCCTCCAACTCAAAGGGGGCAGGAGTAGGAATTGTTCTCATCACTCCAGAAAATGCAGTCCTCGAGCAAGGAATTAGGCTGGGATTTGCAGCCTCCAACAACGAAGCAGAATACGAAGCCTTAATTGCAGGTCTCCAAAGGGCGCAAACTCTAGGAGCAAAACATTTACAGGTATTCGGAGACTCGCAACTAGTTTCCAATCAGATAAGTGGAGACTACAACGCGAAGGACGAGAGGATGGCAGCCTACCTCTCGTTGGTAAGAAACTTGATGACAAACTTTGAAGAAATCAACATCCAGCAGTTCCCCAGGGGGCAGAACAGCCACGCTGACGCTTTGGCAGCCCTGAGCTCGGCAGTCGATTCCAGCCTTAAAAGGATAATCCCTATCGATTTCCTTAGCTACCCGAGCATTCACCGCGAGCCAACAAAAGCGAAACAAATACTCCAATTGGAACCAGCCCCTAGATGGATGGATCCCTTAAAAGGCTATTTGAAGAACGGAACGCTCCCAGATGATAAAAGGACCGCCCACCAGATAAGAGTCAAAGCTGCTCGCTTTCACTTATCCACTGGAGGCGACTTGTATAAAAGATCTTTCTCCGGCCCCTACCTTAGATGCGTCCACCCAGGCGAGGTCGAGACAGTGCTTCACGAGCTCCACGAAGGAATCTGCGGAAGTCACGTCGGAGGAAGATCTCTAGCCTTCCGAGCAATGAATGAAGGTTACTGGTGGCCGTATATGCAAAGGGACTCCGCAGTATATGTCCGCAGATGCCTAAAATGCCAGCTTCACGCCCCCATGGTCCACCAGCCTGCCAGCGAATTGAAATCCCTGACCAGCCCCTGGCCTTTTGCCCAGTGGGGAATGGACATCGTGGGACCGCTACCCACCGCTGCCGGCAATCGCAAATACCTGTTGGTCGCCACTGATTACTTTACTAAGTGGATCGAGGCAGAACCTCTGGCGAACATCCGAGATGCTGACATGATGAAATTCATATGGAAAAATATAATCACTCGATTCGGGATCCCCAGAACCATCATCACTGACAATGGGACACAGTTCGAAAGTGGCCCCTTTCAGGACTTCTGCGACCAACACGGAATCAGGCACCACTTCAGCTCGGTAGCTTATCCTCAGAGCAACGGACAAGCTGAGGCTTCCAACAAAACAGTGATCGCCGGATTAAAAAAGCGGCTAGAACGAGCAAAAGGCGCGTGGACTACCGAGCTACCATATGTCCTATGGGCATACAGAACGACTCCCAGACGAGCCACAGGTCAGACGCCATTCTCACTAGCATATGGTATGGAAGCGGTCATCCCATTAGAAGAAGGATTGCCTACAATGAGATCTGACCTTGTCGAGCAGAATCGGAACGATCAGGCTTTGCTCGCCGAACTCGACTTGGCCGACGAGCGTAGGGAACTTGCCCTAGTCAAACTAGCAAGTTATCAGTAACAGCTCGCGAAGCACTACAGCAAAAAGGTCAATCCGAGGAAGTTCGAAATTGGAGACTATGTCCTAAGAAAGGTCCTTGGCAACACAGTGAAGCCATCAGATGGTAAACTGGGCCCAAACTGGGAAGGAACTTATGAAATAATTAGAGACGACCTGCAAGGTGCCTATCATTTGAAAACGATGGAGGGCAGAGAGATACCACGAGCATGGAACGCAGCTAATCTCAAGAAATTCTACTTTTAGGAGTTCTATTGTTAGATCTTTTATTGTACTCATTTTGGGAAAAGACAATTTATTTCTCTACTCACCAATAAAAATCTCTCAGTTGATTACTCTCTAAAAGTATAACAATTATATCTTATTGCACATCTTTTTCAAATCACAGGTATAATAGTTGACATAGCAGGGGAACACCCCTCCTCAGGTCATCGTCACGAAGCACGACAGACCTCTTAGCATTGCCCATGGCAATATATGAAGCCCTACAGAGTATTCTTAGGCATCGAACCTACTTTGGTTAAACAAAATCCTGACCGGATGAAGACATCCAAAAACAGGTGTGTCCTCGCCAATTGCCCCTCTTAGACCTAAGGGAGTGTGACGACACGACCTAAAAGGTAAAGGGAGGGCACAATGGTATTCTTAATACTGGACTGGGCGGACATTCACATGGCAAGATAAAGATTGTGAAGCTACAAAAATATAACAGAGATTGGATAAACACGTTTAGTCGGCAAAAACGCCCAAAACTCAAACTTTCCATTAATCTTTTATATTTACAAACAATAATGGTACATGTTTAGTCGGCAAAGACTCGCCCAAAGCATTTACAATTATTAAAAAAAAAAAAAATAAATAAATAAAAAAATAAAAAAAAAATCAAGAAGGGGGAAGCCTCCGAGCAAGGTAATCAGCAACCTTAGCTCTCCTCCCGTCATCAGGGGCAGGATCGAATTCCTCAACAACTTCATTTGTGTCCAACTCCAGTAGCCGCCGAGGAATAACATCGATAGGAATCCATCGGTCATCTCGCCTAAATGGATTGGGCATCAGAGTAGAGGGAGACATCTCATGCCGATACCACAATATCGAATTTCTCGGCACCTGCAGCTCTTTGAGAGCACTCAACCACCCCCTGATGAAGGAAAGCTCCTCGAACTCTAATAATCTTGTGGGAGCATCTAGCCAGCCCTGATCATAGCCATCAGTCCACACTTGGCGAGGGCCCTTCTTAAATAAATGCCGCAGTCGGGTGACGTCCCTCTGAAGCCCAGCAGCAGTTACGTAAGCTCGCTGAACATCGCCGCGCAGCTCCTCCATCTCCCTCTCACGCTTCTCTTCAGCTTCCCTACTCCTACCCCGCGTACTCCTGCCAGCTCGCGGGAGGGGTGGCCGAGCAGCTCGCGACGAGGAAGAACCTTGCAGGACTGCCGAAGCGGTGCTCGGTGAATGCTCCTTAAGCTTCAAAACCTCCCGCCTCAGGTCGTCATTCTCCCGCTGAAGAAACTCCACGACCTGATTGATCTCGGTAGCCTCCAGTAACTTTACTCTCAGCTCGCTGACTTCTTCTTGCACTGAAGCTCCGATCTCTCCCATTTCCTGGAGCCTGTCCTTCAATTTAGCCACCAGCTCGGACTGATCCTTATACTTCTGGTTCCTTGATTTAGCAAACCTACAGAGCTTAGCAAAAGCCTGGCGAACTGCAGGGCTTGCATTAGGACCCAGAGTCCTACCCAATTGGGAGGTAACAGGAATATAATCATCCACATCAACCAACTACAAAGAAAAGAAGAGAACAAAAAGAAATCAGCATAAATAAAAACGAAGCCTTTTTATTGATAATGAGCGAGGTTACATCAGAACAAAAAAAAAAAGGGAAAAAATTACAAAGAGATCCCTATCACTTAGCAACCTCGGTGGACGGACCCTCGTCCTTATCAGCATCAGCAGGGGCGTTACCCTCTGCAGAGGTGTGCACTGCCCCCTCGACCAAGGAAGCATCAGCAAGAGTCGCCTTAGGAGCAGGATTGACCCCTTCAGCAGTTGGGGCTGGCTCCTCATCCACAACTGGCTTGGGCCCTGGATCATGTTCGTCAAAAAGTGGGGATGCAACATCCACCCCTACAGCCACAAGGGCCTTGTTCCACCCCTTCTTGAAGTTCAGACGGCTAATATAGCCTATCTGAACCTCGGCGTCTTCATACGCAGCAGCCCAGCTAGAATTGTATGAATCTTCTTTAACAGTGGCTGCCTGGGCCTTCTCCGCTTCCAGCTGCTCGGCAAGAACCCTGTTCTTCTCCACAAAGTCCAGCTTGCTAGAGCAGACCTGGTCGTACGACTTCCTCAGCTCGCCGAGCTCCCTGACAGCATTATCTCTCTCGCGAGCAGAATTAGCAAGGGCCAAGGCAGAAGAAGCTCGAGCCGCATCAGCAGCCTTCAGATCGGCCTCCAACTGAGAACCCCTGGCCACCAGAGTAGAATTCGCCTGCTCCAGCTCGCTGTTCCTTCTCAACAGCTCGTCGCGAGAGCGATATAGCACGGCGAAGTCAATCACAAACTGCAGAAAATAAGGTAAAGATCAGAAAGAAGAAACCACCAAAGCAGATTAGGAGAAGTTGGCAAGTAAAAAAGAAACCTTACCAAGGCGAGCCTCTGGCTAGCTTGCAAGGCCAGTCGATCAGACCTTGACGCCCTCTCCCGATCTGCAGGGAGGACTGCCCTCTCAAGCAGCGCAGGGGCAAGTTGAGGAGAGGTGGCCACCGAAGCCCCCTCAGGCAAAGCAGATACTGGGACCAAGGATTGACCAGTCTTGGTCCTCAGTTCCATCTTCCTCCTCTCCTCCTCCTTCTCCTTCTCCCTCCTCTTTCTCTCTTCCACCTTCTTCCTCTCCTCCTCCTTTTTCTTCTCCTTCTCCCTCGCCTGTTCCTCCTCTCTCTTCTTCCTCTCTTGTTCTTGAGAGGGAGGCCGAGAACCAGTAGCTATGGCCCCGGAGACAGTCTTCGATTTTTTGGACCTCTGTGCAAGGAGCACATCATCATCATCATCATCATCCCGGATTAGATTCTTCCTGGGAGGCATTTCTTCACCTGGACTGCTGGTAGTACTCGACGAACTGCTACTATCAGCACTGCCTCCACCCAAGTTACTCCCAACACCTGCAGGCTCGCTCTCTGAACTGCTCTCCTCCTCGTCCAATTGGTTGGGCTCAGCTGAAATCTCTTCGGAAGAGTCAAAGTCCGGAACACTATCCACAGGTCGGGCTATGAAGCTCGAGCCTGTGTTCTTGTATTCAAGCAGAAAAGCAGCAGACCTAGGATGCTCGCCGTCACCCAAAGGTTCCCTGATGTTCCAAGCTCTCACCAGTTCCGAGATACGAACCTCGCTGAGAGCTGGCTCCAAGTTCTTTATCTTCGCTGAAAAGGAGAAAGCAAGGAGGAGTTAGACAAGTCACAAATTCAGCAAAGGTTGAAACAACAATACAACATCTACCTATATATTCTTCCCCATAAAAGGGAATAGTGAACCTCTCAGACCTCGACCCTTCAAATTGAGGGGAGTATTGCCAGTTCCTAACGAGAAAACCTTCTTGCCAGTAGTCCTTATGGGAATCAGGTAAATTTACTACCAATACCCTATCAGGGCTCCTAGCCTTAAGGTACAAGACACCTGAACTCGTTCGAGAAAAAGAATAACAAAAACAGACCTCGGCAAGCCCTAACCTCGTGCCGTACAACTGATTTATCCTGTGCAAACCGTTCACTATTTTCCATACATTGGGTGAACATTGTGCAGGCACAATACCAAAATAACTAAAAAACTGCAGAAACAAACCATTAGGGGGAAAGGTAAGACCCCCCTGGGAGAGCAACAGGACATGAATCCAATGTGCATCCTCTATATCCCTGACGTTCCTAGGCGGCGAGGCACAACACTCAATCTCTACCCACTCAGGAATACCGTAGAATTTTCTAAACTCAGTTACCGACCTATTTCCAATCTTCGCCATTGGAAAAATACAGGAAAAACTATAAAATCAAGAAAAAGGGCACGAAAGACTTACAGGACAGAAGATCAGATCAAAAGGCGAAGAAGCGACGAGAGTGGAGACCGAAAACAGAAGGTACAAAACTTGAGAGTTCTCAGAAAATAGAAGATTGATGGAAAAGCTGGAACGACAAAGAGAAAATGTGTCTTATTCCAACAAGCCTTCAAAGCTAATCATAACGCACGGACAGCGAAGCGGGTGCCGCCAAAGCAACTTCACAGTTTTCAAAGAGATCAACCATCATTGCTGATCATTTAAATTCATCAGACCCGCGAGAACGGCCCAACAAATTTAGGGGCAATTGTGGGTATCCCATTTTTATCACCATAAGGCCTGGACAAGTAGCCCCTCTTCAGCGGCCCAAAGCCCAGGCCCGTCACCTCTGATACTCATCCATTTACTCCACGATCCCATGAAGAGAAGTTGTGGGGGAACATGATCCCATGTAAGGGAGATGGCTAATAAAGAGGAACCCATCACCCCCACTACACCAACATACACATGTATAAATTAAACCCTAAGTCCGGGGCAAAGGACACGTTGTATTCTCTGTACTTACTCTTCAGAATATAGAGAAATAACACTGACTGAACCACCGTGGACGTAGGCACTTCTTTGCTGAACCACGTATCTTCGTTGTTGTGTGATTGGTCTTTTATTTGTTTTTTCTTGGTTGTCACCTCTTTCATATTTATTTGTGCTGCATAATAATTGCATCTACAATCACATTCTAGAATTATGATGTTTGTTTATCTTTTATATTATAGTTCTTTCATTTTAGTTTGCATTAAATGAAAAATACAAAAAAGATTTTTGTTTATCATTTATGTTTTACATTTTCAGTAATTTAGGCTTAATGAAAAATTCAAACGATTTTTATTTGTCTTTTGAGTAGATATTTTTTATTTTTGGTTAAAAAATTTCAAAAACTTAAAAATATTTTTATTTTGTGTGTATTTTAGTTTGACATACTCTATATGGCATATAATTGTGTTTGAATCTCTTCTTTTTCGCTTACATGTGGCTAAAACTTTTGGTTTAGATTGTAAATCCTTAAAATGTTCTTTACTATGCTTATATGGAGTAGTTGGATTTTGTGTTGCGATAATGGATTCTATTTTTATATGCCTCAATTCACACGTGCACGAACCCACTTGAAACTATAATTTCATATGTATATTTGAGCTTTATGAGGTGTTCTCCTACCAATCTTGTCATCTACATATTATGTAACCTAGGAGGACTAGTGCATGTTAAAATCCATTACACGTGAGATTCGTGTGATATATATATATATATATATATATATATATATATATATATATATATATATATATATATATATATATATGTGTGTGTGTGTGTGTGTGTGTGTGTGTGTGTGTGTGTGTGTGTGTGTGTGCATGGGGAAGGGCTCCGAAAGGAAATATCATCCTTTGCGAGTAAGACACCGTTTGCTTGGACCTAAAAGAAATACCTGGTCCAAAGGTCTAAACGAATAATGGCATTAAAAGAAAATATTTGCCAAGGCCTATTTGTTTAGTTGATTTATTCATTCAAAAGATTAAAATATATTTGCTTATTTTGAGGGAGTTTGGATGGTATATCAACGGTTTGCACAATGTCCGTTTATCTTAGTTGTACTTTCAATGTCATGACTCTATTGGTTTGTAGAATCATCAAAATTCTAGGCTTTTATGAATTGTGTATGTTTGTTCATTGAGTTCAACCTATATTGTCACAAGAGGTTATATTCAAATGTGATAATGTTTGTAATCAAATGAGAACTCCGGGAACATGTTTTAAGTGATTGGGTCTAAATTTAATTGTTACTATTTCATACCCCTACACTTCCGTTTTCATATGACACATTTTTGTCATACGAGTGTGAAAAGCTTATTGTATTTTGTGTCATGTGTGGTGTATATACCTATATATATGTGCGTGTGCGTTAGTGATATTCATTATGTCTACATATATATCCTATTTCTTTTTCTTTGTCTCGCTTTCTAGTCCATTTATGCTTCTAATTCATAATTGGTATCTATTGTGTTGCATATTATTGTTGATACCACATGCTTAGTATCTTATGTATCACAACAATATCATTTTTTTGCATCTTCGTTGGTGTCGGTTATTATTTGTATGGATTAGTTATGCTTTTGGTGCCCATATGATTTCATGATCTTATCACCTTATGCTTCATTTTGTTAAATTAGTTATTTTATCCTTTGTCTATTCCTGAACAAAAAAGGGGGGGGGGGGGGGGGGGATGATAGGGGGAGACGTCTTTCTAAGTAGGTCATTTATTTGATAAAGGGGAGATTTAATTTAAGGAGAGTATTTATTTTATATGCATTTAATATTCTTATTCCCTATGCGTTTGATAATTTGCTTAAGTGTGCAGAAATTCTTCAAAATGGCAACTTTCATCGGCAAAGATATAAATCCCTGGATTTTGAGTCAATCTATGTAATTTTAATTTTGGGTGGGATATTTTTTTCAAGACTAGTAGAGCTTGACGGCCATTTAGGATTTTTGTTTGATTTTTGTCCCGAAATAGCTAAAGTGGGAGATTTTGAAGGACACAAGTCTTCGATTGAGTCTTAATGTAGTGTTTGCTCAATTCCGGACAAAAACATTTGAGTCTAAGGATAGTATTCAAGTGTATCCATCCAAGCCTATGACATGTTAGTTCAAGACTAGCGGCCAAGATTATAAAGCTTCATCATATGCCGTATTTATTGTGCCTCGTTTCTACGTCAACAACATTGGTTCCAATGCTCCTAAGGTATGAATGCATTTTATATATATACATATAGGATCTTGGAAATTTATTGGGTGTATTTTATAAATTTTTAATAAATATTATTAACGACTTTGTTTTACTCAGAAAATATTTTTTTTGGAACTTTTGATAAAAAAGTTTTAGGCTTACAAAGAATTTTCCATTTTCTAACATGTCACTCGAACGAATCAGAATCTCGTTTGAATGAGATTCCCAGGTCGTTCGAACGAGACTTCTAACGAGATTTCCTTTTTCTCACTGGAACATCGTTAGTAAAGTCGTTCGAATGAAAAAATAGTTCTAACGAGTTTGGCGGGAACAGTTTTTTGACAGTTTTTGGCAGTTTTCTCCATGTTCTCACTTGTTTTTCCCCACTATGTTTTGACAGAATTAGGAAGTGTGGGAACCAACCTTTTCAAACCAACTTTTTCATATTCTACAATATCCAAGAGAGAGTTTTGTGGGCATAATTCCACAATGAAAGAGGTCATGTTTTGAGTGTGTGTTTTTCAAGAAAACTCTTATACACTTTTGTTTATACCCATATTTCTTTATTCCAAGTATCACATATATATGTATCTTTCTTGGAGAGTGTTTGGCACCGGGTTTTCTCTACACCTCAAAGAAGAGAAGTTTGGGTTTACTTCTACATCCCTCAAAGAAGAAGTTTTATTTTTGGCTGCGGCATTCTCATGCTGTGAAAGCCACCGTGTGTGGTTGATGGGGTCCTAAAGCTTCATTGGTGGATTCCAAGGTTCCGGTGGATTCCGGGATTGTCGACTAAGTAGAGGTAGTTGTAAGAAGACGCGTTAAGGCTTGACAGGAGTCGATTCGAGTGTAGTAAGTCATCTGTCTTGTAATTATAATTCCGTAATTAGTGGACTTAAGGCTAGGGTCGTCCGAGGTCTTTTCCCGTTGTGGATTTTTCCTCGTACATCGCGGCGTAGTGATTTGTTTATTTTATTTTTTGCAAATTCACATTAGATGCATGCTTATGTAAAAGATAAAATTGGAATATTTGATTTGCTGCTAACTTAATTTGGGTAAATATTAATTTAATTCAAATCAATAATATTATTGGATAAAATTTTGTTTGGCCTAAATTGCAAAATGAATATTTATTGTTACACAAATTTCTAGGACTTAGATTAAATTGATTTTGGGGCTTAAAGTAAAAAGTCACAAATTTGGATTTTAGTTTAATTTTAATTTTGGAAGAATTAAAATTGTAATATTTTAATTGTGAATCTTGTAAAGATTATTCTCTTTAATTGAACCATTCGTATTCCGCATTTATAGGAAATTAATTTTAAAAGAAGTTTAAAATTGGGAGTCCTTGCACTCCAACACATGTACCCTCTTATATGTTCCGTACGTAGTCTACATAACTCTGGTATAGCCTACGTATTATTAACATGCCGCTAAACTTCTTTTTCGTATAAGCCCGAGTGTTTCCCGTCACTTGAAAGGTTACCAATTGTCCCTTAAGTCTATTTAGTAGCAATCTCACTCATTCCCGATAGGTCTAGGTCACCATTTACACCGAGTTCTAGGGACACAATACGTTCTCCGAATTAGGTTTTCATTCTCAATTATGCCTAATTAATCTTAGCCCTTATGTTCTTCCCATGTGACTAAGTCTCAACCCAATATTGACCTACTGGTATTTTAAAATGTCTTTCTTTATATTTAAAAATTATCTCAAAGGTTAATTTGATCGTTTCCCACGAGTTCTATCCAAAAAGGGAGAATATTATCAAAAATTGGGCAGCCAAATCGATTCGGCTTTCAACCAAATCTATTCGCATGCTCAACCGAATCGATTCGGACGTAGCAGGTCTTCTTCTTCCTCAAATAGTTACGAGTTCCACCATTTTTAATTATCCAAACCTTCATTACACGATCCCATAACCCCAACCAAACTTACCAAACATCATCCCATCCTATATACATGATTTCTAACGTTTTATAATCATCAAATCATTAAAGAACATCAATTAATTTGAATTAATTCAAGATTAACCTCTAAAAATCCTACTTCAACATTTTTCATCTAGAACCTCTATAGAAATCAAATTTCTTCACATTTTTATTATCAGTAGTTCATCAAATTCATCTTTTTACGTAAGGGATTCAAATCTAATATTAATTCAACCCAAATCATGATCTATATCACCCAATTTTGTCATCAACATTCATGAAATCAAGATAATAAACATAATATTATAATATGGATGGTATATCTTTCATAAATTAAGTAAGATAAATACTTGCCTCTGTTTGGAGGTCTGATCCGCTGTGGAAGTATGGTATATTTGTGATTCTCTCATCTCGATCTACTCGATGGTGGTGTTTGTGGTGCAAGAATGGTGTGTTATGTCTTTAAGGTCTCCTCTCTTCTTCCCCATATGGCCTCTCTGCAACTTTTAAACATCTACCCCTAGAAGACTCATCTGATCGGCTGATATAAACCAAGGAAT
The DNA here is from genome assembly GCA_949130495.1 of Sambucus nigra. Lineage (NCBI taxonomy): Eukaryota > Viridiplantae > Streptophyta > Magnoliopsida > Dipsacales > Adoxaceae > Sambucus > Sambucus nigra. Next base: position 672,491,595 of record OX422215.1, read on the forward strand.
TTTGTGGGTCTCCCATCTCTAAAATTTTAAAAGATCGAAATACCCTCCCGAGGTGCCAGTTTGGCCTAAAAATGCCCAACCCAAACTAAACCCCCCGAGTACACTTTTCTAACTATCTCGATCCTTCGGGACACATTGGCGCACCCGAAATGACTATTTGACATATGAAAAGTAAACTTTTATTTTTATTTCCCAAATTAAGTCCCGACATGACTAACACGTATGTACCGACTAAATTTACCATAGCTGTCGTATTTTTCACTCTCGACAATTATAATATTTCCTTATCATTATTATAACTCATTCACTAAGTAACATTCGTTATAAATAAATATTAACCCTTATCTCTCTAATTAGTATTTATGTTACCGGATTCATTTTTTAAATATAATTTAATTAATCCCAATTAATTTCTAATATAAAAATTAATAAAAATACGAAATGTTACATTTTAATCATAGGTAATTCCATACCTGTTAAAAAATCTCCCACTATCTTCCACACATCATCTCCAATTATGTCCTAAGAAGATATGAAGAGGTTCCTAGTAAATCCATCCATACATGGAGTGTTGGCCCCATTAAGATTTTAACAACTGTCTTAATTTTTTCTTTGGAGGGAATATTTGTCAGCATATGATCGCCGTACTCATTCATCACCTATGGGATGTAATTAAGAAGATAATCATCTTGTATCAAGTAAGTCACACCCTAGAAGATTTGAGAAAATTACCTCAGTGCCTCTTATTTAATACAATTATGATTGTGAAGCCTTATCCCATTAGAATTTTTGACGCCGTGAATGAAATTCTTTCTTCTTAACAATAGCATGAAAATATTTATAGTTTGCATTGACTTCTTTGTCCAACCTCTTTTCAGCTTTTTGCTTCCAAAATTCTTCCTGTATTTACATGTGTTTATTGAAACTAGCTATGACTAATGACATTTTAATTTATTTTCTACAGTACGATTCTCTTCAAATTTGACGTCCAGTTTTAGACCTCACCCTCTTCCACACTTACGTTTTGTAAAATATTCATAAACGTCTCCCTATATCATTTAGTCAGAACACTTTTCATCCTCTTTAAATTATGGGAGTTTTGGGAATAGGTCCTCATAATTCTCAAAGTGTATAAAAATAGGATATTCCATATAATTTTATAAATTTAGCCCATGTACTAAAAACACCATGAAAAATGGTGTCGCTGGTGCGAACAAAAAAAAACTCATAATTCTAAATGGACCACACAAATAAATGCGATTGTATCACAGGGATTAGATTTATAAACTTGAAAAACATTGTCCTAAAAATTCAAATATAAAAAGGAACAGACCTTTATCTTAATTCACTATTAAATTATTTGCTATTGGATTTTCGTCACATATCTCACAGTTATTCTTCACTATTTCCAAGAAATTAGGATTTTTAACACATAAATTTTGGAACACAAAACGTTTAGAAACTTCATCAAATTCAGTATTTAAGGAGGATATAAGAGAGGCGGCATGGACTGATGATACTTTAGTCAAATGGCCTATTTTAATTCCCCTAAGTATTTTGTGTCATTCCACATTTGCAAAGATTCAATCTAATCGTGCACACATAGTGGCAATTCCATTTCTTCAATTTCACCAAGTAAATTTTTGAGCCATTGAATCCCAAATCTACTAAGTCAGCATTAACAGCACATTCTAATCAGTCTTTAGCAACCAAAAAATCAAAGTCATTGCCATCAATGTTCACTAGGAGTGGTAATAGTGTTGAAGTCCCCTCCTACTAACCATGTTTCATTAGTACCATCAGTTGAAATAGTATCCCATAATCTAATCATCTCATAACTACTTGAGTGACTTAATGTTGACTTATTCTACATACTTGGGTGATTCAGTTTGACTTTAATATATCGGTCCATTTGATATATGACACTCCAATTTATTAAATGCGTGTAAAAATACCAAATATAGTTTTTATTACTGGAACTAGCATTATCAAATCCAAATTGCCTTCTAAATCCATCAATTCTAGTAACATCCACCTCAGGCTCCATACAAATCAACATAAAAAGTATACATTTTGAAAAATCTTTTGACTCGTATACAAATAACATTCTTATCTATCCTCTTAATATTCCAAAACATGACTTTAATCATTGAGCCAATTGAAGTTGGTAACTCCTAGTTTATATTCTTAAGATCCTTATGTGCTTGAACTACTAGCACGATTTGTGGAGTTATGATATCTCCTTTTATTTCTTTTCACCTTCTACCAATTATCCACATCTATATTAGTGCTTTGTGGAATCTTCTTATGGGAAAGATTTAATTACAGAACCATTTGTTAATGTCCTAAGTTGTCTTATTTATCAATGCTAGTTTCTATCTTCTTCTTTTCCTAGGTATCTTGTTTGTCTCCCAATTCAAACTCCACTTCTTGATTTTATCATTCTTTTCTGTTATTTCTCCTTTTACAATATGTTTCTTCTTACTTGAGTTCATTATCTTTGCCTCTTCATTTGCGATTACTTCCTCATTTCCTTTTCCAAACAAACTCTCTCTCTTATAACAAATTCTCTTGTTGTAGAATACCATGATGTCCTTTTGACTCTTTTAGCATTGTTTCTTTGGCCTTGTCAATAACTGAATTATCACTCTTATTAGTCCAATTCACTCTCACAAGGTTGGTTTGGGCCCATTCTATGTCATGTTCTTCTCCACAAATTTTGATTTGTATTCCACTTCTTCATTTTGATGACTTTTCTGATGTTTCTCCTCTATCTTCCTGATTCTTCTGTTTCTAGTATGGGTGACAATTTTTTACACGATACGATAACTCGGTACGAAGTTAGCGGGTTAAGGATGACGATTTCTTGACACGAACCCGAATATAACACGACCCGCCAGCACGAATAATAAACGGGTTGAGTTAGTGTCAAACACGTAAAAGTCGAAAATGATACAAATAGAGCCATTTAATTCATATTTTATGGAGCAGATATTAGATGATTTATATATCTTAATAAAATTGTATGAAATTCATGGATAATTGGATGATAAATTATTTATTTGTCACAAGAAGTTGAAATTAATAAAATTTAAGTTATTGTAAGCTTATGAGTTGTATGATTGGTTAAGAGGGAAGAGAAAATTAGTTTTATATTTTACTTAATGGGTTATGCGGGCATCCTGAACACGACACGATAATAAACAGGTCGGGTTAGTGTTTGTTCATCTGACACGATTAATTAAATGGGTCGGGTTATAATTGACTAATACTTAACAAGAACCCGACATGACACAACTCGAACACAACACGATGCACACGAATTGCCACCCCTAGTTTCTAGCATCATGGACCTTCTTTAGGCATTTATCACAAACGTTTGAAAAAATTTCATATTCAAAACCTTACTAGAAAAATATTTACCCTGATTACCATATCCAAAAGACACTGTCCTTGTTAATTATATTGGCAGATCAACCTCTATAGAAACCGTAGCAAGACTCGGTCTTACAAGAGAAGTAGTGTCTACATCAACTTTTAGGATCCGTTCGGTTCTGGTGAAATATTTTTCATCGTGTTAAAAAATAATTTACTTAGATAAAATTTACATTTGGTTGGACATTTAACACGGTGAAACAAAATGAATATGGTGAAAAGTGGGGTGAAACTTTCACCATTTTAAACTATGGGTAAAGTGAATAATTTAACCCGTGAAAATAATAAAATTTATCTTATTACAAAACTAACATTTCTTATTTCCACTTTCAACTATCTGATCACACGATCATTACACATTATGATTAATTACACTTAAGCCCGCATGAACTTTGCCCCCCTCCCCCCCCCCCCCCCCCCCAATTTTTTAAAACGGCTATAATTAATCCCCTGCCATCTAACTTCATTATTTTTTGACAAAAATCGTTAATCATGTGTGTGGCACATGACTATAAGTAATGGCATTTTTATCCAAACCTAATTGTTTTTGAAAAGAATCTTTAAATAACAGTAAAAATATTTAAAAATTAAGAAAACAAGAAAAAATATTATTAAAATATCAAAAAATCGTGGAAAAAATTTAAATTTTTTTTAAACATTTTTAAAATACGAATATATATTTAAAAATTCTGAAAAATACCAAAAAGATATTTAAAATCTGTAAAATTCTCAAAATAATGACTGCAAAATGATTTCCAATAAAAAGAAATTATTTCCAGCAATAAAAAAATATAAAATGATATCCAGCAATAATAAAGCATTTTCAGCAATAAACAAATTATTTTAAGCATATAAAAAAATAATTTCCAGCAAATAAAAATGATTTTCAGCAATAATAAATGATTTTCAGAAAATAAAGGTGATTTCCAGCGATAATAAATTATTTCCAAAAAATAAAAATTATTTTCAGCAATATAAAAGTATTTTCAGCATATAAAAATGATTCCAGAAAATAAAAAATGATTTCAACAATAAAAATCTGATTTGCGTCGTTTAGTTGAGAACTGTTTTATATAGCTTAGGAACTACTTTTATAGTTGGAAACTGTCGTTTTTTAGTGGGAACTGTCATTTTATTTTAATTTATGAATTGTTTCTTACACGGGAAATGTTAGTTTATTGCTTTTTTTATCGAGAAATATTTTTTTTTCTAAATGGGAATTTTTTTTAATAGTTGGAAAAGTTATTTAATTAGTTGGGAACTTTCATTTTTTTCATTGAAAATGTTTTTTTTTTACTTTGATAAAAAAAATTATTGGCATTTTTTTTAATTTGTGACTGTCTTTTTGTCGTTGGGAACTCTTATTTTTTTATTGAGCTTTTTTAATTGGGAAGTATTTTTTACCTTTTTGTTGGGAACTATCGTTTTCTACTTGAGAATTTTTTTTTATAGTTTAGAATTGTTATTTTTATAGTTGTAAACAGTTTTTTTATAGCTGGAAACTGTTATTTTTCTAATTGAGAACTACGTTTTATAATTGGAACTGTTTATTTCATTTTATTTTATTTGAAATTGAATGATTTTAGAAACTTTTTTTGTTGGGAATTGTTATTTTCTTATGTTGGAAACTATTCTTTATTAGTTGGAAATTTTTATTTCCAATTTGGATTTCCTTAATTGGAAATAGATTTTTATTGGAAATTGTCTTTTATTAATAATCAATTAAACATTTCGTTTTTATTTATTTTGCAGAGTCACCAAAATGATAAGGGCCTGATTTTATTTAAATGTGTTTAATGTGATTTTATCGTGTTATAAATTTATACAAATGTAATGTTCAAACATAAGAAATGTGAACGAGTGTGTGGCTGGAGGTGGGGGTATGTGTCAAATTTGAGTTTATGAGGTAAAGAGATATTAAATTTTTTTTTTATGATCGTGACACTTATGTGATGAAAATCAAATAGTTAAATATAACTATTTTCTGCGCATGTATGGGGGTAATATGTGTTGAATTTGTAATGCCATTGAAGAATGAGAAAATAGAACAGTTGAAAAGAAAGGTAATGGAAGAACAGTTGAGAGAAAGAAGATTATTCTGTTTCTATTGCTTCACTTTTATACAAACTACTGGAATATATATATATACAGCTTGAGAGCATCTTTTTGTTTGTTGCAACTAACTGTAACTACACTTAACAAATAACAGAAACTACAGCTGCACTTCCACGTGGACAACCAACTGAAATAATTTATCCTATTTTAACTATTCAACACACCCCCTCAAGGTGGATGTCTAAAAATGTTTAAGACACCCATCTTGAGCATCAAATGTTGGTGTTGATCCTTACTGAGAGCTTTCATTAATATGTCTGCAATTTGATTTTGAGTATGAACATAGGACGTAGTCAGCATTCCTTGCTGAATTTTTTCCCTAGCAAAATGACAATCAAGCTCGATATGTTTTGTGCGCTCGTGAAAAAACGGGTTAGCTGAAATGTGTATCGCAGCTTGGTTGTCACAATGTAAAGTTGCTGGAGGAAGATTCTCAACGCCAAAATCGGCAAGCAACTGAGTAAGCCAAACAATTTCACAGGCTGCATTTGCCATAGCTCTATATTCAGCTTCTGCCGAAGAGCGTGCGACCGTAGTCTGCTTCTTTGACTTCCATGAGATCAAGGATCTGCCCAAGAATATGCAATAACCTGTTACAGACCTCCTGCTTTCTGGGCAACTCGCTCAATCTGAGTCACAATAACCATTCAACCTTAAATCGCTGGTAGAAGATAGAAGCAATCCTTGACCTGGATCCTTTTTTATGTACCTGAGAATCCTATAGGCTGATTCAAGATGCGACTGTTTGGGATTGTGCATATACTGACTTAAGGCTTGAACTGCATAACTTAAATCTGGACGTGTAAAATTTAGGTAGATGAGTCTACCAATCAGTCGTTGATATTGAGTTGCATCTGTCAAAGTCCCTTCATCCAAGTTTGTGACTTTATGATTTTGTTCCATTAGAGTGTTTGCAGATTTACAGCCTATCATTCCTGAATCTGTGAGCAAGTCCAAAGCATACTTGCGCTGTGATATGTAAATTCCCTTGGAAGATTTTGCTATTTCTAATCCAAGGAAAAATTTAAGATCGCCCAAATCCTTGATATGGAACTTTGTGCTCAAGTAATGTTTCAGACTCTTAATAATCTCAACATCATCTCCGACGATTATAATGTCATCAACGTATACCAACACTGTCAAGAATGAATTTTTAACTCTCTTAGTGAATAAGGAATAGTCTGCTCGAGACTGCACAAAACCTGCTTGTAATAAGGCTTCTGTGAATTTAGAAAACCACTGCCTCGACGCTTGTTTGAGACCATACAAGGATTTTCTGAGTTTGCATACCTGGGACACCCCCTCTCGAGGAAGGACAAGACCTGGTGGTGGTTGCATCTAAACCTCCTCACTCAAATTACCATGAAGGAAGGCATTGTGCACATCCATTTGGGATAAGTGCCACCCTTTAATTGCAGGCAGAGAAAGTAGAGTACGAACGGAAGTCATTTTGGCCAAAGGACTGAAGGTCTCGTGGTAATCTATGCCCTCTTTTTGGGTATAGACCTTTGCCACCAACCGAGCCTTATACCTCTCTATACTCCCATCTGACTTCATATTAACCTTGTACACCCATTTACAACCGATTGGATTCTTACGAGGAGGCAATGAAACCAACTCCCATGTAGCATTGGCTTCCAAAGCAGCCAATTCCTCCGTCATGGCCTGTACCCATTGAGGATCACTAGCCGCCTCTGAATATGAGTTATGTTCGTGAATAGAATCAAGTGTAGATAAGTAGGTTTGAAAATGAGCAGGTAAATGAGACATAGTGTAGACTTGTGAAATAGGATGTGAAATACCTGAAGATGATGGAAGATTGTCCTTTCTCGAGACATCTGAGGATTGATTGGCAACAACGTGGGAGCAGTTATAATCATGTAACTAGATAGGAGCTCGTTTGGCACGAGTAGAATGTCCAATTGGTGGTGCAGAAGGAATGACAGGAGTAGATGAAGAAGAACGAGAAGAAGTGAGAATGGTCTGAGGAGGTGAAGAGGAAGAATATGTATCATCAGCAGGAATAAGAGTAGATGGTGTATCAGGAGGAATGACATTTGTAGGAGTGGAATGGATGGAAGGATGATCAGTAGGAAAAGAACAAAAAATGTCATCAGTAAATGTGGCAGAAGGATGAGAATGGGAATGAGGAGATTCTGAAAACGGGAATAGGGTTTCATGAAAGATGACATCTCGAGATACAAAAGTATTTTTATTGTGTAGATCATAAACAAGGTATCCCTTTTGGCCATAAGGGTATCCGAGAAAAACTCCTTTAATGGCTCTTGATTTGAATTTATCTCGGCCTGCAGAAATGGTAGTTGCAAAACACAAGCATCCGAAAACTTTTAGATGTTGTAAGGGTGGTGGTTTATGGAACAAAACTTCAAAGGGTGATTTATGATTAAGAGATGAAGTAGGCAATTGGTTAATCAAATAAGTAGCAGCTAGAATACAATCCCCCCAAAAATAAAGAGGAAGAGAGGCATTAAATCTGAGGGCTCTAGCTGTATTTAGGAGATGTCTGTGTTTACGTTCTACTATTCCATTTTATTGTGGAGTATATACGCATGAACTTTCATGGAGAACTCCATTTTCAACAAAAAATTGGGCGCATTGAAGTTGGATAAATTCCATGCCATTGTCTGTCCTGATTTTTTGAATTTGAGCACCAAACTGTGTAAGGACCATGGCAAAAAAATTCTTGATATAAGAAGGGACTTCAGTTTTATTTTTGAGGAGATAAGTCCATGTAGTACGAGTGTAATCATCAACTATGGTGAGAAAAGACTTAGCTCCTATTCTGCTAGGTGTATGATATGGACCCCAAATATCCATATGCACCAGTTCAAAAGGTTTTTGTGTATGTGAAGTACTATGAGGAAATGGAAGTCTCATCTGTTTGGACATTGCACAGACATCACAAACAAGATCTTTATTGCATTATAAGTGTGGCAACATTATTTTCAAAATAGAAGAGGGAACATGTCCCAAACGATTGTGCCAAAGAACTGAATCAGTTGATATAGAACAAGAAGAGTTACAAGCTAACTGTTTACAATTGGTGGAAAGAATCACAAAACTGAGTTCGAAATATGGATCTTGAACCAAGTAGTACAGACCATCTTGCTCTTTACCAATCCCCAGTATTGTCCGCGAGACAACGTCCTGAAATAAACAGAAAGACGGGAAAAATTGGACCAAACAAGAATGATCATTAGTAAGACTTGTCACCGATAACAAATTATATCGAAAATTTGGAGTGTAAAGAACTTTTCTGAGAGTCATATTTGGAAGCAAGGAACAATCTCCAAATGAAATAATAGGTGTATTAGAACCATCTGGAAGTTTTACAAAGCTAGAGGTAGGAGGTCTTTAAAGATGATGTAGTAAAGACATATTATTTTTGAAATGATCCGAGGCTCCACTATTTATAATCCATGTATTCAGAAAATAGGTAGAGGTATGACATACGGAATTACCTGCCATGTTTACCTCTGAAACCTGAGGATTAGTTGAAACAATGCTACCTGGATTGAGAATCGCCATGATTTTGTTGTACTGATCTTCTGAGATTGAAGGAGATACACCGGTCTGAACCTGTGCAGCTTGAAATTTTAGAGTAGAATTATACTGCTTTGACTTTGTGAATTTAAACCCTGGAGGAAAGCCTATGAGCTTGTAGCAAGAGTCCTTGCTATGTCCTTGTTTCTGGCAGTGCTCACAAACTACACTTTTCTTTGTAGCATTTGTTTTAGAAAAATTGACAGTCTGTGTGAACAACGCTGCACTTGTAGGTTGAGCTACAGAGCCTCCAACTTGTCTCTGATGTTCTTCTTGAGAGATCATATTAAAGATTTGATTAAGATATCGCAACGGATCTAAAATTAATATATGACCTCTGATGGCAGTGTAGCTTTCATTCAGTCCCATGAGAAATTGCATAGATTTCTCTTCATCACACTCCAAATCTGAACGATTGTACCTTTCTGTGACCAAAGATGTATGCTCATCCCATAGCTTACAAAGTTTGGAATAATAGACAGAGACCACATCAGATCCTTGAGAATTCTGATAAATTTCCCTGCGTAATTGAAACAGCCTTGAGGCATTGTTACTTGCATACCTTTGTTTGAGTATTTTCCAGATTTAAGTAGCTGTTGTCTTGTAGATCATTGTCTCTGCTATTTCCTTAGAGACAGAGTTCAGAAACCATGATTTGAGCATTCCATTGCATCTTCGCCATAAAGGATAAAGAGTTGAATCTGGATCTGGTGGAGTATACGAACCATCGACCAAGTTTATCTTATTCTTAGCCTCCAGTGCGATAATAATTGCTTGACTCCATGGATTGAAATTTTCTGTTCCAATCAGAATTTGTGAAACAAGTGAAGTACCTGGATGATCTGACGGATGCAGGTACAATGTATGATGTATGCCAACATCTTGAACTCCGGTTGGAGGATTAATGCCAGAAACAGAGGCATTTGAATCAACTGTTGGATTTGAAGACATTGAGGAAAAATCGTGCCGCGATTGCGATTAACGATTTCAAACGAAGAATATGATGATCCGAAAGAGAAATCGGTAAGAAAATTGTATTGAGAAAGAACAACAATCAGAAAAATGAATGGATGAGACTCATGGCTCTGATACCATGTTGAATTTGTAATGCCATTGAAGAATGAGAAAATAGAACAGTTGAAAAGAAAAGTAATGGAAGAACAGTTGAGAGAAAGAAGATTATTCTGTTTTCATTACTTCACTTTTATACAAACTACTGGAATATATATATACAGATTGAGAGCATCTTTTTGCAACTAACTATAACTACATTTAACAAATAACAGAAACTACAGCTGCACTTCCACGTGGACAACCAACTGAAATAATTTATCCTATTTTAACTATTCAACAATATGATCATTTATTTTTTTCACCATATTGCTCTTGACCATCCAAACAAAAAATGGTGAAAAAGGTAAAATCTTCACCTAGTGAAAATTGGATCATCCAAACCGAGATGGTGAAAACAAAATCACCAAACTAATAATTCACCTTTTGCTTTTAACATGGTGAAAAATATTTCACTACGAACCAAACGAACACCAAAAGTAGTGGCAATCTAAAATATATAGGACTTGTTATAAACATGAGTGTGTAGAACAGGAAGAGATACCAATACTGGAGTGGTTAAATATTACATATATAGATGAAACTCCTAGGACCACACGAAAAGCCTCATATGGTATCTATCGATAAACTAAGTTTCTCTAAGCCAGTCTCAAAAATCATCTTTATGGAAACATCTAATCAGTATATGTTTAGTATCTATCACCCCATCATTGACTTCAACCTTTAAACCTATTGAAGAAATTACTTTCCTAATATCATCAATACAAGGACGATCATGTAAAAACTTACCAACCAAAATGAACTTGTAATGGCTAAGAAATGTTTGAGATATCTTCTTCATGAAAGAAAATGCAAGATAGGGTTTAAAATAGCCAGAGAAGAGAGGTCGCTAGGGTAGATACAAACTATAAAACAAAAAGAATCTTACGATATAAATCCTCAGTTGCAAACAGAAATCAAAATAACTAGTGTTTCCACGATAACCCCTTCGTTACCACCCCCAACAGAACTTGAAAAATAGTAAATGAAATGTGGGTTAATCACACGATAGTTAAATTTTCTACATAATACCTCAAGTGATATGAATAAATTATATTATAAACAAGTTTCTGTAAAAGTGAATTACTTGTGAACTCAGCATATCGCAAAAGAACGCTAATACTCTCGCATCAAATAGCCACATCCAATTATTGAGAAGTAGCCCTATTATAGCTTAAGAAGTTTGAGTAATATTGGTAAGTTCTGCTCTTATAAATTGAGTTTGGTCCCAGTTCTATTCCTCGCACTGTCAAAATAATGTTTGTTCAGTGAAAGCCACGAACTGCGAACGTGTATTAGTCAAGGTACGCTTAAAGCTGATCCGGACACCACGTGGTATGATACAAAAAAAAAATATCACTAAGAAAATAAAACCATGACATATATTAGTTTTCGTAAATTTCCAGGGTTCTATGTGTAATTATGACATTAATAAATGGAGTTAACTTTATTTGTTTCACTTACAAAGGAGGTAAATCTAAGTTTTGTTTTGTAATTTTAATTGCATAATTAATTAAAGTTCTTATGTTGATGTTTTTATGCGTATATTAAACCTAGCAAATATTTCCCCAAAGTCTCTACCCTTACCAAATAAATATATAGAACTTTCTATATGTATCTAATTTATTCTATGGTATTATAGATTCTTGTAGATTATTTTACATTATAGTTTAAATATCTTGTATTGAGTTACCATTGTTTAGAATGTTCATAATCGTTAGATCATTGACACTTGTATTAAATTTATTGTTCATTGTTAATAGAATTGACTATAAATATGTGATATCCTCAGTCACAAAACGAACCAAGAAAAGTTGTAAGCTCTTTTCTTTATGTGTTCCTTCTTTCTCTTCCATCTCTACCAATTATATCTTGAAGTTCTAAAATGCTAGACTTTGTTACTCAATGAAAAATAAGTAAAACAAGAATAATAACCTTTCAATAAAATAAAATGTCGAATCTGATATTCAGTCTTATCATCAATAACTTTCATCACCCCATGGTTTATTGTGTACTTGTTTCTAGACTAATGATCAATTAGATAGAATGAAAATTCATAAAAATTCCTTGTGAGAAGGCAGTTAATTTCTTTAAAAAATTAAATAGAAGATCAATAAATGGTAATACATCAGCAGAGATCATTGGTGTTCAAATAATAAGTTCGTCGGCAACATGCTCAACATAAGTAATTTCATGAATTTGAGGTTGTTCATCCACTGTTGTTCTAAGCCGTCCATGTGTGAGCAGTCTATGATAATATCTTGAAAGGTATGTCCTTGAATTGGGAGAGGGTGGGAATAAATTGGATGATAATTTTACCAATATTAAGGATGCAATTAGAATTAAACAGAACCAATTGTGGGTATTGTTCCTTCCTCCCTTCTCTTGCTTCTTTTAAACTAATATGGTTAGTATATGCATTAGTGTTTATTTTATTTGAGTATGGGAGATGAGAGAGGGGTTATAATGGTGCTTTATTTCTCATTCAATGTGTGAGTTGTAGAAAAATCATTGTGGTTCCTTCTTCATTCATAAATATGTTTATTCGAGTCATCGTATCATCTATATTAATGCCATTGACTTATGAAGAAGCGTGTAATCATGACATTTCTCCTTCTCCCACATTGTTGTAGTTTCCAAACCCTTAGTTGCATCCATGGTTCTCACATAGTTATTAACTTTTTATGTGCTTCCAATTATGTGGTTTTCTACATATAATGGCAAGCTTGTATATTTCTCTATCATCTTCCTTTTATGGTCTTTTCCTAGCACTCTACCTCTTTCGATCTCTCCCCAAACAAAAATTACCAATAAACTCACTTTATTTCACGACTCATTGAGTTTTATCTTGTTTTATCGTTCAGTTTTTATGTTTTTCCTTTTATATTTTTTTATTTTAGTAAGAGGTTTACTTTTTTTCAGTCGATCGATAAGTTTTCTCTTATCATATTATCTCACCTTTCCTTCTTCACCTCTCTCTCTCTCTCACACACACATACACAAAGACACACACAACTCTATTTTATCATTATCCTCTTACAATTGTATTATTATAGGCGAATTTCATCTGATTAGGAAAATCAATCATCAATTTTATAGTAACTATTTTTTCTCTATCCAATGAAGCGTGTTTGTGATAACACCAGCTATAAAAGTATTTTACCATCTAATTTTTACTTTCTGAAATCTAAGCATTCTCGTCTTTATTTTATTATAGTCATTTTACTGATGTTCTTATCTTAGTTATAGTTGCATTTAGAGTGCCCTTTGAAGTTCACATAATTGTACATATTGACCAGAGTAAAATGTTGATAATGATAACACTATGGGAAACAATTGATGATAAAATCTTTTGAAATCATAGTGTAACAGTTAAAATCTTAATTATTTTGCTTATTTTTATGAAGGATTGTTATGTAATTTTGAGTGTGGATTATCTTTAATTGTTTGTACCTTCTGTTCATATTCCTCCTATGTGTTTGATTATGTTTACTAAATTTTTTGTTTGTTTAAAACATCTTATAATATTTGGGATATTGGGTTACAGTTTCTTACCTATTCCTTGATGTTTTCGAAATACAATCTGTGAGATGGTTTGTTGTTTTTTACCAATACTTTATTATTTTTCAGGTTGTTACATTGGCATATCGAGTACCGTAGATATTGCTCGATGCGAATAATAATTTATCACGTGTTGCCATGTGTTCTATAGGCTACATGTTTTCCAAGATGGTGAAGAATGCATTGTTGTTCGATGGAAGCTCCGAAAATGAAGTCGTACAGAGTATATTCAAGTACATCTTTACATTCTTATGTAAACAACTATTTATGCATGATATAAAACATATATTTATTATTTTCAAGTTTCATAAATTTGGATATGTCGTTTTTTATTATTTGGACTATAGAGATTCATCATAGAAATAAAACTTTTCCCAAATATGATAAAGGTGTTGTGCAATACTAACACCATGCCTAGTGAAAAAAATTTAATTTATATATGAAAATTGACAAAAATAATTAAACCATAAACTTTACAAATACGAACATAAGAGAGTTAACAAAATTACCTACTTTGGAGTTGTTCTGGTTGCCTTGCTTTAAAATATTTCATAAAGAAACCCTCACTAGATAATGGGGATTATTTTTCATCGAGAGAAATGAAAGACCAACTAGTGTGTGTGTCTGTGTGTGTGTGTTCGGTTTGACTTTTTGACTCCTCCCACATTCGTATTTTTTTCTAGGCTCTTTTTCGTCTCTTTTTACTTCGTTCGTTTTATTGTTTGACTCTAAAAGGCATTTACTATGGACTATATTTCATTTATAGTTGAATTTAAATGCTTTGAGATCAATCTTTTATTTGTTCTGCTTTGAAGGGTTTGAATTTTTTAATTCAAAAATTAAAGAAACTTTTAAATCATCTTAAATTTTGAGGATATGAGGTGGAAGGAAAAACATTTGTGGGAGGCAGTTGACTTCATCATAGAGATCCCATTTTTAAGGGAAAAACTTAAGTGGGGACCATATCATTTTGATTCAAAGTCGAGAAAACAACAAATTCTTTTCATGAAAATCTATAAGAGTATATACTGATAGAAATCTATCAGAATATATAAGGAAGAGTAGATAATGCTATTTAGTTTGGTATAAAGGAAGATAGGACCAATATCCCAAATCATAATATTGGAAGGAATTATGGGATAGTTATAAACAAAAAAAAAGATGGTAGGGGAAAAATCATATGGTAAGGGATGATGGAGTTAATTTGGGGGAACTTATTGAAAGCTCATTAATAAAGAAAGAAAGTGGCCTATGTGAAAACAAAAAATGTAAACTTAGTAAGGGAAAAATGCGCTCAACTAATAAAAGAATCCATATTATTCCAGTTATTCAAATATGAGGTTCATTTTTAAAAACTATGAGACAAATATGGGGCTCATATTTAAAATTTAAGAGTCAAATATGAGGCCCATGCTTGAAAGCAAACAATCAAACATTCATATACAGAGAGTATATGTTTATAAAAATGCACATACGTTTAAATACGTATGTACATGTATACATTATAATCTTATATATATATATATATATATATATATATATATATATATATATATATATATATATATCATTACATTGCATGTGTGGTGCACAATTAAAAAAATTCTACATACATGCATTAAAGTATAACACGCATAAAGCATTATGTATATATTACTACTCAAGGTATACGGATATTAATATATATTATAAATTTTATTGAAATTATACTACCTCTAAAAGCAACTTAAAAAGAATATGTCACTTCGGACATGTTTACCCTTTAAATAATCCACATTTTCAAAAATGCCATTAATTAGTCCCATCCTTATGTGTTTGCTCTCCTAATACCCATAACTATTATGAGAAATTGAACAAAGCTAATTCATGAGACTCCACTATTTTTGTGGCCTTTGAAAATCCTAGGATTTTTTTTATAAATTAAAGTTTTATTCTACAAGAATATTTTAGTTGTCATGAATGCGAGTGATGGAGGAGTATGTTAAGGATGATGAGGTTGTGGTTAGGCAAAGATACTGAAAGGACGCAGGTGTTCAAGGGTTATCCTACGTTGTTGAGTTCAGTGTTACTTTTTCATCCCTATTCATTATTTAGTTATGATATTTTCATTTTGCTCAAATGTATAATTCATGTTCGTTCTTACATTCACACAATAACCTATGGTTATAAAGTATGTTTATATGTTGATTTTCATGATTGTGAATGATGGGATATATAATTTCATAGTTTCATAAAAAATTACAAAATTTGTTTTTTTATATATTCAGATTCGAATTTCCAATCTTTGTAAGAAGTGTACGATTATAGTGCAAGAATACTGATGAATAAAATCTATGAAATTTCAAACGCTAGATGTATATGGGTAAACATTATTGGTTTTCTTTATTATTCTACCACACTTCACAAATTTTTGTTTGCATTATACTTCTACCATATTTATCTCACTCTTTGATCTTTCCATGTCTATCAACTGTTTATGAACGGTTTGCTTCAAAATTCCATGGATTTTCTAGTTCTCAAGTTCCTTTTTGGAATATTTCCCAACTCTCCACAAGATTTTATTGTTAGTTAGGATTCTAATTTTGCCTAAAAAATGTTGACTATCATTAATGCTATTATCATTTATTTAATTTTATAAATTAAACATTGTGATTTTAGGTATTTATTTTTACGAAATGCAACATTTTTTCACAGTAAATAGATGGAGCGACGTTGTTTCAATTATTTTTCTGACGTTCTAATCAAACATTACCTTTTTTATAATGTGCAGAGGCTTCTTACGATTGATCCCAGGGAGTGAATCACGGTTGAAGAAGCGTTGGCCCATCATTTTTCACTTACTAAACACCTCATTAATAGATACCTAACACATATTTTATTTAACAGTTTCT
The DNA here is from genome assembly GCA_949130495.1 of Sambucus nigra. Taxonomy (NCBI): domain Eukaryota; kingdom Viridiplantae; phylum Streptophyta; class Magnoliopsida; order Dipsacales; family Adoxaceae; genus Sambucus; species Sambucus nigra. Next base: position 672,508,271 of record OX422215.1, read on the forward strand.
TTGACCCGTCATTTTTTCACTTGGTACATTTATCATTAATAGCATACATAGTATATGTTAATAGGAGCGTATAAATAATGCATACGTCATTGAAAACATACATAGTATATTTTGTTTTACCCAATATGTCATTGTCATCGTGCATAGTATAGTGTTTTTGCCAAAATAGTATATATTGCTTCATTGAGATGACTTTTACATGATTTAAGTATTATTTTCAAAATGGGTTTGAGAAAGTGTGAACTAAATAACCTGGCCTTCATCACCAAGCTTGGGTTGAAAATCACGAATAATGATGGTTCCCTTTCGGAAAATGTTCTTAGAAATAAATATAAAAATAATGACAATCCGAGATTATGGACTAAGAAAAATCGTGCTTCACACATTTGAAGAGGTGCATAAAAATTTCGTGAAACCCTTGTTACAAACACGAAATGGATCGCAGGAACGGTCAAAACATTAACATCCTCAAAGATATGCATGTTGGGCATAAAACAGGTATAAAACTTTCCTTACAACTTTATGGATGATATGTAAGTCTAGAAATAACCTAATTTTTAATAATAAAAATGATACACCACAAATTCTAATAAGGAAACGAGGGGTAGTGGTGGTATCGCGCCGTATTTAACTTCCCAATCGAGTATGGATGTAGGATCCTATATCATTCACTTAGATGAAGGATTTGATGCGAATATTGGAGTTGGTGCTTTTGGTTGAGTTGTGAGGAAAAATGGTAGAGAGTGGATAGTGGCATTCACGGGTAAGATTCAAGGTACCGCAAGCTGACTCAGCGCAGAATTCAAGGCTATTTTCCATGGGCTCAACGCACTCCGCAAGAAGTGGAATTTTTTTATCTAAAGAACAATTTCTTCAAAGATATCAACCTCATAAATCATGATGGCACTACGAACCACATTTCAGCCAACATCATCGAAGACTCCAACGATTTCTTAAAGATCCAAGAGCGAGAAACATTGATGTGGATTGTAAGATTCATATTGCTAAAGCTAGTGAGGATTTCTACATGGAGTACGATATAATTCAGTAAGAATTGGACATAATGCTGAACAATTTCATAGTAAAAGATGGGGACAACCCCATATAGCCTCTATTGTTGGTTGTTTTGCATGCTGCATTTTTTTTTCTTTTTAATTCTTGTTATCACAAAAAAAAAATCAAAATGTGTATAATTGTTATTTGGATTTAGCCTTGTGCATGTTTAAGCATCTGCAAATCACTCTATAAGCTTAAAAAATAGATCAATTACTAAAAAGTCACTCAACTATTTTTTAATACACATTTATTCTAAGTTTTTTTATTTTTTTCCAAAAAATCCTTTAAACACCCATTTAATTAATATTCTTGTGTTTTAATGGGAGAAAAATCAAACATGTAAAGACACATTATCAAAAGGTAGATGTTAAATGTACCCTGTTTTCTTCTTCGAAACACCACACATAAAACTAACCATCTTTTACTAATGCCACCTAAAAGTGAACATCATTTTTTAAAATAATAGTCAAAGCCACAATATATTATCTAAAACATATTTTAACCTTAAAAACATTATCAAAATTTTAATTCTTTTACCTTTAATATATTATAAATCCTAACCTTAACTCAACCCCACCACTCCCACCTACTCAAACAAACCCCAAACCCACCAATGCCTAAAACCACCCCCAACAACCACACAAAAAACACAACCCAACTACCAAACAAACATTAAAAAAAATGCCAAAAAGCTCCCAAAAAACCCCACCACCAAACCCTAATACCCATTTTAACACCACTACTCCACTACCATTAACTTATAACTCACTCACTCTTTTGGGGACCAACCCCCCACCCTACTCTACTAATTTCGCAATAAACCCCAACTCTTTTGTTTGTTTCTCACTTACACCTCTCTATTAATGGGTAAATGGGTCATAAAGAGCCTGGTTTATGTCGAGTGATAAACATATTTTATTAAAAAGTAGTCAACAAAATACGTTTCGTTTACATTTGTATAAAATTAGTTTACTTAATGAGTAATAAGACGTGACCCATTTATTCCAGTTAAATAAAGGAATCGTTTCGATTAGTATACAAATGAATCCGTTTAACCCATTTCATTCACTTTGCCTGTTAATACGAATGTTTAAAAAAATTAGAGAGGAACAAATCTACTTATAGTTAGATAGAAATGCAAAAATTTGTTAACAAATCAATGTGGATTCATGAACGACGGGTTGCAAACTGGTTATAAATTTTTTGGGTTGTAAATGGGTGGCAGGTTATAAATCGTTGGTGGGTCACACGATTTGTTTGTTAAAAGAGTTTAACGGGTCACTAACGGGTTTCTCAAATATACACAAAACTGATTTATTTTCTTAAGAGGTCTAAAGGTTCCACTTGTTTATGATCTAAACATGTTAAGACTAAACCCAAACCTTGTTAAAATGATTTGGTTTTGTGCCTTATTAGAAAATGGTCACCTCTACTATCTATATTAGTGTGTATATGGGTTTACAGACGCATATGTTTATACACACATTCAGAGAAAGAGAGAGAGAGAGAGAGAGAGAGAGAGAGAGAGAGAGAGAGAGATAGAGAGATTGATGGTACCTTGTCACGGGTGATAATGCGGTGGCTATGGTTGGAGGTAGAGGTGGAGAATACATACATATATATATATATATATATATATATTAGAGTTGACCAAGTGGTGCATATTTGGTGTAATTTAGTAGTAAATTTTTGTACCTTAGTGGGGTTGGGGAGAATGAGGTGTTTTAGAGATTTTTCTTGGGTACTTTAGCATTACCCTTATCACAATCCATATTAGTTAAACAAAATATCCACAAACTTAAAATTAAAAATAAAAAGTTCAAAAAATTAAATTACCTTCAACAAACCATTGTATCCTCGCATATTTTCGTATCTACGTTTGTTTAAAAAGGGATATATCAAAATTAGAACAAAATAAAGTTGATGGCCTTCTCAAGACTCTTTTGGCTTGGCCTGAAGCTAAAATTTAAAAGGAAAATGATAAATTGTTCCCTTAGGTCACATGTTATAAGCCTAGAAATATTAAGTATTAGAGTTCCACATAAATATTTGAACCCTATTAAATGTGTGTCGGAACTCTATCCCTACTATTCTTGTGCCCTTAGGGAACATGTTATCAAGACCCAACTTAAAATGATAATTTGTCTTCCCAAATAATACGAAAGGGTGGAGTTTATAATAACTCATTAACTAACAAATGACCTCAAATTTGATCTTAGTTGGAATAATAAAATTACAGTCGTTGACAATTGGTTGCAGTGGTGGTCTTTAAAAACTCTCCCTCTCTCTCTCTCAAACAAACAAACAAATAAAAAAAATCACGAACAAAAATAGAATAAAAACACAAATTTGCTAGCCGTTGTCACAGCACTATCATACGTATAATTAATTTTTATTCTTAAAGTGAATTTACTTTATTTATTTGAGGATGTTATTTCCAATCACCATTCCCATAACTTTGAACACAAGTTCAACACAACCTTATGTTAGGGATTTTGTGACAACCCACCTAATTAATTATCGGGTGATCAGTCATTAATTAATTAATTTCAGAATATCAAGTTGGTTCAGATAATGCATAACTGTTGAAAACTCAAATTTTAATTGAATGAAAACTAACCACCTAATAGTGAAAAAGGTCCGTGTCAAAAAAATTTCTTGTTATTAACCATTAACAATAAAGGGAAATATCTAATCATCACCACACATCACAATAGCATAAGGAAAGAACTAACATAAATAAAATAAAGAACTGGAGTAAACACATCCAGTCAAAATCCCATACAATAATCAAATAACATGAAATCAAAGTCTAATGATAGAATAAAAACAACTCTAAATCTTTGAATGTAAAATAGGAGGTACGACATGTCCAACTGAAATGAAATGACTAATGGATAAGGAGAAATAGACTTAGAAACATCTACTAGCAATATCCTATAGCTTCCACAGTAGCTACAGCTCGGCAAATGAATGGAATCTCCTAAGTCTAGTGTCCCTGTGGATGAGCACCTACAATAATAGAACAAGAAAAGAGATTTGTAGAAAAATGTGTTAGAGCCCGAGTAGAAAATAATTTAAATACATCAAGTGCTTAAATTGATTTAATTAGCACACATATTATCCTCGTTAATGTAGCGTACTCACTTGATATGCTCACCTCTCATCTAATGTGCACACCTAACGAGTCTAACTATCTATACTAGTCTCATCACTCTACCTGACTATATGTAGGATAATTACTATGCGAGATACAATATCTAAATAACCCGAAACCAATATATTACTATTATTTAGGAGTAAGTTTAAGGCTGCTATAACTCATTCTCATAGCATTATTTATTCCCAATTGGTGACCCAATAAGTTTATACTTTAATAAAGTAGCCAACATGAAACACAGAATAGGAACTCAGTATACATAAATAAAATCTCACTATGTATACAAACAAACATATCAATACTGCGACCATGGTTAAGACTCCCCTGGTGCTAGGTGTACTCGGCTATCTAGTCCCATTGCAACGCTCACGCATAAAGGGAAACAGGTTCAATCTCTCAAGAACCAATTAAATATATACATATATTGGACGTGAACATAGTTCCAACACGATGGGATACGCACATACATATGCACCCATAAGACCGTCATCAGTATCGTTCTCACAGATAGCCCATACTTAGGTTCCATGCTCTAGTGGTAAGACTCAAAATCCCCCAAAGTCACAGAAGATAGGGTCGTCTATAATGCGCTAACCTCCATTCGATAGCCAGTAGTTAGGTATGTCATACACATAATATTTCAAGTAATAAGCATGCACACAACTTATATAACTCAATAGGCGTTCACGCAACCCAAATCCCATAATACGTAAGTAGTATTTTTATTTCTACCCTCTCCGTAGATCATATATAGATGTATATACTCTCCTGAACCTAACTCTCCTCGGTTCTACAAACTTTTTACATCTCGCGAATAATCATACTCCAAATTTAATATTTATTAGGAATTTAGGTCACTGGTCATTCAAGTAGGTTAACTCTCTCACATAGATAACCCTAGGAAAATTTTCAACCCAAACAAACCCTAAAAAGCCGTTCTGAAATCTCGTTAGAAGTCAAGGGAATCTTGTTTGAACGTGGTCATTCGAAAGAGTTCGTTTGAACGAAGTTCTCACTTTTCAAAAACTTCCAAAATCTCATTAGAAGGGTCGTTGGATTTCTCATTATAAGGTTCGTTCGAACCAGGTCTCGTTCGAACGACCTGGGCTGGTCTTCGAACGAAAAATCCGAACTGTCCATGTTCTTCCCCAAACTCGTTTTTCTCCAATTTTAATACTCCAATCTCACTCCAAACTCAAACCAATCTTAATGTAATGTCCCTACACTATTCCAAATCACCCTAAGATACTTTGTAATACGAATTAAAGATCAAATCCTTATATACTCAATTGGAATTCAACAATATCTTCAATTTCAAATAAGTCTCTTAAATATGAACCCATGATTTTAATTGTCCAAAAATCTTATTTTAATTCGTGATTAAGACATAAAATTCCCAAATTTTAATAGTCCAACAAAGGGCAAACCCTCTACATGAATACCCATCTCCAATTCATAAGATTTCTTCACAATTCAGTCTAATTAAACCTAAGTTTTCATTGCACCAAGTTTATATCATCAAACCTAAATTAACAAGAATAATATATGCTAAAAGAGGAGAAAGATAAACACTTTTGTCCGAATGAACTTCTCATTCGTGGACTGAAATCAGTATGTGGTTGATCCTCTCATAACGATCAACACTTTGGCGTAACTTTTGTTTGAAATCTCTTGAGTTTGCCCCTTCCTCTCCTATGGTTCTCCTTCCGATTTGGTTCTCCCTATCTTTTTCTCTCTTTCTCACATAAGTTGAAACTGACATACCACTAACCCTCAATGATTTTAATTAAAACTAATTTTCGTCCATTTAATTATCCAAAATTCCCAAAAGACCAAAATACCCCTCCGGGATGTCGTTTTGGGCTAAAATATCCCGGAATCCAAATAAAATACCCGAGTAGTATCTTCTGACTATTTAGACCCTTACGCACACTTTGACGCACTCAAAATAGTCATTCTAGTTGTATAAAAATAATTTACCTTTTTTAACCCCCAAATACATCCTAGTGACGCGACTCATACGCGCGTCCCAAATAATTATATCATGACTGTCGTGTATCTCATCCCGGCCATAATATTTTTTTTTTAACTACTAACTCTCATTACGCTAGTAATTATTACCGTTTAAATTGGATTCATTACAAATTAAATTTTCTCCCTTTAAATGAATTAATTCCCGTTTTCCGTAATTTCATAATAAAATAAATATGCATAAAAATACGGGATATTACAAATTTCAAGTTCGGGATTAAAAATGTCCAACATAATTCTTTATACTTAAAGTGGAAATGGGAATGTATTATTAATTTAGCACAATAACAAGCCTAACATGAAAACATTTGAATTTACCATTAATTAGTGCCTCTAAATGAGAAGATTTTGATTTCTTAATACTTCTCTCTATGTTGACTACAAATTACGAACTAAATTAATGAGATACTTATACATGAGTCCCAACAACATTGGACTAAAGCATACAATCTACTAACATAGGTCTTAGAGTCATGATTCCACACTAACATTCCCAACTCATATGAATTATAATGTAAGGATTATTTATACTAAAAACGTGAGTACTATAATTTATTTATTTTAAATTATTGACATGTTTGTATCATACTTAATTTCTAAGAAGAATCATAATTCAAAAGGTATTTATTAAAATTTTCTATATCTATAAATTATATATGAGTTCATGATGTCACGACCTTTATCCCACAATTCTACATGCAACAATATCATTATCACCTAATTACTTATATGTATTTTGAACTAACATTAATTTTTTACGTGAAAGTTACGATTTAAATTTATATATTGGAATACTAGATTGTTAAGTTTCCTTAATATGAAAAAGAGTTGATTTTCCTTCACACTTGAAGTTCCAAGTGTCCATTTCGTGATCTTTTTCTTCATCCTGTTTTAATCCTTGTTTGATACTTGTTAATGAAGCTAGAGATGATGTTTAGGAATTTTAGGTTTTATTAGTGATGAGGGATATAAATGAATATATTACCATTACTGTTCCAACCCATAACCCAACTCTTCTTAATTAAAACATTAATCATTTTTTGTCATTTAAATTCTTATGCTCAATGAAATGACTAGTATACTAAATTAAAGTGTACACAATAAGATTATATTTAAAACTTTATTTTAATATAAAAACGAGTTCCAAACTAAATAAATATTATCATTTAATATATTTCCCAATTTCCATTTAAAATTATTTAATTCAATTACTATATACATGGGGTATTAGATTTTGTGACTATTTTTTAGAGAAATCGTAAAATTGGAAAACCACCTAATAAACTTTCCACGATTGGTGTCCACCGACCGAAGCCTATAGAGTCTCATATTTTTGTCACTGAGGTGACTGGAGTCTCCTCGAGATCTCCACTCTTAGAAAAGTACCGAACAATTCATAGGACTATAAACACAAAACGTTGACTTGAATTGGTGAACAAAATGAAAAAGTAACATTAGTCGTGAAAGAAGGGAATCTAATCAAAGAATCTACATTATTTTAAATATAGAATCTATTTAATCAAAACATACCAATATAATATAAACATAGTGGTAGCAACAAGTTGTGTCAATCCAACTGTGTCAAAATAACCTCCATCAAAATCGAACCCATTATTATTTTCATGTTTATTGCGTCATCTCTTGTTGGGTTTGTATCGTGTTTAGGTCACGTTCAAGCCCTATATTAACAAGTTTTGTCATGTTTTTTCGATAAATAGTTTAACCTAAAACCTATTTTGTTAAGTTATCGTGTCTAAGGGATCAACTGGCTAAAGTCTTGAATTCATTAAGAATCCACCAAAACTCACTCCAAAATCATGTTGGGTGTGTCGTGTTACCAAGTAATGATGTATTTTCCTCCCACTATATAAAAGAAACAATGAACCTAAAAAAATAATTTGTAGTACTACCAATTTAAATATTTATGCAAATATTTCACGAGATCGATAAAGATAATGTGGTCTTTGAAGATTTTTGGTGATAGGGCTTCACAGAGATATCACTTGTTTAAAGATGCCAAAGGAGGAGAGTGGAAATACAATAAGACTCAATCAATTAATAACATAAATATGAGATAAAAAATGTGCGGATGATTTACACACTGAATCTTTTTGAAACCTAAAAAAGCTATGGACTTAAAATTAGGTAAGAAATGTTGAAGGAATTTCCTTTATGTATAACTATTTTATAAATAGTGTTTTTCTGTATTTATAAAGTGTATGTGGGTAATGTTGTAATTACACAATCACAATTATATATCGACAATTTAACTTATAAATCACAATTTTTTTTTTATAATTTTTTGTGGGCAAAATATCTTTTTGTGGTTAAAGATCCATTTGGTTGAAAGGACAGTTAAGTGGAAGGAATGTTTCGTGCATTGGTTGAATCATGTTTATTGGGTAGGAAGAGTTTTAGTCAAAGTTTTAGTCAATTAGAATAAGCATTCTTACGGTGTAACCATTTTGATAAAACAACGTTAGTTTTAGTGAAGTTACTTGAGTACTGTATCGAGAGTGGACTTCGGTAGCCAAACCATGTTAAAATCTCATGCTAGGAAGAATATTGAAAGAAAATTTTGAATGAAAATGATTTTAGAAGATTGTTGTCTGAATAACCATACACGATCATAATAACGCTACTTCATAACTCTTTTATTTCTCACATTTCACATATAATAATTCTTTGAAACATTATTTTTAACGCTTTTTTTATAAATAAATGTATTAGAAACAAATCGTTAAGGGAGCATATCCGTATACACGAAGTATACAAAATAGGCACTAAGCTAAAAAAAAGTAGAGTAGAAGTATTCTATGAACTGTAGAAAATCGTGAGTAGAAACACCAATACTCCCTTTATACTAGCAAAGAATAGTGCTAAAAAAAGATAACGAAGACTAGAAGATGCAGCCTCAAAGTCTTGGAAATATCTCACGTTCCTCTCCCTCCAAATAGTCCAAAACATGCAATCAGAAACCAACCACCACTTTAGATATTCGTTACTTAAGACATCATCACATACTTGATTTACTTTCATGTGAACAAGTAAGAACCATTAACATGATAGGATATTCTTAGATGCACTTATTCCCTTTGAATTTTCAAAATATTTAAATTATTTCTCATATAATTGAAAAATATTGACACATACTCTCCATGGACTTCCTGAAACATTGTTTTAGAAGTAGGGTCCTGTGGAAAGGACTCGAACATGATTTTTTATAACTGCATAATGTTTTAATAAAATCATAAATTGTTTCTCAAAGAAAAATCAAGGAATAAGTAAGTTGATTTGTGTCTTCACCTTTCGAACTAAAACAGAATTAATAGTTACACCAAAAAAATCTTTTTAAAAAACTTATGAAATATTGGATGACAAAAATAACATTGAAAAATAGGTGATGTTGTTAGTATCTATTTTTGGAAACCTTGGGAATATTAAAAACCCATTAGCCATGGACTGACCTTGAATCCACTACTTTGAGGAATTAGTTGACTATCTTATGCTCCTCACTCATTGAATGTTTTGAATGATAATTCATGTACACTTTAAATATCCTTGAATCCACTGTGATATTTCATGAAAATAATAACAAAATAGTTTGAAAGTCTTAACACAAGATGATTTGTACTCGTTAAACTCTCATTTGACTCGTATTGGAAATAATATGAAATTTTTTTATGACCCCTGGATTGATTGCACATAATAGTTAGAGAAAACTTTTTTGAAATATTTTTTTTGAAACTCCAATTATATACTTTGACGCATGATCTTTAAATTATATTTTGATTAGTCTTTTAATTTTTTCTTAGCCACTTATGGTTTGAAAACCTTGTAATGTGATACATCCCATTGGTTAATGATTGCAGGTTTTCCTCATCATATGATATCTATGACCCATTTTTCACGAGTTGAACATGTTGTCCAATTATGCCTTCATTTAATACATATGTTATTACTATATCATTCTTCAATTAAAATGTTTACATCCACAACATCGATGTTTAGTTTTTCTTAAAAGTTATTTGTGATGTACACTTGATTTATGGACAACATACATGCCTGATCTTTAACAATGTGAAAGAATTTTAAATAATGGACTATAATTTCTATATATTTATGTATAATATATTATCCACTGATAATAATGTCGTAGTTTATGTATTTTATCAACATGAAGAAGGCAGGATTCCATTTTCGACATACTTGATATTTTTATCTAATATAAACATGACCCAATTAGAACACAACTAATATTTTGTAGACTTGATTAGTCATAAGAATACATTGAAAATTTGAGTAAAAAGAGTTACATTACAACACATAATAATACGTGCTAATTATGGGTAAAATCAATCTTAGATTACTCAGTACCCTTTAATATCTCCACTTGTGTTATTATCTCACGTTTTACTTGGACATTGTCATTTTAATGTTTCTTATCCAAATTACATTTGAAAATAGGAACATTTATAAACTTTATTTCATAAAGTTTTTCTTTTCTCATTTTCTTAACACAACCAATTTATTTGTAATGTTCCACTTTTCTCATTATCTTTTGATCGGGATAATTTACCAATTCCATCATGGACATTCTGATTATCTTTATCTTTTTCTCAAAACTCCCCAGATACCACATACTTTAACGGGCTCCACACTGCCGGCTATGCCACAATATTCTCTCACTAATGATTTTGGGTCTTTCACCCCAGGCCTCCGGTCACGTCTTAATTTTTTTCGCTTCCTCCGAGTTCTCTTTATCACGTGTTTCAGCTCATTGTCATCCATATTATTCCACTTTCATCTGTCTATGATAAAACCAAGGGGATTACATATCCACATTATTCTATGTTTCTCCAAATACTCAGAGAATCGTTAATGGGGTCAACCGCATTAATGAGTTGTATGAGACTCATCTTGGTATTACTAATATTAAGTAGTTCTATCAAGGGTTGACAAACCATGAAGGTGTTTATTATTTGAGGATGGGGGTGGCCAATCGGGCAGTTGTTGCGAGTTTTTGCGATTCTAATAAAGATTATTGGGGTCATGGTGTCGTTAGAAAAAATTATCAACACGCCCCCTCCATAAGGGAGAAACACATCGATGTCAAAGGTGCTCTCAGGAGGGGAAATGAATATATTAAATTGAAATCATAGCTTTATTGTTGTCTTCTCTTTTCTTTACCTAGTTGTAATTATTATTTCCTCTATATATCATATCAATAAGAAATATGGATTTTTTATGATGAAATGAACTCTGCAGAAGTTTAGAAAGTTTGGGCAATCGAGCAGAGTCTTGGAAATGTTGACCATTATAGGTTGGCAGTTATACTCCTCGACTACAAGAGTTATACCACCACATTTTTTATGAGGATATTTGAATAAGCAATGGTCATCCCTATTTCCCTGCGCGATCACAAAGCTTCAACCTCCTATGATTTAAAGGGGGGATGATCAAATGTGTAAGGAACATCATCTTCCTTTGAACAATTGGATGTCTTAATAACTCCTTCTACGAGGCTTTCTTATGGTGCTTGTTCAAAAGGAAATTTAGAAATTTGATTTCTAAAAATGTGGTACCAAGTCTCCCCTTACTACTGTTGGGCATGGATGGAGACTTTGCTCTATCGATGAGCTAAAAAAGTGAGACTGGGGGGATTTCCAATCTCATGGACAATGATGATTCACCCTTTTAAATAGGCTTAAGTAGGATCACATTCCTCCTCCCCCACTGGTCGTTGCGGGCAAAACGAATGCTGATAAAGGCAAGAGCATTGCACAATTTATAGTCGTGTTCTCCGACGTGGACCGAGACTTAATTTGGTCAGGGATATTTCCTACTATTTGATAAGTTGCTTCCACCTTATCATATGCTCATAATATATCCCTTGTATGTTCATCGTCTATATGTCTTTTTATTGACATTTATTTTTTTCTTCTATTTCCCCCACATTTGTTAGCCCATTGTTTGGATGTTCTTAGTTGACTATCATTACTTGTTGGAGAGGAATGATGCGTTGAAGAATTATGCCATTGATGTTGAGGTGCATTTTATGAGTTTGACAAGTATCAGGAAAATTCTCGACTGTTTAATTCTGCCCAAGTGCAAAATACGGTGAAGCTCAAAAAATATATCCAAACCCTTAAGGTTTAGAAAACCAAACTTCAAAAGAAGAATGACGAATCAACTGCCTTGGTCATCGCTGTAGATCAGTATAAGAAAGATGCTTAAACTTCCAAGCTCTAGACCGAGATTACTAAGACAGAGGATAATGAGGATAAAGTCAAGAAGGCTCTAGATAGCATGCCGCAGGTGAAATTTGAGATAAGGCATTGGACAAAGTTGGAGACAAAATTACATACCTCGTAAATGATTTTTTTTTTAAATGATTGGGATATGAACCTTTTGAAGGATAGTATCATCGAGGACTCTAGCCTATTTAAATATATTAACGCATGTTTCCCTCCTTAAATTAGGGAGGAAGAAGATGAGGAGGATAAGGATGAGGACGAGATTGAAGGACAAGTTGTTGATACTAGGCATACTCAAGGGAAAGTCGGACAAGATGATACTACTAGTCTTACTCAGGGGAAAGTCTAATAAAGTGATTTAACTTGGACTAATCGATTGGAAGACACAACCATTGTTCCAAATACCGAGAAAGATAAGGTCAACGAGAATTCTCCTTACGACTTTTAAGAAGAATTGCATTTCTTTTCTTTTTAATCAATGATGTAGAATATTCCCACATTCGTTATCCGTTAGTGAAATTGATATTTCTATTCAATTATTGCATGTTCATTTGTTTTGGAATAATCTTTATATTTTGTTTTATTTTCCAATCTCATATACTCTATAACCCGTTCATGTAGTTTGATGTGAGACTTGCAACAGTCGTCTTTACTCAGCACGACTTTTAAGAAAGAAGTGGAATCTTTGCAGATGGTCGTTGTGAGGATGTTGATTATGATCTCGACTAGGCCTTATGCCTTTATATGTCTACCCAGACAGAGAGGCTTTTTAGATTTACATCGCCTTTTTCACCAGGTTGTGGCACATAACACAACCTTTCATGACATTATCCTTGCCAATCAGAGTAATCATAGGGACGCGTTATTCAATTTTAGGGATAAATTGATAAAAAGGTGGCAATGTTTAGTGGAGAAAGAGGAATTCGCAAGAAGTAGGCCAACTTAAGTCCGCACATGAAAGGAAGAGCTTCGCTCTGTGGTCCAGCCTCATATGCATGAGAGAGATCACTAATTTTCTCGATAAAGAGAACAATGATTTCAGTGTTCATCTTACGAGATTTGATAAGTCCCGAACAATAGAAAAAAATGGAGAAGGAGACTCTTTTATTAAAAAATAAAATGGTCAACTAAAAAAGAGTCGAAGAAGTCTTAAAAGTTTTTCAACGACAAGGATGCAACCTCGTAGGTACCTCTTACTCTCATGATAAAGAGAGGTTATTATATGTTCGAAGAGATATAGAATACATAAAAGTCTTTGGATAATAAAGTGACGCGCATCTAGAGCCTATCCGGAAGGCTTGATCGCTTTACATTATAATTTCATAAGAAACATCACCATTTATGGATGAATGGCTATGATGAGGCCTTTCTCCGTATGGATGTTACCATGAATGATGTTTGGAATGTTGGCTGTAATAATGCATTTTATAATGCCATGGTATTGGCAAATGTAGCAAAGGAGTCTGAATTATTGTATTCTTATGCCCTGGTTTATTTTGCCAACTAAAGCCCCACTATCGGCTTGAAGTTTTGTGGATCCATATGGATGTTATTCCAATTATCTTGAGAATATAGTTCCTCAATGACTATGTCCTGTATGAAGGTGATGGACTTTACTAACCTCCAAAATTTATTGATAGAGTAATTCTTGGAGGGCCATCAAGAATAAAACATTTGTATGAGATTGTTGGTCCTTATGTATTAAATGTTCTACCTGCTGAAGTTGGAGCGCAAGAAGTCATATCTCATCGTTAGCACGACAAATAAAACTTTTTTAACTTTTCTCAGTGTCAATTATTTTAATTTCCCATTTTTTGTAACAAATTTAAAGTGTTAATGGAATTATTTGTACTTTGTTTCCGTTTGCACTGCGTGGTCATTGGTCTTACCTTTTAGGGGATGTAATCACATCAAATCTTAGGCCTAGATCTAGAAAAGCAAGAATGCACCAATTTTTGGGGTCGTTCCCCATATAGGATTTTTTTCGAAATGGGTGGACATGGTTGATTATGTCTCTCTAGTAGGCCTTTTAACGGATGTACCCAATTATCTATGTTTTATTAATCGTCATATCATTTTGAGTTTGGTTGATGATTAGATGATCAACCCGTAAGTCTGTACACACACATTTCAATTTAGATATGGTATTTAGTCAACATGTTAGTCATTCTTAAACTAATACATTTGAAATAAGATAATCATCATAGTAAGAGGGAATATTCCTAAGAAAAACTCATTCTTTATTAAATACTCATTTTCCTTCGACTTGGACCAATGCATAGCGATAAATATTATACACATAAATATGTGCTACAAATATAAAAGAACATCCAAAAAAATAATTCAACATTTACACCAATTAAATAAACTTAGACTTGAAAGTAAAACTTCTTTTTTTGTGTGCATTCTAAGTCAGGGAACCTCTTTGACCTTAATTATTTTTAATTGGTATAGTTCCATCAAGTCGTCTTGTATTTCTTTTAATATCCCTTCCAAATTTAGCTCGAGTTTCGCATATAAGGGCTTCTTAGAATTTCCCACAATATTTTTCAATACATAGTCTCCAACCTTGAAGCTCCTCATTGTGACTCCCTTGTTGTATTGGTTGGCCAACTGTTGTTGCTAGGAGGCAAGATTTACAAGAGTTAATTCCTTTTTTGTAGCTTAAGTAAAGTTCTGTTGTGCTAGATTTTCTTTAAATGTCTCGGTATACTAAGGTAGTTTTCATATCCGATAGACCTATTTATAATGGGATGACTGCCTCCACTCCATGATCTAAATCAAAGGTTGTTTCCCCTCTTCATCTTCTAGGCATAAATTGATATGCCTAAAGAATGCGCCAAAGTTTGTCGACCTATGCAGCTTTTGCCTTCTATATTCTCTTCCTAATTC
The DNA here is from genome assembly GCA_949130495.1 of Sambucus nigra. NCBI lineage: Eukaryota > Viridiplantae > Streptophyta > Magnoliopsida > Dipsacales > Adoxaceae > Sambucus > Sambucus nigra. Next base: position 672,523,667 of record OX422215.1, read on the forward strand.
CGCTAAGGACTATCTTGCTTGAAGCTTCTTCCTTCCCGCTTCTATGAGGATATTCCATTGAACTATATCAGTATCTAATGTTGTTCTTACCCCAGAAGATTTTAAATAAGTCTCTCTCAAATTGACTCATGTTATCAGTGATGATGATTCGAGGAATTCCAAATCTTGTTATAAAGTCTTTCATATGAAATTGGTCATCCAGACATCTCGAATGTTTGCGAGGGTATTTATTTTAAACCACTTATAGGAATAATTTATGCCGACCAATGAATACTTTTTGGATACCATAAGTTAGGTATAGTGGACTAACGATGTCTAGCCCCCACTCATAAAATGCCATGGGCTTGTGAGAAACTTGAGGTTGCCGACGGGGTGATTGACTAATGGGGAGAAAAGTTAGCATTTTTGTATACTTTTGAGCATATGCGACCATATCCTACTGAATATACGACCGCCATCACCACAAGTTAATTGTTGGTCTTTTTAGCGAGGAGGGTGGGTGATGGAATTCGCAGTTCAGAAGAAGGCTTTGGGATTGGGAGCTTCAGGAGGTGGATATGTTCATTGAATGGTTGAACTCAGCACCGCGCCCAACGGATAGGGAGGACTACATGCATTGGAAGGGAGGGGGCAGGGGTGTTCTCGGTTAGAAACTACTATAATATTCTGTGTGGTAACGAGGGCAACTCGGTTCGATTCCATTGAAAGAATATTTGAAAGGTGAAAGTTCTGCCGAAGGTCAGATTTTTTATGTGGACGGCAGCTAGACAGGCCATCCTGACGCTCAAAGGGCTTCAGAAAAGGAGTTTTCGGCTCGCTAGTCCTTGATTATGTAAGGAGGACGAAGAGAAGACCAATCACCTTCTTTTACACTGAAAGGTGGCAACTGGATTGTGGGATATTTTCTTTACCATCACTAGGATTTCTTGGATTATGCTCGGGTCAGTGAGGGCTCTCTTAGAGGGCTGGAGACCCCCGACGGGGCGTTCTGTTCTCAGACGTGTGTGACGGTTAGTTCCTCACTGTATTTTTTGGACGGTTTGAAAGGAGAGGAATTCGAGATGTTTTAATGGTAACGAGATTGCGCCCCCGAGACTTCGTTATCTATTTTTTAGCACGCTTATGTGTTGGTATAAAAATTTCTTGGCAGCCACGACAATGGAGGTTCTCGAGTTTGTAGACAAGCTTCAATCGGTTCTGTAGCATGTGATATCTATGTTGGGGTTTATTTATTTTATTCTTTTTTGACTTTTCTTGTTCATCAGCATGTTTAGTTGCTTGGTATACTCCCTATATACGGGTTCAGTCCATTTGCGAGTTTTTTAATGGCATTTAATTATAAAAAAAAAAAATACAAAACTTTATGTAGTATACATTTAACGTTAGGATCTAAGATTAACATGATTATTACATGCAATTATTATGGGGAACAAACATGAATCTTGATTTAATAACGGTAAAATGACAAATTAGCCATGAAAGAAGACTAAACACAATCTTTATAATATTATAAAATGTTTTACCACGTAGCTTGCTCATCGCGGGTTTACACCTATATATTCTTAAGTCCATCATCAAAGATATTAGTAAAAGCATCCACTTCATCTTTGGTGAACGACGATCCAACTTCTAGACCTCTCCCTTTACAGCCATTAATTGACATTTCGCCTGCGGGGAGACCCATTTCAAACTTTTTAGGCATTCCCCACCCAAAATCTATATTCTATATCATGAATGAATGGTAAAGCTAGGCGAACCACTAACCCCTGATACCCGCCTCCCATTTAGTGCTTCCAGTTCCAACATCCATGTTTCTGCACCATGTAACACCCCTTTGTCATTATTTACCATTTTGTTAATAGCCCCTCCTATAACCTCAACTCCATTTAGAAACCCTTCTTCACCCATCAATTTCATACTCTTCACAAATGCAATACATGGGGATACACAATTGCCGAAGTAAGTTGCAGGTAAGGGCGGATCCAATCGAGCACGACAATTTACTGGACAAATTATGTGCTCCATTTCCTACCTAGTTGCATCAAGTAATTTAGCTAAACAACTCCACATGTAAGCACATACTACAACAAAAGATGATACATGTATTATTTTCCTTCTTTGATCCAATGACACCAATTTCTTGAGTTGCAATATTTCGTTCTGGCTTATAACAAAAGAGGCTCGAACCGTGTTGGTTGGAGAGAAAGAAATGTGCCCAGCTCCATAGTCTGCAGGTTCATTACTCTTTTGAATTTGTTCCGAATAAATTTGGTATAGCCCATTTTGGTCTGGGACCACGATCCTATCATAAACTGGGAAAGGTCCTCTTGTTAGCAACTGCTCTTCTAAGCTAAATTTCGATATTAAAACCCACGCCCTTCTAGAATCCGTCATGCTGCTGCCATCCCCAACCACGTGGTTGTGAGTCATTCCGATACAAATGCCATAATTTGGGAAAAGTGTGACTTGCAAAGCTAAAAGTACGTCTGGTAGTTGAGGTAGAAGAGAAATAAATTCAAACATATTACGAGATTTCTTGCCGGTATGGTAATTGAAATCATAATCGCACACAGCAAATATTACAGGAATGGAGTCCCCTTCCACGTAAGCATTTAATCATGTAGTATTAATCAAGTTGAAAGCCGGATTATTAGACGTAACTAGCATGTAATCCGCGCGATGCGTAAGCGTTTTAAAGAAAAAATTCTTAAAATTTATTTTAAATAATCCTAATAATATAAATTGATAATAGTAGATAGAATTTGTAAATATATTATGCTTTATATTTAATTGTATGAGTAAAAATAATTATTCAAAATTAAGGTTGATAATTTTGGCACGAAAGGGTGATACGATTCGAATTTGGTTCAAAATTTACACAATATATCATTTTTAATCCTGTTCGGGCGGTGGTTTTAGGCATGGAATTCTCAAAATAATGACTTGTAAATTGTTAAAAAAGTTCTATCATCGACAATATCAAACCAAACCATTTTTTTACTATTTATTAACATATAAAAACAATCAAACTAAACAAAATATATTCAGAAGAAAGAATACAATAAATATATGAATTGGTAAACACATGAATTCTATAGAAATATTACATTTCTGAAAGAACTATCAATTTTCTCAATGAAGAACCCAGGTAGAACCTGCTCAGGACCGACCACTTGAGGAGTCGTACGCATTTGTTGGGATATAAACTCTATTATTGATTCATAAATTCGATGCATTTGCTATGATATAGTGACGTGTCGCATTCTTGAAATCTGTTTTGATTCATTCCTAATGAAACCATGACACGTATATGAACGCGATATGTTATTATGTGACACCACATTTGCACCCCGTGTACCAACCAAGTCCCACCACACGCTTAAACAATTTCTAACCACAGACCACTATTTCCACCACTTCCATGAACCTCCATGACCATTGGAGAAGTGATATACATAAAAAATAAAAAAAACAATCAAGCACCTCCATCATCGCAAACCACCACTACAACCCGGCAAGGTAAGCTTCAACACCCAAGCAGATTTCAATACCGATGTTGTGCTTATAGCACAACCAAGTGTTATAAGCACTCGCATTTATATCCAAATTTATATAGAGTATAGCGTGTATATATATATATATATATATATATATATATATATATATATATATATATCCAAATTTATAATACACTGTGCTTATAGCACAACCAAGTGTCATGCGTAGGATGACAATTTAAAAATGTTAATTTTAGAAAATGAGACAATAACATGAGGAATTGAGCATTGATTAATCGGGTTGCGTAGCATTATACCTGTTGATCATTCTACACCTACAAACGATTTGGCATTATATTAAAGTAACAGAAATTATGGAGTCTCACACCCAAAAAGAAAAGAAAAAAAAAAGCACGGCAAAGGAACAATTTAAAAGTAAAGAATAAACTGCCTTTTTTTCTCTCCGTTAACGGATTACCGTCCATTTGGGTTTCCTAGCACTTTTATGTGAGCATAATCAACGTCAGGTATAGCATGTGTCAAATTACTTTATAATATTGTACTGGAATTGCTGAATTAATTTTGCTAATAGTGGCTAATTTAAACTAATAGAAGGAAGCTCTGAAACTTTAGTACGACGATGATGTTCCTATGTGATTCAATTACTGCTCATTAGCTGGCTATATTGTTCAAAATTAGTCATTAAATAAAACGAATTATGTTGAGAAAAAACTATTTTCATGTCATGACTATTACCCCAGGATCCATAGGACATCATCACATGGGTCCTGTCTGTGTATATCAAGTACATAAAACTTTTTTTTTTTTTTTTTGGTAAGGTATTTTTTATACCACAAGGTGTCCGGACCAGTTTACGCGCACCTCGACTAATTCCCGTTTGCGATTCGTGGCTTTCGCTGATCAAGCATTATTTTAACGCTGTCAGGGATCGAACTAGGACATCAATCCAATCCACCACAATATATTAAGTACCGACTGACCCAGCATGTTTTAATGTTATTGTTTGAATACCACGACCACATATATTAAGTAATAATAATTATGTGGATACCTAAGATTTAGTACCGACTGCTTAGATTTTAATGCAGGAGTCTTCGATGGTCATACAATTTTCTTATTGAGTGGACAAATAGCATTTATTTATTTTTTCCCCGTATATAATGGTTACATTGAAATTTGAAGTATTATGAAGAATAGTTGAGTGTCGTGAAAACATCTTTTGCATTTAAGGCATCTTGGTATTTTGCATTAAATTCTCGGGTAGAGCTATTCCCACTGCAATTAATTCCTAAAACATTCTAAAATCATGTAAAATGACAAAATAACCTTTTGATACGTATACACACCTATTAACATATTAAAAGTAAAACATAATTAATAAATTTTTATGAAAAAACAGTTTTGAACTATTTTTTTAAGTTGAATGATTACTCTATTTTTTCAATAAAAATTAAAACCGTTGAAATGTATGTCAAATAATAAAAAAGAAACCGAGTTCTCTTTTAAAATAAAGCCTGAGTTTTTTTAATAAAAAAAAGGGGGACAAAAAAAAGTGTCTTTTTTGTCAAATTTTATAACTCCCATTTGATTGTTTTTAATAAAGAAAATAAAAGAAGAATTTAAAAAAATCCTAGAATAAATATTTTTTGTCGTTTTTTCTTTACTTAAATAGAACAACTTGTTTTTAATAGAAAACGATAAACATTCCCAAAAAAAAAAAATTTATTTACAGTAATTCTATCAAAGTAAAGAAAAAATGATACAAATATTTATTCTCGGATTTTTTTAAATTCTTCTTTCATTTTCTTTATTAAAAATCAAACGGGTTTTATAAAATTTAACAAAAAGAGAGTTTTTTTGTGCCCTTTTTAATAAAAAAAGTTTTTTAAAAGAGGACTCAGTTTTTTTAATGTAGGCGCTCGTTTTTATTTTTGTCGTTAACAAATATGTTTTTTATGTGCTCTTTTTTTTTACATATGTTTTTTTTTTAAATTTGATGTCTTAGAGATGTGATTGGTTAGTGCCGCTGGTGCGAATCCACATTCATTAAATGATATAGGTCCGCGCCAGCGGCATTGACCAATCGTGTCTCTAAGACATAAAAAAAAATTCAAAAAAAAAACAATCGCGTCTCTAAAAAATCAAATTTAAAAAAAAATATACATATATAAAAAAAAAGAGCACGTAGCACAAAAAAAAAAAATTATCGACAGTAATAAAAACGAGAGCCTACATTAAATATAATAAAATTCATAAAGATTTATTAATTTTGTTTTTCATAAAGTTTAGTAAAACAATTTTTTTTTCTAAAAAAAACAGGTTTTCATAAAGATTTATTAATTATCTTTTACTTTTAGCATGTTAATAGGAGTGTGTAAGTTTTGTCATTTTATAAAATCTATTTATGTAAAGGAAAAATGATAAAAAATATTTATTCTCGGATTTTTTTAAATTCTTCTTTTATTTTCTTTAATAAAAAAAATCAAACGGGTGTTATAAAATTTGACAAAAAAGACACTTTTTCCTCCCTTTTTTTATTAAAAAAACTCAGATTTTATTTTAAAAGAGAACTCGTTTTTTTATTATTATTTGGCATATATTTCAACGGTTTTAATTTTTATTAAAAACAGAGTAATTATTTAACTTAAAAAAATAGTTCAAGACTATTTTTTCATAAAGATTTATAATTATATTTTACTTTTAACATGTTAATAGGAGTGTATAAGTATCAAAGGGTTATTTTGTCATTTTACATAATTTTGGAGTGCCTTAGGAATTAAGTTGAGTGGGAATAGCTTTACCCACTCTAATTTTATCCTTTCAAATTTTATCACAAATTCACTTTAACATTTGCATCTTCACTATACTCATTTTATGCACATTTTGTTACATGGTTACCCAACACTCTATTCCATATAATATGATGGGTCTAATGATCATCCTATTAAAATTTTCTTTTAATTTTAAAATTATACTTTTATCACACAATACGTCAATAGCACGTTTCTGCCTGACCCAGCATGTTTTAATGCTATTGTTTGAATACCACGACCACATATATTAAGTAATAATAATTATGTGGATACCCAAGATTTAGTACCGATTGCTTGGATTTTAATGCAGGAGTTTTCGACGGTCATACATTTTTCTTATTGAGTGGTCAAATAGCATTTATTTATTTTTTGAGTGTTGTGAAAACATCTTTTGCATTTAAGGCATCTTGGTATTTTGCATTAAATTCTCTTATGGGCCCATTGATATAGCCACTACAGTTGTAGACAACCGTATGTTATTAGAAAAAATCTATTTGAACAGATATATTTGTACAGAGGATTGTACCGAGTGAATAAAGGGTGATTTTGTGGGTTCATTTGATATTCATACATTAATATTTTATATGTTAAAAAAATTGGATCTTATGTTTTAATTTAAAAAGATCATAATCCACAACATAAAAATGGTTATTTTTTTAAAAAAACATTTTTTTAAAAACCTGGATTTGTCCAGCTGGATTTTTTTTAATAGAAACTAAAAATTTGTATTTTCAATAAAAATTGTTTTTATTTTTAAAAAACTATTTTTTTTTAAATTTAAAATATTTTTTTGAATGTTTAAAAAACTAAAAATTTGTATATTTAATAAAAGCCATTTTAAAAAAAATTCATTAAATGACGTGGGTCAGCACCAATGACACTAACCAATCGCGATTATGATGTGGATCCACGCTAGCAGTACTAACCAAACGCGATGGTGATGTGGGTCCACGCCAGCGGCACTAAGCAAACGCGATGCTGATGTGGGTTCGCGACAGCGACACTAATTAATCGCGATGATGACGTGGGTCCGCGTCAGCGGCACTAACCATCCTGATAATGATGGGTCCGCGCCAGCGGCACTAACCAATCGCGATGATGTTGTCGGTCCACGCCAGCGACACTAACCAATCGCGATGATGATGTGAGTCCGCGCTAGCGGCACTAACCAATCGCGATATTGTGGGTCCACGCCATCTCTTAAAAAATTGTTTTTCATATTTTTAATAAAAAAAATATACTGTTTTTTAAATAAGAGATTGTTTTTAAAAAAATAAAAGTAAAAATTATTTTTTTGAAAATAAAATAAGATTTCAAATTTTTTTTTGAAAATAAAATATTTTTACACTATATCGCGATTGGTTAATGATGTTGGTGCGGACCCAATTTTTTTTTGAAAATAAATTTTTTTACACAATAAAAAAAACTATTTTTTTTATAATAACAGGAGAACAGTTTTTTTTATATAAAAAATAGTTTTTGTATCCATTGTTAAAAACAAAAAAATAAGAATCTTAAAAAAAATAAGAGAGAGAAATGAAAGATATGTGATCACGTCACTATGTACATACTCTGTACAAAAAAATCTAGCTGCAAATAGAAAAGCTCATGTTATTAATGTAATATTTGAATCTCCAAATCAACTTCCTTTTCTACGCTTTGTCTTAAAACATCTGAGACTTGTTAGTTTTTTATGAAATCATTAATGGTCATTCCGAGTTAATACAATATGCCAAAATCAACCATGAGTCCTTTTTTAGTATATATGTGGATATTGAACTCACCTCAACCCTTTCTTTTTACATTTAATTTTATTGGAGAGAGATTGTAGTTCTCCAAGTGATTCAACATCATTGTATAGAACTTGCATGAGAACTGATTGTACTGATTCTAATTAAATTAGAATTACGATTGTTGTTTTATCGATAATGTTAATACAATCATCCACTCTAATTGTGCTAGTGGTAGAAGAAAACATCATAGATTCAGATAATATCCGTTGGCCTAAGATTCGAAACTCCTCAACGGATATCTGATAGTAAGCAAAGCATGTGTTAGGATAGCTCTAACACAACGTTCGTACTATTAAGCTCGTATGAGCGGGTCCAATTGATTCGTTCATGTGGAGGTTCTGAATTATCAATAATAATAATAATAATAATAATAATAATAATAATAATACAATCAATTCCCAAGACATTATATAACTGCTACTAAAAAGCTTGCATACTAACACTTGATAAAACTTATCAGGTTATTACACATCTATTATATACTATAAAATATTATACAAGAATTAAAACTCTACATTGAAAGTGTCAATGTGGCACTCTACATTTTAAGACTATTTTCTCTTTCCTCTTTGATTTCATTTATCTTGTCTCTCCATCGGAATGTCTTTTCTCCTACCCCAAAGTTGCTCTAAACCTTCTCTCTACGTTTTTACTATTGCAAGTTGTGGTGACTTTTCGTCTCATCTTAACCCTTCATATCCCCTATCTCTTATATTCTGTACATATCACAACCGTTTCTCCAATCTCAACAACTCTTTAAGCTCATATCCTTTTCTGAGTGATACTTCTCTCTCCTACGCGCTTCCTTTTCTTTATGTCAATCTGTAAAACAAATTTTCATATTCATCGTGGACGTTAATACTTAATTGAAAAAATGATGGTTTCTTTTATACAAGACTTCAACTTGTATAAAATCAATCTGATCCACTAAAAGAAACCAAGTTGGGGTGTGGGTCTGGATTTGAAGACTTCAACTTGGTTTCTTTTAGTGGATCAGATTGATTTGGTTCGAATAATGGTTTCGATTGATGGCTTTGGGGGGATTTGGAGTGACGATAGTCTTGGAAGTGGTTTTGTGCAAGTGTCTGGAAGATTTTGGTAAGGATGGATGAGGTTGAAAAGAGTTTGTGCGGATAGAGAGCTAAAGTGGTTCTCTCTCCAAAATGTGTTTTTGATTAATTTTTTTGAATATCTGATGGGTAGATGCTTTTGGGTGGAGGGTTAGTGGATTCCTTGTGGTGTGTTTTCATTTGAGTTACTAGAGGCATTGACACGTTATCAAATTCAGGGTTTGGCTCTTTCCTCTTCTTTCGTTATGGCCTGATAATCTCCTCTTACAACTACTTTTTGATCATCAAACTCTGATACTACATGAAACCACACCCATCACCAAAAAGATCACCAAAAGCCTACCTAGTCGTGCATATATTAGTTGGACTAGTAAAAAAATTTAGTGCAATATTTTTTTACTTGTATTTGTAGATATAAATAATGATGATAATAAATGTTAAACTGTAAAAAATAAGTTTTAAAAAATGAACTTCTAATTTTTTGTAAGAAATCTATAAGGTTGGCCTCGAGAATTTGGAACCCAAGGAGAACTCTCAATATCAGGCCTCTTTATGCTTAATATCTGCGACAAAATTTAACTATTTATTGTCATAATAGCATCCCACAATTCAATATATTTTCATCCCAAAATTCAAGTATGGGTTGAATTTAAATTGACAGTCTCTGTATATAAAAGAAAATATGTGTTCTTTAGGGGGGGAAAAGTAAAAAAAAACATATTATTTTTTTTTTAATTTTTTTTTTTTTGGGGGGGGGGGGGAGGGGGGGTTAAGGTTTATACCATTTTTAATTTAAATTAGTTAAGAAAATGTAAATTAAATTAACTAATTTACAAAATTATAATCATAAGTAAATCTAAACTCAAAAGTTAAAATATCTTGGACTTTAAGGTGTGATGTTAGAACTAATTTTGTGGTTAGTTGTATTGTTCTCGGCACGATTGCACCAAATATGACTTATTTTATGAAAAAAAAATAACATACTATAGCTCTGTTGGATTGAATAAGGGAGCTCATGCTTCTTTAAAAGTGCATGCGACCAGTTGGTCTATTATCATTATTGATTGAGTATTTACATTAATTTAAATTTGGGACCACTACAAGAAAAATGAATATTAAGGACGGGAGTATTAGGGACGGCCGTGTCATTTTGTCCCTAATACTATACCAAAAGGGACGGTTTTAATTACCGTCCTTTTTGATAGTAACAAAAGGGACGGTTTTTTAAAAACCGTCCCTTTTGGTATTTCTCAAAAAGGACGGTAATTAAAACCGTCCCTTAAAGCATATACGGATTTTTAGCGCTAATTTTTCCCGGGTTATTTTAAGGGACGGAATTCAAAATCGTCCCTTTTGCTATATCAAAAGGGACGGTTTGTAAAATCCGTTCCTTTTGATATAGCAAAAGGGACGGTTTTAAATTCCGTCCCAGTTAATAAAAATTATTTTTTTATTTTTTTCAAATGAGTATTTGGGACGGATTGGTGTAACCGTCCCTTTTAAGATACCAAAAAAGACGGTTTTAAAATCCGTCCCTTTTGGTATAAATTATTTTTTATTTCCCCCCCACTTTTTTGGGCAAAAGGGACGGTTACATCCGACCCTTTTAATGTTTTCCCTAATTTTTTCCCCACTTATTCCAAAAATTGGCCTAATTCTACGTTTTGGACTCCCGCTCTCTGTGTGTGCTCTCGCGCTCTCTTTCGCTCGCTCCGCTGCGCAGCCCTATCCCTCCACCTCTCGCCTGCCCTAGCCCCGCTCCACTCCTCCGCCTCTCCCCTGCCCTAGCCCCACTCCACCCCTCCGCCTCCTCCACCTCTCCCCTGCCCTACCCCAGCTCCACCCCTCCGCCTCCTCCTCTCTCCCTTTGCCTCCGCCTCTCCCCTGTGGACAGGTATTAATCCCTTCTGCAATATATATATATATATATATATATATATATATATATATATATATATATATATACACACACACACACATATACACTATCTGTATTGATTTGTTTAGACATTTGTTAGGGATTTGTTTAGATTGTTATCATAGTAGTTTAGGCATTTTTTACAGTTTTGTTTAGTGATCTGTTTACATATTTTAACATATTAGTTAGGGATTTTTATGCATTTAACATCAATAAGTGTAAAGCAGATTTTTAATTATTTATAGCAAACCAGCTTTAAAAAATAAAAAATAAAAATCAGATTGGATTACCGGATCGGACTACCGGATTGTTAAAAAATTCGGATTCGGTTGCCAATGTACTGATCCGTGTCTGACTATCGGATCCCGTCCGAATCCGAAAATGTCAAACGGATTATAGCTACAAGATTTATAGTTTTTATAATTTGCTAAATCCCATGTGCCAAATGAGAACGAAGGATTTCATTTTTTTCCAGTTTATTGTTGCTTTGTACTCCTTCCATGTTTAATTAGGAATTCATGTTTATAACATTGATACGGACACTTTTAGAACATTGACACGAACAAATGATATTCAAATGCAATTTTGTATATATTTATAAATCTTTTTTTCAATTTGTAATAGGGGTTCAATAAGATCAATATGGATAAGAGTTGGATCGGAGGAGATAGGACCACAAAGGCGTACGCCGATGGAGTTCAAATCTTTATTGATTTTGCATATAGAAATAAGGATATTCTTACTTCTAGCATCAAATGCCCATGTAGTACTTGTGTTAATCGTGTCTACTATAACTCACAAACTGTGAGGAATCACATAGAGATGTATGGTTTTGAAAAGAGTTACAAGAATTGGATTTATCATGGGGAATCATTGGGTGATTTTAATATCAACGTAAATAGTTGGAGCGATGGTATGGTTGTTGATGATGTATTAGCTGATTTGAAGTCGGGGGCAAGCATGATTGCAATGGTTCAAGAAGTAAGGGGGATTCCATGTAGAGAGGAAAATATGGGCAATGATGAAGAACCTAACATCGAAGATCATGACGTGCCCGACGCAGACCTCCCAGAATATTTTAGATTTTTAAAAGAGGCACAAAGTGAGTTGTATGAGAATTTTCCTAAGGACATTACCGAATTGTCATTTGTTGTTGAATTATTGCACTTGAAACAACTAAATGGATGGACAAATCGTTCTTTTACGATGTTGATGTTATTCTTGCAGAAGGTGTTCCCGAAAGCCAAGATTCCAAAATCCTTTTATCAAGCTAATAAATTGATAAAAGATTTAGGATTTAAGTATGAAACGTGGGATGCATGTCCTAAGAGTTGTATGTTGTTTCGAAATGAGAGCGAGAATCTTGAGAAATGCAAAATTTGTGGGGAATCTAGGTTCAAAAATGAATTTGATAGTGGTGAGGGTACAAAAGTAGCAGCGAAAAAGGTAAGGTATTTTCCTTTGAAACCGAGATTACAACGATTGTATTGGTCATCGCATACTGCTCCACTAATGAAATGGCATGCTGATGAACGAATCGATGATGGCGTGTTGAGGCATCCTGCTGACTCCCTTGCATGGAAGACATTTGATGAGCGAAATCCATCTTTTGCGAGTGATTGCCTCAATGTTAGACTTGCACTAGCAACTGATGGATTCAATCCGTTTGGTAATATGAGCATTGCTCACAGTACTTGGCCTATTGTGCTAATGATATTAAACTTGCCCCCATGGTTGTGTATGAAACAACCCCACTTAATTTTATCTGTTCTTATTGACGGACCAAAAGGGCCCGGTGATAAAATTGATGTATATTTACAACCACTAATTGATGAGTTGAAAGAGTTATGGGCAAATGGGGTACGTACTTATAATGAATCAGTGAAACAGTTTTTTCAGTTTCATGCGGCGTTGTTATGGACAATTAGAGATTTTCCTGGTTATGCCATGTTATCAGGATGGAGCACAAAAGATGAATTTGCTTGTCCTTGTTGCATTAAGGACCATCAAGCTATACGATTGAATAACGGTCGTAAGTACTGTTATTGGGGTCATCGTCGATTCTTACAAATGCGACATAAATCTCGGAAAGAAAAAGTTACATTTAATGGCAAGGTTGATATGAGGCCACCACCATTGAAACTAACTGGATCACAAGTTCTGCAACAATTAGATGAGCTTGACGTTGTAACTGAATATAAGAAAGAAGACGTGCTGAAAAGAATGATAAGAGACCAAAATGAAATTGAGCTTGCAAAAAAAACTAAAGGTAATATTTTGAAAAAAAGACTGAATTGGAAGAAGAAAAGTATCTTTTTTGAATTGCAATATTGGGAGCATAATTTGATTCGCTATAATCTTGATGTCATGCATATTGAGAAGAATTTTTGTGACAATATTCTTTTTACATTGTTGGGCATCAAAGGGAAAACAAAGGATAATTTAAATGCTCGCAAAGACCTCAAAGAGATGAGTATTAGGCGCGTGCTACATCCTCAACCGCGAGGAGCAAATCAACAGTATGTGGCCCCAGCAGATTTTACGATGAGCAACAAAGAGAAAGATATATTCTTGAAAGTGCTGTTGAATCTCTAAGCTCCAGATGGTTATTCTTTGAATATTTCACGATGTGTGCACCCTCAAGAGAGAAGCATTTGGGGACTTAAGAGTCATGGCAATCACATTCTAATGCAACAACTACTCCCGATAGATGTACGTAGGGTATTGCCAAAGCATGTTGTCAAAGCTTTAATTGAATTAAGTAATTGCTTTGCGATACTATGCTCAAGTGTAAATACTTTAGCTGACTTGGAGAAATTTGAAGACCGTATGGCTCTTACTTTATGCAGTCTAGAGAAGATATTCCCTCCAGAATTTTTTGATGTGATGGAACATTTGCCCATGCATTTGACTGATGAACTAATAATTGACGGGTCAGTGCTTTATCGTTGGATGTATCCAATGGAAAGGTATCTACACACATTGAAACTCTATGTGCGAAATCGTGCTCATCCTGAGGCCTCAATTGCTAAGTCTGTTCTTTTATAAGAGTGCATGACCTTTTGCTCGAGGTATTTGGGTGATAACGTGGAAACCAAGTCAACTCGACCTATTAGAACAGATGACAAAGGTAATGAATCTGGTCGCGCTGTTGGGAAAAAAGTTCAAATTCATCTTGATGAAGAAACATTGGTTCAAGCTCATCGTTATGTGCTTTTTAACATTGATTCAGTGGCACCGTTCATCAAGTAAGTTAGGTTTTTGCCTTAACAACTTGCACAACTTTGTTACTTGTAGGTTTTGATACATTCGTTATGAAATTGACATGTGTGCGTTTTTATAGAAAACATATTGTGGAACTTTCAAAAGAGTATCCTCAACTTTCATAGCACCATATTCAACTCCTTCATAATGAAAAATTCAGCACATGGTTTAAGAATCATGTAAGTCGGTTTATTCCTTGTTAATCTTAATAGTGCTCTAGTATATTTGCTATATAAAATTTTGATTACCCTTTTTGTTGGGCAAATATCAGGTGCGGAGTTTGACAAATAATGCCCAACTACCCGATGAAATTAGGAGTTTGCCTTTAGGCCCTCTAAAGGATGCTTTTAGATTCCACTCTTATATTGTTCGTGGTTTTCGATTTCAGACAAAGGCAGTTGATCAACGTAGAAAAACTCGAAATAGTGGGGTGGTTCTAAAAGCTGCACAGATGAGTTATTCTAGTCGTAGAGACAAAAATCCTCTTTTAGGGGATGTTACTTTCTATGGATAGGTTACAAACATCATTGAGATTCGTTACCTTAACGGCATGAAATTTGTCTTATTCAAATGTGATTGGATCGATAACCGTATGGGTAAAAAATTAGATGAATTTAACTTTACGCTCGTTAACTTCAACTATTTGTTATACAAAGATAACCGAGTTGGTGATGAACCTTTTATCCTAGCATCTCAAGCAGAACAAGTTTGGTATGTGGAAGACCCGTTAGAATCAGACTGGCATGTTGTTGTTTCGATGACACCAAGAGACAAATTTGATGAATATTTAGCCAATGAAGACTTAGATGTCCATGAAGTTGAGCCATTTATCATGCAACAACTAGATCAAGATCAAAATGTATCTTGGACGAGGCAAGGGATAGATGGCTCCATAATTGACACAACCGTTCTTGATGATGACGATGGCACGGAGGAAGAAAGGGATGAAGTTATTGAGGAATGAAGGGATGGTGGTTGAAATGCTTTAACTTTTTTAGCTCTGTATTACGTTAGTGAGAACATATCAGAATTACAAAATGATGATTGAAATGGATGTTTTATTAAATCTTTGTTCTCGTATTCACGTGTTGCCTTTTATTTTTTAATATTAACGGTTATGTTATAAATGATGTGCTTAAATGTTTTTTGATATTGTGACAGGAAACAATGCGGTCTTCTGTAAATTTTAATGATAATATTAAGAATGCATTAGAAGAATTTGAACATTCATCTTTTAAAGAGGGCACTCCAATTACTTTGTATGGATTCCGTAAAATTGAATTATTTCGTTACTTGCAAAAATGTGGGAAACAAATATCAGAACAATATTTGTTTGAAAAAATACTCCACAAGCTACCACCATGTTGGGATCAAGCAAAAGAAAAGAAATTTCAAAAGCATAATCCAACACGTGGAGAGAAATTAGTAGAGCTACTAGAGGAGGAAGAACGAGAGTTTCATCCTTTATGGATAGAATTTGAGCAACATAAAATGAGCCCAAATTTAAATGTGCGAGATCATATGCATAACAAAGAAAGAGTATACAACATTTTAAAGAGGAGAGGATTTTGTCCTAACATAATTGTTCTCGTGCATGCGATTGTGAGTACGCTTCCACCCACGTGGCCAATTTCATTTATTATTAAAAGGATAAAATGTGGTTGGCTCAATATGAGGGATTTGGCAGATTTTTTGGAAGAAATAGAAAGGTATTGAAAATGCATACTATCAAAGGAAATACGATGTATTATAAGTTTTCATTTTGTGTTTCATGTATAACGTTTATTCATATTTATTTTGACATATATGTTTTTTATACAGATCTATCATGCCAACTAAAAACCCTTATCATTCCATGGGAGTAGGAGGGTCATCGGATTCTCAAGAAGAAATGACCCCCCCATGTGCTCAGACGTCTATAGGATCACATCGATCTCAACCAGAGTAATATCAACCAATGATATGCCAACCCTCAGATAATATGGGTGGAGGTATGTGTCTACCTATATAGTAGATAATTGTAAAATTTTGCTATAAATATTTTACTTTTATAATTATTCATGTCATATTTTCTTTTGAATTTTTATCCGGTAGTGCTGAGGGTACACCATTACCAACTCAAAATGGTCCCGCTACTAGTGTGAAACGTACAGGGTTTTCGAAACCATGGAAAGAATGGGATAGTGGTCAAAAGATGATAATTGGGTGGAATAACGACTGCCAGCCAATCGAACCCAACGGGAAGAAGCTTGCGAGTCAGTTGGGATATTTCACAAGACAAGGATCGTTATTTTCTTTGGATGTGGACGATTGGAGAAGAGTATTGAAGAAAAATCTCGATATAGTTTGGGACAGTGTGAAGGTACTTGTCTATCATTGCGAATATAAATTTGAATATTTTAAAATGCTCAGTTAGTGCGTCAATCAAATGATCTATTTATAATTTATTTATATTCTTTTGTTTTTAGCCCAATACAAATGCCCCTGAAGGATTTAAAATGTTGGACAATGCTTGGAGGCCCTTTAAGTATCGTATAAAAAAGGACTATTATGAGGCGTATGACAATGACACAGATCGACTTGAAAATGTACCTCTCCAAGTTGATCCTGATATATGGCCTAAATTAGTGTCTTATTGGGGTGAAAAAGAAACCGTGGTATGACATATGTAGAATTACTTTCTATTTATTTTTGTTGATTGTTTATATGTATCAAAATTGTAACATGATTTAACTCTTTATATAGCAAGTAGCGGCCAAAAACGCCGAAAATAGGGTAAACCTTTGTGCCCATCCTAGGATTGGGAGGATGTCAATTCCTCAAGTTGTAGAAAAGGTTAACATCATATTTTATATTCCTTACATATTCTTTTATGCTTTAGTTTGAGGACGATAATGTTGAATTTCATCATTACTATTATGAACGAAATATGTTTTTTTCTTATCTTACTTAAAAAATAATAGATGAAAAAAGCCGACTTGCCTATCGACAAGCTTAGTGTGTATAGAGAGACTCGAAGGTTGAAGGATAAGACGTATATATGGAGGATGGAGCGGCAGGTATAGAGGTATTATATTTTAATGTACATCCTTGTTACCTAATATAAAAAATATTGCAATAAAAGTTTTATGGTATTGCACACTGTTTAAAACTCTTTTCTTAATTTGTAGGAAAGTATAAAAAGACAATTGAATGCGATAGAAGAAGAACAACAGAATGACCTGAAAGTGAGAGATAAAATCTTTGAGGATGTCATTGGTCGTGACGGACATGAACGTGCATTATGTAGGGGAGTTGGTATTCGACCGCCATCTATAAGGTCCATGCCTTCTCACTTTTATGAGAGCAAGATCGAAAGGTTGCAAAAGAGGATTGAGGAGGGAAAGACTCGTCATCGTGAAGAGATTCAAGAGTTGAAAGAGACCACCAGCAAATTGTTTCGTATGATACAAAATGCTGGATTCCCAATACCACCAGAAGATTCCCCGAGTACTTCCAATGTTCAGCTGTAGGGAACAGGTATCCTCATTTCTCATCGTTATCCAATTATCAGAAAGAAATTATTTTGGACAGGAATACTAAATTGTACAAAGACAATTCGCGCATTTGTTTCTTGTCACTTCCTGTGTGTGTGGGGGGCGACAGTACATAAGCATAAAAACATGCCATCGATGGGTGAATACGTAAAACAGCCACAAAACGGTCCTGTAAGAGTCACGAACACCTCGCACGGGACCAACGTGACTCGTAGGAACCGACCGCGTAGTCACGGGGCTCCCGGTTTGAGTGTACGCCGTAAATTTGCAAAAAATAGACTTAAAGCATAAAAACATGGCATCGAAGGGTTAAAACGTAAAACAAACCCAAAACGGTCCCGTAAGAGTCACGAACACCTCGTACGGGACTAATGTGACTCGTAAGAACCGACGGCGTAGTCCCGAGGTTCCCGGTTGGGGCGTATGACGTAAATTTGCAAAAAAATAAACTAAAGCCAAAAAACATGCCATCGAAGGGTGAAAACGTAAAACAGCCCTAAAACGGTCCCGTAAGAGTCATGAACTCCTCGCACGGGACCAATGTGACTGGTAAGAATAGACGGCGTAGTCCTGAGGCTACCAGTTGGAGTGTACGACGTAAATTTGTAAAAAATAAGCTTAAGCATAAAAACATGCCATCGAAGGGTGAAAATGTAAAACACCCTTAAAACGGTCCCGTAAGAGTCACGAACAACTCGCACGGGACCAATGTGACTCGTAGGAACCGATCGCGTAGGCACGGGACTCCCGGTTTGTGTGTACGACGTAAAGTTGCAAAAAATTAGCGTTAAGCATAAAAACATGCCATCGAATGGTGAAAATGTAAAACAGCCTTAAAACGGTGCCGTAAGAGTCACGAACACCTCGCACGGGACCAATGTTACTCGTAAAAACAAACGGCGTAGTCCCGAGGCTCCCGGTTCCCGGTTGGAGTGTACGACGTAAATTTGCAAAAAAATAGACTTAAGCATAAAAACATGCCATCGAAGGGTGAAATAGTAAAACAACCTTAAAACGGTCCCATAAGAGTCGCGAACACCTAGCACGGGACCAATGTGACTCGTAGGAACCGATCGCGTAGGCACGGGACTCCCGGTTTGAGTGTACGACGTAAATTTGCAAAAAAATAAACTTAAGCATAAAAACATGCCATCGATTGGTGAATACGTAAAACAGCCAGAAAACGGTCCTGTAAGAGTCACGAACACCTCGCACGGGACCAATGTGACTCGTAGGAACCGACCCCGTAGTCACGGGGCTCCCGACTTGAGTGTACGACGTAAATTTGCAAAAAATAGACTTAAAGCATAAAAACATGCCATCGAAGGTTAAAATGTAAAACAAATCCAAAACAGTCCCGTAAGAGTCATGAACACCTCGCACGGGACCAATGTGACTCGTTGGAACCGACCGCGTAGTCACGGGGCTCCCGGTTGGAGTGTACGACGTAAATTTGCAAAAAAATATACTTAAGCATAAAAACATGCCATCGAAGGGTGAAAATGTAAAACATCCTTAAAACGAACCCGTAAGAGTCACGAACACCTCGCACGGGAGCAATGTGACTTGTAGGAACAGACGGTGTAGTCCCGAGGCTCCCGGTTGGAGTGTACGATGTAAATTTCAAAAAAATAAACTTAAGTATAAAAACATGCCATCGAAGGGTGAAAACGTAAAATGGCCTTAAAACGGTCCCGTAAGAGTCACGAACACCTCGCATGGGACCAATGTGACTAATAAGAACAAACGGCGTAGTCCCGGGTCTCCCGGTTGGACTGTACGACGTAAATTTGCAAAAAATTAAACTTAATCACAAAATCATGCCATCGAAGGGTGAAAACGTAAAAAGCCATAAAACGGTTCCGTAAGAGTCACGAACAACTCGCACGGGACCAATGTGACTCGTAGGAAACGATCGCGTAGGCACGGGACTCCCGGTTTGAGTGTACAGCGTAAAGTTGCAAAAAATTAGACTTAAGCATAAAAATATGCCATCGAATGTTGAAAACGTAAAATAGCCTTAAAACGTTCCCGTAGGAGTCCCGAACACCTCGCACGGGACCAATGTGACTCCTAAGAACAGACGGAGTAGTCTCGAGGCTCCCGGTTTGAGTGTACGATGTAAATTTGCAAAAAAATAAACTTAAGCATAAAAACATGCCATTGATGGGTGAATACGTAAAACAGCCACAAAACGGTCCTGTACGAGTCACGAACACCTCGCAAAGGATCAATGTGACTCATAGGAGCCGACCGCGTAGTCACGGGGCTCCCAGTTTGAGTGTACGACGCAAATTTGCAAAAAATAGACTTAAAGCATAAAAAACATGGCATAGAAGGGTTAAAACGTAAAACAAACCCAAAACGGTCCCGTAATAGTCATGAACACCTCGCACGGGACCAATGTGATTCGAAAGAACTGACGGCGTAGTCCCGAGGCTCCCGGTTGGAGTATACGACTCAAATTTGCAAAAAAATAAACTTAACCATAAAAACATGCCATCGATGGTTGAAACGTAAACAGCCTGAAAACGGTCCCGTAAGAGTCACGAACAACTCGCACGGGACCAATGTGACTCGTAGAAACCGATCGTATAGTCATGGGGCTCCCGGTTTCAGTGTACGACGTAAAGTTGCAAAAAATTAGACTTAAGCATAAAAACATGCCATCGAATGGTGAAAACGTAAAACAGCCTTAAAACGGTCCCATAAGAGTCACGAACACCTCGCACGGGACCAATGTGACTCGTAAGAACCGACGGCGTAGTCCCGAGGCTCCCGGTTTTAGTGTACGACGTAAATTTGCAAAAAAAAAAGAGTTAAGCATAAAAAATGCCATCGAAGGGTGAAAACGTAAAACATCCTTAAAACGGTCCCATAAGAGTCACGAACACCTCGCACGGGACCAATGCGACTCGTAAGAACAAACGGTGTAGTCCCGACGCTCCCGGATGGAGTGTACGACGTAAATATGCAAAAAATAAACTTAAGCATAAAAACATGCCATCGAAGGGTGAAAATGTAAAATAGACTTAAAACGGTTCCGTAAGAGTCACGAACAACTAGCACGGGATCAATGTGACTCGTAGGAACCGATCGCGTAGGCACGGGACTCCCGGTTTGAGTGTACGACGTAAAGTTGCAAAAATTTAGACTTAAGCATAAAAACTTGCCATCGAATGGTGAAAACGTAAAACATCCTTAAAACGGTCCCGTAAGAGTCACGACCACCTCGCACGGGACCAATGTGACTCGTAGGAACAGACGACGTAGTCCCGAGGCTCCCAGTTGGAGTGTACGACTTAAATTTGCCAAAAAATAGACTTAAGCATAAAAACATGCCATCGAAGGGTGAAATCGTAAAACAGCCTTAAAACGGTTCCGTAAGAGTCACGAACACCTCGCACGGGACCAATGTGACTCGTAGGAACCGATCGGGTAGGCACGGGACTCCCGGTTTGAGTGTACGACGTAAAGTTGCAAAAAATTAGTCTTAAGCATAAAAACATGCCATCGAATGGTGAAAACGTAAAACAGCCTTAAAACGGTCCCGTAAGAGTCACGAACACCTCGCACGGGACCAATGTGACTCGTAAGAACCGACGGCGTAGTCCCGAGGCTCCCGGTTTTAGTGTACGACGTAAATTTGCAAAAAAAAGAGTTAAGCATAAAAAATGCCATCGAAGGGTGAAAACGTAAAACATCCTTAAAACGGTCCCATAAGAGTCACGAACACCTCGCACGGGACCAATGCGACTCGTAAGAACAAACGGCGTAGTCCCGACGCTCCCGGATGGAGTGTACGACGTAAATTTGCAAAAAATAAACTTAAGCATAAAAACATGCCATCGAAGGGTGAAAATGTAAAATAGACTTAAAACGGTTCCGTAAGAGTCACGAACAACTAGCACGGGGCCAATGTGACTCGTAGGAACCGATCGCGTAGGCACGGGACTCCCGGTTTGAGTGTACGACGTAAAGTTGCAAAAAATTAGACTTAAGCATAAAAAATTCCCATCGAATGGTGAAAACGTAAAACATCCTTAAAACGGTCCCGTAAGAGTCACGAACACCTCGCACGGGACCAATGTGACTCGTAGGAACAGACGACGTAGTCCCGAGGCTCCTAGTTGGAGTGTACGACTTAAATTTGCCAAAAAATAGACTTAAGCATAAAAACATGCCATCGAAGGGTGAAATCGTAAAACAGCCTTAAAACGGTTCCGTAAGAGTCACGAACACCTCGCACGGGACCAATGTGACTCGTAGGAACCGATCGGGTAGGCACGGGACTCCCGGTTTGAGTGTACGATGTAAAGTTGCAAAAAATTAGCCTTAAGCATAAAAACATGCCATCGAATGGTGAAAACGTAAAACAGCCTTAAAACGGTCCCGTAAGAGTAACGAACACCTCGCACGGGATCAATGTGACTCGTAGGAATTGATCGCGTAGGCACGGGACTCCCGGTTTGAGCGTACGACGTAAATTTGTAAAAAAAAAACTTTAGCATAAAAACATGCCATCGAAGGGTGAAATCATAAAACAGCCTTAAAACGGTCCCATAGGAGTCACGGACACCTCGCACTGGACCAGAGGTGACTCGTAAGAACATACGGCGTAGTCCCGAGGCTTCCGATTGGAGTGTACGACGTAAATTTATAAAAAAATAAACTCAAGCATAAAAACATGCCATTGAAGGGTGAAAACATAAAACAGCCTTAAAACGGTCCTGTAAGAGTCACGAACACCTTGCATGGGACCAATGTGACTCGTGGGAATCAATGTGTAGGCACGGGACTCCCGGTTTGAGTGTACAACGTAAATTTACAAAAAAATAGACTTAAGCCTAAAAACATGCCATCGAAGGGTGAAAACGTAAAACAGCCTTAAAACGGTCCCGTAAGAGTCATGAACACCTCGCACGGGACCAATGTGACTCGTAAAAACAAACGACATAGTCCCGGGGCTACCGGTTGGAGTGTACGACGTAAATTTGCAAAAAAATAAACTTAAGCATAAAAACAAACCATTGAAGGGTGAAAACGTAAAACAACCTTAAAACGGTTCCGTAAGAGTCACGAACAACTCGAACGGGATCAATGTGACTCGTAGGAACCGATCGCGTAGGCACGGGACTCCCGGTTTGAGTGTACGACGTAAAGTTGCAAAAAATTAGACTTCAGCATAAAAACATGCCATCGAATGGTGAAAACGTAAAACATCCTTAAAACGGTCCCGTAAGAGTCACGAACACCTCGCACGAGACCAATGTGACTCGTAGGAATAGACGACGTAGTCCCGAGGCTGCCGGTTGGAGTGTACGATGTAAATTTGCAAAAAAATATAGAATTAAGCATAAAAAAATGCCATCGAAGGGTGAAATCGTAAAATAGCCTTAAAACGGTTCCGTAAGAGTCACGAACACCTCGCACGGAACCAATGTGACTCGTAGGAACCGATCGGGTAGGCAAGGGACTCTTGGTTTGAGTGTAGGACGTAAAGTTGTAAAAAATTATCCTTAAGCATAAAAACATGCCATCGAATGGTGAAAACGTAAAACAGCCTTAAAACGGTCCCGTAAGAGACACGAACACCTCGCACAGGATCAATGTGACTCGTAGGAATTGATCGCGTAGGCACGGGACTCCCGATTTGAGAGTACGACGTAAATTTGAAAAAAAAATAAACTTTAGCATAAAAACATGCCATCGAATGGTGAAATCGTAAAACAACCTTAAAACGGTCTCATAGGAGTCACGAACACCTCGCACTGGACCAATGTGACTCATAAGAACATAAGGCGTAGTCCCGAGGCTTCCGGTTAGAGTGTACGACATAAATTTGTAAAAAAATAAACTTAAGCATAAAAACATGCCATCTAAGGGTGAAAACGTAAAACAGCCTTAAAACGGTCCTGTAAGAGTCACAAACAGCTCGCACAGGACCAATGTGACTCGTAGGAACCGATCGCGTAGGCACGGGACTCCTGGTTTTAGTGTACGACGTAAATTTGCAAAAAATAGACTTAAGCATAAAAACATGCTATCGAAGGGTGAAAATGTAAAACAACTTTCAAACGGTCTCGTAAGAGTCACAAACACCTTGCACGGGACCAATGTGACTCGTAAGAACAAACGGCGTAGTCCCGGGGCTCTCAGTTGGAGTGTATGACGTAAATTTGCAAAAAAATAAAATTAAGCATAAAAACATGCCATCGAAGGGTGAAAATGTAAAACAGGCTTAAAACGATTCCGTAAGAGTCACGAACAACTCGCACGGGACCAATGTGACTCGTAGGAACCGATCGCGTAGGCACGGGACTCCCGGTTTGAGTGTACGACGTAAAGTTGCAAAAAATTAGACTTAAGCATAAAAACTTCCCATCGAATGGTGAAAATGTAAAACATCCTTAAAACGGTCCCGTAAGAGTCACGAACACCTCGCACGGGACCAATGTGACTCGTAGGAACAGACGACGTAGTCCCGAGGCTCCCAGTTGGAGTGTACGACTTAAATTTGCCAAAAAATAGACTTAAGCATAAAAACATGCCATCGAAGGGTGAAATCGTAAAACAGCCTTAAAACGGTTCCGTAAGAGTCACGAACACCTCGCACGGGACCAATGTGACTCGTAGGAACCGATCGGGTAGGCACGGGACTCCCGGTTTGAGTGTACGATGTAAAGTTGCAAAAAATCATCCTTAAGCAAAAAAACATGCCATCGAATGGTGAAAACGTAAAACAGCCTTAAAACGGTCCCGTAAGAGTAACGAACACCTCGCACGGGATCAATGTGACTCGTAGGAATTGATCGCGTAGGCCCGGGACTCCCGATTTGAGAGTACGACGTAAATTTGCAAAAAAAATAAACTTTAGCATAAAAACATGTCATCGAAGGGTGAAATCGTAAAACAACCTTAAAACGGTCTCATAGGAGTCACGAACACCTCGCACTGGACCAATGTGACACATAAGAACATAAGGCGTAGTCCCGAGGCTTCCGGTTAGAGTGTACGACGTAAATTTGTAACAAAATAAACTTAAGCATAAAAACATGTCATCTAAGGGTGAAAACGTAAAACAGCCTTAAAACGGTCCTGTAAGAGTCACAAACACCTCGCACGGGACCAATGTGACTCGTAGGAACCGATCGCATAGGCACGGGACTCCTGGTTTGAGTGTACGACGTAAATTTGCAAAAAAATAGACTTAAGCATAAAAACATGCTATCGAAGGGTGAAAATGTAAAACAACTTTCAAACGGTCTCGTAAGAGTCACAAACACCTCGCACGGGACCAATGTGACTCATAAGAACAAACGGCGTAATCTCGGGGCTCTCAGTTGGAGTGTACGACGTAAATTTGCAAAAAAATAAAATTAAGCATAAAAACATGCCATCGAAGGGTGAAAATGTAAAACAGGCTTAAAACGATTCCGTAAGAGTCACGAACAACTCGCACGGGACCAATGTGACTCGTAGGAACCGATCGCGTAGGCACGGGACTCCCAGTTTGAGTGTACGACGTAAAGTTGCAAAAAATTAGACTTAAGCATAAAAACATGCCATCGAATGATGAAAACATAAAATAGCCTTAAAACGGTTCCGTAAGAGTCACGAACACCTCGTCCGGGACCATTGTGACTCGTAAGAATAGACGGCGTAGTCCCGAGGCTTCCGGTTAGAGTGTACGACGTAAATTTGCAAAAAAATAAACTTAAGCATAAAGACATGCAATCGATGGGTGAATACGTAAAACAGCCACAAAACGGTCCTGTACGAGTCACGAACACCTCGCACGGGACCAATGTGACTCGTAAGAACAGACGGCGTAGTCCCGAGGCTCCCGGTTTGAGTGTACGACGTAAATTTGTAAAAAAATAAACTTAAGCATAAAAACATGCCATCGAAGGGTGAAAATATAAAACAGCCTTAAAACGGTTCCGTAAAGTCACGAACACCTCGTACGGGACCATTGTGACTCGTAAGAACTGACGACGTAGTCCCGAGGCTCCCGGTTTGAGTGTACGACGTAAATTTGCAAAAAAATAGACTTAAGCATAAAAACATGCCATCGAAGGGTGAAAATGTAAAACAGCCTTAAAATGGTCCCGTAAGAGTCACGAACACCTCGCACGGGACCAATGTGACTCGTAAGAACAAATGACCTAGTCCCGACGCTCCCGGTTGGAGTGTACGACGAAAATTTGCAAAAAAAAAACTTAAACATAAAAACATGCCATCGAAGGGTGAAAATGTAAATCAGCCTTAAAACGGTTTCGTAAGAGTCACGAACAACTCCCACGGGACCAATGTGACTCGTAGGAACCGATCGCGTAGGCACGGGACTCCCGGTTTGAGTGTACGGCGTAAAGTTGTAAAAAATTAGACTTAAGCATAAAAATATGCCATCGAATGTTGAAAACGTAAAATAGCCTTAAAACGTTCCCGTAAGAGTCACGAACACCTCGTACGGGACCAATGTGACTCGTAGGAACAAACGGCGTAGTCCCGAGGCTCCCGGTTGGAGTGTACGACGTAAATTTGTAAAAAATAAACTTAAGCATAAAAACATGCCATCTAAGGGGGAAAACGTAAAACAGCCTTAAAACGGTTCAGTAAGAGTCACGAACACCTCGCATGGGACCAATGTGACTCGTAGGAACCGATCGGGTAGGCACGGGACTCGCGGTTTGAGTGTACGACGTAAAGTTGCAAAAAATTAGCCCTAAGAATAAAAACATGCCATTGAATGGTGAAAACATAAAACAGCCTTAAAATGGTCCCGTAAGAGTCACGAACATCTCGCACAGGATCAATGTGACTCGTAAGAATTGATCGCGTAGGCACGGGACTCCCGGTTTGAGTGTACGACGTAAATTTGCAAAAAAATAAACTTTAGCATAAAAACATGCCATCGAAGGGTGAAATCGTAAAACAGCCTTAAAACGGTCCCATAGGAGTCACGAACACCTCGCACTGGACCAGAGGTGACTCGTAAGAACAGACGGCGTAGTCCCGAGGCTTCCGGTTGGAGTGTACGACGTAAATTTATAAAAAAATAAACTTAAGCATAAAAAAATTCCATCGCAAGGTGAAAATGTAAAACAACCTTAAAACGGTCCCGTAAGAGTCACGGACACCTCACACGGGACCAACGTGACTCGTAGGAACCGATCGCGTTGGCACGGGACTCCCGGTTTGAGTGTACGGGGTAAATTTGCAAAAAAATAGACTTAAGCATAAAAACATGCCATCGAAGAGTGAAAATATAAAACAGCCTTAAAACGGTCCCGTAAGAGTCACGAACACCTCGCACGGGACCAATGTGACTTGTAAGAACCGACGGCGTAGTCCCGAGGCTCCCGGTTTTAGTGTACGACGTAAATTTGCAAAAAAAAAGAGTTAAGCAGAAAAAATGCCATCGAAGGGTGAAAATGTAAAACAGCCTTAAAACGGTCCCGTAAGAGTCACGAACACCTCGCACGGGACCAATGTGACTTGTAAGAACAAACGGCGTAGTCTCGTAGCTCCCGGTTTGAGTGTACAATGTAAAGTTACAAAAAATTAGCCTTAAGCATAAAAACATGCCATCGAATGGTGAAAACGTAAAACAGCCTCAAAACGGTCCTGTAAGAGTAACGAACACCTCGCACGGGATCAATGTGACTCGTAGAAATTGATCGCGTAGGCACGGGACTCCCAGTTTGAGTGTACGATGTAAAGTTTTAAAAAATTATACTTAAGCATAAAAAGATTCCATCGAATGGTGAAATGGTAAAACATCCTTACAACGGTCCCGTAAGAGTCACGAACACCTCGTACGGGACCAATGTGACTCGTAGGAATAGACGGCGTAGTCCTGAGGCTCCTGGTTGGAGTGTAAGACGTAAATTTGGAAAAAAAATTGACTTAAGCTTAAAAACATGGCATCGAAGGGTGAAATCATAAAATAGCCTTAAAACGGTTTCGTAAGATTCACGAACACCTCGCACGGGACCAATGTGACTCATAGAAACCGATCGGGTAGGCACGGGACTCCTGGTTTGAGTGTACGACGTAAAGTTGCAAAAAATTACCTTAAGCACAAAAACATGCCATCGAATGGTGAAAACGTAAAACAGCGTTAAAATGGTCCCGTAAGAGACACGAACATCTCGCACGGGATCAATGTGACTCGTAGGAATTGATCGCGTAGGCACGGGACTCCCGATTTGAGAGTACGACGTAAATTTGAAAAAAAAATAAACTTTAGCATAAAAACATGCCATCGAATGGTGAAATCGTAAAACAACCTTAAAACGGTCTCATAGGAGTCACGAACACCTCGCACTGGACCAATGTGACTCATAAGAACATAAGGCGTAGTCCCGAGGCTTCCGGTTAGAGTGTACGACGTAAATTTGTAAAAAAATAAACTTAAGCATAAAAACATGCCATCGAAGGGTGAAAACGTAAAACAACCTTAAAACGGTCCCGTAAGAGTCACAAACACCTCGCACGTGAGCAATGTGACTCATAGCAACCGATCGCGTAGGCACGGGACTCCTGGTTTGAGCGTACGACGTAAATTTGCAAAAAAATAGACTTAAGCATAAAAACATGCTATCAAAGGGTGAAAATGTAAAACAACTTTCAAACGGTCCTGTAAGAGTCACAAACACCTCGCACGGGACCAATGTGACTCGTAAGAACAAACGGCGTAGTCCCGGTGCTCTCAGTTGGAGTGTACGACGTAAATTTGCAAAAAAATAAAATTAAGCATAAAAACATGCCATCGAAGGGTGAAAATGTAAACCAGGCTTAAAACGATTCCGTAAGAGTCACGAACAACTCGCACGGGACCAATGTGACTCGTAGGAACCGATCGCGTAGGCACAGGACTCCCGATTTGAGTATACGACGTAAAGTTGCAAAAAATTAGACTTAAGCATAAAAACATGCCATCGAATGATGAAAACGTAAAATAGCCTTAAAACGGTCCCGTAAGAGTCACGAACACCTCGCCTGGGACCATTGTGACTCGTAAGAACAGACGACGTAGTCCCGAGGCTTCCGGTTAGAGTGTACGACATAAATTTGCAAAAAATAAACTTAAGCATAAAGACATGCAATCGATGGGTGAATACGTAAAACAGCCACAAAACGGTCCTGTACGAGTCACGAACACCTTGCACGGTACCAATGTGACTCGTAAGAACAGACGGCGTAGTCCCGAGGCTCCCAGTTTGAGTGTACGACGTAAATTTGTAAAAAAATAAACTTAAGCATTAAAACATGCCATCAAAGGGTGAAAACATAAAACAGCCTTAAAACGGTTTCGTAAGAGTCACGAACACCTCGTACGGGACCAATGTGACTCGTAAGAACTGACGGCGAAGTCCCGAGGCTCCCGGTTTGAGTGAACGACGTAAATTTGCAAAAAAATAGACTTAAGCATAAAAACATGCCATCGAAAGGTGAAAATGTAAAATAGCCTTAAAATGGTCCCGTAAGAGTCACGAACACCTCGCACGGGACCAATGTGACTCGTAAGAACAAACGGCGTAGTCCCGATGCTCCCGGTTGGAGTGTACGACGAAAATTTGCAAAAAAAAAAACTTAAGCATAAAAACATGCCATCGAAGGGTGAAAATGTAAAACAACCTTGAAACGGTTTCGTAAGAGTCACGAACAAATCGCACGGAACCAATGTGACTCGTAGGAACCGATCGCGTAGGCACAGGACTCCCGGTTTGAGTGTACGAATTAAAGTTGCAAAAAATTAGAATTAAGCATAAAAACTTGCCATCGAATATTGAAAACGTAAAGCATCCTTAAAACGGTCCCATAAGAGTCATGAACACCTCGCACGGGACCAATGTGACAAGTAGGAACAGACGGCGTAGTCCTGAAGCTCCCGGTTGGAGTGTACCACGTAAATTTGTAAAAAATAAACTTAAGCATAAAAACATGCCATCTAAGGGTGAAAACGTAAAAAAGCCTTAAAACGGTTTAGTAAGAGTCACGAACACCTCGCACAGGACCAATGTGACTCGTAGGAACCGATCGGGTAGGCACGGGACTCCCGGTTTGAGTGTACGACGTAAAGTTGCAAAAAATTAGCCCTAAGCATAAAAACATGCCATCGAATGGTGAAAATGTAAAATAGCCTTAAAATGGTCCCGTAAGAGTCACGAACATCTCGCACAGGATCAATGTGACTCGTAAGAATTGATCGCGTAGGCACGGGACTCCCGATTTGAGTGTACGATCTAAATTTGCAAAAAAATAAACTTTAGCATAAAAACATGCCATCGAAGGGTGAAATCGTAAAACAGCCTTAAAACGGTACCATAGGAGTCACGAACACCTCGCACTGGACCAGAGGTGACTCGTAAGAACAGACGGCGTAGTCCCGAGGTTTCCGGTTGGAGTGTATGACGTAAATTTATAAAAAAAATAAACTTAAGCATTAAAAAAATGCCATCGAAGGGTGAAAACGTAAAACAGCCTTAAAACGGTCCCGTAAGAGTCATGGACACCTCACACGGGACCAATGTGACTCGTAGGAACCGATCGCGTTGGCACGGGACTCCCGGTTTGAGTGTACGGGGTAAATTTGCAAAAAAATAGACTTAAGCATAGAAACATGCCATCGAAGGGTGAAAATATAAAACAGCCGTAAAACAGTCCCGTAAGAGTCACGAACACCTCGCACGGGACCAATGTGACTCGTAAGAACAAACGGCATAGTCCCGGGGCTCCTGGTTTGAGTGTACGACGTAATGTTGCAAAAAATTAGCCTTAAGCACAAAAACATGCCATCGAATGGTGAAAACGTAAAACAGCGTTAAAACGGTCCCGTAAGAGACACGAACACCTCGCACGGGATCAATGTGACTCGTAGGAATTGATCGCGTAGGCACGGGACTCCCGGTTTGAGTGTACGACATAAATTTGTAAAAAAATAAACTTTTGCATAAAAACATGCCATCGAAGGGTGAAATCGTAAAACAGCCTTAAAACGGTCCCATAGGAGTCACGAAAACCTCGCACTGGACCAATGTGACTCGTAAGAACAGACGGCGTAGTCCCGAGGCTTCCGGTTGGAGTGTACGACGTAAATTTATAAAAAAATAAACTTAAGCATAAAAACATGCGATCGAAGGGTGAAAACGTAAAACATCCTTAAAACGGTCCCGAAAGAGTCACGAACACCTCGCACGGGACCAATGTGACTCGTAGGAACCGATTGCATAGGCACGAGACTCCCGGTTTGAGTGTACGACGTAAATTTGCAAAAAATAGACTTAAGCATAAAAACATGCCATCGATGGGTGAAAACATAAAACAGCCTTAAAACGGTCCCGTAAGAGTCGCTAACACCTCGCACGGGATCAATGTGACTCGTAAGAACAAACGGCGTAGTCCCGAGGCTCCCGGTTGCAGTGTACGACGTAAATTTGCAAAAAAATAAAGTTAAGCATAAAAACATGCCATCGATGGGTGAACTCGTAAAACAGCATTAAAACGGTCCCGTAAGAGTCACGAACACCTCGCACGGGACCAATGTGACTCGTAAGAACAGACGGCATAGTCCCGAGGCTTCCGGTTGGAGTGTACGACGTAAATTTGTAAAAAAAATAAACTTAAGCATAAAAACATGCCATCGAAAGGTGAAAACGTAAAACAACCTTAAAACGGTCCCGTAAGAGTCACGAACACCTTGCATGGGACCAATGTGACTCGTAGGAACCGATCGCGTAGTCCCGGGACTCCCGGTTTGAGTGTACGACGTAAATTTGCAAAAAAATAGACTTAAGCATAAAAACATGCCATCGATGGGTGAAAACATAAAACAGCCTTAAAACGGTCCCGTAAGAGTCACGAACACCTCGCACAGGTCCAATGTGACTCGTAGGAACAGACGACGTAGTCCTGAGGCTCCCGGTTGGAGTGTACGACGTAAATTTGCAAAAAAAAAGACTTAAGCATAAAAACATGCCATCGAAGGGTGAAATCATAAAACAGCCTTAAAACGGTTCCGTAAGATTCACGAACACCTCGCACGGGACCAATGTGACTCGTAAGAACAGATGGCGTAGTCCCGAGGCTCCCGGTTTGAGTGTACGACGTAAATTTGCAAAAAAATAAACTTAAGCATAAAAACATGCCATCGATGGGTGAACACGTAAAACAGCCATAAAACGGTACTGTACGAGTCACGAACACCTCGGACGGGACCAATGTGACTCGTAAGAACAGACGGCGTAATCCCAAGGCTCCCTGTTTGAGTGTACGACGTAAATTTGTAAAAAAATAAACTTAAGCATAAAAACATGTCATCGAAGGGTGAAAACGGAAAACAACCTTAAAACGGTTCTGTAAGAGTCACGAACACCTCGCACGGGACCAATGTGACTCGTAAGAACCGACAGCATAGTCCCGAGGCTCCCGGTTTGAGTGTACATTGTAAATTTGCAAAAAATAGACTTAAAGCATAAAAAATTTTCATCGAAGGGTTAAAATATAAAACAAATCCAAAACGGTCCCATAAGAGTCTCGCACGGGACCAATGTGACTCGTAAGAACAGAAGGCGTAGTCCCGAGGCTTCCGGTTGGAGTGTACGACCTAAATTTGCAAAAAAATAGACTTAAGCATAAAAACATGCCATCGAAGGGTGAAAACGTAAAACAGCCTTAAAACGGCCCGTAAGAGTCAAGGACACCTCGCACGGGACTAATGTGACTCGTTGGAACCGACCGCGTAGTCACGGGGCTCCCGGTTGGAGTGTACGACGTAAATTTGCAAAAAAGTAGGCTTAGGCACAAAAACATGCCATCGAAGGGTAAAATCGTAAAACAACCATAAAACGGTCTCGTAAGAGTCATGAATACCTCGTACGAGACCAATGTGACTCGTAGGAACATACGGCGTAGTCCCGAGGCTCCCGGTTGGAGTTTACGACGTAAATTTGCAAAAAAAATAAACTTAAGCCTAAAAACATGCCATCGAAGGGTGAAAATGTCAAACAACTTTAAAATGGTCCCTTCAGAGTCACGAACACCTCGCACGGGACCAATGTAACACGTAGGAACCGACCGCGTAGTCACGGGACTCCCGATTTGAGTGTACAACGTAAATTTGCAAAAAAATAAACTTAAGCATAAAAACATGCCATCGAAGGGTGAAAACATAAAACAGCCTTAAAACGGTCCCGTAAGAGTCACGAACACCTTGCACGGGACCAATGTGACTCGTAGGAACCGATCGCGTAGTCCCGGGACTCCTGGTTTGAGTGTACGACGTAAATTTGCAAAAAAATAGACTTAAGCATAAAAACATGCCATCGATGGGTGAAAACATAAAACAGCCTTAAAACGGTCCCGTAAGAGTCATGAACACCTCGCACGGGACCAATGTGACTCGTAAGAACAGACGGCGTAGTCCCGAGGCTCCCGGTTTGAGTGTACGACGTAAATTTGCAAAAAAATAAACTTAAGCATAAAAACATGCCATCGATGGGTGAACACGTAAAACAGCCATAAAACGGTACTGTACGAGTCACGAACGACTCGGACGGGACCAATGTGACTCGTAAGAACAGACGGCGTAATCCCAAGGCTCCCTGTTTGAGTGTACGACGTAAATTTGTAAAAAAATAAACTTAAGCATAAAAACATGTCATCGAAGGGTGAAAATGGAAAACAACCTTAAAACGGTTCTGTAAGAGTCACGAACACCTCGTACGGGACCAATGTGACTCGTAAGAACCGACAGCGTAGTCTCGAGGCTCCCGGTTTGAGTGTACATTGTAAATTTGCAAAAAATAGACTTAAAGCATAAAAAATTTTCATCGAAGGGTTAAAATATAAAACAAACCCAAAATGGTCCCATAAGAGTCTCGCACGGGACCAATGTGACTCGTAAGAACAGAAGGCGTAGTCCCGAGGCTTCCGGTTGGAGTGTACGACCTAAATTTGCAAAAAAATAGACTTAAGCATAAAAACATGCCATCAAAGGGTGAAAATGTAAAACAACCTTAAAACGGCCCGTAAGAGTCACGGACACCTCGCACGGGACCAATGTGACTCGTTGGAACCGACCGCGTAGTCACGGGGCTCCCGGTTGGAGTGTACGACGTAAATTTGCAAAAAAGTAGGCTTAGGCATAAAAACATGCCATCGAAGGGTGAAATCGTAAAACAACCATAAAACGGTCTCGTAAGAGTCATGAATACCTCGTACGAGACCAATGTGACTCGTAGGAACATACGGCGTAGTCCCGAGGCTCCCGGTTGGAGTTTACGACGTAAATTTGCAAAAAAATAAACTTAAGCCTAAAAACATGCCATCGAAGGGTGAAAATGTCAAACAACTTTAAAACGGTCCCTTCAGAGTCACGAACACCTCGCACGGGACCAATGTAACACGTAGGAACCGACCACGTAGTCACGGGACTCCCGGTTTGAGTGTACAACGTAAATTTGCAAAAAAATAAACTTAAGCATAAAAACATGCCATCGAAGGGTGAAAACATAAAACAGCCTTAAAACGGTCCCGTAAGAGTCACGAACACCTTGCACGGGACCAATGTGACTCGTAGGAACCGATCGCGTATTCCCGGGACTCCCGGTTTGAGTGTACGACGTAAATTTGCAAAAAAATAGACTTAAGCATAAAAACATGCCATCGATGGGTGAAAACATAAAACAGCCTTAAAACGGTCCCGTAAGAGTCACGAACACCTCGCACAGGTCCAATGTGACTCGTAGGAACAGACGGCGTAGTCCTGAGGCTCCCGGTTGGAGTGTACGACGTAAATTTTCAAAAAAAAAGACATAAGCATAAAAACATGCCATCGAAGGGTGAAATCATAAAACAGCCTTAAAACGGTTCCGTAAGATTCACGAACACCTCGCACGGGACCAATGTGACTCGTAAGAACAGACGGCGTAGTCCCGAGGCTCCCGGTTTGAGTGTACGACGTAAATTTGCAAAAAAATAAACTTAAGCATAAAAACATGCCATCGATGGGTGAACACGTAAAACAGCCATAAAACGGTACTGTACGAGTCACGAACACCTCGGACGGGACCAATGTGACTCGTAAGAACAGACGGCGTAATCCCAAGGCTCGCTGTTTGAGTGTACGACGTAAATTTGTAAAAAAATAAACTTAAGCATAAAAACATGTCATCGAAGGGTGAAAATGGAAAACAACCTTAAAACGGTTCTGTAAGAGTCACGAACACCTCGCACGGGACCAATGTGACTCGTAAGAACCGACAGCGTAGTCCCGAGGCTCCCGGTTTGAGTGTACATTGTAAATTTGCAAAAAATAGACTTAAAGCATAAAAAAATTTCATCGAAGGGTTAAAATATAAAACAAACCCAAAACGGTCCCATAAGAGTCTCGCACGGGACCAATGTGACTCGTAAGAACAGAAGGCGTAGTCCCGAGGCTTCCGGTTGGAGTGTACGACCTAAATTTGCAAAAAAATAGACTTAAGCATAAAAACATGCCATCGAAGGGTGAAAACGTAAAACAGCCTTAAAACGGCCCGTAAGAGTCACGGACACCTCGCACGGGACCAATGTGACTCGTTGGAACCGACCGCGTAGTCACGGGGCTCCCGGTTGGAGTGTACGACGTAAATTTGCAAAAAAGTAGGCTTAGGCATAAAAACATGCCATCGAAGGGTGAAATCGTAAAACAACCATAAAACGGTCTCGTAAGAGTCATGAATACCTCGTACGAGACCAATGTGACTCGTAGGAACATACGGCGTAGTCCCGAGGCTCCCGGTTGGAGTTTACGACGTAAATTTGCAAAAAAATAAACTTAAGCCTAAAAACATGCCATCGAAGGGTGAAAATGTCAAACAACTTTAAAACGGTCCCTTCAGAGTCACGAACACCTCGCACGGGACCAATGTAACACGTAGGAACCGACCGCGTAGTCACGGGACTCCCGGTTTGAGTGTACAACGTAAATTTGGAAAAAAATAAACTTAAGCATAAAAACATGCCATCGAAGGGTGAAAACATAAAATAGCCTTAAAACGGTCCCGTAAGAGTCGGGAACACCTCGCACGGGACCAATGCGACTCGTAGGAACAGACGGCGTAGTCCCGAGGCTCTCGGTTGGAGTGTATGATGTAAATTTGCAAAAAAATAAACTTAAGCATAAAAACATGCCATCGAAGGGTGAAAATGTAAAACAGCCTTAAAACGGTCCCGTAAGAGTCACGAACACCTAGCACGGGACCAATGTGACTCGTAGGAACTGATCGCGTAGGCACGGGACTTCCGGTTTGTGTGTATGACGTAAATTTGCAAAAAAATAGACTTAAGCATTAAAACATGCCATCGAAGGGTGAAAACGTTAACACAGCCTTAAAACGGCCCCGTAAGAGTCACGAACACCTCGCACGGGACCAATGTCACTCGTAAGAACAAACGGCATAGTCCCGGGGATCCCGGTTGGAGTGTGCGCCCTAAATTTAGAAAAAAATAAACTCAAGCATAAAAACATGCCATCTAAGGGTGAAAATGTAAAACAGCCTTAAAACGGTTCCGTAAGAGTCACGAACAACTCACCCGAGACCAATGTGACTCGTAGGAACCGATTGCGTAGGCACGGGATTCCCGATTTGAGTGTACGACGTCAATTTGCAAAAAATTAGACTTAAGCATAAAAACGTACCATCGAATGGTGAAAATGTAAAATAGCCTTTAACGGTCCGGTAAGAGTCACGAACACCTCGCACGGGACCAATGTGACTCGTAAGAACTGACGGCGTAGTCCCGAGGCTCCCGGTTTGAGTGTACCACGTAAATTTGCAAAAAAATAAACTTAAGCATAAAAACATGCCATCGATGGGTGAATACGTAAAACAACCACAAAACGGTCCTGTACGAGTCACGAACACCTCGCACGGGACCAATGTGACTCGTAAGAACAGACGGCGTAATCCCAAGGCTCCCGGTTTGAGTGTACGACGTAAATTTGTAAAAAAATAAACTTAAGCATAAAAACATGCCATCGAAGGGTGAAAATGGAAAACAGCCTTAAAACGGTTCCCTAAGAGTAAAGAACACCTCGCTTGGGACCAATGTGACTCGTAAGAACCGACGGCGTAGTCCCAAGGCTCCCGGTATGAGTGTACGTTGTCAATTTTCAAAAAATTGACTTAAAGCATAAAAACTTGTCATCGAAGGGTTTAAATGTAAAACAAACCCAAAACGGTCCCGTAAGAGTCACGAACATCTCGCACGGGACCAATGTGACTCGTAAGAACAGAAGCAGTAGTCCCGAGGCTTTCTGTTGGAGTGTACGACGTAAATTGGCAAAAAATAGATTTAAGCATAAAAACATGCCATCGAAGGGTGAAAACGTAAAACAGCCTTAAAACGGCCCGTAAGAGTCACGAACACCTCGCACGGGACCAATGTGACTCGTTGGAACCGACCGCGTAGTCACGGGGCTCCCGGTTGTAGTGTACGACGTAAATTTGCAAAAAAAGAGGCTTAAGCATAAAAACATGCCATCGAAGGGTGAAATCATAAAACAGCCATAAAACGGTCTCGTAAGAGTCACGAATACCTCGTACGGGACCAATGTGACTCGTAGGAACATACGGTGTAGTCCCGAAGCTCCCGGTTGGAGTGTACGACGTAAATTTGCAAAAAACTAAACTTAAGTATAAAAACATGCCATCGAAGGGTGAAAACGTAAAATAACCTTAAATCGGTCCCGTAAGAGTCACGAACACCTCGTACGGGACCAATGTGACTCGTAGGAACAAACGGCATAGTCCCGAGGCTCCCTGTTGGAGTGTACGACGTAAATTTGGAAAAAAATAAACTTAAGCATAAAAACGTGCCATCGAAGGGTGAAAACGTAAAACAGCCTTAAAACGGTCCCGTAAGAGTGACGAACACCTAGCACGGGACCAATTTGACTCGTTGGAACCGATCACGTAGGCACGGGACTCCCGGTTTGAGTGTACGGCATAAATTTGCAAAAAAATAGACTTAAGCATAAAAACATGCCATCGAAGGGTGAAAATATAAAACACCCTTAAAACGGTCCCGTGAGAGTCACGAACACCTCGTACGGGACCAATGTGACTCGTAAGAACAAACGGCGTAGTCCCGGGGCTCCCGGTTGGAGTGTACGACGTAAATTTGCAAAAAAATAAACTTAAGCATAAAAACATGCCATCGAAGGGTGAAAACATAAAACAGCCTTAAAACGGTTCTGTAAGAGTCAAGAACAACTCGCACGGGACCAATGTGAATCGTAGGAACCGATCGCATAGGCACGGGACTCCCGGTTTGAGTGTACGACGTAAAGTTGCAAAAAATTAGACTTAAGCATAAAAACATGTCATCGAATGGTCAAAACGTAAAATAGCCTTAAAACGGTCCCGTAACAGTCACGAACACCTTGCACGGGACCAATGTGACTCGTAAGAACAGACGACGTAGTCCCGAGGCTTCCGGTTGGAGTGTATGACGTAAATTTGTAAAGAAACAAACTTAAGCATAAAAATATGCCATCTAAGGGTGAAAATGTAAAACAACCTTAAAACGGTCCCGTAAGAGTCACGAACACCTCGTACGGGACCAATGTGAGTCATAGGAACCGATCGCGTAGGCACGGGACTCCCGATTTGAGTGTACGACGTAAATTTACAAAAAATTAGACTTAAGCATAAAAACTTGCCATCGAATGGTGAAAAGGTAAAACAGCCTTAAAACAGTCCCGTAAGAGTCACAAACACCTCGCACGGAACCAATGTGACTCGTAGGTACCGATCGCGTAAGCACGGGACTCCCGGTTGGAGTGTACGACGTAAATTTGCAAAAAAATAGACTTAAGCATAAAAACATGCCATTGAAGGGTGAAAATATAAAACAGCCTTAAAACGGTCCCGTAAGAGTCACGAACACCTCGCACGGGACCAATGTGACTCGTAAGAACAAACGACGTAGTCCCGGGGCTCCCGGTTGGAGTGTACGACGTAAATGTGCAAAAAAATAAACATAAGCATAAAAACATGCCATCGAAGGGGGAAAACGTAAAACAGCCTTAAAACGGTCCCGTAAGATTCACGAACACCTCGCACGGGACCAATGTGACTCGTAAGAACCGATCGCGCAGGCACGGTACTCCCGATTTGAGGGTACGACGTAAAGTTACAAAAAATTAGACTTAAGCATAAAAACTTGCCATCGAATGGTGAAAAGGTAAAACAGCCTTAAAACAGTCCCGTAAGAGTCACAAACACCTCGCACGGGACCAATGTGACTCGTAGGTACCGATCGCGTAAGCACGGGACTCCTGGTTGGAGTGTACGACGTAAATTTGCAAAAAAATAGACTTAAGCATAAAAACATGCCATTGAAGGATGAAAATATAAAACAGCCTTAAAACGGTCCCGTAAGAGTCACGAACACCTCGCACGGGACCAATGTGACTCGTAAGAACAAACGACGTAGTCCCGGGGCTCCCGGTTGGAGTGTACGACGTAAATGTGCAAAAAAATAAACATAAGCATAAAAACATGCCATCGAAGGGGGAAAACGTAAAACAGCCTTAAAACGGTCCCGTAAGATTCACGAACACCTTGCACGGGACCAATGTGACTCGTAGGAACCGATCGCGTAGGCCCGGGACTCCCGGTTTGAGTGTACGGCGTAAATTTGCGAAAAAATAGACTTAAGCATAAAAAATGCCATCGAAGGGTGAAAACGTAAAACAGCCGTAAAACGGTCCCGTAAGAGTCACGAACACCTCGCACGGGACCAATGTCACTCGTAAGAACAAACGGCGTAGTCACGGGGCTCCCGGTTGTAGTGTACGACGTAAATTTGCAAAAAAAGAGGCTTAAGCATAAAAACATGCCATCGAAGGGTGAAATCATAAAACAGCCTTAAAACGGTCTCGTAAGAGTCACGAATACCTCGTACGGGACCAATGTGACTCGTAGGAACATACGGTGTAGTCCCGAAGCTCCCGGTTGGAGTGTACGACGTAAGTTTGCAAAAAAATAAACTTAAGCATAAAAACATGCCATCGAAGGGTGAAAACGTAAAATAACCTTAAATCGGTCCCGTAAGAGTCACCAACACCTCGTACGGGACCAATGTGACTCGTAGGAACAGACGGCATAGTCCCGAGGCTCCCTGTTGGAGTGTACGACGTAAATTTGGAAAAAAATAAACTTAAGCATAAAAACGTGCCATCGAAGGGTGAAAACGTAAAACAGCCTTAAAGCGGTCCAGTAAGAGTGACGAACACCAAGCACGGGACCAATTTGACTCGTTGGAACCGATCACATAGGCACGGGACTCCCGGTTTGAGTGTACGGCATAAATTTGCAAAAAAATAGACTTAAGCATAAAAACATGCCATCGAAGGGTGAAAATATAAAACAGCCTTAAAACGGTCCCGTGAGAGTCACGAACACCTCGTACGGGACCAATGTGACTCGTAAGAACAAACAGCGTAGTCCCGGGGCTCCCGGTTGGAGTGTACGACGTAAATTTGCAAAAAAATAAACTTAAGCATAAAAACATGCCATCGAAGGGTGAAAACATAAAACAGCCTTAAAACGGTTCTGTAAGAGTCACGTACAACTCGCACGGGACCAATGTGAATCGTAGGAACCGATCGCATAGGCACGGGACTCCCGGTTTGAGTGTACGACGTAAAGTTGCAAAAAATTAGACTTAAGCATAAAAACATGTCATCGAATGGTAAAAACGTAAAATAGCCTTAAAACGGTCCCGTAAGAGTCACGAACACCTTGCACGGGACCAATGTGACTCGTAAGAACAGACGGCGTAGTCCCGAGGCTTCCGGTTGGAGTGTATGACGTAAATTTGTAAAAAAACAAACTTAAGCATAAAAATATGCCATCTAAGGGTGAAAACGTAAAACAGCCTTAAAACGGTCCCGTAAGAGTCACGAACACCTCGTACGGGACCAATGTGACTCATAGGAACCGATCGCGTAGGCACGGGACTCCCGATTTGAGTGTACGACGTAAATTTGCAAAAAAATAGACTTAAGCATAAAAACATGCCATCGAAGGGTGAAAATGTAAAACAGCCTTAAAACGGTCACGTAAGAGTCATGAACACCTCGCACGGGACCAATGTGACTCGTAAGAACAAACGGCGTAGTCCTGGGGCTCCCGGTTGGAGTGTATGACGTAAATTTGCCAAAAAATAAACTTAAGCATAAAAACATGCCTTCGAAAGGTGAAAACGTGAAACAGCCTTAAAACGGTCCCATAAGAGTCACGAACACCTCGCACGGGACCATTGTGACTCGTAAGAACAAACGGCGTAGTCCCGACGCTCCCTGTTGGAGTGTACGACGTAAATTTGCAAAAAAATAAACTTAAGCATAAAAACATGCCATCGAAGGGTGAAAAGGTAAAACATCCTTAAAACGGTTCGTAAGAGTCACGAACAACTCGCACGGGACCAATGTGACTCGTAGGAACCGATCGCGTAGGCACGGTACTCCCGGTTTGAGGGTACGACGTAAAGTTACAAAAAATTAGACTTAAGCATAAAAACTTGCCATCGAATGGTGAGAAGTAGACCTGTCAACGGGTCGGTTTGGGTCGTGTACGGGTCGGGTTAACAAGTGAAAACACCCTTAACCCATACACGACCCGTTAAGCCTAACGGGTCTAATAACAATACCCAAACACGACCCGTTAATATTAACGGGTACACGACCCAAACCGTTAACACCCATTAATATTAACGAATCATTTTGGGTCGAAATGGGTAACGGGTTGGGTGACCCTATAATACCCGTTAGTCTTCAATACTTTAAAAATAATGGATTTTAATTGTAATTTTTATTGGGTATAGATTGGGTGACCCTATAGCACCCGTTAGTCTTTAAAGATTTAGAAATATTGGGTTTTAATGGTTATTGTTATTGGGTACGGGTTGGGTGACCCTATAGTACCCGTTAGTGTTAACGGGTGTTAACGGGTAGAAACGGGTACAGGTAAATTTCCAAACCCGAACCGTTAGTGTTAACGGGTCTACCGTGTCAACCCGTTAATGACCCAAACCCAATAAGGGTAAACCCATTAACTTATAATTTCGTGTCGGGTCGTGTCGTGTTAACGGGTTATCGTGTATTTTGACAGGTCTAGTGAAAAGGTAAAACAGCCTTAAAACGGTCCCGTAAGAGTCACAAACACCTCGCACGGGACCAATGTGACTCGTAGCTACCGATCGCGTAAGCACGGGACTCCTGGTTGGAGTGTACGACGTAAATTTGCAAAAAAATAGACTTAAGCATAAAAACATGCCATCGAAGGGTGAAAATATAAAACATCCTTAAAACGGTCCCGTGAGAGTCACGAACACCTCGTACGGGACCAATGTGACTCGTAAGAACAAACAGCGTAGTCCCGGGGCTCCCGGTTGGAGTGTACGACGTAAATTTGCAAAAAAATAAACTTAAGCATAAAATCATGCCATCGAAGGGTGAAAACATAAAACAGCCTTAAAACGGTTCTGTAAGAGTCACGTACAACTCGCACGGGACCAATGTGAATCGTAGGAACCGATCGCATAGGCACGGGACTCCCGGTTTGAGTGTACGACGTAAAGTTGCAAAAAATTAGACTTAAGCATAAAAACATGTCATCGAATGGTCAAAACGTAAAATAGCCTTAAAACGGTCCCCTAAGAGTCACGAACACCTTGCACGGGACCAATGTGACTCGTAAGAACAGACGGCGTAGTCCCGAGGCTTCCGATTGGAGTGTATGACGTAAATTTGTAAAAAAACAAACTTAAGCATAAAAATATGCCATCTAAGGGTGAAAACGTAAAACAGCCTTAAAACGGTCCCGTAAGAGTCACGAACACCTCGTACGGGACCAATGTGACTCATAGGAACCGATCGCGTAGGCACGGGACTCCCGATTTGAGTGTACGACGTAAATTTGCAAAAAAATAGACTTAAGCATAAAAACATGCCATCGAAGGGTGAAAATGTAAAACAGCCTTAAAACGGTCACGTAAGAGTCATGAACACCTCGCACGGGACCAATGTGACTCGTAAGAACAAACGGCGTAGTCCTGGGGCTCCCGGTTGGAGTGTATGACGTAAATTTGCCAAAAAATAAACTTAAGCATAAAAACATGCCTTCGAAAGGTGAAAATGTGAAACAGCCTTAAAACGGTCCCATAAGAGTCACGAACACCTCGCACGGGACCATTGTGACTCGTAAGAACAAACGGCGTAGTCCCGACGCTCCCTGTTGGAGTGTACGACGTAAATTTGCAAAAAAATAAACTTAAGTATAAAAACATGCCATCGAAGGGTGAAAAGGTAAAACATCCTTAAAACGGTTCGTAAGAGTCACGAACAACTCGCACGGGACCAATGTGACTCGTAGGAACCGATCGCGTAGGCACGGTACTCCCGGTTTGAGGGTACGACGTAAAGTTACAAAAAATTAGACTTAAGCATAAAAACTTGCCATCGAATGGTGAGAAGTAGACCTGTCAACGGGTCGGTTTGGGTCGTGTACGGGTCGGGTTAACGGGTTAACGGGTGAAAACACCCTTAACCCATACACGACCCGTTAAGCCTAACGGGTCTAATAACAATACCCAAACACGACCCGTTAATATTAACGGGTACACGACCCAAACCGTTAACTCCCATTAATATTAACGAATCATTTTGGGTCGAAATGGGTAACGGGTTGGGTGACCCTATAATACCCGTTAGTCTTCAATACTTTAAAAATAATGGATTTTAATTGTAATTTTTATTGGGTATAGATTGGGTGACCCTATAGCACCCGTTAGT
Organism: Sambucus nigra; assembly: GCA_949130495.1. Classification (NCBI taxonomy): domain Eukaryota; kingdom Viridiplantae; phylum Streptophyta; class Magnoliopsida; order Dipsacales; family Adoxaceae; genus Sambucus; species Sambucus nigra. The sequence continues at coordinate 672,567,434 of OX422215.1, forward strand.
CTTTAAAGATTTAGAAATATTGGGTTTTAATGGTTATTGTTATTGGGTACGGGTTGGGTGACCCTATAGTACCCGTTAGTGTTAACGGGTGTTAACGGGTAGAAACGGGTACAGGTAAATTTCCAAACCCGAACCGTTAGTGTTAACGGGTCTACCGTGTCAACCCGTTAATGACCCAAACCCAATAAGGGTAAACCCATTAACTTATAATTTCGTGTCGGGTCGTGTCGTGTTAACGGGTTATCGTGTATTTTGACAGGTCTAGTGAAAAGGTAAAACAGCCTTAAAACGGTCCCGTAAGAGTCACAAACACCTCGCACAGGACCAATGTGACTCGTAGCTACCGATCGCGTAAGCACGGGACTCCTGGTTGGAGTGTACGACGTAAATTTGCAAAAAAATAGACTTAAGCATAAAAACATGCCATTGAAGGGTGAAAATATAAAACAGCCTTAAAACGGTCCCGTAAGAGTCACGAACACCTCGCACGGGACCAATGTGACTCGTAAGAACAAACGACGTAGTCCCGGGGCTCCCGATTGGAGTGTACGACGTAAATGTGCAAAAAAATAAACATAAGCATAAAAACATGCCATCGAAGGGTGAAAACGTAAAACAGCCTTAAAACGGTCCCGTAAGATTCACAAACACCTCGCACGGAACCAATGTGACTCGTAGCTACCGATCGCGTAAGCACGGGACTCCTGGTTGGACTGTACGACGTAAATTTGCAAAAAAATAGACTTAAGCATAAAAACATGCCATTGAAGGGTGAAAATATAAAACAGCCTTAAAACGGTCCCGTAAGAGTCACGAACACCTCGCACGGGACCAATGTGACTCGTAAGAACAAACGACGTAGTCCCGGGGCTCCCGGTTGGAGTGTACGACGTAAATGTGCAAAAAAATAAACATAAGCATAAAAACAAGCCATCGAAGGGTGAAAACGTAAAATAGCCTTAAAACGGTCCCGTAAGATTCACGAACACCTCGCACGGGACCAATGTGACTCGTAGGAACCGATCGCGTAGGCACGGGACTCCCTGTTGGAGTTTACGACGTAAATTTGCAAAAAAATAAACTTAAGCATAAAAACATGCCATCGAAGGGTGAAAATGTAAAACAGCCTTAAAACGGTTCCGTAAGAGTCACGAACAACTCGCACGGGACCAATGTGACTCGTAGGAACCGATCGCGTAGGCACGGGACTCTCGGTTTGAGTGTACGACGTAAAGTTGCAAAAAATTAGACTTAAGCATAAAAACATGCCATCGAATGGTGAAAACGTAAAACATCCTTAAAACAGTTCCGTAAGAGTCATGAACACCTCACACGGGACCAATGTGACTCGTAGGAACAGACGACGTAGTCCCGAGGCTCCCGGTTGGAGTGTACGACGTAAACTTGCGAAAAAATAAACTTAAGCATAAAAACATGCCATCGAATGGTGAAAACATAAAACAGCCTTAAAACGGTTCTGTAAGAGTCACGGACAACTCGCACGGGACCAATGTGAATCATAGGAACCGATCGCATAGGCACGGGATTCCCGGTTTGAGTGTACGACGTAAAGTTGCAAAAAAATAGACTTAAGCATAAAAACATGTCATCGAATGGTCAAAACGTAAAATAGCCTTAAAACGGTCCCGTAAGAGTCACGATCACCTTGCACGGGACCAATGTGACTAGTAAGAACAGACGGCGTAGTCCCGAGGCTTTCGGTTGGAGTGTATGACGTAAATTTGTAAAAAAACAAACTTAAGCATAAAAACATGCTATCAAAGGGTGAAATCGTAAAACATCCTTAAAACGGTTTTGTAAGAGTAACGCACACCTCGCATGGGACCAATGTGACTCGTAGGTACCGATCGCGTAAGCACGGGACTCCTGGTTGGAGTGTACGACGTAAATTTACAAAAAAATAGACTTAAGCATAAAAACATGCCATTGAAGGGTGAAAATATAAAACAGCCTTAAAACGGTCCCGTAAGAGTCACGAACACCTCGCACAGGACCAATGTGACTCGTAAGAACAAACGACGTAGTCCCGGAGCTCCCGGTTGGAGTGTACGACGTAAATGTGCAAAAAAATAAACATAAGCATAAAAACATGCCATCGAAGGGTGAAAACGTAAAACAGGCTTAAAACGGTCCCGTAAGATTCACGAACACTTCGCACGGGACCAATGTGACTCGTAGGAACCGATCGCGTAGGCACGGGACTCCCGGTTTGAGTGTACGGCGTAAATTTGCAAAAAAATAGACTTAAGCATAAAAAATGCCATCGAAGGGTGAAAACGTAAAATAGCCGTAAAACGGTCCCGTAAGAGTCACGAACACCTCGCACGGGACCAATGTCACTCGTAAGAACAAACGACGTAGTCCCGGCGCTCCCTGTTGGAGTTTATGACGTAAATTTGCAAAAAAATAAACTTAAGCATAAAAACATGCCATCGAAGGGTGAAAACATAAAACAGCCTTAAAACGGTCCCGTAAGAGTCACGAACAACTCGCACGGGACCAATGTGACTCGTAGGAACCGATCGCGTAGGCACGGGACTCTCGGTTTGAGTGTACGACGTAAAGTTGCAAAAAATTAGACTTAAGCAAAAAACATGCCATCGAATGGTGAAAATGTAAAACATCCTTAAAACGGTTCCGTAAGAGTTACGAGCACCTCGCACGGGACCAATGTGACTCGTAGGAACAGATGACGTAGTCCCGGGGCTCCCCGTTGGAGTGTACGACGTAAATTTGCAAAAAATAGACTTAAGCATAAAAACATGCTATCAAAGGGTGAAATCGTAAAACAGCCTTAAAACGGTTTTGTAAGAGTAACGAACACCTCGCACGGGACCAATGTGACTCGTAGGTACCGATCGCGTAGGCACGGGACTCCCGGTTTGAGTGTACGACGTAAAGTTGCAAAAAATTAGACTTAAGCATAAAAACATGTCATCGAATGGTCAAAACGTAAAATAGCCTTAAAACGGTCCCGTAAGAGTCACGAACACCTTGCACGGGACCAATGTGACTCGTAAGAACAAACGGTGTAGTCCCGAGGCTTTCGGTTGGAGTGTATGACGTAAATTTGTAAAAAAACAAACTTAAGAATAAAAATATGCCATCTAAGGGTGAAAACGTAAAACAGTCTTAAAACGGTCCCGTAAGAGTCACGAACACCTCGTACGGGACCAATGTAACTCATAGGAACCGATCGCGTAGGCACGGGACTCCCGATTTGAGTGTACGACGTAAATTTGCAAAAAAATAGACTTAAGCATAAAAACATGCCATCGAAGGGTGAAAACGTAAAACAGCCTTAAAACGGTCACGTAAGAGTCATGAACACCTCGCACGGGACCAATGTGACTCGTAAGAACAAACGGTGTAGTCCTGGGGCTCCCGGTTGGAGTGTATGACGTAAATTTGCAAAAAAATAAACTTAAGCATAAAAACATGCCTTCGAAAGGTGAAAATGTGAAACACCTTAAAACGGTTCCATAAGAGTCACGAACACCTCGCACGGGACCAATGTGACTCGTAAGAACAAACAGCGTAGTTCTGGCGCTCCCTGTTGGAGTGTACGACGTAAATTTGCAAAAAAATGAACTTAAGCATAAAAACATGCCATCGAAGGGTGAAAAGGTAAAACAGCCTTAAAACGGTTCGTAAGAGTCATGAACAACTCGCACGGGACCAATGTGACTCGTAGGAACCGATCGCGTAGGCACGGTACTCCCGATTTGAGAGTACGACGTAAAGTTACAAAAAATTAGACTTAAGCATAAAAACTTGCCATCGAATGGTGAAAAGGTAAAACTGCCTTAAAACGGTCCCGTAAGAGTCACAAACACCTCGCACGGGACCAATGTGACTCGTAGGTACCGATCGCGTAAGCACGGGACTCCTGGTTGGAGTGTACGACGTAAATTTGCAAAAAAATAGACTTAAGCATAAAAACATGCCATCGAAGGGTGAAAATATAAAACAGCCTTAAAACAGTCCCGTAAGAGTCACGAAGACCTCGCACGGGACCAATGTGACTCGTAAGAACAAAGGGCGTAGTCCCCAGGTTTCCGGTTGGAGTGTACGACGTAAATTTGTAAAAAAATTAAACTTAAGCATAAAAACATGCCATCGAAGGGTGAAAATGTAAAACAGCCTTAAAACGGTCCCGTAAGAGTCACAAACACCTCGCAGGGGACCAATGTGACTTGTAGGAACCGATCGCGTAGGCACGGGACTCCCGGTTTGAGTGTACGACGTAAATTTGCAAAAAAATAGACTTAAGCATAAAAACATGCCATCAAAGGGTGAAAACATAAAACGGCCTTAAAAAGGTCCCGTAAGAGTCACGAACACCTCGCACGGGACTAATGTGACTCGTTAGAACAAACGGCGTAGTCCCGAGGCTCCCGGATGGAGTGTACGACGTAAATTTGCACAAAAAAAACTTAAGCATAAAAACATGCCATCAAAGGGTGAAAACGTAACACAACCTTAAAACGGTCCCGTAAGAGTCACGAACACCTAGCATGGGACCAATGTGACTCGTAGGAACCGATCGCATAGGCACGGGACTCCCTATTTGAGTGTATGACGTAAATTTGCAAAAAAATAGACTTATGCATAAAAACATGCCATCGAAGGGTGACAATGTAAAACAGCCTTAAAACGGTCCCGTAAGAGTCACAAACACCTCACACGGGACCAATCTCACTCGTAAGAACAAACGGCGTAGTCCCGGGGCTCCCGGTTGGAGTGTTCGACGTAAATTTGCAAAAAAATAAACTTAAGCATAAAAACATGCCATCGATGGGTGAAAATGTAAAACAGCCTTAAAACGGTTCCGTAAGAGTCCCGAACAACTGGCACGGGACCAATGTGACTCGTAGGAACCGATCGCGTAGGCACGGGACTCCCGGTTTGAGTGTACGACGTAATGTTGTAAAAAATTAGACTTATGCATAAAAACAAGCCATCGAATGGTGAAAACATAAAATAGCCTTAAAACGGTCCGGTAAGAGTCACGAACACCTCGCACGGGACCAATGTGACTCTTAAGAACAGACGGCGTAGTCCCGAGGCTCCCGGTTTGAGTGTACGACGTAAATTTGCAAAAAAATAAACTTAAGCATAAAAACATGCCATCGATGGATGATTACGTAAAACAACCACAAAACGGTCCTGTACGAGTCACGAACACCTCGCACGGGACCAATGTGACTCGTAAGATCAGACGGCGTAATCCCGAGGCTCCCGGTTTGAGTGTACGACGTAAATTTGTAAAAAAATAAACTGAAGCATAAAAACATGCCATCGAAGGGTGGAAACATAAATAGCCTTAAAACGGTTCCGTAAGAGTAACGAACACCTCGCACGGTACGAATGTGACTCATAAGAACCGACAGCGTAGTCCCGAGGCTCCCGGTTTGAGTGTACGACGTAAATTTGCAAAAAATCGACTTAAAGCATAAAAACTTGTCATCGAAGGGTTAAAACCTAAAACAAACCCAAAGCGGTCCCGTAAAAGTCACAAACACCTCGCACGGGACCAATGTGACTCGTACGAACCGACCGCGTAGTCACGAGACTCCCGGTTTGAGTTTACGACGTAAATTTGCAAAAAAAATAGACTTAAGGATAAAAACATGTCATCGAAGGATGAAAATGTAAAACAGCCTTAAAATGGACCATAAGAGTCACGAACACCTCGCACGGGACCAATGTGACTCGTTGGAACCGACCGCGTAGTCACGGGGCTCCCGGTTTGAGTGTACGACGTAAATTTGCAAAAAATAGGCTTAAGCATAAAAACATCCGATCGAAGTATGAAATTGTAACACAGCCTTAAAACGGTCTCGTAAGAGTCACGAATACCTCGTACGGGACCAATGTGACTCGTAGGAACATACGGCGTAGTCTCGAGGCTCCCGGTTGGAGTGTACGACGTAAATTTGCAAAAAAATAAAGTTAAGCATAAAAACATGCCATCGAAGGGTGAAAACATAAAACAGCCTTAAAACGGTCCCGTAAGAGTCACGAACACCTTGCACGGGACCCATGTAACTCGTAGGAACCGACCGCGTAGTCACGGGACTCCCGGTTTGAGTGTACGACGTAAATTTATAAAAGAATAGACTTAAGCATAAAAATATGCCATCGAATGGTGAAAACGTAAAACAGCCTTAAAACGGTCCCGTAAGAGTCACGAACACCTCGTACGGGACCAATGTGACTCGTAGGAACAGACGGCGTAGTCCCGAGGCTCCCGGTTGGAGTGTACGACGTAAATTTGCAAAAAAATAAACTTAAGCATAAAAACGTGCCATCGAAGAGTGAAAACGTAAAACAGTCCTAAAATGGCCCCGTAAGAGTCACAAACACCTATCACGGTACCAATGTGACTCGTTGGAACCGATCACGTAGGCACGGACGGGACTCCCGGTTTGAGTGTACGACGTAAATTTGCAAAAAAATAGACTTAAGCATAAAAACATGCCATCGAAGGGTGAAAATGTAAAATAGCCTTAAAACGGTCCCGTGAGAGTCACGAACACCTCGCACGGGACCAATGTGACTCGTAAGAACAAACGGCGTAGTCTCGGGGCTCCCGGTTGGATTGTACGACGTAAATTTACAAAAAAATAAACTTAAGCATAAAAACATGCCATCGAAGGGTGAAAACGTAAAACAGCCTTAAAACGGTCCCGTAAGAGTCACGAACACCTCGAACGAGACCAATGTAACTCGTAGGAACCGACCGCGTAGTCACGGGACTCCCGGTTTGAGTGTACGACGTAAATTTGCAAAAAAATAGACTTAAGCATAAAGAGATGCCATCGAAGGGTGATAATGTAAAACAACCTTAAAACGGTCCCGTAAGAGTCACGAACACCTCGTACGGGACCAATGTGACTCGTAGGAACAGACGGTGTAGTCCCGGGGCTCCCGGTTGGAGTGTACGACGTAAACTTGCGAAAATACTGATTAGGGCAAGGCACTTGTCGGTCGTCCCTTCTTTACGAAAATACCGAGCTTTATGCTTTTTTCGAAAACAAAAGTTTCTCGTCAACCTAAAAACGGAGGAGTTCCCTCACTCCAACCGGTATGCATATATATACATCATATATATAACTGTATATATATACTGCATATACTAGTATATATATGAGTATATATACATTATATATATGCATATATATATACAAGTATATATACTGTATATATAGTATATATATGCAGTATAATATACAGTATATTATTGCATATATATACTATATATACAGTATATATACTGGTATATATATGCATATATATAATGTATATATACTGCATATATATGCATATATATAACTGTATATATATATATATATATATATATATATACATGCAGTTATATACATGCATATATAGTTATATATATACTATATATGCTGCATATATATGCATATATATGCAGTTATATGTATACATATATATGTAGTTATATACATGCATATATATATGGATATATATACTGGTATATATGACTGTATATATATGCATGTATATGCAGTTATATACATGCATATATACCAGTATATATACTGCATATATATAACTGTATATATATATATATATGCATATATAGTTATATATATACTATATATGCTGCATATATAGTATATATACAACTGTGTATATATGCAGGGGCGGACCTACCCCATCCCGAATGGGGGTGACTGCACCTACGGGTTTTTGGAAAATCTGCCGTGAGTTTTTGTAAAAAAAAAAAAAAAAATTAAACGTATTTATTTTTTTGAGTAAGTTATTTTTTTTCAATAGATCTAATTTGATTAGTTAATTTTTTTCAGTAGATTAGTTTAGTTTTTATTTTTAATTAGTTATGAAGCTAGTACGCTGAATTTTTTATGAGTATGTTAGTATGCTGAAATTGTTGTTGTTGTTGGAGTTGTTGCCAAAAAATAATATGTCCCCAAAATTAGTTGTCCCCAAAATTAGTATGCTGAAATTTTAATTAGTTGTTGCTAAAAATTAATTTTTTGTTGAAATTTTAATTTGTGTCTAAAATTAGTTGTTGCTGAAATTTGTATTAAACTTTAATTTTAATTAGTAGTTGTTAAAAAATGTTGGTTTGTTACGTAGGAACTAAAAATGAGTGAATACTGATCACAAGTTTTTAAGGGTTAAAAATTGCAAAACAAGTAAAACTAACTTTTGTGTTTTGTTTCTTATATTTTTTTGCAGGATAACATTTTAGGGGTATATTTTATTCGCATGAAACACATGAACGAAGCAATGGTTTGCGACAGGTAAATTGTTTATTTATTATTGTTATTGATATGCGAGATTGTTTTTTTTTTACTGGTCGTGCGGGCTTTTGTGTTGATTAAACAGGTTGGTTTTCATGTATAAACAAAGGAGACTCTGCCGATTTTTTTTAAAAATTGTAATGAATTGTTGATTTGGGAGATTTTTCAATTTTTTTATGGTCGTGCGGGCCTTTGTGTTCATTAAACAAGTTGGTTTTGATGTATAAATAAAGGAGATTTTGTCGAATTTTTTTAAAAATTTAAAGAATTGTTGATATCCGAGATTCTTATAGCTGTGCGGGCTTTTTTATTGATTAAAAATGTTGGTTTTCATTTATAAACAAAGGAGATTCTGTCAATTTTTTTTTTAAATTTGTAAAAAGTTGGTGGTACGATTAACTAATATATTTGGATATTTTATTTTACTATAATATTATTTTGATAAAATGATTATTTATTGATTGCAGGTTATGCACAAGAAGTTGAAGAGACGGGATTTTGAGTGTCTACTATATGCGACACTAAGAGAAGTTTTTGAAGCGTGACAACCATATTTATCAACTTAATTTAGGGATGATATTTTTTTGACAGTTGTATATCTTATTAATTAGTATGATTTTGTACTCATTTAAATATTTCGACTTGAATGTAGTTTAATGGAAGAAATTGTTATTGGATACGTGCTTCAATGAATGTGGTTGATATATTGTGTTTTTGACCGGATGATTTGATTTATAATGCATATTAGACGTCAATTATTATTGCAACATAAAACATATAATAATATAACTATTTATGATAATTTTTTATTTATTAATTGGGACGGTTATAAACCGTCCCTAATACTTATTTGTATTAATTGAGAATACCTTTTGGGACGATTTTACCGTCCCTAATACTCATTTTTGCATCAATTGAAATTACCTTTAGGGACGGTTTTTACCGTCCCTAATTGGGTTGCCAGAATCTCAGTAGTATTAGGGACGGATAAACCTAATACTATTGGCGGGAGCAGGGATTTTTTCGCGGGAACACTATTTGGGACGGTAAAATCCGTCCCTAATGTCAAATGCAGAGTGTTCATGAATTAAAATTTAGGACGGTGAAATCCGTCCCTAAAATATTTAGGATGCCTAGTACAAGGGACGGATTTTTGCCGTTGCAAAAACCGTCCCTAATATTCTTTAGGGACAGTTTTTTACCGGCCCAAATACTCATTTTTCTTGTAGTGGACATAAATTGAATAGTCTATTGAACATTTTTTATTACACGTTTAGTTCATATTTTTTTATTTTATTTCAAAAAGTCCCTCATCACATAAAAACACTCAAAATAAGTACACACAAACTCATTTACCAACCTCCCCCCACTGTCGGAGTCCAACAGCCCTACAAGCTAATTGTTGGGCTTTCTACATGGTATTTGTTTTTTAATAATACAAACCTTCATGCAGTATACATTTAACGTTAGGACCATAGATCAATATGATTATTACATGCAATTATTACGTGGAACAAAAATGAATGATGATCCAATAACGGTAAAATCATAAATTAGCCATGAAAGGAGACTAAACACAATCTTTATAAAGCACCTCGGGTTTATACCTATGTATTCTTAAGTCCATCATCAAAGATATTATTAAAAGCATCCATTTCATCTTTGGTGAAAGACAATGCAACTTCTAGACCACCCCTTTTACAGCCATTAATTGACATTGAGCCTCCTTGGAGACCCATTTCAAACTTTTTCGGCATTCCCCAACCAAAATCTATATCATGAATGCTAAAGCTAGGCGAACCACTAACCCCTAATACCCGGCTCCCATTCAGTGCTTCCAGTTCCAACATCCACGTTTCCGCACCATGTAACACTCCTTTGTCATTGTTTACCATTTTATTAATGGCCCCTCCTATAACCTTAACTCCATTTAGAAACCCTTCTTCTCCCATCAATTTCGTACTCTTTAGAGATGCAATATCCTTATATGTGACCATTTAACATGATTATTACATGCAGTTATAATGTGGAACAAACATGAATCATGATCCAATAACGGTAAAATGATAAATTAGCCATGAAAGAAAATCTTTATAATATTATAAAATATTTTACCATGTAGCTCGTGCATCGCGGGTTTACACCTATATATTCTTAAGTCCATCATCAAAGATATTAATAAAAGCATCCATTTCATCCTTGGTGAAAGACAATGCAACCGTAGACCACCTCTTTTACATCCATTAACATGATTATTACATGCAATTATTATGCGAAACAAACATGAATCATGATCCAATTGCGGTAAAATGATAAATTAGCCATGAAAGAAGACTAAACACAATCTTTATAATATTATAAAATATTTTATCATGTAACTCCCATATCGCGGGTTTACACCTATATATTCTTAAGTCCATCATCAAAGATATTAGTAAAAGCATCCACTTCATCTTTGGTGAACGACAATCCAACTTCTAGACCTCCCCCTTTACAGCCATTAATTGACATTGCGCCTGCGGGGAGACCCATTTCAAACTTTTTAGGCATTCCCCACCCAAAATCTATATCGTGAATGCTAAAGTTAGGCGAACCTATAACCACTAATATCCGCCTCCCATTCAGTGCTTCCAGTTCTAATATCCATGTTTCCGCACCATGTAACACCCCTTTGTCATTGTTTACCATTTTATTAATGGCCCCTCCTATAACCTCAACTCCATTTAGAAACCCTTCTTCACCCATCAATTTATTACTCTTTACGGATGCAATACATAGGGATATGCAATTACCGAAGTAAGTTGCAGGTAAGGGCGGATCCAATCGAGCACGACAATTTACTGGACAAATTATGTGCTCCATTTCATCCTCAATGGCACCACGTAATTTAGCCAAACAACTCCACATGTAAGCACACACTACAACATAAGATGATACACGTACTATTTTCCTTGTTTGATCCAATGACACCAATTTCTTGAGTTGCAATATTTCATCCGGGCTTATAACAAAAGAGGCTCGAACCCTATTGGTTGGAGACAAAGAAATGTGCCCAGCTCCATAGTCTGCGGGTTGATTAGTCTTTTGAATTTGTTCCCATTAAATTTGGTATAGCCCATTTTCGTCTCTGACCATGGTCCTATCATAAACCGGGAGAAGTCCTCTCGTTAGCAACTGCTCTTCTGAGCTGAATTTAGATATTAAAGCCCACGCCCTTCGAAACTCCGTCACGCTGCTGCCATCCCCAACGACGTGACTGTGAGTCATTCCGATACAAATGCCATGATTTGGGAAAAGTGTGACTTGCAGAGCTAAAAGTCGGGATAATATGAAGTTGTCTAATCCTTTAGCAGAAGGTGGTAGGTGAGGTAAAAGAGAAATAAGTTGAGACATATTACGAGATTTCTTGTTGGTAAGGTAATTGAAATCATAAACACACTCAGCAAATATTACAGGAATGGAGTCCCCTTCTACGTAACGAATTTCAGGCTTAGTACCAGAAGTTGAAGGGAATAATACTAAGTGTCCGGTAAGAGGGAAAAAGTGCTTGAGGGCTAGAGAAAGGGAGTATTTAAGATTAGGAATAACTGTTTGGGTAAAATGGGTTCTGGTGTGGGGAAACTCGTAAAACAGAAGGGTTTGCATGGGGGAAAAGTATTTTATCCAGAACAAGTAAAAAAAAATGAGTGGCAGTGATTTTCCAGCCACCGCACCGGGTGGTGGTGACACTCGGCAATGCTCAAGCACAATCACCTCAGTGTCCGTAGAAGCCATTTGATGCATTGTGTCTACAATGCTTCACATATGTGAAGGATGTATTATTAAGGCATGGGCATGGCCCAAAGCCAGACACAATTAGTTTGTCTAAGATTTTAAGCCTCGTCTTTTTTCTTTAAAAAAGCAATACCACCCATTTTTGCTTTATGAGGTAGGGCCGCGTTTCAATCCATAGCATTTAATGGTGTAGTATTGGTCAAGAAGATGATAGATGGATGATGAGATGTGATACTTAACCATTACGACTAAGAAGAAAAAAGTTAAGCTCACAATATAATATTTATAATTATTCAAGACAAAGCCAAAGTCCAAAGTCTCCACGACCCATGAGCAAAAGCCAGACAGGGGCGACAGCGGTGTGCGCGTATGTATGAATTTGGAAGTCAATCCAAACCTATGTAAATCCTTCCTTTTTCAGAAAGTTGGGATAGTCCCGGGGCTCCCGGTTGTAGTGTACGACGTAAACTTGCGAAAATACCTATTAGGGCGAGACACTTGTCGGTCGTCCCTTCTTTACGAAAATACCGGGCTTTATGCTTTTTTCGAAAACAAAAGTTTCTCGTCAACCTAAAAATGGAAGAGTTCCCTCACTCCAACCGGTATGCATATATATACGTCATATATATAACTGTATATATATACTGCATATACTAGTATATATATGAGTATATATACATTATATATATGCATATATATATACAAGTATATATACTGTATATATAGTATATATATGCAGTATAATGTACAGTATATTACTGCATATATATACTATATATACAGTTATATATGTATAATTGGTATATATATGCATATTTATAATGTATGTATACATGCATATACATGCATATATATATATACAGTTATACATATATAACTGTATATATATATGCATATATATGCTGTTATATACATGCATATATATGTAGTTATATACATGCATATATATACTGGTATATATGACTGTATATATATGCATGTATATGCAGTTATATACATGCATATATACCAGTATATATACTGCATATATATGCAGTATATACAATTATATATATACTATATATGCTGCATATATAGTATATATATAACTGTGTATATATGCAGGGGCGGACCTACCCCATCCCGAATGGGGGTGACTGCACCCACGAGTTTTTGGAAAATCTGCCGTGAGTTTTGGTAAAAAAGAAAAGAAAAATTAGACGTATTTATTTTTTTGAGTATGTTATTTTTTTTCAATAGATCTAATTTGATTAGTTAATTTTTTTCAGTAGATTAGTTTATTTATTATTTTTAATTAGTTTGGAAGCTAGTATGCTGATTTTTTTATGAGTAAGTTAGTATGCTGAAATTGTTGTTGTTGTTGTTGGAGTTGTTGCTAAAAAATAATATGTCCCCAAAATTAGTTGTCCCCAAAATTAGTATGCTGAAATTTTAATTAGTTGTTGCTAAAAAATAATTTTTTGTTGAAATTTTAATTTGTCTCTAAAATTAGTTGTTGCTGAAATTTGTATTAAACTTTAATTTTAATTAGTAGTTGTTAAAAAATGTTGGTTTGTTACGTAGGAACTAAAAATGAGTGAATATTGATCACAAGTTTTTAAGGGTTAAAAATTGCAAAACAAGTAAAACTAAATTTTTTGTTTTGTTTCTTATATTTTTTTGCAGGATAACATTTTAGGGGTATATTTTATTCGCGTGAAACACATGAACGAATCAATGATTTGCGACAGGAAAATTGTTTATTTATTATTGTTGTTGATATGCGAGATTTTTTTTTTACTGGCCGTGCGGGCTTTTGTGTTGATTAAACAGGTTGGTTTTCATGTACAAATAAAGGAGACTCTGCTGATTTTTTAAAAAAATTGTAATGAATTGTTGATTTGGGAGATTTTTCAATTTTTTTATGGTCGTGCGGGCCTTTGTGTTCATTAAACAGGTTGGTTTTCATGTATAAACAAAGGAGATTTTGTCGAATTTTTTTAAAAATTGTAAAGAATCGTTGATATGCGAGATTCTTATAGCTGTGCGGGCTTATTGATTAAAAAGGTTGGTTTTCATGTATAAAGAAAGGAGATTCTGTCAATTTTTTTTTTAAATTTGTAAAAAGTTGGTGGTACGATTAACTAATATATTTGGATATTTTATTATACTATAATATTATTTTGATAAAATTATTATTTATTGATTGCAGGTTGTGCACAAGAAGTTGAAGAGACGGGATTTTGAGTGTCTACTATATGCGACACTAAGAGAAGTTTTTGAAGCGTGACAACCATATTTATCATCTTAATTTAGGGATGATATTTTTTTGACAATTGTATATCTTATTAATTAGTATGATTTTGTACTCATTTAAATATTTCGACTTGAATGTAGTTTAATGGAAGAAATTGTTATTGGATACGTGCTTCAATGAATGTGGTCGATATATTGTGTTTTTGATCGGATGATTTGATTTATAATGCATATTAGACGTCAATTATTATTGCAACATTTAACATATAATAATATAACTATTTATGATAATTTTTTATTTATTAAATGGGACGGTTATAAACCGTCCCTAATACTTATTTGTATTAATTGAGAATACCTTTTGGGACGGTTTTACCGTCCCTAATACTCATTTTTGCATCAATTGAAATTACCTTTAGGGACGATTTTTACCGTCCCTAATTTGGTTGCCAGAATCTCAGTAGTATTAGGGACGGATAAACCGTCCCTAATACTATTGGCGGGAGCAGGGATTTTTTCGCGAGAACACTATTTGGGACGGTAAAATCCGTCCCTAATCTCAAATGCAGAGTGTTCATGAATTAAAATTTAGGACGGTAAAATTCGTCCCTAAAATATTTAGGACGCCTAGTACAAGGGACGGATTTTTGTCGTTGCAAAAATCATCCCTAATACTCCTTAGGGACGGTTTTTTACCGTCCCAAATACTCATTTTTCTTGTAGTTGACATAAATCGAATAGTCTATTAAACATTTTTTATTACACGTTTAGTTCATGTTTTTTTATTTTATTCCAAAAAGTCCCTCGTCACATAAAAACACTCAAAATAAGTACACACAAACTCATTTACACACCTCCCCCCACTGTCGGAGTCCGACAGCCCTGCAAGCTAATTGCTGGGCTTTCTACAGGGTATTTGTTTTTTAATAATACAAACCTTCATGCAGTATACATTTAACGTTAGGATCATAGATCAATATGATTATTATATGCAATTATTATGTGGAACAAACATGAATGATGATCCAATAACGGTAAAATCATAAATTAGCCATGAAAGGAGACTAAACACAATCATTATAAAGCACCTCGAGTTTATACCTATGTATTCTTAAGTGCATCATCAAAGATATTATTAAAAGCATCCATTTCATCTTTGGTGAAAGACAATGCAACTTCTAGACCACCCCTTTTACAGCCATTAATTGACATTGAGCCTCCTTGGAGACCCATTTCAAACTTTTTGGGCATTCCCCAACCAAAATCTATATCATGAATGCTAAAGCTAGGCGAACCACTAACCCCTAATACCTGGCTTCCATTCAGTGCTTCCAGTTCCAACATCCACGTTTCCGTACCATGTAACACCCCTTTGTCATTGTTTACCATTTTATTAATGGCCCCTCCTATAACCTTAACTCCATTTAGAAATCCGTCTTCTCCCATCAATTTCGTACTCTTTAGAGATGCAATATCTTTATATGTGACCATTTAAAATGATTATTACATGCAGTTATAATGTGGAATAAACATGAATCACGATCCAATAACGGTAAAATGATAAATTAGCCATGAAAGAAAATCTTTATAATATTATAAAATATTTTACCATGTAGCTCGCGCATCGCGGGTTTACACCTATATATTCTTAAGTCCATCATCAAAGATATTAATAAAATCATCCATTTCATCTTTGATGAAAGACAATGCAACTTTAGACCACCCCTTTTACATCTATTAACATGATTATTATATGCAATTATTATGCGAAACAAACATGAATCATGATCCAATAGCGGTAAAATGATAAATTAGCCATGAAAGAAGACTAAACACAATCTTTATAATATTATAAAATGTTTTACCACGTAGCTTGCTCATCGCGGGTTTACACCTATATATTCTTAAGTCCATCATCAAAGATATTAGTAAAAGCATCCACTTCATCTTTAGTGAACGACGATCCAACTTCTAGACCTCCCCCTTTGCAGCCATTAATTGACATTTCGCCTGCGCGGAGACCCATTTCAAAATTTTTAGGCATTCCCCACCCAAAATCTATATCATGAATGCTAAAGTTAGGCGAACCTACAACCGCTAATATCCGCCTCCCATTCAGTGCTTCCAGTTCTAACATCCATGTTTCCGCACCATGTAACACCCCTTTGTCATTATTTACCATTTTATTAATGGCCCCTCCTATAACCGCAACTCCATTTAGAAACCCTTCTTCACCCATCAATTTAGTACTCTTTACAGATGCAATACATAGGGATATGCTATTACCGAAGTAAGCTGCAGGTAAGGGTGGATCCAATCGAGCACGACAATGTACTGGACAAATTATGTGCTCCATTTCATCCCCAATGGCACCACGTAATTTAGCCACACAACTCCACATGTAAGCACACACTACAACATAAGATGATACACGTACTATTTTCCTTGTTTGATCCAATGACACCAATTTCTTGAGTTGCAATATTTCATCCGGGCTTATAACAAAAGACGCTCGAACCCTGTTGGTTGGAGAGAAAGAAATGTGCCCAGCTCCATAGTCTGCAGGTTCATTAGTCTTTTGAATTTGTTCCCAATAAATTTGGTATAGCCCAGTTTCGTCTCTGACCATGGTCCTATCATAAACCGGCAGAGGTCCTCTCGTTAGCAACTGCTCTTCTGAGCTGAATTTAGATATTAAAGCCCACGCCCTTCGAAAATCCGTCACGCTGCTGCCATCCCCAACCACGTGGTTGTGAGTCATTCCGATACAAATGCCATGATTTGGGAAAAGTGTGACTTGCAGAGCTAAAAGTGGGGATAATATGAAGTTGTCTAATCCTTTAGCAGAAGGTGGTAGGTGAGGTAAAAGAGAAATAAGTTGAGACATATTACCAGATTTCTTGTGGGTAAGGCAATTGAAATCATAAACACACTCAGCAAATATTACAGGGATGGAGTCCCCTTCCACGTAACGGATTTCAGGCTTAGTATCACAAGTTGAAGGGAATAACACCAAGTTTCCGGAAAGAGGAAAAAAGTGCTTGAG
Source organism: Sambucus nigra (assembly GCA_949130495.1). Taxonomy (NCBI): domain Eukaryota; kingdom Viridiplantae; phylum Streptophyta; class Magnoliopsida; order Dipsacales; family Adoxaceae; genus Sambucus; species Sambucus nigra. Next base: position 672,584,807 of record OX422215.1, read on the forward strand.
GGCTAGAGAAAGGGAGTATTTAAGATTAGGAATAACTGTTTGGGTAAAATGGGTTCTGGTGTGGGGAAACTCGTAAAACAGAAGGGTTTGCATGGGGGAAAAGTATTTTATCCAGAACAAGTCAAAAAAAATGAGTGGCAGTGATTTTCCAGCCACCGCACCGGGTGGTGGTGACACTCGGCAGTGCTCAAGCACAATCACCTCAGTGTCCGTAGTAGCCATTTGATGCATTGTGTCTACAATGCTTCACATATGTGAAGGATGTATTATTAAGGCATGGGCATGGCCCAAAGTCAGACACTGAGGTGATTGATTTTAAGCCTCGTCTTTTTTCTTTAAAAAAGCAATACCACCCATTTTTGCTTTATGAGGTAGGGCCGCGTTTCAATCCATAGCATTTAATGGTGTAGTATTGGTCAAGAAGATGATAGATGGATGATGAGATGTGATACTTAACCATTACGACTAAGAAGAAAAAAGTTAAGCTCACAATATAATATTTATAATTATTCAAGACAAAGCCAAAGTCCAAAGTCTCCACGACCCATGAGCAAAAGCCATACAGGGGCGACAGCGGTGTGCGCGTGTGTATGAACTTGGAAGTCAATTCAAACCTATGTAAATCCTTCCTTTTTCAGAAAGTTGGGATAGGGATGGGAACGGATCGGGAAAAGCATCCTCATCCCCATCCCCATTCCCGTCCCCCTTAGAAATATCATTTCCCATCCCCGTCCCATTCCCATTTATAACGGGTTCGGGGATCTCCGTCACTGTTGAAAACGGGTATCGATTTCCCGCAGGGAACCCGAATCTTTTTTTTTTTCTTCAAGTAACTAAATAAAAATTACATTCAAATTACATCCCAATTAGAAATGATTAAACACAACTAAAGTGCAATAGTTCAAAATCTAAACTTTGAAACTCCAAAATTTCCAAAATAATTAAGTATATCTGTTAAGTATGAGAGAACCCAGTTAAGTGTTGAACTAAATATGAGACAAAAAAAATTATAGTTAAGTATATCTGTTAAATCTTAAAGTAGGAACAAACCATTCATACCAAACCATTCGAAATCAACAGTAGAAATAATACTGAACTAAATATGAGAGAACCCAGTTTTACAAGATGAGAGAACCCATCAATAACAACAACAATAGTGTAAAGAATCTTCAATTGAACCATTATTAACAGCAACAAAAATGGACGAAACAATAATCAACAACAACAATACCTTACAATATGGTAATCGTAAAATCAATAATCAACAACAACTATACGTTACAATATCTTACAACAAAATTGGACGACACAATAATCATCAACAACAAAAATGGACAAATTCAATAATGGTAAAATCAAAATCAACAATTAACAGCAACAATACCTTACCTAAACCCATGAGGTCATGGAGATGGGGACCTATAGGGATGGTAACAGTAGAGAGAACCCAAAACCATGACGTTATGGAGATGAGGAAAATGAGTCTGAGTCGCCGGCATCGGGAGGGAGATGAGGAGTAATGGGAAGATGAGGGAGCGAGCGGCGCTAGGGCTAGAGTGAAAAATACAAATGGTTTCATACTTATATATATATATATATATATATATATATATGTATATATATATATATATATATATATATATATATATATATATATATATATATATATATATATATATATTAATAATTTGGGTATCCCCATGGAGATCCGAGGGTATACCCGAAACCGATCCAAAATTTTTCGGAGATTTTTTTTACTCCTCGAACCCGACCCGATCCCATAATTTTCAGGGATTTTTCGGAGATTATTTTTTGGGTATCCGTGGGGACCCGAATGTTTGGGGAAAATTATCATCCCTAAGTTGGGAAACCCCAAGGGCACCAACTCTTTATTCCAAAATGGGTTGTATTATAATACTATACCCATTTTTCACATTTTTCCTACGTGGGACAAGGACTTAAGTCTCAACACTTCAACCAAGTTTCATGTTCAAAGTGGGTACTTTGCGCTTAATTTTTCATTCATTAATTTATAATTTTACACATGTGAATATATCATGTTATACTCCTTGTGGAGAAGAACGCGTTACCACTTCGAACCATCTCACAAGTCGTGTGGGTTCTATATTAAATTTACCATAAAGTTGACCAAAATCAGATTTTGTCACCTTAAAAACCCATAAATTCTAACAATATTTAATAACTAATTAACGCGTGATATGTTTCTTGTTCCGTTTGAAATCTATAATAATTAGGGGTGGTAATTCGTATTTTTGGATAGTGTTTCGAGTCGACACAATACGACAAGAGTTTTTCGGATACGAACACAATACGACACGATTCGTGTTTTTTTAGTTAACATAAACACGAACCAAATAAAAACGACATAACACGACACGACGCGAATAACATGATTTTTTAAAATTTTACACTAAATTAAACATAAATAGACACGATAACCCGAACAAAAAAATGATTAACACAACAAGACACGATTAACACGACTCTTAATTTCGGCACGAACACGACACAATACGACTTCGTGTAAAAAACCAACACAAACAGGACACGAACACAATATATAGTATCAATTTCGTATCGCTCTGTGTCGTATTTTCATGTCGTTTCTAAAATTGCCACCCCTAAGAATAATAATTTACTGTTTGTCAGTAAAGTCACATTTAATTTGCAGTAAACAACCACAATTTGAGGGGAAAAAGTTTTGAGGTGTTCATACCAACAACATAAATCGAAGTTGACTTAATTTGATGAAGTTATGAAGATAATGAAGATTCGTCTCTTTCTCCACAATATTATTCTAAATTACAGCAACTCGTACTTCCGTTCCAACTTTAACTCACTTCAAATACATTTCCATAAAAAATAGGATTTGGGCTTGCAAACTCAATCTGAACCCCATATATTTGGATCAAATAACTCACGCATTTTATTTGTCACCGTGTAAACAACGTGCATATAGAATTCTACTTTGTTGGATCGACACGCACTTGAAATTCAAGTAGAGAATCATAGATAGTTTTGATCATGGAATGATTGCAATGGTTAATACATAACCACTAAGTACATTGAAGTCCATTATTAGGCATTGGTGCCTTAAATTATGTTAAGGTTTTATGTGGGGAAATTCTCACTATAACTCCATTTTTATTTGATGGCTCGGGGTGTTGGGATCGATGCCTTTCTCCATTAGCTACCTAAACATTTTCTTATGAAACAAATGACATTTGGTTTATATTTATAGGAGAGTTTGGGAGAGTCCCGATCTATGTTAATAGATATCCCTAAGATTTGGGATCTATAATTTATCACCTTAATCGTTCCAAGCGAAAAAGATGTGCGAGTCTTTTGTAACTGGGATTCTTCATTAGCTAGGGTGCACAAAACGTCGTGCCAAGAACATGACTGCATAATTACGAACCCCTTGTGTATGTATATATATATACATACAGGGAAGCATCCAAGAATTAAAATTAGTGGGGGCTAATTTAAGGATGATTTTCGGGGGTTTCTAAGGACATTTTTTGTCCATTTTCTATTTATATGCCATACACCGTTACATCGTTAAAGAAATTCCATATCGCATCTTCATCAACGGGTCCGAATATCAAAGCATTCATGGAATCAAGTTTTCTGCAACCGGACCTGTCCGCCCCAAACCGATCCGCCATGTTTGGAAAAAGAGTCGGTCCGCCTAAGATAAAATCGTGCAGATCGTGTTCAGATTTTTTAGGGCCAGTTTTTCTTTTATAAACCAACTTCGGGGATTTGTTTTCTAAGAATTTCATAGACGATTTTTAGAGTCCAAAATACTCTAAGTCTTCAACTTTGTGATTCCCAAGACTCATTTTTTGATTCACACAACTTGTCAAACCCTTGTGAATCCGTTTGCATCCCAAGAACACAACCGTGTGTCTGTTCAAACCATTATGGAGAAGACCGTCCTTCTTCTTCATTGCTGCCCTCCTAGAAAGGGAAAGTTCCAGCCGCCAACTACAAATCCGACGCCTACGAGTAATTCCGTGTCACTGTATTTTCATTGTAATCCGAGAAATTGTATGTTATAATATTATAATGAAAATAAATGGTTTTGCCCCTTTGGGGGATTATTCCTCACATGTGTTTGTTTGAATGTTCTTGCTTGTTTCATCATCTTATTCAATCACACCTAGATGCATGTTTAGGACTTAATTGGGTAAAACTGAGTTTAATTATATAATTTCTTAATTTGAATGCACGCGGACTCTTTTCAGATTTTGGGGTCAGGATCCCCCTTGACAAAATTTTTGAGGTTATTTTTCAGTATTTAACAAAAATAACATAATTTATTTGATTTAATGGAAAGAGAAACAAATATTTATACCAACATTTCGGCCATAAATTTATACCAACAATATCTCTAATTATCCCTAAAAATTAACCATAAAATAAAAACCAACAACAATATTAAAGCAAACTCTAACAAACATTAACATTATAACCATAAAATAAACCTCAGATGTTAATAGTTGGTGGTGTGGATGTCGTAGCCAATTTTTTTTTAAATACTTATGCATAATTTAATCCAAAAATATCAAATTTAAACTATCAATTTTAACCACAAATTTATATCTACAACATCAAACTTAAACCAATCATTAATCCTAAAAAAACTAACCCTAGAGACTCGACTTTAAACTAACCAACAATATCACTAAAAAAATACATTATCCAATTTACATTAATTTAACCATAACACTAATATTAGTATTTTGATTTAACAATAACACAAACATTAATTTAATTTAACCAAAACCTAACTAATAAAGTAACACAAATTAATTCAAATTAACCATTTAACAAACTAACACAAATTAAACATTTAATATAATCAGTTAGTCTAACAAACAAACTAACATAAAAAAATGTTTGAATAATATTTAATTTATTCAAATATTAAAAAATGGATTGTGATACCCCGTCCTAACAATCTAATTAAATTATATATGAATTATTCTGAAGAGGACTTAAAGATGTTGATGAGATAATTGTGGGTCAAAAATTGAATAAATAAAATTATGGAATAAAGGTCGTTATAAGCGAGATGGATGTCGCGAGATGCAGGGCTTCAAACGGCATACCACAGGTCGCGCGAAGCTTCGAGCGAACCAAACTTCGAACGAAAAGGAGAAGTCATTCGAATGACATGGGAATATCATTCAAATGAGGTAAATTGAAAATATTAAATCGAACTTTTTCTTGTGTGTTGTCACATTTCTGGCCCTTGGATAATTAGGCTGTTGAAATCTGGCGAGCCCAGATGAGCAAAAACAGGATTTGAAGGGATTATGGGTGTTTTATAAGAGGTGTTTGGCTCATTTGAGTTCGTTTTTGGATTGGAAGAAGGGGAGAGAGAGGGGTGGATCTTCCACCATTTTTTTTATTCCTCCACCTCTCTCCACCACAAACCACCATGCTACCACCACCCCTCCACGTTATATTCCCATATTTGTTATGTATTTCACTATATTTGAAGCATATATACCCATTTCCACCATGGATGAGGTGAGCTACAAATTTATGGAGTTATTATTGGGGGTTCTTTAAAATGAAAATGGAAGATTAATGGAGTTTGAAAGGGGCTCTTGTTTGGAACCTTGATGGAGCATGCTTTTGGAGTGGGGCAAACCTCCTTGAGCCCACCTAAGGAGGTGGAAAGTTTATACCATCTTATAACTTTCATACCAATCATTATTAGAACCCTATTTAAGGTAAGAAACCCTTACTCTTAGTATCAAGGCTCTATTTTGCACATTTTTAGTCTTGTAATTAGACTGCATGAGTAGGATGCAATTGAATAAATGATGAAATTGATGTGTAGAATAAAAATGTTGGGAAAAATTATATTTTGTTGGAAATAGAGAATGAATGAATATTTCAATGTCTTGAAATATTAAAAGTTAGCATTTTATGAAAATGGTGTATTTTCTAGAAAGATTGGTGTTAAACATTTTATGAAATAAAATGTTTGAAAATCATGATTTGCCTTGCTAAATATTGGTGAAATGATATTTTAAAGTTTTTTGCAAAAATAAAGATTTTATGAAAAATGACACTTTGTGAGTTTGAAGAAATTAAAAGCCTTTTGTGCATTAAAATGTATTTTTTGCAAGTATGATGAATTTGTATAATGAAAAATATGTTTAAACCATTTAATAGGATTTTAAGGTTAAAAATCCATATTCTCATGCACAAAAACTTGTAATATTTTGGCACTAAGTGTATAAATAAGTTTAAAGCATATTTTTTTGGATTTAAAAATAAAATAATAAAGTAGAAAATCTTTTCTTTAAAGTGTGTGAAAAATATGTTAAAAGTATGATAAGTAAAACGTTGTAAGGCTACATATAAAATAAAGGAATTGTATTTTATTATAAAAGTAGCCTAAGGTGTAAATTGATTTCTCGAATGAAGAAGCTACGAAAATGTGTAGTTTGGAAAAATGGTTAATAAAGATATTGAACAAGTGTTAATGGGTAGACATTGGAAAGTTGGTGTGTGACTTAATAATGTTGTAAAAGATAAACACTTATGAAATTGAAAAGGACTTAAAGGGGTAAAGGTATTTCCAATTTAGAAGAATATTGCTCCAAAGTTAAAATGGTGTTAAGGTGTTTAAACATTTAAGAAGTTAGGGTTGGGAACTTAATAGTATTTTGAAAGAAATTAACACTTGTGGAAATGGAGTAAAAGGTGATTTTGAAAACAAAAGGGTAAAATGGTAATTTTATTTAAAGTGGAACATTTTTATCAAATAAAAATGTTGGAAAAGGTGTCACAAAAAGTGGTCCTAAATGAATATGATTTTTGGAATAAAATTAAGGTTAAAGTGTAAATGTCATTTAATGGTAAAATTTTAAAGTGTAACACAAGTTGGGGTGTAACCCCAGATTTTGGCGTCGAACGGGTAAAAAGGAAAACTTGAGTAATGTGGACATTTGTAAAATATTAGAACATATTAAAAAGGAATTTGGATGACACCGGGATAATTAAGGAGGGCCCGGAGCCCTGGGGTGAAAGGACCAAAACTAGTGGCCAGTGCATATGGTGCGCATAGCCAGCGGTGTGGAGCTCGTTGAATTATGCAGTATTTAGAAGATTCCAAGAAAAGATAAAGGAATAAGGAACATGACAAGAAATTGATTGTGTGGTGAAATATGTTAAGAAAACCTAACTTGAATGAGTTGACAATTGTTCAGGTAAGGGTCAAAATGGACAAGTAAAATGTGTAATTGATTCATGTCCATAAGGTAAGGAAAAAGGGTAAAGTAAGTGGAAAAATGGGTGATTAAGAAACCTAAGCAGTTAAACCCATAATTAACACAAGAGTGTGTTGTAAAAGGTTCTCAAAGATTAAATGAGTATTTTCTGACACGTTATTCGTGTGTGTTGAAAGGGTGGGTTTCAACGAAAATACTAAAGTGTGTTGGTTAAAATAAAAAGGGTGATTTCGATAAAATAATGATTTCTGGTAAATCAAATGTAGTGGTTTCAAGTGTTGAACTGTGTGTGTTAAATAAAGCGAGAAATGCTAAAATGGGCAAAAGGAAGCCTTTTATATGTTTACGGTAAATTAATCTGGATAAATATGGTTTTCAGAAGTAAAATTTTTTAATGCATTAAGTATGGTTATATATGTGTATCTATATATGTATACAATTTAATTGCATGTGCACATTGGCATAACGTGGAGGAGTCTCCTTTCTTTTGTTCGATCTGGTACTGCATTTGTATATTTCCCACTGAGCATTGGCTTACACCCTCTCTTTGTTATGGCAGGATAAGAGCAGTTTCATATTTTGAGAGCGTTATACAAGTACATACTTTATTTATTTTACATTAGTAGCTATGCACACTTGGACGTCGGGGGTGTTCCCCATAGGCCCCTCTCATAGTTTACTTTGAAACTAGAACATGCTAAACAAGTAAAATGTTAATTAAAATAAAATTGGGCTAGCAACATTATATAGGTTGTTTCATTGCACTTCCCACCTAACGCTCAGGTCGAACCGGGTGACTACATGTAACCCATAAATCCGGATTGGGGCGTTACAAATGGTATCAAAGCTTTAGCTTCAAGGTTCGTTTCGGGAGTGAAGTGGTGAGGTTAGTATTGGATCTTTCGACCTCGGTACGGTTTGGGTCGCTCATAATAGTTTGGTGTTGGTTTAGTTTGTGTCCTCAACGGTAAAGTCAAATAGATTAACAAGACAAGTAAGTTAGTGTCAAGTGGCACGCGACTAAATTGATAGTTGTTAATTGCTTTCGTGCTTCGAATTAGATTTGTTAGAAATTTACGAGTGTCCATGCAGGCTAGTAGTGATGACACCGTGGTTATTAGTGTGAGGTGCTTGTGTTAAATTCTTGGTGAAATAGAATCATTTGAGATGTTAATAGAGTGAAATGATGCCCATTGTGCAAGTGGCACGAGTTGCATATAATTAACGGTAGAGGTTGATGGTTGGGATGTCTCGATTAGGGACTATTGATTGGTGATTGAAAGTTATATAGCCCTTAGGTGCAGCGTTTACTTGTAGTTAATGCCTGTAACATAATTAATCAAATTTAATCATTGGGGTGATATCGCAAGTAATGGTAGTCCAGTGAATATATGAAACTGTGTAAGCGAATAGTGGGAATGTCGTTATCCTTTGTGTGAGATGTATTATGTGATGACTTTGGTGATGAGAGTAGACTTGTTAGTGGCAACATTGAATAGTGTTTTTGCGACCTAAATGTAAAGGTTGTATGTTTCACATTTAGAGGTTAGATGACTAAGTAACATTCATAAGTATTGATTCTATGGTGAAAACGTGTTAGGTGCCTTGGTTGAGGACTTGGGTTGGGTGTACCTTAACTATAATGTGGTATAGAGGAATAGGATACCGTGTGGCATCTGCAGTGTAGGCCTTGGTATTTATAGGCAATACCCGACATCCCGTATCCTACTAAGATCTTTATAGTCCTGTTAACTTGCAGATTAACAGATGGTGTGATGTTTACACAGTGACACAATTTAGTTGAACATTCATGAGGATTAGGTGAGGCAGACCTTGAGGGTTATAGGTTGTAGGTGACGTCATATACCTACCATAGTCCTTAGTATCTTTAGTGATGGTTTATATATGGATTATGGTCACAACCATTTGGGAGAAAGATAAGATTTGTATCTATGTATTGAGACTCGTTTTAGCCATCGACACAATGGCTAGGTGTGAGATAATCCCGGTGTGAGGGTAGTTCTTTGGTGTTTGAGGTGCCCATAAGACAAATTGTGTTTGGTGTCATTGATGATATAGATCGAATGAGTGATGTCTTGAGGTGTTTGATGGTTAAGGTTCACTACAAATAGAAGCTCATAGACTAGTGTCTTTGCGAGCACTGAGTAATTGCAATGTGGGTCTTAAAAGATTTGTAGAGCTCACCTATAATGTTAAAGTTAGGGACAATAAATCTTATCAGGTTTTGGAACTTTTACATGAGATGTGTCTAATGTTCTTAGGACCAATTAAGTCCGATAAATAGAAGCAGTAGAGTTCTAGTGACAATTGTGTTGTGGGTTAGGTGGTGATCCCAGATCGCTAGTCGTGTAGTGTACGTTTCGAGTGTGGCTTCCTAAATCGGCATAGATGGGTGGTGTAATCCCTGAGGTAGAATGATAGATTGTATCATTATAGGAGTGAATCTAGGATGTCATAGAATGACTAGCATTGGGTGGTTATACTCGGTTTTGGGATGTATTAGGAAATGTATTCGAGATTTAAAGTGATGATGCCATGTGGAGACTTGAAAATATCGACCGATGTGGGGAAACATCGAAACATGATTATTATGCCGACGTGTCAATGGTATATGCTAGGGTAACCTTAGCAACGTGAGGATTAATTCTTGGCATGCCTGGAAAAGCTGGTACATATTGGAAGATGTAGCCCGGTGTGGTATTTACTACCCTTATAATGCCAAGGACGACGGGCGTGGTTACTACGGTAATTCTATGCGGGTGGAACCCAAAGGGAAGTTTGGTGATAATCCCATGTGGGAAAGTGACACGATAAGGTGAGTGACCCTCTTAAACTAAGTAATGACTATGGGAATTTGGGAGTTTGATCACGATTCGATAAGGAAAAAGATAGCTTAGGTGCAATAGGTTGGTGACATGTCACTAGCGATTGGGCAAGGTAAATGTAAGACTAAAGCATGAGGTGTTCGCTAATCAGGATGGTTCGTGTACGCCAAGGATGTGAAAGTTAAGGCCTTTCTCATAAGGAAGGAAGTTGGGCATTGACTTCCAAAAGGACTATCGATTCATAAATTGCTTTTGTGTTGCGAGAATGAAGGGTTGTGACTTGATTCGCCACGGCTAGTGACCCAAACCAGGGTATGTGGCTAGTATTTTTGCTTGGTGAAAACTTTAGAAATGAGTGACAGGAACTCAAGTAGATGGCGTAGGTTTTCTTTTGTAAACCATAGTCGGACGCTTATGGGCAAAATTTCACGGGACGGTTACTTATTCCTTTTAACTCTCGTGTGTCCTTTTTCGGGTTTGGTAATCGAGGAAGGATATTCTCACCTATGTGGTGATTCGAATTAGTACCATGTCGTGGTATGACGTGGTTGGGCCTACTATAGCACGGTGTACCAGGTATGGTCGGTGCAGATTGGTAACTGGGCGCACCTTATCTGAGGTATTCTTGCTATTTCATAAAGTTATGTATGCGAGTGGCTGCTCTTTCGACCACGCGATTTGCTCATAGTATCGATCTTTCTTAGGGCTAGTGGACTTTCGACTGTTTAACTCGGAAGTTAGTGGCTCGGGTCGAGAAGAGCGGGATGATGACTTGAGGATACGGTATAGTGTTAGAAATCGAGGAAGCTTAGAATTTATTGTTGTTTTGCCGTGGTGAGGGGATTAGAGCGAGACCGTAGCAAGTACTCAAAGGAGAGTCGCCTAGGGTAGTATTACGTTCGTCATAGTGATGAAGAGAAAGGTGTAAACTGGGCATATGGTGATGAATTGATGACAATATTCCTCCTTAGAGTTAGAAAATAGAAGAGGATCGTTATCGGCAAGATGATGCGAGTTGTGTAGTTAGGATAGCCTGAAAATTAGGGAAGAAGGGATGTACGGTCCTAATCTAGAATTGATTTTGATGATAAATGCGATGGTTAGTTGTATTATGATTCACATTGAGTGAGTGTCAACCGCTAAAAAAGGATTGCCCATAGAGGTGTCGGTATGCCATAGATACTAGCATAGGTGGTTTTAGAAATGGTTTGGACTTAATCATAAGGCGAGTGGAGACTCGGAGTCGATTATGTATTGTCAAGGTTAGCGAAATAGTGACTTTTAGAGCATGTATCATATTGTTTATTTGGTGACCTTAGTGTTGAGGACTTTGAGGATTTGTCTTTGAGGATTTCTCAAACTTAGAATAAAAATTGGTGAACCCTATAAGCATGAGGATTAATGGATCGAGAATTTCGGGGACGAAATTTCCCAAGGAGGGAAGTTTGTAATACCATGTCCAAACAATTCAATTAAATTATATATGAATTATTCTGAAGAGGAGTTAAAGAAGATGATGAGAGTATTGTGGGTAAAAAATTATGGAATAAGGTTCGTTTGAACGACTATAAGGGGTATAAGGGGTCGTTCTAACGACATACTTGTGTCGTTAGAAGCGAGAAGGATGTCGCGAGATGTAGGGCTTCAAACGACATGACACTTCTTTACAGTGGCAAATCGCGGGAAGGGTCGCGCAAACTAAATTTCAAAGGAGATGGAGAAGTCGTTCGAACGACATGGGCATATCATTCGAACGACCTAAATTAAAAATATTAAATATGACTCGCCCTTGTGCGCTTTCACGTTTCTGGCCCTTGAATTATTAAGTTATCGAAATCTAGCGAGCCTAGATGGGCAAACATAGGATTTGGAAGGATTAGGTGTGTTTGGATCATTTGAGTTCATTTTTGGATTGGAAGAAGGAGAGAGAGAGAGGGTTGGGTCTTCCACAATTTTTATTTGTTCCTCCATCTCTCTCCATCACAAAACACCATGTTACCACCACACCGAAACCTTTTATTCCCATATTTGTTATGTATTTAACCATATTGGAACCATATATACCCATTTCTACCATGGATGAGGAGAACTACGAATTTATTGAGTTATTGTTAGGGGTTCTTGAACATGGAAATGGAAGATTAATGGAGTTTGAAGGGGGTTCTTGCTTGGAGGCTTGATGGAGCATGCTTTTGGAGTGGGGCAGCCTCCTTGAGGCTTAGGAGGCACTACACCAAAATGGCCAAATTATCACCTTTCATCCAGCCACCCTTGTCACAGTCATTGACCATGACAACAAACACGCATTTTGTGTCACGATCATTAACCGTGACAATACTTATAATATTGTCACGGTCAATGACCGTGACACGACCGTGACAAGTTTTACAGCAAAAAAGCCCCATGCTTTCTTTTTTTCCCATCGATTTTGGTTTTTCCCTCTCTTTCTCTCTCTAAGCGATTTCAAGGTCTCTCTTTGTCTCCCTAAGGTATGTTTTTTCCTCTCTTTCTCTTTCATTTCTATTTGTGTGTGTATGTGTGTGTATATATATGTGTGTATATGTGTGTGTATGTGTGTGTATATATGTGTGTGGTGGTGTGTGGTGGGAGAGGGGGTCAGGGGGTGGTGGGGGTGGGGTGGGTTGTGTGTGTGTGTGTGTGTGTAGGTGGGGTGGGGGTGGGGTGGGGGCAGGGAGTGGGGTGGTGGTGGTGTGTGTGTGTGTGTGGCGGGGGGGGGGGTGCGGGTGTGGTGGGGGTGTGTGTGCGTGTGCGTGTGGTGGGGCAATCTTAACAATTGTATAGCTTTAATTAATAAATTGTATACCTTTAATTAATAAATCGTATAGTTTTAGATGAAAGTAAATTAATAATTAGTGCCCATTTCATATAAAAGTAGGATTGCCCCTCATTGTAAATTAGTAAATTAATAATTGTATACTTTAATTATTAGTTTAATTGATGAAATGAATTAATTGAGTAGATGAATTAGAAGGAGTACGGGATACACACTTGTTGTTGACATTGCTGTTGGATTATTTTGTTTAGTAAATGTTGGGTTGGTTAGTTTTAAAAGTGGCATGACCACTGGATTATTGTCCATATGGGGGTGGGATTTTTCAACTTTTTTTGAAAATTACTTTGTATATCGAACAATATATATGTAGTATGATAATTAAATGAAACATACTTGAAATTAAATATAGTGCACATAGATACTAGCCTTCTAGTTCTTATGCGTACGCATTCAATAGCCCTTAGACCCGTTCGAGAGTCATTACCCCTGTAATGAGATCTCTCGAATTGTCCCGTTTGGACAGTTTGAGACTGTATAATTTCTATATAATATTCTTAGTGGATTAAAGTTGTTACTTTTGGAGGAAGTTCTGCAGTCGTATCTTAATGTTCATACTAGATTGACAAGTGTGACTGTTATTTCAATTGATCAATTGAAATAACACTCACACTTGCCAATCTACTTCGTGTACTTGGAGAACTACGGGGATATGCTGTCAAATTTTTTTTCAAATCGTAACAATGTGCATGAGATGTTAAGTATATTACAGAAAAATGCGATCTTGAATGGGATAGGACCACTCACCCTTTAGAGGAGATGGAGGAAATAGAAATTTCCATTATAAATTGAATTTGAATATAAATAAGACATAATTAAATGAAATAAAATATAAATCTAAGTTTTGTTTACCTTTAATAGGTGATTAGTTGTGGTAGCTGTGATGGTATATCCGAAATACAAAGAGTGGATGGGTGAGACAAATAGAATGGAGGATGTGTTTCGCAGAGGTGCTAACGAATTTGTGAAATATGCAAAGAGATGTCATAATGATGAAGAGTTTTTGTGTCCGTGTGCTACGTGTAAGAATGGTAAGGTGTTTGAGTGGAAAACATTTGAACTACATTTGTTAAGATCGGGTATGCAAAATAGTTATCGATTTTGGAGTTTTCACGGTGAATTGAAAGTTCCTTTTGTCCCCGACCAACCTTCACAACAACCTTCAACAAGTAGAATAGATATAGAAGGGGACGACGTAGATCATAATATGTTAGAGGATTTAGTTTATGATGCGTACGGAGTTTATGAAGCAGAGGAGAATGAGGTTACTGATGATGTAGAAGATTTAAGTGCTCGTGAAGATAACACGATAAAACTTGACGATGACTACCAAAGTTTAAAATTTAAGGTGACCCAAATGTTATACTCTGGCTGTGAGAAATATCAAACAAATTTACATGCCATGGTTGGTTTGCACAGTTTCAAGACACAATACGGTTTGTCTTGCAATAGTGTGACAGGAATTCTGAAATGGGTGAAGGGCTTATTACCCAAGGTGAATACACTTCCAAATAGCTATCATGTTATGAAGAACAGTTTGAAAGGTTTGGGAATGAAGTATAAATCGATTCATGCTTGTGTGTATGACTGCATACTATACCGAAAGGAGTATGAAAATCTCGATCGTTGTCCGGTATGCGATGAACCTAGATATATCCAATCTACTAGTAAGGAAGGCACAAGCTCAAAAGTGCCTCAAAAAGTATTGAAATATTTTCCCGTTGGGCCTATATTAAAGCGATTTTTCACAGTACTATGGATTGCAGAGGCAATGACTTGGCATGTTAGGGCAGAAGTAGGGGGTAATATCATGCTTCATCCTATGGATTCTACTGCCGGGAGGAGGATGAATTTTGAGTATCCCGATTTTGCTTGAGAACAACGCAACATTCGTTTGGCTATATCAACAGATGGTTTCAATCCATTTGTAAATCTAAGCACCAATCAGAGGTATGGCCAGTGATCCTATCCCCACTCAACCTCCCTCCTTCATAGTGTATGAGACCTGAATTTTTTATGATGGCTTTGTTGATACCTGGGCCAAAGGCACCAAGTGATGACATCGATGTCTACCTGGATCCTTTGTTAGAAGAATTAAATGAGTTGTTGGAAGAGGGTGTGCAATCATTTGACTCTTTTAGAAAAGAAGAGTTTATGCTGAAAGCTACGTTGATGTGGGCAATTCATGATTTTCCAGCTTATGAGACATTATCTGGTTGTGTAGTACATGGTTATTTGGGGTGTCCTATTTGTGGAGAGGAGACTAAATCTCTTCGTCTATCCTCTAGCTTAAAAAATGTATACCATCGC
Source organism: Sambucus nigra (assembly GCA_949130495.1). Classification (NCBI taxonomy): domain Eukaryota; kingdom Viridiplantae; phylum Streptophyta; class Magnoliopsida; order Dipsacales; family Adoxaceae; genus Sambucus; species Sambucus nigra. The sequence continues at coordinate 672,600,091 of OX422215.1, forward strand.
CACATGAGGTTTTAACCCCCAGCTCATAGTTTCAGATCTAAGAAAGGTTCCAATTTTTTATTGGGCGGGGTTTAACATAGGCTACCGTTGAGACAACTTTCGGGTTCAGAAATTGAAAGTAAATCTTCTAAATGTGGCCCTAATATGCCAGGTAAGAATCCCAAATTTAAGAACGTCAAGCATAAGAAGACCCTAACTGGGAATGAAACTGAGACAAGAAAGGCATGGTCTCGGAAGTCAATTTTATTTGACTTTCCTTATTGGAAGAATAACCCGGTACGCCATGTATTGGATGTGATGCATGCAGAGAAGAACATCGCTGAATATATTGTGGGCACTTGCCTTGGGGGGAGTCATTCGAAGGATGGAGAAAATGCACTAAAAGACCTTAAATCATTAAAACTTAAGCCACAACTATGGTTGAAAGAAGATAGTAGGGGAAGGACAATAATTACCCCTGGTGTGTTTACTTTGACGAGTGGGGAAAGGAAGGTGCTTCTAGACACAATATATAATTTGAAGGGCCCATCTACTTTTTCATCCAACTTGCAAAGGATTGTGAATTATGCTACTCGTGATTTACATAAGTGTAAGTCCCACGATTGGCATGTGATCATGCAATTGGTTACTCTATTGTTTAATCACTGTTTCTCCAAGCACAAGGATTTGCGTAGGGCTATTATGCAAATTAGTATTACCTTCTCCCTCTTGTGTGAGAAGGTAGTCAATCAAGAACACATAGTGGCCGCAAAATTGGCGGTGATTGAAGCGATTAGTGTATTGGAGAAGTACTTTCCCCCAGCATTCTTTGACATAAGTGTTCACTTGTTGGTACACCTATGTGACGAGGCACTTCTTTTTGGTCTAGTTAGATATCAGTGGATGTATCCGTTTGAAAGATTGATGAAAGTTTTTAAAGATTACATCAAGAATACGCGATACATTACAGGATCAATTGCAGAGGAATACATCACCGTGGAGTCATCAATATATACTCGAGAATATATGCCTGACTCGGCCAGCGTTGATGACACTGATGAGTTCATCGATGATGGTGGTCATGTGATGGGAAAACGAGTGAAATTAACGAGTTTAAACATGAACAAGTAGCTTGTTATCTATTTGACACATATGAAGATGTCGAAGAATGGAAAAAGTAATTTTCGATTATTATAATGTTTAACATTATTTTAGATTATTTTATACATGATTAATTTTGTAATATGCAGAAAATATGAAGCCTGTGAGAACAATAAAAGATGAAAAATAATGGTACAATCGGACAGCGAATTTAGGTTGTGGTTGACACAAGAGGTAATTATAATGAAAATAGTCGTTATATAACGTTACATTACACTCAAATTTTACCACTAATATAATTAATTTATCTATATTGTCAGCTCCTAAAGACGGGTGATGCGACATCAGGGCTTGCTCGTCTAGCCACTGGACCCTTGTTCGTGGCACAAGAGTACAAAAAGTATCGATTGAACAGTTAAATTTTCGGCGCTAAAGTTTACGAGGAAAGTACAAATGTACAGAACTCGGGAATTTTATACAAGGCTCTTACTTTCTTTCGAGGGAGCGCAAAAGATAAAAAAACTCGTTGAAGCTGAAATGACTTACTATGGTGTAATCCAAAATATATTTGAATTAAATTAAATAAGCTTCAAAGAGGTTGTATTTTACTGTGACTGGGTAAGAGTTGAGGATAAAAATGCTTCTAAAGTTGATCATGTCACCAATTTGATCATGGTTGACTTGTCCAAGTTGAAGAGCAACGACCACGTGAGCGATGATCCGTTTGTTTGCGCATTTCAAAAGGTTAAGCAAGTGTTTTACTTGGAGTATATCAACAACGAGCCGTGGTCAATTGTCCAACATGCACCAAAGCATTTAAATAGTAGTGTGGATGACTTGGCTGCTCCTACCGAATATCAATCCATTTTTTATGATAACCCGAATTTGAAACAATTTTTCAATTTGTAATAAATATTCCATTTTTTACCGAAATATCCATTTTTAATGATTTTAATTGATTTTCACTTTATCATTTTCACTCTTGTGTAGTGTGCGTGTGTGGAGAGGAGATTAATACATAAACATTCCAACTCATCTAAGTTTTGTTTATACTAATCCATGAATATACGCTTCTTACCTTTAATAGGTGATTAGTACATAGTTATTTGGGGTGTCCTATTTGTGGAGAGGAGACTGAATCTCTTCGTCTATCCGAACACTAAGAAATGCCATAATCCTATGGATTGATGTTCTGAAAATTCCTCTCAACCGTTGTGTAGACAAACATCACCAGTTGAAGTTGTCAATTCCATTTTCCATACCCCACCACTTGGAACCTGTAGCAAAACATGGGAGACCATTGGAAGGTGGAATTGACAACTTCAACTGGTGATTTTTGGCTACATAACGGTTGGAAGGAATTTGCAGAGCATAGGATTATGGCATTTCTTCGTGTTCAGATATGAAGGGAATTATATTTGATACGATTTCCCGAGGTACATTAGTTGGAAGGAGGTGCCATATGAGCTCAAGTTAGCTGTTTGGGTGGCACTACAGGTAATGTATTTATATTTATATTTATATGAATATTTTAATTTCAATTTCGATTTCAATTTATATATATATTTATATTTATCTATATTTGCGGGGCGGATACTAATTTTACTTTATTTTATTTCAGGGTACAGGGAGTAGCCCTGGGGGTAGTCCACATAGGCTCGATACTTATGTGGCTCTTCGGATGAGAAGGGAAGGATAAGGAGGTGCCCCGAGCGTTGAGGTACAAAATCTCTTTTCCAACTAAATAGTTTGTAGATTTGAGATAATTGATGGTGATGTTGTTTCTTCTTAAATAATTTCTATTTTGAATGTATATTTGCATTATCTATAGTTTATTTGGATATATGATGTTTGAACAGGTACAACGTTGCTATAACAGGTACAAATATACTGCTGGGCAGTGGTAGTGGTCATACTGCCCAGCAGTTTTTTTTTTAAATTCTGCCCAGAATTGTCACGGTCATTGACCGTGACATTTTTTTTTAAAAGGGTTAAGGCTTTGTCACGGTTATTAACCGTGACTAAACGTGTCACGGTCAGGGACCGTAACACGACTGTTACAATTCTAACGAGCTTGTCACGGTCAATGATCGTGACAAGTCCATGACAAAAAAGTCATCTCACCCCGAATTGTCACGGTCATTGACCATGACAAGTTGAACTTGTCAAGGTAAATGACCGTGACAATTAGACAGATTTGGTGTAGTGAGATATGAGGGTTTCTATCTTCTTAGACCTTTCATGTCTATCATTATTAGAGCCCCATTTAAGATGAGAAACACTTACTCTTAGTATTATGACTCTATTTGTACATATTTGATGTCTTATAATTAGATTACATAAGCAAGGTGAATTTTAATAAATGATGAAATTGATGTGTTGAATTACTAAACATTTTTATGAAATAAAGATGCTGAGAAGATGATATTTGTTAAAAATAGAGAATGAATAAATATTTCAAAGTTTTAAAATATTAAAAGTTGATGAAATTGGTGTATATTCTAGAAATATTAGTGTTAAATATTTTATGAAATAAAATGTTTGGAAATGGTGATTTGGCTTGTTAATTGTTAGTGAAATGATATTTTAAATTTTCTTGTAGAAATGAATATTCTATGAAAAATGGACACCGTGTGAGTTTGAAGAAATTAAATGTCTTTTGTACTTTAGAATGCATTTTTTGCAAGTATGATGAATTTCTAGAATGAAAAATATTTTAAAACCATTTAGTAGGATTTTATGGTCAAAAATCCATCTTCTCATGCATATAAACGTGTAGTATTTTGGCATTAAGTGTATAAACAAGTTTAAAGAAGATTTTGTTGAGTTTAAACATGAACTAAGAAAACTAGAAATTCATGTCTTTAAATTGTGTGAAAGGGGGGTTAAAAGTATGATAAGTACTAAGTTGTAAGGCTACATGTAAAATAAATGAATGCTATTTTCTTATAAAATTAGTCATAAGTGTTAATGGATTTCTTGAATGAATAAGGTAAGAAAATGTGTAGTTTGCAAAAATGGTTAATAAAGATATTGAACAATTGTTGATGGGTAGACATTGGAAAGTTGGTGTGTGACTTAATAATGTTGTAAAAGTTTAAGACTTATAAAATTAAAAAGGACTTAAAGGGTTTAAGGTGTTTTCAATTAAGAATAATATTGCTCCAAGGTTAAAAAGGGTGTTAAGGTATTTAAACACTTAAGAAGTTAGGATGGGTAACTTAATAGTGTTTTGAAAGAAATTAACACATGTGGAAATGAAGTAAAGGGTGGTTTTGAAAATAAATGGGTAAAATGGTAATTTTACTAAAAATAAAACATTTTTATGAAATAGAAATGTTGGAAAAGGTGTTATACAAAGTGGTCCTAAATGAATATAATTTTTGGAATAAAATCAAGGTTAAAGTGTAAAGGACATGAAATGGTAAAATTTCAAAGTATAACACAGGTTAGGGTGTAACCCCGGGTGTAATACCACATATTTTTCTAAGATAAATAATAAAACTATAATTTTGGAATAAAATATTTTTTTTTTGGAAATTGGACTAAATCAGTGAATTTAAATTATTAATTTCTAACAAATAAGTTGTTCTTATGTCATAATTATGTGTGGTGTATTTGTGTTATGTTAGAGTTTATAATAATTGCATGTGTAATGGAAAAAATCATAAATGCAGTGTGACACAATTATAAAAATATAATGTTGGGATAAAAATAGTTGGGACATATTTTGGGCACTATACGGGCTTGTTTTAGGTGTTTTAAACCTTTAAAAATAGTCTCGGGGTATAAGTATATATGCTAGATAACTTTTGGGCTAGTCTGGATATGGGTTCGGATCCATTTCGGTGCCCAAAATTTGGAATTTTTACCCAACTCGGGATTAGAGGGTTAACCACTTATATTAGGAAGTTAAGAAACTCTTAGGAGGTTATCTCAGAGAGTCCTTACCTATACCACTATGAGAGAGAGGGAGAAGAGAAGAAATCATAACAAGGGATTTAAGGGGAATTCAAGGGGACTTCTTCAACTAAATATTAAGGAAATAATTTTCTTGCTCAACTTCAATTCCATTTTGCTTCTTAATGCATTGTAATTATCCCATGTGATTTATGGGTTTTAGGTTATACTTTGATGATTAAATGTTAGGAAATAATCTCATGCATGTAGAGGATTAATTATAACGTAGGATGTTAACTCAAAAATATAGAAATCGATTCTTGAAATTTGATGATAGAAACCTTAGGGTTCTTGAGATGAAATTGGGGATTCTTGGAAATCATATGTAGATTACTTTAACACGTGACTATAATCTGTACATTTTGATGTGAATTCCATATTTATAAACCCCACAAATTGAATTGCGTATTGTTGATATTGTGGAAGGAATCTGGGTTAGGTACATTATTTATATTCATAAATTATGGTAATTGGGGCAGTAATTGATGTGGTTATATGGAATAAATGGCTATATGATGTATAAATAATTGTTTAGTACCCACTCACGTGTTTATAAAAAGGAAATCATGATTAGAATGAATCTTGAAGAGGAAACAAGAAAGTTCATATTTAATAGAATAATCAGATCTCGGCCACTACCACTTTTCGAATCGATTCGACCTTAGTTTGAATCGATTCGGTTTGGCAGTGAATCGATTCGGCTAAGACTTGGTTCGGGGACTGAGTGAGCTGGGCCCATGGTTAGTGTGACACCCCGCCTAATAAAATACCGGGCGATCACTCCTATATAACATTAAAACAGGAGTCTCATATGGTTCATTCTTAGCATCACTATCGAAAACCAATTTAATTACTAATATCCTATTAGGCCGGCGTCAAAATTTTAAATTAACAAATCTTTTTAACCAAACCATTCAAATAAAACAATTACAACAGTTTACATGCACCAACTGAAATGAAATAAAATAAAATAACTGAACACTCGGTATAATAATAAAACCAAATCGAATGCCGCACTAAAAGGTGATAAAAGAATAAATGAGTACAGTTGGACCATAAGCCCAAATGTTTCTACAATACCTCCTATCTATATCTCAATGATGGAAGCGTTTAATATAAACTTACGTGCATCCACAACTGGTGCAGCAAACGTCTGACTCGAAAGAATCATCATCCAGGGGTCCCTGTGTCTGGACACCTATATATATATAGATATAGCAAGAGGGAAAATAGATAAACGGTTCAGAGCCCGATTTTTGAAAATATTTTAGCAAGAGCTTAAAATCCATATTTTAAAATACGTTATTTCTCATATTTAAACTGGTATCGTTCTCACATGAGATACACCTCAACCCTCTTCTAACAGTGCACAACTAGCGCATACCATTTTAAACAACCTAGTTAATCTACCCTGCCTAACTAATATAATTACCGATCTTCTAATAAACCTCATCAATTCGGGTACTAAGGACTAATTTTCTCCCCGTTCCCAAAATTACGTTATGTTCGTGCGTGGGGTGTCTCGCGAAGCGAAATCCAAACAAGGAACCCGCCCAATACACTACGTGACAATGTTGATCATCAGGATCCATTAGATCTTCAATACATAACATATTTATACCATCCCGTATTTATTGATAGTTCTCATTAGAACCTATGATCCATATTCATATAAATCCGGATATAAATCTACCGAAAGGAGTATATCACTTTATTCATTCTTCTCCTTTTTATAAAGGGTTAGGTTATATGATATCTCATCTCATATATATACAATATACTTTTCGCAAAAAGTATATTAGTTATCCATATAGGACACCAAATAAGATTTCGGTATACACACATTATTCCCATTATGCATACACATCAATTTATATAACAATATATCGCACTATTGCACCCTCGTTAAGAAACCCCTTGTATCGTTACAAAGTTGAAGCATTTATTCCTTACTTATCTACTTATACGCACAGTAGAAAGTTCTCATATAAATATACGTATATATATTAGTCACACATATAATATATACTAACGAAACCCCACATAAGATCTATGGTGCTGGCATACTCTGCTATCAAGTCCCCGTATCACACAAACTAAGGGAAATACTAGTTCGGAATCACTCTCGAACTGTATTAACACAAAACACATACAAATGGAGGCGAAGCATAGTTCCAAGTCACTAAGAGGTCAGCACATAACCTCACGTCTCTTAGGACTGTCTGACTATCAATCAGATAGCCTCTACCAAGTAGTCTTATATTCTAGGGTACAAGTTAATATCCCCCATAAAGGTCCCATCGAGATAAGACTGTCCCGACGCGGTAACCTCCGTGATAGCAAGTAGCGCGGGCAAGATTTTTACACATATATAATATAAGGGCATACTCATAGCCCATACAATACATCCCATACATAGTATATTTATATCTTGGATATCCTACGCATTTATCAATTTTACCAATTTTCAATATATTATTTTCTAAGCTTTTCTCACCGCACAATGATTATATCAATAACATCGATATATATTATTTATCTCTTCTCAATCTTTTATGGCTATAATCTCCAAACTCTTATAGTGATAGACAATAGCCTCGAATATTCTCATTCGCAATAATATAAGCCGTCACGCAAATAAAATACCCCAATAAGTATTCCCTTATTTAATATTCAAATCACACCTAAATATCTCTTTAAGTATTATTCCTCACGAACACCCCTATTTGGGTAAATCTTGGATTTTACTTTTAACTAATCCAAAATACACGCCTTACTAAAAAAAATATTTATAAGTCCCCTCACTATTTTTAGGAACCCCAAATATTTATCTCCAAATAATTTTAACCTTTTATTTTTCCAATTTTTGAGAGTGTTTTTGAGTTGGTGATTTCACCCCGGAACTGCCATCTCATAAAAATCATAACAATTCGAAAAAAGTCAGAAAAATACGCGGTCGGTGCCCACGCGACTGTATGGAAAAGATCTACAACTTTCATGTTTTTACCGAGAGCTGAATCGCTTGTCTTCCTATCCGAAACAGTCCGGAAGTGACGCTGGTCACTATTCACCTTCTTCTCCAAAAATTCAAACCTACATTAAAACACCTCCAAGCTTTTTATATCCTCTCTCATCATCATTCAACCTCAAATAACTATAAATACACACATTCAAATGGTTCTAATCATCCTAGAACCCAGATCCAACAATTAATTTTGAGTTTCTCAAATTGGGTATAAATCGAGTTATATCCATTTTAATCTTTCGAAAAACCGTTTTATCCACGAAATTTCAACCCAAAAATCTTTAGTTTTATACGAACTACCATATGATAAATTAAACACACTAAATCATAAAGCAAGTTAAACACTTGCCTCGTTGATTAAATCCGACGACCATGAGTCAAATCCCGCGAATTTTGGCCGAAAATCTTTTCTTTTCTTCTCTTTTCTTTCTTCTTCTTTCTTCTCTTCTCTCTCTCTCTCTCTCTCTCTCTTAGGGCTAATGTTTGGGGGAAATGAGGGATGCCACCTCTTTAAATCCGAAATTGGGTATATACCCAATTGTTAAATGACTCGCGTACTCATTTATGAGTCCCTACTAGTCTAAAAATGCCCGGAACCCAAATACTACCCCCGGGTACTCTATTTTGACTATCTCGGCCATTCCGAACCCAATGGCGGAGTCAAAATCTCCATCCGAGTCACTTAACTAAAATTCACTATTTTGACCCAACACGTTCAATACGCGTGTGTTCCAAATTTAAAATATTTTCCTTTGTCGCTTTACCCAACTGCGGCATGTAATAAAAATAATCTACTCATATAATTAGTCTCGAAATATAATCCACGTAAATATTAATCTGTCACTCGAAAATTAATATTTACTATTCACTTTATAATATTGAATTTATTTAATTTCACTCATTAATCCCAGAATTACTATTCGTAATAATTCCTCAAATTACCAAATTAAATTCACAGTGTAATTCAAATACCTTTAAAAGTGCAGGGTATTACATACTTCCCCACATACAACAGAATTCCATCCTCGAAATTCGGATATAGCCTGTACCACTACTCTAGGATCGGTATATACATTACGTCATAGTTTAACCAAATTTAAATGTAGCCTAACACAATGGTCTCCCACTATATCCCAGCCATCTCATATATATATAGTCTCCGCATCTCTATATATGTACACAAATCTTGCACCTTTTTATTAACACGACTTGGCGCAAAATATTTATTATTAATACCATGTCTACTAGTCTCACACGATAGAAATATTCACATATCCATATATATACATATAGGCATATCATCCCTATACACACACACACACACACACACATATATATATATATATATATATATACTAATCCTCCACCCCCGGGTTAACACCCATTAGTGCTCTTAATAATAATATCACATAATAGGCATACACACATCCTATTAAGATTCATAGGCATATTCCCAGCCTAATCATACACTTCTCATACGTATTTTATTCTTATCGCTACGTATTGTATAAATATTCAGATTACTATCTCTCTCGTAATCTCCAAGTTACATTCCCTATACTGAATAATTAAAGTATTAACTCTCATATACTCTTCCGGAATTTGGTACTAAATATACTCCGTCTTTCCTTGGAGTATTCTAACAAAACAATCATGTGCAAGCCACTCGTCAATACTCGTTCAAGTAAGACTCCTCTCTACTTTCTCACAATAATTTGGTATCCTTTTCATTAAGAGGAACCTTTCAAATGGCTTTCCACATCCTTTCAACCCATCTCGAGTGTGCTAGCTCTCGTTGCACATAAATGCTTGAATTATCATCATTCTCACACGACATTGAATTCGTCATACCATTTTACCTTGTTTATAGTCACCCTTCAGGCATATATTATACATATTTATTTTCACGTCCTTCCATCTCGTACATTTTTGGGATTTACTAATCAGGGTACCCATACCCCCTATCATCCGTGCATATATGCACCACCATTGCAAATGTATTTATATATCACACTCACTATAAATAATGGGCCTCATTTCATTGGCCTGGTACTAACACCTGGGTATCCCTTAACCCGAATAATTTGAAATTTAATTCTCCCAGTACCTGGAAATTCAATCATTCTTAAGATTATCCCATCGATCTTCTTGTGGTAATCTCACAATAGTCTTCCTATATCAGTGCCTTATTGCCCCTACTTCGTGGTAGTCTTAAGATTAAAGTGTTTCTAATACACGTAATATGAGTACTATTCTAATTATATCTGTAGTGTCCAAGACCTCTCTCGGGACTTCCGACATTTGCTCGGTTTCATGCGTGGGACGTCTCACAAAGCAAAATCCAAACAAGGAACCCTCCCGTTACACTACTCCCTCGCATCGTCGGTCATCGATATATAACGGTCTAAGGGATACCAACGGGACATTCAAATTCCTATTCGTTAACCTACTAATGTACTTTTACCACAAAAAAAATCCCTCTATGTTGACCAGATGGAAAGCCCAACTAATCAGGGAGCCTACTCTCGACAAAAGCATTATTAACATCATACCCAAAATGTATTTCCTCTGAATTTCTCTTTTATTCAAGACCTGGATATACCTCTCAAATCGATTTCCTTCACCTTAACCCACCCACATACTCGCGGTGAGAGGAAAATTTCAGTGCTTCTTCATAGCACTTATATCTCTATATAATTACAGTCATCAAACGGCTCTCACTCAATAGTGTTTCCTCTACACTAGGCGACTTATCGTCAAAACCAACATCCATGCATTCTATAACATCTCTCCACTCCCGACGTTATTAAGGTTCGTGCGTGGAGCATCCCGCAAGCGAAATCCAAACAAGGAACCCCTCCTATACACTATTACTTAACTTTGTCGGTCGTGGAGGTCCGCTAGTTCAAATATGCCACTCGGATAATCCCATTTCCCCTATCGATAAAAATGTAGTCAGAACTTTTAATTCTTTCCAGGAGCCACACCACCAAGCGCTTGTACTAATACTAAGTCCTTAGCGCAAACAACAATGACCTTAAATTCACAGCTCAACAATAAATCATGCATACCTTAAATTATATCTATAAGGTCCCCATGCACTAAAATCTTGGTAACGAAACACATCCTCATCAAAGTTCCATCTAAGAATATGATAAAGGCGGGCTCATCCAGAATTTATCTTGCATTCCATTCTTTAGTGTGTGTGTATATATATATATATATATATATATATATATATATATTTCACATCTTATATAAATATATATACATTATACTATACACATCAAGTATATCCATACTTATATATCACACACTATATAAGTATAATAACCAACCCTCAGAGCTATAACTCAATGGATGCAGTCTCTCAATGCTATCATCTTCCAGGGAATTACTCACACATCATCCTGGGTACCAGTGGTCGGACTATCACACCGACTTGGTAAAAACCAAATCACAATAAATGGGAAGCAATCATAGTTCCTCCGAGGAAATGAGAACGAAACATACCCACCACGTCTCATTCCTGATAAAAATCACACAATATAAAATGGACACTATGACCTGGGGACTATACGCTCCCTGCTCCTCAAGCCAGGGGCCTCACCCAAAATGCATAACTTCCCATGATAGCACTCGAGGGGTATGTTTCATATAAATATACCAATCACATACAGATTTATTTAAATATATCATATATATACGTCTCAATATGCTCGTATATATATACAGTATAATCCGGCTAATCGTGTATATCTCTCGTAACATTAGCCCATATTTCCCGAATATACATATTCGATTTAATCCCATAAGTATTCACTTACTTATGATATAAATAAATATTAATCTTATCACAACTAGCTCATATCCCAATTACATCTGACATTCCAATTAAAACCCCCAGAGTCTTTATCCCATTAGACTCTTAAAAATCACGAAGTCTCACAACTTTAATTTTTATTATTGCAGATTTCACATCTTGCACTAAAACAACTATAACTCACTCTACATAAGTCCAATTACTAGTGAGTCTATCATTCCATTGGAGAAGCCTCTTTCTCCATTGTACCTACCTTACTCCAGTACTACGTTCACTTAACCATGTCACTCTTTATTCATCGTCGGTCTCTAACCGATTCTTATGTGAATAACCTAGAAACTGCATTCACTTTATTCTTTCTAAATTAAGGGAATTTACAGTTTAAAATCATCTATAAGATTAATTTATGAGAAAAATATCATGCTCCTCTAAATATGATGACCTTCGTTCCCACCCTTTCACATTGCTCTAACAAGTGAAAATAAATTCCTCAAATTTTCATATATGGGTATTTCCATACCCAACTCTAAGCCAAATCTTCCGAGCCTTCAACTTCCTAGAAGTGAAATTACACTATTTCCACCTAGCTCAACTTCAACGCACGGTCCTCATCAAAGACCTCTTAAGCTCTTTCCCCATCTAACTTCACTGGGTAATTCAAGTTTAGCACCATTCTCTACTATAGCGGTGCATAGATAATTGTAATTACTATTCTATAGTAGTCATTGAAGCAATCCAAGACAATGCCGCAAGGAAAATTTGACCTTTACTGCGGTCCTCATTTCCAACATCAACTTATAGCTCTAACTAAGTCCCGCCTCCTGCTGCCCTCACAATGGACTTCCATGGTCGCCCTTCGTCGATCAGCACATGAATCCCGAACGAGCGCGCAAAAGATATTCTATAATCTTACATAATGGCAGGAGAACAAAAACTCACAAGAGGATATCAACAATCCTAATCATAAGGCTCTATATAAAATCAAAAGTAACGTTGAAAGTGTAGTACGTCCACACAGATTCCTAAGGACTCTAGAACATGATGCTCTTATACCACCCGTGACACCCCGCCTAATAAAATACCGGGTAATCACTCCTATATAATATTAAAACAGGAGTCTCATATGGTTCATTCTTAGCATCACTGTCGAAAACCAATTTAATTACTAATATCCTATTAGGTCGGCGTCAAAATTTTAAATTAACAAATATTTTTAACCAAACCATTCAAATAAAACAATTACAACAGTTTACATGCACCAACTGAAATGAAATAAAATAAAATAACCGAACACTCAAGATAATAATACAACCAAATCGAATGCCGCACTAAAAGGCGATAAAAGAATAAATGAGTACAGTTGGGCCATAACCCGAATATTTCTACAATACCTCTTATCTAGATCTCAATGATGGAAGCGTCTAATATAAACCTGCTTGCATCCACAGCTGCTTAAGGAAACGTCTAACTCGAAAGAATCATCATCCAGGGGTCCCTGTTTCTGGACACCTATATATATATATAGATATAGCAAGAGGAAAAATAGATAAAATATGTTATTTCTCATATTTAAACTGGTATCGTTCTCGCATGAGATACAACTCACCCCTCTTCTAACAGTGCACAACTAGCGTATACCATTCTAAACAACCTAGTTAAGCTACCCTTCTTAACTAATGTAATTACCCATCTTCTGATAAACCACATCAATTCGGGTACTAAGGACTAAACTTCTCCCCATTCCTAAAATTACGTTATGTTTGTGCGTGGGGTGTCTCGCGAAGCGAAATCCAAACAAGGAACCCCCCCGATACACCACTACGTGACAATGTTGATCATCAGGATCCATTAGGCCTTCAGTACATAACATATTTATACCATCTCGTATCTATTGATAGTTCTCATTAGAACCTATGATCCATATTCATATAAATCCGTATATAAATCTACCGGAAGGAGTATATCACTTTATTCATTCTTCTCCTTTTTATAAAGGGTTAGGTTATATGATATCTCATCTCATATATATACAATATAATTTTCGCAACAAGTATATTAGTTATCCATATAGGACACCAAACAAGATTTCGGTATACACACATTATTCTCTTTATGCATACACATCAATTTATATAACAATATATCGCACTATTGCACCCTGGTTAAGAAACCCCTTGTATCGTAATAAAGTTGAAGCATTTATTCCTTACTTATCTACTTATATGCACAGTAGAAAGTTCTCATATAAATATACGTATATATATTAGTCACACATATAATATATATACTAATGATACCCCACATAAGATCTATGGTGCTGGCATACTTTGCTATCAAGTCCCCGTATCACACAAACTAAGGGAAATACTAGTTCGGAATCACTCTCGAACTGTATTAACACAAAACACCTAAAAATGGAGGCGAAGCATAGTTTCAAGTCACTAAGAGGTCAGCACATAACCTCACGTCTCTTAGGACTGTCTGACTATCAATCAGATAGCCTGTACCAATGAGTCCTATGTTCTGGGGTACAAGTCAATATCCCCCATAAAGGTTCCATCGAGATAAGTCTGTCCCGACGCGATAACCTCTGTGATAGAAAGTAGCGCGGGCATGATTTTTACACATATATAATATAAGGGCATACTCATAGCCCATACAATACATCCGATACATAGTATATTTATATCTTGGATATCCTACGCATTTATCAATTTTACCAATTTTCAATATATTATTTTCTGAGCTTTTCTCACCGCACAATAATTATATCAATAACATCGATATATATTAGTTATCTTTTCTCAATCTTTTATGGCTATAATCTCCAAACACTTATAGCGATAGCTAATAGCCTCGAATATTCTCATTCGCAATAATATAATCCGTCACACAATTAAAATACCCCAATACGTATTCCCTTATTTAATATTCAAATCACACCTAAATATCTCTTTAAGTATTATCCGCACGAACACCCCTATTTGGGTCAATCTTGGATTTTACTTTTAACTAATCCAAAATGCACGCCTTACTAAAAAAAATATTTATAAGTCCCCTCACTATTTTTAGGAACCCCAAATATTTATCTCGAAATAATTTTAACCTTTTATTTTTCCAATTTTTGAGAGCGTTTTTGAGTTGGTGATTTCACCCCGGAACTGCCATCTCATAAAAATCATAACAATTCGAAAAAAGTCAGAAAAATACGCTGTTGGTGCCCACGCGACCGTATCGAAAAGATCTACAACTTTTATGTTTTGACCGAGAGCTGAATCGCCTGTCTTCCTGTCCGAAACAGTCTGGAAGTGACGCTGGTCACTATTCACCTTCTTCTCCGAAAATTCAAACCTCCATTAAAACACCTCCAAGATTTTTATCTCCTCTCTCATCATCATTCAAACTCAAATAACTATAAATACACACATTCAAAGGGTTCTAATCATCCTAGAACCCTGATCCAACAATTAATTTCAATTAATTTCGAGTTTCTCAAATTGGGTATAAATCGAGTTATATCCGTTTTAATCTTTCGAAAACCCGTTTTATCCATGAAATTTCAACCCAAAAATCTTTAGTTTTATACCAACTAGCATATGATAAATTAAACACACTATATCATAAAGGAAGTTAAACACTTGCCTCGTGGATTAAATCCGATGACCACGAGTCAAATCCCGCGAATTTTGGCCGAAAATCTTTTCTTTTCTTCTCTTTTCTTTCTTCTTCTTTCTTCTCTTCTCTCTCTCTCTCTTAGGGATGATATTTGGGGTAAATGAGGGCTGCCACCTCTTTAAATCCGAAATTGGGTATATACCCAATTGTTAAATGACTCGCGTACTCATTTACGAGTCCCTGATAGTCCAAAAATGCCCGGAACCCAAATACTACACCCGGGTACTCTATTTTGACTATCTCGGCCATTCCAAACCCAATGGCGGAGTCGAAATCTCCATTCGAGTCGCTTAACTAAAATTCACGATTTTGACCCAACACGTTCAATACCCGTGTTTTCCAATTTAAAATATTTTCCTTTGTCGCTTTACCCAACTGTGACATGTAATAAAAATAATCTACTCATATACTTATTCTCGAAATATAATCCACGTAAATATTAATCTGTCACTCGAAAACTAATATTTACTAATCACTTTATAATATTGAATTTATTTAATTTCACTCATTAATCCCAGAATTACTATTCGTAATAATTCCTCAAATTACCAAATTAAATTCACAGTGTAATTCAAATACCTTTAAAAGTGCGGGGTATTATAGTTAGTTCATGAATATTTTTAGAAGTCCAAACGAGTTGGTAGGACGGTGTTTGGGCCAACGGAAAATTTACTAAAAATGTAAACGCGCCACATATATCAATTGGGATGTTATATTTAACTAGATGGTTTAATAAATTGTTAAAGAAAATGGAATTAATAATTAACTAGATGGTCAATTATTAATTGATGAACCATTGTGGATATCATATGGGACATTTAGGTAATTATAGAGTAGTTACCTATACATTTTATATAGGAATAATAATATGTACTTATGTATATATGTGTGGACATACCAATATTCGTGGACGGTCCTGTCGACTTGGTGTTTCATGCATCCGAGACCATAGCACACATCGGCACAGGTGGGCTAGGCGTTGTGTAGGTCATTTAGGGACTACGTAGCAGCGCCATCTAGGCGGTGTCCTCAGAGGAGACAACAGATGCCACATGGACACCACCCACTGTTACTAGCTCCGGGAGTTGCTGCACTAGTCTCTCCAGCACCTGGCGTCCACCTCAGGGACAACAACCACTACAGCATGGATGGGTTTACCATATTTCCCCCAGAGAGGGGCCAACTCCAGTACAGGCAGTCGAGGATATGTTTTGTATTTTTGGTCACACAGGTTGCATTTTATTTGACATGGGGGCGTATCATTCTTTTGTTAGCACGGGTTTTGAACGGGATACTAGGATGGTAGACTATGCTTTCGATATTGTCCTGTACGTAAATTCACCGTTGGGTAGAGGGGCACCCGTATGCTCAATGTGTGGGGGTATCGGTATTCAGATAGGATGACTCACTTTTGTACCTGACTTATTAGTATTTGATATAGACGAGTACGACATTATTTTGGGAATGGACTGGCTAGATACGTATAGATCATGTGTGGAATGTTATGGGAGGTCCATCATCTTCTCCATTCTGGGGAAGGAGATGTACCTGGTTGCAATGTTGCACCCTGGGGGTGGGTCGAGCATGGATTTATACTATATCGAGGAGGATACTTCTTCGGAGGTTGTGGTGATGCTAGATTCCATCCCGGTGGTTAGTGAGTTTTCAGATGTTTTTGGGGAGTTCCCAGGGTTTCCACCTAGTCGGGAGATAAACTTCGTGATCGACCTGATTTTGGGCACAAGACCTATTGCACGTACACCATATCTAATGGCTCCTCTAGAGATAAGGGAGCTACATGATCAGATTAAGTAGTTATTGGGGTAGGGGTTGATCAAGAGGATTACTTCGTCGTGGGATGCTCTAGTAGTTTATTCATTAACAAGAAGAATGGATCTCGACGACTTTATACCGACTACGGGGAGTGGAACAAAGTCACCATATGAAATAAATATACGTTTCCCCATATTGATGATTTTTTACCAACTGAGGAATGTTACGGATTTCTCAAAGATTGACTTGAGATCGAGCTACACCTAGTTGAGAGTCCAGGAGTAGGACATCTCGAAGACAGATTTTCTTATGAGATATGGGTTATATGAGTTCTTGGTGATGCCATTTAGGCTAACCAATGAGCCTGAGGTATTTATGGATTTGATGAATCGTGTCCTCAAAGATTATTTGGATTAGTTCGTCATCGTGTGTATAGACGATATCATGATTTATTATTGGACTGTGGAGGAGCACACTCAATAGTTACGGGTGGTCTTACAGACGGCACTAGATCACTTGATGTACGCAAAGTTTAAGAAATGCGGTTTTTGGTTGAGAGAGGTATAGTTCTTGAGCCATATTGTGTCTGAGAGGGGTATATCAGTAAACATGAGGAAAGTTTATGCAGTGATGGAGTAGGGACAACCCACTACACCCATCGAGGTACGCAGATTTTTGGGACTAACCGAGTACTACCGTTAGTTCATTTAGAGGTTATCCAAGATAGTCGAACCCTTAACGAATTTGACGCGGAAGGGATTACCATTTGTGTGGGATGACGTGTGCGAGCAGGCATTTGATGAGTTGAAGACTAGATTGACTACATCACCGATTTTGTCGTTATGTCTCGTAGGAATAGACTGTAAACTCTTCACATATGCATCCTTGAGGGGACTTGGAGGGGTTTTGATGCAGGAGGAGAGGTCGATAGCTTATGCTTCCCGAAATCTTAAGCCTCACGAGGACATTACCCCACCCACGACTTAGAGTTAGCAACCGTGATCTTTGCAATACGAGTACGGAGGCACTATCTTATGAGGGAGTTGAACATCAGGCAGAGGAGGTGGCTAGCGTTTGTGAAAGACTATCAATTCGACATTAAGTACCACCCGGGGAAGGAAAATGTCATAGTATATTCTTTGATCCACAAGTCGATATTAGAGTTAGCGACAGTGTGGAAGGCGAAGTGGAAATTACTTCGTGGGGATGACGACCTAACTAGCACATTTATGGCAGTTCTCACCATTATCCTCGAGATCATTATTCGGGTGGTGAAGTCACAAGCAGGAGATCTGCCTGGCCAGGAGTGAGATAGACAACTATTGACGAAGGAGTGGAGCATTATTACATTGGGTCAGATGGGGGATTAAGATTCCATGGGAGATTGGTTGTCCCAAATGACAAGGATTGAGGCGAGCCATTATGTCTGAGGCTAACGAGTCATATTTTACGGTACATTCCGGAAGGGATAAGATGTACCACGACATGTGGTGTCAGTATTTATGGGCCTAGATGAAGAGGGACATAAAATATTTTGTGTCCAAGTGTGCTATGTGTTAGCTGGTGAAGGTGGGCCATCAGCATCCTGCGGGTGTTTTTACAGCATTTAAAGATCTCGGTGTGGAAATGAAAAATCATCTCTATGGACTTCATTACTGGGATACCTACATAACAGAGGGGACATGATTCCATTTGGGTGATCGTCGAGAGATTGACGAATGTGGCTCACTTTTTATCGATCCGGGCAGATTACGACTCTGAGCAGTAAGCTAGACTTTTCCTTGTAGAGATTGTTAAGGGTACCGCTCAATATTTTGACAAACAGAGACAGGAATTTTATGTCCCACTTTTGGAGGTGCTTTTAATAGCTCTGGGGGCATAGTTCAGATTGAGCACGTTGTATCATCCTCAGATCGATGGGCAAATGAGTAGGGTGAATTTGATATTGGAGGAACTACTGTGTATGTGCATTCTAGCTTTTAAGGGGAGCTCGGATTAATAGTTGCCTTTAGTTGAGTTTGCATACAATAACAACTATTGGCGAAAGAGTGGAGCATTATTATATTGGGTCAGATGGGGGATTGAGATTCCAGGGGAGATTGGTTGTCCCAAATGACGAGGATTGAGGCGAGCCATTATGTCTGAGGCTTACGAGTCATATTTTATAGTACATCCCGGAGGGGATAAGATGTACCACGACATGCGGTGTCAGTATTGATGGGCCGAGATGAAGAGGGACATAAAATATTTTGTGTCCAAGTGTGCTATGTGTCATCTGGTGAAGGTGGGCCATCAACATCATGCGTGTGTTTTTACAGCCTTTAAAGATCCCGGTGTGGAAATGAAAAAGCATCTCTATGGACTTCATTACTGGGATACCTACATAATAGAGGGGACATGATTCCACTTGGGTGATCGTCGAGAGATTGACGAATGTGGATCACTTTTTATCGGTCCAGACAAATTACAACCCCGAGCAGTAAGCTAGACTTTTCCTTGCAAATATTGTTAAGGGTACCGCTCAATATTTTGACAGATAGAGACATGAATTTTATGTCCCACTTTTGGAGGAGCTTTCAATAGCTCTGGGGGCATAGTTGAGATTGAGCACGTCGTATCATCCTCAGACCGATGGGCAAACGAGTAGGGTAAATTTGATGTTGGAGGACCTATTGCGTTTGTGCATTGTAGATTTTAAGGGGAGCTCGGATCAATAGTTGCCTTTAGTGGAGTTTGCATACAATAACAACTATCAGTTTACAATTATTATGGCACCATTTGAGGCACTCTACGGGAGAACTTTTCATTCACCCTCGTTCTTGTAGAAGGTGGGGGAGAACAAGTTACTTGGGATAGATTTCATTCAGAAAACCTCAGAGAAGGTAGAGATGATTCGGGCTAGGATAGGCAAAAAGAGTTACGTGGATGGGGGCCGGAGACACTTAGACATTGATGTTGGGGATCAGGTGTTGATTAAAGTGTCTCCCATAAAAGGGAGTGATGAGGTTTGGGTTCCTTATTCTGGAGAGGATTGAGCCCGTGGCATATTAGTTCGGATTACCGAACCACTTGCAGTGGATGCACGACGTCTTCCATATATCTGCATTGTGGAGGTTTCATAGAAATGAGATAGCGTACCAGAACATTGAAATTTATGAGATAGAGGTTCATCTAGATTTTACTTACGAGGAGAGTCTGGTAGCCGTTCTGAACTGACGGGAACGCTGACTTCGATCTAAGGTTGTTCCTTTAGTTCGGGTGCAGTGTGGACACCATCGGGAGGATAAGTTGACTAAGGAGAGGGAGGAAGACATGCACACGAAATATCCTGAACTCTTCCAGCTAGGTACATACTTTTCTTGATTTCGAGGACGGAATCCCGTTACTAGGGGGAAGAATGTAATACCCCGTATTTTTCTAAGATAAATAATAAAATAATATTTTTAGGATGAAATATAAATTTGTGGAAATTGAATTAAATCGGTGAATATAAATTATTAATTGCTAACAAATAAGTTTTTGTTATGTCGTAATTATGTGTGTTGGATTTGTGTTATGTTAATGTTTATAATAATTGCATGTGTAGTAGAAAAAATTATAAATGAAGTGTGACACAATTATAAAAATATAATGTTGGGATAAAAATAATTGGGACGTATTTCGGGGAGTATACGAGCTCATTTATCTATTTTAAACCTTTAAAACTGGTCCCAGAGTATAGGTATATATGTTGGAAAACTATTGGGCTAGTCTGGATTAGGGTTCGGGACCATTTGTGGGCCCAAAATTTGGGATTTTTACCCAAATCAGGATTAAAGGGTTAACCACTTATATTAGGAAGTTAAGAAACTCCCAAAAGGTTATCTCAGAGAGTCCTAAACTTTACCACTGTGAGAGAGAGGGAGAAGAGAAGAAATCACAATAAGGGATTTAAGGGGAATTCAAGGGGACTTCTTTAACTACACATTAAGGTAATGATTTTATTGCTCAATTTCAATTCCAATTTGCTTCTTGATGTAGTGCAATTACCCCATGTGATTTATGGGTTTTAGGTTATACTTTGATTATTAAATGTTAGGAATTAATCTCATGCATGTAAAGTATTAATTATGACATAGGGGGTGAACCCAAAAATCTAGGAATCGTTTCATGAAATTTGATGATAGAAACTTTAGGGTTCTTGAGATGAAATTGGGGATTCTTGGAAATCATATGTAGAGGACTTTAACACATGACTATGATCTATACATTTTGATGTCGATTCCATGTTTATATACCCCATAAATTGAATTACGTATTGTTATGATTGTGGAAGGAATCTCGGTTAGGTTCGTTATTTATTTTCATAAATTTTGGGAATTAGGGGTAGTAATTGATGTGGTTATATGGAATAAATGGTTATATGATATATAACTAAGTGTTAAGTACCCACTCACATGTTTACAAAAAGAAAATCATGATTATAGTGAATCTTAAAGAAGAAACAAGAAAGTTCTTACTTAATAAAACAATCAGATTGGGGCCGCTTCCACTTTTCAAATTGATTCAGCCTTGGTTTGAATCGAATCAGTTTGTCAACGAATATATTTGGCCAAGAACTGAATTGATTCGGTCCTAGGGGCTGAGTGAGTTGGGGCCATGGTTAGTTCAGGAATATTTTTAGAAGTCCGAACGAGTTGGTCAACGGTGTTTGTGCCAACGAAACATTTACTAAAAATGTGAACATGGTGAATATGTCAATTGGGATATTATATTTAACTAGATAGTTAAATAAATTACTAAAAAAATGAAATGAATATTTAACTAGATGGTCAATTATTAATTGAACAATTGTGGATATCATCTGGGACATTTAGGCGATTACAGAGTAGTTGCTTATACATTTTATATAGGAATAATAATTTGTACTTATGTGTATCTGTGTGGATATATAAATATTCATGGATGGTCGTATCGGCTTGGGGTTTCACGTGTCCAGGACCATAACATACATCGGCACAGGTGGGCTAGGTGTTGTGTAGGTCATTTAGGTACTATGTAGCAGCGCCATCTATGAGAGGTAGGTGTTGGTGTTGGGAACCTTTATTACCACTTTCTATAAGCCATGAACTGTTGTACTGCATAGGGACCGCACCACTTATGTGTGTTTTGTGATGTCCGACTTGGATAGGTGATTCCTCTAGAATTGTCGATAGAGCATGAACGAGACACCATTTTATATATATATCGGATTAAATGAGATCAATTAAATTGTCTAAGAATGTATATATAAATCACAGACACTTACTATGTTGTACATAATAGATGTTTATGCCATTTTTATGAGAGATATGTATAAGATTGGGATACCTTGGGATTGGATAATTAATTATAGTCACATCCGTTGTAGCAATTGAATATAGTTAATCCAATTAATGTTAATTTTAGCACGGTGGTCATATTTATTATTTCGAGACTTGTTGGGATGCGAGAGATTTCTCACTTAGATGTGGGGTGAGGTGTTAATCGCATGGGAGTGACGATCAGAGATATTTACTTTACATCGACTATATTTATTGCAATTCAAATTGAATAAGTTAATTCTTGCACATCTAGGTCTCTATCCCAAATTTAAATATTTTCTCCCCCTGGGTGCTCATAGATAGGGATAGAGGGACTGTTGACTTGGCAGCCTTGCATTCTCATTTTGCTCCGCAGGCATTTCAGTTCAGTTGATTCTAACTTAGGTGCTTTTTTAGCTTCAGTACATATTTTTCTTTGTGATTATTGTAAGGGCATAAGTCCGAGATTCATTTACTTTATGTTGTTATGGGTTATTTACAGTTATGTTAGACTTATCATACACTTGATATTGGATTGGATTTGTTATTATTAAAAGGTTGATTTAAACTAAATTATGGACCTTTAATTTATGACTTATATTATGTGCATGTTAGTAATGTTATTAATTGATAGACAAGCCCCGTATTTGACATATCATGCTCGAACAACCTTTACGTGAGAAAATGGTCGTTGTTACACTGAGTTTTAGCTTCGACCGGGTAAAAAAGAAAATTGGAGTAATGTGGACATTTGCAAAATGTTAGAACACATTAAAAAAGAACTCAGATGACACCGGGATAATTAAGGAGGGCCCAGAGCCATGGGGTGAAAGGTCCAAAACCACTGGCCAGAGAATATGGTGCGCATAGTCGGCGATATGGAGCCCGTTAAAGTATGCAGCATGTGAAAGATTTTGAGAAAAGATAAAGAAACAAGGAACGTGTCTAGAAATGGGTTATGTGGTGAAATGTGTTAATACAACCTAAATGGAATGAATTGGTAATTATTCAGGTAAGGGTCAAAATGGACAAGTAAAATGTGTAATTAATTAATGTCCATAAGGTAAGGAAAAAGGATAAAGTAAGTGGTCAAATGGGTGATTACGCAACCTAAGCAGTTAAACCCATAATTAACACAAGAATGTGTTGTAAAAGGTTCTTAAAGATTAAATGAGTATTTTCTAACACGCTGTTCGCGTGTGTTGAAAGGATGGGTTTCAACGAAAATACTGAAGTGTGTTGGATAAAATAAAAAGGGTGGTTTCGGTGAAGGAATGATTTCGAGTAAATCAAATGTAGTGGTTTCAAATGTTGAACCATATGTGTTAAATAAAACGAGAAATGCTAAAATGGGTAAAAGGAAGCCTTTTATAAGATTAGGTAAATTAATCTGGATAAATAAGGTTTCGGATGTAAAACTGTTTCATCAATTATATATATATAAAATTGCATGTGCATGTATTCATAACGTGTCAGAGTCTCCTTTCTGTCGTTCGATTATATGCTGCATTTGTATATTTTTCACTGAGCATTGGCTCACACCCTCGCTTTATAGGACATGTTGGGAGCAGTTTTATATTTTAAGAGCTTTATACAGGTAAGTACTTTCTTTATTTTACGTTAGTAGCTCTGTATACTTGGAATTCGGTGTGTTTTCCATGGATCCCTCACGCAGTTTATTTTGAAACTTGAACTATATTCTAAACAAGTAAAATATCAATTAAAATAAAACTGGACTATCAACATTATATAGGTTATTTCATTGCATTTCACACCTAATGCTCGTATCGGACCGGGTTGACTATGGGTAATCCATAAATTCGGGTCAGGGGCGTTACATGAATAGAGACATAAAGAGTTAGAGAGAAAATCAATCGAAAGAATGTACGTCCTTAAGAATTCAAGAAATCAATCAATAGATTGTATATAAGAAGAATAACCACCTTTTTTTTTCTTTTAGTCTCTTCTAAGTTATGCTTTTCTAGTAACATCTTTTCAATTTTTAGGAAAAGTAATCCTTGATTTTTTATAGAATTTAGCTTACCCCTTAAGTTGTTTAACAAGCACACAAGTATTGTTTTTTTAAGAAATATGTGGGGGCTCAAGCCCCCACTGATTCTACAATACCTCCATCCCTATATATATATGCCTTCTCAGATGAGACCTAAAAAAGAGATCGCATTATGCTGACTAATTTTTTTTAAATACTAACAAATAAAAATTGGTTGATTTTTTTTGTGTGGATTTTAAACATTTTAGCACACTCATAAAGAATTAAAAAAATTAGCTCAAAATTATTTTTTTCTATTTTAAAAAAAAAGTGTCAATGTTTCACAGTTTTTGAAATAGTTAGAAAAACTATCAAACATTAACCCATTTTTTGAAAATAGCAAGAACAAAAATCACTTTGCGCTATTTTCATTTTAAGTACTCTGAAATGTTTAAAATCCATACAAATAAAATCAAGTCAAAAATATTTTTTTGGGTATTTTTTTTAATGAGGCCGCATGGTGCGTGCTCTTTTTAGGTCCGCACCTGAGATTCTCTCTCTCTCTCTCTCTCTCTCTCTCTGCATATATATATATATATATATATATATATATATATATATATATATATATATATATATATATATATATAGACACACGCACTCATCTCTTGTTTTCTCCACTCCACCTTTTGTTTAAAACTTTATTTAAAAATTCTAAAAATCACAGGAAAATAATTTCAAAAAAAAAAATACAAAGAAAAAACTCATAAAAATACTAATAGATTTTAAAAAAATGATATATAGAAGCGAAAAAACCTGTTTTTTACCCAATAAATAATTTCCAACAAAAAAAATCAACAAAAAAAATATATAATTTTTATTCCATATATTGGTATAATACACCAAACAAAAATATAATTCTTGTGGTGAATTAAATTATATGTTGATGGTGAATTTTAATCATGAGCGAAAGTATAATTTAATTTTAATAATCAATTTAATTATTTGGTATAATAGTAGAGGTTTGTGGTGAATTTTTCTATCTTGGGAGAACCTTAAAAGTGCAAAAAATACAAGATACAAGGTGGTCAATATAAAATTTAATGAATTCTTCAGTATTAGAATTTTAACTAGTATGCAAGACTAAACATGGATTTCAATGACTGTTAATTGAGTATTGTAGGTGCAAAAAATCTCACCCGTCGGAGGGTGCTAATTCATCACGATACAATTATAAAAATAAATACGAGAGAGACAAAGATTTACGTGGTTCGACCATGAATGGCCTACGTCCACGGGGCTGCTGGTGTGTTTCATTAGAATGATCAGAGAGTTTTACATGAGAGTGTTTAACTTCTCAGCCCCCTTCACAATGGCGGGTGTCCCCTTTATATAGAGTTAGGGGTTACATTAGGGTTACAAATATGAATGAGTAACAAATATGGATGATTCCTATCTTCGTGGAGTTTAATTCCAATCGGATACTGCTCCTTGGTCTTTTAGTTTATTAAGGACTTGAGTCGTCCCTATATTGCTGGAACGTCACCATCTTGATCGGGGTGTTCGTCACATTGTCATGCTATTACGTAGGCATATATTTTGCCCCCATAATAGCCCCACTGATCGTAGTTCCGATGAGTTGATTCTGAGATGAGCTGGGAGCTGGTCCACAATCTCTTTAAACGTATGCAGTTGCTGGTGTGAACTGGACTGGCATTCTTTGATCTGTCGTTCAACTTTTAATCCTTCTTTGGTTTATCTTCTCACCTTCATAGTTTTTTAGATGAATGCTTGGCTTGAGTTGAGAGGCGTTCAATTGATATGGGAACCGGACTCGAGCGTGTCGAGCTGCCTACGTACCCTCTTGGGATCAGGTCAAACGTAGTTCATTATCTATTTTATTGCATGGCCCAATTCATAAGGCTGACCACGGGCCTGTTCAGAATTCGTTTGCTGAGGCTTTCTCGAGCGTGCATTAAGTTTAGGGAATCTCCCAGTATTTTCATCATGTATGGTCCATTTACTAAGGCCGACCACAAGCCTATGTGTCGAGTCTTACTCGATCATGTACCTACTAGGGGTAAGATCCTGCCTTAGGTTTTTCATATGGTCCAATTAGAGAGGCCGACCCGAAGCCTATGCGTCGAGCCTTGCTCGAGCATGCACCTGGTAGGGGTAAGACCCTGACTTAGGTTTTTCATATGGTACAATTGGAGAGGTCGACCAGAAGCCTATGCGTCGAGCCTTGCTCGAGCATATACCTAGTAGGGGTAAGACCTTGCCTTAGGTTTTTCATATGGTCCAATTGGAGAGGCCCACCATAAGCCTATGCGTCGAGCCTTGCTCGAGCATATACCTAGTAGGGGTAAGATCCTGCCTTAGGTTTTTGATATGGTCCAATTATAGAGGCCGGCCAGAAGCCTATGTGTCGAGCCTTACTCGAGCATGTACCTAGTAGGGGTAAGACCCTGCCTTAGGTTTTTCATATGGTCCAATTGGAGAGGCCGACCAGAAGCCTATGCGTCAAGCCTTACTCGAGCATGTACCTAATAGGGGTAAGACCCTGCCTTAGGTTTTTCCCACAATTTAATGTAATACCAATTACGTTTGAATTTTTCCATTTTCTAATTCCTCGGATGTAAATATTCGCCTATTTTACCTTATAGGTTTTGCCGTCACACTTTCTTAGGCCTAAAAGGCGATGGCAAAAATGCACCTGGTTTAAGGGTCATCCACCCGTTCAGGATTTTAACCGACCAATAGGAGTTGGCTTTTTGCCTAAGGATCGCCCGTAGGGCTTTTATTTTTGCCTGGGCAACTCATGAGGCCATTTGTGTTTGGAGATAACAAAGGCCTATAGACGTACTTAATTTAGTGGGAACAAGCAAAAATGCCGTTGTAAATAAATCAAGCTTGATCATGATTATCATTTGAAAGACTAATTCCGGTGTTAACCATGTTGGCATCTGTCCTGAGTTGACCTCTTCTATTTTGCTTTAAATGTTGTAGTGAATCTATTCACGTGTCATCGCTGCTATGAAGACCCCAATCGGGATGTGAAGAGAAGGTTTCCCGACCGTCCATCGGGTCATTTGATCTGTATAACCGGGATGATAAGTGTGCCCGATTGCTCCTCGAGGCTTTGTTGCTTTGAAGAGTATCGCATTGACCGTTCGTCAAGATGGATATATTTAAGAATTATCTTGCTCGTATAGCTTCACGTATTGTATCGTTCCTTGGGGCACACTTGTTCGTTGACCATGCATGGTGGTTCCAGGAGGCTGTGGAAGATTCCATATATCTCGTGCACCTAAAAAAATTGATATGAGTTCAAAGCGTCCTTGTACATAAATGCATTGATCTGATATGGCGTTCAAGAAACGTTATTCCTATGGAGTGGATATGTTAGTGTTGATGACTCATTAATTCGTTGCTTGGTGATCGTCGATCACCGTGGGTTATCTGACGATGTTGCTCAATACATTTAAGATGGTCTAGTGTTGTTATCAGCATGTCTTGCTCATTATCTGTGATTTTGCTGGATGTGTGACTTCTTACAGGTTGGATTCATCCTTGGTGACAAATATAGTTGATCGTTGCTCTTCATGCTGCTTTATGTCCTATTGGATCTTTGTGGTATAGATCGCCCAACTTTTCATTCGACGAGGTTGAATTAAATAAGAACGGTATTGCCCAACTGTTTATTAGAGCTGGAGACGTGATCACACAATGTCAACTATCCATCGAAGCTGAGTTTTCATCGAGACAAAATTGTAAAGGACCTAGTAGATGTTGCGAACGATCCATGCCCGAGCATCTGTCAGAGCATTGATAAGTTAAATGATGCCTGAATGCCTGTTGAGGCAAAAATTATAGAGGATCTAGTAGATATTGCGGGTGATCCATGCTCGAGCATCCGTCGGGGCAAAAAGGATCGAGAAAGTATTACGAATGATCCTATAGTGTTAGTGAAAACTATCCTTCCATTAAATGTAATGTTGATTATTAATCGATTGTGCCAACCATCTGTTGAGTCTGAATATAATAATTATCCGGACCAACCATTTGTTGGGGATAAAATGTGACATGCGTGGAAAATATCTTCGGGACTAATTGTATAGAAATATTTTGCCGATCATTTGCCGAGATGAGCCTTTAAAATGCCTGATCATCCTGCAGGTCAAGAATCATAGAGCCAGATAACCCATTCTGAAATTCAAGAGATATCAACATCCCAGCATCTGTCTATTATAAATAATATTGCCAAGCATGTGTTAGGTCCAAAGTGGTGTAAAGTGCTCAACCATCCGTCGGAGCATTAACAAAATAAGTGGTGCCAGACTGGTCTACCGGCCCGAAGTTGTACAGGTCCGAGTAGATATAGAGAGCGATTCGCGCTCAAGCATCTATCGCTGTATTAATAAGATTTCCAAGAGCTTAAGATTATGGCCGATCATTCGTCGGGACTGAATCTTGTACTTGTGAAAGTTAATAAGTTGCTCGACCATTTGTCGAGGCTAAAAATAGGATTTTTCATGCAATTTGTTTAGTCAATCAAGGAATATATGATGTTCATCTGCTCGAACATGTGTCGAGGAAAGGATTCATAGCATTGAATGAATGACACGAATGATCCCATAATTTCTATGATAAAATCTCATGAGGATGGTCGTGCCCGAGCATTCGTTGGGGCTACGCTAAGTATTAGTAAATATATTATACCGACTATCCATTGGTATAACCAATAATAGGTAGACGACAATATTGAAAATAAATGACTGAATAAATTACACGAGTGCTCTATAAGTGCGCCCCCAATATTTATGTGGACAAAATAATTATAATAAAGTCGAAAGAAAGGTGCAAAATTAGTCAAATATATCCAGATGTATGACATAGGAGTTAATTTGGAATTTCTGCAAATAGCTTTAAGCAAATACGTAATAGCATGACAATGTGGCGAGCACCCCGGTCAAGATGGCGACGTGCCAGCAATATAGGGACGACTAAAGTCCTTAATAAACTAAAAGACCAAGGAGTAGTATCTTATTGGAATCAAACTCCGCGAAGATAGGAGTCGTCCATATTTGTTACACATCCATATTTGTAACACAAATGTAACCCCTAACTCTATATAAAGGGGACACCCCCCCCCCCCCCCCATTGTGAAAGGGGGTTGAGAAGTTAGAGAAACACTCTCATGTAAAACTCTCTGATCATTCTAATGAAACACACCAGCAGCCCCGTGGACGTAGGCCATTCATGGTCAAACCACGTAAATCTTTGTCTCTCTTGTATTTATTTTTATACTTGTACCGTGATGAATTGGCACCCCCAACGAGTGAGATTTTTTGCACCTACAATTGGCGCCGTCTGTGGGAACGGCACAAAAGGCCTTCCCCATCTTGCTAGAAGAGATATAGGTTTACGTTCAAGAACAATGGTGCCTACACTATGCA
Source organism: Sambucus nigra (assembly GCA_949130495.1). NCBI lineage: Eukaryota > Viridiplantae > Streptophyta > Magnoliopsida > Dipsacales > Adoxaceae > Sambucus > Sambucus nigra. The sequence continues at coordinate 672,630,197 of OX422215.1, forward strand.
CATAATCAAAAGATAAGTTTTCCTTTTTGATCTGTGCACGAGCAGTTATGTGTTTCATGTATAATTATTTGTTTTTAACAAATATCGTTTCATTGGTACATGATTTTGCATACAGTTATAATTACAAATCCTATATTTAATTGTTATCTGCAAATCTGCACAACAGCTTTGATTCAAGACAAATGACCCCAAATATTTGGACTCTATTGAGAGAGTCCTGGTCAAACACGTTTGTTTATTGGGCTAGTGGGATACATCATATCTTGATTCCCATATCCAAAATTTTCGAGTTGGGTAACCATAAAAAAGTTTCTCTCTCATGAGCGATTTTGAAACATATGGAAGGAAATTGTCTCAAGAGAAATGTTTACACAAAGAGTTTTCACAAAGATAAACAACTTGGGACACACGAGAAGTCATGGATTTTAATCTCCATCTACCCGATTTGTGCGTAGAGGGTGTAATCACGGTTATCTCATCCGATTTATCTGCCTTGGGCACCAGATTTTCTGATGAGTGGCCCGCGGTAAGGTGTGTAGGCTGGTGACCACTACATAGCAATTCTCACACTGTCAGTAAGAGTATAAACCACAGGATAAGGTCACCGGAATACCTTCCTGGTCGGTAATCGCCCAGCGAACAGATTCTCAGCCAGCAACCTTCTGTCATCCCCAACCTGCCACCTGGGGCTACCACAACCTAACGCCCAGATTTTTGTTCTAATCCTCCCTGATTCGTCTTCGACCTGCAGTTGGAGCCGCTGCCTGTTGGTCGGCCTTCGTATGACTCTAGTGAATAACCTCGACGAAACAACATTCATAAAGATCATCCCAAAAAAGTTGACTGGACATCAAGGTCGCCGGACCGTTACCTCTGATCGGCAGTTGTGAAACCATCTCGAATCAGTCAGACTCATGGGTATAAAGCCCAAATAGTTCGCGACCTATTGGTGACCAACATAGGTGGAGTCCGAGCAGTTTCACGACCTATTGGCGACCAATATAGGTGGAGGCCGACCAGGTCTTCGCCGAAACATCATCGTCTGGTCGGCGATAAATATGTTTAAGGATAACAACAGAACACCACTTTGGTTTTTTGAAAATCTTGACTTTTTCGAAGATAAATGCTCGCTGTTGTAATTTTCTCTCCCACCTCACCTCCGGCTACTCTCCGGTGATAATCACACCAGCGAGCATCAGGCGATCTCACCTCCTGTGGTCGAGCAACAGCGAGCTCACCTCCTATGGTCGAGCTCACCTCATGTGGCCGAGCATTAAGCGATCTAACCTTCATATGGACGACCTCACCTCCGCGTGCTCTGGCAACCCCCGCGGTCGGCGACCGACCAGTGACGGAGCCCCTAGCGACCTATAGTCATGATTTTTTATCATCAAGCATCCTCGGCTCCGTCCCAGCTGGTCAGCGAGCAGAGGTGAGCATCAACGGGTGCAATCTCAGCTCAACACATTAAGTATGTGTTGGTAAACACGAGCACAGTAACTCTTGGATTGGGTTCCCAGATCTATTTGAAGCCCAACTTACACTTTAGAAGATTTTAGTATACCTCCCAATACTTTCATGCTTCACAACTTTGTGTGAGAATAGATTTTTGAAACCAAACTTGTATTCACTATTGGGCTTCAAATAATTTGCAAAAATTCCAAATTAATCCTTGTCTTACACTTGGAATATATTTGACTAATCTTTGCATTGCTCGGTTCTCTCTAAAAATAAAATTATTTTAAGTGACCGTGTGATTTTTTACAACGATTTTAGTTGGCACTTTTTTATGCGACCTTATTACAAATTATTTTGCTCACATAAATAAGTGGGGGGCACTTTTATCACTTTTATAGCACTCACGTCATTTATCCAAGCATTTTAATTTTCAATATTGTCATTCAACTGCAACAATTGGTTATTTAGCTCAGCGCCGACGGATGCTCGAGCGCAATTATCTCAGTAGGATTTTTATTGATAAAAATCATTGGATCATTTGTTACATTCATACGCTACTATGAATTTTTTTTTTACATTCATACGCTACTATGAATTTTTTACCCGTCATATGGCCGAGTGGATGCATATCTTATATACTTTGTTGAACATATCATTTTTTTGATAACTTCTATCTGATTTAGCCTCAACAGATGTTCGGGGAATTTACTAACTTCCACAGGTACAAGATTCAGTCCTAACGGATACTCGGCAACAATCTTAAGTCCTTGGAAATCTCATCGATGTTTCGATAGATGCTCGAGCACGAATTGCTCGCTACATCTACTTGGTATTCTACAACTTTTCCCCGGCGGACTATCCAGGCACCATTCATTTTATTAATGCTCCAACAAATAGTCGAGCACACTATAGCACCTTAGACCCAGAGAAATGCTTGGGCAAAGTTATTATTACTCCGACTGAAGCCCGGATTCTATGATTCGTAACCTGAAGGACGGTCAGGCACATTCGAGATTCATGTGGGCAGATAATCGGAAAAATATTTCTATATATTTAGTCCCGAAGATATTTGTCACACATGTCGCACTTTATCCCCAATGGATAGTTGGTCAGGATAATTCTTATATTTAGCACAACCCCACTTGATGGATACACACATTTATTTGTGCATTGTTCGTTTCTGTCTCATATCACTCCATTTGCTCACAAATTATGCTCACGATTTTTATCATCATAAATTTGTCAGTAGGGGGCAATCTATACTGTGGCATACTTCACAATTGTCACTACACAAATTTTCTGTGAAAACAATTTTTTGAAACCATCTTAATATTAAGTATTTGCTTAAAGCTATTTGCAGAAATTCCAAATTAACTCCTATGTCATACATCTGGATATATTTCACTAATTTTGCACCTTTCATTTGACTTTATTACAATTATTTTGTCCACATAAATATTGGGGGTGCACTTATAGAGCACTCATGTTATTTATTCGGTCATTTAATTTTTAATATTGTCGTCTACCTATTATTGGTTATACCAATGGATAGTTGGTGTAATATCTTTACCAATACTTAGCGTAGCCCAAACGGATGCTCGAGCACGGCCATCCTCATGAGATTTTATCATATAAATTATGGGATCATTCGTGTCATTCATTCAATGCTATGAATCCTTTCCTCGACACATGTTCGAGCAGATGCACATCATATATTCCTTGATTGACTAAACAAATTGCATGCTAAATTCTATTTTTAGCCTCGACAAATGGTCTAGTAACTTATTAATTTCCACTGGTACAAGATTGAATGCCGACAAATGCTCGGCGATAATCTTAAGCTCTTGGAAATTTTATTAATACAGCGATAGATGCTCGAGCACGGATCACTCTCTATATCTACTCGGACCTGTACAACTTTGCCCCAACAGACAAGTCTGGCACCACTTATTTTGTTAATGCTCTGACGGATGGTTGAGCACTTTACACCACTTTGGACCCAACACATGCTTGGGCAATATTATTTATAATAGACAGATGCTCGGATGTTGATATTTCTTAAATTTCAGAATGGGTTATCTGGCTCTATGATTCTTGACCTGCAGGATGATCTGGCATTTTCAAGGCTCATCTCAGCAAATAATCGGCAAAATATTTCTATATATTTAGTCCCGAAGATATTTTCCACGCAGGTCACATTTTATCCCCAACAAATGGTTGGTCCGGATAATTATTATATTCAGACTCAACAGATGGTTGGCACAGTCGATTAATAATCAACATTACATTTAATGGAAGGATGGTTTTCACTAACACTATAGGATCATTCGTAATACTTCCTCGGTCCTTTTTACACCGACGGATGCTCGAGCACGAATCACCCGCAATATCTACCAGATCCTCTATAATTTTTGCCTCGACGGGCATTCAGGATTCATTTAACTTCTCAGTGCTCTGACAGATGCTCGGGCATGGATCGTTCGCAACATCTACTAGGTCCTTTACAATTTTGCCTCGATGAAAGCTCAGCTTCGATGGATAGTGACATTGTGTGATCACGTCTCAAGCTCCAATAAACAGTTGGGCAATATCGCTCTTATTTAATTTAACCTCGTCGAATGAAAAGTTGGGTGATCTGTACAACAAAAATCCAATAACACATAAAGCAGCATGAAGAGCAACGATCAACTATATTTGTCAACAAGGATGAATCCAACCTGTAAGAAGTCACACAGCCAGCAAAATCACAGTCAACGAGCAAGACATGCTGATAACAACACTAGACCATCCTGAATGTATCGAGCAACATTATCAGATAACCCACGGTGATCGACGATCACCAAGCAAAGAATTAATGCGTCATCAACACTAAGATATCCACTCCAGAAGAATAACGTTTCTTAAACGCCATATCAGATCAACGCATTTCTGCACAAGGATGCTTTGAACTCATATCAATTTCTTTAGGTGCACGAGCTCTATGGAATCTTCCACAACCTCCTAGAACCACCATGCATGGTCAACGAACAAGTGTACCCCAAGGTACGATACAATACATGAAGCTATACGATCAAGATAATCCTTAAATATATCCAGCTCGACGAACGATCAATGCGATACTCTTCAACCCAACAAAGCCTCGAGGAGCGATCGGACACACTTATCATCCCGGTTATACATATCAAATGACCCGATGGACGGTCGGGCAGCCTTCTCTTCACATCCCGATTGGGGGCTCCATAACAGCGATGACACGTGAATAGATTCACTACAACATTTAAAGCAAAATAGAAGAGGTCAACTCAAGATAGATGCCAACATGGTTAACAACGGAATCAGTCTTTCAAATGACGATCATGATCAAGCTTGATTTAGTTACAACGGCCTTCTTTCTTGTTCCCACTAAATTAAGTACGTCTACAGGCCTTTGTTATCTCCAAACACAAATGGCCTCATGAGTTGCCCAAACAACAATAAAAGCCCTACGGGGGATCCCTAGGATAATATCCAACTCAGGTTGGTCGCCAACTATGTTGGTCGGTTAAAATTCTGAACGGGTGGATGACCCTTAAACCAGGTGCATTTTTGCCATCGCCTTTTAGGCCTAAGGAAGTGTGACGAAACAACCTAAAAGGTAAAATAGGCGGATATTTACATGCGAGTCATTAGAAAATGGAAAAATGCAAACGTAATTGGTATTACATTAAGTTGTGGGAAAAATCTAAGGCAGGGTCTTACCCCTACTAGGTACATGCTCGAGCAAGTCTCGACGCATAGGCTTCTGGTCGCCCTCTCCAATTGGACTATATGAAAAACCTAAGGCAGGGTCTTACCCCTACTAAGTACATGCTCGAGCAAGGCTCGACGCATAGGCTTATGGTCGGCCTCTACAATTGGTGTGGTGTATTTTTGGCTCTCCGGTGGCTTCCCTTTGGTTCACGGCTATTTTGGGAGAAAAATAGATTTTTTCTTGATATTTACAAAATTGCCACTTTGAGGAAAATCTATAAATAGAAGCCTATTTTCTGTTTTTATGCAGTGCTGTTTTTTCCAGCAAGAGTGAACATTTTGTGAGTTTTTCAAAGAGAAAAGTGAGTGAGAGCTTCTTGTTGAAGTTAGTTCTTGTACTTGGTTGTGAGTGACTTTCTTGGAGAGATAAAGAGTGTGAGTGTGTAACCTTGTGGTTCCTCCATTTATCAAAGAAAGAAGAAATCCTACCATTGTGGATGTAACCCTTGTTTGGGTGAACCACGTTATATTGTTGTCATTTCTTTGCTTTGATTGCTTATGTGTTCTTGTTATCCTTCTTGTTGATTGTTGATTGGATTCATTTTGAGTTTGCACACTTAGTTTTCATTAGGAACAAGATCTTGGGTGTTTTCCGCACACCAAGTGTTTTGTAAAATTCCAAAGTGAGTTTTATGATCTTGGTTGCTTAACATAGGATTGTTTTAGCGCAACAAGTGGTATCAGAGCTTTGGTTGCTTGGTTTGCTTGGTATTTTGGTTCGGCTTGAATCAATTTGAGTGATATTGGCATAAGTTCTAGAATTTGTTCAAAATGGCGGAAGAGGTGTCACGTACTCTCGAATCAACTTCTACAAGTGGAGGCTCTAAGAAGTGGGATCCTAGTTATGGATCCGGAGGGTCAATGAAGTTTGAGATAAACCTTTTAATGAGAAAATTAATTTTGGCTTGTGGCAAAGAAGGATGCGTGGTGTTCTTGTTCAATAACTGTTACTTATAGCATTGTTGGGTATAGAGAAGCGTCCGGTGGATATGACCGAAGCCGAATGGAGCAATATTGATCAAATGGCGATTTCTTCAATTGAAATGTATATCACGGATGATGTGCTCAATCACGTGATATCGGAAACTACGGCCAAGGGCATGTGGGATCAATTGGAGGAGATTTATTTGGGCAAGTCTTTGTCAAATAAATTATTTCTAAAGAAGATGCTCTTCATGTTAGAAATGAAGGAGGGCGGTGATATGATGAAGCATATAAATGTCTTCAATGCTTTGATCAATGATTTGAACCGGATTGATGTTAAATTTAGCGAGGAGGATCGAGCGTTGTTGTTGCTTGCTTCGTTGCCTGATTCATATGAGCACTTTGTCACCACACTTATGTTTGGGAAGACTACTCTCAAGTTCAATGATGTAATGAAGGACATCATTTCTCACGTGGCCATGAAGAAGAAAAATGGTAGCGGTGGAGGTAGTTCATCTTCTCAAGGTGAAGGCTTGGTAGCCAAGGTTGGTGGTGGTGGACAAAGAGGAAGGTCAAAGTCTCGGGGTGCAAATAATTGGGGCTTCCAAAGGTCTCAATCTCGAGACATTAGCACGGTTGAGTGTTTTAAGTGCCATAAAAAGGGTCACTTTAAACGGAATTGTCCGGAGTGGAAGAAAGATGATAATAAAGGAGGCGCTACTAAGGATGTGGTCGGTGTTGCTACTTTAGAGGAAGGCGAAGAGGTTCTTACTTGTTTTTCTGCCGAACATGTTGATGGTTGGATTCTAGATTCCGGATGTTCATACCACATGTGTCCGAACCGAGAATGGTTTGAGGATTACAAGTCCAATACCGGTGGTGAGATTCTCATGGGAAACAATGCTACGTGCAAAGTAGTGGGAATCGGGTCGGTGCACATAAAGATGTGGGATGGGGTTGTCCGAACCTTAAGTGAAGTGAGGCACGTTCCGGCACATAAAAAGAACTTGATTTCCTTAGGCGCACTCGATTCAAAGGGGTGTGTGATTCAAGCCGAGGGTGGGGCTTTGAAGGTCAAAAGGGGATCGATGGTGATTTTGCGCGGCACAAAGTTACCGAACAATCTTTATAGATTTAAGGGAAATGCGGTAGTGGGTGGAGCGGCAGTCTCCACGGAGCCTGAAATCGACGAGCTACAATTGTGGCACATGAGACTTGGTCACATGAGCCAACGGGGCATGGAAGAACTTCATCGGAGAAAGTTTTTGAAAGGGGTGCACGGATGCAAGCTCAGTTTTTGCAAGTATTGTGTGATGGGGAAGCAAACTCGAGTGCAATTCACTATATCTACGAACAAGAGTAAAGGGACTCTTGACTATATTCATTCCGACCTGTGTGGGCTTTCGGATGTTGTTTCCATAGGCGGCTTTAGATACTTTGTGACTTTCGTAGATGATTATTCACGAAAAGTGTGGGTCTACTACTTGAAGGAAAAATCAGAGGTTTTCGAGAAGTTCAAGGAGTGGAAAGCCATGGTGGAGAATCAAACGGGGAAGAAGATCAAGTATTTGAGGAGCGACAACGGGGGTGAGTATAGAGATGGTGGGTTGCTCAAGTATTGTAAAGATGCAGGCATCACAAGGCACTTTACCATTAAGAAGACTCCACAACAAAATGGGGTGGCGGAGAGGATGAACCGCACCATTATGGAAAGGGCAAGGTGCATGAGGTTTCATGTCGGGTTACCGAAATCATTTTGGGCATCTGCTCTTGATCACGCCGTGTATTTGGTGAATCGGTCGCCAAATTCGACTCTTGGTTTGAAGTGTCCGGAGGAAGTATGGTCGGGGCACGAGGTCGACTACTCTACTTTTAGGGTGTTCGGATGTCCGGGGTACGCTCACATTCCTAGTGATGAGAGGACTAAAAATGACCCGAGAACTCGTCGGTGTATTTTCCTAGGCTATGGAAAAGGGGTAAAGGGGTTCAAGCTTTGGGATCCGTCTACGAGGAAGCTAGTTGTTAGCCGATATGTGAGGTTTGACGAGACATCCATGTTGAAGGCCAAGGAGTTCCTGAAAGTTGCCGATGACGGTGGTGTTAGAACCGTCGAGATTCCTTTGGTATTTCCGAGATCATCAACCACCGATAGTGATAGTGCATCTACTAGTGGTTCAAGTGATTCTCAATCGGGTGATGACACGGTTGAGGTGGAGCCGAATGAGGATGATTTGGGAGAGGAGTCGGTTGAGGTGGAGGACACTCAACGGGTGGAGCAAGTTCCATCCATAGCACGTGACAGAGAGCGTAGGGAGATCAAGCCACCATCTAGGCTTGGTTGGGAAGAGGTCAATTACACTCTCATTTCTAGTGAGGGTGATCCAATGACATACAAAGATGCCATTAATTGTGATGTCAAGGCGAGTTGGATGGGTGCTATGTCAGAAGAGATGGAAGCTCTACGAAAGAACTCTGTGGGGGAGTTGGTTCCTAAACCCAAGGGGCGACACATTGTTGGCTCTAAGTGGGTGTATAGGAAGAAAGAGGCAATTAACAAAATAGAAGAACCGAAGTACAAGGCAGGGCTAGTAGCGAAGGGGTTTTCACAATAGGAGGGGATTGACTATGATGAGATCTTCTCCCCGGTGGTGAGGCATACTTCAATACGGGTGTTGTTGGCAATGGTTGCTCAATTCGATATGGAATTGGAGCAAATGGATGTGAAAATGGCTTTTCTTCACGGTGATTTGAAGGAGCTTATTTACATGGTGCAATCGGAGGGGTTCAAGGAAGTGGGAAAGGAAGATCACGTGTGCCGGCTTAAGAAGTCATTGTATGAGCTTAAACAGTCGCCACGACAATGGTACCTACGGTTCGATACCTTCATGTTGCGGGTTGGTTACACGAGATGTGATCGTGACCATTGTGAATATTTTCGGGTTCTTGATGATGGTTCGTTTGTTTTGTTAATTCTCTATGTGGATGACATGCTCATTGCATGTCGGGACATGTCACGAATAACGGAGCTCAAGGTGGAATTGAGACGGGAGTTTGACATGAAGGATCTTGGTGCGGCGCAAAAGATTCTTGGTATGGAGATTAGACGAAATAGAAAAGTTGGCAAGTTGTGGTTATCTCAGAAAAATTATATTTCGCATGTCATTGGGAAATTTGGCATGTTGGATGCCAAGGCCACTTCTACCCCGTTAGCTTCACATTTCACTTTGTCTGCAAAGCAATGTCCCTCTACGGATGATGAGTTAGAGGAGATGGCTTCAACGCCGTATGCTTGTGCTGTGGGGTGCCTTATGTATGCTATGGTTTGCACGAGGCCGGATATTGCCCAAGACGTGGGTGTGGTTAGTAAGTACATGTCGAATCCAGGAAAAGAGCACTGGAAAGCGGTGAAATGGATTCTTCGGTATCTAAAGGGAACCAAGTCTATGGGCATTGTGTTTGAGCGGAAGAAAGGGGCCGAGTTTATTGCGGGGTATGTGGATTCGGATTATACGGCGGATCTTGATAAGCGGAGATCTACATAGGGGTATGTATTCAATATTGCTAGCGGGACGGTATCTTGGAGATCCATGTTACAAGCGACAAGTGCTTTGTCTACCACGGAGGCGGAGTATATGGCACTTACGGAAGCATCAAAGGAGGCGGTTTGGTTAAAGAGTTTGGTGAGTGAATTGGGGATGGAGCAAGAGAGTGTTCGACTTCATTGAGATAGTCAAAGTGCTATGCATTTGGCTAAGAATCAAGTGTATCATGCCCGCACAAAGCATATTGATGTGCGGTATCATAGAGTTCGGGATTGGGTTAATTCCGCCGAAGTTTTGCTTGAGAAGGTGCACACGGATGAGAATGCAGCAGATTTCCTCACCAAACCTGTGACTACGGAGAAGTTTAGGCATTGCCTAAAGCTTCTAAATCTCACTTCTTGTTAAAGTTCGAGGAGAGGCTCCTCGGTTAGGTGGAGCCGCGTTGAGCTTGGTAGATTTCGGGGTGATCTTCAAGCGGGTTCAATTGTTTTCATTCCGGGGATTTGGTTGGATCATTCGGATCACCAAGGTGGAGTTTGTGGTGTGTTTTTGGCTCTCTGGTGGCTTCCCGTTGCTTCACGACTGTTTTGGGAGAAAAATAGATTTTTTCTTGATATATACAAAATTGCCACTTTGAGGAAAATCTATAAATAGAAGCCTATTTTCTGTTTTTATGCAGTGCTATTTTTTCCAGCAAGAGTGAACATTTTGTGAGTTTTTCAAAGAGAAAAGTGAGTGAGAGCTTCTTGTTTAAGTTAGTTCTTGTACTTGGTTGTGAGTGACTTTCTTGGAGAGATAAAGAGTGTGAGTGTGTAACCTTGTGGTTCCTCCATTTATCAAAGAAAGAAGAAATCCTACCATTGTGGATGTAACCCTTGTTTGGGTGAACCACGTTATATTATTTTCGTTTCTTTGCTTTGATTGCTTGTGTGTTCTTGTTATCCTACTTCTTGATTGTTGATTGGATTCGTTTTGAGTTTGCACGCTTAGTTTTCATTAGGAACAAGATCTTGGGTGTTTTCCGCACACCAAGTGTTTGGTAAAATTCCGAAGTGAGTTTTATAATCTTGGTTGCTTAACATAGGACTGTTTTAGCACAACAATTGGACCATATGAAAAACCTAAGGCAAGGTCTTACCCCTACTAGGTATATGCTAGAGAAAGGCTCGACGCATAGGCTTCTGGTCGGCCTCTCCAATTGGACCATAGGAAAAACCTAAGGCAAGGTCTTACCCCTACTAGGTACATGCTCGAGCAAGGGTCGACGCGTAGGCTTCTGGTCGGCCTCTCCAATTGGACCATATGAAGAACCTAAGGCAGGGTCTTACCCCTACTATGTATATGCTCGATCAACGCTCGACGCATAGGCTTCTGGTCGGCCTCTCCAATTGGACCATATGAAAAACCTAAGGCAGGGTCTTACCCCTACTAAGTACATGCTCGAGCAAGGCTCGACGCATAGTCTTCTGGTCGGCCTCTACAATTGGACCATATGAAAAACCTAAGGCAGGGTCTTACCCCTACTAGGTATATGCTCGAGCAAGGCTCGACGCATAGGATTCTGGTCGGCCTCTCCAATTGGACCATATGAAAAACCTAAGGCAAGGTCTTACCCCTACTAGGTACATGCTCGAGCAAGGCTCGACGCATAGGCTTCTAGTCGGCCTCTCCAATTGGACCATATGAAAAACCTAAGGCAGGGTCTTACCCCTACTATGTACATGCTCGATCAACGCTCGACGCATTGGCTTCTGGTCGGCCTCTCCAATTGGACCATATGAAAAACCTAAGGCAGGATCTTACCCCTAGTAGGTACATGCTCGAGTAAGACTCGACGCATAGGTTTTTGGTCGGCCTCAGTAAATGGACCATACACGATGAAAATACAGGTAGATTCCCTAAACTTAATGCACGCTCGAGAAAGCCTCAGCAAACGAATTCTGAACAGGCCTGTGGTCAGCCTCATGAATTGGGCCATGCAATAAAATAGTCAATGAACTACATTTGACCTGATCCCAAGAGGTTACGTAGGTAGCTCGACACTCTCGAGTCCGGTTCCCATATCAATTGAACGTTTCTTAACTCAAGCCAAGCATTCATCTAAAAAGCTATGAAGGTGAGAACATCAACCAAAGAAGGCTTAAAAGTTGAACGATAGATCAAAGAATGCCAGTCCAGTTCACACGAACAACTGCATACGTTTAAAGAGATTGTGGACCAGCTCCCAGCTCATCTCAGAATCAACTCAGCTGAACTGCGACCTGTGGGGCTATTGTGGGGGCAAAATATATGCCTACGTAATAGCATGATAATGTGGCGAGCACCCCGGTCAAGATGGCGACGTGCCAGCAATATAGGGACGACTAAAGTCTTTAATAAACTAAAAGACCAAGGAGCAGTATCCGATTGGAATCAAACTCCACGAAGATAGGACTCATCCATATTTGTAACCCTAATGTAACCCCTAACTCTATATAAAGGGGACACCCCCCATTGTGAAAGGGGGCTGAGAAGTTAAACACTCTCATGTAAAACTCTCTGATCATTCTAATGAAACACACCAGCAGCCCCGTGGACGTAGGCCATTCATGGTCAAATCACGCAAATCTTTGTCTCTCTCGTATTTATTTTTATACTTGTATCGTGATGAATTGGCACCCCCCGACGGGTGAGATTTTTTACAAGTATATTAATAATAATTTTAAAATATATATGGCGTGTTCTTCTTATATAAAAAAATTATTTAATAGTTAAATAAAAAACTGTTTATAAAACTTTTTTATAGTTAATACGGTTTATTTTTCTAAAAAAATTATTTTATATAATACAATTTTGTACGTTTTATAAATAATTTTTAAATAATAAACAGATGAGATTTTTTCTAAAACAATTGAAATTTTTTCTTAAAACAATTATAAAAAGTTAAAAAAAATATTTTTAAAACAGATTCTTATTAGAAAACAGTTTTTTTTATATATAAAAATACAGTTTTTTTTTATTGAAAATACAAAATTTTAGTTTTTATCAAATGCATTTGTTTTAGTTGGAGACAAAAAAAAAGTGGATATTTAAATTTTGTAAGCATAATGGTAGAATTTTCATTTAATATCCAAATAAAGTCGAGGTGGGTAAAAGGAGCCACTCCCTGCATATATAGAGTGTGGGGTTGGAATAAATATCAAGAAAAAAAGAAGAAAAAAAAATCCGTATAAACATACTTAGCCCACCATAGCCAATTACTTTTTCATTAAGCTTTTATCAGAAATTGACAACCACACATTAGAGTAATAGCCTTGATAGATATATAATCACTTTTATCCTACCATCCTCAATGTATAAAGTCAAAAGCATTGAGACTAATTACCAGAGTTATTTCCAAAGTTAAAATTTCATTCTTATACATATAGATGTGACCTAAGGAAACTGCACATTGTTTGAAATTTACCTAGAAAATAGAGAGAAATGTCATAAAAGTAACCCTATGTCTTTTTTTTTTTTAGCATTCCATGAGGTGTCCGGATCAGTTTATGCACACTTTAACTAATTCTCATTCGCGATTCGTTGCTTTCGCTGACCAAATATTTTTTAACACTATCAAAGATCAAACTGGAACCAAATCCAATCCACTCTAAAAATTATTTTAATGACAGTTCTATACGAGTGTTCCAAGATGCTTGATTTTGATGATTCCAAACATACTCTCTATTAGGTTTCTCTATAGATATTTATTATTGTATAGTATTCATAATATAATATTATTATTATACCATTATATATTTATTCATATCTATTCTGAGTAAACCATATTTACTTTATGTTTAAGGCACATATGGCACATTCATATTTCTTAATCTATGATCCTTAATTTTGTAACTTATTAATAACCAGCCGAAACAACCTTTCTAAAACGAAAAATATATAATAAATAAAATTATATTTTTTTTAAATAAGTTGACACTGAATATTTTTTAAAAGTTATGTAATAATTTCAATTAAAAATATTTTGGGAATTATATTACATATTCGATATTTTATATATATATATATATATATATATATATATATATATATATATATATATATATGTGTTTGTGCGCATGATATTGTTTTATATGTATTTATGCGTGTATGTTAGGATATATCTGATTGCTTTTGTGATATTATCGTACCTTGTATATTAGTGGCTCTAAAGCCTTGCATGTACTCTTATGTCCTACCGATTTGACCTACTAGCTTCAAGCTACCAATGAACTGCCCTTACCACCATGTACTATGCTTACTGCCACACGTGATCGTTGCATTACCCTTACTGACCTGTACTATTACTACAATGTTATTTTTTTATCGTTTTCTTTTATATATCATATCTGACGATCTTCTATATACCGATTACTTGGTCCCTCAACTTTAATATATCGATCTTTACCCTATCCTCTTTGACGAGTTGCATTACCTGCTCTAATATGTACTCAATTTTTGGACTTAACCGTGTAGACCTGCTACCCTACCGACTTGACTTGTTAATTCAGCCATTACTTCTAACTGCTTTCGGCATTAGGAAGTTTCAATCCTTGAAATATTCAATGGTCGACTAGACTTGCTTTGTCCGTTGGATTGTTGACTGTACGACTTATCAGTAGATGTCTTCTCCAGTCTGAAGCCTTACTTGCTTGCGTCGCCACCTAGGATGAACTGCCATAAAGACTTGGCCATTAAGTTTGTTTTTGCTGGCGTCTTTACCTAGGAAGTGTTCTCAACAGTTTTTTATCAATCGTAACCAGTTCAGCCGAGATTTTCTTGTACCCCAGATCTCTTAGTTGGCATATAAGATAATGTTGATGTTTGCTTTTTCTGACCAAAACATGACCGTAGCAGGTCATACCAGTTTTGTTCTCTGCACTACAAATCTTTGGGATTTTCCTTTTTGTTGACTACGGCAGCTGGCCTACTCATTCAACGACAGTTTTTTTGTTTAGGGTATTACTACTGAGTTGACGTTGCTTTCTTTTTTTATATTCGAATGATAATCTATATATATATATATTATATGCGTGTACGCATCTATGCGTTTTAATTTTTGTACCATGCCATCATTACCAGCCAACAATATGAAATCGTCCAGTACACTATATCAGTTTGTAACTTTACCGCCTATATTTCTTTTAGTACTATTTCCCATGTGCCACCATAAGATATGCCAGTAAGTTTATTCTGTTTACACACATTGGATTTAATTTTTTTTGCAGACCTCGAGCCATGCGTCCCTCTATGTTCAATTTGTACAGTCTCTTTGGTTATCTCTTTTATACATTGGACATTTATTTTGTTCTGTAAACTAACATTTTTTTGCAGATTCAAATATAGACAGATGAGGATAAGAGTGATACATTTTTTTAGACTTCATATATCTTTCAGATGTCTATTTCCATGCTACAACAGCTATACCTTTATGAAGAAGATAAAAGATGAAGATTTGATATCAGATTTGCAATTAATTTTCAGATATCACCATCTCAGCACATCAGGAGCATTTAATGCTCAAAATGCTTGTGTCTAACAACTAGTTTTCAAAAGAGATACTTAAAAGCTTTCAAGTGATGCAGGAACATATAGAGAAAGAACATGTGCAAGAACTAGACAGTTTATTGAGAGCACTGAATTTATTATTCAGCTAATTTCTACACATTCAAGAAAGCCATAAATTTTCTTATCTGCTCAATCATTAAAGAAGAAGATTAGTGCCTACTTCAAAAACATTTTATAAAGTCTCAAAAACTCAGATTACAAATTGTATCTTAAAGAGTTTCAGTATTTTATTTTGTACTACAAAAATTCAGATTTGTTGTGAAGCTTTGTTCAAGCTTCGATTTCTACCGGTAATTGGTTCCTACCCTTAAGTGGGCCACAGGGTTTGAAGCTCGATGTTAGCTTGCAAACAGTTGTACGCGGTGGTTTGATCCTACCCACAAGTGGATAAGATTTAGTGAAGCGCAAAGGAGACAGGAGCTCTAGGCGAATGGACGTAGGCCAGGATTTGGCCGAACCACATTAAATTTGGTGTCACTTATTTTCAGTCCTTTTATTTATTTGCTCTTGCTAGCTTAAACCAAAAAAAAAAAAATTGCAGCACATTATTTTTGCACATTAATCTAATCTGAAATTTAATTTAATTAATATTTAAATGTTAAAATAATTTTTATTTAAATAACTTAATTCAGAATATCATTTTTTATTACGAAAATTAATTAAATATTTCTAGAGTGTTAAAATCTACAATTCTAGTTGTTTAAAATTAGTTGATTAAATTTATTTGTTACTGTTATAATTATTCTTTACAGTTTTATTAATCTGAAATTTGTCAAAGTGATAGAAATTTAATATTTCCCAAAAACTTAATTTAACTTAAATATATTTATAAATACTCAATTCACCCCCCTCTTGAGTATAATCTGGGCAACAAAAATTATCAGATTTGGGGTTCCATGAGTAGACCAACATCACAGAAAGATTGGACAAAATCATGATACAGAGCCAAACATGATAAAGATCTAAAAGTATACATATGCAAATGTGATAAAGATTCAACATGTTGTTTTAAATTAAACTTAAAGGCCAAAAGTAGGCATCTAAATACATGATACATAGAAGTGAACATATAAATCAATATGGCTTTATAAACCCATGCGGTGATGGTATCATCAGTGTCGATGGTGTATTATAAATTAAACACAAAAGCTAAAGGCACGGTTGTAATTTTTGCTCCGATTATATCAAGTGAATGATACATTTTGTGTCGTCATTCTCGGGTCACCTCTAGCTGAATGACATACTGCTATAGTTATATCGAGAGTTAGAGGGGTCTTAGAAAACGTCCGGTGCCAATGCACTTAGGGAAGCGTGAACAATGGAATAATCTAAAATATTCCTTTTCCAAAGACTTAAAAGTAGAGACGTTAAATAGGGCATAATCTGGCACTAATGCACTTAGGGCCATTGTGTAATACCCCGTATTTTCGTGATATTTATTTTTGGGAATTAATTGAATTAAATGCGTATTAATTGAAAATTAATCCGGATAAAATATTAACGAGATGTGAGTTAGTATTTGATTATAATGTGTATATATGGCAATATATGAATATTGAATTATGAAATTTGTCGTGAGATTGATATACGGCAATTTGGACATTTTGTTGAGACGCGTGTGACAGTCGCGTCAGGAATATTACTATTTTATTATAAAAGTGAATTTAAATTCTATTAACCGTATGGTCGTTTTGAGTGAGCCAACGCGTCCGGAAGGGTCGAAATAGTCAGAAAACACTATTCGGGGGTTTAGTTTGGGTCCCGGGGTATTTTTAGGCCATACCGACAACATAAAGGGTATTTTGGTAATTTTGTATTTTTGGAAATTAAAAGTGACGAAAACTAGTAAATTATATCTGATTGGAAATTGACCCACTAAACCACTAACCAACCCATATTAACCCAACAAGCTACGGGGGTTATTAGAGTAGGTTTTCTAAGTTTTCCCAAAATAAACCCTAGCCACCATAGCCACCTTGGAGAAGAAAGCTTGGTGAGAGAGAGAAGAGGAGAATTCTGCAGAGAGAGAGAGAGAGAGAGAGAGAGAGAACTTCATCGAATCGCCATCAAAACCAGAGATTGAATCAAGGCAAGTGGTTTAATTACAATTGATTTAATGCTATGCTTTTCCATGTTTAGGAACTACCAAAAAAAAAAAAATTATCTTGGAAGATGATATAGACCCATGAATTGAAAGTTAAAAACTATGAATTATGTTAGAGACTACATGTAGTAACAATCTGGACGAATTATGAATTCAAAATTATGACCCTTGATGATTTAAAAACGGATTTAAGAAGAGGTTTATGAATGTTCTTGAAAGAATTAGAAAAGTAGGGTTCTTGATGAAGATTGATCCATATATAGCCCCTGGTTGATGAATTATTGGTTTTAGAACGTTAATACTGTTGTAGGATGATTGTATGATGATATTATAACTGTATCTTAGAGTTTCATGCTTGTTAATAGTGTTTTGGGATGATTTGAAAACTGCAAAACGAACCAGTCCTTAGCCATACCTGGTGTGTTCGATCGATCGATGCTCATCAGTCGATCGATCGACCACCATCGATCGATCGAAGGTAATGGTCGATCGATCGACCTTCCCAGAATGGGTAAAGTTTTCCCTATTTGAAATTTTAATGGTGGTAACCCTTGGGAAATATTATTGGAGACCTTATGAATACCCTTAAACTTAGGGAAGACCAGTAGGCATGATTAGGAAATTTGGACCTTAATTAGAATTCAAATTGAGGGATTATTCTAATATAATGATATTAGATAAGTGAGATGTATTGTGAGTTAAAAGTGTAATTTGAATAAATTGATGAAATGAGGTTTGGGGCAGAAGTGAGGACCTTAGGAATAAAGATGTTATATGTTGGAATAATAGGAACTTAATAGTCTATTTGAGATAGGTTTTAAGTATAAGAAACTATGACGTGAGACGTGTTGACGGTTTAGAATTCTATACTATCGGGTGACTTAAAATATATAAAATTTGGAATAATGGTATAAGGATGTAGAGTATACCTTTATTAATATTGTGATATCTAAGATGTGTGAATGCTTAGTATATGATTTTTATATGTATGACATACCTACCATACTTTCTATCATGGGAGGTTACGTTCGCTTAGGGAATTCTTATCCTTGTGTTGCCCGGATTTAGATTGGTACCTCGAGGACATAATTCAAGAGAACGACTTATTTGTGAGTTAATAAGCCAGCTGACTATGGAGCGTAGGTATGTACGTGACCATTGATATGTTGAATTATGTCCGCCTCCATTTATGTGTGTGGTGTTTATTCCAACAATTCCTGAGAGATTCGGAATTTGTAATCCTTATGTACGTGATGTACCGGGATGGATAGCAGAGTATGTGTGCACCGCAGCTTAGCCTTTGGGTTCTTGTATTGTATATTTATGATGTGAATAATATACGGTTAAATGAAAAGGAATTTTCTATGATAAATTGTGTGTATAATTATTGTCACGTTATGAAAATATAAAAAAGGGACTGTTATCAATATGGTCTTGTTAATAATTGGAAATCCGAGAATTAAAGTAGAACTCTCTATTTAATTGTTAAGGTTGGAATTAAAATGTGAACCGGGTAGAAGTGTTAGAAACTCTTTTGACTAGATAGTTATGAGTTATCACATGAATGGGTACAGGAACGTTAGGAGTGCACAGTTAGACGAGAGGTGAGTATTCCATGTGAGAGCACGTCCTAACATGTACTTTGCATTATTGTTTTAACTGTTATTAAAGCACTTGCTATTTTCAAAATACTCTCCACTTTCGGGCTCTGACCCGTTTGCTTTCAAATCTATTTTTTTGTAAAAACCATTTTAGGTTCCCAGCCACAAGGACACCATGCTTAGGATTCTCATTCAGGTGACGAGCTGTAGCTTTTTGTGGAAGTTACAGGACATTGATTATAGACGCTTCGTCTATTTTGACTATATACTCTGCATTTATCAGTTGTAGGGCATGTCGCCCATTTCTTTTAGAGGCATTTCATTTATTTCAGTTATTCAGACTTTTGGCATATAATTATTCAGGATTCAGACTTGTTTTATTATCTTCAGTTGTGGGATTGTTGTGAGGAGTTTTCCTCCGGACTTATTATTATTGTTGGTTATTTCATTACTTCGTTATGGTGAATGAATTTATGTTGTTCTTCCATTATTTTTATTGCATGTTAATCAGACTTAACTTAAAATTTGGCAACTTACTTTTTAAATACTAGGTGGTTAGTAATCATTAAAATGTTTTCGTCAGTGATGCTATTAACTGGACCAACTTGGCATTTTGTATTAATTTAATAAAGGAGTAGCTACCCGGTATTTAATTAGACGGGGTGTCACAGGTGGTATCAGAGCATCAGGTTCTAGTGTCCTTTAGGATCTGTACGGCTTATTATGTTTCTGCTGAGCTTTCTTTGATGTAGAGCCCTATGTTTAGGATTGTTGATATCTTTGGTGAGATTTCGTTCTGCTGCTTTAAAAAAATGGTAGTGAATCTTATTTGCGATCGGGTGTATTCGTGTGCCGAATAATGAAGTAAGTCAGGCGAAGACAGTTGGGTGAACAGCAGGAGGAAAACATATATTGAGGTTAATTAATTTATTTAAAGAGAGATGACCATAGTTGAAGTCACCAATATTATGGCACGAAAGTCCTGGAAGATATAGAAGGCTAAGGCGCGACTTGAGACTTCCGGGTACGGCTATAGTAGGAATGGGGTCAAATTAGACACATCCAACAAGGTTGAAACGGGAGAGAAAGAATTAAATGTAACATTGAAGAGAACCAGCAATAGCAATACTCGAAAGGCGAAGACGGCATGTGCTAGTCAAACGAACGCAATGTATCCAAAGGCTTGGATTTGTGTCGAAGTATGGCCAATCGAGACTGAAAATTTGAGGAAAATTTTTCTTGTCTCCTAAGAACGGAGTTTCAATGGGGAGAAATAATCACCACAATTATAAGTGGAATGTGAAGTCGAGAGAAGGCGTACACGAATGGTTTGACCATAAGTTCCTTGATCAAATGTTTAGGATGAGAACCGAATGTCGTTCTGAACTCACACGAGAGGTCCGGACAGAGGTCACTCTGTGAGAAGAAATAAAATTATTTAGTGAACCCTACACCGAGTGAAGTAGGTGAAACGGAGAAGGGGATATTAAAGGGAGAATTTACATAGAAGAATTGCTAGACCTTCTGGCAAACTTCTGCTTAGAAGGTTAAAGCAAATGGTATTGTCGCAGTGTTAATTTGGAGGTAAACAACCCCGGGTGGGGATATACCAGAATCGAGAACTTTATATCAAGTAAGACTGGGGAAAAACTGGTGTTGGAGAAGAACCACAATGGGAAGACCCAATGGAGAAACCGTTAAAAGAATTCGATAGCGAAATTACTACCGAGCGATGGTAATTTCAGTAAGAGAGGTGGAAAAACTAATAGCATGTTCCTTAGGGCCGTCAAAACTAAGGGAACAACAGAGATAGTCGTCTGAGTCGAGACTACCAATGTCCGAGAGAGGGACCACCTTAACATGATTTGTGAAACAAAAGATAAGTGGAGTATGTGTAGAGGTATTTCTGTGGGGAGTGAAACCCGTGCGTTATAGAATTTTTCCCGATACGAGAGTAGGGATCAAGGTATTATGCCTGGCGAAGGCAACAGTTATTGAAATATTCGGTTTGGGATAACATGCGTGGTAAGTTCAGAAACCATTTGAGCAGCCGGGACGATTGATAAGATAGAAGTATGAGTACATCCTCGAATGATGATGCATGTCAATTGTGGCATAAATGAGTTGCTACATTTACCATAATTATTATTTTCACTTGAGAGTCGAGTTTAGCGAGTATATCAGTAATTTTATTATATATAAGAACATTTTCCCTGCTAGTGTGGGGGTTACTTTATTGTCATCCGCGGAGGATGAATGGGTATATTGATAGCGGTTTATACTTTAATGAAATTACTCGTTTTAAGTGTTGTATTATACGAGTAGAATATGATATTATTTATGGTTTTATATATATGAATATACCGATAGTGGGCTGGTATTACAAGTTTATTGGGATTGCCACCTTGGGGTAGCATGTTTTGTTCTGGCGAGGCCCCATCTGTGAGAGGGCCGGACTCGCAATTGTACTTTTGTATATAGGTATATATACATATATATGAATATGTTGTGATTTCAAAATGGTATAATGGTCTCGGATATTTACGCCCATTATGCGTAGGGACTTCATTATTATGAGTCGTATGTAATTGATTTACTAGTCAACAAGGAGTAAAATGGTTTTATAATTAACGATAGAGAGGCCGTAACAAAAAGAGTGCATTGTTTTATCACCCGTTAGAGATTTGGAAGTTTATACTTATAGTTGTGTGTCTGGGGACGGGAATTTGAGGGTCCCAAATATCTTGCATGTTATATATGAAATGTGGTTTCCATCACTGTAAAGAGAAAAGTGTCTTTCAGAAGGAGTTCCTTGTTTATGTATAATTGTGAACTGAAATGAAACTTTGTTGTTAAAAGACGAGAGTGTAGGGGTACATGTTATGGACAGGGCTTAACGGATTCCGATGACCAACAATGTTAGGTAGTAGTGTATCGGGGTGGTTCCTTGTTTGGATTTCTCTTTGCGAGACACCCCACGCATGAAATTTAGCGTAAGGTCGGTAGTAAGGAAAGGTGTGGCCCTTCGTTCATAATTTGGATACCTCTATCATTATAAGAGTACGTAGTTATAAAGGGAAGTTACAAGGAGTAAATTATAAGGTACGGCCATTAGAGCCAGTTGTTAGTAAACTACGATATAAGTACTAATAATATTGGTTTTGTCACGGCATGTTGAAGGACGCATTGAGGATAAGGAGGATTTAGGATTTCTAATTCAGAAGCGATTGAGAACGCCCAAGTGGTATAGCACCGTTGTATTTACAGTGATAATAAAGAGTTTGGGATTTGTATGAAGCGTATATTATGTTTAAAAACCGTATGGTTGGGTTATAAGGAGCATAGACATCTTGATTTACTAAAGTGTAAATCAAAGGAAGAGGGAACATGGACGAGTGAGATTATTACTTATGAGATTAAACGTCATAAGAAAAGGTGTAAGTGGATATCATATGTCAGTGTAACACGTTCAAAAATTTGGAGAAAAAGCAGTAGAAAGCCATTTAATAAAAGGATATCTCTTGAGAAGGCGAATAAATTATTATGAGAAATTTGGAGTAGAGTTCCGATCAATCGAATGTTGAGGGTGACTCAAGAGTAAATAGAATGAGGATCTCAATCAGGTATAAAGTCCAGATATGCACAATGTAGTGAAAAGGGTAAAGGTCCAAACTTTTGGTATTCGTCGGGAGAATAGGATCATTAAGTATCATTTAACGGGGAAAATTTTATGTGAATATTGGCATTGAAAGAGGTATAATAAGTAGTAGAACAGTTGGAGTTAGATGATCAACCAGATAATTTTGTATTAAGACAACGATTCCAATAATGGGAGGGTCAACTTGGAGAATTTTCTTGAGAGGTAGACAACTTATTTATAAGTAATGAGTTCCTTCGATTATGGAGGACATGTGGTCCAGAAAGAGAGAAATTGTTATATACTTGGGGTGATTTACACTATTAGATAGTGAACACGCCGACACGTAGTTCAACGTAGTATCATTTAGAACTGGGATGAAATCCCCAAAATCCAAATTCCGGTGGGGTGACAATAAGTAGTGGTAAATAACGATTCAAACTAAGGGTTGTATCACCTATAACCCGAGGTATAAGAGCAAGGTGACTAACGACTGATGGATTTTATGAAAGAAATTTTGGATTCATTGCGATATTTCAAATTCCAAATCGAGTATAACTAGTGAGGTATATTGTAGTCATGAGGAACAGATATTACCTAATGGTAGAGTTGGGGGAAAAGCACCCATATCTATTTTTATAGTGAACAAGGTGCTTACAATTATTTTTGTGCAACACCAACCGACTGAAGTAGTTTTTCCTTATGTAAAGGTCACAACGTCGGGAATAGAGATTCAAGGACTGGGCATGAGTAGTCAGATGTATTATGTATTCCTTCCAGAATGGGTGTTTCATGTTTTGATAAACGCGGGAGTTAAGGCGTAGTAAGGTGCGGACTCATAATGTTATTGAGATAATATAACCAGTGAAGTATAAGGTATTTTTATTCGAATGTTGTTTAATAAGAGCACAACACGAGGTGCATTTATCGAAGATTATTCTGATAAGGTATCGAGTATGTTAAACAAGCTTATTGTGAAGCGAAGTTTTTACTGATTTGGGCTGCTTTTCTTAATAATTGTTTTGAATACTAGAGGTTACCTAAGTTTTTCCAGGAGTGCCTTACTTTTTCCGAATTTCGGGACGAAATTCAGTTATTAGGGGGGAAGTATGTAATACCCCGTATTTTCGTGATATTTATTTTTGGGAATTAATTGAATTAAATGCGTATTAATTGAAAATTAATCTGGATAAAATATTAACGAGATGTGAGTTAGTATTTGATTATAATGTGTATATATGGCAATATATGAATATTGAATTATGAAATTTGTCGTGAGATTGATATATGGCAATTTGGACATTTTGTTGAGACGCGTGTGACAGCCGCGTCAGGAATATTACTATTTTATTATAAAAGTGAATTTAAATTCTATTAACCGTATGGTCGTTTTGAGTGCGCCAACGCGTCCGAAAGGGTCGACATAGTCCAAAAACACTAGCCGGGGGTTTAGTTTGGGTCCCGGGGTATTTTTAGGCCATACCGGCAACATAAATGGTATTTTGGTAATTTTGTATTTTTGGAAATTAAAAGTGACGAAAATTAGTAAATTATATCTGATTGGAAATTGACCCACTAAACAACTAACCAACCCATATTAACCCAACAAGCTACGGGGGTTATTAGAGTAGGTTTTCTAAGTTTCCCCAAAATAAACCCTAGCCACCAAAGCCACCTTGGAGAAGAAAGCTTGGTGAGAGAGCGAAGAGGAGAATTCTGCAGAGAGAGAGAGAGAGAGAACTTCATCGAATCGTCATCAAAATCAGAGATTGAATCAAGGCAAGTGGTTTAATTACAATTGATTTAATGCTATGCTTTTCCATGATTAGGAACTACCAAAAAAAAATGATCTTGGAAGATGATATAGACCCATGAATTGGAAGTTAAAAACTATGAATTATGTTAGAGACTGCATGTAGTAACAATCTGGACGAATTATGAATTCAAAATTATGACCCTTGATGATTTAAAAACAAATTTAAGAAGAGGTTTATGAATGTTCTTGAAAGAATTAGAAAACTAGGGTTCTTGATGAAGATTGATCCATATATAGCCCTTGGTTGATGAATTATTGGTTTTAGAACGTTAATACTGTTGTAGGATGATTGTATGATGATATTATAACGTTATCTCAGAGTTTCATGCTTGTTAATGGTGTTTTGGGATGATTTGAAAACTGCAAAACGAAGCAGTACGTAGCCATACCTGGTGTGTTCGATCGATCGATGCTCATCAGTCGATCGATCAACCACCATCGATCGATCAAAGGTAAAGGTCGATCGATCGACCTTCCCAGAATGGGTAAAGTTTTCCTTATTTGAAATTTTAATGGTGGTAACCCTTGGGAAATATTATTGGAGACCTTATGAATACCCTTAAACTTAGGGAAGACCAGTAGGCATGATTAGGAAATTTGGACCTTAATTAGAATTCAAATTGAGGGATTATTCTAGTTTACTGATATTCGATAAGTGAGATGTATTGTGAGTTAAAAGTGTAATTTGAATAAATTGATGAAATGAGGTTTGGGGCAGGAGTGAGGACCTTAGGAATAAAGATGTTATATGTGGGAATAATAGGAACTTAATAGTCTATTTGAGATAGGTTTTAAGTATAAGAAACTATGACGTGAGACGTGTTGACGGTTTAGAATTCTATACTATCGGGTGACTTAAAATATATAAAATTTGAATAATGGTATAAGGATGTAGAGTATACCTTTATTAATATTGTGATATCTAAGATGTGTGAATGCTTAGTATATGATTTTTATATGTATGACATACCTACCATACTTGCTATCACGAGAGGTTACGTTCGCTTAGGGCCTTCTTATCCTTGTGTTGCCCGGATTTAGATTGGTACCTCGAGGACATAGTTCAAGAGAACGACTTATTTGTGAGTTAATAAGTCAGCTGACTATGGAGCATAGTTATGTACGTGACCATTGATATGCTGAATTATGTTCGCCTCCATTTATGTGTGTGGTGTTTATTCCAACAATTCCTGAGAGATTCAGAATTTGTAATCCTTATGTACGTGATGTACCGGGATGGATAGCAGAGTATGTGTGCACCGCAGCTTAGCCTTTGGGTGCTTGTATTGTATATTTATGATGTGAATAATATACGGTTAAATGAAAAGGAATTTGCTATGATAAATTGTGTGTATAATTATTGTCGCGTTATGAAAATATAAAAAGGGGACTGTTATCAATATGGTCTTGTTAATAATTGGAAATCCGAGAATTAAAGTAGAACTCTCTATTTAATTGTTAAGGTTGGAATTAAAATGTGAACCGGGTAGAAGTGTTAGAAACTCTTTTGACTAGATAGTTATGAGTTATCACATGAATGGGTACAGGAACGTTAGGAGTGCACAGTTAGACGAGAGGTGAGTATTCCATGTGAGAGCACGTCCTAACATGTACTTTGCATTATTGTTTAACTGTTATTAAAGCACTTGCTGTTTTCAAAATACTCTCCACTTTCGGGCTCTGACCCGTTTGCTTTCAAATCTATTTTTTTGTAAAAACCATTTTAGGTGCCCAACCGCAAGGACACCATGCTTAGGATTCTCATTCAGGTGACGAGCTGTAGCTGTTTGTGGAAGTTGCAGGACATTGATTATAGACGCTTCATCTATTTTGACTCTATACTCCGCATTTATCAGTTGTAGGGCATGTCGCCCATTTCTTTTAGAGGCATTTCATTTATTTCAGTTATTCAGACTTTTGGCATGTAAATATTCAGGATTTTGACTTGTTTTATTATCTTCAGTTGTGGGATTGTTGTGAGAAGTTTTCCTCCGGACTTATTATTATTGTTGGTTATTTCATTACTTCATTATGGTGAATGAATTTATGTTGTTCTTCCATTATTTTTATTGCATGTTAATCAGGCTTAACTTAAAATTTGGCAACTTACTTTTTAAATACTAGGTGGTTAGTAATCATTAAAATATTTTCGACAGTGATGCTATTAACTGGACCAACTTGGCATTTTGTATTAATTTAATAAAGGAGTAGCTACCCGGTATTTAATTAGACGGGGTGTCACACATTGTACAATAGATCTACAAATGCAAAAATAAAGCATAATTTATGCATATTAAAGTTGCTATTCTAATAATAAACACAAAAGTGAATCTTTATATATTCAAACAAAAAACAGAATAATAAAAACCCCAAATTCATAACAAATGACAAAACAAATAATAAAGAAATTTATTTTTAGGTATCATAAGAACATGTATTTATAATTTAAACAATTTCAAAGCTTGTTGAGTAGAACCTTGCTGCATGAAAAGAAGAAACGAAGAGATGCATTAAACATAAAACTCGTGCATTCGTAAGTTAGACATGAATACTATTAATTATTATTGTTATGAAGTGATTATCAAACCTCAAAACGAATGATCACATTTAGAATGAAAAAGAAAAACTATAAATGTTGAATATAAATTATTTTCATATGAAAAACAAAGATACTTGGAGTTTTATACAAAATATATTTTGAAAACCCACTAAGGCAAACTGGAGAAAACATCTGGACACATACGTGACCTACCTTGCTTCAGATTCACTGCAGTAACGACTTGTCTCATTGTAGTGAAACTTGTCGTTAACATTCTTTTATCCCCATTTCAAAATATTTTGAGATAGCCATAACTTTTTCCACCGCGATTATGTCGCAACAATGGTCCTTCTCTTTGCAGCGACACTATCTCACTGGTCATTTTGTGTCATCGTGCAAAATGTCTAGAAATGATCATGACCTGGATCACCTCAGGTTTGTTGTAGATATGCAAGAGCTCGTTGCAACAACGTTGCGACGAAATAAGTCAGACTGGTGCCGAAAGTCACCTTTGCACAAGATCTTTCAATAAGTTCTTCTTGCCTAGTGTGTCAATTATAAATTTTTGGGTGACTTAGACCTTGATGTGACTACTTAATACCTTAGGAGCATGACACCTAACGATTGGACCTTTAAACATTGTCAAAATCAAAATGCTATAAGCTAAGGTGTTGTCTGATCTTTCAAACCAAGAGTGAGAGCTTTAGAAAAAATATTCTTGCTGAACAAAATATTTGATATATTTGAGATCACTCTTCTTTGAGTTCTTGCAAGCCATTATTTCTATTATAGTTATATTTACTCACTTTATGTTAAAAAATATTTATCACTAATGAGTAAGTATTTTATCTTCCTTGGTTTGTAAAAACACTCATTTTGATATTTAAAGCACCAAACTTTTGCAAACATCCAAACAAACATATCTATAGGATTACTCAAATATCATAAGTGTAGAAGTTTAGTTGATTGAACGTTTCATTCCAGAAAATATAGTTTTTTATCCAACTCATAAGAAAGATTGTTGGCTACAGTATTCGTAGGCATTGGTCACGGACCAAAACCGATTGTAATTGTGCAGCGTACTCTAGCTATTGGCACTCTCTATGTATAATATGGTGAGAAAGAGTGTCTAGACGGTTGTGGCATTATGAGGTTTTAAGTTTATTTATTCTAGTGATAAAACTTTAGTGCATTTGCCCTTTTTATCGGCTCGAGGTTTCCCATTAGTGGGTTTTTCCCTCGTACACCCATTCTCATTCTTATTTTACGGCTTTTGCATCTTTTAGAATCATTGTATTAATTACAAAGACAAAACTTTAAAGATTCTAAAATTTAGTAAAATATTTTGTCACATATATTTTTATATGTTCTAACCCTTTGTAATAAAATTACAAACCTTTTCTTAAATTAGGTAAATTAGTTTTATTTGGATATCTACCGTCGAGAAGGATACTCTAAGGAAGAATCACTTACCTACAAAAAGATCTCAAAATACGAAACATCCATTAACCTATCGTAACAAAGGGAATGTGGTGAACCAATGACCAACAGGTTTTACGATATAAAAACGAACGACTGAAAAAACAAATGATATATCATACATTAACTCGAATGTACATGTAATAACTACTTAGTGTATGATTTAATTTTTTTTCCAAAACATTATCTTTAAACTTTAGTTAAAATGCATTAAACTTTACGTTATACGCTTTGACATTTTATAACCACTACACCAAAAACAGGAATCTGGCACGGTTTAAAACTGTGCCAGATCAAATCTGGCATGGTTTTGAACTGTGCCAGAATCAGGTGTTCCAAAATGGGATTTTTTTTCTGGCACAGCTCAAAAGTGTGCCAGATTCAGCCAAACAGGAACACTTCTGGCACACTTTTAAACCGTGCCAGAATTTGATATTTCTGGCACACTTTTGGCACAGTTTTTAACTGTGCCAGATTCAGCCAAACAGGAACACTTTTGGCACACTTTTAAACCGTGCCAAAATTTGATATTTCTGGCACACTTTTGGCACAGTTTTTAATTGTGCCAGATTCAGCCAAACAGGAACACTTCTGGCACACTTTTAAACCCTGCCATAATTTGATATTTCTGGCACACTTTTGGCACAGTTTTTAACTGTGCCAGATTCAGCATAGTTTAAAAAAATTTGACACAGTTCAAAACCGTGCCTAAATATGTACACTTTTGCCCCGATTTTGAACTGTGCCAATTTTTTTTAATAAAAAAAATATTTGAAAGCACAAAATTCACAAATTAATAATATTGCACATTATTAATAAACTAATGTACATACAAACTTCAAAATATTACAAGTCTTTAACAACTCACAGGTCCAAAAAAAATTGGGCAGAGTTTTCTCTATTTTCTGGACATTCCAAAACCTGTTAATACAAAACCTGCCTAACATAAAGCCCGCACGGCCACAAAATATAACAATTAACTTACAAAAGCCCTCATGGCCATAAAAGTCAATAATAAAACAACAAAAGACCGTACGGTCATGACAAAAAAAAAATGAAATCATTAATAAACCCCTTGTTGTAAACCATTGAGTTCTTTGTGTGTTCCACGTGAATAAAAGTCAACGATAAACTGTTATCCTGCAAAGAAAATAGAATACAAAAAAATTATGATATCAGTAACCCAATAATTTACAAAAAAAATACTCAAAACAAAAAAATTACATATATGAGTGGAAATTATCGTCATACTTACAAACCGGGAGATTCGGGACTACACGGTGAGTTCCTACAAGTTACATTGGTCCCGTGTGAGGTGTTCGTGCCTCCTACAGGGTCGTTTGGGGGCCGGTTTGGGTTTTCACCCTTTAACGGCATGTTTTTAAGTTTAAGTGTGATTTTGGCAAATTATCGTCATACTCTCAAATCGGGAGACCCGGGACTACGCGGTTAGTTCCTACAAGTTACATTGGTTCCGTACGAGGTGTTCGTGCCTCCTACGGGGTCGTTTGGTTGCCGATTTGGGTTTTCACCCTTGAACGGCATGTTTTTAAGTTTAAGTGTGATTTTTGTAAATTATCGTCCTATTCACAAACCGAGAGACTCGGGACTACGCGGTCAGTTCCTACAAGTTACATGGGTCCCGTGCGAGGTGTTCGTGCCTCCTACGGGGTCATTTGGGGGCCGGTTTGGGTTTTCGCCCTTTAACGACATGTTTTTAAGTTTAAGTTTTGATTTTTGCAAATTATCGTCCTATTCACAAACCGGGAGACCCGGGACTACGCGGTCAGTTCTTACAAGTTACATTGGTCTCGTGCGAGGTGTTCGTGTCTCCTACGGGGTCGTTTGGGGGCCGATTTAGGTTTTCACCCTTTAACGGCCTGTTTTTAAGTTAAGTGTGATTTTTACAAATTATTGTCATACTTACAAACTGGGAGATCCGGGACTACGCTGCCAGTTCCTACAAGTTACATGGGTCCTGTGCGAGGTGTTCGTGCCTCCTACGTGGTCGTTTGGGGGCCGGTTTGTGTTTTCAGCCTTTAACGACATGTTTTTAACTCTAAGTGTGATTTTTGCAAATTATCGTCATACTCTCAAACCTGGAGACCCGGGACTACGCGGTCAGTTCCTACAAGTTACATTGGTCCCGTGCGAGGTGTTCCTGCCTCCTACGAGGTCGTTTGGGGGCCTATTTGGGTTTTCATGCTTTAACGACATGTTTTTAAGTTTAAGTGTGATTTTTGCAAATTATCGTCATACTTACAAACTGGGAGATTCGGGACTACGCTGCCAGTTCCTATAAGTTACATGGGTTCCGTACGACGTGTTCGTGCCTCCTACGGGGTCATTTGTGGGCCGGTTTCGGTTTCACCCCTTGACGGCTTGTTTTTAAGTCTAAGTGTGATTTTTGCAAATTATCGTCATACTCTCAAACCGGGAGACCCGGGACTACGCGGTCAGTTCCTATAAGTTACATTGGTCCCGTGCGAGGTGTTCGTGCCTCCTACGGGGTCGTTTGGGAGCCGGTTTGGGTTTTCGCCCTTTAACGGCATGTTTTTAATTTTATGTTTTGATTTTTGCAAATTATCGTCCTATTCACAAACCGGGAGACCCGAGACTACGCCGTCAGTTCCTAAAAGTTACATTAGTCCCGTGCGAGGTGTTCATGTCTCCTACGGGGTTGTTTGGGTGCCGATTTAGGTTTTCACCCTTTAACGACCTGTTTTTAAGTTTAAGTGTGATTTTTGCAAATTTTTGTCATACTTACAAATCGGGAGATCCGGGACTACGGTGCTAGTTCCTACAAGTTACATGGGTCCCGTGCGAGGGGTTCGTGCCTCCTATGGGGTCGTTTGGGGGCCGGTTTGGGTTTTTACCCTTTAACAGCATGTGTGTGTGTGTGTATTATATAGCAACATATATTTACAAGGGTGTTATATATATATAAGGATGCCTTATATATTGTATACCCTTTTTCGTTCAGTATCCTGGCAGCCAGTAAATTGGATATATATATATATATATATATATATATATATATATATATATATATATATATATAAGGCTGCGTTATACATATGCCATGGGAAGAATGATATGATCCTAGAGTGAGTGAGCAATTGAGATCCATATACTAAAACTTATGAAGCTAGGACATGGCGTGTTTACATCAATTTTCAAAAAAGTTAGGATGGAATAATTGAAAAACCATATACATGAACGGTATTTCAGACTGGATTAAAAAATAATGACCAACCTGAAAAATGGCACAAATAAAATAGGTCGGGATCTGGCAACGCTCCTCGGACCACAATTGAAACGACGAGGCTCCACACGACCCTCATTGGTTTAAGCACCATCCACACCTCAGAGACAAAGTCAGGTCAGTTCCTACTATCCATATCACAACAATTTATGGTCAGGTGAGCCAACTGTTTGGCCTGGATTAATGGCCAGTTTCCAGCAGCAGGATCAAGGAGTCTTTTCAAATATCCCTTATCTAATGCATCTTTCACTTCCTTTATTATCCATAGGGTTGGTCTTCCAGTCAACAATCTCAATATTAGAAGTCCAAATGAGTATACATACAACTTTGGAGTAAGGTCTCCCGTGGCGAGGAACTCAGAGTCAATGTACACAAAAGTTCCCTTCGAATCATTTCTGAAACACAGTGCCCTGTTATTACTTGAAAACTCGTCTAGAGGAAGTATGCGACTGAGTCCAAAGTCACTGAGTATGCTCACTGAGTTGGCATTGAGGATAACATTATCTGGTTTTGGGACCCCGTGTATTATGCTATGAGGGCTGCACAAATGAAGGAAAATTAGAACACAACACATATCTGTGGCAATACGAATTCGAGTTTTCCAGGATAGTGGGGGAGTGTTGTCCTTACAGTCGAGACGATCTTCGAGGTTTCCATTGGGAAGATACTCATAGATAAGAGTCCAAGCTTCTAGGCAGGCTCCTATAAGTGTAACAAGATTAGGATGCCTTAACTTACTCAAAATATTGACGTGATGAAAAAGAGAAACAATAAAGATTCAGATACTTGTCTATTTTAATTGGGAAAGATACAAAAATTGATATCACCCAAATGTGATGATAAAATATGTTAAGCATGATATGAAGAGAATTTATCAGCAATTTTTTCAAAGAAAATTACAATAAATGATATTAACAAAAGGACATTACAATTTCTAGAATACAACTGAAGAATCTATCAACAATTTTAGCATCCAAAGCAAATTTCTTAAAATTATATGCTCAGTTTTTTTCCAGTGTGCCACCTCTAAATAAAGTTTCAATTTGCCTAGTTGTGTTGGAGATTCATAAAGTTTCAATTGTCAGCCGTTGGATATCGCTCGATGGCATATGCCTCTCCATACGACTGCAGTTTTGGAAAATATAATTCATAACATCACCACAAAAAAAGTTGTATAGATAGAATACAAATTATGAAAAAATGTCTATTTAACACATTTGGTCTGGAAAAAAGATTACATATCTCTCAACACCAAAAGCAATTGATGTGTTAGTAATTATAGACAAAATTTTTGTTGATATTTCTCAACCATCAAAAGAAAATTATATAAAAGTCATTTAATTTTTCAAGAAAAAATTGCATTTTGAAGAGAATTTTTTCATTATTTTTGTCAACATGGAATACCTTCTCTATCACTCAGCTAATAACATTACCAAATTACAAAAAATTGAACTTTGATACAACACAACACTCATTTTAAACATCCTATATAAAGAAGCAGCAGCAGCAGCTGCCTAATAGCAGCTTTTTCATCTTTTTTTGGGACTCCATCTCTCATTGTAATCAAAACACACATGAGAAACAAAACTGAATATTAACAAGTTGTGTTAAGATGCCCAAAAATATGGAGAATTGGGCATCTAATAGCATATGGTAAAATCTGAAGCAAATAGATAAGATATTACAGAAGGTACAAAGTGACAATATGATAAAAAAAACATGTGGAGAAATATTATATAACTAAAGATATCATGGAATCCAATGAGTTGAATCATACGCAAATTCATTTCTTAAATTTCAAAAACTCTATACGTGAATTGACTAATTTGACGTTCCAGGAAGTGAAAAACACAAAACTCTATACTTGTATTTTGGATGAAATAGTAATAGAGCATACGCTTTATCTATAAAGCAAGAACGAAGACCAACCAACAATATATTAACCCACCTCTCTTTGTAGAGCCTCATCCAGCTCCTGCTTATCATCCGGAGTGATGTCTTTAGCATACAACTGATCCAAATATCTGGAGTGAAATGCAGTTGTAGCTCCTTGCTGAAGCAGAGCAGCAACAGTCCTTACCCTCTCTTTTCTCTCTCCCTGTCTTGTCCTCTCCCACCCCGCCCATGTCCTCTCGTCTCTCCCTCACTTGCAAATGCAGCCCCCTGTCGAAGCGGAGCAGCGACAACACGCAGCCGTCTTTTCATCCACAAAGCAGCGACATCACACAGGGGTACGTATAGAGCCTTATTGGGACAATATCTGCATCTGATACTCCATTTTTTGTCATTTTTGAAGTATAGGCTCTACATAGGTCTCGATACCCCAAGTTATCAGAAAAAAGTGGCAGTCTGTGTAAAATTTTCCCTCATGTTGTAGCGTATGATGCTTTTGCTTTTGTATGGTTAGTTTCCTATCACTTCAATTGAATTCAGTTCTTTGTGGGGGTGGTGATATCCATCCAGTACTTAAGAAAGAGGGACAGATTGTATTTTAGGAAAGCAAGAAAAATGGAAATAGGGAACCACAAAAATTTATTGGCAATGGCATCAGTTGTGTGAACTGAAGGTGTTATAATGATCTTATTGAGTTGTCGTCCTATGCAAGACTGTTGCAAAGCACCATGTATCAGGTTCAATCGCTCCTAGGAAAAGGATCGTGAAATTGTAGCGATAAAATATGTTTAATTGATAAATGCCCAAGGTTTTATCTCTCGACATATTTCATAATGTTCTAATTCTAGCCTCTATTTTCAGGTTAAGGAAATATATTGAAGGGGCTGACAACCTTCTAATTTATTCCTAAATTTTTCTGCAATAGGTCTTAAATGAAAATACCTAGGTTTGGATCTGAAGATAGGCACTCCTAGATAGTTAAAAAGAATAACCTCCCACACTCATTAATGATGAGATAAGAGAGATGGAGCAAATCTGACTAATCTACTAATAAGAACTTTAGAGAGGATCTTAAAATAGAACTTGGCCAAAGCTATAGGTCTTGAATTAGAAATCTCATCCTCTTCAGGAACCTTTAGAATTATACTGATACAGTTTGAATTAAAACCACGAAGAATCCAACCATTATTTAAGAAGAATTTAACCACATTACAAACATCCAATCCCACTATTTCCCAACAAGATTGAAAAAATAGGCCACTAATTCCAACAGGTCCTAGAGAAGACTGAGGATCCATTGAAGTGAAGTTACTAACTATAGGATAAATCATCATTTTAATCAAAGTGAAGTTACTAACTGGATGACAACTTGAGTACAGGGAAGAAAAATGTTGACCTGGTGACCATATGTGATTTGAACTGGGAGGGATCTGAGATGCAGTTGCCATTAATATTTAAATGATTAATCCTGTTGATACTTATTGTCATGTTAGCCACTTAATGAAAAAATGAAGAATTTCTATCACCTGCTTCCAACCATTTCTTTCATGACTCATATCTACAAAATGAAACTTCGAAAATCAAGGCTTTGGATAAAGAAAGTTTATTCATAGATTCCTCTCCAGCATAGGCATCAGAATAACTAGAAGACTCAATCAATGATTGAGTGTTTTTTTTAGAGATTCACAAGTAACTCTGACCTTTCAATGAAAGTTTTCAAGTTGAAAAATATATCTTTGTGTCAATTCTTTTATGAGATTTTCTAATTTTTCTTTCAGAACATACATAAGTCATCCTGCAACCTCTACTAAAGAAAAAGTGTTACTGAAAATATATTTAAAATCAAGAATGAGAAATCCATGGTGAAATGGATTTGAAAGGCTTAGGGCCAACCATAACAGTAGAGGTTGAAGAAAAGATAATGGGGTGATATGTGAACATGCCTAGTGTTGTACCATAAAATATGGTGTATTCTCATAGACAATTTTAATATTAATCTTTGACATGGAATTCTAAATAATAAAAAAATAAGAGTGAGGAGACAAAGATGAGAGTATCACCTTTGCACCATGAATTCTCGTGACGAGAGGTACCAATCCTTGTTACAAAGTGGATCAACTCTCTTTATACAAAACATGTACAAATAAATTCAGACATATAGATCAGAAGCATATAGACTAAAATTACAAATATGGTTTCAAGAGTCGTATACAAAAAAATCCTCATACATACTATAATATTGTTTCAACAGTCATATAAAAAAAAGCAACTAGCAATTGCATTTTATGTTTGAATCACAATAGTAGAAACGATCAAATTCACATGAACAAAGGAATATTAACAAAACACCCTCTAGATATAACCCTTGCCAGTGCCACATTTATAACTATTCTAGTGTAATTGTTACACCAACATTGGTGATGTGTACAAAATAGACCGTGTTGTGGCAACAACGCAATGGGTGCTAATAAAAAACTACATCTTGCTTCCATTCCACTTCTTGTTTTCAAGGAAAACTATAAATATAATGCTTCAATGTCTACGAAGTACTGATAATAGGGTACATGTCCAAAAGAAGTTATTGATTGTTTACAGATGATCGAATCCCAAACACAATAATATTAGCCACATAGACAAATAATAATAAAAATATATAGAGAAAAATAGTATCATTAGAAAAGTGATGTGAAATCGAAGGCTTGTATATTAAGTGAACACTAACATGCCAACATATTCCTCATCTCTCAAACCACTGAATAAAATATGTAAATTTTTCCATCATGCATTTCGAGATCATGCAAATTGAGTCTAAATGAAAGAATTAGTAAATTCAACTTAGATCTGTGTATGTGAAATTGATATATCCAACTTATCTAAGTACATGAAACTAAGTGGATCTATATATATTTTTGATGTGTCAACATCAAAAGGAGAAGGGAGACAAAAGAAAAGAAGAGAAGGCAAAAGATATGTTTGTGTGACTACCTGTCAAGTTGGAAAATTTCATTAAAGTGACTATGAATTGAAACCTTCTCTTCTTTCATATTTGAAGGTGATTTTGGTTTCCCGTCTCTAGAAATCCATCTCTTTTCTTCATACCTAACAAATTAGAATTAATTAGTACAAACAATACAGTGCTCTTAAGCTTAATACTAAGGAAGATATTGAAGGCTAAATAATATTATCAAAAAAGTAATTTCAATCAACAAACTCACACTTTGCTCGAATGAAATTCTAAATCCCAACTTTTTCATAGTTACAAGGCACGAGGCAACTCAGCTTCCTAGTAGCTATTTGATTTCTCATTTCCATGGCTGAAAGTAAACACCAATCAAACAGAATTTAACAAATAAGTTTTTCGGCTAAACGTGGCGTTTCAATGATGGTGGCATTTTGATGAACTGAATACATGATCACATACAAATTACGTTAAAAACAAACTTAATGTCATTCAAAATCATGTCAAAGACCTAAAACACAAACTTAAGGTAACAAATTTGAAAAAATTACACAAATGCAAAATGAAATTTTATACAAACGAACACTTACAAAATTCAGAATTAGGAAATTGACAATATGAGAGGTGTGCTCAAGCAATCAATTAACAAACCAATTCAAAATAACTAATTACGAATTACATCAAAACACGAACTTACAACCATTCAAAATCCCTAAAAAGCCCTAAAACTTAAACTAACACTAACAAATTAGAAAAAATACACAAATTCAAATGAGAACTGAAATTTCCTATAACCAAAATCAGAAACGAAGACTTACAGAATTAAATTTAGAAACTTAAAAATATGAGAGTTGTACTTGAGTGATACTATTCTCACTCTCTCTCTCTACATATAAACTAGATGAGAGCTGTACGAAGACTTACAGGATGAGGCAACAATAATGGAGGAGTCAGGTAGTGTGTATGGATGAGGCAGCGATGATAATGGAAGTACACAAAAAGAAGATGAACGGGTGTGAGCGGGAAGAGAGAGCGAGATACCAAAAGTCTGAGTATAGTGAATTTTTTTTAGGTGTTTTATATTTTAGTAAGTGTACTCAAATTTTGGCACACTTTAAAACAGTGCCCAAATTTGGCACGATTTTAAAGTGTGCCAGATTGTCATTAAACCGTGCCAGAATTTGGCACAGTTTTAAACTGTGCCAGATTTTTAATATCTGGGTGTGCCAAATTGCTATTTTTGGTGTAGTCTTCAATGCTCCATTAATCCATTAATACATATGATTAATATGCAAGAAACCATATTCCAATATCCTTTATGTTAAACCGGTTTCCTTTCAAGTTCTTCAATTTCATATTTAAACCGCCATGTCCGTATCCTTTTCTAAAAATAACATTTTGACTCACATGTCCATTGGATGAAAACATACACACACACACACACATTATATATATAACATGGGCTTATAACCCCTATTGGTTATTCGAACACCCAAATATAGTATTTATTGATTTATTTCCTACATCCTTTAATTTTACCAACACAATACCTTGTTAACTCATTATATTATTTAATACATTACAAAATGGGTTTATCAATTATCACAACTATACGATTACCCACAATTCCATTAACCGTGATTTAAACCTAGAATATCTCATTTATATACAATTATAAACCCTTTATCTTTCCTGGAACTTACCAATTCCATATATTTCCATTTATTTTCTTTTACACTTGGTGTTAACTGTCTCCCATTTGTGTTTATAGGCTTACAAAATTTGGAACAAATACTACAGCCCTTGCTTCCTTGGCCATTGGTCTTGGGTCTAAGACTGGGACCTCCTTAAGTTTTCCCATTAGTCCTTTATGAAAACTCTTTTGCTATAAAATATGTTTGTTTTCTAGCGATCCAACCGTTGCATTTATGAAAAAACACCCATCTTATCGTATTCCTTTACTTGCATAACCGTACATTTTGTTCCTTTATGTTACCTTAAACTTTTACCCTGCGAGAAGTCCAAAACCCACGATAAATACGACCTTCTCTCATTTGTTACACGTTTAAGAACACTTTATCTGTTTAGTCCTTATTACTTAATTTCAATGTTTAACTAACATTTTACCTCTACCAAGGTGACATATTTCTTCCATTTTGAGCTCAAGGACCATTGTCATCACGTTTGTGTTCATTTCAAAACCTTATGTAACAAAGTCTCTATTTTCTCAAAATATTATGTTCGGGGTAAAGTCATAATTTCATCCTTTTGGGGGGTCATATTGTAAACTATCCATTTTCAAGTCTTACACATACTTCATCAACTTGAACAATAAATATTCGAAGGTATACCATTTGAACCGACATTTACATATTTCAATCATACCCCTTAGGAATGTTTAACTACATTATAACATATTCTTTCACTTAAAAGTTTCATTTTTATCCAAATAATATTATGAAAATATTAGCTTAATATTATCATGCAAATTAACCTTTTATGTTCAAAACTAACCAAATTGACAATATGTGACTTCTCTTGAATTTTCACATATAAAAAATATAAACCTTTTTTAGCTAAATATTTCTCTTCATGAAATAACATATTTCCGCAACAAATAATAGCATTTTTATTAATCACATTCATAAAAAAATCATTTCTAATATTCTGAAAATATTTGAGAAAGTTATTAGAGACACTTTAGATACATATTTTCATTAATTTCCATTAAAATATTAATATGCACACAATCGTAGCATGCTTATGTAGCCTCTTATGTAAATACATAGATAATTATGAAATTTTCAAAATATTAAATACTTAAAACTCCTATCTCGAATGAGCCCAAAATTGTGGAAAAAATGGTTTAGTAGAATGCCACCCCACCTCCAAAGGTAGCCTTAAAATAACAAAATGTACATGAAAGTCTCATTTTAAACCCCCTTTGAACTCCATAAAATTCATCTAATAACAACCCTCATACAAGCTCCAAAACCCCCTACCTTAAAACGCTCATTCAACACCCAAAAACCTATCTTTTAACTCCAATAATGGTATACAATTAACAAAGTAAGGGTGTTATATGATTACTCATGAAAACATGAGCTAACTTCTGTAG
The DNA here is from genome assembly GCA_949130495.1 of Sambucus nigra. Classification (NCBI taxonomy): domain Eukaryota; kingdom Viridiplantae; phylum Streptophyta; class Magnoliopsida; order Dipsacales; family Adoxaceae; genus Sambucus; species Sambucus nigra. The sequence goes on from OX422215.1 coordinate 672,669,907, forward strand.
GTAAGGGGAGAGCTAGAAAGAAATGGATGTGTTATATTCTTATGCATAATGTATTATGGGGAGTTTTTAATAGAGAGAAAGACGTATTTCTCTCATGGTTCTTTATTAGAAAAACTAAGGCAAATGCCCTATTTAATTAACTTTTGCCAGATAAAACAAATAGTTGAGAGAGATATTGGAGATATATTTTTGAATAATCTTTGGGAATGTAAAATTTTGACAACAAAACAAGGATAGACAAAAAGGTTTTGACAATGAAATAGATGCCCAAATCTTCTTCGCGACATGCCACAACCATGGTCATACTTATACGTCACCATGGGTTTAACAGTGTGATTGCAAATCGGGATGCTATTGCGGATGGACAGTGATTAGGTTTTACATTTTGGGTTTTTCCAAGGCTTATATATACAATTTTATCTTTCTAAAAATCCATACTACTTCTTTCATTAATTCAAGTAAATACACATATGCAAAATGTATGTCCAAGTTCATAATTTTTATCATAATGTAGCTTATTAAAATAACCTCTTGTCTCAAGAAGTAATTTTTCTACAAAATACTCATCTTAATAGGTAACTTTATTTATGAAAAATGAACACTTACTCTATAATTAGTACACACTAATTAGTGCATTCTAGAATAATTTTCAACACCAATTTTAACCTGCAACCCGAAATAAACATTTGCAACGCCATGCTAGTCTATGCAAAACTGAATCCAGTATTAGTAATACCCATACAAGTCCATCCATGTATTATTAAAACCCATTTATTCATCGTATCAATTACCCATCACCCATTAGAACTCATTCTTTCACATGTTTTACATAAACTTTTTGTTATTGCCTGCAAATAAAATATAATTATCACTTTAATAATTTAATTAAAGACAAGATATTACATATATAATCATGAGAAAACTAGGCTTGAGAACAACAATTGTAACTACATATGGAGAGATAAAACATATAATGCAAAAATATATGAAGTGTTGGGTGTTAAAATCACGTGTCACCCCTGACCCAAAGGTGATCCCCACTGGACCTCCGATTGGTAAAACGGAGAAGTGTCAAAGTGTGATAAAATTGTTTAAATTGTGTTGGTACTTATCTTAGGGCCCTACGTCCACTATTAAAAAGTTTTATACGTGTTTATAATAAAAGATTCAATACAAATTGGGAGAACTCTTAAGATTTGAACAGAGTCAGAGGTCTTATGGAATTTGTTAATAATCCAAATAACCTTAATAAGTAAGTAATGGACTTCTTTAGGGGTTCTTGAGCATTTATTTAGCGAACAACAAGGTATAAGATACCTAGAAATGATTAAAGTCATGAATGTAATGTCCCAATAGTGGGTTGAGAGAGAGTATAAAACAAGGAGTAAATACTTATAAATGCAATTTTTTATTTATTTATATCCAAACTCTAGGAGAGACATTAAGTGTACTGTCACAACATGAATGTGGTGTCCTTGAGGGCTAACGGTGTTAGCAAGGGTTGAGTGTTGGCCAAAGACTTTGTAGGTGGTGTGAGGTAGCTGATGAGTGCATTAAAGGCATATGGTATGCTTTAGTGCAAGTGGGCTTCACTGGTGGATGTAGGTGAAATGATGATTTGATTTTCACCTACCTACCATACTTGTTGCGGAAGCTTTGCCTAAGGACTAAGAGGTCTGGAACTATCATGGGGAATCCATACATTTTTCTCAATATTCTTCTCAAAGATATACCTCAGTGTTGAGGGCTAATTTTACTGGGAGGTCATTTATCTTAAATCAAAGGTTTGCTTCGATCGTCAAACATGCCAAAATTATAGTGCTTTGGTCTCTAAGCTTTGTAAAAAAGACATATTGGACTGAATGGACATTCTAGGATGGAAAAGAGGTGGCTGAGGTCTGTTACAATACTTTAGCTTTTCCTTAAGAGCAGTGACGGTCTTGGGGACCAAGCAACAGTTTTTTGTGGTACGAGGCTAGACTTAGGAGATCTGTTCTTATCTAAGAGTAATAGATGGGTACTAGAATGTTTTAAATACTAAGTGTTTAATCGAGTATCATTAGTGTCCCCTTTTTGCATATTACAAAGGTTGCAAGGGGAAATAATTATCAGTTTATAAAAGTTAGGTCTAAGGTTGTAAGTAACCATCGATATTATTTCAATGATTTGATTGCATTGGGTAGGTGGTTGCACGTAACTATGGAGAAGTATTGGGGTTGAGAGCATTGATGCGATTAAGAGGATTGACGTATCTAGTATTAGAGGTTAACAGAACTAGAAATCTAGACCTCGGGGTCAATAAAAGAGACCATTGGGATAGATTGAGTTCTTCACCATTCACTCAAGTTATCTCTTATTTCTATAAAATTCTCTTAAGAAAGTAAACATTTTCTTTCCAAAAATGTCTACGAAAAATATTTCCCCTTCAAAGGTCTTGTTCTGAAAGACTTTGTATGTCATTGTTCCCCACGTTTCCCAGTCTTCAACTACAGGTCCAAAACCTGAGACCTATGATCATTTACCCAATTTGTATGTTCCCCTACTACAAAGGTGATTATCTGTTAAGGGGTTCACAACACTGAGATTGATAGGAACTAACTTTAATTTATTTCTAACCTAGTAGATGAATGAGAGGAATGCAAGATTTCAAGGTGGCTTGGCAAAGAGACCCCCACAAAGCCCACTAAATGTTTGAAGTTTGGCAACTCAAAGGATCTTCAAATTCATGGGGGCAATCTCATGGAGGAGGCAACCAAAAAGACTGGATCAGATTCAGGCTTAATGCTAGATCTTATAAAAACCCTACCCATCCTGTAAGTAGACTCATGCATTGGTGGGACCTATGGGGAAACCCAAAGTGATCCTTATATTCTAATGGACTTGCCACCGTTGGTCTAAAAATTTAATTAATCTCCGAGTGATACCCTTTCAAAAGAGAAGGCTATGGTGGTATCCCCTAAGAAGGTGGGGGGTTTAAATGCGACATATAATGTCTCTGTCTAATCCAAAGGGAAAACTACTATTGTGATGGATGATTTACTATCTCCTATGGTGGAGAGGTATTCAAGACATCCGTCTGTTCGGGATATAAATTCATGTGCCTCGAGTGTGCATGCCTTTCATTACATGGACAAGATAAACTATTCAGAGTTGTTAGCTACCTTGAGAGATAGGGTTACCTCTATAATACCCAATAGTTGATTCATTTTTTAGGGAAGGTAATTTTGCATTTCCCTCTCATCTTTTCCTCAACACTTTTTTATTCTTTATTCTTTGATCTCACATGTTTTCCATCTTTTGAAGTTCTAGTACTTGGTAGAGGCTCTGATAGAGGATGCCTTTTATAGCACCAATTAATGGAATACTGATGTTGAGATGTTGGATAAAAGGGGCCATGTCCAATTGGAACAAAGTTAGATCATCAACAATAGGAGGTTCGAGGTGGCATCCCTACAGTAGTAGAGGGTAGGACTGGGGTCAAAGATCATCGAGTTGGATGAGGACAAGCTTCTGAAGGAAAAGACCCTGAGAAAAAGTTCTTCCCTTCTAAGAATTTCTCGAGATTCAATGGCCAAGGCTGATGAGACCTTTATTTTGGCTCAATTTGAACATAAATTGATGATAGGGGACATCCAAGATCAAATCCTACAGCTTCGAACTGTATAAAAGAAACTCCTTCAGGTTGATAAGGATATGGGTCTTCTAAAGTAATAGGTGGTTAATCTCATTACAGTGAAGGAAGTGTTGACCTCCAAAGTCCAGGAATATAAAAGGAATATGCCGAGGACCTAGAGAACCATATAAAGGTCTAAGTGAAGATCCACATTGAATTGAAGAGATAATCAGATTCATATATTGAGTTTGAGCCCTTTAAGAAGTTTTATTTCTAGAATTTTAGCTCTCGTTCTGAAAAATATAAGACCAAGGTCCAAAAACACTTTCCTAATGTTGACATCACTAGTATATTTGCTGAAAGCCCTTAGTTTGGTGAAGAGAGATCAGATGGTGGGAGCATCAGTGGTAGGTATTCTAATTAAGCCTCTACCTCATAGTTCCAAGAAGAAGAAGAAGAAGCTATAAAAAAACATCCACCTCTCATCCCTAATGAATCCCCAAACAATGAAGATCCTATTAACCCCACTAATATCAAGCCTTGTGAAGGAATTTTTGTAACTTTTATTTTATTTTTGCATAGTTTTGGGTCATGGTACCTTTAATGTAAACATCTACTCCTTATTGTTGAATGACAATGGATTTGAATTTTAAAATTTTAACTTTTGTGTTTCTTTGCTATACTTCATTCTTGCTGCAATGAATATATTTACTTTATACTTGATTTACTTTTTGCTTTGCAAAGTAATGTTTGCATAACATTCACTTGCCCGAGATCTTATTGTAGGTAATACTTCCTTAGCACACCAAATATTTTTTGGTAAATAAAAATATTTTGATTCGAAAATTTGGTGAACTAGTTATGAGGGTTATAAAATCTTTGCCTAGTTGTCTTATACTCCGTGTATTTGTAGGATATCGGCGATGTTGGATACACTTGGGCCGTCATTCTGGTCCTAGTTTTAAAAGATTTTTTGGTGATTGGGGAGGCACTAGTGGACCCCCATCTTGCGGCTATTGTTTCTTGGATGTCATACCTTCGCAATCCTGCGATGGTGATACTAGAGGAGACCTTGAATGGCATGGATGCCTGGAGGGAAGGTCGCTCTGCCTTCCTGAGAGGGAGCCCTGTGATGCTGTTTATGTGGTTGTCCGAGAGATTATGCATGGTAGTCCCACCTGAGTATCCATTGTCAGCGGTTCCACACTTCTTCTCACCTTACTTCATTGGAATAGGCCTGGACATCGAGAGTTGGGCGAGCTGGTTTATAGAGCACGAGGCTCTAGGTTTTCATTAGTCTGTTCCATAGTGGGGGGGTCTTCTTCCCATTCTGCAGCTCGAGGAGTATCAATACTTCTAATTGGTTGGCCTCAGGCAAACCTCTTACTATTTTACCTGGTGGCTTTTGCGCACAGTTGGGAGAAAGTCATGCCACCGCGAACACTAGATTTCTTTCCTGTACAGGAACAGATGGAGCGTATGCGCATGCGGCTAGGCTCTTTGTAGGGGAATCGTTATCCATCGACCTGTCCTTCCCAATCTGTTGGGAGATTGTGGCATGTCTCAGGGGACTACATCAAAATGGCTGTGGAGAAGAAGGGTCGCCAAGATGCTGGCAGTGGATAATTGACAAAGGTGTCTTGCCTTTTTTAATACTTTGGAGGGGGGGTATTTTAGTGTCCAAGAAGCTGGTCTGGGCTTATCACTCAATGGAGCGTCTGTGGCATTCCCTCCAGTCAGGGGAGGTTTGGGGACCCCAGGATGTGGGCGATGGAGATAGTTCTTATGGAAAGTAAGGGTAGACCATTTGTGAAGATTTGTTCTATTTGTGGTTATTTTGGTTATTTAGGAGTAATGTGGGGGGGGGGGAAAGTAGGAATAAATTGGCGAGGGAAGTCATTTGACTCCTCACGCCGATGTAATTGTACTGAAATTTTTAAATAATGGAATACACAAATTTTCGATCATATAGTTGTGCCTCTTGATGACTTTTGCATTTGAATTGTCTATACCAATCGCTAAGGCATACATAATCCTTTTATTCATGTATATGTTAAAATAAACGATCATTCTCTGGGAAAAGAAAAGAATAGTATTTTGTGAAAAAGAAGGGGCCGTGAACATGTAAGGGGATTAGCTTCCTACGTACAACAAGATACTCAAAATCTTTGTTTATTTCATTGATAGGAAAAATAGCATGGAGAAACTCATCAAAGGAGGTATCGATTACATCACAGTTAGGTAAAATAATTAAAGGGGAAAGGGGGTAAACTTTTGAATTAGGTTGAATATCAGTAGGTGGCACAGGTGAAATATGCCAGTTGAGAAGAGGTGCATCATCATCTTTGATGATGTAGGATTAATTTAACGATGTAGCCCCTGAGTGGATCATGTAGAGTGTTATACCTAGTGTCTGTAAATTGAAAGAATCCTCAGAGTCACTGCCCTCAGAATCTTCGATTTTAACTATAGTCTCTACAGTGGGTGGTTGTACACAGTGCTTGGAACTCTTGGCCCATGGTTATCGATCTTTGAAGAAGATTTCAATTCCTGGTTTCATCCTTTTGTCTACATGGTCATACCTAGGTGTAGGGAAGCCGTAGAAAGGGAAGTTTTCACCCTCTCTAATGAACCTTCCATTTAGGTAATCCCCCAAGACAGTTATGGTGCATTCTAACCTCCTGTTTAGTCAAGGCTGATGGATTAATCTAAGTTTTTCTTCTGATAGATAACATCCCAAGACAAGGGGAGGAAAGGCCTCCTTTTACACAATAGGTTCAGTTATCCCTTATTGTCTTCACCCTAGCCCTAGTTCGGGCATATAGTTCATGTTCTGGAACATCTAGATTACATTGACGTTTTCACGAAAGTCATATTCTGGAAAAACCTTATCTTTGAAGTCATCCCCTACTGGGAGTAGAAGTGGTTCAACTCAGAATGCTGATAGTAGCACATCATTCACCCCGTGTTGTATCTTAAGTACCAAAGTACTGGTGCTTGTATTCTTGGTGTTGTCACTATCTCCCAAGATGGTGATAACCTGTTCGTTGGCAAAGAACTTCAATTTCTTATGAAGGGAATAAGACACCCCTTTGATGCTATGGATCCACCGTCATCCAAGCAGCACGTTGTTGTTGTCTGTTGGTGTTATCCTAGGCACGTACGACATCAAAGGTTGGAGCCAGGTCACTCACTTTCAATCCTATACAATTCAGACTTCTTAACAGACACACGTTAAGATGTGATTCATTCTCAACAAGAGAGAAGGGGGATGATTTTTCCCAAGACTTCAACAGATATATTAAGAGCATGATTATGGTTGGGACGAGTTTTGGGAATTTCTTCTTCTGAAAAGGAGATTATTCGAGTAGAGGTCAAGGATCCGACCAGGTTCACTGCTTCCTCTGGTGTGGTTGAGGGAGGAAATATAGGTCTTATGAGTAACTTGATAGGGAATTTCGATATAGCTTTGAGGACATGAAAAGTACCCATAGGATGATATTGGATTGGGGTTCCTTCAGTTGCTCAAGGACCTTAATTTCTTCAAGAGTTATCTCCGGCATAGGGAGGTTCTCGACACCCTTTCCTTTATCGGTTGTTGATGGTTGTTGGCTTATGTTTTGGTAAAATCTTGCTAACCTGGTTATGTGGTTTACTGTAGAGGGGAAGAATAGGAATCCTATTTCCTCATCAACATTAGGTTGTTCATCTACCTTGTTGATCTCTCCTATCATATCCTTGAATGATATTATCCCACATATATTAGCTATCAGACTAGTCTTTTCTGAATCTGGATCTTTATCTAAATCTTTAACATCGTCACCCTATCCGTGGTAATAATATTGTCTTTTCATGTAAAGTCAATGCATTCTACAACTTTCATGGCCTTTTCTTACAATTCTTCCCATTCGATAGGGAGATACATGAATGAAAGGACCAAGGCCCCTCGTATTTTACAAGTGTTAAGAAGTTCGGATATGCTATAAATATCACGAGTCTGTTAGAACATATCTGCCATGATGTGAACCATGTCATCTAGACTGACTTCGTCAGTTTGTACTACCTAGTTATCTGACTCTCAGGCTCACTTTTGAGCTTTTAAGAACAATCCACTGAAACGGGTGTGAACAACGATGCATGCTTTAGTGAGGAGGGATAAGGCTTGATGGAAAAATTTGGTAGGGTGTAAGAGGAAATATAATCACGTTTGGAGAGGTTTAGGAGAGTATATGGGTATGATTTTTGATTTACTTACTATGATTTACATTGATGGGCCGAATTCTGAATTTTCATCTAGGAGGATGGCATTTGTATGATTCGACAGTGGATTATGGGTAGTGTTTGGTTTAGGATTGGCTAGTGGGGAAATGACATCCCGAATAATCAGGCCTTGGATTATATTTTGGAAATGGAAACATTGGTCAGTGGTATGGCCAGCAGTTTGGTGATGTGACACCCCGACTAATTAAATACCGAGTAGCTACTCCTTTATTAAATTAACTCAAAATGCCAAGTTGGCTCAGTTAATAGCATCACTGTCGAAAACATTTTATTATTACTAACCACCTAGTATTTAAAAAGCAAGTTGTCAAATTTTAATTTAAGTCTGATTAACATGCAAAGAAAGAACAAAGAGGAATAATATCACCATTCACCATAACGAGATAATAGAATAACCATCACAAGATATAAATAAATCCGGAGGAAAACTCCTCACAACAAATCCCACAACTGAAATGAATACTAAAACTGAATACTGAAATTATACATGCCAAAGTCTGAAAACTGAAATGTAAAAGATGTCTCTAATGGAAATGGGCAACATGCCCTACAACTGATAGATACTGAATCAGGAATCCAAATGAATGAAGCGCCTAAAAGAAAATCCCTGTAGCTTCCACAAACAGCTACAGCTCGTCACCTGAATGAGTATCCTATGCATGGTGTCCTTGTGGCTGGGCACCTAAAATGGTTTTACAAGAAAAAAAAAGATTTGAAAGCAAACGGGTCAGAGCCCGAATGTGGAGATATTTTAAAAACCTGCAAGTGCTTTAAAAACATTTAAAACATTAAATGCAAAGTACATGTTAGGACGTGCACTCACATGAAATTCTCACCTCTCGTCTAACTGTGCACTCCAAACGTAAGTACCCATCTAAATAAATTAACACCTAGCTAAGTGACATACTATCTAGCTAGACCGTTGTAAATTCTACCCTTTCTTTACTCGGTTCCCATTATCAGTATAACGTTAACAATTAAATAGGGGCTTATCGTAAATTCAGGTTCTCACATAAAAATAATACAACTCATTATAGATTATCCCTTTTTATATGTTTCCATATTTATACACACAATACCATATGAAAGTTACCATTTTATTAAGTGTATATTAATCACGTCATAAATATATAATACAAGCACCCCGAGCCTAAGCTGTGGTGCACATATACTCTGCTATCCGTCCCGGTACATCACGTACATAAGGATCACGCATTCCGAATCTCTCAGGAATCGTTCTCAGATAACAACATCACAAATAATGGAGGCGAACACAGTCTGATCACATGGGTCACGCACATACCTACACTCCCACGATCAGCAAACTTATTAACATCCCAATAAGTCCTTCTCTGACCTATGTTCATCCAGGTAACCAGTCTAAATCCGGGCAACACAAGGATTAGAGGGCCCTAAGAGAACGCAAACCTCTCGTGATAGCAAGTATGGTAGGTATGTCATACACATAATATCATATACCAATACTAAGTAATCACACATCTTAGTAATCATCGTAGTCATAGGTGGTACACTTCTCAATTCAGTACCAACTTAGAATATATACAATTCACATTATCCCGGTTTATAATTATACGCGCCGTGAATTATTCTCACGTCGTAGTAGACACTCACGTCTCAACCCAAACTATCCATTTAGTTTAAATCACTCGTATATAATTTACTCCTCATAATAACCCAAACTTCCCAAATCTATCAATACATCATCAAGGGAAAGTAATCTATATCCTCGAACAAGTTTACGATACTCCAAAAATCAAAACAGGCCAAAAAGGCCTAAATTGCCAGCTCGTTAGAAGTCTTGTTCGAACGAGATCCAGTTTGTTCGAACGAACTGTACCTTCTAACGAGATCTCGTTCGAAGGAAGTATCGAACGAAATTCCCTTTCATTAGAAGCGACTGGTCAACTCGTTAGAAGCTCGTTCGAACAAGCTCGTTCGAACGACCTGGGAGGGCCTTCTAACGACCGACCAGTTTCGAACCCAGAATTTCTTAGTTACGTTTTTCACCATTTCTGCTCCTCAAATCTCCTCTAAAATTAGTCCCAACGATTGTTTTAAGGTCTCTAATCAATCCTAAATATATTATAGTCACATCCTAACACGTTTTAAAGGATTAATTCATCCTAACATCAATCAATTTACACATCTCCACACGTTTCCCCCAATTATTCAAGAACATAAACCCTAGAATTTGTAATCATCACTTAGTCCATTCTAGATCCGTTTTTTTGTTACATCCAACATATAATAATACCAGAATAATCATCTCTATATGATTCTACATGCAATTTGTCCTCAATATTCAAGTTCTAAGTCTAATTAACATGGGTTTTCATTTATCTTCCAAGAACAATTGTAAATCTTCAATTTTCTAACATGGAAGAAACATTCTCTGAATTAAAAGGAATTAAATCACTTGCCTCGATTGTCTCGGAATTTGGTGTTGATTTTGTAAAGATTTTCTGCAGAATTCCTTCTCTTTCTCTCCTTCTCTAAGCTTTCTTCTCCAATGGCTATGGTGGCTAGGGTTTGTTTTGGGGAAAACATAGAAAACCGAATCTAACAACCCCCGTAGCTTGTTGGGTTAATATGGGTTAGTTAGTGGCTTAGTGGGTCAATTCTCAATCAGATTAAAACTCTTAATTTTCGTCACTTTTAATTCTCCAAAAATACAAAATTACTAAAATGCCCTTTATGTTGCCGGTATGGGATAAAAATATCCCGGGACCCAAACCAAACCCCCGGCTAGTGTTTTCTAACTATCTCGACCCTTCCGGACGCGTTGGCGCACTCAAAACGACCATACGGTTGATAGAATTTAAATTCACTTTTATAATTAAATAATTATATTCTGACGCAACTATCACACGCGTCAAAATAAAATATCCAAATTGCCGTATATCAATCTCACGACAAATATCATTATTCAATATCCATATGACATCACATATACTCAATATAGTCAAATACCAACTCACATCTCGCTAGTATTTTATCCGGATTAATTCCCAATTAATTCACATAATTAATTAAACCCAAATTAATCCAAAAAATAAATATGGCTAAAAGTACGGGGTATTACATACTTCCCCCTTAATAACTGAATTTCTTCTCGAAATTCGAAACTAGAATGTATCTGATAAGAACAACTCTGGATAACGTCGCCACTGGACACGCACTAACGGAACTATCTTTGACCGCAGCTTTCGCTCAGTTCGGTCCAAAATAGCAATCGGCCCCTCCTCGTAGGAGCTATCAGGCTGGAGATCAATATCCTCCAAAGCAATATGAGAATGAGCCAAATCATCTCTGAGATATTTCCTTAGCGAGGAAATATGAAACACATCGTGAATCCAGTGTAAATGCTCCGGTAACCCGAGTCTATACGCAACAGGTCCAATCCGCTCTATAATAGGAAATGGCCCCACATATCTTGGAGCCAACTTCCCCTTCTTCCCGAAGCGCATAATCCCCTTCATAGGAGATATTCTGAGCAAAACCTGGTCCCCCACTTGGAACTCTCTGAAAGACTTCTTCGCATCAGAATAACTCTTCTTCCTGTCTTGAGCTACCCGAATGCGACTTCGAATCAACTCAATTCTTGTTGAAGTGTCCTGAATCACCTCCGGTCCAAGTAGTTTGTTATCCCCCACCTCCAACCAAAATGCTGGGGAATGACAAGGCCTACCGTACAACGCCTCAAATGGAGCCATGCCAATAATGAACTGATAGGAGTTATTATAAGCAAAGTCCACCAGTGGAAGGTACTACTCCCATCCACCCCCAAAGTCAATGATGCACATGCGTAGCATGTCCTCCAACATCTGATTTGTGCGCTCGGTCTTCCCATCGGTCTGCGGATGATAAGCCGTACTCAACCGCAATTCCGTGCCCATGGCCTCCTGGAAACTCTCCCAAAACCGCGATAAAAATATCTTGTCTCTGTCAGACACGATATTTAAGGGCACACCGTGAAGTCTCACAATTTCTGAAATGAAGAGCTGGGCATACTGTCCCGTAGTGTAATCGGTCCTTACGGGTAGAAAGTGAGCGACTTTGGACAACCTGTCCACAATTACCCAAACGGAGTCGTTACCCCTCTGCGACGTAGGCAACCCCGTGATAAAATCCATGGAGATGCTCTCCCACATCCATACCGGAACCTCCAACGGCTGTAGAAGTCCTGTCGGTCTCTGATGATCCACTTTTACTAACTGACACGTGGTGCATTTCGAAACAAAAACAACGATATCTCTCTTCATACCGCTCCACCAATACTGTCGTCTCATGTCCTGGTACATTTTGTCCCCTCCGGGATGTACCGCGAACCGTGAGACGTGCGAATCTGCCATCACCTCGTGTCAAAATTCCTCCCCTTCCGGAACCACCAATCTCCCATTGAAGCGTAATCCCCCGTCTGAGCTAACGGTATATGACTCGGCTCCCTCTGATAGTAATCGAACTATCTTCTCCTGACAGAACGAGTCGTTAGCCTGTGCCCACACTACCTTCGTGATAATCTGCGGTGTAACGGTCATCACAGACATGAAAGATCGGGCCACTGCATCCTGGTGTACCAACTCCTTCCACTTGGCTTTCCACACCCCTGCCACCTCATCTACTGGCCTACGGCTCAACGCGTCTGCTACCACGTTAGCCTTCCTTGGGTGATTTTGGATATCGAACTGATAGTCCTTCACAAACTCAATCAACCTTCTTCCTTTGATTTACAACTTAGCGAATCAAGATGTCTCTACCCCTTAAAACTCGATCATACGTTGTAATTACACGTTGCTATACCACTTGGTCGTTTTCAATCGCTCCAAAATTTGAAATCCTAAATCCTCATTAACCTCAATGCGTCCTTCAACACGCCGTGGCAAACTAACATTAATAGTACTTACATCATAATTCATTAACAACTGGCTCTAATGGCCATACATCACAATCTACTCCTTATCACTTCCAGTTATCACTACCACTGCCCTAACGATTGGGGTACCCAAATCATGAACGAATGGCCACACATATCCTTACTACCAACCTTACGCTAAGTTTCATGCGTGGGGTGTCTCGCAAAGAGAAATCCAAACAAGGAACCCCCCCGATACACTACTACCTAACATTGTTGGTCATCAGAATCCGTTATGCCCTGTCCATAACATGTACCCCTACACTCCCGTCTCTTAACAACAAGGTTACATCTCCGATCGCAATTACACATAAACAAGGAACTCCTTCTGAAAGATTATTTCTCTTGACCGTGATGGAAATCATATTTCATATACACATGCGAATAAAATCGAGACTCTCAAATCCCCGTCTCCAGGTACACAACTCTGAGTATAAACTTCCAAATCTCTAACGGTTGATAAACAATGCACTCTTCTCATAACTGCCTCTCTAGCGTTAATTATGAAACCAGCTAACTCTTAGTTGATTAATAAACCAATTTCATACGACTCACAACAATTTAAATCCCTATGCATACTGGGATTAAATATCCGAGATCATTATACCCTTTGAAATCACAACACTTGATCGAGTCACCAGGCCTCACCACATCCGTATATGCTTTATCAAGCCATAGTCCGGGAAACAGGAATTTTGGCGGGTGCCCAACATCCGTGTCATGTCAAAATCTCATGACAACGTGCTCCTCAACCATATAATAATACCAAATGAATCAAATAATATCAACAATTATTTTCCAGATTTCAATGAATTTAACAATTCAAATATAAATTCAAATAATACGAAATCAAAGAGAATGACACTCGCGAGATTTACGGAGCATTCTATCGGTATAATCGTATATATAAAGCCATAATTAAAATCATATTATACCCTCATATCACATCACTAAACGAGTGATTTCAATAAAGCATAAACAGCTATCAATAAAGTTATTCATCCTCCGTGGATTACAATAAAAGTAACCTTCACACTATAAGGGAAAAATATCCTTGTATATGATAAAATTATTGATATACTTACCAACCTCGACTCTCAAGTGAGAATAACAATTATAACAAATGTAGCAACTCATTCATGCCACATGTATCATGTATCCTCATCTGAGGAAATACTCATACTTCTATCCTATCAACTGTCCTGGTTGTTTACATGGTTCCTGGACTTACTACACATGTCCGTTCCAAACCGAATATTTCAATAACTGTTGCCCTCGCTAGGCACAATACCTTGATTCCCACTCTTACATCGGAAAAATATTTATAACACACGGGTTTCACTACCACAAGATGCCTCTACACATACTCCACTTATCTTTTGTCACACTGACCATGTTATAGTGGTCCTTCTCTCGGACGTTGGTAGTCTCGACTCTGACGGCTACCTCCGTTGCTCCCATAGCCTGGGCGGCCCTAAGGAACACGCTACTAATTTCCACATCTCTTACTGAAATCACCATTATTCGGTGGTAATCAACTATCCAAATTATTTTAGTTAGTTCTCCGTTGGGTCTTCCCATTGTGGTGCTTCACCAACACCGTTTTTCCCCAGTCTTACTTTATATAAAGTTCTTGATTTTTGCATCTCCCCACCCGAGGGAATGTTTACCTCCATATTAACACTACGCGATAATAACCTCTGGCTTACCATTCCAAGCAGACTCCCACCAAAAGGACTAGCAATTCTTCTTGCATGTAAATTCTTCCTTTAATATTCCCTTCTCCATTTCACCTACTTCACCCGGTGTAGGGTTCATTAAACAATTATATTTCTCCTCATAAAGTGACCTCTGTCCGGCCCTCTCGTGTGAGTTCAGAACGACATTCTCCTTTCATCCTGAGCATCTGATTAAGGAACTTATGGTCAAGCCATACATGTACGCCTTCTCTCAATGTCACATTCTACTTCTAATCTTTTGTGATTGTCTCTCACCATTGGAACTCCGCTCTCACGCGCCGAGGAAATTTTTCCTCAAACTTCCACTCCCGATTGGTCATACCCCGACACAAGTCCAAGCCTTTGAATGTAATTACGTTTGTTTGTCTCTCCCATTTCAGCCTGGTTGGTTGAGTCAGTTGACTCCATCTCCGACTATTATTGTGCCTGGAGTACACAAGTTGCGCCTTGGCCGTCTCTACCGTCCAGGACTTCCGTGCCATAATATGGGTGACTTCAACTACGGTCATCCCTCCAATTAATTTAATAATCTCGACTGATCCTTGCCTCCTGCTGTTCGTCCAACTGTCTTCACCTGACGTATTACATTGTTTAGCGTACGAACACACCCGATTGCAAATAAGATTCACTATCATATATATCGAAGAAGGAGAACAAAGTCTCACCAAAGATATCAACAATCCTAAGCTTAGGGCTCTACATCAAAGAAAGCTCAGCGGAAACATAATAAGCGGTACAGATCCTAAAGGACACTAGAACGTAATGCTCTGATACCACCTGTGACACCCAGACTAATTAAATACCGGGTAGCTACTCCTTTATTAAATTAACTCAAAATGCCAAGTTGGCTCAGTTAATAGCATCACTGTCAAAAACATTTTATTATTACTAACCACCTAGTATTTAAAAAGCAAGTTGTCAAATTTTAATTTAAGTCTGATTAACAAGCAAAGAAAGAACAACGAGGAATAATATCACCATTCACCATAACGAGATAATAGAGTAACCATCACAAGATATAAATAAATCTGAAGGAAAACTCCTCACAACAAATCCCACAACAGAAATGAATACTAAAACTGAATACTGAAATTATACATGCCAAAGTCTGAAAACTGAAATGTAAAAGATGTCTCTAATGGAAATAGGCAACATGCCCTACAACTGATAGCTACTGAATCAGGAATCCAAATGAATGAAGCGCCAAAAAGCAAATCCCTGTAGCTTCCACAAACAGCTACAGCTCGTCACCTGAATGAGTATCCTATGCATGGTGTCCTTGTGGCTTGGCACCTAAAATGGTTTTACAAGAAAAAAAAATATTTGAAAGCAAACGGGTCAGAGCCCGAATGTGGAGATTTTTTAAAAACCTGCAAGTGCTTTAAAAACATTTAAAACATTAAATGCAAAGTACATGTTAGGACGTGCACTCACATGAAATTCTCACCTCTCGTCTAACTGTGCACTCCTAACGTAAGTACCCATCTAAATACATTAACACCTAGCTAAGTGACATACTATCTAGCTAGACCATTGTAAATTCTACCCTTTCTTTACTCGGTTCCCATTATCAGTATAACGTTAACAATTAAATAGGGGCTTATCATAAATTCAGGTTCTCACATAAAAATAATACAACCCATTATAGATTATCCCTTTCTATATTTTTCCATATTTATACACACAATACCATATGAAACTTCCCATTTTATTAAGTGTATATTAATCACGTCATAAATATACAATACAAGCACCCCGAGCCTAAGCTGTGGTGCACACATACTCTGCTATCCATCCCGGTACATCACGTACATAAGGATCACGCATTCCGAATCTCTCAGGAATCGTTCTCAGATAACAACATCACAAATAATGGAGGCGAACACAGTCACATCACATGGGTCACGCACATACCTACGCTCCCACGATCAGCAAACTTGTTAACATCCCAATAAGTCCTTCTCTGACTTATGTTCATCGAGGTAACCAGTCTAAATCCGGGCAACACAAGGATTAGAGGGCCCTAAGCGAACGCAAACCTCCCGTGATAGCAAGTATGGTAGGTATGTCATACACATAATATCATATACCAATACTAAGTAATCACACATCTTAGTAATCATCGTAGTCATAGGTGGTACACTTCTCAATTCAGTACCAACTTAGAATATATACAATTCACATTATCCCGGTTTATAATTATACGCGCCGTGAATTATTCTCACGTCATAGTAGACACCCACGTCTTAACCCAAACTGTCCATTTAGTTTAAATCACTCGTATATAATTTACTCCTCATAATAACCCAAACGTCCCAAATCTATCAATACATCATCAAGGGAAAGTTATCTATATCCTCGAACAAGTTTACGGGACTCCAAAAATCAAAACAGGCCAAAAAGGCCTAAACTGCCAGCTCGTTAGAAGTCTCGTTCGAACGAGATCCAGTTCGTTCGAACGAACTGTACCTTCTAACGAGATCTCGTTCGAAGGAAGTATCGAACGAAATTCCCTTTCGTTAGAAGCGACTGGTCAACTCGTTAGAAGCTCGTTCGAACAAGCTCGTTCGAACGACCTGGGAGGGCCTTCTAACGACCGACCAGTTTCGAACCCAGAATTTCTTAGTTATGTTTTTCACCATTTCTGCTCCTCAAATCTCCTCTAAAATTAGTCCCAACGATTGTTTTAAGGTCTCTAATCAATCCTAAATATATTATAGTCACATCCTAACACGTTTTAAAGGATTAATTCATCCTAACATCAATCAATTTACACATCTCCACATGTTTCCCCCAATTATTCTAGAACATAAACCCTAGAATTTGTAATCATCAATTAGTCCATTCTAGATCCGTTTTTTTGTTACATCCAACATATATTAATACCAGAATAATCATCTCTATATGATTCTACATGCAATTTGTCCTCAATATTCAAGTTCTAAGTCCAATTAACATGGGTTTTCATTTATCTTCCAAGAACAATTGTAAATCTTCAATTTTCTAACATGGAAGAAACATTCTCTGAATTAAAAGGAATTAAATCACTTGCCTCGATTGTCTCGGAATTTGGTGTTGATTTTGTAAAGATTTTCTGCATAATTCCTTCTCTTTCTCTCCCTCTCTAAGCTTTCTTCTCCAATGGCTATGGTGGCTAGGGTTTGTTTTGGGGATAACATAGAAAACCTAATCTAACCACCCCCGTAGCTTGTTGGGTTAATATGGGTTGGTTAGTGGCTTAGTGGGTCAATTCTCAATCAGATTAAAACTCTTAATTTTCGTCACTTTTAATTCTCCAAAAATACAAAATTACTAAAATGCCCTTTATGTTGCCGGTATGGCCTAAAAATATCCCGGGACCCAAACCAAACCCCCGGCTAGTGTTTTCTAACTATCTCGACCCTTCCGGACGCGTTGGCGCACTCAAAACGACCATACAGTTGATATAATTTAAATTCACATTTATAATTAAATAGTTATATTCTCACGCAACTATCACACGCGTCCCAATAAAATATCCAAATTGCCGTATATCAATATCACGACAAATATCATTATTCAATATCCATACGACATCATATATACTCAATATAGTCAAATACCAACTCACATCTCGCTAGTATTTTATCCGGATTAATTCCCAATTAATTCACATAATTAATTAAACCCAAATTAATCCCAAAAATAAATATGGCTAAAAGTACGGGGTATTACATACTTCCCCCTTAATAACTGAATTTCTTCTCGAAATTCGAAACTAGAATGTACCTGATAAGAACAACTCTGGATAACGTTCGCGCATCTCATCCTCGCGCTCCCATGTGGACTCCTCAACATTATGATGTCGCCACTGGACACGCACTAACGGAACTATCTTTGACCGCAGCTTTCGCTCAGTTCGGTCCAAAATAGCAATCGACCCCTCCTCGTAGGAGCTATCAGGCTGGAGATCAATATCCTCCAAAGCAATATGAGAATGAGCCAAATCATCTCTGAGATATTTCCTTAGCGAGGAAATATGAAACACATCGTGAATCCAGTGTAAATGCTCCGGTAACCCGAGTCTATATGCAACAGGTCCAATCCGCTCTATAATAGGAAATGGCCCCACATATCTTGGAGCCAACTTCCCCTTCTTCCCGAAGCGCATAATCCCCTTCATAGGAGATATTCTGAGCAAAACCTGGTCCCCCACTTGGAACTCTCTGAAAGACTTCTTCGCATCAGAATAACTCTTCTGCCTGTCTTGAGCTACCCGAATGCGACTTCGAATCAACTCAATTCTTGTTGAAGTGTCCTGAATCACCTCCGGTCCAAGTAGTTTGTTATCCCCCACCTCCAACCAAAATGCTGGGGAATGACAAGGCCTACCGTACAACGCCTCAAACGGAGCCATGCCAATAATGAACTGATAGGAGTTATTATAAGCAAACTCCACCAGTGGAAGGTACTGCTCCCATCCACCCCCAAAGTCAATGATGCACATGCGTAGCATGTCCTCCAACATCTGATTTGTGCGCTCGGTCTTCCCATCGGTCTGCGGATGATAAGCCGTACTCAACCGCAATTCCGTGCCCATGTCCTCCTGGAAACTCTCCCAAAACCGCGATAAAAATATCTTGTCTCTGTCAGACACGATATTTAGGGGCACACCGTGAAGTCTCACAATTTCTGAAATGAAGAGCTGGGCATACTGTCCCGTAGTGTAATCGGTCCTTACGGGTAGAAAGTGAGCGACTTTGGACAACCTGTCCACAATTACCCAAACGGAGTCGTGACCCCTCTGCGACGTAGGCAACCCAGTGATAAAATCCATGGAGATGCTCTCCCACATCCATACCGGAACCTCCAACGGCTGTAGAAGTCCTGTCGGTCTCTGATGATCCACTTTTACTAACTGACACGTGGTGCATTTCGAAACAAAAACAACGATATCTCTCTTCATACCGCTCCACCAATACTATCGTCTCATGTCCTGGTACATTTTGTCCCCTCCGGGATGTACCGCGAACCGTGAGACGTGCGACTCTGCCATCACCTCGTGTCAAAATTCCTCCCCTTCCGGAACCACCAATCTCCCATTGAAGCGTAATCCCCCGTCTGAGCTAACGGTATAGGACTCGGCTCCCTCTGATAGTAATCGAACTATCTTCTCCTGACAGAACGAGTCGTTAGCCTGTGCCCACACTACCTTCGTGATAATCTGCGGTGTAACGGTCATCACAGACATGAAAGATCGGGCCACTGCATCCTGGTGTACCAACTCCTTCCACTTGGCTTTCCACACCCCTGCCACCTCATCTACTGGCCTACGGCTCAACGCGTCTGCTACCACGTTAGCCTTCCTTGGGTGATATTGGATATCGAACTGATAGTCCTTCACAAACTCAATCAACCTTCTTCCTTTGATTTACAACTTAGCGAATCAAGATGTCTCTACCCCTTAAAACTCGATCATACGTTGTAATTACACGTTGCTATACCACTTGGTCGTTTTCAATCGCTCCAAAATTTGAAATCCTAAATCCTCATTAACCTCAATGCGTCCTTCAACACGCCGTGGCAAACTAACATTAATAGTACTTACATCATAATTCATTAACAACTGGCTCTAATGGCCATACATCACAATCTACTCCTTATCACTTCCAGTTATCACTACCACTGCCCTAACGATTGGGGTACCCAAATCATGAACGAATGGCCACACATATCCTTACTACCAACCTTACGCTAAGTTTCATGCGTGGGGTGTCTCGCAAAGAGAAATACAAACAAGGAACCCCCCCGATACACTACTACCTAACATTGTTGGTCATCAGAATCCATTATGCCCTGTCCATAACATGTACCCCTACACTCCCGTCTCTTAACAACAAGGTTACATCTCCGATCGCAATTACACATAAACAAGGAACTCCTTCTGAAAGATTATTTCTCTTGACCGTGATGGAAATCATATTTCATATACACATGCGAATAAAATCGAGACTCTCAAATCCCCGTCTCCAGGTACACAACTCTGAGTATAAACTTCCAAATCTCTAACGGTTGATAAACAATGCACTCTTCTCATAACTGCCTCTCTAGCGTTAATTATGAAACCAGCTAACTCTTAGTTGATTAATAAACCAATTTCATACGACTCACAACAATTTAAATCCCTATGCATACTGGGATTAAATATCCGAGATCATTATACCCTTTGAAATCACAACACTTGATCGAGTCACCAGGCCTCACCACATCCGTATATGCTTTATCAAGCCATAGTCCGGGAAACAGGAATTTTGGCGGGTGCCCAACATCCGTGTCATGTCAAAATCTCATGACAACGTGCTCCTCAACCATATAATAATACCAAATGAATCAAATAATATCAACAATTATTTTCCAGATTTCAATGAATTTAACAATTCAAATATAAATTCAAATAATACGAAATCAAAGAGAATGACACTCGCGAGATTTACGGAGCATTCTATCGGTATAATCGTATATATAAAGCCATAATTAAAATCATATTATACCCTCATATCACATCACTAAACGAGTGATTTTGATAAAGCATAAACCGCTATCAATAAAGTTATTCATCCTCCGTGGATTACAATAAAAGTAACCTTCACACTATAAGGGAAAAATATCCTTGTATATGATAAAATTATTGATATACTTACCAACCTCGACTCTCAAGTGAGAATAACAATTATAACAAATGTAGCAACTCATTCATGCCACATGTATCATGTATCCTCATCTGAGGAAATACTCATACTTCTATCCTATCAACTGTCCTGGTTGTTTACATGGTTCCTGGACTTACTACACATGTCCGTTCCAAACCGAATATTTCAATAATTGTTGCCCTCGCTAGGCACAATACCTTGATTCCCACTCTTACATCGGAAAAATATTTATAACACACGGGTTTCACTACCACAAGATGCCTCTACACATACTCCACTTATCTTTTGTCACACTGACCATGTTATAGTGGTCCTTCTCTCGGACGTTAGTAGTCTCGACTCTGACGGCTACCTCCGTTGCTCCCATAACCTGGGCGGCCCTAAGGAACACGCTACTAATTTCCACATCTCTTACTGAAATCACCATTCTTCGGTGGTAATCAACTATCCAAATTATTTTAGTTAGTTCTCCGTTGGGTCTTCCCATTGTGGTGCTTCACCAACACCGTTTTTCCCAAGTCTTACTTTATATAAAGTTCTTGATTTTTGCATCTCCCCACCCGAGGGAATGTTTACCTCCAAATTAACACTACGCGATAATACCCTCTGGCTTACCTTTCCAAGCAGACACCCACCAGAAGGACTAGCAATTCTTCTTGCATGTAAATTCTTCCTTTAATATTCCCTTCTCCATTTCACCTACTTCACCCGGTGTAGGGTTCATTAAACAATTATATTTCTCCTCATAAAGTGACCTCTGTCCGGCCCTCTCGTGTGAGTTCAGAACGACATTCGCCTTTCATCCTGAGCATCTGATTAAGGAACTTATGGTCAAACCATACATGTACGCCTTCTCTCAACGTCACATTCTACTTCTAATCTTTTGTGATTGTCTCTCACCATTGGAACTCCGCTCTCACGCGCCGAGGAAATTTTTCCTCAAACTTCCACTACCGATTGGTCATACCCCGACACAAGTCCAAGCCTTTGGATGTAATTACGTTTGTTTGTCTCTCCCATTTCAGCTTGGTTGGTTGAGTCAGTTGACTCCATCTCAGACTATTATTGTGCCTGGAGGTCACAAGTTGCGCCTTGGCCGTCTCTACCGTCTAGGACTTCTGTGCCATAATATGGGTGACTTCAACTACGGTCATCCCTCCAATTAATTTAATAATCTCGACTGATCCTTGCCTCCTACTGTTCGTCCAACTGTCTTCACCTGACGTATTACATTGTTTAGCGTACGAACACACCCGATTGCAAATAAGATTCACTATCATATATATCAAAGCAGGAGAACGAAGTCTCACCAAAGATATCAACAATCCTAAGCTTAGGTCTCTACATCAAAGAAAGCTCAGCGGAAACATAATAAGCGGTACAGATCCTAAAGGACACTAGAACGTAATGATCTGATACCACCTGTGACACCCCGACTAATTAAATACCGGGTAGCTACTCCTTTATTAAATTAACTCAAAATGACAAGTTGGCTCAGTTAATAGCATCACTGTCAAAAACATTTTATTATTACTAACCACCTAGTATTTAAAAAGCAAGTTGTCAAATTTTAATTTAAGTCTGATTATCAAGCAAAGAAAGAACAACGAGGAATAATATCACCATTCACCATAACGAGATAATAGAATAACCATCACAAGATATAAATAAATCTGAAGGAAAACTCCTCACAACAAATCCCACAACTGAAATGAATACTAAAACCGAATACTGAAATTATACATGCCAAAGTCTGAAAACTGAAATGTAAAAGATGTCTCTAATGGAAATGGGCAACATGCCCTACAACTGATAGATACTGAATCAGGAATCCAAATGAATGAAGCGCCTAAAAGCAAATCCCTGTAGCTTCCACAAACAGCTATAGCTCGTCACCTGAATGAGTATCCTATGCATGGTGTCCTTGTGGCTGGGCACCTAAAATGGTTTTACAAGAAAAAAAAATATTTGAAAGCAAACGGGTCAGAGCCCGAATGTGGAGATATTTTAAAAACCTGCAAGTGCTTTAAAAACATTTAAAACATTAAATGCAAAGTACGTGTTAGGACATGCACTCACATGAAATTCTCACCTCTCGTCTAACTGTGCACTCCTAACGTAAGTACCCATCTAAATACATTAACACCTAGCTAAGTGACATACTATCTAGCTAGACCATTGTAAATTCTACCCTTTCTTTACTCAGTTCCCATTATCAGTATAACGTTAACAATTAAATAGGGGCTTATCGTAAATTCAGGTTCTCACATAAAAATAATACAACTCATTATAGATTATACCTTTCTATATTTTTCCATATTTATACACACAATACCATATGAAACTTCCCATTTTATTAAGTGTATATTAATCACGTCATAAATATACAATACAAGCACCCCGAGCCTAAGCTGTGGTGCACACATACTCTGCTATCCATCCCGGTACATCACATACATAAGGATCACGCATTCCGAATCTCTCAGGAATCGTTCTCAGATAACAACATCACAAATAATGGAGGCGAACACAGTCACATCACATGGGTCACGCACATACCTACGCTCCCACGATCAGAAAACTTATTAACATCCCAATAAGTCCTTCTCTGACCTATGTTCATCGAGGTAACCAGTCTAAATCCGGGCAACACAAGGATTAGAGGGCCCTAAGCGAACGCAAACCTCCCGTCATAGCAAGTATGGTACGTATGTCATACACATAATATCATATACCAATACTAAGTAAGAAAACATCTTAGTAATCATCGTAGTCATAGGTGGTACACTTCTCAATTCAGTACCAACTTAGAATATATACAATTCACATTATCCCGGTTTATAATTATACGCGCCGTGAATTATTCTCACGTCATAGTAGACACTCACGTCTCAACCCAAACTGTCCATTTAGTTTAAATCACTCGTATATAATTTACTCCTCATAATAACCCAAACGTCCCAAATCTATCAATACATCATCAAGGGAAAGTTATCTATATCCTCGAACAAGTTTACGGGACTCCAAAAATCAAAACAAGCCAAAAAGGCCTAAACTGCCAGCTCGTTAGAAGTCTCGTTAGAACGAGATCCAGTTCGTTTGAACGAACTGTACCTTCTAATGAGATCTCGTTCGAAGGAAGTATCTAATGAAATTCCCTTTCATTAGAAGCGACTGGTCAACTCGTTAGAAGCTCGTTCGAACGACTTGGGAGGGCCTTCTAACGACCGACCTGTTTCGAACCCATAATTTCTTAGTTACGTTTTTCACCATTTCTACTCCTCAAATCTCCTCTAAAATTAGTCCCAACGATTGTTTTAAGGTCTCTAATCAATCCTAAATATATTATAGTCACATCCTAACACGTTTTAAAGGATTAATTCATCCAAACATCAATCAATTTACACATCTCCACACTTTTCCCCCAATTATTCAAGAACATAAACCCTAGAATTTGTAATCATCAATTAGTCCATTCTAGATCCGTTTTTTTATTACATCCAACATATATTAATACCATAATAATCATCTCTATATGATTCTACATGCAATTTGTCCTCAATATTCAAGTTCTAAGTCCAATTAACATGGGTTTTCATTTATCTTCCAAGAACAATTGTAAATCTTCAATTTTCTAACATGGAAGAAACATTCTCTGAATTAAAAGGAATTAAGTCACTTGCCTCGATTGTCTCGGAATTTGGTGTTGATTTTGTAAAGATTTTCTGCAGAATTCCTTCTCTTTCTCTCCCTCTCTAAGCTTTCTTCTCCAATGGCTATGGTGGCTAGGGTTTGTTTTGGGGAAAACTTAGAAAACCTAATCTAACAACCCCCGTAGCTTGTTGGGTTAATATGGGTTGGTTAGTGGCTTAGTGGGTCAATTCTCAATCAGATTAAAACTCTTAATTTTCGTCACTTTTAATTCTCCAAAAATACAAAATTACTAAAATGCCCTTTATGTTGCCGGTATGGCCTAAAAATATCCCGGGACCCAAACCAAACCCCCGGCTACTGTTTTCTGACTATCTCGACCCTTCCGGACGCGTTGGCGCACTCAAAATGACCATATGGTTGATAGAATTTAAATTCACTTTTATAATTAAATAATTATATTCTGACGCAACTATCACACGCGTCCCAATAAAATATCCAAAATGCCGTATATCAATCTCACGACAAATATCATTATTCAATATCCATATGACATCATATATACTCAATATAGTCAAATACCAACTCACATCCCGCTAGTATTTTATCCGGATTAATTCCCAATTAATTCACATAATTAATTAAACCCAAATTAATCCCAAAAATAAATATGGCTAAAAGTACGGGGTATTACAGGTGAAAGGCACAATGGACATCAAGCTTGAAGTTTTTTAGAAGTAGGTTTCGTAACGGATGAGGGTCCAAGGGTTTGATCAGATTTCACCTCAAGAGGGCCTGGTAGACTCTGGAGAGAGGAGCATAAAGCTCGATGTATTCCTTCCGGACTGGGTTTGGTCAACTTTATGGTGCCCATGAAGCGACAGGCTGAGAGATATCGTTGATTGTGGATGCCATGGTACTAGATGGTTTTTTAAACTTGTTAGGAGCAAACTATTCAGAGTTTTTCTTTTGTTCAACTTTTATCTTTGTACGACCTTCTTCGATCTCCACTCCTGCTTCTTGGAGCGGTCGGAAGTGAGGGTAATACTTTTGTCCCATTATTTCTCGGACATGGGAAAGGAAGTTCTTCTTCACAATGCTGACTTGCTCTTCTTCGGAAGGACGATTAGTCATGGTAGATGCTTTTTCTCTCCATATTTCTATGAAGTTGGTGATTAATTCCCCAGGATTTTACTTAAGTAACTCTAAGTCGCAACGGGTAACCTTTAGCTCCTCGTTGTACTTGTATTGTGTCATGAACTCACGGGCAACAATTTCCCAACTACGAATTCTGGACTCCTCAAGGGATAAGAACCAATAGAGGGAGCTATCTTTCAAAGTCTACTCGAACATCTAAACTATTATTTATTCAGTGATATCTACGAAGATGATAAATCGGGGTTCCACCGCCTTTAAACTTCTCGATATTGGGCATCTTGAATTTTTTCAGTAACCTGGGTTTAGGATGGGGAAACATGTTATTGTTGTCCATGTAGTTACCATAGATTATGACTTAATCGAGATTTTTGTTCAACATCTTGAGGTCTTCCTTGACCTTGTTCAATTCTTCTTCTTTTGGCTCGATAGTCACGGGTAAGTTAGCTCCTGTCCAAGTAAGATTTGGCATATGAAGCTGGGATGGTGGAGGCCCATTGTAGGAGGATCACGTGGGGCATACTGGTATTCTTCAGGAACCCAAATAGGCTTTGGTGCAGACGGACCCATGGCGTGAGGGAAAATGACCTCAAGTTCTTCGGGGACAGGGACCTAATTTCTTTGCATCTCATGGACCTCAGTTTGAAGGTTGTCAATTTTGGCAGTGAGATGAGGTAAAACTGTTAATAAATCCGACTATACATTCGGCATTTAATCCGTGTTTTCCATGGAAAATAGGTGAATCTCGAACTCAAAGGAAGTAAGGGGACTTAAAGAACGTTGGGGCAGTTCGATTGGAGATCGAATCCAATAGGGACCTAGACTAAGGGTTACGATACCTATCTCATTATAGTACATGCTATTTTTATAGTGTTGATGACGAAGAGTGTGGCCATCACAGGGATTCAGTTTGGTTTGAATATGGAGATAGTCACAGTGACAACCTTGTGTCATTAGAACTTGTAATAAGATGAACGTTTCTCTTAGCTAGGTACTGCCTAGGGAGATGTTTAGGATATGATCATGGTACCGTAAGTCAGATTGTAACCTAGGTGCGTCAAGCTGGTCGAGATGTCACGTTGACAAGAGAGATATGGAAAAAGTCAGCGCTAACAAAGGAATTTTCCAGTCATCATCTCAGATGGTTCTTATTGGCAGAAGATAAAGGGTGAGATGTTACTCCTAAGGGGGGATCCCATCATGGACTTCTCAAGTTATAGTATATTCGTATATGGATTTCATCTCATATGGAATTTTGGTTTGTGATCTAATTTATCATGATTTTTGACTCGAGCCCGGGTGTTCATCTAGGTTATGATCTAATGAGGGTGTTTGGGAGGTGTTGTAAACTTCAATGCATGTACCATAAGTTCATAATTCATAAGCAATAGTTTGTTGCATGCAGATGGAAATCCCTCCGATTGGTTGTTCATTCCCATTGTGTTCCATTAGTTCCGATTATTGAGGATTATATTCCCCCGGTTGAGGTAGCTAGGGATTGTATCGTGTTGTGGTACGATGTGGTTTGGCTCAATAGAGTACAATTCGACTTAGCATTGTAATGTATCTTTATAACTGAGTGCGCCCTTGTTTGAAGTATCCCTTTGTATTGCATAAAGTTTTATGTATGTGTGGATGCACATTTGGCCGTACGGCTTGCTCGTCGTATCCATTTTCGTTAAGATTATAGAACTTATGGATCGTTCGACATGGAAATTAGTAGCTCCGGTGGTTAAGAGTACGATGATGATTATAGGACATTATATAGTGTTATAACTTGAGTGAACATATCACAAAGTGTTATTTTTCCATAGTCAGTGGATTGGTGTAATACCCAGACGAGTGTTCTCTAGTGGAATGCCTAGAGTTACCCTAGGTTCGTAGAAGGGTCCCATGGAAAGGTATTAATCGAATGCAAGATCGGGGACTTAGTTGGATTATCAACTATCAATTTAAGATACTAGAAATGTGAGGCTTGTAATGAGTTTATGGGAACTTGTGTTGTCAGAGTGACCCGAGAATTCAAGGAGACCAAGGGTGTATAGTCCGAAGGGTTGAAATAATTTATGTTAATGAATGGGATGTTTGTTTTGGTTCATTTTTCACTTAGATGATTATCGATCACTTGCGAGTATTGTTCCCACAAATGTGTCGATATGCCTTCGGTGTAAGCCTTGTAACCTTAGGACTCGATTGAGTATGACCATCGGGTAAGATGAGTCTCAAGGACTGGTACAAGACCTTAATGGCTAGCCTAATGAGAATCATTAGAATATGTTACATGTCGATTTCTTTCGTGACTTCTCTAGTGAAAGGAGATATGACGATTGCCTTGAGGTTGGGATTTCAATAATCCACCACTAAAAGATTCCTATGACTTAGAGTAAGGATTGATACCCCCTCGAAATTTATGGAATTGACGGATTAATAATTTTGAGTACAAAATTCCTTAAGAAGGGAAGAATGTGACACCCGCCCCGCAGCTTTGATCGTACTCGTATGATATGGTGACTTGGCATTACAAATTGGGTTCTAGGATTATTGAGGATGCTAATAAGCCATATTTGGGTAACTTAATGGCCCCGATGTAATCAAATTAAAATTTTATGACCTATAGCTACTATAGAGGATTTTTTTAATCTTTTGAATGAATAGAAGTTGTCATTCGAATGAGTCAATAAAATGAGGTTCGAAAGATCTTATAACAATTGAGAAATGCTCGATTTCCCTTACTCGTTAGAATCTCGTTGGAAAGCCTACGTTCGAACGAGCTACATATTCATTCGAACGAGGTACATAGTCGTTAGTATGAGGTACACAATTGTTCGAAGAAAGCGGTATTTCCCGTTTGAACAAGGTACATGTCAAATCAATTTTAAACAATGATTTTTCCACATTAGTACCTGGTTATATTTTTCATTCGAATAAGGGCCAATGTCATTTGAACAATATGTGAAATTTTGAAAATTATGCTCCTATTAATGTGCTATCATGATGTGGATCGTTGGATTAGATGACACGTCGAGCTCTCATCGGCTTAGATCAAACTGTGGGATAAAGGCTTGATTGACTATTGGATAAAGGGTTAGGTTTGGGGGAATTTATAGGATATAAATCTTAGAGTTTTAGGAATATTTAAGTGATTTTTGGATCACTAAATAAAACCCAATCAAATTTGGTTTTTCTTTAGCACTTGGAGCGCTTCCTGCACCAACCACCTCACACCACCACCCATCCACCCAAAACAAACAAAGATTAACCACATTTTTTAACATTTAAGCTCATAAAATTCCAATGCACTACGCGTTTAATGAAGATGGGTTTTATGTTCATATTGTTCGAGACTTTAGAGATGAAGAAGAAGAAGAAGAACAAGAATAAAAAAGTACGGAGTTTGAAGGGGGGTTTTCATTGAGCATTGGAGGAGACAAGCTTGTAAAGACGAATTACCTCTTTAAGGCCATCTTGGGAGATTACCATCTTCTTCTACATTCATAATACCGTTGTTGGAGCTTCTTTTGAGGTGGGAAACTCTACTCTTAGCTTAAGAATAGTATTTTCCAAAGTGTTGGTCTTGTAGATAAAGTTCGTAAGAGTACAACGCATATATGATTTAAGAAAGGCATCTCTTGTGGTTTTGTGTAAATGGTTTATAAATGATTTCAAGAGTTTTGGAAAGATGATATATTTCAAGAAACGTTGGTATTTAAAAAATTTATGAAATAAAATGTGGAAATAATATTCCTTGAGCAAATGCCTAAAGGACTTCTTATAAAGATTGGGATTTATAACATTAGACCGTTATTCTAGTTTTAGAGGAAAAAATATATTTGCTCTTGAAAAGCATATTTATGCAACTAATGAAATTTCTACATTAAATCATGTGTAAAACTCATTCTCATGTATTTATAGACTTAAAAATCTCCTTATCATGTATATAAACTTGCAGCATTTTGATGACGAGCATATAAACAAGTATAATGAAGGGTTCATTGAATTTATACATGAAATAAAGAAAATGGAAATTTCATTCTTCAAAGTGTGTTAAAAAGTGTAGAAAATGTGGTAAGTGGATGTTTTAACTCTACAGGTGAAAATAAAGGAAAAATGGTATTTTTTTAAAATTATTTTCCAAAATGCCAAAATGTTTTTTTAACAAAGAAAGTGATTAATAAAGAGATTTCCAAACTGAGACATATGTAACTCCGACGTTTTAAATAAGTGTAAATGATTTAGAGATATTGAGAAGTTAGTATGTGTGACTTAATGGTGTTTATTTAGAAATGGTAATTTTACTTCAAGTGGAACATTTTTATGAAATAAAAATGGTGATGATAAATCAACACAAGTTTCTAAAGGATAAGAAATGGTGATTTTCAAAGTGTAACACAAGGTAAGGTTAAATCCAGAGATTTGGTTTTGGCCAGTAAAAGTGGAATAATTTGGATGTTTTATAAATGTTAAAACAAATTAATATAATAGTTGAGAAGGTCATGGATTTCTAGGGTGAAAAACCCAAAAAATACTAGCTAGAGCATATTGTAGCGTAGCCAACAGAGTGGTGCCCGTTAAAGTAGGTGGTTATTTAGATGATTTCGAGAAAAAGATAATGACAGTGGACCATGTCAATAAATTGGTTATGTCATGAATATAATAAAAGACAACCTAACTTAATTTAAACTAATACATGTTCTGGGTGAAAGGTAATGTGGACAAGTGAAGTAAGAAATTGAATAATGTTAATGAAACAAGTGGAATGGTAAAGTGAAGTGATCAAATGGTTAATTAAGTAACCTAAGAAGGTTTAACCTATAATTAAAACGAGAGTGTGTTTATCAAAGATTTTCAACGAAAATAATTATTTTCAAACATATGCGTGCGTGTGTTGAAATGATATTTTGCAAGGAAAATGCTAAGGTGAATTGGTGTGAGTAAAAAGGAAATTTTGTTAACGGAAGTTCTTTGCCCTAGGCAAAAGTGTATTTTTGAAAGTGTTTAACCGAGTGCGTTAAATTGGGTGATAAATTTCAAGTCAACTAAAAAGGGGCACTTTTATAAGACTAATGTGAATTAATCGGAAAAAATAACATTTCAAAACAACAATGTTTCATGCATTAATGTATCTTCATGTATGTGTATAAATTAGGCAATTACATGTGCATGTAGGTATAAGGTGTTAGAGTCTCTTTTTTCATCATTCAATTCTATATTGCATTATTTTATTTTTCCCAATGGGCATTCATCTTAATCCCTCCACTTTGTTACGACAAGTTGTGGGCAGTTTCGTATGTTGATAGCATTATACATGTAAGTATTATTTCATTTTACGTTAGTATCTCTCTATACTTGGATTTCGGAGACTCTTCTCACGAGTCCCTCTCGTAGCTTGATTTAAATTGGAATGTCATACTAAACAAATGAAATGTTAATTAAATAAAACTGGACTAGTAACATTATTTAGGTTGTCTCATCGCAATTAATCCAAATGTTCAAGTCAGACTTTGAGCCGGGCCGTTACAACTATGCTAGCTAAACGCTAATCGAATATAAAGTCAAATACACTACCTTAGCGAAAGCATGTGTTGCCCTGGCAGGGGTCACACTAAAACTATGACACTACATGCTTGCATTTCCAATCAGACTAGTATCCCAGATGGATGTAATAAAATACCTACTTGAGAAACCCTCGTTATCAAACTGTATGGCCCGTTGGTTGATGTTTCTAGCGGAGATTGACATTATATAAGTCATATAGAAATCCATGAAGGGGAGGGACATCTCCGATTACCTTGTCGATCACCCCGTGGAAGGAATCGAGGTTTAGGTTTCTGAATTTCTAGAGTAAGACATCTTCTCGACCTCTTAGGAGGACCTCGAGTGGCATATGATATTTGACAGAGATGTCGAGATGAAAGGGTATGGTATTAGGACACTTGTGACCTCTCCCGATAATTCTCACACCCCCATTTCCATCAATTTTGTCTTCCTCCACACCAATAACCTAAAAGAATACGAGGAATTCACCGTAGGGCTCAAGATCACCCTCGAAAAAGAATAAATTATGTGGATGACTATGGGGACTTTTCCCTCATTTTCGGACAAATTCTCAGGAAAATCAAAGATGAGAAGGTCATCCCACTCCATTCCTATCTAGAAGAGTTTGACTCTAATTTTAAAGATGTACCCTTCCACTGCCTCTCTTTCATGAAGAATAACCTAGGGGATGCACTAGCAACACTGTCCCCTATGGTCAACATGCCTGAGTAACTAATATTATCTCCTTTTCTAGTTCAGGAACTAGCTACACTAGCCAACTATTATCAAATCAAAATTGTCGTTGAAGAAAATCCAAACATGGAAGGATTATGGTACTCTGACATTTGGCTCCTTCTCAAACATGGTAGGAATCC
This sequence comes from Sambucus nigra, assembly GCA_949130495.1. NCBI lineage: Eukaryota > Viridiplantae > Streptophyta > Magnoliopsida > Dipsacales > Adoxaceae > Sambucus > Sambucus nigra. The sequence goes on from OX422215.1 coordinate 672,702,378, forward strand.
CTGAGACGCAGACAAGAAAAACTATAAGACCCTTCATAAACTGGCATCCCAATATGTCATATGAAATAAAGAACTTTTCAAGAGAAACATCGATGGAACCTATTTGTATTGGGTAACAGGGGCTATAATTTAAGAAACGATGCATAAATTCCACAATGGGGATGCAGACCCCACATGAATGGTAAAATTATTACCAAGAAAATCATTTGGCAAGGGTGATATTGAACAACCATGACCCAAGACTACACTGCCTATGTTTGGAGAATTCCAACAGTTCAACAGCCTATAATAATTTCCTCCTCGAGAATTGTACAACATGACCTCTCCCTAACCCTTCTATACCTGGGGCATAGACAACATTAGGAAAGTCACTCCCAAAGCTTCAAATGTGAATGATTTCATCATATTTGTCATTGATTACATAATGAGATGGGTCGAAGCTAAGTAATACATGGTACTTAATGCAAATAAAGTGGCCAAATTAATAAAAAAGAATATCATTTATCACTATGGAGTTCCCCATGAGTTTGTATAAACCAGTAGACTCTGCTTTGAGGCTGAGGTCACAAAATTAGTCCATGAATGTGGAATCCAATGACACAAGTCATATCCCTAATGACCCCATCCCAATAACGTTGTTAAAGATACTAATAAAAACCTCAAAGACATCATCAGTAAGATTACTGAAAGAGATAGAGAGGCCGACCGAAACATATATGCCCTTTGGGGATACCACACCTATATCATGAGTCCCACTGGGGCTACCCCCTTTTGTCAAGTATACAATATAGAGGCAATACTTCACCATGGAATTAGAAGTGCCATATTTGCAAGTCATGCTCAAAACTAGGGTGACTGAAGGAGACTGACATCAGTGCCTATAAGAAGAACACCCACTTTTAGATAAAAGGAGGTTAAAACCTTTATACTATATATAAGGGTGCCAACATCGGATTGTATGACCATTGAACGGGAAAGTTAAGGATCACGTTATCCATGAAGGAGACATTTCCCTCAAAGAAATTATCTAACCCATATAGGATCCTAGGGGAAAGCTCAAACGTAATAGGAGTGTCCCCTAAATTGTGATGAAAATCCTATTTGATGGCACCGCTAGGCTCACTGATCTCGACGGAGAAGAAATGGTGTGTCCAGTCAACCTGGACTATCTAAAATAGATATACCCTTAATTTGAAATCTTTATGCACTAACATTTTATCCCCTTATATTCTAAAACAATATCTTTATTTTTCCCTATAAAGAACTATGTGAGAATTGATCCTATTTAAACACCCTTTTGAAAATAAATCTCATGAATTTTTACAGCCCACAGGGGCATGTAGGAAGCTTATAAAACACAGATGGATGCGGTCCTTTCTTTCTCATAAAATGCGATTCTTTCCTTCCCCTGACAATGGTGGTATTTATCATCATGTAAATAAATAAGAACATTATTTATGCCTTAGTTATTGGTGTATACAGTTCAAATACGAAATTCGTCAAAAGAAAAAATAAAATGTGTCAAAATTACTTTACTTTTATTTAAAATGGAATATGGTTGTTTCATGAAATATGAGCAATAGGAGTCATACAATCCCCTCCCCTTCTAACGTTAATAAGACGTACAGTTCACCTACCATTAAACCAACTTCACAAAAATTAAAAAAATACCAAACAACTACATAAAACCAAAACACCTACCTAAACATAAATTCCCTCAAAACATAAAACCAACATCTCAAAACCTTCTTATCAATTATCAGATGGCCCCACCACATCATCATTACTTATTCCTGGACACCCTGAGGCATCCCACTCTCTATTAGAATTTCAAATGTGCTCTATGTAATGACATGCCTTAATATTGTTTAACGAAACAACAACGCCTTCCTCAATGGCTTCAAGTGTGATAAGCCATCGTTGCCTCATTTACTTCATTAATATCTTTCCAAACACCCATTTTGATAACTATTTCAAATAATCCTTTAATATTAATCCAACTTTCGTAATGGATTATAATGGACAGTTAAATAGTTAGTGATGCAGCCATAAAGTCCTTAGTATCATCCTTAATGACTCGACCAAGTTCTCTATAGGAAAGAAATTTATTCTGCATGGAGGCAAAATATTCTCTCATCATACTTGGCACTGAAGGCACTAAGGAAATCAAAATAAAGTCTCGTGAAGACCAACTAACTGCACATACCGGTATTCCCCTAATTGCAATGGGCTGCATCTTCACTAATCATGATACAAACCAATAAAAACATTGATCCTTGTGTTCCGTAATCCTGTTAACCTAGTTCACCATCGATGGGCCGAAGCCAAGGAAATGCCTAGAAAAGAAATTAGGAAGGCCCGATATAGGGTACATATGAGAGTCTACCAAGTGCAGTATCTCAGAATGCCACATGAACACCACAACAGGGATCTCTCGCAAAAACCTAGTCCGACCTTCCTTCCAGTCATACAAGTCATTAAAAGTCTATGCTAACACAACCACCACAAGAATTTAATTGTAGGACATCTAGATGACTAACAAAGAAATTTTTAGTACCATTTCTTCGATACACCAGATTCAGCATAATAAAACAAAGCCGACTAGATCCACTTGACATCAAGATTTCTATCACCTAATCTGTAGACCAACAAAACCTTCAATTGTTATGGAATAATATTAACATCATGAAAGCAAGAAGAGTGCCACAAAAGATCAAAAAGTAGTCCACATAAACTAACAAGCTGATAAGTAGGTCAGGGATACGTCGGTCAAACCCTATTTTGGGAAATCCTCATATTGCCCTTTTAAATCAATTTCATTTGAAATAATTCCCTTCAAAGGGAAGATCTTTACGACCACACCTCCAAACATTTAATCTATCCAACTATGCAAAAAAAAAATATTCAAAAATATCAACAAAAAACGTCTTCCAACTTTTTATCAAAGTAGAACATCAACGACAAATTAAAATGCATGTAAAGTCAGACATTAAATTAAGATAATAAAACAAAAGATGCATCATTTTTGCATTCTTGATTATCCTATCATGAATAAAATTGCAAAATTAAGTAGGAAACATGGTCAATGCTAAGATCCTTAGTCATAACGATGGATCTGCGAGAAAATCCCGAAAGGAAAGAACCAAAAATTTATGTCAAATCACCCTCCATACCATGCCTCATATCTATATCCCTAGGTTACTACACTTATCCAAACGTGTGATCCAATAACCTCTTCATATGTGCATGCATATCCATAAACCCCGTGGTCATCGAAGATAAAATCCAAAAGAAGAAGTTCACTCGTTCTGCGAGTAGGAGACAGTAATATACCCAGAAGCAAAGTTTTAAAGCCATAGAAAAATTGAAAATCAACAGTGACATTTACCCTTCTTCGAATAGGCACATCCCTAGTCCTTCATGTTGACACACCCCTCAAAATTTTGTCCCAAAAATGCCAGAAAAAATCTCAAAATTTCTTAAAAAATTCTAAAAAATTAATAGTAAATCCTCGCAATGTCAATGCCATCTTTACTCAGAGAAAAACTTATGGTGATGTTCCAAACCAGTAATAAAATCTCATAAATCCCAAGTTGGATCATTACCACACAATCTTATCTTCCACGCAAAACTAAGAATCTAATGGTCCATATAATTCACATCCACCCGCTGAATCGGTCATTTCACTCTTTACGTCCTCATAATTAATGTTGACCCATTGAATCGGTCGCCTCACTCATTATGTCCTCAAAATTTACCTCGACCCACGAATCGTTCACTATATATTTAGGTCCATATAATTGATCTCCACTCCCTTAATCGATCACTACATCTTTAGGTCCGGAGAATTGACCTTGACTTGCTGAATCAGTCACTATATCTATAAGTCCGCAGAAGTTACATTGACTTGCTGAATATGTCACTGCATCTTTAGGTCCACATCAGTGACGTCGACCCATAGAATCGTTCATCACTACATCTTTTGATCCATATAATTTACCTTGACTCGATAAATCAATCACTAGATTTTTAGGTCCTCATTATCGACATTGGCCCTTCGAATTGGTCACCTATATATTTAGGTTTGAACAACTGACCTTGAATCACCGAATTAATCATACCACTCTTTAGATTCATATAATCGACCTTGACCCACTTAATTGGTCATCCCACTCTTTACATCCTTAGATTAACTTTGACATGCTAAATCGGTCACCACATATTTAGGTCTGGAGAGTTGACCTCGACTCGTGGAATCGGTCATCAAGTCTTTAGGTCCGAAGAATTGAACCTGACCCACTAAATTGGTCACTACCTCTTCTGGTCCACATCATGGACATTAACCCATTAAATTGATCACCACGTCTTTAGGTCCACAGAGTTGACCTTGACCCACCGAATCATTCTTGTCACTATCTTGGTCCTCATAATTGAACTTGACCCACTGAATAATTCATGCTACTCTTTCATACCTATGAATTGACCTTCACCTACTGAATCAATCACTACATCTCTAGGTCTTGAGAATTGGCCTTGACCCGCTCAATTGGTAAATAAATCCTTAGGTCCACACAATTGATTTTGTCCCATTAAATTGGTCATCCTATATCTGTAGATCATCATAATTGAACTCGTCAAAATCAACCTCATACCCTCTCCTTAAACATTAATGATGTGCCTATCTTTTGATAACCTTCAATTTTTCCAAGCTTGGCCATTGAGGGGATCTGCAGACACCCCATATTAGTACCTGTAACTACCTTCTCGGGTCTTTAACACTCATCCACTCTTCGTAAAACCTAGGTCATACTTTGACTATTAATTTGCAGGCCATGGGTCTCTCAGTCCCCTTTAGACTTCAGTTAACTCTCTAACTTGATTGAAGCTAAAAAAAACTTGAAAGGCTCTGAATTCCCTTTCCAACGGTCCATTCCGTGCATAAATTGGCCTCATGGTTTGTACGAACGGGTTCTTTTTACTCTGATTACTGATTTGGAGGTCACTAGGCACTCCAATTCTCGTTTTAAATACTGTTAAGTCTATGATATGAGATAAATTCAATAAAACCTTTAAGTCCTCTGAATCTCCTTTATAAGGTCTGTTCCATGTACAAATCGTCCTCATGGTTTGCACGAAATATTCCTTTATTTTCAAGCTCTAAACTGAAGGCCAATTAGTGCTTTTGGGCCTCGTTGGACTGCATTAAACTCTTAGAGATCAAAAAATTTGAATGAAACCTTGAAGGGATATGAGATCTCTTTCCAACTTTTCATTGCATGCACAAATCGGCATTACGACTTGCTCGAACAATCCTTTTTAATCTAAATGCTGATCTGGAGGTAACCATCCACTCCCAGGACCTATTTTAGTTGGGTAAACTCTTCAACTTGAGAAAATATTAAAGGATCCTCGAAGGGATATAAATCCTATTTTCCAATGGTCTGTGTTGTTCGCAAATCAGCCTCACAATTTTCATGATTGAATCATTTTACTCTAAAAGGCCGCGGGGAGTCTTGGGCTAATTCACATTGGTTAACTCTCCAAACTAAGAAAATATCAATGAAATATCCAAGGTAGTTATATATCCTTTCAAACGGTCTATGTCGAGCATTAGTAGGACTCACGATTCACACGAACGACCCCTGCTTCACTGAAACCTTCTGTTTAAAGACCATCGTGCACTTCTAAGCCATGCATGACTTCAGTTAACTCGCAAACCTGAGAGTGGATTTCTGAATTCTTTAAGGGACCTAAATTACCTTTTGAACAGTCCAACCATGCACGATTAAGGCATGTTGTTTGCACTTTATGCCCATTGGTTTGCAAAAGTCTGTTTTGAATTGCCAATAGGCATCCTAGACATCCTGCCTACCAGCATGGTGTAGTTTCCTTTCCTAGAAAGGTAGGCACTACGAATATAGACATCCCAAGAGATATTCCAATTGACACACCCTGAACCCTAAAATTGCACTATATAAAGAGCCCATGACCTCACTCCTATGGGAGGTTCCTTTTAGGAGTCAACAATTTTTCCCTTGAAATCCGAGCATTATGATTTCCAAAAAAAAAAATTCCAACATTCCCAAACCTCACTTTCCTGCTACAGTTATTCACCCACCTCATCCTATTATAATACTCTTACACAACTACAAAAATCAGCCTACACCCTACCCATATTCAACAATAAAAGTCTTCTATTAGGTCCATTCCTAAATCTTTTCTAGATTATTGTAACACCCCATGCATTCTGGTATCAGTTGACTCAAAAGTCTGTCGGGTGTTACTAAATAAAATCCCATTCTCAACACCTAATAAAAATATGAGACATTGAAAACTTCATGAATCCACCAAATATAGAATGAAATTAAATCCAATGAATATATAAAAATATCCAACCAATAATATTCATGACCATGCTAGTATCCAAAATAAGTCAAACTCAAATTTCAATAAATAATCCCATTACAAATATCAAACTGAAATCCATATACAACTCTGTAACCGAATGGCACACAATAAAAAATCCATAAATAACTGTCTCAAAATAAAATGACAGAATGAAAAGTAAATCTAAACTACTAAAGCAGATAAAATAAATCTTTAACTATGCCCCAAAGATCTCCAATACATCATATGCCGCAACTCAAGAAACTATACGTGAAAAGTTAGTCAATATAATGCGTCAGAACCCACCGCATGAATACTGGCTACTCCTCCCAAATAGGGTTCTTAAACCCAGACAATAGAATTATACATGATAAATACCAGAATAAACTATTTTAAATTAAACGATATATATATATTAACATGCTAGTAAAGATAAACTATCACTACCTACCCACATAACCAAGACACCCCAATGTTGAAGTCCAAGTATGAAAGTTTGATAATTTAATTATACTAAACCTATCAATTTATTTTAATTCTCTTAACCAAGTTATTATTACGGCGGTGCCGTCATACCTAGCCGACCTTTATAGTGGTCATGCACTTTTTTGGGCCTGTCTAATATTGTACACCACACACATTCCCCTCGATATAGCCAGCCAAGCCACCCTACACTTATTGACGATATTTGACACACGACATGTCACAATAGCCAGTCAACCAATATTCTGTTAACCCTACACTTATTAGTGGCGCCAACACACACCCACACCACTATAGCGAGCCATCCCGTATTCTGTCGGCGTTGTACTTATTGGCGATGCAATTTCATTTTAATACCCATTTATTACCTCGGGCACCAATTCTTCAATTTCTCAAGTTGTCATTATTTTCTATTAGTCCCACCTTTTTTTTGGGCAATAATTCCTCAACTCCCCTAAGTCCCATACCTAGAGGCCTCCAAAACACAGGTGGGGCAAAAATATTGGACGAATGCCGAAGGTTTGGGGGCGGGATGCCCTAAGCCATTTCTTTAGATTTTTTTACTTCGTTATTTTTTTTTTGTAATTTTTAACCTTAAAAATGTTTGAGGTAATATTTAGCTAAATTTGGATTCCTACTTAAAGTATATACCAAATTTTTTTAGGACTAATTCAAGTTTAATTTGAATTTTATACAAAATTTTAAAGTTATTTTTTTACAACAATTTTTTACCCCCAATAAGTATATACCAAAATTAATAATAAGTTAATTTTTAATAATAATTATAATAAGTTAACAACAATAAGTTTATAAAAATAGGTTAATTTTTAATATTATGCTCAAAAACACATATAACATTTACTCCAAACTAAAAATACATTTAACATTTATTAAAACCTAAATTAACAACAAAAATATGTAGTTAAATAGCAAACATTTATTCTAAGCTAAACTGAAAAATACATATTGAAATTGCTAAAATACCTATTGATGGAGTCTTGAAGAGTATATCAGATCTGCTCTGCTATAAAAAATATTAGGGAGAGGTAAGGTCCATCTCCGGGAGAGGGAATGTTTGGCTCCTCCGATAAGGATAGCCTAGCCGCATTGAGGTGAGGAGGACGGTTGCCTAGCTGCGACTGAGAGAGACAAGAAAGTATAAGAAGGTAGGGTTTGCATGTGTTTGAGACGTAAGTGTGTGTTTGAAACGTAAAGGTTTTTTTTATTAATAACACACTTACTCCCTCATCTTTAAAATTAATAAGAGAACAACTTTAAGTTTCAATTTTTATAAAAAAAAACCCTATTTTTTCTTTTTCTTTAAAATTTGAACTGGGGTGGCCGCCCCACCTCAGCCTAGGGAGGGTCTACCCCTGGCTACTACCTAACCTCACACGTAGGCTCAAGATCCGATCGAAATAACATAAAAATAGTCCCACCTCGGATTCGTCTCTCCTTAAAAATCTACACTAACTAATCCCATACCTAGAAAATGTTACCAACAACTAAGGCCTACCTACTAGTACCATACCTAAAATGAAGTGAGAATACGAACTACTACAACAATCCCATTGTTCCCGCGGTGTCAATAATTAATAACATTAACAAACAACACATAGCATATTTTTGACTCATTGCAAAAATTCTTAAAATTAATCATAACATCATTATTATTCAAATTATGGTCGTTTAATTAAGACATTAATTTAACAATCCATTTTCTCATCAATTTATGTGGTTTATATTGACAAACAATTATTCGAGATCATACAACAATAAATCTCTACTCTACAACATGCACATAATTAACGTTGTTGTACATATCGAAATCAATTTATAGCATCCCTACAATTTATTATACATATGAATGTCATAAATTCTAACAAAATGCTAACCTAAGCATGCAAGGGTTTTGAGTCTTGACTTGTATTAATTATTTGAATAAAAATAGTCCCAAATTTAGTTTGACTTTCAAGAATTAGAATTTCTAATTTATTTTACGAAAAACAAAGACCATTAGTGTTTAGGCAACATTTAAAATGCACAATACTAAAGAGGAATAATAGAAGTATTCATGCATATAAGAAGTCTTTTGAAGAATCCAATTGCACAGTTGTGTTCTTCTTAATAAAATAGTAATGATGCGTTCTTGGACAATCTTGAGAAAACATGATTTAGTTATTTAAAACTTGGGTTGAAGCTTTTGTTCATTGGGGTTTAGGTTTCGTAGATGAGAGATAACGTGATTATTAGAGGCTTTTGAGAAGGATACAATGTGTTTTAAAATTCCTAAACTCGTCACTTTATTGTTATATACTATAAATAATTAGAGCCATAATCAAACACAAGCACAAAAAAAATTACGAACGGTGGGACCATTGGAATTCACTGAAATTTTAATATGTTGTAGCTCAAGGCGAAATGAAGCTTCTTAAAAAAAGTCACCTTGATGGGACGATCAAACATTTTTATTTATTTATTTTCCTTAAGTCGGATCCTCCCCTAATTTTTATACAAAATGTTATAATTTCCAAATTTTAATCCCGATTTAAATTCCACTTAAAACTTTACTTTTATATATAAATACTAACCTGTTTGCTTATGAAAATTAAATAGATTCCAAAAATTAATTTTTTAAAAATTAATAATTGAACAAAGATTATTATGGGTAAAACATCACGGGGTGTCACAAACTGCCCCAACAATACAAGAATTTCATCCTCGAAATTCGATGAAGCGTAAAGTCGTGCAAATAAAATAAGGCTTACATATACCTACACATAGAATATATCTGAATTCGGTGCCTATGCACACATTCCCACGTGCACTTACCCCGTGAACAAAATAAAACATATATCTAAACTATATACACACACACACACACACACACACACACACACACACACACACAAAAAAAAATAACGACGTACTACGCTGTCGCACGTATCACCACTTGATTCTCTCTCCAAAAGTCATCGAACACTGAAGTTCTCAAATCAAATCACAACACCTAATTGATACTTAAGATAACTATCGTCTGTACAAACGATCTCCAAAATAAATCTCATCTCCAAGAATTAACTCCAAAGATACTCACATTAATATTACTACTTCCAACCTTAATACCTACAACTATCATAACAAAAAATGCCATATCTCCGAGAAACACAACTAACACATATGCTAAACCAAAACCTAAAGACCTGAGGGTTGTCTTATACCTAAACTCTGATACTATCTGTAATACCCCGAGGAAATCGAGGCCCTACTATGATTAAAACTAAAATAAATCCTCAACAATCCTGTAATACCCCGTATTTCTATGGCTTTTAATTATGAGGGTAATTAAATGTAATTTCTTTTAACTCTGGGATTTATTAAATTAATTTGGGAAGTATTAAATTAATTTGGGATTTATTAATTGGAAAATTAATTCGGATATAAATGCGAGCGAGATGAGAGTTAGTATTTGATGATTATTACATTGTTGAATATTACTGAGTGATTATGGTAATATGTGATCATTGAATTTATTAAAATTGTCATGAGTTAAAAATACGACAGTTTCGGTAATTTAGTTGGGACGCGCGTGTCAGTCGTGTCAGGACCCAATTTAATAGATTTAAAAGTATTTTATTTTTATGTCATCCGTATGAGCTTTTTGAGTGTGCCAACGTGTCCGAAAGGGCCGAGATAGTCAGAAAACACTAGCCAGGGGTTTAGTTTGGGTCCCGAGGCATTTTTAGGCCAAACTGGCAACCTAAAAGGGTATTTTGGTAATTTTAAAAATTAAGGAATTAAGACCCACGATTTTTAGTGTTAATTTATTTATTTTTGGTTAGGCTATTAGGGCCATTATCATCCAAAAACAAAGAGGTGAGTTACGTGAGTTAGAGGAGAGGTTACAAAAAGTCCCCAAACTAAAACCATCACCCACCACCACCAATTTGGACAGAATGGTGACAGAAAAGAATAGAGGACCAGCCCTTGAACAACAACGGATCAGAACATTAGATTTATAGGCAAGTGGTTTGTTTTGCAAAGATTCAAACCATATAGTTTACATGTTTTTATAGAATTGAAGATTTCTCATAAATAATGAAAATTGAATGGATTTGAAGGGTTTAAATCATAATCTGGGTAGGACTTGCATGTAGGTTTATGTTGGAGATGATAACAACTACGAGTTTATGATTGACGGGTAGGAAATTTCAAAATTTGAAGGGATTATGAGGTGTTTCTGAAGAAATAGGAAAAACTAGGTTTTTATATGAAAATTGGATAAATTCATCCAAGTAATTAATGTTATAGGTCGAGTTGATGAATCTAAAACGTGCGAAATGATGTAACTATGTTAGTAGGATAATTAGTGTACTTAATTAAGAGTTTTGGATGTTGGGATGATGATTAAGAACTGTAAAAAGATGCAAACCCGTAGCTGTTAAGAATTTCTAGGCTGATACATGTTTGATCAATCGATCGACTTAAGAATGTCGACAGATCGAACCATCGATCGATCGAACCCTTTTCTTCGATCGATCGACCCATGATGATTTTTGGCAATTGTTTCCCTTTAAGGTGTAAGGATTATTCCGAAACCAATGTTGATTATTAGGGTGAGTAATATAATCTCGTGGGACATAGATAAAGTCAGTAGGGCCTTAGTCGTTATCGGAGAATGCAATAACTTATGGGATTGAACGTTATCATTTACGAGGGTCTACCGAGTGAGGTACGATTAAAAGTCATTCGAATTGGAACTATAACGGGAATTAATGATGATGTAAGGTTAAGGGCAGTAATGGAGGGACCTTAAGTACTGAGAGAACCTTAGAAACTAATGAGAGACCGAGTAACCTTTTTGATAGGTTAAGTATCCAAATTGATACGACGAGAGAGTTATCAAACGGAATATATATTATGTGTAATGTTTGGGGGTAAAATTTCTACGTACGAGATTATGTAGATGAAATGTGTGAACATCTATATTGATATATGATTACTTAGGCTGTGTGAATGCCTACTGTATGGATTTCTTATGTGTATGACATACCTACCATACTTTTTTTCACGAGAGGTTAGTTTTTATTCTGGAAAAGGACCCCCTTATCCTTGTGTGCCTTCGGGGGGATTCAGACTGGTACCTTAAGGACATAGTACTGTGAATGACTTATTTGTGAGTTGATAAGTTAGCTAACCATGAGAGTGTAGGTATGTGCGTGATCCATGGATATGTGAACTGTGTTCGCCTCCAATATTTGTGATTTGTATTTAGACATTTCCTGAGAGATTCGAAACACGTGATCCTTACGTACGTGATGTACATGGATTTGATAGCAGAGTATGCGTGCACCGCAGCTTAGCCTCGGGGTGCCATATATGTATTTATGTACTGAGAGTGATGTACTTATGTATTTGTGATGGATTCATTGTTTCTTAGTAGATGTGAATGACTAAGATATTCGAATGGGTTAAGAATGAGAATTTATCTAATACTTGAAATAAGTCATTTAATGAATGTGAACATGTGTTATAAATATGGTTAATTTGGGGGTTATGTGTATATACTCTATGTTAGAATGCGAAGGCAGGAGTGGTATGAACTATCTAGTTAGTGGCATAACTAGGATGGGTTAAAGGCATATGTTAGGCGTGCACAGTAGTTGAGAGGTAAGAAACCCATGTGAGAGTACGCAACTAACGTGTTTGTAATATGTGACATTTAATTGTAATTTAAATCACTTGTTAAACATTTAAACTATTTTCACATCGGGCTCTGAACCATTTCTCTCCGAATCTATTTTTGTTTTGTAAAAATATTTTCGGTTCCCAACCACAGGGACGCCAAGCATAGGTGTTCCATTCTGATGATGTGCTGTAGCTGCTGTGGAAGTTACAGGATCTTGGTAGGTGATGCTCTCATTTTATTCTTGATTTCTTCAGAGTTAATTGTATCAGTTAGGGCATGTCGCCCATTCTTATTTAGAGGTTGTAGATGCAGACTTTCATTATTTAAGTTTTGGTTATTATTTATTCAGACTCTTGTATTGGGACATTATTTACTCTGGCATCTTTATTATTGGAGTGTTTACTCTTGACTTATTCGATTTCATCTCATTGAGCATTTATATGAGATTGGTTATGCGATTGTGGGTTTATTAAATAAATTCTTGTTTAATTGTTGACTTAATTAATAAAATTTGACATCTCTTTTTAAATATTAGGTGGCTAGTAATTAATTAAATGTTATCGACAGTGATGCTAAGACTGAACCAACTTGATATTCTGTATTAATTTAATAAAGGAGTAGCTACCTGATATTTAATTAGATGGGGTGTCACAGGTGGTATCAGAGCATCATGTTCTAGTGTCCTTTAGGATGTGTACGGCTTATTATGCTTCCAGCGTAGCTTTCTTTGATATAGAGCCCTATGTTTAGGATTGTTGATTTCTTTGGTGAGGTTTCGTTCTCCTGCTTCGATATATATGATAGTGAATCTTATTTGCATTTGTGTGTGTTCCTGTGCCGAACAATGGAGACGTCAGGTGAAGACAGTTCGGCAAAAAGCAGGAGGCAAAGTTCAGTTGAGGTTATTTGATTTATTAAAGAAGGATGACCGTAGTTGAAGTCAACCATATTATGGCACAAAAGTCTAGGAGAATATAGATGACTAAGGCGCGATTTATGACTTCCAGGTACAACAATAGCAACACTGGGGTCAAATTAGACTCACCTAACATGTTTGGAATGGAAGAGAAAGAGTTAGGTGAAACATTGAAGAGAACCAACAGTAGGAAATACTTGACATGCGGAGATGGCGTGAACTAGCCAAATGAATGTAATATATCCAAAGGCTTGGACATATGTCGGGGTATGGCCAATCGGGAGTGAAAATTTGGGGTACATTTTTCTTGGCTCGTAAGAGTGGAGTGTCAATGTTGAGAGGTAATCACCATACTTAGAAGTGGAATGTGATGTCAAGAGAAGGCGTACACGTATGGTTTGACCATAAGTTCCTTCATCAGATGTTCAGGGTGAAAAGCGAATATTGTCCTGAACTCACACAAGAGGGCCGGACAGAGGCCACTTTGTGAGGAGAAAATTAATATTGTAGTGAACCTTACATCGGGTGGAGTAGGTGAAATGGAGAAGAGGATATTAAAGGGGGAATTTACATACAAGAAGAATCGTTATCTCTCCTAGGAATTCTGCTTGGACGATCAATGGATATGGTAATAATGTTGCGCAGTGTTAAATTTGGAGGTAAACGTTTACATGGGTGGGGAGATGCAAGAATCGAGGACTTTCTATAGAGTAAGACTGGGAAAATGGTGTTGGAGAATCACCACAAGGAGAAGACCCAATGGGGAACCCGTTAAAATTATTCGGATAGCTGAATTATTATCGAGCGATGGTAATTTCAATAAGAGAGGTGGAAACTAGTAGTGTGTTCCTTAGGTCCATCAAGCTAAGGGAACAATGGAGGTAGTCATCAGAGACGAGACTACCAACGTCCGAGAGGAGGACCACCTTAACATGGTCAGGGTGACCGAAAATAAGTGGAGTATGTGTAGAGGTACTTTGTGGGGAGTGAAAACCCGTGCGTTATAAATGTTTCCCGATGCAAGTGTAGGGATAAAGGTATTATGCATGGCAAGGGGAACAGTTGTTGAAATATTCGGTTTGGTACGAACAGGTGTGTTTAGTCCAGAAACCATTTGCGCAGCCAGGACGATTGTCATGATAGAAGTATGAGTTATATCCTTAGACGATGTTGCATGTTGTTTGTGGCATGAATGAGTTGCTACATTTTTTATAATTGTTATTTTCGCTTGAGAGTCGAGTTTAGTGAGTATATCGGCAATTTTATTATTTATGTGAATATCTTCCCTGATAGTGTGGGGTTACCTTTATTATCATCCACGGAGGATGGATGCGTATATTGATAGCGGTATATACTTTATTAAAATTACTCGTTTTAGTGTTGTGTTATACGAGTATGGTATTATCCCAATTATGGTTTTATAATATGCTTATACCGATAGTGTGCTGGTATTGCAAGTTTATTGGGAGGTAGAATGTTTTGTTCTGGCGATGCCCCATCTGTGAGAGGGTCGGGCTCGCAATTGTACTTTTGTATATATGTATATATATATAAATATTGTTGTGATTTCAAAAAGGGACATAATGGTCTTGGATATTTAATCTCAGTATGCGTAGGGATTTAAATGTGTATAATACGTATGTAATTAGTTTGCTAGTCAGTAAAAAAAAGGTTTAACTGGTTATTATAATTAACGCTTAGGATGTCGTAATAAGAAGAGTGCTTTGTTTTATCACCCTTTAGAGAGTTAGGAGTTTAAACTCATAGTTATGTGTCTGGGGACGGGATTTTGAGGGCCCTGATTTTATTTGTATGGTGTATATGGAATGGGATTACCATCAATGTCAAGAGAAAGGGTCTTTCAGAAGGAGTTCCTTGTTTAAGTGTAATTACGGAAGGAGATGTAACATTGTTGTTAAGAGACGGGAATATAGGGGTACATGTTATGGACCGAGGGCTTAATGGATTCCAATGACCGATAATGTTAGGTAGTAGTGTATCTGGGGGTTCCTTGTTTGGATTTCTCTTTGCGAGATAACACACGCATGAAACTTAGCGTAAGGTTAGTAGTAGGGAGATGTTTGACCATTCGTCCATAAATTGGGTACCTCGATCGTTATGGAAGTAAGTAGTTATAACTGAAAGTTAACAAGGTAAATTGTGATGTAAGGCCAGTAGAGCTAGTTGTTAGTGAAGACGTACTGATAATCTTGGTTTTTGTTCGGATTGAAGGACGTATTGAGGTTAAGAAGGATTTAAGATTTCAAATTCAGAGGTGATTGAGAACGCCCAAGTGGTATAGCCACGTTATAAATGCAGCGGCAATAAAGAGTTTGGAATACGTATGAAGCGTATATGATGATTAAAAACCGTATGATTGGGTTATAAGGGGTGTAGACATCTTGGTTTGCTAATGTAGTAATCGTCGAAATAAGGGACATAGATGGGTAAGATTATTACTTATGGGATTAAATGTCGTAAGAAAAGGTATTAATGAATATCATGTGTAATCAATGTAGCACGTCAGAATTTGGTGAAAAGGCAGTGGAAAGCCATTTAATAAGAGGGTATTTTCTTGAAAAGGCGTATATTTAACTATTATGGACAATTTGGAGTAGAGTTTCGACCAATCAAATGTTGAGGGTCAAGAGTAAATAGAGTGAGGATGTTGATAAGGTATGAGAGTCCAGATGTGCACAACATGGTGAAAGGTGCCAAGTAGTAATTTTTGGTATACGTCGAGAGGAGAAGAGGGTTAGTGAGTATACTTAACAAGAAGAAATTATACGTGAAAGTCGGCATTGAAAGGGGATTAGTAAGTAATAGAACGGTTAGGGTTAGATGATGAACCAAATAATTTTATATCAAGCCGGCGATTCCAGGGATGGAAGAGTCAAGTTGGTAAATTTTCTCGAGGGGTTACCAACTTATTAATAAGAAATGAGTTCCTTCGAATATGTGTGACATGTTGTCCAGAAGGAGAGAAATTGTTATATACTTGGGTGATTTACTAATGAGATAGTGAACACGCCAGTAAGCGATCCTACGCAGTACTATTCAGAACTAAGGGGAGATCCCCGAAATCCACCTTCAACGTGGTGTAGAAAGAAGTAGTGGAAATAACACTTCGATTTGAGGGTTGTATCACCTATGGCCCGAGGGGTAGGTGCAAGGTGATTGACGACTGGTGGATTGTATGAAAGAAATTTTTGATTCATTGCAATCTTTTCATTCCCAAATCGGGTATTACTAGTAAGTGAGGTGTATTGTAGTAATGGAGAGAAGATATTACCTAATGGTAGAGTTGGGGGAAAGCACTCGTATCTATTTATAGTGGACAAGGTGCTTATAAATATTTTATGTAACACCAACCGGCTGAAGTGGTTTTCCCTTGTGTAAAAGTCACAACGCCGGGAACAGAGATTCAAAGAACGGGAAAGAGTAGTCAGATGTGTTATTGATTTCTTCCAGGATGGGAGTTTAGTGTTTTGATAAATGCAGGAGTTAATGCGTAGTGAGGTTCAGACTCACAATAATACTGAGATAATGATGTCAATGATGTATAGGATATTTGTATTCAAATGTTGTTTAATAAGAGCACAACGTGAGGTGCATCTATTGAAGTGTATTATGATAAAGTATCAAGTCTGTTAAACAAGCTTGTTGTGAAGTGAGGGCTTTAGTGATTGGGCCTTTCTTTATATTTTGTTTTGAGTACTAAAGGATACCTAACTTTCTAGGTTACCTTACTTTTCCGAATTTCGGGACGAAATTCCATTATTAGGGGGGAAGTATGTAATACCTTGTATTTTTATGGCTTTTAATTATGAGGGTAAATAAATGGAATAGCTTTTAACTCTGGGATTTATTAAATTAATTTGGGAAGTATTAAATTAATTTGGGATTTATTAATTGGAAAATTAATACGGATATAAATGCTAGCGAGACGAGAGTTAGTATTTGATGATTATTATGTTGTTGAATATTACTGAGTGATTATGGTATATGTGATCATTGAATTTATTAAAATTGTCGTGAGTTGAAAATACGGCAGTTTCGGTAATTTAGTTGGGACGCGCGTGTCAGTCGTGTCAGCACCCAATTTAATAGATTTAAAATTATTTTATTTTTATGTCATCCTTATGAGCTTTTTGAGTGCACCAATGTGTCCGAAAGGGCCGAGATAGTCTGAAAACACTAGCCGGGGATTTAGTTTGGGTCCCGAGACATTTTTAGGCCAAACCGGCAACCCGAAAGGGTATTTTGGTAATTTTAAAAATTAAGGAATTAAGACCCACGATTTTTAGTGTTAATTTATTTATTTTTGGTTAGGCTATTATGGTCATTATCAGCCAAAAACAAAGAATTGAGTTACGTGAGTCAGAGGAGAGGTTATAAAAAGTCCCCAAACCAAAATCACCACCCACCACCACCAATTTGGACGGAATGGTGACCAGAAAGAAGAGAGGACCAGCCCTTGAACAACAAAAATGGGTCAGAACATCAGATTTATAGGTAAGTGGTTTATCTTGTAAAGATTCAAAGCATATAGTTTACATGTTTTTATAGAATTGAAGATTTCTCATAAATAATGAAAATTGAATGGATTTGAAGGGTTTAAATCATAATTTGGGTAGGACTTGCATGTAGGTTTATGTTGAAGATGATAACAACTACGAATTTATGATTGATGGGTAGGAAATTTCGAAATTTGAAGGGATTATGAGGTGTTCTTAAAGAAATAGGAAAAACTAGGTTTTTATAGGAAAATTGGGTAAATTGATCCAAGTAATTGATGTTATAGGTCGAGTTGATGAATCTAAAACGTGGGAAATGATGTTACTATGTTAGAAGGATAATTAGTATACTCAATTAAGAGTTTTGGATGTTGGGATGATGATTAAGAAGTGTAAAAAGATGCAAACCTGTAGCTATTAAGAATTTCTGGGTTGATACCTGTTTGATCGATCGATCGACTCAAGAATGTCGATCGATCGAACCCTTTTCTTCGATCGATCGACCCATGCTGATTTTTGGAAATTATTTCTCTTTAAGGTTTAAGGATTATTCCAAAGCCAATGTTGATTATTAGGGTGACTAATATAATCTTGTGGGACTTAGATAAAGTCAGTAGGGCCTTAGTTGTTATCGGAGAATGCTATAACTTATGGGATTGAATGTTATCGTTTAGGAGGGTCTACCGAGTGAGGTATGATTAGAAGTCATTTTAATTTGAACTATAATGGGAATTAATGATGATGTAAGGTTAAGGGTAGTAATGGAGGGACCTTAAGTACTGAGAGAACCTTAGAAACTAATGACAGACCGAGTAACCTTTTTGATAGGTTAACTATCCAAATTGATACGATGAGAGAGTTATCAAACGAAATATATATTATGTGTTATGTTTGGGGGTAAACTTGCTACGTAGGAGATTAACTAGATGATATGTGCGAACATCTATTTTGAAATATGATTACTTAAGTTGTGTGAATGCCTAGTGTATGGATTTCTTATGTGTACGACATACCTACCATACTTTTTATCACGGGAGGTTAGTTTTTATTCTGGAAAAGGACCCTCTTATCCTTGTGTGCCTTCGGGGGGATTTCGACTGGTACCTTAAGGACATAGTACTATGAATGACTTATTTGTGAGTTGATAAGTCGGCTGACCATGGGAGCGTAGGCATGTGCGTGACCCATGGATATGTGAATTATGTTCGCCTCCAATATGTGTGATTTGAATTTAGAATGTTCCTGAGAGATTCGAAACATGTGATCCTTACGTACGTGATGTACATGGATTTGATAGCAGAGTATGCGTGCATCGCAAATTAGCCTAGGGGTGCCATATATGTATTTATGTACTGAGAGTGATGTACTTATGTATTTGTAATGGATTCATTGTTTCTTAGTAGATGTGAATGACAAAGATATTCTATTGGGTTAAGAATGGGAATTTAACTAATACTTGAAATAAGTCATTTAATGAATGTGAACATGTGTTAGAAATATGGATAATTTGGGGGTTATGTGTAGATACTCTATGTTAGAATGCGAAGGCAGGACATGTATGAACTAGCTAGTTAGTGGCATAACTAGGATGGGTTAAAGGCATACGTTAGGCGCACACAGTAGTTGAGAGGTAAGAAACTCATGTGAGAGTACGCAAGTAACGTGTTTATAATATGTGATGTTTAATTGTAATTTCAATCACTTGCTAAACTTTTAAATTATTTTCACATCGGTCTCTGATCCGTTTCTCTCCAAATCTATTTTTTTTTTGTAAAAACATTTTAGGTGCCCATCCATAGGGACACCAAGCATAGGAGTTCCCATCTGATGATGTGATGTAGCTGCTGTGGAAGTTATAGGATCTTGTAATAGACACTCTCATTTTATTCTTAATTCCTTCAGAATCAATTGTATCAGTTAGGGCATCTCGCCCATTCTTATTTAGAGGTTGTAGATGCAGACTTTCATTATTTCAGTTTTAGTTATTATTTATTCAGACTCTTGTATTGGGACATTATTTACTCTGGCGTCTTTATTATTATGGAGTGTTTACTCCAAACTTATTCGATTTCATCTCGTTGAGCATTTATATGAGATTGGTTATGCGATTGTTGGTTTATTAAATAAATTCTTGTTTAATTGTTGACTTAATTAATTAAATTTGACATCTCTTTTTAAATATTTGGTGGCTAGTAATTAATTAAATGTTATCGACAGTGATGCTAAGACTAAACCAACTTAATATTCTGTATTAATTTAATAAAGGAGTAGCCACCCAGTATTTAATTAGATGGGGTGTCACAATTCCCTAAAGATCATCTATATTCCTAAAGAATAAACTATACAACTTATCAAAATACATAACGTCCGATCAAAAATTTACTCCCCAATCTAAGATGTTTCCTAACAACAAGGCTAGGTAAAATACACCACCAAATAATTAGAGTTTTAATTCCACTCAAAATAACGTTAAGCTCCACAAATATTTACACTGCCAATTCATACAAAAATAAAATTCTCAAAATGTTGTTCTCTTAATATTCTTCAAAAAATCAGTAACATCAAAATTCACGCTTACGTGCCACTAAAAACCGAATAGTGAAGTACACAGTATGACGGGAATGAACTCTCAACACAATAATGGTGAAAAAATGCAACAATGAAAAGTCTATACGATTCCAATGCCACACTCGAGCATTGTGTACCAATTTATTTCTCAATAACACATCAATAGGTCACCTAACCTCACGTCACCTCACCTACGCTTCTTAAAGCCTTATTTCAGCTATTACACTTTTAGTGGGTCACCATTCTAAGTAGCAGATTAAAATTTCAAGGCACCTTGCCCAAATAAACAACTACACAATATCTCAATGAATAACACATAGGATTCCAATGAATACCATGACAGTTCGAGAAAAATACAAATAACTGAGAAATAAGAAAATACCCTCGAGAGAATTAGAGGAGCATATTGTGGAAACACCTACCTTAAAATCATCACTTGAAAACTCATAAATTCTTCCTCATAATTTTGATTACACTATCGCGTTCCTCTAACAAAAACAATAAAGACGCATTCTTGGAAGATCTTGAGAAAACTTTATTTAGATCTTCAAAACTTGGGTTGGAAATTGTGTTCAATGGGGTTTAGGTTTTGTAGATGAGAGATAATGAAATTATGGGAGGCTATTGAATTTTGAAAAGGATAAAATGTGTTTTAAGAGTCCTAAACACATCTTTATGTGTATATACCAAAAAGAATTTGAGTCCTAATCAAACACAAACACTTAAAAAATATTATGGGCGATCGGACCGTTGGAATTGGATGAAATTTTAATATATTGTAGCTGAAGGCAAAATGAAAATGCAAAAAAAATTATTTTCTAGATTACACACATATAAAAATGAGAAAATCAACATACACGATGAGGGACTGAAATGGTGAAATGGATGCCCAACACCTTCCCATTGAGTTACTTAGTCCCCGAACCTCACTCGATTTCGTAGGCATCAGTATGACCTTGTTCCCTTCTTTTGAGGAACTACATTCTTTTTCCTATTTCGAGCAAAGTAAGATGGTAAATCCATTCTTTCATTTTATCCCCTTTGGAGAATGACCAATTTTATATCCGAGGCAGCCTGCAAAGACGCTAGTGATGATGCTAGAAATAGCACCACCCTCCAAGGTGTTCGTAAGCTCAAATTAGTGATAACAATGAAAGCACAAGAGTATAATAAATATAAGATATTGAGATTAAGCGATGGGGACAGACACCAATATATAAGTGGTTCAGCCAATTAAGCCTATGTCCACTGTGCAAGTGAGTAAGTAAGGTCTCCAGAATAAGGCATTACTGGCCATGGATACAATCTCTCAAGCTTTCTCCCTCTCTACTGTGCAATTTGATAGAGTTTTAGCTAGGGTTATTATTTATGGATCCCTTTACAAGATAGAGGATGACCTCTATATATAGTGGTTGGGGGGTGTAATGTGCCCCTCAAGCATACAATGAGCATGTGCACGAGCATCGAGCCATTATGAGAGTGACACCTGGCTGATCTCAATTAAGTAATAATGACCTCAATATTCCCTCACGTGAAGGGAATTATTCGGTTATAATAGATTTGTCCACGTGTTCCAAGTTATACACGAACATGTAAAAGCTCGGCTGTCCTCGGGTGATACCAACCTCGGCCTGGAAGAGTAGGAGGTTGGTGAAGTCTGTCAACTTCCCAATCAGTGGTTATCCACGATGATCTCGGCTTGGAAGGATAGCCGAGGTAAGGAAGGTGGAGTTGTAATGTCGTCCTGGGCCGAGGTAATGCTGGAGTAGCAGGAATGTCGGCTAATTCACAACCGAGGCTGATTACGATGATTATGTAGTCTCTGCTTCCTCGGCTTACACCCAGCCGAGGTTGATGTATGATGTAGGCGTGATGTCGGATCTGGTCGATCTGATGGATTACCATCTCCATTGATCATGAAGACCTCAACTGTTGTCTGGCTATGAGGTAACTAATAACATCGGCCATAGGAGACCTTGCTTAGGATGAGACTGCTGGTCGCCAATCTGGGGCCCTTCTAACCTCGGCCATCTCCCTGGCCGAGGTTAGTGTATCTGAGCTGTTGGGTACATATAGGGCATATCAATCATGCCCTAGGCCTTAGTTACCTATGTGATCAGGTGACTAAGGGGTATGTGTGTCCGAGGTTGGATTTCTGTAAGTGCCAATATTTTATTGACAAGTGTCAGCTACTGAAGTGGATAGCATGCCTAACAAGTGTGATGACGTTGATTGTCTTTTGGGCTCTAATGATGGGCCTTGGGATGCGTGCGCTCACATTTAAGGGTTTAAACCCCATTTCTTTCTCTTTCTTCTTTATTCCTCTCTTTCTCCCGCCTTGGTCATCCCTGCAACTCTCTCTCTCTATAAGAGCTCGGCTGCTGTATTTTAGAGGTTTCCTTGTTTCCATTCCTCTCCTCCTTTATTTTTCACTTCGACAGGTATTATCTTCACTCTACTTTGCCATATTCAGCCTTTAATTCTTGTTTCTTCATTTTTTGGTGAGTTTTTTAGCTTTTCCGGCCACTATTTTGCATTTTTCGGTGATTGTTTGCATTTTCCAGTGGCCCTCGTTCTTGACTGTTCTTGATTATTCTTCTTTAAAATCCCAGCTTGATCCTTAGTTAAGTCGAGTCATGTTGTTTGTTTTTAGCTTCAGTCCATAAGTGTAGGGTCGTCCTTATATGCTCAGAGCCCTTTATCAACTCTTAGAGGAATTCCCCTCTCTTAGGGAGAAAACCTTAGATAAAATTAGGCAAATATAACGAGCCCAAGAGGAAGCTCATAGGGCAAGGGCATTCCCTCTCAGACCTATATTCCCACCCCTCAGAAGGTGATATACCCTGAGCCATTTTCATTTACAGAGGTCCCAGTAGAACCTGTTCCGATGTCTGAGTCTGAGTCGTCAACTTCAGACCCTATGTCTATGGGTTCTTTCCAAGAGGACATGGACTATTTTGTTCGGATGGACCAAGCCCCTGACCAAGATGAGATTTCTAGTCGTGCCTCATCTCACAAGAGTTCTAGCACCTCGTATTCTTCATCCGATGTCGAAATTATAGGACCTAGTGTAGCTGTTCCCACAATTCTTGACGCTATTCCCCTATCGGCCTCTACAGGAGATGAGTTTACTCAAAGGTTCCTTGGTGGTGCTCCCTCATCTGCTCAAGATGACGTTGACCCAGATGAGGATGACAGTAGCAAAAGATATGTTGATACCTAAAAGGTGGTCGAGATAGAGAGCACTGTCAGCGAGATCGACCTTTTAGCCTTCAGACATCTGTATTCTATAAGTCCATCCATAAAACATAGGAGACCTTTGAGGGATAAGAGGGCCTTTAGCGGCCGAGATGGTGAGATCTTCTTATATGAGAAGATGTTCAAGTTAGGATTTCGTCTTCCCATTCATCCAATAATCAGGACTATATTATCCTACATTAACTTGGCTCCTTCCTAGTTATCACCTAATGTTTGGAGGGTGATAATTAGAGCTATAGTCCTATGGAGGGCAGTCCATCATTCAGACCTTCCCGTTCATGTCTTCATAGGGTGCTATGTCATCTCCTCTGCTAGGAATCATCCGAGTTACTACCACTTTTTAGCTCGGATGTCCAATAAGAAGATGTTGCAGGTTACCCAAACTTCAAACCACAATTGGAAACCATGCTACTTCTTCGCGTCAGTGCCATGGGGAGTTTGTTCCCTGTGCCCCCTCTTCATCCTTAGGGCCGAGAATACCCCTGAGATGGGTAAAGGTGATAATGGCTACTAGGGCCGATCCTGGGCTAAGCCAAAATAACCTTCAGAAGGTCAAAGACCTTCAGGATTAGGGGGATCATGGTTTGCTAGTCAAGTACGAGCATTTGATGACCCCCTACTATCTCTCTGAAACTGGCCTTGGGAGGAGTCCTCTGACCGAGATACATAAGTTACTTTATTACTTCAATAGGTTATACCTCTGGATTTGTTATGTCTCTGATCTTTTAACTCATGTCTTTCTGTTTACAGAACGTCCCAAAGGAATTTCTGACGACCTCTGGGAGATGGCATCCCCTAGTCTTACCAAACTTGTGAAGAAAGCAGGTCTAACTACGCCTCCTCCTCCTCCTACAACTTTAAGGGCTGAGGCCTGCAAGAAGAGGAGATATGCTAACCCTTCCCCTGAGGATCAAAGGCAGAAGAAGAAAACTCAAAAGGGGGATCGTGCTGTCCCCATCTCCTCTCAAGACGTGTTAATTGCTCGTCTGGAGCAACTGAAGATTGGCGATAGTCTTATCGACCAGAGTCCGAAGGCCTTGGATGCCATCAGTTAAGTCATGAACTACTCTGATAAACGCTTATGCCACTCTTTGGACACCCCTTTGCTGCCCGATTTCGCCTTCCATCGATTTATCCAAGTAAGACCTTAGACTTTTGCTTTTGCTGCTGAATTATATCCAAGTATAACATCGGATTTGAATTATTCCAGATCTTGAACTGACATATTTGCACATGTTCTACAGGGTCTCCTCACCATGCACCAGTTTGTTAACCGGACTCTGAGGAAAATTCCTCTGATTGAAAAGGGCAAAGAGGCCCAAAAGATCGAGGGTGCTCTGAATGCTAAAGTGGAGCGTCCGAAGGCCTCCTTGGAGAAGTCTGAGGCCAATGTCAAGCAATTGGAGAAAGACATGGGCAAGCTTAAAAAAGATCATATCTCTGCTTTGAAGACTCAGGCCGACTCTCTCCAACACAAAGTTGACGTTGCTGTGAAGGCTGCTTTGGAGGATGCCTCAGAGAATATCTTAGAGGACTACAAAGGTCTCTGATGAATTTGTCAGCTTTGGCTTTGAGTACCTCGAAAGGGGTGTTAAGGCCACTGGAAAATGGGCTGCAATGAAGGAGAAATAATCAGAGAGCCTGGCAGTCTCTGACTTCATTGGTCTAGGATACGCCAATCCTCAGTTTTCTTAGGCCTTACAAGAAGTCGAGGAAGAAGGAGGTGCCGTACCTGCCAAGACTGCTGGTCAGGAAGATACCAGGACCAAATACGTTGGTCCACAAGATGATGGGGTGGAGGTGACCAACCTCGACTAGGGAGATGGGGGCATGGCTGCTAACCCTGAGATTGTAGACACCTAAGTCCATGTTGTGAAGCTCTTGTAATTTATTATTTCTGACTCATTCTATAACTACTGATGACAATTTCTGTTACCTTTTCGCTTGTAATTCTTAACCTCATGCTATATCATCCTCTGAAGAGGGATTTATTTCTTTAGTTGCGGAATGTTCTTTGAATGGTTTTTTATGTCATGCAATGTGTTTGTGTTAAGTCCTGAAGCCTCAATATAATGGTGTCTTCATAAGCCCCATAAATAATTTTTCACCAAATTAATGATGTCTAAGGTCTGAGCTCATCCAAGTATGACGTCTCACCTCAGACCTTGTCACCAAATTATGATGTTATAAGGTTCGAGGTCATCAACTAAGGTGCTATCTCCATAAATAATTTTTCACCAAATTAATGATGTTTAAAGTCTGAGTTCATCTAAGTATAATGTCTCACCTCAGACCTTGTCACCATATTATGATGTTAAGTTTAGAGGTCATCAACTAAGATGTTATCCTCATAAATATTTTTTTCACCAAATTAATGATGTCTAAGGTCTGAGGTCATCCAAGTATGATGTCTTACCTCAGACCTTGTCACCAAATTATGATGTTATAAGGTTTGAGGTCATCCAAGTATGATGTCTTACTTCAGAACTTGTCACCAAATCATGATGTTATAAGATCCGAGGTCATCGACTAAGATGTTATCCCCATAAATAAGTTTTCACCAAATTAATTATGTTTAAGGTCTGAGGTCATCCAAGTATGATGCCCCACCTCAGACCTTATCACCAAATCATGATGTTATAAGGTCTGAGGTTATCGACTAAGATGTTATCCTCATAAATAATTTTTTCACCCAATTAATGATGTCTAAGGTGTGAGGTCATCCAAGTATGATGTCTTACCTCAGATCTTGTCACTAAATTATGATGTTATAAGGTCTGAGGTGATCGGCTAAGATGTTATCCTCATAAATTCTACCATTAGAGTGTAATAAACTAAGAATTGATACGGAAACTGACCTTCTCATTAATAATCTCGTTATAAGATGATAAATTTACTTAGAAACTCTTGCAACATCATATGTAATACTTTTTTGAATGATCAGCATTCCAAGGATTGGAAAAAAGTTCCCCTTTAAGATTTTCTAGCCTGTAGGTCCCGGGTACAACCTCCTCAATCACTTTGTAAGGACCCTGCCAATTTGGATGAAACTTGTTTGATTTCTGCAACATCTTTTTCAACACCAGGTCTCCCACGGCTATGGGCCTTGATTTCACGCTTTGATTGTAGAACTTCGATGTTCTCTGTTGGTAGGCTACCTGTCTGATCTCTGCATCTTCCCTTCTCTCCTCCCCATGCTTCTCAGGGTCATAGGTCTGAACCCTATGAGTGGGGAGCCCTATCTCGGTTGGTATAACAGCTTCTGAGCCATGCGCTAACATAAATGGGGCTTCCCCCGTTGGTGTCCTAGCCGTTGTTCTGTAGGTTCATAACACAACATAAACCTCTTCATTCCATCTTTCCTTAGCTTCTTATAACCTCTTCTTGATCCCATCGAGGATTGTTCTATTTGTGACTTCGGTCTGACCATTTGCCTGAGGTTGTCCAGGAGAGGAGAAAAATTTCTTTATCCCAACTCTTTCGTAATATTTTTCTATGAAATAATTCTTGAACTGGGTGTCATTGTTCGAGATGAGGGTGTTTGGGAGACCATGGCTGCATATTATGTTCTTACAAATAAATTAGAAGGTCTTCTGCTCTATAATCGTGATCATCGGCTCGGCATCTACATATTTGGAGAAGTTGTCAATGACAACTATAAAAAACGTGTAGTTGTTCGCGGCTCTGGGTAAGGGACCCACCAAGTTGATTCCCCATACTGAAAATGGCGAAGGATAACTTATTGACGTCATATGGTGATGAGGTGATGGGGGATCGTGGAGAATCTTTAGCATTTGTCACACCTCTTCACATAATTTGCAGCATCCTTGGCAAAGGTTGGCCACCAGTATCCCTGCGTAATAATTCTCTTCGCCAGAGGTCTTCCCCCTATGTGACTGGAGCAAGAACCCTCGTGAACCTCCTGTAAGACGCGGGGAACTTCTATGTGATGGACACATCTGAGGATAGGTAGTAGAAATCCTTTCTTATATAGGATGTCTCCTACCATTGAGAACTTTGCAACTCTGTCCCTTAGTTTCCTCCTCTCTAGCTTTGATTCGGGAAGTTCTCCCTCTGTGATATATCTAATAAGGGGATCCATCCATGAGTCCCCTAGGTTCAAATTGAGGTAA
Organism: Sambucus nigra; assembly: GCA_949130495.1. Taxonomy (NCBI): domain Eukaryota; kingdom Viridiplantae; phylum Streptophyta; class Magnoliopsida; order Dipsacales; family Adoxaceae; genus Sambucus; species Sambucus nigra. The sequence goes on from OX422215.1 coordinate 672,730,329, forward strand.
GGGTTACTAACTTCTTCTTCTTCGATGGTCGCCTTGGGTAGGATCTCTATTAGAACTGTCCTTCTGATGTTTGTCCTGGTTACTGAAGCTAATCTTTCTAGTGCATCTACGTGGATGTTGTTTTGCCGAGGTATTCTCTTCATATTTACCTCTTTGAAACCTTCTAATATCAGTCTTACCCTCTTTAGGTTTTTATCCATCCTTTCATCCTTGGCCTCATAAACCCCCAATACTTGGTTAACAACCAACCTTGAGTCGCTGTGAAGCAGAAGTCGTCTTACCCTAAGGGTCTTTGCCAAGGAGAGTCCTGCTATCATTGCCTCATATTCTGACTCGTTGTTTGATGCCTTGAAGTTAAACCTTAGGGCATATTCAACGTTAGTACCATCCGGGGCCGAGAGTATCAGCCCTGCCCCGCTTCTACTTTCATAGTAAGACCCGTCAACAAAGAGGTTCCAGACGTCTTTATCTGATGGGAAGCCCCCTTCTAACATGATTCCTTGCTTGAAGAGGTATCAATCTTCCTCATTCTTAGCTATTCCGTTTCTGGCTCTGTTGGATATAACCTCTTCTGGGTCTCGGAAGACATTGTTATTTGATCCCTCTGTAGTCTCTTGGTTATTCTCAACCTCAAACTCTTCCCATGTGAACTCAGCAACAAAATCTACAAGTGCCTGCCCTTTAATGGGCACCCTGGGTTGGTAAATAAGGTCATACTCACCTAACTCAATGGCCTAGGTCATCAACCTTCTGAACTTCTCAGGCTTGTGGAGGACTTACCTTAATGGGGAGTCAGTGAGGGTAGTTATGTTAAGACCCTTGAAGGGCCTTTTTGTTGAAGTATACAGGTCTTTGGATTCCAACGACTTCCCATACTATGGCTACACTTATATCTGACTCAGATACTGCTTGATAAACATACAACATTTCTCCTACTATGGCCCGAGATAGAAGTAAAGGGGATCCGAGGTAGGACTTGAGTTACTTAAAAGCCTCATCACACTCTTTGTCCCACTCGAAGGCCTTTCTAATCACTTTAAAGAACGAAAGACACTTTTCCATCGCTCTGGAAACATATCTATTGAGTGCAGCCACTCTTCTAGTGAGCCTCTGAACGTCCTTGATACTTCTTGGTGTCTTCATGTCGAGCAAAGCTTTAATTTTCTCAGGGTTCACCTCTATTCCCCTCTAATTGACAATGAATCCAAGAAATTTCCCATCTCCTACCCCGAAGACACATTTCGCGGGATTTAGTTTCATTCTGTATAAATCCATGGTATCGAAGGTCTTTTTTAGGTCTTCCACGTGAGTACAGGACTTTAAGCTTTTCGTCAGCATATCATCTACATACACCTCCATATTCTTATCTATTTGATTTTTAAACATTTTATTCACAAGACGTTGATACATCGCCTTCACATTTTTTAATCCAAAGGGCATAACCTTGTAGCAATATGTCCCCTTGTCGGTGATGAAGGCTGTCTTTTCTGAGTCTTCAGCATCCATGAAGATCTGATTGTAGCCTGAATACGCGTCCATGAAGCTCATGAGCTCATGCCCTGTAGTGGCATCTACTATCAGATCGATCAGAGGCAGGGGATAGTTGTCTTTTGGTTAAGACTTGTTCGGGTTGATAAAGTCTACGCACGTCCTTCATTTTCCATTGGCTTTGGGCACAATGACTGCGTTTGATAACCACTCCGGATATATGACTTCCCTTATAAACTCAGCCTCTTCCAACTTTCTGACTTCTTCTTGAATGATGTCGTACTTTTCCCTAGAGTAAACTTTTCGTCTCTGTCTGATTGGCTTAACATCCTTAGTCATGTTGAGTTTATGGCACATAACCTCAGGGTCGATGCCAGGCATGTCCGCGTGGCTCCAAGCGAAGACACTCTGCCTCTTCTTTAAGAAACTTATCAGCTCTTCCTTGATCTCTGCTTTTAAGGCTTTGCCGACATAGATGGTTTTTTCCGGTTCGTCCTCATTGAGGACGATGGATTCTACCTCTTCCGTGGCCTCTCCTTTCTTCAACTTCGTTTTATCTCTAGGGTCAAGTGTACCAATGTTATATGTGGTAGTTGCTCTCTTATGGATCTTTCTTTCTTTGGATGAGTTAAAGTAGCATTCCTGTGCTATGGTCTGGTCACCCTGCATTTCCCCTACCCCATAGGGGGTCAAAAATTTTAGCATTTGGTGGACCGTCGATGGCACAACCTCAGACTCCTTAAGGGCCACTCTTCCTATGATGAGGTTGTAGGACGATAAGACGTTTTCATCTATAATAAAAAATTGATCTTCTGGGTCAACCTCTTAGGACACTCATATCCCATTCTCATATCCATCTCATACATGCCCAATAGATGGAACTTTCACCGCTGAAGCCCATTAACGGATGATGATAGGATACCCGCCTAGCTCTGCTAAGGCGAAGGCTTTTGAAGTAGGGCCAGAACATCACATCTGCTGAACTTCCTGCATCTACGAGGATTATCTGTACCTCTCTTCCATGTACGCTTGTTGTGATTACTAAAGGGTAATCATGGGGATCTAGGATGCCTTTGAAGTCGAGTCGGGAGAACCCAACTATAAGATTGTCCATATCCACCTTCTTTCTCTTCTGCATGGTTTCGAAAGACGTCAGATTAATAAATTCTGGCTTGGCCACTGACTTAGCCTCTGCCACATGAGCTTTTCGATCATCCACTTCAGAACCACCCCCTGCGAGTCCTCCGCATATGGCGTTAACACCAAAGGAGATCATACCGAACCTTTTCATCGGGGCATTGTCATCTTTTGGTGGGAGGTCTCGATCATACTCATCATCACCCTATGAGTCATCGTCTCTTCTTTTTTGAGTATCGTCACGACATTTATCATTTCTCTTCTTTTTAGGGTCATCTCTTCCCCTTTTAGGAGCCTTGCCATCAACATACTTCCTAAACTTTCCTGATTTCAACATCTTCTCGATCTCATATTTCAAGGCGAATCACTTGTCTGTAACATGGCCATGGTCTTGGTGGAACTCGCACCACAAGTTCTTATTCCTCTTATGTGGAGGAGACTTCATCTTGTCTAGCCATCTCAGAGACCGGTCATTCTTGATATCATTGAGGATATTTTCGTAGCCCACAGTTAGAGGGGTATAGTGTTTATCATTAGTTGACCTCTTCTTTTCGTCCTTCTTTCTTTGGAACTTCCCGTTGCTACCGCCATTCTCATCCTCGTATTTTTCACCCATGGCCTCTTCAGCGTTCATGACCCTGCCTTCAGTTGCCAATAGTTTTTCCATGGACTTGGGAGGGTCTTTCGCAAGTTTTCACAACAACTTCCCTTTTTAAAGACCTCCTATGAGGGCGATCATGGCTATATTCTCTTCGTAGTCTTCAACCTCGAGTTTTTCTTTATTGAATCTAGCAATGTAGTCCCTTAGGTTCTCGTTCTTCCCTTTCTTGACATACAACAAATGGGTAGTCTTCTTTTGAGGTCTTACCCCAAAACAAATGTTGTGAATGAACCGTTCAGCCAAACCCTTAAAGTTCTTTATTGAGTTATTCGAAAGAGAGGTAAACCAGATGTGTTCAACTCCCGTTAAAGTCCCGGAGAAGAACCGGCATTTCATCTCCTCTCGTATTGAGTAAATTTGTACCGCAGACTGGTACATCTCAATATGATGTACAGGGTTGATTCTACCGTTATACTTGGGAGACACCGTAGGTGGATTGAACTTGGCAGGGGTAGGGAAGCTCACTATCTTAGCCCCGGATGGAGAGCCTTTTGAGAATCCTCTTTGCAGCGGGTCCCGACTTTTGATGAGGTCTCCTATCTTATCTTTAAGACATTGGATGGAGTCATTCTATGGTCTTGCAACATCGGCCTGGCTGAGGTTGTCCCCAACCACCTCTAACGTCGGCTGTTGACCTTTTTCTGGTCCCTACCACATCCTGTGTTAGGTCGGCCTTGATGAGGCCGACATTACCCCTCTTCCCTTTATGAGCCAGCTACACTTCTCGACCTGGATAACCTCTGTCGTAGGTTATTTGCTAGCCCGAGCCTTTCAAAGGCTGACCCTCTGCTTAATCGATCAAAAGATGACCCTCTTTTTTGGGCTTCTTCACCTCTTCTGCCTCCATAACCTATACTGTGCTGGATAGGATGTACTGTGTCATTTCAAACCTCATACGGCTCCTAACAATCTTCTGGAGCATCTTCTGCCTCCAAATCATCATACCTATCTTCTGGGCAAGGGTGTATTTTCCTCCCAATAGACAAACATCTAGGGTTAGCAATGTCCCTCCTCCGCTGAGGCATAGGTTGGTCTTTCTGCAGTGCCTGGGGTGGTCCCCTGGCATCAGGATGAGGTTGAAAAGCCACCAGAGTAATCATCTCTGGTGATACCCCAGGTGGTCTCATCATATTTTGACTGAGTTGTGCCAATTGCTCCTTTATCGCTTGTTGTGTTGCAGTCAAAGACCTCAAGGCTGCTGCCACTTCCGCCATTTCGGACTGAGGCGGTGCCTGGCTGGAACTAGGCCCTCCAGCACCAGGCGATGGAAAAGGTGGCGATAATTCCAGTATCATGTGTTAACACTAAAGAGCTTGTAGATTAATTGAACTTTCTACCTTAATGGACCTCTTTCAATGGTGAAACAACTCCACACAAGGGGTGAGGCCTGGTTCACCACCAGAGTCTCCGGTGAGGTTATGCAGAAAAAATAGGAAGAGGCAGCTTCTCGATTCCCACAGACGGTGCCAAAATGATGATGCTGGAAATAATACCACCCTCCAAGGTGTTCGTAAGCTCAAATTAGTGATAACAATGGTAGCACAAGAGTATATTAAATATAAGATATTGAGATGAGGAGAAGAGGATGGACACCAATATATAAGTGATTCAGCCAATTAGGCCTACGTCCACTTTGCAAGTGAGTAAGTAAGGTGTCCAGAATAAGGAACTACTGGCCATGGATACAATCTCTCAAGCTTTCTCCCACTCTACTGTGTAATTTGACAGAGTTTCAGCTAGGGTTGTTATTTTTGGATCCGTTTACAAGGTAGAGGATGACCTCTATATATAGTGGTTGGGGGGTGTAATGTGCCCCTCAAGCATACAATAAGCATGTGCACGAGCATCGAGTCAATATAAGAGTGACACCTGGCTGATCTTAATTAAGTAATGGTGACCTCAATATTCCCTTATGTGGAGGGAATAATTCGGTTATAACAGATTTGTCCACGTGTTCCAAGTTATACACGAATGTGTAAAATCTCGGCTGCCCTCGGGTGATACCAACCTCGGCCTGGAAGAGTACGAGGTTGGTAAAGTTTGTCAACTGCCCAATCAGAGGTTATCCACGATGATCTTGGCTCGGTAGGAGAGCCAAGGTAAGGCATGTGGAGATATAACATCGTCCTGGGATGAGGTAATGGTGGAGTAGCAGGAACGTCGTCTAATTCCCAACCGAGGCTGATTATGATGATTGTGTAGTCTCTAGTTCCTTGTCTTACACCCAACCAAGGTTGATGTATGATGTAGGCATGATGTCGGCTCCAGCTGATCTCATGGATTACTATCTCCATGGATCACGAAGACATCAACTGTTGTTTGGCTGTGAGGCAACTAGTAACGTCGCCCATGGACGACCTTGCTTAGGACGAGACTGCTGGTCGCTAATTTTGGGCCCTTCTAACCTCGGCCATCAGCTAGCACGAGTGGAAGAAAGAGGACCTTCATATCATTGAATCACCCTCATGTACATGGCAAGGGGGAAAGAGGGTGACCTTCATATCCTTGAATCACCCTCATGCGCTCACACCCTAAGAACTCGACCCGAATGTCCAGAGGGTGCATAGATTCTTATTCTCGATAATTATGAGGATTGGAATGCCTGCACAAATGTCACCTTTATTGCTATAGGTGAGATATGATTTTATATCTCATCAAATGATCTCGTACTTTTGGTGACTATTATGTGAATAGGCTTAAGATCATAATTTGGTGGAATCACCATCCAGTGAATACCGTTGATTGTGATACCCCAATTATTGACTTACATATTTTATTTCCACCAACTAAAACCCAATAGATGGATTGTCTTGTTTGTCCCACTAGAGTAGAAAATAATTTAAACCTATGAATCGTGGAATTGATTAGATATTTGATAAATAGATTAACAATAAATTGATTTGACAAAGAGGGTATCAAAGACATAATGTGGGGAATCATATTATCTACCATGATCAAATTTGCAAATAACACCTCATTATATCCGAGTGATTTTTGAGATAATTAAATTGGTGTGTAGTCATAATTATATAGTGGAGTTAAATAGGATTAAATAAATAAAGGAAAAATAAAATAGTAATTGTAATTACGATTTACCAGTATTTATCTGTACCTAATTTGATTATTTTTCGTGGGTCCCTAGTTTAGTCAATACACCCAAGTAGTTATGCCCATGCTCTTAAGAAATCCAGTTTGGCCTATCCTACCTTTAATACATGTATATAGTCCAGTGGGAAGGGATTTGAATCATTATAATGCTCTTAAGGATCATTAGTGTTTGAGTGATGTGAAAATAAGCGCTGTTAATGTTTTTATGATGATGGATAAAGATATATCACCACATCTTTATCATAAGCAATGGGTGTCCTCTCAAAATGTGTGCACACACCTACCTCAATTTAGAGAGGATCATACACTAGAAGATCCTAATGTACATAAGGTTTTGTCAAGGTTTTCAAATACCTTGGAGGGCAGCTAGGATTTTATCATCTTTTACGCTTGTCTCCTCATGCGAATCACAGTATGACTTGTAAAGGTATTGTATTCTTGAAAAGCTAGGTTTATTATTGAAACCTAGTTCTCGATTGTCTTTTCAATGCATGATTAATCAAATATCTCAAGGGATTTTTTTTCTCATTTTAAATGTCAACCTCGAATCGTTTTACCCAATAAAATTCTACCTATAAACACAAGACTTTGAATAAGGCACAATGGGTACCAATTTTGAAGACAATCATGTAGACAACATTAGATTTTAATTACTATTAATTTAGATATCATCTTGTTGTTAAAATTAAGTTCCAATAACTTTTTTCTATCTGTAATGTTTATTTTAAAAATTGAAACAACCCTTTATGGGATAGCCCTGTAGATACACATTTACACTAAGACATGCACTTGCGGATAACAATTATATACCACATCTCATATTATGTAGATCAAATCCTAAGATTTACATCCTACAAATAGATTAAAACTGAAATATCAATTTCAAGCTGATTTTTTTTTTGTAATTCAATTATATATTGAAAAAACTCAAAATTCAAATCACACAGTCACCATACAAAATCGTTTAACATCTAATTCAATTCATAGAAATTGGTGCCACATATCGTAGTTGAATCTTTCGATTGGACCCAAAAAATGTTTGAAATGGAAATCAATATATTAGATTGGTGTGATTATTCAAAGTCTATTGTAATGACGGTAGTTGTTGTGCGTGTTGGGATTTTATTATTAAAATCATGTGTGATATTTAGTTTTGGTAAAATTGCGTTTGTTAATTTTGAAAAAAAAATCATGGTTAAGAGAATGTCTTATACTTAACTTATATATATTATAGACATGTCAGTCAATGGAGCTTACTAGGAATTATAATTATTCAGCTTTGGGTTTATCAAAAGGATATTGGGACTCTGGTTCTTGCACTACTGGAACTTTCATAACCTAGATAAGGAGTTGACATCCTAGTACTTTATCTTAAACTATGTGTACCTATTTTATTGTTTGATAACTTGTTTGATAGTTCAGTAGAAGAATGTAGTGCCTTGGAATTTCAGTCTAATGGTTGTCTAGGTTAAGCATGAAAATCTCACACCATTGGCAAAGGGTGCATAGATTTATAATCTCAAGAATTATGAGGATTCTATTTATTGCACAAATGTCACTTCGATTGCTATAGGTGACATCAAATCCAATATCGGGTCAAATGATTTATATGTATATCAAGTGATAGTTGTGTGACTAGGTCTGACATCATAATTCGGAGGAATCCACATCCACGTGATACTATTGATTATAATACCCCTTTAATATCCTTTTACATTATGTTTCCACTAAGTAAAACTTGATCGATGGATTAGGTTATCATACTGGTAGAGTTGGAAATAAATTAAATATGAGATTAAATGAATTGACTATGTAGAGGGTTGTTTTGGTTTTGTTACAATATTCCGAAGCGAGGGAACCTTCTAGCACAACCTTCCAAATTCCAATGGCATTTGGGCGAGGGAACCCTCCATCACCTCCTTCCAACTTCCAAATACATTTGGGTGAAGAATCCCTAAACCACTAAAATTTAAACTACAAAGACATTTGGGCAAGGTACCCCTTAAACATCTCTTTGTAGTTACAAATGTGTTTTGGGCGAAGGACTCCCTCCCCACCTCCTCCCAATTCCAAATGTGTTTTTGGGAGAAGGATGCCTCCCCCCACCTCCTTCCAGTTCCAAAGGTTTTTTGGGTGAGGGAGGCCTCTATCCCACTTCCTTCAAGTTCCAAAGATATTTGTGGTTTGGGAAAAGGACCCCTCCCCCACCTCCTTACAGTTCAAAAGAAGAATGTTGTTTGGGATATGTACTCCCCTTCTCCCTCCTTCTAATTCCTAAGATGACATAGTTTAGGTGAGGTACTCCCCTAAACTAAAATAGTCGAAATGATACCTAGTCAAGGGAGTCCACAAACGAGGGATCCCATTGCCAAGAACAGTTAAAATGTAAAATATAGTGAGGAAGTCCACAGCAAAGGACCCCTATAACAAATGTTCAAATAGTTCTTCTTTAGCAACAATATGGTCTAAACAATGTGACCCAAGGAAAAAAATAGGTCAGGATGAGGGGTCTAACATGAACATCCCCTCATCATAAAAACATTTTCCTTTATGAAAAAAATGTATTGAAATTTACTTTCTTGTAGAGGTAGCCTAGTTAAGCAAGCATAGCTCCATTAGGCCAGTTGGTATAGTTTGTGAATTTTTTCTTCGAATTGAGGAAAAATGTTTGCTGAGAAAACTTAACCAAATAGAAATTTAAAATTCAGAGAGTACTAGTATACAGACCCTAGGGATTACTCAAACTACTTACACTATTCACACTTAGTCATAAATGGAGTGAGCAATCAAGAGGTTTCTCACAAGAAATGAACTTTTTATAAAATGATTTTTGAAAAGGGGGTCCTCAAGAACCCACTTAAATTTTAATGATTTTAGATAAGGGGTTCCTCAAGGCCCCTCTGATGTTTAAAAAGTTTGTTCCACAAGTTATCATTTTTAAAAGATATTTACGAAATCATATATTTTTCCTCTATTAGGAAACACATTTTATTTTTGACCGTGATTTACACCAAGTGTCTTCAGTTAGATAGGACAGACGACTGTAAACCGAGTAAGGACAAAAGTGACATTGCATACCTTGTCCCTCTATGTTTTTCCTCCTGATTTTGGAGACAAAAATTCCCAAACCAGGCTATAGTACCATTGACGAGGTCAAATCAGACGTCAGAAATACAAATCATACCATTACTCAGACCTAGATGTGTTAAAAGTGGCATAAATCCCTGAATGCTTATTGAAATGAAGAAATTACAATTTGAAATGTTAGAGAACATATATTAGTATGGTATAATTGAAGGGGATAATAAAATACCTTTTGGTTTGTCTTGGGCTTGTGTTAAAGTTGAAGTTTTGTTGTTGTTTTTCTACAAAAATGATTTGGAAAATGTTGTGATAAAATGGGCATAACTTTGTTTAAAGAATTCATAATTTAATTTCATAAATTGTGTTAGAACCCTAACGAATAAGGTTTTATAGAAACATGAAGTATCATATCCAATTAATTTTCAGTTATGTCAGATTGACCAACTAGTGTGATGTGTTATTGAGTTTAATGTGATTTGGTGTATTCAAATACTAATGATGTTGAATTGTTAGGTGGGGAAGTGACTAACACTACCGTACCAAGGAAATAGTTTTGGTATTAATATTAGTACCAAATTCAAGTTGAGTTGCCTTCACTATGAGATATAAATGCTTATATTTTCATATGGAATTTTAATGTTAAGTACATGTGTTAAACTGTTTATGGAGTGATGTGGTATTTGTGAAACATATGAATATGATTAAAAATGTTAAGTGAAGTTATTTAATGTTTTGGACTATGGAGGGTTCACTATCTAATGTTAAGGACTATTGTGTGTCCTACGGGATGTGGTGATTCCATTAAGTATTGTGGGCTAATAGGACTATGGAGGGTCAAGGCTTGCGAGAGTTACACAATTCCTGTTGGGTTATGCCATTAGAAAATAAAAATTGTTAGTAAAATTGGTTATATGTAAGTGGTTTATGTACGAAATATGGTCATTCACTAAGCTTGTGTTGCTTACACTCCTATAATGTTATGTTTTAGGTATGGATATCGTTTGGAGTTCAATGCCAAGTTAGGACGTTAAACGGGAGAGTGGAGGATAAATAACGTGGGCTGAATATCAACAAGCTTTTTGGGTAAATGTTAAATAAAGGAACTTGTATAAGTAAATTTGTTTGGTACTTTTAAGTTGTGCATAAAGGTAGCTATTTTTCATCTAGACATGCCTTTGAAGAAAAAAAATCTTGCTCTATTTTTTGAAAGATTTCAAGTACCATATTGTCTAATGGGGATTAATCCCGATATAAAATGATAATCTTAACTTACTTAAGTCGGGGAGCGATAACTTGGTATCAGAGAATGGTTATTAGGTTCTGGACAACTCGTAAGGGTCTAGATTGGAAGTGGATACATAAACTATTTTGAGTTATAAGTATTCCGTTTCAGGGGATACATTTAAGTATGTTGGATTCTTGAGGCATGGACATGAAGGGTTTGTTATTAAGTTTTAAATTGGATTTGTTGGCTAACATCTATCAGTTATACACACATATTGTTATACGTGATATGAAATGCAAGGATTTTGCAGGAAAGGAAATAAGATGTTAAGGTTTATTCGGGTTTGACAGCGAATACATGTATTTTAATATAAAGCATTACATTGTTTTATATGTTGTATGAACAAATGTGTTATTGAAGGAAAATATTTCAAAGACACAATGTGGTATACAAAGTGTGAAGTATTGGAAGTGTTCTCTTTTTATACTGGTCTATGTGAACTTGAAAAAAATATGATGTATTATAGGTGATCTCTTCCTATAATGGTATATGTGAACTTAAGTCTCGATACGCATATTATTATTAATGGGTGCACTCCTCATCTGTATGGGAGAGTGATGTACGGAAACACATAATCCATTAAACGATGAGAAGTGAGAAGAATTATTGTTATATGATTATAATGAGACTGAAATTATTGGAGTACGAATAAAAAAATGAAGATTCACATAGTAGAGGTTAAAGGAGAAGGTTAATTGTTGTATATGTTTATATTTAACATGTGAAAAGGTATGAAATTCAACAACTAGTCGATATATAACAAAGGATCAGAATATGAATTCATAGAGAATTATTACAAGTAGAATAAAGACTAATGAAAGTTTAGATGTACGTCTGTAATAATATGAGTACATATAGTGGACATTACTCTTTTGATGTTTTAAAGCGCTTATATGAATAGTAAAGTTGAGATGCGGTGATAAAGATTTAGAAGTTTAAAAATAATAAGGAATCCTTTTAGGAGTATGTGTTGTGTATTATGGCAAAGGAATTTCTTATCGGATGAAAGGTAAGAATTATTAATGAGAATTGAATATGTAATTGGGAATGAAGGGTGGAGAATTATTGATATCTAGTGTATATGATAACGGAGTAGGTGTTATTAAATATGAAAAAAAGGGAGAATGTATGTTTATACTTAAAATCAGCAAAACCTAATGACATGTGGCCATGATGAAATGTAAATGTAGTATGACGGGGTGTGATGTATTTTTGATAAAATATAATCGGAGCTAAATGAGACTTTCATAGTTAATAAATAAATTAACTAATGACGAGTAAGGAATAAGGTATGAGTATGAGAAATATGCTAGTTGGATTTGAATATTTGCAACTAGTTTGGGGGGATACTGAGTTATAATTGTTATTGTGCGTATGTGTTATCACCAAGAGTACGTCATATAAAGAATATAGTTGACATTATACGAAGTTACCAAGAAGTATGTGTAAGGAGAACGTGTTATGTGAGATACCATAATATGATACATTAAGGTATTTGTACAGGTTATTTAAAAGAAATAAGACATATAATAGTTAGAGAAGTACTATGGAGTTAGTAAGTGTGATTAAAGTTTTAAGTGGTGATGTTATGTTTAACATCCATGTTACCAAACGGGTAAGATTAGTGTATTAATGATGTTGCGTAACACTATAATGTTAAAAGGATTGGGGTGAGATTTTTATTATAATGTTATTGCGTTGGATAAATGACTTGTTAAGGTCACTGTATGTTTAGTTAAAGAACAATAAAATGATACTGAAAATAAGAATATAGTGAGAAGTTATATTGAGTTCATAGTGCTTGACTGCACAAGATACATGAAAGTGAATATGGAATATTGGTTAAAAATATACATTTGGTGAATGATTATTCATTATAGATATGTGGAAAGTAGTGAGGCTATGTTTATATTAAGGATCGTAAGAATGATATTTAACATACACTAATACTTCAGAGATGATACGAATAATAGTCAAAGTTAAACACATATATTCGGTACAGAGTGGAAGATGAGAAGATGACACGTAATAATTTGGTATTGTAATATGATGTTAATCATTTGAAGTAATGAATGGAAGTTGGATAGATGAACTATAAGAAGTTAGTCTTGTAATAGAATATTTATTATTTGAATGTTACACGGTGATAAGGATAAACTATATGAATGAAGTGATAAATGTACATAATGGTGTTTGGTTTATTAAGAATGTTTAGTCATTGTCAATTTAAGAGGATACAATCGATTATATATTATTTGTGAATGTTCGACATATGTATATAAAGGTATGTAGTAAATTATGAGTTGGGAATTAGCTTTCATTGATAAGAAATCAGTAAATGGTAGTCCTTACGTATGAATGATAAAGACGCTTGTGTGTTGATAGATCCTGCTTCTACACATTCTTTTGTGTGTTTGCTTATTTTGTTGCATCTTAATAAACCACTATCATCATTATATTTTGGTTTAGCTTTTATTACTCCAGTAGAGAGGATTGGTTTTTATTAATAGGGTGTGTAAGGGGTGTATGGTGTGAATAAGTGAAAAGGAGATGTTGCCTGACTTACTACCTTTCAGTATGCATGACTTTGATGTGATATTGGGTATGGGTTGGTTGTCTTCATATCATGTATGCCTGGATTGATTTAGAAGGGAGGTGGTGTTTGGTTACCGGGTGAACCTGAACTTAAATTTATTAGGGAACGAAATGTCACCTCTGTATTATTTTATAGACCTTGGGAAATAAGCAGTTATATGTTAAATTTTCTATATGTGAATTTTAGCTAGACCAAAGTATTATTTTTGGGTCATGTTATTTCTGCTCATGGAAATTGTGTTTCTTGAAAATAAGATGGATGGAATTTATGAAGTATTATGACTACACAATAGATCACCGTCTGGGTAAGGCTAATCTTGTTGGTGATGCTTTGAGTAGAAAATTTCTAGGCAGCAGGACATATAGAATTGGACAAAATTAATGACAATATGTAAAAAGGGGAAAGAAAATGAATTTTCTATTCATAATAATGACATTGTTATGTATGATAACCATTTGTGTGTACCTAATATGCCTAATTTAAGGAGAACGATTTTAAAGGAGGCCCGTTATTCTTTATATGCTAGGTATCCAAGAAGCACAAAACTTTATAAAAATTTGAAATAATGTTATTAGTGGTCGGGAATGAAAACGATATTGTAAACTTTGTTGCGAGACGTCTGGTTGCCAGCTAGTGAAGGCGGAGCATCAACAGCCAATAGTTATTATATTCCTTACCTATTCCTGACTGGAAATAGAAGGATGTTACTACCGATTTTGTTATACGTTTACCAAAATTATCATGAGGGTTTGATTTTATTTGGGTTGTTGTTAATAAATGGACTAAGTCGACACATTTTCTTCCTATTAAATCTACTTATTACATGGATAGTTATGCCTACATATATGTGGATAAGATAATTAAATTGCATGGTCCACCTGCTTCTATTATCTTTGATCGAAATCCTAAATTTACATCACACATTTATCCTAGTTTACAAAAAGTTTGGGGACTATATTGAAATTTAGTACATCTTTTCATTCTCAGACACTCAAAGAAATGTTACGAATTTATGTATTAGAGTTCAAGGGAAGTTGGTATGAACAATTGTCACTAATAGAGTTTCTTATAATAATAGTTATCATTTGAGTATTGAAATGGATCCTTATGTAGCCTTATATGGGAGGAAGTGCAGTACCCCACTCTGTTGCACCAAAGCAGGGGAGTGGAAAACTACTTGGGACAGAAATTTTGCAACTAAAAACTGAGAAGATAAATCTTATTCGTAATCACTTAAAGGAGGTGAAAAGTAGACAAAAAGGTTATATAGAAATAGAAGAAAGGAATTGAAATTTGAGGAAGGCGATCAAGCATTCTTGTCTGCTTATCCTTGAAGAAGAGTTATGAGATTTGAGAACAAGGGAAAATTAAGTCCTAGGTACGTTGGCCCTTATGAAATAATGAAACAAGTTGTAATTTTATCTTATAATTTGGCTTTGCTACAAGAATTGTTTCGGATACACGATGTTTTTCATGTATCAATGTTACGTAAATATGTTCCCGATCCTTCACCTGTGTTTATTTCACAACCGATAGAGCTTAAAGATGACTTGACCTATGTGGAGGAACCAATTGCTAAATTGAAATCGAAAAATTAGGTGTTATGTAATAAAAAATATTCCGTTAGTTAAGGTAACGTGGAAAATTCGGTATGTGGAGTATGCCACCTGGGAAGAGAGAATAACATGAAAGTGTAATATCCTCATCTATTTGGTAAGTTCTTACGCATTAAATTTCAAGGACAAAATTTTTATAATAGGGGTAGAATTACAAGGCCCAAAGCGTGATTAGGAATGTTAATTATATGATTGAGTATAAGTTATAAGTTATAAGTTGGTGAGGGTTGTTAAACATGTTAATGTGATACATGTGTTAGTTGCATTAGATGTTAATCGGGCTTATGATCGGGGCTAACTTGTTTACATTATAGGATTAGTTATGTGGTTAAATGAAACATGAAAATATGTTTTTCATACATCATTATGATTATAAAATTAAACCAAGGGGTTGGTTCGAAATTGGCGATCTTAGGTCGCCAAATGTGAAAGTTTTGAGAATTTCGATAAATTGCTACTCTTCTATTCGGGCCCAAATTAGGCATACTAGTTTTATGATTTGTGGAAAAAACAAAATATGGAACTTGTATATATATATGAGTTAAGTTTATGACAAAACAAATGGTGCATCAAATGGACATTCGAGTGAGAAGATATTGTCTTTTTACAAAAAGTGGGAAAAATGGTCATTTAGCTTTAAATGATATTTTGTCTTATATGGCGTGACATGTCATATTTTGATTAGATCAAGGGAATATGACCTTATTCCGACTTTAAAACTTTAATATGATATCCTTCTTCAACAAAATTCATCCATGAGAAAGTTTTTCCCGAGGAGAGAGAGCCGGGGTGCTTGGGAAGGGAAAAACGAGAAAAAGTCGAAGAAAAATCCGTAGGAAATTACGAAAACATCCTTAAGGTAATTCTATATCTAAATATTGTTATATTTTTGGTATTACTCATTAAAATGGTATAAATCATCAATTGTTTGTTTAACTTGCAAGCATTGGTGGTTATGTACGGATAGAGGCATGTTCAAGCAAAGTTAAACGTGTGAACCCTCAAAATCGCTTTGTTTAGAAACCTTGTATATTCAAACTTCTATATGTTCTTGTGTAATTAATGGAATTGATAAATTCCTATTGGAGATTAAAATAGAATCACATGTACATATCATATCCAAAATATTTGTTAAAATTCGAAGAGATGAATCGTGGGTGATAGTTTGAACTTTAAGTATAAAATCTTCACCAAAAGTGTAAGTGCCTATGCGAGGTGTTCGACATTTTGTTTGACTTAGAAAATGAACTCTAAAATTATCCAAGTATAATTTTATTTTTTAAATATGTTTAATATATGTTTCCATGATTTATAACCAACGTGGAGGTGATATGTGCTTGAAAAATGTTATGTTATGCTTTGAAGGTCTACTTATACCTAGATGTGTTAAAAGTGGCATAGATCATTGAATACTTGTTAAAATAAAGAAATTCCAATTGGAAATGTTAGAGAACATATATGAAATATGATATACTTGAAATTTAGAATAAAATAAATTCTTGTTTGGCTTGGGGTTTGGGTTGAAGTTGAAGGTCTGTTGTTGTTTTTCTCCAGAAATGATTTCTAAAAGGTTGTAATAAAACGGGAATAACTTTGTCTAGAGAATTCGTAATTTATTTCCATAAATTGTGTTAGAACCCTAATGAATAAGGTGTTATAGAAATGTGAAGTATCATATCCAATTAATTTTTAGTTATGTCAGATTGACCAACTGATGTGATGTGTTACTGAGTTTAATGTGATTTGGTGTATTCAAATACTAATGATGTTGAATTGTTAGGTGTGGAAGCGACTGACACTATCATACCAAGGAAATAATTTTGGTATTAACCTTAGTAACAAATCCAAGGTGAGTTACCATCCCTATGAGATATATATGCTTATATTTTCATATGGAATTTTGTAGTTAAGTACATGTGTTAAACTTTTTATGGAGTGATGTGGTATTTGTGAAACATATGCATATGAATAAAAATATTAAGCGAAGTCATTTAATATTTTGGACTGTGGCAGGTTCTCTATCTAATGTTAAATAGTGTGGTGGATCCTACGGGATGTGGCGGTCCCGTTAATCCACCTTAAAGGTTTTTTGTACTTGGGCCTAATTATGGGATGTGGTGGTCCCCATTAACTATGGTGGGTTAATTGGACTGTGGTAGGTCCAGGCTTGCGAGAGTTAGACAATTCCTATTAGGTTATGACATTATAAAATAAAAATGGGTATTAAAATTGGTTATATATATGGGGTGTATGTGTGGAATATGGTCTTTCACTAAGCTTGTGTTTCTTACACTCTTGTAATGTTAGGTTTTAGGTATGCCTATTGTTTGGACTGCAAAGTTAGGACGTTAAACGGGAGAGTGGAGGATAAATAATGTGGGTTGAATATCAACAAGATTTTGGGTAAATGTTAAACAAAGGAAGTTATGTAAGTAAATTTGTTTGGTACTTTTAAGTTGTGTATGAAGGTAGCTATGTTTTCATCTAAACATGCCTTTGAAGAAAAACAAATCTTGTGCTATTTTTTGAAAGATTTCAAGTACCATATTGTCTAATGGGGATTTATCTCACTGAAAATTATAATCTTAACTTACTTAAGTCGGGGGGCGACATGGTTGTTGGTTTCGATGATGGTAACAACAGTAAGTTCGGGTGTTGGTGGGTGGTGAGATAGATGAATGGAAGTAATATTTATTTTCAAAATGTGATTAAAGTTGAATAGAAAATTTAATATTACATTTTTGTTTTTTTTAAAATGTTTTGTTAACCATGAATATCATGATATTAGTTCAGTTGGATGATACATTAATTCCCCATTGATATTAATTCACGACCTTAATTATTTGGTAGTAAAACTTATATTTTGTGTTACATCTACAAAAATGTATGGTGACAATTTGCAAAAAATAGTGTAAAATAACATAAATATGTTACCAACCCAAAAGTCTTGTTTAATATCATGAGGTTGACTTTTTTGAAACGCATGGGTTTCCATGGAAACAATTCATACACCTCCCCTAAGGAATTAATTGTTATGCAAATTATAAATATCAAGAGTGAACTTGCATTCAATATCCACACTTACTTAATCAAATTTAGTTTTATCACCAGTTTTAATAACCCTAAAACATGCATTTAATTTAATCAAAACTAAAATGAACTATCTATCTTGCAAACCAAAATCACAAAACATATTTGAGGAAAAATTACCAGCAGGGGCAAAACCTTTTATATCTCCATTAATTGTATATCTTCAACATAAAATTACATACCATAAATACAAGTTTGTAATGATGAATGTCCTTAGGTGTTGGTTTGAAGTCTTCAGCAACAGTGCCCACAAGAGCATCAATGGTCAGTAATGCAGACATCCTTCTTATCCACAAGTTTTACTCCGAAATGAGTAATATGTATAAAAGGTTTTAATAATGATTCACATAAATGAATCGAGATGTTTCAGTGAATAAAAACAATTTCTAAAGCCTAAAAGATGAGGTCTTAAAGTACATTAGATATGAAGAGGCAGAGTTTTAAAAAGTCGTAAAATCAAATTTTGTAGTAGGTATTTATAGGCTAAAGAAAAAATTGAGGTGGCACATGTCGTTTGAACGACTTCTTGATGTCATTTGAACGACAATGGATGTTGTTACTAACAACCTAAGAAATAACGTTTAAAAACATAAAATTTCCCGTGGTCATTTGAGATAAAAAAGAAATGTTGTGACCCTTCAAATTACATGTGATGTCGTTAGATGTAGTCGTTTGAACGACATGTCAATATTTTTTTAACAACATTGCCTTGTCTTTGAACGATAGGATTGATAAAATATTATTTTAAAAAGCTCGACTATAGCTGTTCAAAAATAATTTTGACTCAGAAAAAATAACTTATTTTGATAAAAACATATTATAAAAATATCCCAAGTAAATACGTGAACATTAATAATTCCAAATAAACATTATACTTTGAGCGTAGTGGAGTTAGTGGGAATAGTGGGGAAGAGTTGAAGATTCACAGCGCACGATGTCAATGATGGGTGCGTGTTAATGATGCATGATGCTAAAAATTCGAATGATGGAGGTCAAGGTTGAACATGTAAAGACGTCCCCAATGTATCATTATAAAACATATTAACTATGATCTAGGATAACTAAGAAATTCGTAGATTCTAGACGAACATGTATAAAATCACATCCTTACAAATCACCCCCTATGTCAATGTCGGTACATACATAAAAATTCTGAATTATACATATAAAAAAAATTCTAAGACATACATTCTAATATCTCCCCAAATGTATAAATATAAATACCAAAGTACATATCTTCAAAATTGTTAAAATCTTTAAATCGTCAATTCTCCAACGTTTCTTTGCCCTCATCAGGGTGTGTAAAGAAAAGTCATCCTCAATTTGTAACTACACACATGAGAATTGAAAAAAAATACCCGTGAGATGTATATGTTTAAAATATAATGATAAGCATAAGAAAATATCACATATGCATAAGCAAATCATTAAATCAAAAAATTATACCCCCCCCCTAATAATTCATTATCCCCCTTTTTACGATGTCCCCAAATAGATAAATAATAAGAAACATAACAATATATATGGAGAGTTTCACAAGGTAATAAACTTCCATTTTTTTAACAAAAAATTATACAACAAAGAATCGCACCATGAACGAACATTAATATAACCAAGTCGATGATAGCGTAAATGAAGGGTGTGATCAAATTCAATAGGAAAATCATTGCAAACAATCATAACATATGTATATGCTGAATTGTGTTCACTCCTAATGAATGAACTAAAAATCATCCCTCGGTGTAAAAAAATTGAATTTAAACGATACTGACCTACTCAAATCAACAAATCAAAGTCTAAAATGATTTCAACACTAATAATGTCTAAAACTATGTAATTCATTTTCAATACTTTATCAGGACATTCAAACCGATTGATTTATTTCCAAACAAACTCCCTCAAATATAATGATGATCATATTTTTAAATTCAATTATTTTCTTTTGAATTATCATATCAAACTAAACTAGTTTGGCCTTGGCTACTTTTTACAATGCCCCACTTTTTCCGGCTATTTTCAAATGGTGGCTTTCACGTAAAGGTTAACTGGTCCTTCCGTATTCCTTTCCCATGTACACTCATCATATTTTCATAATAAATAAATTTCTCAAAGGCAATGGTTCTAACATATACTACTTTCATTGTCAAGTTTTATCGCATTTGGTTCATCTTAATGACAAAATTGAGATGGAAACACTTGGACCTACCAGTGTTAGACAAGTACAATATAAAACAAATCCATGCATGTGTGTATTAAAGGAGACTAAGAGACAAACATGTAGAATCATATCACTAATTGCATCTCAATGACTCCATAACATTTTAAAGCATATGGATGAAATGATGTAGCGTCTCAAATCACTATAAAAAATTCACGTGGAATTTGGAAATAATGTTGTGACTTTAGTCATCCTAAATGTTCATCCATAAAAGGTGTAAATAAAAATAGAAAAATCTTTTTGTTTTTTCCAAAAATATTATACAAAGAAAATCTTTTTGCCCTTTTCAAAAAAATTTAGCAAAAGTAAAATCCTTTTGGATTTTTAATTTTTTCTCTAAAAATAGAAAATCTTTTTGTATTTTCAAGAAAATGTGAATAAGTAAAAAATATAATACATCATGTTACAATCTAGAAATAAGAATAATAAGATATGAAGATGAAAAATGTATCATATAATAGACATGGTAACCACCCCTTAGTCAACTATGAAAAATTCTAAAGAATTCCTAAGACTCTCAAATCATAGGGCATCTAAAGGATTCGTGAAGATATCATCGAACTGGAGGTCTGTAGACACAAGACTTAAGGACACGAATTTTTCTTTTATTAACTCTCGAATAAAGTTCCCGCGTATCCTAATGTGCGTTGTGTGCAAATGCTGGACTGGATTGTGGGATATATGTATCGCACTCGTGTCATCACAGTAAATAGCCATAATGTTCTATGAAATCCCATAATCCTCCAACATCCACTACATCCACAAGAGATTCGTGCAACAACTGTCGGAGGCTATATACTCAGCCTCTGTAGTGGAGAAAGAGATGGAGTTTTCCTTCTCTCTCAACGAGGAGACAAGAAAAAAACTCAAATGGAAAAACCTACGAGAAGTTCTCTTACATTCATCTACATCCCCAACCCAATCGGCCTCCGAATAAATGGATAAATGATCATCAGTATCACAGGAGTAACAAATGTTGTATTAGAGATTACCACTCACATATTTGATAATATGTTTATGATCGAGTAAGTGTGACTCTTTCGGGGATACCTGATATCACGCACAGACTCTAACACTAATGGAGATATTGGGACTAATGGAAATCAAGTAGAGAAGACTACCTAGTATAATATAATACAAGGTTTGCTCTACATCCTTATCTGAAGTGTCCTTGCTAAGCTTAGTTAACGTACTCATCGGGGTATGTGTGTGCTTAGAGGATTCTAATCCAAACTTCTTCATAAGGTCTCTTGCATACTTAGATTGGAATATGAACATCACATCCTATAATCGACAAACCTGAATACCAAGGTAGAATGTAATCTCACCAACCATTTTTTTATCTAAAACTCACTCTTCATCTCCTCCTCAAAGTGGTGAGCATGGTAAGAGCACGTGGAACCAAAGACTATGTCATCCATATAGACCCGTGAAACCAAAATGGAACCATTTTCTCTCCTAACAAACAACGTTTTATCAACTCCCCCTCTCTTAAAGCCATGATCTAAGAGATAAGAACTAAGCCTCTCATACTAACTAATGGGTTTTTAATTTAAACCATACATGGATTTTCTTAGATAGTAGATGTATCCTAGGTGCATAGGGTCTTCAAACCCTTTTGGTTATTCCAGGTAAACCTACTCCTAAAGAATGCCATTCACGAAAGCACTCTTGACGTCCATCTGGTATAACTTGAAGCATTTATGACATGTGATGGCAAGTAGTAAATGGGTAGACTCAAGCCTCATAATAGGAAAGAATGCCTCCTCAAAGTTTACACCCTCAATCTATCTGTAGCCCTGAGTGACAAACCTAGACTTGTGTCGGATAATGAAATCATTGTCATCCATCTTATTCTCGAAAATCCACTAAGTACCAATCATATTCGTCTCACTAGGTTAGGTGACAGGTTCCTAGACATCATTCTTTCTAAACTATAACAACTTTTACTGCATAGCAGATATACAATGTTGATCTTTGAATGCTTCTTTATGGTTCTTCGAATCGACTTTGGAAGTGTAGCATAGAAAGCTAACAATTTTCTAGCGAGTCTTGACCCCAAATATGGGACTTCTAGAATGGCAAAAGGTTCATGACTCTTGTTAACCCAAGTAGGTGTGTACCCTAAGACAATAGTACGGTCCACCCTGGGTGTGTGAGGGACTAAAGTGTCGTCAATAGGAAGTGCATAATCCTTACAAAAAAGGCTAGGATCAACAAATGACGGTGGTTGTTCATCTTTCATGCTGACGTTTATTGATTCCATAACCTTATAGATACTCAAGTAAAAATCTCGATATGCATTACTCGTCCGTGAATAGCCTAATAAAATTCCCTCGTCACTCCGGCACTCAAAATTTCATAATTTTTCTCTATCCCATAGTATGTAACATTGGGTCCAAAAACACGAAAAATATAAAAGGTTGGGCTTCGTTCCAGTCCACAATTCATAAGGCCTATAAAGTGTGCGTATATAAAGATAAACCCTATTCATCGTGTGTTACGCGGTAGAGACTGCCTCGGCCCAAAATCTCCTGGCAACTCTACGACCTAGAAGCATAGATCTGGCCACCTCCTTAGTGTGACACCCCGCCTAATTAAATAACGGGTGATCACTCCTTTATTAATTTAATTTGATTATTCAGTTGGTTCATATTATGCATCATTGTTGAAAACTTTATTATTAAGGCGAACCATTTAAGGAAATAACTAAACATTTACAATTCAATCTAATCTCATAAGAAATGAAATAACTGACATAATAAAAGGCACTAGAGTAAACACTTCCAGCCTAAAGTCAAATACAATAGTCCAAGTAGATAAATCCAATAACTGAAAAGAGTAAATGACTAAGTCCATAATATCTGAATAGAAAAGGGGTGACATTCCTGATGGAAATAACACAAAACTAAGGAATGATAGACATATAGGCATCTACTACCAAGTTCCTCTGACCTCGAAATCAACTATAGCTCATCGAATGAATGGAACTCCTAAGCTTGGTGTCCCTGTGGCTGGGCACCTAAAATAATTGGACAAGAAAAGAGATTTGCAGAAAATGGGTCAGAGCCCGAGTTAAAAATATTTTGAAATCACCAAGTGCTTAAAATGATATATTATCACATATATTATTCATGTTAGATTATCGAACTCACTTGAGATAATCACCTCTCATCTAATGTGCACACCAAGCGTACTTTCCAATCCTACTAGTTCCTATTACCACACTAACTAGTCCTTACTGAATAATATCGACTCCTAGCCCAATATTATTCCCATGTATTTCCCTGGCAATATGATATGTATAATCAATCGCTCTTTAGCATAAAAAGGCATTTCCAGTTTATTATAATTAAGTGTTCTCTACTTATTTCATTCCAGATTTCAATGTTAATCCTACCTACTTAATTCACACAGTAGATATAATCACAAGTATGTAAATAAATATATATATATATATATACACACAATACAGCACCCCCGAGACACAACTGCAGTGCCTACATACTCTACTATCATGTCCCGTTACATCGCTCATTTCGTAATGGTCTAAAGGTTCAATCTAGCATGAACCATTAAAATAAATTAAATATATTGGAACCGAACATAGTCCCAAGACGATGCGCTACGCACATACCTACGCACCCATACAACCGTCATCACTATCGTTCTCATGAATAGCCCGTACCTAGGTTCTATGCTCTAGTGGCAAAAGGTAATATTCAACCCGAAGGATCCTTAAGGCAAGATTGTCCACAACGCGCAACCTCCACTCTATAGCAAGTAGCGTAGGTATGTTATAAACGGAATAGTTCAATCAATAAGCATACACACAGCTAAATATATATACATTAGGTATTATCGCAACTCAAAATCCTCGAGTTTATACGTAGTACTGTCATCTCTACTACTCCCCACATTTTGTCCCTACCATTTATCTCTCTAACAAGTACATTCTCCTTTTAAGGGAGTTATCCCGTTATATCCCTTGAGTAGTCACACTCTAATCTCATTACTAACTAAAAGTTTAAGTTAGTCGATGTTAGTGCAGGTAAATTTTCGTTACTTAGACAAACCTAGAAGGATTCTAACTTGACCATGCCATAATTAAGCATTCTGGAATCTCGTTTGATGTTCGGGATTCTTGTTTTAACGAGGTCGTTTGAACGAGGTTCTCACTTAGGAAGAACTCAAAATCTAATTACAATTATCGTTCAAATTCTCATTCGAATGAAGTTTGAATGACCTGGGTAAATCTTCGAACGAGAATTCTGAGAGTTCCCCTGTTTGTCCAAATTCATTTTTCCTAACTTTTCATCATCCAAATTCATCTAAAACCCATACCAACTTCAAATAAATAATTCTAAACTCTTCCTAATCATACTAGGTTACTTTCTAACTTGATTTCAATGACAAATCCTTACATAATCATATGGAATCTAAACTAATTTTGCAAATCCTTAAAAGTCCCTTAATAGTGAACCCACCATTGACAATCATTCAAAACCCCCAATTATATTTCGTGATTTTAACCTAAGATTTTTAGATTTATCATTTCAAGAATAGGGTTATTCCTGTACATGCAAACCTATCTTCCAATTTAAAAATTAATTGACAATTTAGTCTCAAATTCATAGTATCATGGTTATCTCATCAATTAAGGTTAACATGAGTCACATATGCTAAAAAAATTAGCAAGATAAATACTTGCCTCTTCGTGAGCTTCTGAATCGTTGAACGAGGTTTTTGTGGGGATGATCCTCTTTTCGTGATCTATGCGTGTGTGTGATTTCCGGTGGAAGAACTTGGATTCTCAGCCCAAAGCACCTATTCAGTTCTCTCTCCCTCTTTGGTTCCCAACCTCTCTCCCACGCGAGTTTGAAACTGATTACTCCCTTATAATCCACGTACATCCCTAATTTAATTTCTAATTTTCGTCCATAATATTTCCCAAAAGTCTCCGAAGGCTAAAATACCCTTCTGGGGTGTCATTTTGGGCTAAAATGCCCCGGAATCCAAATAAAACACCCGAGTAGTGTTTTCTGACTATATCGACCCTTTCGGACATACCGGTGCACTCAAAAGAAATGTACGAGTTAGTTAAAAATAAATTATCCTTTTTAGTTCAATAAAGTAATACTGACTCGACTCACACGTGCGTCCAAACTAAGTGTATTGCAACTGCCGTATATTTCATTCCCGGCAAAAAATAATATTCTTTTATTCATATATTACTTTACTCGCTAAGTAATATTCAACGTAATTATCTCCGATAAATACTAACGCTCGTCACGCTAGTAATTATTATAATTAAATCCGGATTAATTATAAATTAAAATTTTCTCCATTTAAATCAATTAATCCAAATTTCATAATTAAAATAAAATCCCACAAAAATATGCGATATTAATACTCCCCCCTAATAATGGAATTTCGTCCCGAAATTATTAAAATAACCAAATAATGGTATACCTGGTAGGAATAACTCTCGATATTTGTCTCATATGTCAATCTCACGCTCCCAGGTAGATTCCTCTACATTATGATGCTGCCACTGCACTTGTACTAACGACACTACCTTTGACCTCAGTATCCTCTCATTACGGTCTAGGATATCCACTGATCCCTCCTCGTAGGAACTATCAGGTTGAAGGTCAATCTCCTCCAATGCAATGTGGGTGTGGGAAAAATCATCCCTAAGATACCTCCTCAGTGAAAAAATGTGGAACACATCATGAATCCGATGCAAGTGCTCCGGTAACCGAAGTCTGTAAGCTACTGGCCCAATTCGCTCAATATTAGGGAATGACCTGACATATCTCGGTGCCAACTTTTCTTTTTTCCCAAACCGCATTATCCCCGTCATAGGAGATACTCGCAACAACACCTGATGCCCATACTGAATTCTTTGAAAAATCATTTGGTGTCGGTGTAACTATTCTATCGGTCCTCAGCAACCCGAATGCGACTCCGTACCCCACCTCAAGCCAACATGCTGTAAAATCAGAAGGTCTGCCATATAACGCCTCAAACTGAGCCATTCTAATAGTAAGCTGGTAGGAGTTATTATAAGCAAACTCCACTAGTGGAAGGTACTACTCACATCCCCTGCCAAAATCAAGGACACACATCCGCAACATATCCTCCAATATCTAGTTCGTCCTCTCCGTTTGCCCATCCTTCTGTGGGTGATAGGTCAAACTGAACCGTAACTCCGTGCCCATAGCCTGCTAGAAATTTTCTCAAAATCTCGACACAAAAATCTTATCCCGGTCAGACATAATATCAAGGGGAACCCTGTGGAGTCTCACTATCTCAGCAATGAAAATCTGAGCAAACTACCCCATAGTATAGTCTGTCCAAACTGGCAAAAAATGTGTTGCCTTGGTTAATCAATCCACAATCAGCCATACGGAATCGTGACTCTCTACGATCTAGGTAGACCTGTAATGAAATCCATGGAAATTCTCTCCCATTTCCACATAGGGATATCTAATGGCAGTAGTAGTCCTCACGGTCTCTGATGGTCTGTTTTCACCAACTGATAAGTGGCACAGCTCGAAACAAACTCGGCGATGTCCTTTTTCATTCCACTCTATTAATATTGTCTTCTCATATCCTCGTACATCTTATCTACTCCAGGATGTACGATAAACTATGAACTCTGCGACTCTATCGTCACTGTGTACCTCAACTCCTCCACCTCTAGAACTACTAGTCTGCCATTATAGCGTTAGCCCCCATCTAAAATCACATAAAAGAACTCTGCCCCCTTGACTAGGAGATGGATAATCCGTTCCTAATAGAAGGAATCTGACGCCTGAGCCTGTATCACCATGGTAACTATCTTACGTGTAACCGTCATTACTGACATGAATGAGTGGGAAACTGCATCCTGATGCCCAAGTTCTTTCCATTTTACCTTCCACACCTCGGCTACCTCTCCTGCTGGTGTACGGCTCAAAGAGTCTGCTACCACATTAGCCTTCCCCTGGTGGTAATGGATTTTGAACTGGTGGTCCTTCCCAAATTCAAGCCACCTCTGCTAACACGTATTCAGCTCTCACTACAAAACATATATTGTAGTGACTTGTGATCTGTGAACAAGCAAAATTTCTCCCCCAAGAGATAATATATCCATATCCGCAATGCAAACACGACTGTTGCTAACTCCAAGTCGTGGGTGGGGTAACTACTCTCGTGAGGCTTAAGCTTGCAAGAAGAATAAGCAATTTCCTTTTCTTCTTGTTGAAGAACACCCCCCAAGTCCTAATAAGGATGCATCAATGTAAACCAGGTATTCCACCCCTGCCCTATATAGTGCTAAAACTGGCGTTGAGATCATCTTGTCCTTCAGCTCATCAAAAGCCAACTGGCATGCACCATCCCATATAAATGGAACCTCCTTACGAGTCAAGTTTGTCAATGGACCCGCTATCTTCGAGAATCCCCGAATGAATTGGCTTTAATATCCTTCCATCCCCATTAACTACGTATCTTAGTCGGCATCGTGGTCTATCCCTACTCTCTCACCGCTGACATCTTCCTGGTATCTACCAATATCCCTTCCGTAGAAACATTATTCCCCAAGTATTGAACCTCTCTCATCCAGAACACACATTTCTCATATTTTGCATATAACTCATGCTCACATAGAGTCTATAAAGCTATACTCAGATGCTCATCATGATCATCCTCAGACCGTGAAGAAATTAGGATGTCATCAATGAAGACGATGATGAATTGATTCAAGAAATCTCTGAACACCATGTTAATTAAGTCCATGAAAACGGATGGAGAATTCGTCAGTCCAAACGACATCACTCGAAACTCGTCGGACCCATATCTCATTAAGAATGCAGTCTTTGATACGTCCTGCTCTCGAATCCTTAGCTTGTGATATCCCTATTTCAAATATATCTTTGAGAAGAAGGAAATTCCTTTCAAGTGGTCAAACAAGTAATCAATTCGGGGCAACAGATACTTGTTCCATATCATGACTTTCTTCAACTCTCGGTTGTCTATGCGTAACCTCAATGACCCATCTCTGTTCTTTACATATAGAACAGGAGCACCCTAAGGCGAGGTACTCCTATGAATGAAGCCCTGTCCTAATAACTGCTTAATCCGATACCGTAATTCCCCCATCTCAACTAGAGCCATATGGTAGGGTGCTCGGGCTATCGATCTAGTGCTCGGCATCAAATCTATGACGAAGTCTATCTCTCAACTAGGAATTAGTCCCAGTATATCTTGGAACACATTAGTAAAGCCATGACCACGGGAATCTAATCATTTGGAATCACTATCTCCCTAGAGGTCTCCACCTCTATGTAAAATAAATGGGTGGACGATCCTCCCTCGGAATGAGGCATCACCACAAGGAACATATCATGTCTCGGTATAGCAAAAATAATACTCTTACTAGAGCAATCTATCATGTCTCTATAAGAATCAAGCCAATCCATGCCACTAATGGCATCATGATCGTGCATATTCAAGATGAGTATATCTGCGGGTAAAACCAAACTCCCGATCTCTATACCTACTCCTCGGTATATGAAGAATATTAGCAACCCATTACCCAGTGGTGAGTCTACACAAGTCACCATACTCTCTGTGGTTTCTAATAACCCGTTGTCCCGTGAAAAGCTAGTGGCTATAAAATAGTGTGATACCCCTGTGTCAAATATAATGTGCCCCATAGTCCTATGGATAGGAAATCTACCCTCAATAGCGGGTGGCGCCTGATGAATGGTGGGCTGATGGATGTTCTAGACACGCCCATACTGCAACTGACCCTGCTTTTGGGTTCTACCCCTCTGAGGATAAAATTGGCATTTGTGGCTAGTGTTGCCACAAGTAAAGCACCTCCATGGAAAGTGTCATCCCCTCTTCCCTACTATTAGGGTGTCTTACCTTTATATGGACAATTCTGCTTTATATGACCCATCCTGCCACAATTGAAGAACCTACTAGGAAACTGTATCACATTACGATTCTATCGATTTCGGCCTTGTTGCTCAGTTCCACCTCTTCCTTGGCCCTGTTGAGCATCATGATGAAAAATGATATCAAGTTGAGGACAGTCCTTCCACTTGTGACCCTATTGCACACACTTATAGCAGAGCCCTAAAAGTCTTTGTTTTATTTGGCCTTGCTGTCCTTGCTGGTCAGGTCAGAGTTTCTCTCCAGCCTAATCTGGACAAGTTTAACGTTTATGACTGTCTCTTCCACAATTAAATCACCTTTTTGTTACATCATTCTGTCCATGGATTTCTTGGCCTTGACGCTTTTGTCTCTTCATATAAATTATATTACCTTCGTGGTCTTTACGATCCTAAGAAACTTCTTGTTGTGGTATTGGTGTTTCCCCATAATTATAAACTCTAGTCATGTCAGATTGACTATCTTCTCTTGTTCTTTTTCCTTATATAAGATGCATACTGCGATCTTGGTACTATCAAACTGTAGTGGTAACTGCTTGTGGCACAATACGTATTATTTCAGTGATTGATACTCTCTCTGAGGGTACCTAAGGTATCATCTAGCCTTGCTCATTGACGCCTCCAGCGGTGTTAGTTTATTCTTCTTGGCGTGCAACCTTAAAGTTAAAATGAACTGAACGAGTTCAACATTCATACGAATAAATCGCAGAAGTATGAATTTACAACACGTAAGGATGAATATAACATTCCTAATATTAGGGATCTATATCAAAGAAGGATATACGGAAAGCATAATAAGCCGCATAGATCCTAAGAACTCTAGAACCTGATGCACTGATACCACTTGTGGCACCTCGCCTAATTAAAAACTGGGTGATCAGTCCTTTATTAATTAAATCATAATATCTATTTGGTTCAGATTATGCATCACTATCGAAAACTTTATTACTAAGACTAACCACCTAATATTTAAAAAGGTTGATGTCAAAATTTTATTTTTCCTATTAATATAAAACCATTTAAGGAAATAACTAAACATTCACCATTCAACCCAATCTCATAAAAAAATGAAATAACTGACATAATAAAGGGGATTGGAGTAAAAACATCGAGCCTAAAGCAAATACAATAGTCCAATTAAGTAAATCCAATAACTGAAAAGAGTAAATGACTAAGTCCATAATTTATAAATATCTGAATAGAAAAGCGGAGACATGCCCAGCTTATGGAAATAACAAAAAAGTAAGGAATGATAGACATATACTACCAAAGTAATATAACCTCCACAACAGGTACTACTCGTCGAATGGATGGAACTCCTAATCCTTGTGTACCTGTGGCTGGGCACCTAAAATAATTTCAAAAGAAAAGAGATTTGAAGAAAACAGGTCAGACTCCAAGTTGAAAATAGTTTAAAATCAGCAAGTGCTTAAAATGATATAATAGCACATATATTATTCATTCTATATTATCGAACTCATTTGATATGGTCGACCATCATCTAATCTGCACACCTAGCGTACTTTCCAATCCTACTAGTACCTATTCCATGACTTACTAGTCCTTCCTGACTAATATCGACTCCTAGCCCAATATCGTTCCCACGTATTTCCCTCACAATATGAAATGTATAATCAATCTCTCTATAGCATAAAAAGGCACTTTCATTTTAATACAACTAAGTGTTCTCTACTTAATTAATTCCAGATTTCATTATTAATCCTACATACTTAATTCACACAGTAGAAATCATCACAAGTATATGTATATATATATACCCTCTATCTTATCTATATATTAAAGGATGAGGGGTTTTTAGTCATCCCCAGCTAACGGCTGAGATTAAAAGTTGATGGGTTTTTATCAACTTACGGTTGAGATTTAATCAACTAAGGGGTGGGTTTGGTGCAAAGAGCGCAATGCTCAAGACAATGTGCAGGTACTCTGCGATTGAATAGAACAGAGCACAAGGATTGAGAGAAATTCTCTCTCTCTTTTTGAACTCTATGATTGAGCTCCCCAATATTACTTTTCTAATGCTCTCATCTCTTTGAGATCTGCGATTGAACTCCATTCTCTTACTTACTTTTCTGAGATCTGAAAGATTTTTGTTTCATGCAGGAGATCTCAATATTTTGATCAACCGTGGTGTTGAGGTACTCCAAGAAGAAAATGCTTCCACGCTATATGTTAACATCATTCTTGGAGAGTGTAGATCTTTTTTGGCTTTACACTGGTCTCTCTTTCTCCTCGGTCTTCACTGCTGCCACGCTGGTGATGAGTTTTTTTCCCAGATTTCAGGTAATGAGTTTTTTCGCTTTTTATCTCTCATTTCTCCCTTAACTTTCTGTAGATCTTCTTTGGCTTTACAGATTTCTAGTGATGAGACGCTGCCACGCTGGTGATGAGTTTTTTCGATTTTTATCTCTCATTTCTGCCTTAACTTTCTGTAGATCTTCTTTGGCTTTAACGATTGATATTATAGATCCCGAAGATGCCTATCATTGGAAGTAAAATAAAGCCCCCCCTCTCTCTCTTTCTCTTTAAAAAGCAGATCTGTAGGCAAAAATCTTGGTGGGTGGGATCAAGAACTCGACTTTGTGGGTGGGTTATCAGTAGATATGTTGATTCTGTTAGTCCTGGTGAGTGGGATCAAGAACTCGGATTGGTGGTTGGGTTAATTTCTTTGATGGGTTAATCTTTCCATTATTACCGATATTTCTTTTGTCTAAAAAATGAACAACATTGGTCTTGCCAACTTTGGTCTTGAAAAAACTGAAAACTTTTGTGAAAAAAATCTTTACACACCAAATGAACTTTACACCAAAGCTTTTGTGAACAACGGTGGTCTTGGAATAAACCTTTATTGTTTTTGCATTCATGGGTTACAAAAGCTTTTGTGAAAAACTAAATAAATGAGAAAACTGATATTTATGGTGGGTTTGTATATGAGTTTACAATATATAATTTGGTGAGTTTTGTGTTTCATTTATGGATTTTTAAATACGGGTTTAGGGCAATAGTAATTTCTTGATGGGTTTACCTTGGATGTTAATGTCTTGAAAACTGGGTGTTAATTTCTTAACGCATATTTGTTTAAGGTTTTGGTTGAGTTCAGAGTTTTGTTTAATACTTTACGTTTTTAATGTCACCCCTAATATTGGGTTCTCTTGTAGGGATTTTCAGTAGCAACACTAATATTGTGGCTATCTCCTAGGCAGAGCTGCTTTGTGGCCTGTTGCAAGTTTTGAGATTTGATTTCAATGTTTTGTTCTCTACAGGTGTGGATAATTTCATTTTGTCTCACAAATGTACCCAGTTATATGCCTCGGTCCTTTGGATTTATTCCCCATACAGATCCATGTCCTCCCAAGAGCTTTATTTCAGAACATATGAGGTTGAGTCCTTGGTTTGTTTCAATCTTATTTGAAGTTGAATCCTCTCTTTACCAACTACAATGGTTTAAAGCCAAAAGGTTTTTAATGTTTATATTTTTCATAATGGGCAACGAAAATGAAGAAATGCCACGTTATTGTTGTTTGTAATGTTATTGTTTATGTTTAATCAATGTTCACATTGTGGGTTTATGTTTAACCAACGTTGTGGGTTTACTCATTAAGGGTCCAATTTTGAACTGAATTACTATTCATTAAAAGCTTATCCCATCTTTACAGTTTTTTTTATAATTCTGCATTTTCTTGGAGGAATAAATGTATCTTTTGAGATTAGAACGACTGGAGTGGAATTACTGTTCATTAAAAGCTTATCCCAGGGACATATTTTTTTCCAATTTTTAGATGCATTTTCTGATCATCCCCTTTTCACCATTTTTAGATGTGTTTTCTGATTATCTTCATGCGTGGATTATCCCGTTTCAGATGCGTTTTCTGATTAAACTTTTAGTAGGGACATATTTCAGATGCGTTTTCTGATTTCAGATGCGTTTTCTCCAATTTCTTATATACCAGGGATATATTTCTTCCCCAATTTTTGAAAATATTTTAGACCCATTTACAGAAAATTAACTGTATATATGGATTTACTAAAAATTTAATCGTCTTTTGGGTTGGTGACCATTGTTTTTGAAAATTTAATCGTGTTTTGAGTTAGTGACTAGTCTTGGCTTTTACGAGTGTTAAAATAGAGTGTCATGAAATGGATGATGGTATATAATATAAGGTACAATTAAGTTTAATGAGTTTGTAAGAGGTGTTATGGGGTTTTATGTATGGTGTGGTGTGTTAAAAATTACCGTTTTTTTATTATCTACTTTGTCCTTTCAATGATTTGTGACCATTAAATGATTTGTGTTCATCTTACAGATATGTGTGGTGGGTGAGTTTGGTGATGTTGACCATGAAATTATAAACCGGTTTGGTTGCACTATGTTCAAGATGCTGGGAATTTAGATCTGCAAGCGGGTCATGTCGTGTCGTATTCGTGTTTAATTTTTGCTACGAAATTGAGTCAATAAGGACCCGATAGTGACACGATTAGCATCATTAGGTTACTTTTACCAATAAATAACTTCATCTACGCTGTTTTCAAATCTCCAAGAAGTCAAAGTATGTATGCGTGTGTTGATAAAGACACCAAAAGTATAAAGACACCAAAATTTAGAACAAGTTAACAATTGTATGCATGCATTGGTTTTCATAGCGCTCCAAAAATTTTCATTGGCTGTTCCTAATAGTTATGTTTGAAATTAGTTTTTCACTCCAATTTTTAGTTATTATATTTTCTTTATTTTTATTGGAAAAACCTTGACTATTCTCATTAAATATATAATGGTTTAATTTAGGAGTGAGAATTTTAAAGGCGGCAGAAAAACATGACACGGGTTTTTTTAGCATAAAAGAAAATATTTAATTAAGACGTGACATTACAAGAAATCTATGTTTTTACTTTACATGAATATGGCTAATATAAAACGCGACATGGCATGAAATCTCTTTTTTACCTAATACGAATCTTTAAAAAAAATACACAGTTGTGTTTATGTACTTTAAAAGTTTAATTTTCTCAAATTAATCTTTTTAATGTTGATAAATATATAAATTTATTCCTTCACATTGTAGGGAAATGCAATCCCCTAATTATGAGATTATCAATACCCACATTCTTAGTAAACTTCTCTGTGAAACAAAAACATAATTATCCATATTATGCTCCAAACATCTTCATTGTTTTAACTAACTTTTTTTAAGGTTTGTTTAGCTAATTATTTTTTAAACTTTTTGAAATTACACAAACTTTAATGAATAATTTTTAGTTGATTAAAATAATTTTTTGATTAACAATCGGTTAGCTCATTATATTTCTCTTTTTAATAACTGAAACGTGTTATGTTTGCCCGTGCATCGAACGGGTTACATCTATATATACATATATATATATATATATATATATAATACTGCACCCCGAGACACAGATGCGTTGTCTGCATACTCTGCTATCATGTCCCGTTGCATCACTCATTGCATAAAGGACTAAAGGTTCAATCACTCATGAACCATCAAAACAAATCACATATATTGGAGGCGAACATAGTCCCAAGCCTATGGGCTACGCACATACCTACGCACCCATATGACGGTCATCACTATCGTTCTCACGAATAGCCCGTACCTAGGTTCTATGCTCTAGTGGTATAAATCAATGTCCCACCCGAAGGATCCTCAAGGAATGATTGTACACAATGTGCAACCTCCACTTGATAGAAAGCAGCGTTGTTATGTTATACACATTATAGTTCAATCCATAAGCATACACAAAGCTAAATATATATACATTAGGTATTCTTGCAACCCAAAATCCTTGAGTGTATATGTTGTACTATCGTGGCTACTACTCCCCATGTTTCGAACCTACCATTTATCCCTCTAACATGTACATTCTCCTTTTAAGGAAGTTATCCCATTATATCCCTTGAGTATTCACACTCTAATCTCATTACTAACTAATAATTTAAGTCACTTGATGTTAGTGTGGGTAAATTTCCCTCACTTAGACTAGCCTAGAAGGATTATAACTTGACTATGTCATAATTAAGCATTCTGGAATCTCATTTGAAGTTCGGGATTCTCTTGCAAACGAGGTTCTCACTTCGGACGAACTCAAAATCTCGTTACAATTATCGTTGGAATTCTCGTTCGAACGACTTAGGCAGATCTTTGAACGAGAATTCCAAGAGTTCCCCCGTTCCTCTAAAATTAATTTTTCCCAACTTTTCATCATCCAAATTTGTCTAAAACCCATCCCAACTTCAAATAAATAAGTATAAACCCTTCTTAATCATACTAGCGTACTTTCCAAAATGATTTCAGTGAAAAATCCTTACATAATCATAGGGAATCTAAACTAATTTCGCAAATCCTTTAAAGTCCCTTAATAATGACCCCACCATTAACAATCATTCAAAACCCCCAATTATATTTCGTGATTTTAACCTAAGATTTCCGAATTTATCATTTCTAGAATATGGTTATTCCTCTACGTGAAAACCTATCTTTCAATTTCAAAATTAATTGATAATTTATTTTCAAATTCATAGTATCATGGTTATCTCATCAATTAAGGTTAATAGGAATCAAATATACTAAAAAATTTAGCAGGATAAACACTTATCTCTTCGTGAACTTTTGAATCGTTGAACGAAATTGGTGTGGGGATGATCCTCTCTTCGCAATCTATGCGTTGGTGTGATTTTTGGTGGAATAACTTGGATTCTTATCCCAAATCACTTATTGAGTTCTCCTTCTCCCCCTTTGGTTCTCTCCCTCTCTCTCACGTAGGTTAGAAACTCACAACTCCCTTCTAACCCATGTACATCCTTAATTTAATTCCTAATTTTTGTCCATAATATTTCCCAGAAATCTCTGAAGGCTAAAATACCCCTCAAGGGGTGTTGTTTTGGGCTAAAATGCCCCAGAATCCAAATAAAACATTCGAGTAGTGTTTTTGGACTATTTCGACCCTTCTGAACACACCGGCACACTCAAAATGGCCATACGAGTCCGTTAAAAATAAATTATCCTTTTTAGTCCAATAAAGTAATACTGACACGACTCACATGCGCGTCCAAACTAAGTGTATTCCAACTGCCGTATATTTCATTCCAAACCAAAAATAATATTCTCGCATTCATACATTACTTTACTCGTTAAGTAATATTCGACGTGATTATCTCTGATAAATACTAACTCCCGTCATGCTAGTAATATTACAGTTAAATACGAATTAATTATAAATTAAATTTTTCTCCATTTAAAGCAATTAATTAATCCAAGTTCCATAATTAAAATAAAATCCCACAAAAATACGTGGTATTAGAATTAGTCATCTAGTTCACAGCCGAAAATTCATGTCTGATACTGAGGATACCACAGTAAAGATGTGACAACTCGCGTAATAAAATACCGGGCGATCACTCATATCCCAAATTAAAACAGGAGTCGCATATGGATCATTCTTATTATCACTGTCGAAAATCCATTTTAATTACTAATAACCTATTAGGATGGCGTCAAAATTTTACTTAACCACGCTTTTTATACAACTACAATTAAAAACATCCACACAGTTTGCGTAAATGAAACTGAAATGAATTAAAATAAGATAACCGAACACTCATTCAAAATATACAACCATATCGAATGTCGTACTAAAAGAATACAAGGATAGAAGCATCTATCGAACACTCAAAGGAAATGTCATCCAGGCGTCCCTGTGTCTGGACACCTATATAACACTCAAAGGAAATGTCATCCAGGCGTCCCCGTGTCTGGACACCTATATAATATATATATATATATATATATATATATATATATATATATATATATATATATATATAGCAAGAAAGGAAAAGTAGATAAATGGGTCAGAGCCCGAGTTTGAAAATATTTTGCAAGTGCATAAATGACTTATTTTTAGAAAAAGGTTGTCTCTTATTTAAATTTGGTATCGCACTCCCATGAGATACCCCTCACCTCTCTTCTAATAGTTCACACCTAATGCACCCTAACAAAATACCCTAGTCAAGCTACCCCGCCTAACTAGTCTAATTTACCCGTTTACTAGAAACCTATATAACCCGAGTACTAAAGACTAAACTTCTATCCATTCCCAACATTGCGCTAAGTTCGTGCGTGGGGTGTCTCGCGAAGCAAAATCCAAATAAGGACCCCCCCCCCCCCCCGATACACTACTACTTGGCAAGGTTAATGGTAGAGATCAAATAGGCCCGTAGTACAAAACAATTTTTACAAATATATACTTATATATTAATATACATATCATATCCATTTTTATATACGTTTTACTATATACATCCCGATAATATCTCCCGGACTGAGGTTTACTTTTTTTTTTCATCTTTATAATATAGAATGAGGTGTATTCTATACTCATCTTTATATCTTTATCTCATTAGATATATATATATATATATATATATATATATATATATATATATATATATATATATATTACGTTGTTCTCATACACAAGTAATATATCATGCACACATGCATACAAACCATCCCACCGAGCTATAACTCGAGGATGCGGTCTCATAGTGCCGATCCAAAAATACGGGTTTGCTCATATACCACAGTACCATCCAGAATCCTCAACAGTCCTAGTAAAAGACACAACGGTGGAGGCGGTCAAGTTCCCCCTGCGAGTGGGAAGTCACATAAATCACACTCGAACGCGGGACGTAAATGACCTGGGGACTATACTCTCCCTGCTCCTCGAGCCAGGGGATTCACCCACATCGCGTAACCTCCCTGGATCGCACTAGAGTAATATATAACCTGGCTGTTCCAACCCTATACCAAAGGAAAGCCCGTGGAAAGTAGCCAATCTAAATGCATACATATCATCACATACAGATATATATGTATTTATATCATATCATATATATACTTTATATATATATATATATATATATATATATATATATATATATATATATATATATATATAAGGCCATAATTGCCAATAACATCTAGCGATGACCAATAATCCCAAAGATTCCCTCAAGGAATCATAATCATGCATTGATATAAGCATGATACTAAAGCCAAAGTATTTCCTCACTTTGATAAGTAATAAATACCTGAATCCCCTCTAAGGACTTATTGTATATCTCCAATTATACCATTTCACACTAAGTGAATATATATATATATATATATATATATATATATATATATATATATATATATATATATATATATATATATATATATATATATATCCATATTCCAAAATTCAATCCTAATCATCCCATAGGATTTACCCAATAGTAATCGATATATTATGTTTTCTATTCGCATAGTTATATAGGCCTAAATGCCCACTAAAATGTCCTCGGGATTATCCTTCCCCGGTCAATCTTAAATTTATTAGGGCATGGATTCTATTTCCCCACCCTAACTTAGGAACCATAAACCTTTAAATTCTGCCTTTTCTCTATTTTCCTCGAAAATATAATTTAAGGTTTATACATTTAAAACCCCCACCTTGCCCTCCTAGATCCCATCAATTAGAGGACTATATAATCCTAAAAGATCCCTTATATTATCCCATAATTAACCTAGAATCAATTAGAATTGGATTTCATCCCATCCAATTCACCCTAGGAAAATTGACCAACTTTCTGAAGGGTCAATCAATCGACCCCTTGTCATCGATCGATCGATCACGTCGGACAGCTTCTTCTACGAGAAGCTGTTTTCGGCCATTAAAGCTTCCCCAAGATTTTATCTCCGTATCTAAGTCCTACAACCTCAACCAACAACATCTACTCATATAATAAGGGTTCTAAATATCCTAGAACCCGAAACCAACAATTAATTTGGATTAAATCCTAAGTTTCTCCAATTGAAATATTATTGGGGTTTATTTGTTTTAACTCCCGAAAACCTGTTTTATCCACGAAAACCCAACCCAAAATCTTTAGGGTTTGTTAATACCAAACTACGATATGAGATTCATACTCAAAAAAGAATAAAGCAAGTAAACACTTGCCTCGTGGATACAATCCGACGATCAAGAGTCAAATCCCGTGGAGGTTGGATGGAATCTCTCCTTTTCTCCTCTTTTCTCTCCTCTTCTCTCTCTTCTCTCTTTCCTTTCTCTTTTCTCTCTCTGTTCTTTCCCTATCTCCCTCCTTATAAAAGGAGAAAGGGTTTATACCCCTAAAACTCAAAAACGACTCATTTACTCAATTAGGAGCCCTTTTAACTCTAAAATTTCCCGAAACTCATTTTTGACAATCGGACACTCCTTTCTGACTATCTCGACCATTACGAGAATCATGACAGTGTTGAAATTCTCATCAGAGGTACTTGATCGCAAATCACTATTTCAACCCAAAATAAATAAATGCGGTGTTCCCATTAAAATATCATATTTTCTCGCTTTACCCAACGACGACATATTATTAAAATACTCCAATTCATTTACTTAATCCCAAAAGCAAATATTACAGCCATCGACAATGATCTAATCCTTGAAAATCCCAAAATTTACTATTCCGAGAAATTCCCCAAATTCCAATTTATAGTAAATTTTGGGAAAATATTATTTTAATGTCCGCTCCAAACTTAGAAAAAATAATCATTCTCAAATTTTGACAAAAAAATCCACGCCAACACTTAGAAAATATTTTGTAAAAATATCCCAAAAGCTCTAAATGCAAAGTTAAGGTATTTAAAACATAACCTTACCAAAGTAAACTTTGTAGAGTCTTTTTGATGAAGAACTTGATATTCGGATCCGTCTTTGATGCTTGAATGTTCTTGAATTCTCTTCGACGGTGTAGCAGTATATGACATAATAAATTGTTACAGACATTTATAAAAATATGTCCTTACAAATCTTCCGCTATGTCTATGCCGGTACGTACATAAAAACATCTGAATTATTAAATAACAAAATGCCTATACAAATCTACCCTCCTATGAATAAATTTTTAAGATCTCAAATTGTTCTTCAAAAATCTTAATCAAATCTCAAATCTTTTATCATCAGGGTGTGGAACATCCTAATCTTCAATCTTTGTACCCACACACATGAGTTAAAGAAAAAACCTTCGTGACATATCGAGTTTGAAATGATATAAGAATAAATCATTAATAAATAAAATCTCCCCCATAATGCAAAAACTCACCCAAAACATAATAATTCTTTCTCCCCCTTTTTATGATGTCCCCAAATAGACAGATAAGAAGAAACAATCAAAACATGGAGTGTCACAATAAAAATTCATAGCAAACATGGATCAAACTACGCGCATGCAAAGGTATATCTCAAAAACTTTCACAAACTATTTTTGATTTTTCAAAAATTTCATACAAAAATAAGATACTAAAAATCAAACCATGGATTTAAACTAAAGCAACCAAGTCAGGGAAATGGAATGTATGGGTGTGAACACATTCGATAGGTAAATAAACTCAGTCAATCATATGTGCATGTTGCATATGTGTACCCCTAAAGAATGAACATCAAAAGTATCTTTCGGTGTAGAAATTGTTGCATTTAGATGATATCGTCTTATGAAAATCAACAAATCAAAGTCAAAGTCATTTCCACACCAATAACGTCCAAAACTATGTACTGCTTTTTTCAAGACTTTCAAGAACGTGTAAAGCCGTTTTAATTCTCCATCCAAATTCCATCATATATATTTTCTTTTTAGAGGTGTATAAACTAAATTCTCAAACTTTGGAGAATTTTAGAAAAAACCTAATTGGCCCATAATTGGCATGAATTTCTTTTTATTGCCTTTAAATTTTTTCGGGCTCTTTTAAATCTCTTTGGACCCTGGATAATAAAATTCCTCAATTTTTTAGGTCCAATTTAAATGGTGGCATAGTATTCACAAAGGCCAAATGAACTTTTCGCAGTCCTTCCCCATTTTCAAATAAAGTAGACAAACTCACAAATGGCTCTTACATGCAAAAATTTCTTATCAAGTTTTATTGCGCTTGGTTCGTATTAAGGACTGGATTGAAGTGAAATCACCCAACCAACATGTGATAAGACAATCACAATAATCAAACAAATCCATGCACGTGTGCAATAAAGGAAATCATGAGTCAAACATGTAGGGAATAACACCTAATTACATCTTAATGACTCCAAACATTATAAACCTCAAAGATGACATGATATATTGTCTCAAAACACTATCAAATAGTCACATGAAAAATGGAATGATGTTGTGACTCGGTCATCCGAAGTGTCCATCCATAAATGCTGTAAACAAAATACAAAACTCTTTTTGGATTTTTCAAAACTTTTATGAAAAATATTTTTTTTATTTTTCAAAATTTTTAAAAAGCAAAAAATTATACAAAAAGTACATTTCACAATGCTAGCAAACATAAATATCATGAAACAAAAAACTAGCATATGACAAACATGTGAACACAATCATCTATATGATATGGCAAGAGAAGAATCATGTGCAAGAAAACGGGAATCAACTTGTCTAAAACTAGTGACTCTAAAAGTAATTTCCTAATCCAAATAGATGCGAAACGTCGTGTGGGGGATTTAGGAACCAATGGAACACTAGACTTCGACTTCCTAGGACATTTTCCAAGATCAAAACAAAATCTCCTAAGGTGAACTTTCCTACCACAATGTGAACATGTCTAAACGGGTGGAACGACACCTATGGGTTGACCTTTTCTAACATCCTTGAAATTGGTTGACCCTATAAAACAAATAATGGGTTTGTCTTTAACACTAGAAGCATGTGAACAAGATGAGTCATTACCATCACTATCAAACCTACTCGAGTCTGTCAAATCATTTTTTAACTTCAAAATTTTTTACTCAAGCAAAGA
Organism: Sambucus nigra; assembly: GCA_949130495.1. Taxonomy (NCBI): domain Eukaryota; kingdom Viridiplantae; phylum Streptophyta; class Magnoliopsida; order Dipsacales; family Adoxaceae; genus Sambucus; species Sambucus nigra. The sequence continues at coordinate 672,772,429 of OX422215.1, forward strand.
ATTAGACTCTTCCAAAGATAGGGATTTCTTTTTCAAATTTTCAATTAAACCTAATAGTTTATCACCCTCCCCCTCAATTAAAACAAACTTATCCCTAAGAGTCTTTTCACGTGCCGTAAAATCATCGATTAATTTTTTATCCTCGAATTCTTTTTCCAAAAAAAGAACTTTATCATCGCTATTCTTTTTGGACAATTTTAAATCATTAAAGTCACGGTCCAAAGAAATAAGTTTCTCACGATAAAAATCTCTTTGATTTTGAACCGTTTGCAAAAGATCCATCGCCGATTTAAAATGAGAATTTTCTTTCTCCAAAAAATAAATTCTTTTAGCAAACGTCAAATTCAAACTATTTAAATCATTAAAAATTTGACTCGTGTCATCAAAGGGGGGCATCCGATTACATAAGTGCTCGATCGAAAAATTGCGATTTTTCACAAAAGTGATTTTTTTAAAAAATCAATATCACACAAATTTTCTGAAAAATAGGAATACGCGATAAATTAGCTCAACCTGCTCTGATACCAATTTGATGACGTGAGAAGTCAAATTGTATCAGGGAAAAAACTTTAAAAATCAGGATCACTCGATAATTTAGAGTAACCAGCTCTGATACCAATTTGTAAAAACGTATGACTGTGCGATGATTGATTTAAATTAATTCACAAGTTTCCAAGTAAACTTTATTTAATTAGAGTCTATGTTTAAACCAAATCAATTCATCCCATAAAGATGCAACTATGCGTGTGCGCGTGTCATCCCATAAATAAATAAAGCATGTGACGCAAATTTCAGGAAAAATCCCCGAAGGGCAAAACCTTTTATTTCTAGAACTTTGAAAACTTTATAAGACCATTGACTTACATACAACCTGATAATCGCCCACAATTATAATGCACGGTGTCTTCATCAAACCTTCAAAGCAACAACCAGAAATCTACAGTGGTTCACGCACAACTATATCATAAGGATTGTAGCCCAAAAAACTCCGTACAGACTCCCTCCACAATAGCACGTAGCTCTCTGGTCATGGAGTTCTCCCCAAAAAGGATAAACAAAAGGAAAGTGTGTTTTTGAACACCAAAGCAATTCACCAAAGCATATGGGATTTTTGTGAATTGAAAACAAAAAGGGATTAAATCCTAAATAAGAAGTCAAAAAAATTATGCAGTTTCATAATTTTCTGTCTTTCAAAGCGCTAGGACTTCTTAATGAATACGAAACCATTTAATGAGTATTTATAGAAAAATGCGTCGCCTTAGTTGTCGATCTCGTTCAAACGAGAAAGGCATCTCGCGCGAATGAGATACGTGTCGTTTGAATGACATCGTGCGACAATGCCATGTCGTTCGAACGATAGAGAAAAGTCGTTTGAATGACTGTTAAGTCAGAAAATATTATTTTAATGTTCGCTCCAACACTTAGAAAAAATACGCATTCTCAATTTTGACGAAAAAGTCTGCTCCAACATATAGAAAATATTTTGTAAAAATATCCCAAAAGCTCTAAGTGCAAATTTACGGCATTTAAAACATAACCTTACCAAATTAAACTTTGCGGAGCCTTTTTGATGAAGAACTTGATATTCGGATCCGTCTTCGTTGCTTGAATGTTATTGAATGCTCTTTGACAATGTAGCGGTAGATGGCATAATAAATTGTTACGGACATTTATGAAAATATGTCCTTATAAACTCCACTATGGTTTCTACAAGATTCATCTTCAACATCATCTTGTCGAAGACAAATGCATGTACCAAAAAGGGGAGTATTCTTATATCATGAACACACAACAGGGCCCAGGATATGCATATAGGTGTTAATTTGTTTACTCAAATGATTGCATATTTTCAGGGATTTTTAAAATAATTTTAAAACATTTTAAAGCATTTTTAAAATGATTTTTAAATACTTAAAAGAATGCTTTAAATATTGTGGGCTTAACTCGAATTAGTTTTATCCCTCAAAAACTCCATTGGGTAGAATTTGAAAGCACTAGATATTATTATTGACGAGAATTATATTTTGAAAAGTTCTAAAACACGCATTTTTCAATTGATGACATTCCTACTCATGTCGTTCTTATAATGGTTGGATTTGTGTTTTCTCTGTGTCTTAGATGTATGATTCAATATCAACCCTTAGATCAGAAGTTATCAATGTTGTGCATGTAGTTGAGTTATAACCATTTGAGCCACTCAGAGCAAGAATAAAAGCGGCAAATTTCTAGAACTATAGTCTAACGGATCTCAACCATTGATTTACTTCAAAGATTTGGATCCTTCCAAAGCCTGTATAAAAATGACCCTTGAGTTGGCAAATTAAGAACTTTGGTTATTCCTTTAATTCAGAAAAAATAGAGTAGAGAGAAGGTATCGAGATAAAGGAGAAAAAGTAAGGAGAGGGAGAGGGAGAGCAAGAGAGAGAGAGAGAGAGAGAGAGAGAGAGAACCAGTCATTTAATACCAAACCCTAAGTTATCTCAATAGTCAAACACATTTCCTAAATAATTTCTCATCTTAGAAAACCTATATCTTGAGCGTTATAGTTTTTTGTTTTTCCCGTTGGTATTGGTGTGTGGTTTTGGTGATTGAAGAATCTCTTCAACTTTTACCTCTCTTAAGAACCACTCTCCATGTAAATCTCAATTTTCTTTTTAGAAACTTTGAGATTTACTTTGAGATAAATTTCAGGAAATATTTACGGTTTCAATTAATCCTTTTTTGTTTGGATCTTGTGTTGTAAATTTTTATATTTTAGATCCATTCTCAATTTTTAACTAACTTTGAAAAAGAAACTCCTTATAGTCCTAAAGTTTCAGATCTGAAAGCCTTGTTTCAAAAAGTTTAAGTTTCCCAGTTTGTGATATTACTTCATCCATAAATAAGTTTTGAAACTTTGGGATCTATTTTTAGGAAAGATTTTCTTTCAAATTTGAAAATAGTTATGAAGTCTGATTTTCAAAAGATATTTGAAATCTTTGCATGTGTATAGAATATATGTAATTTGTAGGACTTATTTGTATAAATCTATGATTGTAGTGAGTTGCATCTTTTGCATGTAATTATAGTCACTTCACTTTCACTCTCACTCACACACGAATACATAGTTACTGTCATTCATTTGAGAGGTTAAGTTTGTTTGAGCCACACCAAATAAGAAGAAAAGAGGAAGGCCGAGAAGCTATTGTGAAGGTCTAAGAGGTTAGATCCGAAATACTTTAGAGGAGGACAGCTCGTATATGTATAATTTCTATCTTACTATTAGGATCTTGAATGCATGTTTAATGCTTGTAATCTTGTAATATGTGTTTGATTATAGTTGATTTTTTTATATTGAGGTGTAGAGACGTTCGTGAATGTTTCCCATAGTTTTAGGTTTTACCACGTAAAAGTTTTGTCTTATGAGTGTGCTTCTTAACTCTTCACTACTACTGCAACAACATAGACTTAGGTTGAATTTGAAAACCTATTTTCAAGATGTTAAATAACTGCTTCATAATCTTGAAGCACATCTCGTGTTTACTGATTTTATTTTATAAAAGTTTTTCTTCAAAAAGGTTTTTGGAACTTACTCAGCTGTATTAACTAGTGTTAAACAACTTAGTAATGCTTCTCAGTCGTGTAGCTGTTGCATAAACATGAGAACTTGGGAATAATCCCTTAATAAATATCTTCACTCCTTACCCCTTGAAATAGAAGTTTATCATCTTGATCATAAACATTACACTCTTTTCGGTCAAACTTTACGACAAGGTCAGTGTCGCACAGCTGGATAATGCTGAGAAGGTTTGCTTTCAAAACACTAAATGTTTTCCACATTAGAAAACGTAAGTATATTTAATATACCTCATATTATTATGCTATACTTTCTCCCATCTCCAAAAATAAATTTACTTTCCTTATGATACTTTATGTAGGTAAAAGAATGAGACATCACCTGTCACGTGCCTAGAGCACCCACTATCGAAATACCACTATGAGGTAATATGTACCTTAAGAGAAACATGAACAACAAGGGATTTTTTGACATTTTTAGGCACCCAAGAAGTGGTAACCTCTTGTCTACCCTTATTATTGATGGTTCTTGTTGGGATGTTGGAAGTATCTGCTAACGACAAAGATATCTATTGGAATTCTTCCAGTCAACTATGAGATGTAGCAACTGGAAAGGAAATCTTCTCTCTAAGATTAGTAAGATCACTAGTATGACGTGGAACAACATATGTATGTCGTGTCCGACCTAAATTATAACAATACTCCCTCAGGTGTCCTTTTGTCTTAAAAAAGTACTAAAGTACACGGTCGTAGGCCAACCTTGGATTTCCCTTCTTGTCGAACTCTTGTTTGGATTTTTTGTTAGTGGCCATATAGATTCACTTTAAATTCAAAAACCAATTTTAATGCGATATGAGACATGGAAGCAATGTCAAAACCTATTCCCTGGCTTTCACCAAACTATAAGGTGGGGCCAAGTAACATTTTCCCCATCTTTCCAGGTCTATCCTCTGTCTTTTTCTTGAACTCCCGGTCTCTCTCAAAATCATGAGTGAGTTGGGATATAAGGGCTTTAAGTTTGATCCGAGCCTCTACGGATGCACGGAGGTCACTCGTAAGATTAGCCACTTTTTTGTCAAGTCCCCTTTCCCTTTCTCAAAACTACCGTCTCTCCCTAAAAAGTCTCTCTCTCAACGAAAAAACTTTCTCTCTTTACAGAAACTCTCATTCTCTCCACATAAACTTTATATCTCTCTCTCAAGGCAGTGCTAATGGAGGACTCTCTCTCTCTCTCTCTCTCTCTCTCTCTCTCTCTCTCTCTCTCTCTCTCTCTCTCTCTCTCCTCTGCTAAATATTTTTCTAACGCATAAACCCTAAGATCTAACCATTTGTTACTCTTTTATTATTAAATGAATCAACATATAAATCGACGTAAGTGCATCATAGGTCATTGTCGCTCTCACTTGCGGGAGCATCCCCCTAACTCCTATCGTTTTCACTGTTAAGGTGTCCTTGTGATGTATATTCATCATCGTCGTGAGGTGAACTAGAAGTACTCATATGGCTAGCCATGAATGTGATGAAGTTTCATTCATATGGTGATTCGTCTCCAGAATCCACCGACTCCAGCTCATTGTCATCACTAAGTGAGGAATTTAAAGCAGGTCTGCCATTGCCTTAATGTTTCATTTGAGTTGGACACTCAAAAGCTTTATGACCTCTACCGTCATGCTCATAACATCTCTTTTCATCTCTTTTAAGAGTGTCCTTTATGTTTTTATCAATATTTTTTTTCAAATTTTTGTTTCTCAAAATTCTTTTCATCATTAAATTTGACATTATTTTTTAATTTGAGAAATTTCTTAATATTTTTGCAAATAGTTCCAAATAGTCTAAATCAAAATCAAAATCAAACTCAGAATCTGATGATTCTTCCTCTCTCCATTTAGACGACTCTACCATCTTTTTAGATGAATCCTCATCTTTCTTAGACTGGGCTTTTAATGCAATCCCTCTCTCTTTAGGTTTAACTATTTTAGGAAACATATCAATTTAATAGGACTGTAGATGTCCTACAAGATCTTCAAACTAAAATAATACAATATTCCTAATGAGTTAAGAGGAGTGACATTCAGAATAAAATGGGAGGCAATGATCTTAAAATCTTATTAACTACTCAAGTATCTGGAATGTTTTGACCAAGATTAAAGCATGAATTAACAATATCTTATGTAAGTGAACAAAACTCATCAAAACATTCATAACTAAACATGTTTATAGTTTCTAATTGTGTAGTTAAATTTTGCAATTTTGACTCTTTGACTGCATTAGTTCTTTCATGAGTAAGTTGTAAAACATCCAGGCCTCTTTAGGCATGGTGCACATCATAATTCGGTGGAACTCGTTAGGAGGGACGGCTCCAGATATAGTACTTAACACAAGTGAATTACAATTATGCAACTTAAAATCTTCTTCAGTCCACAAAGTCACAAGTTTGGGTAATATATCATTACCAACTACATGAGTGGGTGAAGTACACCCTCTTTCACAAGTGATCCAAACTCTTTCATCAATGGCTTTTAATGCCAACTTCGTACGGTCTTTCTAATATGCATGGTTTGACCCATAAAAAATTGGCATCCGATTCCACTAAACTTATTCTCTTTCAAAATCAATTTTTTGAAGAAAGTGATATTCAGAGAAATTTTGGGGAAAAATTACACGATATAATCATGTACTTGTCTCCAATACCAATTTGAGAGTGCGCTTATGTTAAACGTCCAAACATATTTAATCCAACTAAATTTAAGGTTGGGTTACGACCTAGGACCGTGACCATCATGATAAATAGGCCACGATCATTATCCGTAACCAGTTTTCTTGACCGACTAAGATCTGTGACCATCAGATGATCAGGTATATGGGCCCTGACCACAGGAAGTGGTCACGCCCAATTTGGTCATGGACCAAATCCGCGACCCACAACTTTGGTCAGGGATAAAATCTGTGACCAATCGCCCAGTTTGATGTAGTGTTTTGTCACCATTTTTAATTAAAACCCTAAAACATGCACCTAATTGTTATTGAAAGTAATATGAATTATTTAGTATGCAAATCAAATCAATCATAAGACAAATTTGAGGAAAAATTCCCTGGAGGGGAAAAACCTTTTAATTCTCCATTAACTGTAAATCTTCAACTTATAATTACATAATAGAAATATAATGTTTGGGATGAAAAATACCTTCAGGTGTTAGTTTGAAGTCTTCGACAAGAGATCCCGTAAGAGCTCCAATACTCAGCAATGGAGATAGGATTTTTCTCCATAAGTTTTACTTCATAATGAGTAATATGTATAAAAGAATTTAAGAATGATTAAAATAAATTGTTTTGGATGTTTGGCTGCATCAAAAAGGGTTTAAAACCCTAAAAGATGAAGTCGTAAAGTGCATCAAATATGCAGAGGTGGTGTTTTAAAAGACTTGCAAAACCTGATTTCGTAGTAGGTATTTATAGGCTGAATAAAAAATTAAGGTGATGAATGTCATTAGAAGTCATTCGAACGAATTCTCTATGTCGTTCAAATGACATTGAGTGTCGTCACTAATGACCTAGAAATGACATTTAAAAACACAAAACAGTACGTGGTTGTTTGAGATAAACAAGAAATTACCCTTTGTGCGACCCTTCAAACGACATGTGATGTCATTAGAAGCGGTCGTTTGAATAACATGTCAATGTCTTTGAACGACATTGCCTTATCATTTGAATGATAGGAGTGAGAAAATATTATTTTAAACATCGCCTACAAGTTTTCAAAAATAATTTTGACTAAAAAAAAATGCCTCACTTTGACAAAAACATTTCATCAAAAATATCCCAAGTAAATAGGTGAACTTTAATAACTCCAATTAAACATTATACCTTTTAGGATAGTGGAGTTAATGGGAATAATTGAGACCGATTAAGGGTGCAATGTCAATGATGGGTGCGTGCTGCTGATGCATGATGATAAGAATTTCGATGATGGACATCAAGGTTGAGCGTGTGAAGACGTGATAAATGTATTGGTATACGACATATTAACCATGATCTACGAAAACTAAGAAATTCCTAGATTCTATATGGACATTTATAAATTCATGTCCTTACAAATATTTTGTTAGAGGACTAGTACTTAAGTGTATGTTGTGAAATATTTCAAAGGAAATTTCCATTTAACCCCATAATATTCTTGTTTCATCATCTTCACATTATAAACTTCAATTATTTTTATTTTATAATACTTTATATGAGATGTGAGAAAATTTATCCCTTTAAAACTTTTCATACAAATTATTTGTTCCCTTAAACTTAAATACTCACAAGTAAACTACAATAATAAACTTTAAAATTATAGAGAAAATTAAGACCACATTTGTTTTGATTTCCAATAAGGCATTGCTTAGATTGTATCTTCATCATTCAAATTGATCATTTATTTTAAATTTTTTGAATCTATGTACATGTATATATGATCTTTTTTCATATACATGACATTATGGTATTACCTCCCTAATTTAAAACTTACTAGAATACATTAGAAAACCTTGTTACAATAAGTAACATTATTACAACACTAGAAACATTATAGGCAAAATAGGATTTTTGGGAGGAAAAGTTTGTCCAATGCTTGAGTCGTGTAGAAATGGAATGGTGCAACCCACCAAACTGATAATAGCATACTGATTAGATCCCATTAATGCACATATACAATAACATTTATAGGCAATTTATATCCCCATAGGTGTTATTTTTTCCATTTATGCTACTTTCATATTCACCATCTCATTTTTCTCTTTATAAAATGAATATTTTTAGTGTTTCAATGTCTCTATACTTGACGATCAAGTCAACATATGATTTGGATCATGTTTGGAGAATTCAAAATGTTTTTACTCAAGTAGGAGCATAGGGGAAAACCTTAGCATGATCAAATTAGCCAAAATAGAATTCTTAGATTGCAAAATTAGATCTCGGTATAACAAATAATAATCCTAGGGCCTTAGGAAAATGGAGCTGAAAATGGAAAAATCATGGTCATGTCAAGATCGATCTAGACCACACCAAATTCAATCCTAAATAGGTAAAATTAATCATAGACATTCCAAGATCATGTCAAGATAGATCTTGTTCAAGTCAATCTTGGTCAAACTTTTGTAAGGAAAATTCAATTACACAGCTGAAGTACAAAAACTCCGAATATATTTTACTTCATTCTAGCTTAGAATTTAGAGATATTTGTTACTAGTAGTGTTGTATAGAGAGGTATAAAAAGAGAAACAATATATTTTATACTTTCTGATGTTAAAAGAATAATAAAGCCATATTTTCATCAAAGATTTATGGTTTGATTTCTTTCCTGTATCTCGACTGCTATTTATTTGGATTTTTTTACTTATGCATCTCTAGATTTATATTGCTAGGATGGTCAATTAATGATGGATCGTGCTTAATTACTCTTCGATTGATTATATGATGTATTAATCGGTGACATGGAATTAATATTTTGGAAATTTCTCGCCATCCATATTGTCAAGCAACATGGATAGTTAGTTGGATCTCTGCAATTCTTATTCAATTAATTTTAAATGTTCACCTTAGATATTAATTATGTTTTGTTTGATAAAATGTTCACATTTTATCTTTGTTTTTTCATAAAGATTCTCTAATTATATACATCTCTATGATCAATCGATGATTTTTGTTTAAGATTCATATTCGATTGATGATCCCTAACATTCGTTTACTTTTAATTTACTCTCACTTAATTCCAAAAATATTCAAACTACAGTTAAACTATGCTCTACCTGCTTGGGAAAATGTCTCTAATAGTGTAAATGGTGATTATTTTTACCAATCCATGCAAAATATGACCCCGCACTTAGAGGGATCTATTACTTATACGGGGCTTGCACTTAGGCTAGTAGCACTCACATTTAAAACACTATAATGTACATTACTTATGAGGGAAAGAATTATCGAGGGAGCATACATGATGTGTTTTAAGGAAACTAAAAAGATAAACACCACTCGTGATTGTGACTATGAATAGGAAAAACTATATTAAAAAAGAAAAATAAACTTATATTACAAGATAGGGCTTGATAGGTAGTCAATATGCTTATTACTACAAAGGGATTTTCTATGTCATCAATTTTCTTATTTAAAAACCTTGTGATTTTCTAGGTCTTAATATGTTATTAACATTTGTGTGCATTAACAATGTGGTGAGAAAACGCCTATTCTAATCCCCGTAGCCAATCCTTTACTAAAATAAATTAAGATCTATGTATGGTTCATTATCAACGTCACTATCGCGATCACAATATAATATAAATAATAGGAACAAAGCTATCAAATTAAAAATGAATGAATAATCCCCATGCATCAACAGATAATAAAAGTGAACTGAATAAACAATCGGTCACCAAATAAACAACCAAGATAACTGAATAAATAAATCGAGTATTCAAATATAAATTTCCGACAGTAATATAAAAGCATATCCATCAATGGTCAACATGCCTAAAACGAAAATGACTGATCGTATCTAGATAAAATAGATTGAGGCGTCTAAACAAAGATTTAGCGTCCATAGCTATTGTACGGTAGGAATGAATCTACCCATGCGGTCCTGACTACTGGTAATACACAGTTGGGGCATAAAAATAAAAATAAGGAAAAATAAAAGCCAACAGGTCAAAAACCGTAATGTATAAAATATTTTGCAAGTAGATAATTGTTTTAAATTGATTAAAATAGCACTCTATTAATTTCATAATTAATCAGTTTCACTCACATGACATAAACCTCACCGCTCAACTATAGTGCGCACCTAACATACGTAACCGCTATATAATCCCAACACTGCTAATGAAACACCCACGCCCATTATTTGTATCTTATTCCCTGTAGTGTGTATGCCTTTGGGCAATATATTGTGTATTGTGGATGAATATTCAATTTGAACCATCCTCCGGGCCTTTATGTATGTCGAATTGGAGTTTGTTAAGCTTAAAGTTTATATAGTGTATTTTTGTAGTTGCTCGAATGAGGTGAAGTTTTCGTTCAAACGAGGTTCATAGGATCTTCAAACAACTAAGAAATCCCCACATTCGAAGGAGATACATCATCATTCGAATGAGGGGGTATTTACCATTTGAACGAGGAATATCTCTCATCAGTTTTAAGCCTACAATCTTTCCTCATTAGTAACTCATTATGATTCTCGTGCAAACGAGAGGGATCTCATTCAAATAAGGTCTAATGTTGTTAGAATGACCCGAACAAAATCTGGAAAATATTTACATTTTAATGTGATGTCGTTACATGGGGTGTTGGATTTATTATGCTATCGAGATCCCAGTGGACCATATCAAAATGTGAGTTTAACCATAGGGTAAAGATATAAGTTTTGCGGGTTAAATAGGAAGAAAGAGAGGGGAAAAGGGCATTCTTCCATAATATTTTTAGAGATCTCTCTCTTTACACACATTATTCCATTGCTCTACACGCATTATTGAATTGAGCAAGTTAGAGATTTCAAGCAAGATTTGCAGGACTTTTGGGGCATTCTTAGAGTAGAGCTTTTCTTTTATCCTTGTTCTCCTCTTCAAAATTTAAGGTATGGTTTTCGTCCTTGTATTTTCAAGATTTAAAGGCTATTAAATGGATGTTGGAGTAGTTTATTTTGCAAAGTATTTTCTAGTTTGTTTATTTGAAAGGTTTCTTTCAAAAATTATATTTTTGATTAAGACCTAGTTTAAATAGCTTTTGAAGAACAAATGTTGTGTCAATATAAAAAATGAGGAAATAAAAATGAAGATATATTTTTCATGCAAACATAATGTTTAGTTTCATATTAAGGTTTCTAGGCTTAAAACATCTAAAAATGCTTAAAATATCATTGCATGAGAATGCTAGAAATATTAACCCTAAAAAATGTTGTAAGGTGAAGAAGAAATGATGTTTAATGTAATATTGGGGTATAAGGGTGAAATGAACATTTTTGTAAAATGGTCTTAATGACATTAAATATATTTCTTGGAAATAAATATTAGATCAGTGATTTTTGAATATAAAATCAAGAAAGAAATATGCCTTTCACAAGGATTTGTAAATAAAGGTTAAAGGTGGAATTTTGAAAAAATTATAGGATTATCATGGATTGATTTCCTCATTTGACCTCGTGGGTTGGTTTTTATGAAAAGAGAATAAATGAACTTAATGGCATGAAAACTGTTAAACTAAGGAATAATGTGGACATTTGTAAAAATGTTACAACACATTTAATGTGGAATTGAATGAGACAAGAAAATAATTAAGAAGGAACTGAAGCCCTGAGGTGAAAAACACCAGATCACGGGCCTGAGGATATGGTAGCATAAATGGCGATGTGGATCTCGTTAAAGTATGCAGATATTTGTAGGATTCCAAGAAAAGATAATGAAAATGAAATGAATACTGTTGTGTGTAATGAATGTGAATTATGACAACCTAATAAAAGGGATACTAAGGAATAAAATGTTATAAAATAATCTTTAGATCCCGTAAAGTGTGGTATAAAATGGTTAAGTGTGAGTATGGGCATATCACTCAAGTGAATTTCATGGTAGTTGAATTAATACTAGATACATGGTTAAATGTGTCTGAAATTGTTTAAAATACATAATTTTATGGATAGTATTTATGTTGAAAACGTATACCTTCGTATTATCCACTTCCCAGAGCATTGGATCACCCTGCCATCTAGGTTAAAAACCCCATCCCCCTAGGGTATAATGATCGTTGGAATCTCTACCATTATTTGAACTTGTTTTATGAAGCATTGGGTTTGAATATTAAGTACTTTTATTCAAGCTTTTTTCCATGTGATGTAATAAGTAAGGGACAGTTATGATTTTTTCTTACTTCTTTAGCATTATGAGATTAAATTGATTTTTATAAATGAGACGTATTAATTAATTTACTTACTTAAAGTGGTCACTTATTTATCCAATTAAAAGCAATAATTTTAATTATTAAAAATTGTTCTTATAGAGTTTTTCCCATATGATAAAACTAGACTTTCCTGTCCCCCTTTAACTCCTTGGATCAGTGCAGATTGACCAAATAATAACCAAAACCCAGGTTGGGGCATTACAAAATTGATGTAATAGGATCGATGGCTGTCAAAGAGTTTTAATGCTTTCTTAATGAGCTTCCTTTATACATTTCCATTTTAGTTACTATTTAAATTAACCACTTCCCTTATCGCTTTCATTTGATTTTGTATCCTTGTGTATTGAACTTTTATTTTTGTGTATATGACTCCATACCTTGAGGTGGCTAGACGTTTAGGAAACAACGATCTTAGATGAATGAAAAAATCCATGTGTCAGATTGTAGTCTCCCTATCAAGAAAATAAAGGACTAACCATAGTGGAACGGTTAAGAGCATTACCTCTGCGTCCATCTTGAAGGATTTCAGGAGGCTAAACCCAACCACCCTTAATAAGGAAACTGGCCCCGATGATGTAAAAGAGTGGATTGATAAAATCACTCCAGTCATGGAGATTCTTAATGTGTGATATGGGGACAAATTCAAGCTAGCTACATTTTAACTAACTAAAGAAGCACAACACTGGTGGACCTCCCACTCCTCGAGTGCGATAGAGGCCATAGAATGGGCAGCTTTAGAGTTATCTTAATGGACTAATACTTTTCCTAGGCATTTAAGTAAACCATTAAAGATGAGTTCCTTCACTTAATTCATTGGAAAACTCGTGTTAACGAGTATCTGGTTAGATTTGAAATCTTGTGTAAGTATGTGGACTTAGTTCACATAAATGAGGCTAAGAAGACTAGGCATTTATAAGGGCCTTAACTTAGGTATTCTGCGGATCTTAATGATATAGATCAACCAAACATCAGGTCCATAGTAAACAATGCTATTATGCTACAGTTTGATGCTAAGGATGGAAATTCCATCATTGAGAAGATGAGGGAGCCTATTAGTTCATAGGGTGGTAGTTACAAAAAAAGCAAAAGATGGGCTCAAGGCTTCTTTATGAAGCTGAATTACACTATGAGGGTTAGCTAGTAATCCACATAGTGTACTGATGATAAGGGTCTTGTAGCAACGAACGAGAGGAATTTTTTTTCTTGTTGATCCCCTGGTCACATCAAAGGGATTTCTTCTAGAGAGTGTCAAGTAATCAAGAAATTAGTTAGCAGATTGTCAACTATTACTTAGTCGGAGTTCTAGCTACATGGGCTAACCCACAAGTAGAAGCAATAGTATATTTCCTCAGGCTATCATCATCCGAAGATGCATAACATGGATGGTACACATCTTAGCCGACGGTAGAGTATCCAGAATTTTGATCAGTTGCTCGACGTTAGGAGCATCATGTTTAACCCTAGACACGCCTATGCCATGCCACAGTATATAGTGACTTCCGGTGATCCGTTTGTGATGGAAGGTCCGTTTATTTTTCTCTGCACATAGGTTAAAGATTTATTTTATTCAGCCACATCACATTTGATCATTTCAAACTCATTAGCATTTAGTTTGGGATTAGAGGTAGATTCGTTTCATCCTCTTACTTTCATAAAACTTTCGTTTGGCGGTAGTGTAGTTCTTCGTAGGGTCTATTGTATTTTCTTATTTATGAATGGACACTATATTCCGGAGTATGACTTGATTCTCGTGGACATGGATGGGTTCAAGGCGATCCTTGGTATGTATTGGATATGGTGTTTTGACGTTACCATCGAATGACATCGACACAAAGTCTCTGTGTCTCTTGTATATATGTCCCACCATTAATTTAATAGCGAGAAGGACATTGGTTATCCGTGAAACTTCTCTATTGTACATGAAAAAAAAATGGTACTATGGTTGGTTGAGTAGTATGGTGGCTCAGGATGAGCCGAATGGTATGTTATGGACTATCCGATTGTGCCAGAGTTTCCTAATGTGTTCTCAAATGATATTTCTAGTTTACCTCCATATCAATAGGTTGATTTCTCCATAGAGATGAATCAGGGCATCTCGCCAATCTCTATACCACCTCATAGGATGTATCCCGCCAAATTATAAGAGCCAAGTGTCCAGTTGGATAAGTTTATCAGTAACGATTTCATTTGCTCTAGTATGTCATCTTGGGTTCCTCCAGTTCTCTTTATTAAGAAAAGGGACAACACTTTATGACATTGCATCGACTACAAACAATTTAATAGGGTAACAATGTAGAATAAATTACCTAGTCCTCATATCGACAACTTCTTCGACCACTTGTGTGGGGCAGGAAATTTCTCAAAATTAACCTTACGTCAGAATACCATGAGTTACCTATCCGATAGGAGTATATTCCTAAGACAGTGTTCCAAACTCTCTCTGGGAACTATGAGTTTCTAGTGATACCCTTCGATGAACAACATATATCACCCTTACTTATACCAGTTTGTTAGGGTCTTTGTGGATGATATATTGCTCTATCTGTCATCAAATGTAGACCACGGTGATCACCTTTACATGATGTTGTAAGTTCTTAGGGAGAACCAATTATATGCCAAATTTATCAAGTATAAATTATGGATGGATGAGGTCAATTTCCTTTCCTATGTGGTTTCCCAAGAGGGAATTTCCATCGACACTTCGAAGGTGGGGGGCATTCTAGGTTAGAATAGGCCAAATATAGTCAACGAAGTGCATAATTTTTTGGGTTGTATGGTTACTAGTGTATGTTTGTGCAAGACTTCTCAAGGGTTTATTACCCCTCACCATGTTGACTCGGAATGATGTACACTTTAGATGGTTTGGGGAGGTATGAGTCGGCCTTTCAAGATTCGAAGGCTAGGTTAATTTCTGCTCCCGTTCTTATCCTTCCAGAGCATAAGAATAATTAGATCTTTTATTATCATTCTTACAGGTTAGGTCTCGGCGCGGCGCTAATGCAAAAAATTCAGGTAGTCATTTTTATGTATCCCATATGTTAAAGGAGCATGAGAGGAATTACTCACCCATGATATTTAACTAGTCATTGTGGTGTTTGCACTTACAAGCTAGAGGTCTTACCTGTACGAGGAATGATTTCAGTTATTTTTTATCATAAGAGCCTCTAGTATATTTTCACACGGTGTGATCTAAATCTCCGTCGAAGATGATGGATGAAATTGATGCAAGACAATGACTTTTACTTAGAGTATCATCTCAGTAAGGCTAATGTGGTTGTAAATGCTCTTATTTTAAAGTCATCCTTAGTCTGTTAGCGATAAAGTGTCAAGGAGCAAAGATGCTCAAGGATCTATGGATGGTCAATCAGTATGTCTAGTAGGGTTATGATAGGGCATACTTTTGTGGTGTGGGGGATAGGACACTCATTTGGTAGAAAGTTATAGATGTCCAGTCATGTGACGATGAGTTTACACATTATTAATACCTAATTGAAAGTGGTGAGGTATTCGACACTCTTACTATGGACAAGAATATTTATGGGAAACCTAAGGACAAATTGATTCTTCTAATGAATTATGAGCTTTAGAATGACGTGATGGTGGAGGCCTACGAATTTCGCTTCCATATACATCGAGGGGATAAGAATATATATAAGAACCATTTAAATATTTCTAGGGGTTCGGTATGAAGAGGGATGTGGTAATGTATGTAGAAAAGTGTTACACTTATCAATAGGTGAAGGCTGAGTTGTGACACCATGCCTAATTAATCCCGGGTGATCAATCCTAAATCAAGTTAGAACAGGTTTCTTAGTTGGTTCATTCTTAGCATCACTTCTATCTTTTTAATTACTAACCACCTAAGTGAGAAAAGTAGACTGGTGCCAATTTTTATCTTTCAATTAATTAAATGAAACTCAAGCGGAACATAAAATAATACACAATCACAGTTAACCATCCACAAATAAAATACCTAACCGAATAAACCATTGGTCCCAAATATTCAATACAAGTAAGGACAAGGAAACAATCTCAAGATGTATAATACTAATAAATGAAATGTGAGCAACATGCTCAAATAACTACTAAAGAGTCTCTACACGAATCAAGGAATGAGGTGTCTATAAAAAATCCCGCAATATCCACATGTGCTGCAGCAACGGATACCTGGAATAGTGTCAAGCCTGGCGTCCCTGTGGGTGGACACCTAATGGGTTTTTAAATTTTTTTATAGCAAGGATTAGTACCCAAAAACATTTGAAAACATTTAATAAATGATTAACTTGCAGTAATAAATAAATATGCATGCTCTTCATATTCTAGTTAAGGATATCCTCACCCATCCTCTAATGTGCACTACTAATGCCCTAATTTAATTTACCTAGGTCCTACTCTCCTGACCTGATAACTTATGTAACCCTTTGAAATTAACCTACTCTAACCGACTATGCCTTAAATCATGATTTTTAAGTTATTATAAACATCAACTTAATCTAATCATTACCCCTTCTAATTTCATATAACACTCACACCTGTTATGCATATAATACATTTTTCACAATGTGTTAATTATCCCATATATAATTATTTACCTAATTATATATTTAATCATATTACAGTATTCACAAACATACTGAAATAACATTTAATACTAACATCCGGCCGAGTAAAAATACTCACAAAATATAAATTCTCTAAAGTGTTATCCCACTAGGTATATTCACATAACCTAGTTACCCAAATCCGAATCGCTCACTAATTTGGTTAAACATATGATTTGAGATGGTCATATTCCTTCCCTGAAAGTGAGATGCCCCTCACCCCATATAACGGACACTATGACCTGGGAATATACTCGCCCTACTCCTCAAGCTAGGGGATTCATACACTACGTGAAACCTCCCCCTATAGCACTAGAGTATATAATAATAATATTCAATCTCTGATATTAATGCACACACTATATACATATACTATCACACACCGTATAAATATATATATATATATAAACATAAAATGTCCCGGCTACACCGTGTACTAAATCCATAGCACAAGCCTATTTAATTTATTAGGAGTTTATGGTCCAACCCTAATTATTAATTAATTTGCACATTAATTAATTTAGTCACCTTTGGTGTCGCCCCCACCATAAATTAGGACTTACTCTCGTATCCCGAAATAACCTCACCTGAGTGTAAATTCCCGACTCCCGAATTTATAATCATGACGTGTCACCCAAAAACTACCTCAAATCCTAACTAACTTTACTCACGATTAATTAGATTTAAACTCATGCATTAATTTCTCAGTAATTAATTACATAAAGATTATTATATAACTTCCCTCTTATATACATACCTCGGCGAATCTTCCAAATTCTGCCGACCTTCGATCGATCGACCCCAGACCTTCGATCAATCGACCGAGCAGGTCTTCGTCTTCTTCGCGATGACAGAATCAGCCATGGACGAAATTTCTCAAACCCTAGTTTCTTCTACCAGCAACCTCAAGCCCTCTTAACCTTAATACATGTTAGAAAACTTATTAGGGATCTCCAGAATGTCCACCAACATTATTAATTCGTCTATTAACTACAATTTCTAAATTTGGGGAAAAATTTATCTTTAACCCTTAACCCATTTACAACCCAAGTTCCATCATCAAATCCGTTTTTAATTGTCCAGATATGATCCTACCAGATATGCATCAACTTATAACTATCAGGTTTTATATGAATCCTCATTCAAATTCATAAATCAGATTATTGTTTTTCAAAATCCCATGTTTATGCCATGAACACCCAAAATGAATTTTAATCAATCAAATCACATGAATATGAATTTAAAAACAGATTTAATACTATTCAAGTTATCCACTTGCCTTAGGTTTCGTAGTGTTGATTTGGAGATGAATTCCAAGGTTGAAGATGACCCTTGTTGGCTCTCTAGTGATCCCAAAACGTCTTTAACTGCTATTAGCGTTCCTTAACACACTTAGCCTTTTACTAAACTGACCTCAGTCGTTTCCTTATTTCTTCTAATTTAAAAATTAACCTAAATCCCGTTTTTTGCCTAATGGGCCAAGCGAAAGTGACCCAAATGCCCCCGTGTGGGCCCGACTATGTCTGAAAACGCCCCGTGACCCGTTTACTACCCCGAGGTACACTTTTCCGACTGTCTCGACCCATCCGGACTCAACCGTACACTCAGAATTGGTATCCGGATTAATTTATAAAAATACTTATCCCCCACCCCCCTTTAGTCCATACCGACTCCCGGTTGAGATAAGTACAGACCGTGTCATTAATACTCAAAATGACGTAAATAAATTATTAGTATTCACTTAGTAAATAAATTCCCCTAAATATTAACCATTTACTCCCCGATTAATATTTAAATATATTTTTCCATAATTAATTCATTTAAAATTAAAACACACTAGTAATTTAGAATTTCTGAATTAATTAAATATTAAATGCACCAAAAATACGAGGTGTTACATACTCCCCCCCTTACAAAGGAATTTCGCCCCCGAAATTAGGTCATACATGTGATGAAAAGCTCTGGATATTGTTCCCACATATCCTTCTCCAGCTCCTAGGTAGACTCGTCAATGTTGTGATGACCCCACTGTACTCTAAGTAGTGGAACAACCTTGGATCGTAAATTACACTCGCTACGATCCAGAATAGCCACCGGTCTCTCCTCATATGAGATGTCTAGCTGAAAATCAATTTCCTCGAGTGGAATGTGCCAGAAGGCCCTCTCGCTCCTACGATATTTCTTCAGCCATGCCACATGGAACACGTCGTGTATCCGCCGAAGGTGCTCCGGTAATCCCAGCCTGTAGGCTACAGGCGCCACCTTCTCGATAATAGGGAAAGGTCCCGCGTACCTCAGTGCTAACTTACCCTTCTTGCCGAACCTCATCACCCCTTTCATAGGGGACACCCGGACCACTACCTGATTCCTAACCTCTAACTCCACATGTCTCTTGGAAGCATCAGAATAACTTTTTTGCCTATCCTGAGCTATCTGAATCCTCCCTCGGATCAACTCTATCTTAGAAGATGTCTCCTAAACAATCTCCGGCCCTAATAGTTTGTTATCCCCCACCTCTAACCAACAAGCGGGTGAATGACAAGGTCTCCCGTATAGTGCCTCGAATGGTGCCATGCCGATCGTGAATTGGTAAGAGTTGTTATATGCAAACTCTACCAAAGGAATATATTTCTACCATCTACCCCCAAAGTATAATATGCACATTCTGAGCATATCTTCCAGCATCTGTCGGTCTTTGGGCTATGGGTTGTACTCAAACGTAACTCCGTGCCCATGGCCTCCTGAAAACTCTGCCAAAAGTGGGCCACAAAGATATTGTCCCTATCTGACACAATATTTATCGGTACCCCGTGCAGCTTAACAATCTCTTATATGAATAGCTGCACATAACGCATCATCTCAAAGTCTGTGCGAACCTGCAGGAAGTAGGCCACTTTGGTCAACCGATCCACAATGACCCATATGGAATCGTGGCCCTTCTACGATGTCGGTAACCTTGTAATGAAGTCCATGGAGATGTTCTCTCACTTCCACACGGGAATTTCAAGTGGTTGTAGCATTCCTGATGGTCTCTAATGGTCAACTTTCATGAGCTAACACATGGCACATTTCGAAACAAACTCTGTTATGTCCCGTTTCATTCCTTCCCACCAATACTGCCTCCTCATATCTTGATACATCTTATCCCCACTGGGATATACCGCTAATTTTGACCCATGAGACTCTGTGATAACAGCGTGACTCAACTCCTCATCCTCTGGCACAATTAACTTTCCATTAAGGTGTAAGCCTCCCTCCGAGCTCACCGAGTAACCCTCTGCTCCCTCAGCTAGTAACTGGTTCACCCTATCTCGGTAGGTCTGATCCTCTGCCTGAGCCCTCACAACTCGCATAATTATCTCATGTGTGATGGATAACGCTGACATACAAGCCCTGGCTACATCATCCTCATATCGACGTTCTCTCCACTACGCTTTCCAGACTTCTGATATTTCCCCAGTCGGTCTCCGACTCAATGCATATGCTACCACATTAGCCTTACTAGGATGATACCGAATATCAAACTGGTAGTCTTTCATGAATTCTAGCCATCGCCTCTGCCTGATATTCAGATCTTTCTGAGTGAAGAGATACTGAAGTGATTTGTGATCCGTGAATAATGTGAACTGCTCTCCTAGAAGATAATGTCTCCGTATCCTCAAAGCAAAAATGATCGTCGCTAACTCCAGGTCGTGAGTGGGGTAATTCATCTCACGGGGTTTTAGCTTTCTGGAAGCATAAGCTATAGCCCTTTCCTCCTACTGAAGCACACCCCCAAGTACTTGTAAGGATGCGTCACTATAAACCCGATACTCTAATCCTCCTTTTGGTAATGCAAGCACGGGTGCAGATGTCAACTTTTCCTTTAACTCATCGAAAGCTAATTGACAATGATCATTCCGAGTGGAAGGTACCCCTTTTCGGGTCAGATTCGTCAAAGGGACAACAATCTTTGAGAATCCTTTGATGAATTGCCTGTAATAACCGGATAATCCCAGAAAACTGGGCACTTGAGTCGGTATCGTGGGCTGCCCCCACTCCCTCACCGCCGATACTTTACTCGGATCCACCGCAATACCCTGGTCTGACACCACGTGGCCAAGAAACTGAGCCTCCCATAGCCAAAATCCACACTTACCGAATTTGGTATAGAGCTGGTGATCCCGCAATGTCTGTAACACTATACGCAGGTGCTCTGTGTGCTCCTCCTTGGTGCACGAGTAGATCAGAATGTCATTAATGAACACGATGACAAACTGATCGAGAAACTCCCTAAAAACCCTATTCATGAGGTCCATGAACACTGTTGGTGCATTGGTGAGCCCGAGTGGCATCACCCTGAACTCATAAGATCCATACCGTGACAGGAAAGCAGTCTTAGGAACATCCTCCTCTCGGATACGTAGTTGATGTTATGTCGACCTTAGAGAAGTAAGACGCCCCGCTCAACTGGTCAAATAGATCATCAATCCTAGGCAACGGATAGTTATTCTGTATCATGGCCTTATTCAGCTCTCTATAGTCCACGCATAACCGTAGTGAGCCATCTCTACTTTTCACAAACAACACTGGTGCACCCCACGGCAATGTACTCCGCGGAATAAAGTCCAACGAAATCACTACTTCCTGTGAGGTTTCCTCCTTGATGTAATGCAGGTATGTACGCGACCCGCCATCAGGTAGCAGTATCGCTATCAGGAACATCTCCTGTCCCGGAATGGAGAACACTATTGTCCTCTTGTAACAATCTATAGTCGTCCGATATCCTGCCAATCAATCCATACCCTAGTATGACATCGTTCCCCTCAATATCTAACACTAAGAGGTCTGCTGCTAAGCTAAGTCTTTCAATTAAAATGTCTGTTCCCCTACAAATAGGGTGAATTAAAGCCCCTTTGTCTACTGGAGACTCTACACATATACGAAGACTACCCGCTGTTTCTAATAACCCAACCTGTCTATCAAAATTAAATTTAATAAATGAATGTGATGCTCCCGTGTCAAAAAGTATGCTACCCTCATGACCATGAATGAAAAACATACCCTCAACTGCTGGCGGCGCCTACTGTGCTGGAGGATTGGGAATATCCCGGACGTTATACACCCACCCCTAGTGCATCTGCCCCTGCTGCTTTAGGGAGGGTGGGGCTGGTGCTGCTGGCTGCATCTGCCCCTGCTGCCCTTTTTGGGCACCTTGATGATGGCCTCTGCCCCTTTGTGGGCACTCCCTCTTGAAGTGTCCTGGCTGGCCACAGACAAAACAGCATCTCTGATCATTCCCTTGTCGTTGGCCCTGATGTGGCTGGCCCTGATGGCCTTCCCCATTGTTCCCTTGGCCTTGACGGCCCTGAGGAACCTGTTGTTGTTGATTCGGTCCCGGCTGCCCCTGCCTAAATCCCTGACCTCTCGTTCGGGACCCACCAGGTCTAAATTTCTTAGCGTGACTCCCCTTCTGGTTATGATCTGCTACTGAGTACCACTCGTGTCACCACCAATAACCGCCTTGCCCTACTGGCTTGACTCACCTGCTTTTTTACTCCCCTTCACATGGAAACGATGATCCTCGCAATGTGCGAGGGCGACATTAACGACATTTGTATAAGTCATTAACTTTGGATTCCTAATCAAATGCTGCCTGATCCTCCAGGCTAAGCCATTAATGAACTTTGACTTCTTTCATTCCTCGTTGCTCACCTCATTTGGCACAAAGTTCACCAAAAGGGTGAACTCTTCCTCATAGTTTGCCACTGACCGGTCACCCTGTACCAACTCACTGAACTTCTTTCTCATCTCAGCCTCTACCGCTGGTGGAAAGTAATTGTGGTCGAACCACACCCCAAATTCGAATGTCATCATCAAATTTCGCTCGTCAGCGGTGGTAACTGACTCCCACCATTGTAAGGCTTCCTCCGACAGAATAAAGGAAGAAATCATCTGCCTCTTCACATCGGCACACTCCAACATGCGCATATGGCACTGAACATTCTTCTTCCAGTCACAAGCCTCCACCACATCGGTGATACCTCGAAACTGAGGTGGGTGACCCTTCAGAAAGGTCTCCCTAGCTCGTTGCTAAGACGGTGGCGCCACTGGAGCCTGGACTGCTGGTGCCACTGGAGGCGGTGCCTGGGTCTATGGAAAGTGAGCTTCCATAGCTCGCATTTCTGTTTCGACCGCCTGGGCCACTGTCACTGCCACCTAAGTAGTGGAAATCAACTCGGGTGGTGGTGGTGGCGGTACTTGTGGCTCCTGGTGAGACTCCCTGACCTCGTTCCTAGCCTCAGCCCACTCCGCTTTCTGCCTCTTTGGTGGCATCTGAAATAGATTGAATTGTATAAGTACACAATTTACACAATAATATACACAGCAGAAATACGATATCTCACAAGCGAAAATGAATCAGCAGTCCTAATAATGGGGCTCTATAACAACCGAGTGCTACGCTAAAACGTAGAAAGCCGCACAGATCCTAAGGACACTAGAACCTGATGCTCTGATACCATCTGTGACACCCCGCCTAATTAATCCCGGGTGATCAATCCTAAATCAAGTCAAAACAAGTTGCTTAGTTGGTTCATTCTTAGCATCACTGTTGTCTTTTTAATTACTAACAACCTAAATGAGAAAAGTAGACTGGTGCCAATATTTATCTTTCAATTAATTAAATGAAACTCATGTGGAACATAAAATAATACACAATCACAGTTAACGGAAATAACTATCCACAAATAAAATACCTAACCGAATAAACCATCGGTCCCAAATATTCAATACAAGTAAGGACAAGGAAACAATCTCAAGAAGTCTAATACTAATAAATGAACTGTGAGCGACATGCTCAAATAACTACGAAAGAGTCTCTACACTAATGAAGTAATGAGGCGTCTATCAAAAATCCCGCAACATCCACATGTCTTGCAGCAACGGATACCGGGAATAGAGTCAAGCCTGGAGTCCTGGTGGCTGGACACCTAAAAGGTTTTTTAAATTTTTTAATAGCAAGGGTTAGTACCCAAAAACATTTGAAAACATTTAACAAATGATTAACTTGCAGTAATAAATAAATATGCATGCTCTTCATTTTTTAGTTAGTGCCGTACTCCCTTGAGAATATCCTCACCCCTCCTCTAATGTGCACTACTAACGCCCTAATTTAATTTACCTAGGTCTTACTCTCCTGACCTGATGACTTATGTAACCCTTTGCAATTAACCTACTCTAACCGAGTATGCCTTAAATCATGATTTTTAAGTTATTATAAACATCAACTTAATTTAATCATTACCCCTTTAAATTTCATATAACACTCACACCTGTTATGCACATAATACATTTTTCACTATGTATTAATTATCCCATATATAATTATTTACCTAATCATATATTTAATCATATTGCAGTATTCACAAACATACTGAAATAACATTTAATACTAACATCCAGCCGAGTAAAAATACTCACAAAATATAAATTCTCTAAAGTGCTATCCCACTAGGTATATTCACATAACCTAGTTACCCAAATCAGAATCGCTCACTAATTTGGTTAAACATACGATTGGAGGCGGTCATATTCCTTCCCTGGAAGTGAGATGCCCCTCACCCCATATAACAGACGCTATGACCTGGGAATATACTTGCCCTACTCCTCAAGATAGGGGATTCATCCACTACGCGCAACCTCCCCCTATAGCACTAGAGTATATAATAATAATATTCAATCTCTGATATTAATGCACACACTATATATATATACTATCACACACCGTATATATATATATATATATATATATATATATATATATATATATATATATATATATATATATATATATATATATAATATAAAATGTCTCGGCTACACCATGCTCTAAATTCGTAACACAAGCGTATTTAATTTATTAAGAGTTTATGGTCCAACCCTAATTATTAATTAATTTGCACATTAATTAATTTAGTCACCTTTGGTGTCGCCCCCACCATAAATTTGGACTTGCTCTCGTAGCCCGAAATAACCTCACCTGAGTCTAAATTCTCGACTCCCGAATTTATAATCATGACGTGTCGCCCAAAAACTCCCTCAAATCCTAATTAACTTTAATCACGATTAATTAGATTTAAACTCATGTATTAATTTCTCAATAATTAATTACATAAAGATTATTATATAAATTCCCTCTTATATACATAACTGGGCGAATCCGCCAAATTCTGCCGACATTCGATCGATCGACCCCAGACCTTCCATTGATCGATCGAGCAGGTCTTCGTGTTCTTGGCAAAGACTGAATCAGTCATGGACGAAATTTCTCAAACCCTAGTTTCTTCTACTAGCAACCTCAAGCCCTCTTAACCTTAATACATGTCAGAAAACTTTTTTGGGATCTCCATAATGTCCACCAACTTTATTAATTCGTCCATTAACTACAATTTCGAAATTTGGGAAAAAATTCATCTTTAACCCTTAACCCATTTACAACCCAAGTTCAATCATCAAATCCATTTTTAATTGTCCAGATATCATCCTACCAGATATGCATCAACTTATAACTATCAGGTTTTATATGAATCCTCACTCAAATTCGTAAATCAGATTATTGTTTTTTAAAATCCCATGTTTATGCCATGAACACCCAAATCGAATTTTAATCAATCACATCACATGAGTATGAATTGAAAACCAGATTCAATACAATTGAAAGTTATCCACTTGCCTTAGGTTTTGTAGTGTCATTCCAAGGTTGAAGATGACCCTTGTTAGCTCTCTAGTGATCCCAAAACTGGCCTTAACTGCTATTAGGGTTCCTTTACACACTTAGCCTTTTTCGAAACTCACCTCAGCCGTTTCCTTATTTCTTCTAATTTAAAAATTAACCTAAATCCCGTTTTTTGACTAATGGGCCAAGCCCAAGGGACCCAAATACCCTCGTGTGAGCCCGACTATGTCTAAAAATGCCCTGTGACCCGTTTACTACCCCCGGGTACACTTTTTCGACTATCTCAGCCCATCCGGACTCAACCGTACACTCAGAATTGGCATCCAAATTAATATATAAAAATACTTATCCCCCACCCCCTTTAGTCTATACCGACTCCCGGTTGAGATAAGTGTAGACCCTGTCATTAATACTCGAAATTACGTAAATAAATTATTACTATTCACTTAGTAAATAAATTCCCCTAAATATTAAGCATTTACTCCCCGATTAATATTTAAATATATTTTGCCATAATTAATTCATTTAAAATTACAACACACTAGTAATTTAGAATTTCCGAATTAATTAAATATTAAATGCACCAAAAATACGGGGTGTTACATGAGCATTATAGTTCAGTATGGCTACTGCAACCACTAACCATAGCTGAGTGCAAGTGGGATCATATGACGATGGAATTCTTCACGACATTACCATAGCTTGTGCGTGGTCACGGAGCCATATGGGTTATAGCGTATTGACTCACGAATTTAGCCCACTTTTTATCGATTAAGGCCATGGACAACATGGACAAGTTAGCTAACTTTTATGCAAGAGAGATAGTCAGACTTCATAGTTACTACTCTCGATTATCTCGAATAGAGATCCACAACTAATATCTTTTTTCAGAAAGAAGTTTCACTAAAAATTAGGTAATGTGTTCAACAAGAATACAACGTATCACCCCGAGACCGAGGATAGTCAGAATAAACCATCTTTATCTTAGAGGACATGTTGAGAGCTTATGCACTCTATTTTAAGGGAAGTTAGGTGGAGAACCTATAGTTGGTAGAGTTTTCCTACAACAACAATTATTAGGAAGGCATTGAGATGGGTCCCATTAAGGCCCTTTATCAGAGGTTGTGTATCTCTCTTACTTATTGGGCAGAGTTAGGTGAGAGGCATCATATTAATTTGGACTCGATCAAGGAGATGACTGATAAGGTTTAGGTAGTTTTACAAAGGATCCCAATGTCTCATAGTTGAAAAAAGAATTATGTTGATAATTTACAGATACCTCGAGAGTTTGAGGTAAGTACTCATGTGCTACCAAAGGTTAGATCCAGTGATGATAGCCAACAATTCGATCATAAGGGAAAGCTTTCCCCTGGGTATATAGTCCACTTTGAAATCATAGAATGGATTGGAGATGTTTTATATCTCTATGTGCTACCACCATGGTTGTCTTATGTTCATAATGTGTTCCACGTTTCCATATTTCAGAAGTAACTTCATGAACCCTCACACATAATCGATAGGAACCATTTCGAGTTAGTGTAGGATGCCATATTTTCAATGCAGTTTGTGTACATTTTGGACTGTGAAGATAGAGTCTTGTATAATAAGTTCATCCCTTTAGTGATTTTTATTTAGGTGTTTGAAGGAGTTAGGACATAACTTTGGAGTTTGAGTCCAAGATGTGTGAAAAGAACTCTAAACTCGTTGTTTAGATTTATTGTTCTAATCTTGGGGATAAAATGTCCTACGGTGGGGAAATTATAACATCTGTGACCCGTATTTGTACATTATTCCCTGTAGCATGTATGCCTTTGGGCCACATACTATGTATTGTCGATGAATATTAAATTTGAACCATCAACATGGTCTTTATTTATGCTGAATTTGAGTTTTTATGGCATAAAGTTAATATATTGTATTTTTGCAGTCGTTCGAACGAGATGAATTTATCGTTATAAGGATTTATTGGAATGAGGTTCGAGCAACCTTTTAATAACTAATAAATGCTCGATTTCCTTCGCTCACTCAAAATTCATTGGAATGCCCAAATTCGAATAAGGTACACCACCATTCAAATGAGGGGATGTTTTACATTCAAAAAAGGTACATCTCTCGTCCCTTTTAACTCTACAATACTGTCTCATCAGTACCTATTTAGATCTCTTGTTTGAATGAGAGAGGATGTTGTTTGAACGAGGTCCATTTTTAGTTGAATGATCGGTGCTAAGTTTAGAAATTTTGTATATTTAAATCTCTTATCGCGACATGGGAATCAAAATTAATGAGTTGTGATCTCCCAACGACCTAGAGAAAAATGTGGGTTAAACCATTGGGTAAAGGGTCAAGTACTGGGGTTTAAATAAGAGGAAAAAGATAAGAGCAGGTCATTCTTTCATCATATTCTTGGAGCTCTCTCTCTCGTTAAACACAGATTGTTACATTAACTTACTATTCCCACCAGTTTGTAAAGGCGTCCCCTTCGTCCCCAAGCATTCTAATGTCTATATCACCCATTTCCAAGCGTTATTCATCCATTATAAGCCTTGTAGAAGTTAGGTTGAGTTGAGAAAGTTTGTGATTTCAAGCTAGCTTTGGAGAAATTTTGGAGCATTCTTGGAGTCTAGTTCTTTTCTTTTTATCTTCCTCATTGTTCTCCTCTTTAAAACCTAAGGTAGGGTTTTCCTCCATTTTTTTTAGATTTAAATTTTATTAGATGCATGCTAGAGTAGTTTATTTTGTAAAATATTTTCTAGTATGTTTATTTGAAAGTTTTCTTATAAAAATGGGATTTTTGATGAAAATCTAGATTAAATATCTTTTGAAGAACAAATGTTTTTTTAATCTTGGAAAAATTATAAAACAAATAAGAAGATATATTTTTCATGCTATCTCTTCTTCTTCTTCTTCTTGGACACTTTACTAGTACTACCCCCTGAGTATCGAAAGCGAACTGCTCACAAAACTCACCCAATTCTTTCTTTCCTGAAAGATTATGTTTCTTAAGCTGTCTGACCAACTTAAGGTCATTGTAGAGGGAGAGACCCTCTTGAATGACAACACTTATGAGTTGACCATAAGTGTAACTCGCGTAAGGGATAGAGATACTATCATTGGCATCTCTAAGTTTCTTACGAACTATATCATTGCATGATAAGGAAAACAATTATGGACTTGATATAAGAAACTAAAAATGAGTTTCTTGTTAAAATGAGAAAGATTGAAATATTAACCCTAAAACTGTTGTAAGATTTGAAGAAATTACATTTAATGCAAAAGTGAGGTATAAAGGTGAAATGGACATTGTCGTAAAATGGTCTTCACAACATTAAATATGTTTCTTGAAAATAAATATAAACAAATTGTATTTTCTTAGGGAAAATGATAATGCATGATTTTCAAAGATTTTATGATATATAATCATGAAAGGCGATTTTGAAACACAAAATGGTGATTTATGGTGCTATGATGAAAGGAATATTCTTTTCACAAGGTTTTGGAAAATAAAGGGCAAAGGTTTTATTTTGACAAAAATAGACGATCCTAATGGATGGACTTCTTCATTTGACCCCGGGGGTTAATTTTGTGAAAAGCACAGAAATGAACGCAATGGAATTAAAACAGTGAAATTAAAGGAATTATGTGGATATTACTATAAATGATAAAATGTGTTAATTGTGGGCTTGGATGAAATTTGAAAATAGATAACAAGGGCCGGGCCCGGAGCCCTTGGTGAAAGACCTGAAATCACTGGCAAGAACATATGGTCGCATAGCCAGTGCTGTGGTGCCCATTAAAGTATGCTAATATTTGGAGGATTATGAGAAAATATAATGGAAATGAAATGTATATGGTTGTATGTAATGAAAGTGAATGATAACCTAATAAAAAGGATAACAGTGAATAAATAGTCTTTAAACCAAGTAAAGGGTGGTATGAAATGGTTAAGTGTGAGTATGGGCAAATTGCTCATGTGCATTGCATGGTAGTTGCATTAATACTAGCTATATGGTTAAAAGTTTTTGAAATTGTTTAAAATACATGATTATATGCATATTATTTTTGTAGAAATTGTATATCTTAGTATTATCCACCCTGTTGAGAATTCGCGTGACCCTTGTTGTTTATGCTAGAAAAACCACACACTCGGGGCACATCGAGTAGGGACGTTGGCAAAGATGCCAATAAGGTCTACGAGGATAGTAATCGTCGTTAGAAGCTTTAACATTATTTGAACTTGTTTCATGAAACATTAGGTTAGATTATAATAAATCCTTTTATTCGGGCCTTTGGACATCTTATGTAATAAGTCAGAGACAACTATCATTATATCTTTACTTTTTTACGATCATGGGATTAAATGGATTATTGCAAGTGAGTATTTTTTTTAACTTATTTACTTAAAGTGCCCACTTATTTCCCAAAATAAAACTAGTAATTTTGACCTTAAAAGATGGTGTTAGTGGGGCATTTTCAAAATAATAAAACTGGACATTCCCCCTCCCCTTTAATTCCTTGGCTAGGTGCGGGTTGACTCAATAGTGACACAAATTCAGTTTGATGCATTATGGCCAATAGCTTCTATTAGCTATGTATAACTATAATTATAACTAGATATACGTTTGTAAACAATGTTTGAACAACACACTTTCCATAATGAAATAATCATGTAATAAGCATAAGATAACTACACTCGTGATATATAAATAAATATATAGACTATATCGTATAAAACATACGTATGTATCACTCACTTTATACATATAACGGCATCCCCAGAGATGAGACATCGCGGATGCATCTTTCATGTGTTATCTAGCTTTAGGCATCACGCCTCATACCGATCAACTTGGTTGGAATCTTACCACCAATTTCGAAGCCAACACATATTCCCACATACAGATAGTTCCCATGCAATAATATTATAACTTGGGGAATCAACCTAACACCTTTTAGTCAACGCCATAGTGGACTACCCACTTTGTGCAACCTACTAATCTTGCACTTCCGAGTAGCTATGTTTAATAAAACAAATAGCATAAACACATACAAGTGAGAACACACTATATATTGACCTACTTGAGTCTATATATATAGGATTTCCAACAACTTTGGACATTAAGACAAAGTAGGTTAGTTTTTATGAGTTGCTCCATCTCAGAAAGGTTCAAGCATGAATGAAGAAATCTAGTCAAAGAAAAACTCAAGATCAACCTAAAGGGAAGTTGATTCTATCTTTAACCACTTTAGGACAATTGCACACCATATATTTTATTCCTATGTGCATATGTGGTTTTTAAACACTTTAACTATTTTTTTAAATCAATTCAATTCTTTAACAACATTTTAAAAACATTTTAAATAATTTTTGGAATTATTAAAATTTTGTTTTTCAAAGTTTTGGGGTTATAAGTGGTATTTTATAAAGTGTTTTAATTCAGTAGAAGTTATGTTGGGTAGGATCTCAAAGTGCTAAAGACTTCCGGGATAGTTTGTAATTATTTTGGAAACACGCATTTTACAGCCACTTTCCACTGTACACGTGTTGCCCCCTGAGTTTGTTAGTTTTTGTTTTTTATGAGACATAATCCCCTTGTTTAATATCAGCCCTTGGATGATCTTTATCAATGGCCTGCATGTGTTTATTTGCAATCCCAGTGTTAACCAATGATATTAAATTGTTAGGACTACTCATTGTAGACCATTAGATTGGCAGTCAATACGTCAAACTCAATCTCAACCATATGATTGCCCAGTCATTCGAGATCCTTCCCCAGCTAGTATAAAAACCGATTGAGTCTCAGTCATTTGATACTTTTGGATTTCGTCCAAACAAAGAGAAAAATATATAGTAGACAGAAGAGATAGAAGGGAGAAGAGAGAGAGAGAGAGGAAGGAAAAGAGAGAAGATAGAGAGAAGAAACCCTAATCTTCCCTTCACCCAATCACCGTAACCTTCATCGTTTCATACAACAGAAACCTAAACCTTGAGAGTTAGGTACATTTTAGGGTTTCTATGAGATTGGTGTTAGGTTTGTTCGATATTTGAAGACCTCTTCAAATATAAGTTTCTCTCAGAACACATCTTCTAAGAAAATATCGAGTTTCACTGTCGAAACTTAAGATTTTCTAAAACATAATTTCACACGCTTATTTTTTATTCCCCTTTTTGAATATGTTATTTTAGATCCATTATGTTTCAATATATTTTGAAAAATAAACATATGTTTCTTCAAGATTCAGTCATATCCTTAAGACGTTTGTGTCTCTTGAATCATATTTCACATTGTGAAATAAACTTGTATGAAAATAAACCGAGACACATAGGAACTTGGCTAGTTTTAAAAGCAAGGTTATATTTCATATCTGGTCTTGATACGAAGCTTATTTAATAAAATAAGTTGATTCAGACTTTGCATGTCATATACAACCTATTGATTCATTAGAACTTGTCTGTATAAATACTTTTAGAGGGTGAGTCGCATAAATTTGCATTTACTACACCTCACATACACATTCTCACACACGAACACTTAGTCACAGAGGTTCTGTTTGAGAGACTTGGAATTTGTTAGAGTTCCTGGAATCAGAATCCAAAGAAAATGAGGTCAAGGAAAAGGCAAAGAAGCAGTAAGAAAATATTAGTTCTAGTCAGAAATCCTTTGGAGTGGAGTAGCTCATGTAGGTATAACTCTGAACTTAGGTTTAAGATCTTTGTGTGTTTGCTTAGGTGCTGTAACTTGATTCTTAATTTTAGGGGATTTTTATTTTGTTCCGTAGAGGGAACTATAGATGTTTCCATTGATTAAGGGTTTTACCACGTTAAAATTCCTGTGTTATTTACTTTGAATGTCATTAATTTCTATTGTGATTGGTACTGCATGTTGGACTTACTAGATGGTTTTTAATTTCTTAAACCTTAGGTAATCGACTACCAAATCTAGAATACATATCTAGAAAACAATTTTGAACACATCTTGTGTTGTTATTCCAAAAGACTTTTGTCCAAAAGTTTATTCAGAAATTACTCAACTTATATCATTTTTGTTATTAATCTAGTAAACATGTTTTTCAAGTGGTATCAGAGAAGGACTATCTTTTGTGAACCTGGAACTTTAGAAATTGTTTTTGAAACTGCTTTCAAAAATTCTGAATATGGAAGAATGTTTTGAGAAGTTTGGTAACTTCTGCAGACCACCACTCTTTGATTGAAACAACTTTTAATACTGGAAAGTACGAATGGTTGCTTTCATTCAAGGAACCCTTGGTGATGATGTATGGGAAATGATGGAAATAGGGTATGGATATCCCACTAAGGATATCTTCGAAACCAATCCAATAAGGATTAAGAAACTTCTTTGTGAATTTACTAAGGAAGAGAAAAAGGCATCCCTAGATAATAACAAAGGAAAGAATGCCATCCTTATGTTCATTAATGAACATGAACTCAAAAGAATATCCATGTGGTTAACTTCTAAAGGGATATATGACATTCTTATCACTGCTCATGAAGGTGATGATAGAGTTAAGGCAGGAAAAACTCAAATTCTAGTCCAACAGTACAACAACCTGATAATGGATGACAACAAATCCTTTGACAATTTCTACATCAGGTTAACTAATATTTTCAAAAGACTTCATTCAAATTGTATAACCTATAGTAGAAAGGAAATTGTTCAAAATACTCTTAGGTATGCCATTGAAGAAAGAGACGACCCTAAAATGACTCAAGAATTGCTAAGTAGTAAACTAAGCACTGTAGAATTAGAGTTAAACTTCAAGGAGCAACTGACCAAATATAAAAAGAAACCCTCTAGTTCTAATGTTGTGTTTTTATCTAAAATGCATGTTTCTAAAATAAGTTCCTTGCACTTTGACCCTGACTGTACTGATGACTATGATTTGAATGACCTTGACAATCAAATAGCTCTTATGAGGAAGCATTTCAAAAAGATTTTTAAATTAAGAAATGTTGTAGCCTCTGAACAAGGCAAGTCTAATTATCAAGGAAAGAAAAATCGTAGACCTCATGACAGAGATAATGCAAAACACACACATGACAATAAAAGGACCTATGATAATAACATACCTAAGATAGACTTGTAAGATGTGAAATGTCATAGATGTGGTAAAATGGGGTATTATGCCAGTAAATGTCCATCTAATTGTAGCAACAACAACAAGGCTAATGTGTGTAAAATGCGGGACGACTCTAGTTATTCTGATGAAGATGAAACTGAGTCAACGCAGAATGATGAGTATTTCATGTCCTCTTTTTGTTAAAATTGTATATAATGATGATGATGATGATGATGATGATGATGATGATGCATGCATGCTTACCTACTGACGAATGTTTGTTGCCTGTTAATGATGATGACAATACTGATCCTTTGATTGTTGAGAGTAATCTAAGAGTGAGTCAAAGCGTTAATACTGCCGAAAAACTAACTGTGTGAGTTAGTCCAAAAGAACTGAGGAATGTGTTAGGGAACACTTCACACGACACGCTTAGTGAGTCTGACGATGATTTTCCCGATTTACATGAGTTATATATGAAAACGGTTAAGAAGAGTACTCGTCTTGAAAAAATGATAAAATCATTAACTGAGTGTATCGATTTACTTAATCAGAGAATACTAAGGATTATACTGCGCAGTGTATTGCTCATGAGACTGAGATTCAAGAATTTGCCTTAAAAATAAAAGATTTATCTAAGAATATCATGAATTTGAACAAAAATATAAGGCAACCCTTATTAAACTAGAAGAGTCTAAGAAAACATCTCAAATGTGTTTAAAAAATGACAACACTTTGAAACCCAAGTAAATCTTATGAGGAAATTATTATTGGAAGCAAATTTGACTCTAAAGATAAGTCTGGCCTAGGTTTTGGAGAAATAGTTCACTTCAGTAAGACCAAAGTTTTTCCTAAAAATGTTACTTTTATCAAACAAAGCCAAACTTGTCAAACTATTCAAAAAGGGGAATCTAGTCTCAATGTCAATCAAGAAAAACATGATCAGAACAATCAACAGTCTAATTTAAATGGTCATGCCAAATATTTTTGTGTACCCATTAGAGACAAAAGACAAAAACTTAAAAGCAATGAAAATTGGACGACTATACCAAATAGAGCAAATTCCATCTTTAAAGGCTTTAGTAATAAAGTCAATAACAACACCCATCACTATTGTTCTCACTTCGACGTCTTTGGCCACACTTTGGAAGAGTGTTTTCAGAAAAGGATATACACACCCACCTACCTTAACTTTAACTACTCTAGAAAGGGAATAAATACTTATGTTCTCCTAGACTGGACACAAAAAACTCTAGCTATAAAAGAAAAAGGGAGGGTCCAAAACTAAGAAAACTCCATTTAGAAAGACCCCACAAACCTTTTCTAGATCAAAAGGCCACAAAACTTTTAAAACTGGGCCAATTTGGATTAGAAAAGATGATCTACCACCCCATCTCAAGTGCAACATTGTGATTTCTGCTTTAAAAGCAGTAAGCACTTCAACTGGATGGTATTTAGACTTCAGATGTTCTAAACATATGACCGGAGAGGAAACCAAATTGAAAAATAAGACAAACTTCTTAGGAGGTAGTGTCATGTTTGGCGATGGTGTTTTATCTCAGATCATAGGTAAGGGAACATTGAGTGAAAGTGGACTTCCTAATCTAAATGATGTACTCTTAGTCAAAGGCCTCAAAGCTAATCTCTTAAGTATATCTCAATTATGTGATTCCAATCATACTATTTCTTTTCAAAAAATGACTGAAAATTTATTGATGAAAAAGGAATCTGTATATTGACAGGAAACAGACTCAAGAAAATAGTTACATAGTAATTCCCAAGTCTCCTTCTTGCCATGTTTCCAGATTAGAGGATTCTGACATTTGGCACAATAGATTGGGACATACAAATTTTGATAATATTAGAAGATTAAGCTCCCAAGAAATATTGAGGTTTACCCAAAATAAAAAATTCTTTCAATCCGGTATGTGAACCATGTTAGGAGGGGAAAATAAGTAAATACCCTCATAAAAATGTTAAGGATGTGTTAACCACAAAACCTTTAGAACTTATCCATATGGATCTAGTGGGTCCCTCAAGGACTGTTAGTCTATGTGGTAATAGTTATATACTCGTTATAATAGAAAATTATACGCGTTATACTTGTCCTGCTTTTATGAAACAAAAATCAGATACCTTCGGTGAATTCTTAAAAATCCTTTTGAAAATAGAGAATGAGAAGGATGCCCAAGTATGTCGTATTAGGAGTGATAGAGGTGGAGATTTCAAAGACTCTAGTGTTACTGAATATCGTGTAGCCAATGGCTATAAACACGAGTTTAGTTCTTCCAAAACACCCTAGAAAAATGGCATCACTAAAAGTAAGAATAGAACTTTACAAGACATGGCTAGGGTTATGCTACACGCTAAATGTCTTCCTAGATATTTTTGGGTAGAAGCCGTTCAAGCTGCATGTCATGTCATTGATCGTGTATACCTTAGGAAAAATTCCAAATAAACTTCTTATGAAATTTGGTTCCAAAAAGCCAAACTTAAAACATTTTAAAACCTTCGGGATTATTTGTTATGTTTGTAAAGATAGAGAACAACTTTCAAAATTTGACACTTGATGAGAGAAAGGAATATTTCTTGGCTATTCCCAAAACAATAGGGATTTTTGTGTTTTTAATTATCAAACAAAAACAATTATGGAATCCATTAATGTAATTGTAGATGATTCGAGTATATGGAGTAGTGACAGTCAATCATTTCCACAAGATGAGGATGAACTAAATTTTCCAATTGAATCCTCATAAGACAATGATTCATTGCCACCCGAGAATCCTTCTGTACCCACTTGGGTTTCTAATGACCATCCTATTGAAACTATAGTTGCTAATCCTTCTGAACCTATTAGAACAAGATCCCAACTTCGAAATGTGGAAAAAATTTCATGTTTTGTTTCCCTTGAGGAAACTAAAAATGTAAATGATGCCCTTTCTGACTCTTTTTGGATCAATGCTATGCAAGAAGAGCTTGTCCAATTTCAGAGTCACGATGTGTGGTATATTGTTCCCAGGCCAAAAGATTCAAAGGTTATCAGAATACGATGGATTTTCAAAGATAAAACAGATGAAAATGGCGAGGTGATTAGAAATAAAGCTAGGTTGGTAGCACAAGGATACTCGCAGATTGAGGGAATTGACTTCGACGAAACTTTTTCACCTGTTACTCGTCTTGAGTCAGTTCGTCTCCTCCTTACCAAATCTTGTCACTTACAATTTAAATTATTCCAAATGGATGTTAAGTCTATATTTTTGAGTGAGTAGGTATACATAGAACAACCCAAAGGGTTTGTAGATCCATCACACCCTGACTATATATTTAAGACTAAGAAAGGATTATACAATTTGAAATAAGCTCCTAGATCTTGGTATAAGCGATTATCCACATTTCTAGTATCTCATTGTTTTATCCGAGGTGGAAAAGATCAAACTCTATTCATTAAGAACGAAGATAAATATGTTTTAAGTGCACAAGTGTACGTTGACAATACCATATTTGGATCCACTTGTTCTAAACAAGTTAAGAATTTCTTCGACATCATGCATGCTGAATTTCAGACGTCATTTATGGGTGAGCTTCAATATCTTTTAGTTCTACAAGTAAAATAATGCAGTGATGGTCTATTTATCACTCAATCCAAATACGCTGCTGAACTTGATAAAAAATTCGGATTAGAAAATGGTAAACATTATACAACCCCCATGAGTACTTCAACAAAACTCTCAAAGGATGATACTGGGAAAAATGTTGATCTTACTCTATATCGAAGAATGATAGGGAGTCTCTTATATCTTACAACCTCTACACCCGACATTTCCTTTGCAGTTTGTATCTGTTCTCGATATCAAAATAACCCTAAGAAATCACACTTATTAAGCGTGAGTAGAATTATTAAAAATGTTAAGCGTACTTTAAAATTTGGTATTTGGTACACTAAGGATACAACTAGTTCCATTGTAGGGTACACCGATGCCGATTTGGCCAGATGTTTCGATGATAGAAAAAGCACGTGTGGTGCATGTTACTACGTAGGAAATAATCTTGTAGGTTGGTCATGTAAGAAACAGAATTGTATTTTCTTATCTAACGCAGAATCCGAATACATAGTTACATGAAGTTGTTGTTCACAAATATTTTGGATTAAATAGATGCGTACAGATTATAGTATCACGAAAAATTAGTTAACCATGTATTATGATAACCAGAGTGCCATTAATATTTTGAATAATCCCGTGCAGTACTCCTACAATAAGCACATTAAGATTAGGCAACACTTCATCCGCGACCTTGTAGAATCCAAAGAACTCATCATTGAATATATGAACACATAAAAACAACTCGCAAATCTCTTTACCAAACCATTAGGCAATCTTCAATTTGAGTATTTGCGAACAACTATAGGCATGATAACTCTCACTTAGTTTTCCTCGCAGATTAGGCAAGGTTGTTTAATAAATGACAAAAGACGCCTCCTTACACTAGTTTATGTAGGAGACCCTTGATTCTTCCCATTTTTATGATAAATTTTGTGATTGACTATGCTTCTATATACATGTTTGCCTCCATTTTTTTTAACCGCATTGTATATTTGAGAAGAATTGGGGGAGAAGATCTTAAGTATTTACTGGCGAATTATATATCTACTCCTGTTCTAAATCGTCTAATATGCCATTCAGTGTTTATTTTTATTACAAGCATCTCACACCCATTGTATAGCTTCTTATATATTTGTAGTGTATTGGTCTGTATTTTAGTTGAGTAATATATTTTTTTCATCTTATTTTCGGTTCAAGGATGGGAATGGGTAGCTAGAACTTTTGTATAGAACAACAAGGGTTTTTCATTTTCACCCACCAGTTCAGAATATCTAAGGACAAATTTCCAATCGAGTCATTTGTAATATTCGCTACATTCCATCGTACAAAACACTTTTGGGTCATTCCTCATCAAGCTTCATACAACCTTAGAGAATCGAGCATTCAAAGTTCACGTGACATAAATATGCACTTCAAGTCGATTCTCCTAAAAAGGTATATTCCCAAAATCATTTTTATGTGTTGGAGTAATTTTTATAAAGAGTAATTTTTATTTCACAAAGAGTAATTTTCATAAAAAAAAATTTAAAATTAATTTTAACTCTTTAAAAAAAAAGGAAATCTCGTTCGAAGTTCCTCCATGTCGTTCGAATGACCGGGATCTAACGACATTGCCTAGACTGCACAGGTAACATGTTAGAAATGTCATTCGAAAGCTTGAACGAGATTTCTAACGATTTATCTAACTTTACACTAGACTATCGTTAGATAACTCGTTCGAACGAAAGGTCGTTCGAACGACCTCCTTCGAACGAGATCTGTCAATTTAAAAAAATTTTAAACTATTTTCTTGCATTTATTTTATATAACTGCCATGGTCCACTACTTTTCCAGTTTTAATATGTGGACGAAAATCAGTTATTTTTTATAAGGAAGTTTTACATACTATTAAGAGTAAAAATTTCTCAACTTCCCTTTTTTGATTAAAAATTCTTCTGCAACACAATTTAACCTTTGAACCAAAACCACATGCCATCAACCTGAAATTCAACCAGCACACTTGTGATGGATTTCTGCATTCAAGCTTATTGGAGACGGTAGTTTGGGTTTAGGTGGATACCGCGACACGAGTAGTGTTGAGCAACGCATTTGGGCTTCGCGTACTGCAAATCCGGAGGTAGAGAACAAAATCAGCATGTCTTCATTGAGTCAAAGTCTGTAAGTCTTTTGAGTCATTTATAAAACCTATTTGTAGTGGATTAGTCTAGGCCCAGCCGTCCGAGGTTTTTCCTGTTTGGGTTTTCCTCGTACATCGGCACGTTGTGGTTTTGATTTTCGCACTCTACTTTATTAAATCACATAGATGTATGCATAGGATAAAAATGATAAAATTGGATAATTTTATTTCTCTTAATCAAGTTATCAATCCCATCGCTTTAACTGTTAATTGCTCATGCTAACTTTTAAATTTGCAAAAGCTATTAAAATTGGAATATATCTTTACTTGGAAAATTTTTAATTGCATTGTGTGTGTGTATTCTACGAAATAACCCAAGTACATATAACCTGGAAACTTCAAATTGGTTTCCGAGCTAGTCTCTAAAAGTTATTTAGGTGAATCCTGGAGGTTATATGGAAGGTTTTTCGTCGAATAGACTACCTATGTTTGATGGAACTAATTACACCTATTGGAAAGCACGTATGAAATCTTCCCTCAAATAAATTGATGAACGTTTTTGCGTGGTTGTTGAAAGAGGATGATCCCCTCCTACTATGATTGTTGTTGATGGAACTATTTTAACACATGTAGAACATTGGAGTGGTGAAGAATTAAAATGGTGTAACTTTAACTCTAAAAGTTTAAATGCCTTGTTTGGTATGGTGACTCCCGATGAATT
This sequence comes from Sambucus nigra, assembly GCA_949130495.1. Classification (NCBI taxonomy): domain Eukaryota; kingdom Viridiplantae; phylum Streptophyta; class Magnoliopsida; order Dipsacales; family Adoxaceae; genus Sambucus; species Sambucus nigra. The sequence continues at coordinate 672,812,738 of OX422215.1, forward strand.
TCATCGTATAATGACGTGTGAGACATCAAAGGAAGCTTGGAATATTCTCCAAGTTACTCATGAGGGAACTAGTGTAGTTAAAGCTTCAAAACTTAACAACTCAATTTGAAACCATCACCACGAAAGAAATTGAAACGTTTGATGAGTTTTATGCTCATATATCTGATATTGTTAATTCTTACTTTAACTTAGGTGATAAAATACGTGAAGATCATTTCGTTAAGAAAATTCTTAGATGTCTTCTTAAGCGTTTCACTCCTAAAGTCACTGTTCTTAATTCATTAGGAAATCTAAATACTTTAAAACTTGAAGAGCTTGTCGTAGATCTTCAAACATATGAATTAGATATGTTTCCTAAAGACAACAAAAGAAAATATAAAGGTATTGCCTTGAAAGTAGAGAAAGTAGGATTGTCTGAATCTGATGAGTCTAATATTGATCTTGATGATATAGATCTATTTGCTAAAAAAAATTTAAAAAATTCTCAATTTCAAAAAGAAAAACTCAAAATTTGAAAAAACAAAATTTGAGAACAACAAAAACAAAGGTAATAAAAAATTCAATAATTAGGATCCTAAGAAGTTCAATAGAGACAACTTTAAAAAGGATGATTCAGATAGATGCTTTGAGTGTTAGGGACGCGATACTTTGCATATATCACGGGACATGTTGTTAGACGCCTTCATTTTTGTATTCTAGTTACGATCGGGTCATTTACTCGGGCGTGTGGCCCAAGCTTTTGTAATTTCTTATTGTAATGTATTATGTAACTTAAATTAAACTGTGGTATTACGTTGTTATGATTGTTGACCGACAGCATATTCGGTCCCCTTATTGGATACTTGTTGTTGATGTAAAATAAGTACTTTTGGGTTTCTTATTTCATATTAAATTGGGTTGCTTAAACGTTTCCTTTAACTTATAAAATAAAATTTTTGGCAACCCATTTTTCTGAAATATAGGGTGGTTATCCCGTATACTTATTGTATTATTGTGATGCTGGTGATGATCCATCTATGATTCCTATTTTGATTTGAGTATCGGGCTGGACACCCCTTATTTTGATGAGCGGGTTGTCACACTAGCAAGTTTAGAGGCGACGGTCCAAGATATGTTCTCATTTGTGAAGTGTTTATTGGGAGAAAAGGGTAAGGGGAAGGGGAAGGAGAAGGAGAAGGAGAAGGTGGTGGAGTAGGGCGAGGATGTGGGCATCGTTGCTTCATCGTCGACACGTGTGACTCACCGATTGATGATCCAATCCACTACTTGGCTCCCGTCGAGTGGCCTATGTCAATAATTAGTTAACCGAGCGTGTTTATACTTGACATATTTCATGGCAAGAGGATAGGGAGGGGGTTGAGGGACCCGAATACCGTCTAGAGTATGGTTTTTGGATGTGGGCTTTAAGACATCGAAACCAAGGTGCTCGTCACACATGTAATAACCCGAAACTACAATGCCCCATAATGGTTGCGCGAATAATGCGGCGTGATGCATGTTCAAGGGTGTCTCAATGCATATGTCGTGTGGACTTACATCATCCTCAAACCTACCACATGACACTATTTGTATCTATTTTATTTGGACACTTGGATTATATTTGTATTGTTTTGATTTGTTACATTTTGGTTTGGATATAGAATTATATATGCAATGATTTGGTGCATTATTTATATTTTATTTGGGTATATGGGATTTAAATAGGTACAATTTTGGTATAATAGGTACAAATATGGTGTTGGGCAGTGGCAGTGGCCAAATTGCTCAACAGATGTTTTTTAAATTCTGTCCAGATTTGTCACGGTCATTGATCGTGAAAAGTCCGTGAAAACCTTTTTTGTCACGGACTTATCACGGATAATGATCGTGATAATTTTTTAAAGGTTGTCACGGGTTTTTCATGATCTTTGATCGTGAAAAAAGTTGTCAAGGTCAAAGACCGTGACATGACCGTGACAAGTGTAATGAACTTGTCACGGTCAATGACCGTGATAAGCCCGTGACAAAAAAAATTATCACCCCGATAATTGTCACGGTCATTGACCTTGACAAGTACAACTTGTCAAGGCGAATTATCGTGACAATTCAAAAGATTTGGTGTAGTGACATCAAGTTCATGGACCAAAAACTGTATATTACAAGGAATACGGTGAAAATCTCCGGCACTTGTGTTACGTAGACAATCTGAGAGAACTTTTCAGATACTCAAATAAATACTGTGGGCATTCTCTATAGACTTTCAAGATAATTAGGTTTATCATATATCATTAGTAGATTTTTCCAACAATAAAAGTTACTAGGCGAGAATTAAGATGGAATCATTCGAAATGTAATACAAAAGACCTTATCGTTCACATGTTTTCGGGAAGATGTCAATGAGAATAACATCTCTGGTTTGGAAATGATTGGGGAAACCACTGAGAAAATTCACGTTATAAGAGATAGACTTAATACAACACAGAACCATCATAAGAACAACGATGATACTCATCATGTCGACTCAGAATTTAACGTGGGTGATCATATATTTCTAAAGGTCACAACTGGACAAGGATTTATGCCATTGGGAATAAAGTAAAAGTTTGAACCAAGGTAGAGAGGACTGTTTGAGATATTTGAGATGATTGACCTAGTGTCATATCATTTGGATCTACAACCGTAGTTATCAAATGTAAAAAATTATTTAGGTTTTTTGGCTTTAGTCCCATCAATAAAGATGTATTTAGGCTCCACTCCCATGTGTTTTTAAAATTGTAAAAAGTCTCATAACCATCAAAAACCGGCTATAACTTCCATGTAACCACCCATCCTTCTTTTTGTAGACAATGACACTTGTCCCATATAGGACCAACAACTAAAAAAATAAAACATGAGAGTGGTGACAAATAAATCATTATAAATAAGACTAAATGCTTAAGATCCCAAAATTATTTTAATGTATTTATGTTAATAAATTACTTTCTAGGCTCATATCATAATGTCAATTAGACTCCGCTAGCATCAAGAATGATGTTTCCTACACGGATGGACCAATGGTTGTAGTAAACCGCACAAAAAAGATGCTTCGCAAGAAGATAACCTCCCTAGTCAAAATTATATGGTTTATAATGGCGTTGAAGGAATCTTTGGAGTTAGAGTCTAAGACGAGTAAACAATTTCCCGAGATATATTTTTAAATTATGTAGTCTAATTCTTTAGGATGAAAGTTCCCAAGGTGGGGATATTGTAACACTCGTAACCGTTGTTTAATAAAAACTTAATTGTTTTTTATCATCAGTATTTAATTATTTCTGAGATTTTTGACCATGTGTTGTCATAAATTAATTTATTTAACAATTATTATCTAAGACCATGGGGTAATAGAAGAAATTCAAAAGGAACGAAAAATAAAAATAAAAGAATTTTGGATTTACCCAAAATGATTTCGAATCAGTCCAGTGCACCTGAGCCAGTTGTCATAATTTCCTTTTGACTTATCCCCATGTGCAAAAGTAGGCAGTGTAAAAGCCGGTCAATGCTCCCATAATTTCTCATCATAATATCGTCCCCTAGCCCATTTAACATGGTGGTTTCGTCATTGAGTGATGGGGGACCATTAATATATGTTTTGGGACAAAATAAGAGAGAGGGATGAGGGACCTTGCCTTCACATGCACATCATCTCTTTAGTTAGTAGTCCACCTCTAAACCAAGGCCTTTGAGTATTTTTCCTCAGCCATTTTAGTATTTTATGTTCTCATAAGTCTCAATACATCAATCTTTCATGACCATCATTACCCTTCCATTATTAAAGATGTTAATTTGGATAAAAAAAAACTTGCAAAGATCTAGGATCTAGAAACTTGTTGATGTTTCATTCTACCTCTTCTTCAAAGTATTTGTTATCTTCAAGAGGTAGGGGTTATACACTATTTCCATGAAAAAAATACAAAAATGATAGATATTTGTATATATGTATGATTTACATGATGATGAGTGCATTATTTTATATATTTTATACCCAAATTTATACTTTGTTAGTCCCATTTTAGTGTATTTAATAAGTTCTTAGAACTATTTTATTAAAAAGGGGGGGAAAATGCGAAAATGATTGAATTCATATTGAAAATGGCAATTTTAAGTCAAAATGGACACTTCGATAATTTTATAATATTCTTGTGCTAATTTGTGAAAAAAGTTGCCCAGTAAAAGTTTTGCAGATAATGATGGAATTTGGTGCAAATTGATGATCAATTCAAAAAAGGATCGAAAAAGCTGATTTTTACGGTCGTTCGAAAAAAGTTGTCACAACTCAAAGACCTCACCACTTTTCCTATAAAAATGACCCTTGGGCTCATAATTTCAGAGACAATTAGAGAGGAATTACGTGGAGGATTTCGGGGAGCAACTTTGAGTGATTGTAATCAATTTGAGGGCCAGATTATTATCATTTTCTTAGTGGATTGAAGATTATTGTGAGAGAGCTATTTGTAAGTTTGGTTTATTAATGAAGATCTCTACTCATTCTTGAAATTTCTCTTTCATTATGGTAGCTTGATTCTTATATTAGGAGTAGGGTGAAGTTTATCATAGTTAGCTAATATTGTCACGTTAATTTTATCGTTGTTTATTCCTTACCTATTTTAATTGTTATTAAAGATTCGGTATTCATTTTAAAGCGACACGAGAGTGTGCATTAAAACCTTCAAGACTGTTTTGTCAAATCAAGTTTTAAAATTTAAAAATAGTAATTTTTGATGGATTATGCTTGCACTTTGATTATTTTGATAGTCCATGCTTAAGTACATTTGCGAATTTTAAAACCTGTATTTTTTAAGGGAATATGGATTTTAGTTGTCTATTAGAAACGTTAAAAATATTATGATTATAACCATCATATTTTCGAATTAAACGTGATGAGAGTCGGTTTAATTTGAGTTATAAAAATGGAATGACAACATTAAATTAGTGTGCAATATTATTTACGTGATAAATGGACCCCGAATCCTAATTATTTCCTAATTGTTCACAAATCTCTTCTGTTACTCTCATTTATCGTAGTTGCTTTTATTTAGTGTAATTTATAATTATTCTCTACCCCATTTGATCTAGTTGGTTAGTTGCAATTCTTTTAATAATTAAAATTGACAAATCCTCGTGGGTTCGACCCGTACTTACACTCGCTATTCTATAATAGCCCGTGCACTTGTGGTATTTTATAAATTGACAACACATGACTACTTAGGGTAATTATCAATACTTATGAATGTACATTGCAAAATTTGTGATAAAAAAGGTTAGAAGTTGAAGTTAGAATTAAATTAGTATCTCAAAATGTTTAAGGATGTAATTCCTTATGAAAATCATGTTTAAACTAGTTATTTTAATATCAAATGTTAAACTGAACTTGAAGAAGAAATATTTGGATGCATATACGGGTTTTAATAGAGTAAATCACTTAATTCATGGGCAAAATCGTACGTGGTTATGGAAAATGTCATTAATATGTTGAAAATACATTTAAAAGAACATTTTAACATGACGTAACAACTTAGATTAAATAAACATCTTACTCATATAAAATTACGCTACCTTATGTGAAGAAAGTTTACGAAGTTTAGCAATTAAAGGACTAAAAGTGAAAATAGTGTAGTGTTAAAGTTAGAACACAAAATATAGTAATATTTACTCATAAAATGACAAGAATAAAAAAAGTAAAAAATGAAAGTCATCAAATTATAAGAATAGTCTTGAAAATGCTAAAGTAAGCTTTTTTCCCCTAAATGTGTCATTTTATGTAAACTATGGAGTTAAGCATAAAGTTCCCAAACTAAAATGGACACTAAATAGAAATTTGGTTTTAAAGAAGGTTATGAAGCTAGTATTTTAGAAAGTGAAGGTAAAAACTAGTATTTTGAAAAGTAAAGGTGAAAACTAGTATTTTGGAAAGTAAATCTAAAAAGTGTATTTTTTACAAAGTAAAAAAAGGTTTATTAGCACTCTTAAATAATGAAAATTAATGTGAAAAGTATTATAATGGGGTAAAAATTAAAATGTTAAGTTTCACAAGGGTTGTTAAGTAATGTTTGTTTTTTAAAGTAAAATATCAAGTATGAACTTAAATTAAAAATGACTATTTTTCATAAAACATTAAACACGAAAATAAAGTGTGTCAGAACTAGTCTCGTCCTAGGTAATGTGGCCTCATCAACCAAGGTATAAAATAAAGGATAAAATAGAAAAGGAAAATAAATGGAAAAGGACAGGAAAAGAAAAGGGTTATAAATATGTAACATATAAAAGATACTTGGAGGTAATCTTTAATTTAAAAAGGGTCCGTAGACCGACGGTAAAACTAAATTCTTAGACCCCATGCCAATGATCATGAGCATATTACGGTGTGATGAAAGTCTGTGATAGGTCGTATAACACACATGGATTGGTAACCTGATTAATCAATAGTTAAGATGATTTTAATCATGGCTCTCATTAATGTGTAGGAAGGTTAATTAAAAACATGAAAAATGTGAAAGTAAATAAATGGTCCAATTAGCAGGATATAGGTGTTACGATATAACATGCAGCAGAATACTTAATCAAATGAAGGATGATTTTATAATTTCTAAAAAAATACTTTATCTATATATACACAAATATTCTTTGTATGTAATACTCTACTGGTATTTATCCTACTTGGATCATGCTCATACCCCACCATTTCTTAAACACTCAGGTATTTCAGGGAAAGATAAGGCACGGAAATCGTTGATGGCAAAGAAGGATTTACGCACCAATAGAGATCTATATACTATTAGCATTAAATTTTGTTTAAATGGAACTTTTGATTACGTTATTTGTAACAATTTGAATATACTTAAAATTTTGTTTGTAATAAGGGAGGATGATGTCGATTTTCATTAATTGTTATTTATTTTATTAAATTGGTAAAACTCTTTCTCACAAACAATTCTACCGAAACATATGGTCACCATTTCATAAAAACAAGATAAATTTATTTTTTTGCCACAATTTAGTAAATCGAGTATATATAAAAAGGGATTTTTTTAAAAACGAAATCCAAGTAAAAATCTTTTTCGCATTGTGCAAATAATACTTCAAGCATGCCCAAACCCAGAATTGGGAATCACAATTCATATTTGGGAATACCATATATTATCAAATCAATTCATAGCAAATGACTTACGGTGATCTAGTTGCCCTAAATATTTAACAAAGCATGTATATCATTTACACTTAATAATGTGCAATAATGATATGATTAGAATTATGTCTCAAGTACGAATGTATGTTTATTTTGAGCATATTTAAACATGAAAAGGGATTCCCTTATACATTAAAATGGGTAGGAATTCTACCAAGATAGTATATGAATGGGAATTTTATCTAATATTTATGAAGGCCATATTCCCACCTTGTTCCCACGAGTTGGATTTCTGCTCAATTTTCATAATAACGAAAATGCAATCAAATTTCGAAGTATGTGATCATTTTTGAAGTATGACTTGATTGTAGATCCATTTTCTAATAACGTTTTGCTTCTTATGAGTGATATATTAAAAAAACTCTCAAGAATGTGATTTCAAATATCCTACGAGACTTTCTTGTCAGGTACGATAAGCATGTAAGCATTTTGGAGAATGTTATTTGTTGTGAGCTTAATATTTATCATATTAATTGAGTCATAATATCAATAATGGAAATTTTTTTGAAATGCATTAATGAGCAACATGAACTACTCATGTATCACGTATCAATGATCTTTCGATGATGAGTGTAAACAAAGGGCATGTGTCATAATAACAAATATTCCCGCTTGAAGCATGTGTGGTAATGTTAATAGAAGGAATTGTGCTTGATATCAAAATAATCATTTATTGAAAATTTGAAGACTCTTGTCTTTGTCATATATATCATATCATGATTTTTTAAATCATAACAATGTGTGAAGAAATTTTGGATAAGTTAAGGGAGAATATTATATTAGGAGTGTAAATATTTCTTCAAACATTTAAATTTATCTATTCCAAAAATAATTTTCTCTCGTGATCTCTCATAATTCATGAAATCGAGTTCTAAAAATGCAAATCTTTTCAATAAATTGATTTTCCTTCTTCAAAGCCTTATTTTTGTTTCTTTACCAAAATATTATTTGACGAGATAAACTTCTAAAATAAAGATTTAATAATTTTAAATTTTTTTACTAACCTATTTGGGATTTATTTTCGGGGAGTTATGTAGGTTTTTATCTTCAAAGCTACTTTGACTTCTATGTCTAAGGTGACGATGTGATAAGTTTGTCAAAAACAACATTGATTATGATTTCTCCTAATGAGTCAGCTTTCAGTATGTGCAATGGTACAAGTGTAAAGTTTTAACAATTAATTTTAACAAGTGGGGTTTATTATACGGTGTAATAAGTGTTAAAAAGGTGTTTTACTGTGTAGGAGGTACATTGTGATAACAAATCATCACAAGTATGTAAATAGCATAAGTGAGACATAAGCACCTGTAACAAAAATCATGTAAGAATAAGCAAGTCATATTTCATTATGAAGGTGAATGTGTATGACCCGATTTCAACAAAAAAAATCCTAAACTCATTTTTAACCAAATCATTTTCCAAGACCCACTTTACTCTGAAAAACCTTTGATTTATATAATGGGTACTTTTTTTTCTTAAAAAGAACTTTTTCACAAAAATGTTTTCTTTTTCCAACAAGATCCATCAATTTTTAAAAAAAAATCATTTTTTAAAAATCTACTCTTTTGGATACAATCTTTAAACTCAAAATATATTTTTTTAAACAAGTATATAGGAGCTAGGCTCTAATACTAAGAACTGGACTTGAGTAATCCAAGAGGGGGTGAGTTTTTATCGTGACATTATTTAAATTTTTAAAAATTTTCATTTATTTCTTGCTTTTTATTGTCATTTTATAAACATTGAAACTTAGGAAAATATTTTCTTAGTTTATTAGTAAAATTCCTACTCCATTATTGTCTTGTGCCTACACATAACCACATTTAAATTCAAGTTATTTAAGTATTAGGCATATTAAAGGGAAGCATGGATGTAAATATTGTATTGAAGGAGAGAGGGTTTAAATAAGTTTCGTAAATCGAGTTTTATCACGATTTTTCCCTTTTTACATCGATGCTCGAGGTGGTACTCGAGAACTTCACTATCTCCAGTTCACTTGCGATGCGATAAAAACATCACAATGAATATCAATTTGAAGAGTGAGTGGCCCGATATGTGTGTTTGCAAATGAAACCAATTTTTTCTTCGAAAAAGATCCAACTTTTAATTATGCACCAACTAAGTTATGAAATCCCAGTTCTTACTTTAAACCAATTTTATCTTGATTAATCCTAAACATGCATCTAGTGATTAAAGCAAGTAAAGCAAAGTAAAGAATACTCACAACGCCGGATGTACGGGGAAAAAACCTAAAACGGGAAAACAACCTCGGACGGCCCAAGCCAGACAATCAATGTGAATAATGGTTTTACAAAGACATATTAGGCTTACACTAAGACTCGATCCCCATGGGTCTTAACGCTCCTTCTGATCTTCAACCGTTCTTCAATAGTGCCCACGTAAAAATTTCATCTTCCACGATCTCTGTCCACAACACACGCCTCCACGTATGTCTCGGTGTCCTCCGATATGGCTTTGATACGTCTACGATGTCGAACATGATTTCCGTCGCTTATTCACCACAAAACTCTTTGTGTTCAATTTGTAGAACAAAAAACTTTGGTGCCGCAAGATCACTTGAACATATAAGAATGATATCTAGGATCTTTGCAAACTCTAAGGATGTGTTTAAGACTTTTTAACCTTAGAAAACATGTGCAAACAAGGTTCTGGTTTGTAAAACAGTTTTCCAGAAAGCACGCTTACGAAATTATGATGCAAACACTGTTTAAATAGGATTTAAAGGCTGCCTCAAAAAACGTGTCATTCGAACGACTTAAGCATGTCATTCGTACGACATTGTATCTCGTTTTAACGAGAACCAATGTCGTTCGAGCGACCTCGCGAAAGTTTGACTTTCTTTGACTTTCAGATAAAAACGTTTCTTAACAAAGAGATACAAATTAGTCAAACTCTATTTCGAGCTTATCATCATAAAATGAAGTTTAAACCATTAAAACACTTTTAAAACATTTAAAAACATTTTTCTTTATAAAAATTACATCCTTATCTTTTGTAAAAATTCCGAGCACCATTAATTATACGCATTCATACCTGAGTGATCTCGGAATGAAATTAACTTTGAAGACGATTAAACATGCACCAAATAAACATCGGCATGATTAAATCTTTGAAGCTTTGCCGCAACGTCTTCAATTTCTTCAATATGTCATAGACCAAGTGGGATCGTGACAAAATAAAATACTCCCTATGACATTTTACAAACACAGTTTTGATCACAAAATAAAGTCAAAACAATACAGGAACTCAATTGAAAATTTATGTCCTTACAAATCTCCCCCTTTGACTATTCCGGGACAAAACAAAACCAGTGAAATGCCTAATCGGGCCGTCAAGCCGTATGACGCCTAAATCCCGTCCCATAAACCCAAAAACAAAAAGTACAGGACATGAACTAGTATATGTAGCATCAGCAAGCATGAACTGTCTGAATGTGATGTAGTCTTGAAATCTCGAATCACTGAAGCATACCTACACACATGAAACAGATAAACAAATACCAAGTGAAGTATGGAGGAACAAATGAAACCAATTTATATATACAATAGGAACATATCATTTGAAACATGTGAGTAATCATATACTAAACCAATTTGTTACCAATTTGAAACAAATATCATAAAGAAGCGCTCAACAAATCTCCCCCTACATCACATACATCATACATCTCTCCCCATTTTTGTCTCAAATAGACAGTTCAGTGAAAAGATAAACCAATATGAAATATCTAGCATGAGAATATGATACCAAATAGAATCAAGTTGATACCAATTGTGAAAAATGAAAACCGCTAGATAAACATTAAACCACTAGCTAAATAAGATCATGGAATGACAAATCAGTAGCTAGTAAACCAAGGAATCACAGAAAGAGTATACCAATCAAATAAAGTTTGATAAATGGTTATATATGCCAAAATACCAAATTGGAACATAGAAGGACCTGCATATAAACCAAATAAACCAAAAGAATGCTTCCTGCAGTACCAAAAATATAACAAATTAAGCCAGAGGACTGCAAACTAATCAGAAGCCATTTTTCACCCTGTCCTTTGAACGAGTCAGGGACTTCGCTCAAACGAGATGAGGAAGTCGCTCGAACGAAGGACAAAAGTCCTTCTCGCGAGATGAGATGTCGTTTGAACGAATTCGCGCGACCTGCCAAAATTTCTCAGTTTCTCAGAAAAATTATAAAGTATTGCCCAGCGAAAAAATTTCCAAAAAAAATGCCAGGAAGGGCCGGACAGATGCAAAACAGTGCTAAAACAGTAAGCTTTTAACACAAAACACAAAAACTCACAAAAATTTAAAATGCGAGTTACATGCAAACGTACTACCGATGTGCTCAAACATGGACATGGAATGAATGGGCGTGAAACTACAACAAATGAGTCACAATTCCAACACATCGAAACGATCAAGAAGCTCTAATTGATAGCGATAAATCATCAAACTTTATCATAGCCAAATGACAATTAAAGAGTGAGCTTAATGAACTAAACAAACTACATGCACACAAATCCAGAATTTTGATGATTTTACAAACAATAGCGTCAAATGGCAATGTCTCAACATTAGGATTAGTTGTGCAAACCGGTTTAAATTTTCACCAACCAAACACCCTCATATAAACATACTTTTCAAGTTCTTTTGAGGTTTCTAGCATTCTCAACTTAGAGAAAATCTTATTGGCCCTTTTCTTAGCATTTTGCCTTTTCTTTTGGGCTCTTTTAAACGCTGGCTTTCACGACGTGTTAATTTTAAACTCTCGCAGCCCTTTCCCGTGAAATACTCATCATTTTTTTAATTTTAAATCCCCACGATAAATGGTTATTACATGCACACTTCTCCTTAAGTTTACTTACGCATATATGACAAGATTGAGATAAGAACGCCTTACCAAATTCAAATATGCAAGAGAAGTCAAACATCCATATAAACTCGTGCATGTGTGCAATGTTTGCACATATATAAAGTCGAATCAAGATGCATATCAACTTCGAAAGAACCCCATATAAACAATGGTTAAGATCATTCTAAGCATCGATAATAATGACCAAATGTTCTAGCCACATGGATAATGAAACGATGGGGGGTCCAAGCACAATAATATGCCATATCAAACATGTAGACTCAAAAAAACTAAAACTGAAATTCTTTTTGGCTTTTCAAACATATTTTGACTCAAAGAAAAGCAAAATATTTTTGGATTTTAAAATTTTTTCTAAAAAAAATCTTTTTGTATTTTTTCAAATAGGACTCAAACAAATGAAAAATAAAATACAAAGATACACATGTCATAATACTAGCAATGAATATATCATGATGCAAGGGCTAGTGTATGACAAAACATGCAAGCAACTAACCATAAGAAATAGCAAGTGATGAATCATGTGCATGCATGTGAGAATCAACCAACGAAGCATTTAGCATCTCCAAAAGGGATTTCCTAACCCAAACAGGTGTATGTTTAACAAAATGGGTTTTGGGAACCAATGGGACACTACGTTTAATCTTCCTAGGGTTTTTTATAAGATCAAAACAAAAACTCCTAAGGTGACCTTTCCTACCACAATGCGAACAAGTGAAAACACGACGAGGAACGGGACCTTTAGGTTGACCTTTTCTAATACCCTCGGATGTGGTTGACTCTCTAAAATAAACTATGGTTTTGGCTTTTACAATCGAACCACTAGAAAAAGATAAGCCGCTACCATCACTACTCGAGTCATTTAAATCATTTTTTAACTTCAAAACATTCGACTCGAGCAAATGATTAGACTCCTCAAAATGTCAGGACTCCTTCTTTAAATTTTCAATTACCCCTAGAAGGTTATCTCGCTCTCCCTCAATGTGAGAAAACATATCCCTAAGAGCCTTTTCTCGTGCCACATTAATCGAAATATTTTCCTCAACGGTACAAACACTAGAATTTCTCAAATCCTCTAACTCTTTTTCTAAAATGAGGACTCTATCATCACTCTCCTTTTTGCCCAATTTTAATATATTAAAATCTTTAAATAAGTAACATAAGTGATCACGACAAATATCTCTTTGAATTTGAAAGCTTTGCAAATATTCAATCTTATTTTTAAAATCGGAATTTTCTTTTTCCAAAACCTCAATACGTTTTGCAAACTTTAAATTCAAACGATGTAAATCGTCAAAGCTTAGAGAATCCAAAGATAAAAACACAACCACTGGAGAGATAAACAAACACACGGGATCACAAAACAAATAAAATATGTTTTCTAGCTCTGATACTAATTTGAAGAGTGAGTGACCCGATATGTGTGTTTGCAAATAAAATCAATTTTTTCTTCGAAAAAGATCCAACTTTTAACTATGAACCAACTAAGTTGTGAATCCAAATTCTTACTTTAAACCAATTTTATCTTGATTAATCCTAAACATGCATCTAGTGATTAAAGCAAGTAAAGCAAAGTAAAGAATACTCACAACGCCGGATGTACGAGGAAAAACCCAAAATGGCAAAACAACCTCAGACGACCCAAGCTAGACAATCACTATGAAAAATGGTTTTACAAAGACAGATTAGCCTTACACTAAGACTCGATCCCCACGGGTCTTGAGGCTCCTTCTAATCTTCAACCGTTCTTCAATAGTGACCACGTAGAAATTTCATCTTCCACGATCTCTGTCCACAACACACGCCTCCACGTATGTCTCGGTGTCCTCCGATATGGCTTTGATACGTCTACGATGTCGAACACGATGTCCGTCGCTTCTTCACCGCAAAACCCTTTGTGTTCCATGTGTAGAACAAACAACTTTGGTGCCGCAAGATCACTTAAACATATAAGAATGATATCTCGGATCTTTGCAAAATCTAAGGATGTGTTTAAGACTTTTAAACCTTAAAAAACATGTGCAAACAAGGTTCTGGTTTGTAAAACAGTTTTCCAGAAAGCACGCTTACGAAGTTATGATGCAAACACTGTTTAAATAGGATTTAAACGCTGCCTCAAAAAACGTGTCGCTGGAACGACTTAAGCATGTCGTTCACGCGACATTGTATCTCATTTGAACGAGAACCAATGTCGTTCGAGTGACCTCGCGAAAGTTTGACTTTCTTTGACTTTCAGATAAAAAAGTTTCTTAACAAAGAGATACAAATTAGTCAAACTCTATTTCGAGCTTATCATCATAAAACGAAGTTTAAACCATTAAAACACTTTTGAATACATTTAAAAACATTTTTCTTTATAAAAATTACATCCTTATCGTTTATAAAATAATTCCAAGCACCATTAATTATACGCATTCATACCTGAGTGATCTCGGAATGAAATTAACTTTGAAGACGATTAAACATGCACCAAATAAACATCGGCATGATTAAATCTTTGCCGCAACGTCTTCAATTTTTTCAATACATCATAGACCAAGTGGGATCGTGACAAAATAAAATACTCCCTATGACATATTACAAACACAGTTCTGATCACGGAATAAAGTCAAAACAATACAGGAACTCAATTAGAAATTTATTTCCTTACACAATTGATTTCATGTATTTTTTTCTTAAAGGAGTATTCATGTTTGGGTCTGTTATTGGACATTTTTGTTTTAATCTCCAAGCACACATGTTGTTTTTGTACAACTTTGTTCAAGGGAGATTTTTTTTAAGATCACTTTGAATCATAAATGAATTTTGGTTATGGATATCATTTTAGTAGATTTATGTTTTAATCTTTAAGCACAATTGATGGTTTGGATATCTTCATTTAAGAGTGATTTTGTGTTTAAGTCACTTTGAAACACAATAGGATTCTTGAGCTTGGATATTTTCTAAAGAGAGTTTTGATCTCGAGGAGTTGGTTCACATGGGTTGTGGGTGTGTATGTTTTCTTCAATCTAGTTTTTCTTCAACGGATATTTGTGTTTGCATCTCACATATATGGAAATGGGTTTTGAAACTTAGTTTTTATCTTTGAAAGGTCAACTAGGATGACGCAATCTTCGATTGAGGTTTGGTTCCCAAAAGTAAAGGTTTGAATGCTTATTTATAATGTAAGGATGAATCCAAAGGTTAGTAAAATGTTGGCAATAAGTTTGTAAGACTTAGGGCATTAGGATAAAGGATTGGAAGGTTTTACTAAAATCGACACTTAAAAATTCAGGTTAAACTCCTTTTAATCGGTTAAAAGTGATATTTAGCCGACTAAAATTCCTTCTAGTTTATAGGTTGGATATGTTTAGTTTGTTGTAAATATGTTTACTTGGATTAATAGGTGTTGGTAGACAAAAACTCGTGTTTAGTTAACTAAAAAATTCAGGTTTTAGGAAACAGGGTGTTGGGTTTAGGGTAATTCTTTGGGGAAGGTTTAAGTACCTCTAAAGTTGGTTTTGAGCATACAAATTTAAACCATGTTACTTTACTTTCAAACAATTGTTCCCAAAGAATAACAAAAATAAACTAATAATCATTAGGGTTTTTTAGCACTCCTTGACTTACTTGAATCATTAAATGTGATAATTTCTTTAGTGTGATTGCCATAGGTTTTGGGATGTTGTACTAAGCTTTCTTGTTTCACTAGTTGATGTTTGAACAACACTTAAGCTCGAGTGACGAAATTGGCTAGGGATTGATGATGTTTTGAATTTTCATTGTATTTCTTGTTATCTTGATTGTGTTTATAGGAATGTATCCATGGTTACATGGATGGAATGTTCCTTATAAAATATCTCATAATGTATTGAGTTTTAATTTTAGTCATAAGTACAATAGGGAGAAGAAGATATTGAAACGTCGTCTTATATTAATTGTTTTGTCATTATACAAAATCCTTTTTGTTTGAAATACATTTTGTTTTGTAAATTAACTTTATACCCTCGAACTATGTCAAACATTTTTTTATAAATAATTTTGATATCCCAAGGTCATGATATATTTTGTTACATAATATCCACTATAAAAATATAAACTGATTAAAAATAAATGGTATACTGAAGCAGCTCCCAAGATTCTATTAAATACAAAAATATAGAATGAGCTTTATCTTTAATGTTACACTTATCACTAACAAAACTAGCAAAACTTCTTTAGAATTGGTCCATCGAATCATTAAAAATTCCCCCTAGTCCACTTTTCTTCGGATTTTGTTGGCTCCATCATTGACATTTAATTTCAGCTATGTATCCAGAGGAGAATCCCAAACCATCTTAATAACTTTCATCTTATCAAGTCTTATATTTATATTCTTCCCAACTATATCTTTATTTGAATGAATATCTATCGACACCTTTAAATGTATCACAACTCCACGAATTCAAATTTTTGTCCCCTCATACTTGGCTTTATAAAGTTATGGATAATAAATTTCGAAAAGTCTTTAATCATACTATTCCACCAATTAATTAGTTTTACTCTAATAAAGGTGTTAGTATTAGAAACTCCATGGATATTATTAAAATGATTCCACACCTCCTTGGACATATTGCTCTATCCAAATAGCTTGTTTGAGTCTTTTTCCTTATTAATTATGGAACAACTCCATTTCGATGGTCCTCTAATTCCCATTTTTTAGTAGAAACATAAACGGGAAGTTTGTCTCTCAATAGTCTCCAAGTAACAATAGAGATTTTAATTGGAATATACTTATTCCAAAAAGGAAAATCAGTCCATGATCTAGCTTTGTGATTTCTGGTAGAATGCTATGACGACTTCATGGAGAACACACTTGATTTCTCTTTGGTTCAAACTAAAGTGTCTTCATAACTAGTACCCATGCTTTTTAATCTTTTCTGTTGACTACTCTTTACCGAGGCAGATTTGTCGATAATAAATATTTCATTCTCTTTTGTCATGTTGCATCTCTTTAACTAAAAAATTGACATGGTGGCCTTATTGATTTAAAGTTCCATATTCTAATGACTTATCATAACTGAAAGGAATGTGCCTTTCATATAAAATCCATATTAAATTATATTTATATTCAGCTCTGACTTTTAGCATTATACTTCAAATGCTATGTTCACCTTCAGAGTTTGTTGAGCTAGAATGTTTCAATCTATAATGCTTTTTCATGAAGAATGAATTTTTTGCTGGGAATTTCCACCATAGTTTGATGTTGAAGTTTTCTATCCAATCTTTTAACGATGAAATATTGAATCCACCTTCCTCCACAATCCCACAAATAACATTCCATTTATCCATGTGGTGCTTAGGTTTTCCTATAATAGAGACCCATAGAAAGTATTCCATTATATTTTTTATATTGTTCATGAAATTGTTCGGAGGATAAAGTTGCTATAATATGGGTAAAAATAAACTAAAGCACACGCCTGGTCAAAATAACTCCAACACCAATACAAAGGAATATTACTTGCGAACTTGCTAATTTAGTTCTTTGACTACCAAATAATTTGTAATACCCCGTATTTCTGCGTATTTTTAATTCAATTAATTCATAAATTAATTGGGAAAATACGTTTTATTTAAATTATGCGAGTGAAGTAATTTAATTGATTTATTGAATAAATATGATTATTAAATATTAATAAAGAGATAAACACTGATTAATATTTTGATGAAATTTATAAAGTGTGAATAGCAAATAATAAATGGTTTTATACGACATAGCGAGTGACATGTGCGTATTTTAATTTATCTCACTGGGAGTCGCGTGTAGACTAGTTTGAGGTGAGAAATGAGAAATATCTTTTTAGTGACTCATATAATGATTTAGAGGTCACATATGACTCCGATAGGGTCAAAATAGTTGAATTAGTGTACCCATGGGTTTAGTTTGGGTCCCGAATCGAAATTGGACCAAACCGACACCTATTAGGGGCATTTTGGTCTATCTAAAAATAAAGGATAAATGACCTACGAAAATTAAAGCCTATGTTTGATGGTTAAGATCGTGGGTTAGGGTTCATCATCACAAAACTTGGAGAAGCCATTAGATAAGAGAGAGGAACCATTCCCAAGAGGTTTAAGGAAAATTCTTGATGTTTGGAAGGCATTCTTGCACCCTAAGCACCTAAGGAGTGGAGATTTGAAGAGCAAAAAATATAGATTCATTACCTTCTTCATGAAATCAGACTCTATTGTAATCAAATGAAGTTGTTTATTGTAAATGAAATTAAATTTATAATACCCATGTGTAGGTATTGATAAATTATTTGATTGTGAATAAGTTCTTGGTAAAATTAATTAATTTAAAGCATATTGGGATAGGATTTCATGTAGATGAAATTATACATGTAGAGGACTTTGAATTGATATGATATTTCAATTATTTTCGTAGATTTAAATATGGGTTTGTGGTTAAAACTTTGGAATGAACATAAAACTAGAGGGTTGAATGAATTATGCGAAGATTTGGTGTGTTAGGACTGTTAGAAATCATCCTTATACGTGTAGAAATAGTTTTGGGTGAATGGTTGTCAATTTAGTGGAATACCATGAGAGTTGAGGTGTGTTAATGGAGGCATATGCATGAAGAAGACGATCTGGGTCTGTCACTGCTCCCTCGATCGATCGCCCCTTGAATATCGATGAATTGACCAAAGATTATTTCGGGTTCTTTTGGTTGCTTAAATTTTGGTGTTAACCAACAAGGGAGGGTTATCCTAGGGATGATTTTATAATTATGTGTGAACTCAATAATCACTAGTAGGTATATTGGTGAGGTTCATTAATCCCATTGGGTGTAGGACTTAGAAAATGGACCAACGAGAATACACCAATGGAGTCATATGTCGGGGGAAATTAGGAATTGGGTTATGGGAAGTTTTAATGTCAATTCAAGATGTATACTAGTAGGTTACAAATGATAACTACTGAAATTATATATGAGGGGTAATTATGTCCCTTTAGAATTATGTGAAGGCTTAAATTATTATGATAATGAAAGAAACCGTAAAATAAAAGGTGCGGTGAGTATTAGAGAGAAATATACTGCCTACCAAGGTGAATTATTGGGTTGGGTGAATACCTACTGTATTAAATACTTAGTCGGTTTGAATGTCTAGAGTATAGTGACTATATTGGGGTCGATGGTTATCCAGACCAATATATGTGCATCCATAATATTTATGTTGGGGTTGATGTCCTCGACTTGTGTAAACTAATAGGTTGTGTGAATACCTACAATTCTAACTACTTAGGTGGCGTGAAAGCCTAAGTCATACCAACTATATTTGGGTCAATGGTTGTTTGGACCATTATATGAATAACATTTACATTAGGGTCTATGGCTATCTGGGCCAGTGTAAATGATAGGATGAATTGGGGGCGATGGCAAAGTCAGAACCAATAAGTTCTTAATGTGTCATATTAGGACTTTGTAGTAGAGAATACACTTATAGTATATAAATTATGTGTGATATGGATATACGTGTGAATAAGCAACTTAAGAAGAATAGTAGTCTGTTAGATGGCACACTTATGTTCAAAGTAAATTAAGTAGTGAGACTTAATAATAAATGTGGAAAGCTAACATATGTCAAAATGTTACTTAGTGAATAATTAACATATGAGAGATGTTAATGGAATAAGTGTACTATATGGGCGGTATGGAAACTTAGATGGATAAATAAGTTCAATGAGATACTTTGGTCTAGTTAGCTTGGGTAGTACATCTAGGTGGGCTAAGTATAGAACGTTAGGTGCGCACTATAGATGAGGGGTGAGGAAACTCAAGAGAGAGTGTACGAGGTCCTAACATGAATAAATAACTGATTTTATTGTGATAAACTTCTTTCTAAATATTTTCAAAACGTTTTTTGTACTAACACTTGCTAAAAAAAATTTAAAGACCTTTTAGATGTCCAGCCACAGGGACACCAGACGTGACTTATTTCTAGGGACACGGAGCTATAGCATTGTGGATGATGACATGACTTACTTGATTAGATGACTCCCTCATTTGGATATAGTGTAGGGTTCCATTTATATATTTCATGTACAAACATGTTTTCCAATGACACCTTTGAGTTATTTTTATTTTTTTTATTATTCAGCAGTTGTTTTGGATTTTTGGCCGACCGTTAATTAGGCAAAACCATGATTTCATTTATATATTATGATGGTTGGATTATGTATTATTTTGATTGGTGAATTTAGATCAGTGTGGTCCTTTTAATTGTTAATAAGAAAGATAAATTTGGCACTAGTCCAATCTCACCTAGGATGTTAGTAAATTAAAAAGTTTTCGACAATGATCCTAAAAATGATCCACACGAGAAACTCGTTTTAATTATAATAAAGGCCCGATCAACCGATGTTTAAATTAGACGAGGTGTCAGAGTGTATCAAAGCATCAAGTTCTAGTGTCCTTAGGATCTGTACGACGTACTACGGATTCAGCGCATCATCATTTTGTTATAAAGCCCTATTAATAGGAGTGTTGTTTATTCTTAACGTACTTAGGATATAATTTTTCTGCTATTTGAATTTTGTATAAACTCTGTAGTTATACAAATTTAAATTCTTACTTTACAATGTCATCAAGGAGAGAGAGACCCGAGAGGGCGTCAACTAGAAATGAGGCTAGGGAGGACCCTGAGGACCAGTAGGGACCCCCCACCACCACCAGAGATGATTTATGCTACTCAGGTGGTGGTGATGGTGTCACAGGACGTTGAGACAACTATGAGGTCCATGGCATCCCATTTTTCTCAGCCTTAGGAACAACAACCTGCTGCCCTAGTTATTCAGTCCCATCCATGGCAACCCACTTTGCACATCATGAGAGAGAACTTTCAGAAGGGCCACATGCCCGAGTTTCAGAACGATATGAATGTAGTGATGGCATGCCAATGGAAGAAGAACATTCAGCACCATCTGCGGATGTTTGATTGCAACAAGGTTTAGAAGCATATGTTGTTTAACTTCAGGTTAGCCGGAGCAGCCATTCAATGGTGGTAGTAAGTGACCACCACTGAGGGGAGAGACTCGATGACCATTTCATAGTTTTGGGTGAGATTTGACCGTAAGTATTTACCACCTACAGTCGAGTCAAATACATGGAGGGGATTTGGAGACGTATGTTAGGGTGACCGATTAGTAGCAGACTACGAGCACGAATTCACCCGTCTTGCTAATTTTATACCAGATGAGGTGAGGAATGAGGAGAGGAAGAAGGATCAGTTCGTGGATGGTTTGTCCTCGAGGATCAGGCAACATTTGATTGGGAATCTTGTATTGATGACTTACACTGATGTTGTCCATGTCGCACTGGTACACTACCAGGACTATCGCTTCCATGCTAAGGGGAGCGAGAGAGGAGCAAAGACTATCCACTTAGGTAATACAATGTGAATGGTGGTAGTGGGGCTCAACCTCAGTAGCAACAGGTAGTGAGCCAACACAGACAGAGCTCCCGACAGGGGAACTTTCCCAAGAAATTTAGACATGGTGGGTTCATGTTAGATAGGCAGGGCTAGTAGGGTCCTCAGCAACAATAGTTCTCTCAAGGCTGTAAGGATCATGGGAACCAGGGGGAGGCCATCACGGATAATGCTCGGACCAACAGGGCCATGGACAAATATAGTTCTAAGGGTTGTGTTTTATTTTTTGCCAACAGAGTCACAAGAGTTAGGTGTGCCCATAATGAGATAGGCCTTAGCGATAGGGTTCCCACCAAGGGCAGCAGGCTCATTTAGGTCTAGCTCGAGTTCCTACACTAGCCCCACACTAGCAGCAAGTTCAGATACATTATGGATGTGTGTACAACGTTTGATATGTAGCTGCGCATCCACCACCTCAAGCACTGCCTACAGTCGAGGGTACGTTTCTTATTCATGGACTTAAGGGTAGGATTTCGTTAGATACTGGGGCATCTCATTCATTTATTAAGACTGGATTTGGACGAGCCACTGGATTATTGGAGACAACCATTAGTATTCTTATGTTTATTGAGTCACCTATGGGTAGTGGGTCATTGATACACTCGATTTGTTGAGGAGTCGCTACATTGATTAGGAGACTAAGTCTAGAGGCAGACCTCTTGGTGTTAGACACGGCTGGATATGACGTGATCCTAGGTCTGAATTGGTTAGTAGGCTACAGAGAGATGGTATATTGTTATGAGAGGACAATTGTGTTTTCTATTTTGGGGCAAGAGATGTTCCTAGTGGAGATGCATCTTCCCGGTGGAGGATCGCGCACTCACTTATACTACATCGAGGGGGAGACCTCACAAGATGTGGTTGTTCCCTTATATTCGATTCTTATAGTGAGGGATTTTGAGTACGTATTCCAGGAGATACCCAAGTTACCACTGAGCTAGGAAATAGAGTTTGTCAACCACTTGGCATAGCGGATAAGACCGATTGACAAATCACCATATCGCATGTCTCCTGCAGAGACGCGAGAGATGAGAGAGAAGATTCAATATCTTTTAGGGCAGGGTTTCATTCGATAGAGTACTTCGACCTGGGGTGCTCCAGTGTTGATTATGAAGAAAAATGATGGCTCACTTCGCCTGTTCATAGATTATAAAGGGCTGAATGAGGTGATGATACGAAAAAAGTAACCGTTAGCAAGAATTGATGACCTATTTGATCAGTTGAGAGGGGCTGTGTACTTCTCCATGATTGATTTTAGGTCAGGCTATCATCAGTTACATATTCGAGAGAAGGATGTTCCCAAGACCTCATTCATGTTTCGGTATGGATACTATGAGTTCAGGGTGATGCCATTTGGGAACACTAATACACCTGCAGTGTTCATGGATCTCATGAACAGAGTCTTTCGAAAGTTTTTGGATAAATTTGTGATAGTATTCATCGATGACATCCTGATTTACTCACAGACAGAGATGTATCATACCTATCATTTACGTATTGTTATGCAGACATTACGAGACCACCATCTGTACGCCAAATTTAGTAAGTGTGGATTTTGTCTTCGGGAGGTATAGTTTCTTAGCCATATTGTGTTCGACAAGGGAATAGAGGTTGATCCGAGTAAGGTATCAGGGATGAGGGAATGGGGGCAACCCACGATACTGATCGAGATTTGTAGCCTCTTTGGATTATCCGAAAATTATCATCGCTTCATCAAGGGGTTCTCAAAGATTTTTGGGCATTTGACAAACGTGACTTGTAAGGGGGTACCATTCGTGTGGAGCGACCAGTGTCAGTTGGTTTTTGACGAGCAGAAGGATAGATTAACATCTGCACTGGTACTTTTAATGGCCAGGAGTTGGGTGGAGTATCGGACATACACAGATGCATCCTTATAGGGACTTGGAGTGGTGTTGCTGTAGGAGCAAAGGGTGATAGCTTATGCATCTCGAAAGGTAAAGTTCCATGAAAAGAATAACCCAACCCACAACCTAGAGTTGGCAATGGTCATTTTTGAGCCGAGGATTTGGAGACACTGGTAATAACCTAACCACCATATCGTCTATTAGTTATTTAAGAAAACCATCAACTCTTTTAAAATCAAATTTAAAAGATAATTGAAATCGTTGTACGTGCACACAAATAAAAATAGTTTTGTGATGATGCTGCCCAAATAAAGATAATTAGAATGGGATGAGAAAATGTAGATAGAGACTCAGTATTTCTTCTTGAGGAAAACATCGTAGTAGCAAACCTCGTGTCCCGGTCCCAGGAAAACTCACACACCCAAGTCCTCTATTACTAGTTATAAGTTATAGATTATCGTCCACTAGTTTACATTGATTTAATATAAGAAAATACAATACCGTACACCCAACTTAGTCTAAATAAACCCATATTGACTGACAACTAGTCGACCCAATAACACTCAGGTAATAGTGACTGTCACTCACGCACAACTACACGCTCAAACCCGAGACCCCGTGAAGTTGTGCAACATTAATATTTTAATATATATATTTCATTTTAATTAAACCATAAATTTATCTTATATATAAAAAGATATTTAACACACACCGGGTTATGTCTATTTTAATTAACAAGAGAAAATATCAATAAGTGACTAAATGAAAGGTAGGTACAGATTCGAACGCGTACTCCCATACTATTTTTTTGCACAAGCCAAAACACGTGCACAAATTAATCTGATGTTAAAATAAAATAAAGAATGTGTTTTAATGTGTTCTGAAATATCAGGATACCCACACGAGTTAAATCAGCGAGTTAAACAGACACGTTGAAATAACAGAGTTTAACACACACACATGACTCAACACATATGAGTTACAAACTGAGTTTTGAACGATTCAACAGATTGAGTCAACAACGTGAAATAATTTTAGAGAAAAAATCTAATAAGTTTTAACTTTACACTTTAATATTACTTTCAAACAAAACAAAAGTCAGTGGAATTTTTTATAACAAGTATGAGATTAAATTTAATCAAAAGAAATTAAACTCAGATGTGATATGCACATGTTTCACGTTTTAATAAATGGATCTGGAGAAATATGAACTGCCTAAATTCGATTTGAATTACCTTTACAAAAAGAACCCAAGTTTTAGTTTATGAAACCAAAAGTTAAATATATGTTATATATGTTCTAAGAAAGCACAAATCTGATAAACACAGATACAAAAATATGTGTATATATATTTAGATATGGGAGAGGAACAACCTATCTATATATGTATAGATATATCGTATAAGCAGCACTTTATCAGTATGTGTGTGTGTGTGTCTATATATATGGGATAGGAACAACCTATCTATATATGTATAATAACACTTTATCGGTATGTGTGTGTGTCTCTATATATATGGGAGAGGAACAACCTATCTATATATGTATACAAATATCGTATAAGCAGCACTTTATTGGTATATATCTATATAATAAAGTATAAAACTTATGTATGTCATAAGATTGAAGTATGATGTCATCTTTGTGAATTTTTTTGCACTACCTACTTTACCCCTCAAATCTTTAATTTCCCACCTCTTTTTCACTCTATAATTTAACCCTTTTTTTACTTTAATTCAAACAAAGGGGTAAATTTGTAAACGCACTCATCACAAACCCTCATACGCCCCTCACTCCCCGACATCTCCCTCTTCACCTTCCTTTTCCTCATACCCCCCCCCGGTGCCCAATACCCTCTCCCCAGGTTTTTCCCTCCCATGGTAAGCGCTCTCTCTCTATCTCTCTCTCAAACAAACACACGACCCATTTATTTCTTCACACCTGTAAACATGCACACGCCATGGTTATTTTTTGGATCTAACATATTATCTGATTTTTTGGACCTAGGGCTTTTGTATGAGATTTAATGGTGTTTCATTTAAATTTTTTGGGGTTAGGGTTATAACAAGCCCCTATCTAATGAAATTTTGGTTTTAATTTTTTTGTTTAGGGTGTTTCATTTGGAGTTTTTAGGGTTGGGGTTCTAGCAGGCCTCACCCTCTCTCTTTGGGATTTTTAATGAAAGTTTGGTTCTAATTTTTTTGATTAGCTTGGAATGTCTGGGAATTTCGGATTGGATCTAGCAGGTATACTATCTCCCTATCTCTTGATTCTAGTTTTTTTTTACAGTAACATGGCATCCTAGCTCTTGAGTTCAGATTTTGGGCATGATTTGCTTATTGAGAAATAAGTCTCTCAGTTGTTTATCAAACTATCTAAATGGGTGTTTTACTTTGTCTCTCTGTTGTTTGTCAAATTGTCTAAATGGGTGTCTAAAATTCTTTGGTATTGAAGGTACATACCCATTTATTCATGGGTATTGGTTTGATCTGCTAAACCAAATCATATTAATCTGTTTTGTTGTTGTGAGGTTATAAGTGCATTTGTGGGCTTAATTGTAGTTTTGTTTTTCTGTAGTTTTGATAAATTTCATCTCCATTATGCAATTAGTCTTTAAAGTTTAATTCCAGCCCCGGTTTGTGAAGGCACTTAGCATGGTTGTAGTTTTTATATAGATTGTTACTGTGCTACTTTGTTGCTTTGTCAAAGACCCGTGATGGTTTAAGGCATAGTGCTTTGATATAACTGTTTTGTGCTTCAAATTTTTTACTTGCCTTTTATCTTTTGAATACTTACATTTATTACTACTATAGTGATCCAACTAGGAACTAGATTTTTTGGATAGAATTCATGCCACCATTTTAAAGATATTAAAGTTTCCATTGAGGGATGAGAATGGGGAAAAATCAATTCTCTTAATTCAAATGCATTGTAAATAATTCGGAACTTTGTAATTCTTCGCCTGATTTTTGTTATCAATGTTCTATATAAAATGGTGCATTCTGAAAGATAAAAACTAGAACTACATAATCAAAAGATGCTGATTGTTTGTGAAGTTCAAACCCAACAGGTATATCTGATACACATACTGGGTACTATAGAATTGTTCAAAGGAAGGTAAATGTTAGTTATTTTTTGGTAGTTTTGATAGCCTTACTAGGCATGTCATAATTATATCTTTTTGTCTCATCAATTATTTACAGGTATTGAAGAATTGTGTATTGCATACGATAGTTTTCGTTTTTATGTTTAATTTACTCCCCAATTTTGATTTTGGTTTTCTTCTTTATATTGTGTTGGTTAGTAGATGGGGTGAAGAGTAATGTTAATGGTGTGGTGATGTTGAAGGAAATGGAGGATGAAGTGTGTATGCGTGTCAATTTTTTGTCTAATACCTTTTGTATGAGTATTTCCGAAAATAATAATTTGACTCGAATTTTGTTTTGCTCTTTGTTCCTATTGATAGCCAAAAAGCTATGTTTTCTTTTCCACTATTTGTATAAATGAAGATTGTTAGATTGATGATATAATGTAGATTGATTAAGGTTTTATGCGGAGAAAACCTCAATAATTCTTAGCATATAAATTTCCATTTTCCAGTTCTCCCATGGTAGGTGAGTGACTCAACTCTCAAAACATTTTCTTGCTGTATCAACTCAAATTTTGAACCACCATGTTTATCTTCTCTATTTCACCTTTTCAAAAAATTTCTCATCAAAGTGTGGAAGTATACCTATCAGATCATACTTTAGTGGTATCACTGTTGCTAGGGATATAATAAACATATTATCTATAATGCCTACTTCATCACGTGAACCCTTGTCCCAATCTAATTCCCTCTATTTCACCATATAAATTTGGTATCACTCTTCTCCCTCTCATTCTTGTTTTGAGCGATGGGAAATTTCATAACTGAGTATTATATGTTTGTTCAATAGTGAATTAAGCCATGCTTTTCGTGATATTAATATTTGTAGTTGCTTCACTTACTGCAAGTTGTAAAAATTATTATAGTTAATCGGCATTACTATTTATTATTCAAGCACTTGAAACTAGAACCACTTTTTTATATCTCAATGTGCAAAGGTTGAGTTGTTTTATCTGACTTCAGTTAAGATTTTTCTTTATATATTTTCAGGTTAGGCTGATGACCTCACTATTGGGTTTTATATTTCTTTGTAGATTTGCATTTTCGTTCTTTTCTTTTCTTTTATTCTCATATCAGATTTACATCTAATGGTTCTTTAATTTTGGATGTATTTTCTTTTTGGTATTTTGCAGAAATAAGAGTTCTTTTCTTCTCTTGCCTTTGGTGACTTGCTGATTTGCGGCTATTATTACTTAGGGGAGTTAGCTCTTTAATTTGGTGACTTACTTCAGAAGTTTTGGGCCCCTGGACAAACTGCAATTTCTCCTCGGGCATTTAAAGCAAAGCTTGCATTCTCAGGTTTGATCTATCTCATCAACTTCCATTAATTCATGTTGGTACCTGATCATATGCACTTAACAGCCATATGGTTAAATATATGTTCAGGAACTTCTTGCATTTCTATTAGACGGACTTCATGAAGATCTGAATCATGTTAAAGACAAACCTTTAAATTCAGCCCGATGAAGATGCCATCACCTTTGCCACTGAAATTGGGAATTGCTCACTACGCAGCCGAAAACATGCAGACTTATGGAACTTCACCCATTTTAACTGAGGTCAAATATCGCAGCCACCACAGACCTCCCAAGACCATTACATAGGATCACTCGGGGTCGGAGCTCCAACATTAGCCACTTGGGGTCAAAATTTCATCATTAGCAACATAAGTTATATATCATTGGCTTACCTCATGGCTTCAATATATTTGCAGCACTCATATGATATTTAGCATCTCAGTGACAGGTATTAAATCTAAATCATTGGCAGCACTCAACTCATTGGCACTTCTAAAATTTTGGCGGGACCAAGGCCTCACCGCTTTCTTAAATGTGTATCGGAGCAATATCGGATCATTTAACAGGTATTAAATCTAAATCATTGGCAGTACTCAACTCCTCTGTACTGAACTTCTCTAACCCCCTTAACCCACAGAATTTTTGGTTGCTGGATAGATCTGAGTGTGTTTATATCGTACATCTGAGTGATTAATAAATTTTTGATTCATTAAACACTAAGATGTATAGATTTCAGTGTTTTTCATCAAGCACTCAGATGTATCTAAGAACATAGATTTTTCTATCAAACACTCAGATGTATAAGTATGCACGTTTGATAATTGCTCTTCCATCAAACACTCAGGTTTGATAACACGTTTGATAACTCCTCTTCTATCAAACACTCAGGTTTGATAAGTGCTCTTTTATCATACACTCGAAGGTATATCAAACACTCAGCTTTTTCTATCAAGCACTCAGATGTATAAGTATGCACGTTTGTATAAGCTTAGATGTACTCAACTGCTCTTCTATCATACATCTTATAATTTGATAGCATTTTTGCTCTGTACTGAACTGTACTAAATCATTTCCCTATACACAGATTCTTGGTTTCTAGCTATGGCTTTCTATTTTGGTGCTAGGCTTAATCAGAATGAGAGGTATCGTATTCTTCGCCCTTCTCTAACTCAGACTCTTCTAGCCACAAAAATGGTATATTATCTCTCTCACACGGTTTGTTCCAAAGGAATCCAGTAATGCTTTTTTTTTTATTGAATCAGATAAATAATTCCTTTATTTGTCTGATGCAGTAGTATCGTTTATGTCCCTATATTGATAGATCCCAAAAAAACTCCAAGTGCGTAAGTGTGAGCTCCGTTAGCTTCTGCTGTGAGAGAGAACTGGAGCACACACAAATCCCACCTGCTACGGACGCAGCTTATTATGGGTTGCACTGCAGCTCATCTCTATCACTTAGTTGTAATACATTAGGATATTTATGCTCTCAACTGATTTTCTATTTATATGTATATTATTCTGGGGTGTTTATTAATATGCTTCTACAAATTCCTTTATGTAGCGATCCCTATGAAGTTATTCAAATGATTATGCAGTGATCCCTATGAAGTTATTCAAAAGATTGTGTAGTGATTTTATATTCCTTTATGAAGTTATTCAAATGATTATGTATTGATCCCTATCTAATTCTAATTTTCATATGTTTTACTGACGGATATGGACATATGGCTCATTAATTTCAGCATCAAGAAACATGATAATATATTGTGGGGCAGAGATCATGTCGTTGCGGTGGGATTTTAAATCTGACCGATTGGTATGTTAATTGGTATTTTTAAGTTTAGTTATTGTTATTGCAATAAATTGTTTTCCCTTTATTTTTTGGACACTTTGCCTATGAAATTTATGAATTTGAGAAGAGAATACCTTCGAAAGTTGCTCATCGCCTTTTATAGCTTCTCAATTAATATAACCTTAAATAACCTTTGTATGCATATGTGTGTGAATAAATTAGAATTTCCTCTAAAAGTTAAGAACTTTTATAACTTCTTACTTTTTGAAATTAAGAGATATAACAGTTAGATCACTTTTTGTTACTGCTAAGGTATTGAATTTTATATGATGAAATATGAGGTATTATATTTGTTCAAGTGATAGTTTTACTGATTTTAATTTGGTTGTCTCTTTTTTTCTAGATCGAGCAGGTCTGTTACCAAGGCAAGGTGTTGCGAATGAGACCACCCTTTAAAGATATGCTTGCAATTTCCAGAAACTTCCATTTAGAATATCTGGTATTTCTTCTTTAGAAGATATCAACGGTAAATGAATGACATTAGGATCATCGTTCATCTCGCTAGCCTTAAAAGTGGATCAATATTTCCTTGATTCTTATGCAGGATTCATTTTATTTTTCTCATACCAGTTTTAGGTGTCTTGCTTATATAGTTTTTCAGACACGAGTCTTATCATTTTATTTTCTTCCCTTTCTTTAATGTCATTTCAATGTTAATTTTTAGGCATGCCATTTAAAGAATTTTCACATTGTATGCCTACTATGTGTTTGAGAATAATTCCATATTGGTTTTTATATACAGTTCAAAGTTGCACATTCAATTTGAAAGTGCCTAAATGAGGCTTGCTCCAAACACATTTAAATATCTGAGATTGATTTGGACATATTTTCATACCGAAACAGTTGATGATAAATTGATCTTATAGGATATCAGTAGCAAGATTATTAATAGTTTCAGCAGTCCAATTCAGTTTCCAACTAAATAAACTGGGTATAACTTCTCTGCATACATTGTAAGATGAATTGTAAGTAAAACACATGTTGTTGAAGGCAACCAGTGTTATTAGTTTGACTTAGTTAACAAAGACATGTGGGTAAATATATGCATTTGGTTGTTTACGAGAAGGACTATTTACAAGCACTCTGCATATGTATCTCACTATTTTTAAGATTGGATTTGATAGAAATCATGAAGCTTGCAAGGTAGTTTAAGATCCATCTAGTAATCCATATGTCAATTTTATATTCCATTCTTAATTTCCAGTCTAAGCATGATGTGCATTTTTATTTTTATTCAAATATCTCTTTCTCCCCTGTATGTGTATGGTTTTCCAAACAAATTTGTTTGTGTTGCTTAGATGTATTTTAATTTATGTGACTTGAGTTACGTTCACATTTCTGTTCCAAATATGTAACTTCTATTTGCTAATTTTTTAGTGTTGTTGAATTTCACCTTATTATTCCTTTCATTATTTACTAAAATTCCATCTGTTATTTTCCATCGATGATGCTCAGGTACCCTATTTGTGATGGAAAAAGTTTGAAAAGAAAAATCGATTAAGCCTGAATGTATCACATTCTCTTTCCCGAGTAAGTTATCTATATTTGTTGATCAATTCGACTCATTTTATTGAGGTTATATGTGAATTAGTTCTATTGGATTTATGTGGCTAGCAGGTATTTTAATTTGGTAGGATGTCTTTGAACTGTGAACTTCTACTAATCCATGTAAAGTTATGATGTATAACAACATGTGGCAGTGTATGTAAGTAGCAGTAACAGTAGTAGGTAACATGAAGCACCATTTTATAGATTTGGTAGTGTATGTTAATAGCCATCACATCTTGCCCCTGTATTTGATGATATCTCTGAACAACCATTTAATAGATTTAGGAGTAATTCTTGATCAGATAAACTCCTTTATCAACTGGAAAAACAATTAAGACACCATATATGTCACTGAACCCCCTCATCATATCTCCCGCTGCTATGATTACCACTGTGCAGATTCACTGTGGTACCTGCCACTATCCTGTAGATTCGCAGTGGGAGTATTTTCTTTAAAAACTGGAAAAGCCATTTAATTCTTGAATGTTGCCATTGTTCTATAGATTCACAGTGGTACCATACACAATGGGATTTTCCATATAACTACAATCGGATTCAGTTTCTGATGTTGGATGATGAGGGGTGTTGATATAGAGATGGATGGGGAAACGATACTAGATATGAAGAATTGGTAACAACATAATGTTTCATCATCACCCATCATCACTATTACTAAAATCATCACAGTGCAAAATTAAAATGGAAATAAGCATGATGCATTTATTATATTTGTAATTTATTTGATGCAGTTGTTGGTCCCTTTGTATCGGTTGGCATTTATCGCACATTGCTATAAAATTGTGACAAGATATAATAGGGATTTTTGCACTGTGATGAGTGAGTGGAATAGACAGAGTGCACTGATGACTTAGCGTGACTAGTTTTTCGGGTATGGAACGAGGATTCTCAAGACTAATTGTATGTCTAAATATGCGTGCAAACGTGAATATGGGTCGGAGTTTTGGTGGATTCATTCTTTGTTTTATAATCATATTAATATCTGTTGCATAATTTAATTCAATATTTATTGCTATGTGTTTCATTAAAATGCAAGACTTGCAAAATGAAAGATAAGGTTCATCATACATTCATCTTTCAAATTTGAACATCTTTAATAGGATATTTTATTCCTCATTCAGTTATGGAAATTGTATATGTATTTGTTAGAATGTTTGCTACCTCAATTGTAAGTTTTAAGTAATTTTTGTAAATCATATTAATGAATGTGTCTTTTTAATGTGTTTTAACTCTAAATTGATGGTTTATTACAGGTACAGATCATGGTTATGTGATTAGTGAGGTTGATGAAGGTTATTTACCTTCGTAAGTGTAAATTGATAACAACAACTGTTTCTTCTCATTGTGATGTATAGATTGAATAATATGTAATATTTTATTTATTTATCTTTAACTATTTATTCTCACTATGATGTATGATGGTTTTTGATAATTGTTGGATTTTGAAGATAATTTCCCTATTAATGGTTCAATTATCATCTATGCAGGTCAGTCTGTGTTGATCAAAGGCATATAAACCAAAATCTACTCAATTATTAGATTCATTTATGGAAGATATATTTCTAGTATAAGCATTTTATGACGAGGAATGAGACAAGCGTGACGTGGGCAATACAAGAGGATTGGTGTAATTGCGGGCGATAATCTTCAAAATTTTAAACTATCTATTGTGATACTTATTATGTTCTGTATTAAATAGTTGATGATATATCCAAGGTCCAATATAGCCAATTATTTTTATTGTTGTGGTTTTTTGTATTGCCTAAACAGGGTGGATAGTCGTATAAACAAAGGAGATTCTGTCCAATTTTTTTAATATATCTGTATTATGAATGGAACTTGGCAAAGTTTTATTATACACTTTATAAATTACCAATCACAAGCACTAGACTATTCATGTTATATGCGAGTCTATTTGATGAATTTAAATTATTCGAATGTTGGACTATTTATTTTTTGTCAAGCAGGGTGGATAGTCCTAAAAACAAAGGAGGTTATGGCCAATTTTTTTGAAATTACATTTTGTTTTGTTGGGGAATGAAATTTGTTCATTTTTGTAACTACGCGTTTTGAAAATTTGTCATTTTGCGATTAACAGGGTGCCTTCAGGCACGGGCATACCCTAGTATATATATATATATTACCTAAAAGAAATCATCCAAGGAGAAAAATGATCCACCACCGGAGGGGGATTTTAAAGAGAAAAACTCCATAAAAAACAGAGTAACAGAGCCAAAGTGATAAATCAAATGAATCCTTAACTGAACGAGGTAGGACAGCTTCAACAATCTTCAAAATCATTTTAGCCAAACCCAAAAAAACCTAGCAGCACAGAAGGAACTCCAAGACTTTAAGCCGTGAACATACGAACATAAAACCATTGGATCTTACGACGAAAGATACGTTCTCAAACTCTTATAAAATGGTTGAACACAAGGCCCCAAAGAATGGGAAATGACATAAATATCCAAGTCCTACTAAAGTACTAAAGTACATACTGGTAAAAGCAATGGAGACCAAAGTGACGTAAAAATCATGCCTAAACAGACCTCGAGACCCACAAATGGTTTAAAAAAAGCAATCAAATGCCCAAACCAAGAAATATTTAAATGATGTCATTTAATATAGTGTTTAATCAATAATTTAATTAAACACACTTAAGTTTAATTAAATGTATTTTTTATAACCCATAAAAATAAACAAAAACATAATACAATAATTTTTTTTTATCCAAATAGATTACAACAAACATTATAACTTATAGAAGTCATATGTAATAAAAGTATATTGACACAAAAAAATACACAATGCATTTTATCCAAAATATTTGATTAAACAAAATATGATTTTGAAGATTATAAAAAATATAAGAAAATATGATTTTAAGAAACAAATAATGCAAGAACATATAAAAAAATATTTGTCTCTAAATTGAGCCAACACGAAGAAATGAGATTTTCAACACTACTTATCGAGAGAGCAGTTCTCTTGATTCACGGATCATAAGTCACTTAAGTATCTCTTCACATTTAAGGATATGAATATGAGGAAGAGGCGGTGTCTAGAATTCGTGAAGGAATATCAGTTTGATATATAATGTCATCCTAGTAAGGAAAACGTGGGGGTGGACGCGTTGAGCCAA
The DNA here is from genome assembly GCA_949130495.1 of Sambucus nigra. Lineage (NCBI taxonomy): Eukaryota > Viridiplantae > Streptophyta > Magnoliopsida > Dipsacales > Adoxaceae > Sambucus > Sambucus nigra. The sequence continues at coordinate 672,847,152 of OX422215.1, forward strand.
CGACATGCTGGGGATTTAGCGGAGGTGTGCAAAACAAAATGGAGTGAGCTCCAGTAGGAGGATGAGGTGGAGGCTAGGGCGTATGTGGAAGTTATGACTATCACTCCTGAGATCGTTATGCGGGTAGTGAGGGCTCAGCCAGAAGACCAGTTGTATAAGGACAGTGTGCAACAGTTATTAGCTAAGCGGGAGGCCTGCACTTTAAAGGGAGATTGGTAGTGCCCAAGGATGAGGAGTTGAGGCAGGCAGTGATGACCAAGTCTTACGATTCCAAGTTTATGGTACATCCCGGTGGGGATAAGATGTACCAGGAGATGAGGAGACATTACTAGTGAGCCAACATGAAGAGAGACATAATAGAGTTTGTCTCAAAGTGTGTTACTTGTCAGTTGGTGAAAGTTAACCATCAGAGATCTTCGGGGATGTTACAATCACATGAAATTCCTGTATGGAAGTGGGAGAGCATATTGATGGATTTTATTACTTGGCTACTTACGTCGCAGCGGGGACACGATTCGATATGAGTGATAGTGGATGGGTTAAACAAGGTGGACCACTTATTTCCAGTTCACACAAAATATGAAATAACGAAGTACATCACAATAAAGTTGACTTGTTGAATTGCTTATGTGCATAACATCATTTGATCCATCTCATTCATTTAATGTTTTTGATATGAACAAGTTGGTTCGTCTATCTGAATTTTATGTTGACGATTTCACTGAGTAAGAGCGTATTATACTTCAGGATGAGTTTGAGTTGTATGAATTTGATATCAAATCCGATAGTGACTTTGTTGATGTGGATGGAAAGAGTGGGTTGGCTAGAAAAATGGTATATAACTCGAAACACATTGTTTATGGATTATTTTAAAGGCTTATAAAGTTGTCATTAATTCTTTCGGTTTTAGCATCTATAGTTGAGAGGTCATTTTCTTCAATGAACATCGTGAAAATTGATCTTCGAAATCGAACGGGAGATGGTTGGCTATGTGACTCTTGTGTGATGTATATCAAAAAATATGTCTTTAGTTGCATTTCCAATGAAGCAATTGTGGATCGATTCTAAAGATAAAAAATCATAGAGGGAAATTATAAGTTGATTTTTTTATATTTTAATTAATATTTGTAATGACAAGTTCTTATTTTGGATGCTATTTTTATCAGTGAAGAATTATGATTTAGTTTGTTCAATTTTATTACTATTAATGTGTGAATATTTATTTTTATTTTGATATATGAATACCCTTAAAAAAATCGAGGGCTACCGCCACCGAATCCCCGTCAATTTCTTTGAGGTGCACCACCCATCTAAAATTCCTAGATCCGCCACTGCATGGGTTAACCCACAATAATTAAATTTTCTACTTAATATATATAGTCATATGAATAGATTATATTTTGAATAAGTTGTTCTAAATTTGAATTACATGTGACCCTAATATGTCCATAATAATCTTACATCAAATAATGACATCCAATTAATGAGAAGTAGACCTAAAGTTTCAGTAATATTGGTAAGTTCTACTCTTACAAATGATCACTAGGAAAATCAAACCATGACAGATGTTAGTTTTTGTAAATTTCCAGGATGCTATGTCTAGTTATGAAATTAATAAATGGAGTTAAATTTATTTTTTTCACTTACAAAGGAGGTAAATGTTATTTTTGTTTTATAATTTCTATTTCATGATTGATTAAAGTTTTTGGGTTGATGTTTTTATGCGTATATCAAACCTAACAAATATTTCCCCTAATACTCTATCCTTACCCAATTAATATACAGAAATTTCTATATATATCTAGTTTATTCTATGGAAATATAGATTATTCTAGATTCTAGCTTAAAGATCTTGTATTTAGGTGAAAATGTTTTACTACCATTGTTTAGAATGTTCATAATCGTTAGATCATTGACACTTGTATTAAATTTAAATTCCATTGATAATAGAATTGACTATAAATATGTGATATATTCATCCACAAAACAAACCAGGAAAAGTTGTAAGCTCTCTTATTTATTTGTTCCTTCATCCTCTTCCATCTCTACCATTTGTATATTGAAGTTCTAGAATGCTAGATTTAGTTACTCAATGAAAAATAAGCAAAACAAGGTTAATAGCCTTTCAATAAATTAAAATATGGAATTTGATATTTAGTCTTATCATCAATAACTTTCATCCCCCCATGGTTTATTGCATAATTATTTCTAGACTAATGATCAATTAGATAGAATGAAAGTTTTTAAAAACTCCTTATGAAAAGGCAAAAAATTTCTCCAAGAAATTAAGTAAATGACAACTAGATGGTAATACCTCACCAAATATCCTTGGTGCTCAAATAATAAGTCTGTCACCAACATGATGAATATAGGTAATTTCATGAATTTGAGGTTGTTTATCCACTGTTCTTCTAAGCCTTCCATATATGAGTGGTTTATGATAATATTTTCATAGGTACGTGCTTGAATTGGGAGAGGGAAGGGGTAAATTGGATGCGAATTTTATAAATATTTAGGATGAATTTAGGATTACATAATACCGGTTATGTGTATTATTCCTTCCTCCCATCCCTTGATTCTTTTAATCTAATATGGTAAGTAGATGCTTTAGAGTTTATTTAATTAGAGTATAGTGTGACACCCCGACTAATTAAATACCGGGTAGCTACTCCTTTATAAAATTAATTCAAAATGCCAAGTTGGCTCAGTTAATAGGATCACTGTCGAAAACATTTTATTATTACTAACCACCTAGTATTTAAAAAAACAAGTTGCCAAATTTTAATTTAAGTCTGATTAACATGCAAGAAGTAAAATGAAGAAATAGATAACACCATTCACCATGCTGAAGTAAATTGAATAACCATCACAATAGAGTAAATAAAGTCTGGAGGAAACCCCTCACTACAATCCCATAACTGAAATGAATAAACTGAAACAATACATGCTAAAGTCTGAAAACTGAAATGTAAAAGATGTCTCTAAAGAAAGGGGCAACATGCCCTACAACTGATAGATAGTGACTCTGGAATCCAAAGAGAAAGAAGCGTCTACATGCAAGTCCCTGTAGCTTCCACAAGCAGCTACAACTCGTCACCTGAATGAGTACCTATGCTTGGTGTCCTTGTGGATGGGCACCTAAAATGGTTTTACAAAGAAAAAGATTTGAAAAGAAAACAGGTCAGAGCCCGAATGTGGAGTTATATTTTAAAAACCAGCAAGTGCTTTAAAAACATTTAAAACATTAAATGCAAAGTACATGTTAGGACGTGCACTCACATTATATTCTCACCCCTCGTCTAACTGTGCACTCCTAACGCAAGTACCCATCTATATCTATCCATACAACTAGCTAAGTGACTACATAACTAGCTAGACTGCCAAAGGTTCTACCCATATTACTCAGTTCCATTTAACATAACAACGCTCGTAATTAAATAGGGGTTAACGTGAATTCAGTTACTAAATATACCATTGATATAACTATCAGTTAACTCATTATATAACTCGAAATAATACCGTAATATTTTTACAACATTAACATGAGGATTCCCATTAATTTAATGTATATAATTCACATCATAAATATACGATACAAGCACCCCGCAATCTAAGCTATGGTGCACACATACTCTGCTATCCATCCCGGTACATCACGTACATAAGGATTACATATTCCGAATCTCTCAGGAATAGTTTACCGATAACAACATCACAAATAATGGAGGCGAACACAGTCACCATCACATGGGTCACGCACATACCTACGCTCCCATGGTCAGCGGACTTATTAATATCACAATAAGTCTTTCTATGACCTATGTTCATCAAGGTACCAGTCTATATCCCCCCCGTATGCACACAAGGATTAGAGGGTCCTAAGCGAACGCAAACCTCCCGTGATAGCAAGTATGGTAGGTATGTCATACACACAATCCATATACCAATACTAAGTAAACACACATCTTAGTAATACCATATTTTAATCGTAGTTCATATTGCACTCTCGTACTAACTATAATTATCACAATTCGTACTATTCCGGTTTGTAATTATACGCGCCATAATTCATCCTCACATCGTAGTAGACACTCACGTCTCAACCCAAATGGTTCATTGAATATAACTCTAGTGTATAATACTCCTCTCAATAACCCAAAAGTCCCAAATCTATCCTCACATCAATAAAGGAAGGTCTTCTATATCCTCGAACAAGTTTACGGGACTCTAAAAATCAAAACAGTCCAAAAAGGATCAAACTGTCAACTCGTTAGAAGTCTCGTTCGAACGAGACTTCGAACGAGTTTGGACTGTTAGGTCGTTAGAAGTCTCGTTCGAACGAGGCTGTTCGAATGAGATCCCAGTTCGTTCGAACGAACTGACCCTTCTAACGATATCTCGTTCGAACGAGATATCGAACGAAAATCCCTACTCGTTAATAACGACTGGTCAACTCGTTAGAAGCTCGTTCGAACGAGTTCGTTCGAACGACCTGGGGGCTGCTTCTAACGAGCTACCAGTTTCGGCCCAGATTTTTTTTCAATTCGTTTTTCACCATTTTTACTCCTCAAATCTCTTCTAAAATTCGTTCCTACAATATATTGAGTTCTCTAATCATCCTCAAACATGCCAAGGTGCTATACTAACATCATTAAAGGGGTTTAATACCTTCTAAACATCGTTAAATCACAAGGTTTCTACATAAATTCCCAATTTTCTTCAAGAACATAAACCCTAGATTCTTCTCATCAAAATTTCCCAGATTTTAATCCGTTTATACATCACATAGATATGAAATCTCTGAATTAAATCTTCAAACAATGTTTCTACATGCAAACCTATCCCAAAATTTAAACAACAATCTTCCAATTTCATGGGTTTTCTTTTAACTCTTATATAAGATTGATTAATAATGTTTCTAACATGGAAAAAGCATTCACTGCATAAGGAATGTAATTTAAATCACTTGCCTTGGTTTGATTCCGGATTTGATGTTGATTTGATGAAGAATTTCTGCAGAATTTCTTCTCTCCAAGCTTCCTCTCTAATGGTGGCTTAAGGTGGCTAGGGTTTGATTTGGGGAAACTTAGAAAACCTAAATGACAACCTACGTAGCCTTCTAGGTTAATATGGGTTGGTTAATGGGCTTAATGGGTTTAATCCACATCAGATTTACATCTCTAATTTTCGTCACTTTTAATTCCTAAAAATGTAAAATTACCAAAATACCCTTTAAGTTATCGGTATGGCCTAAAAATACCCCGGGACCCAAACTATACCCCCGGCTAGTGTTTTCAGACTATCTCGACCCTTCCGGACGCATTGGCGCACTCAAAACGACCATACAGATTATAGATTTTAAATTTACTTTTTATCATCAAAATATAATACCGTGACGCGGCGGTCCCACGCGTCTCAACAAAATTTCTAAAATGCCGTATATAAATCCCATGACAAATTTTATAATACCAAGTACATATATAATCATATATGCACATAATCAAATACTAACTCGTATCACATTAGTATTTTTATCCCGGATTAATTTCCAATTAATACGCATTTAATTAATTAATCCTCAAAATAAATATAGTCAAAAGTACGGGGTATTACATACTTCCCCCCTAATAACTGAATTTCGTCCCGAAATTCAAAACTAGAAAGTACCTGCTAAAAATAGCTCTGGATAACGTTCGCGCATCTCATCCTCGCGCTCCCATGTGGACTCCTCGACATTGTGATGTCGCCACTGAACACGCACTAACGGGACTATCCTTGACTGCAGTTTCCTCTCGCTTTAGTCAAAAATAGCAATTGGCCCCTCCTCGTAGGAGCTATCCGGCTGGAGATCGATGTCCTCCACAGCAATGTGAGAATGAGCCAAATCATCTCTAAGGTATTTCCTCAGCGAGGAAATATGGAACACGTCGTGAATCCGATGCAAGTGCTCCGGTAGTCCAAGTCTATACGCAACCGGTCCGATCCGCTCAATAATAGGAAACGGCCCCACATACCTCGGTGCCAACTTCCCCTTCTTCCCGAATCGCATAATCCCCTTCATTGGAGATACCCTGAGCAAAACCTGGTCCCCCACTTGGAACTCCCTGAAAAACCTCTTCGCATCAGCATAACTCTTCTGCCTGTCTTGAGCTACCCGAATGCGACTCCGAATCAACTCAATCCTTGCCGAAGTATCCTGAATCACTTCCGGCCCAAGAAGTTTGTTGTCCCCCACCTCCAACCAACATGCTGGGGAATGACAAGGCCTACCGTACAACGCCTCGAACGGGGCCATGCCAATCGTGAACTGATAGGAGTTATTGTAAGCAAACTCCACCAGTGGAAGGTACTGCTCCCATCCACCCCCGAAGTCAATAATGCACATGCGTAGCATGTCCTCCAACATCTGATTGGTTCGCTCTGTCTTCCCATCGGTCTGCGGATGATAAGCCGTACTCAACCGCAATTCCGTGCCCATGGCCTCCTGAAAACTCTCCCAAAACCTCGAAACAAATATCTTGTCTCTGTCAGACACGATATTTAGGGGCACACCGTGAAGTCTCACAATCTCTGAAATGAAGAGCTGGGCATACTGTCCCGTAGTGTAGTCAGTCCTTACAGGTAAGAAGTGAGCGACCTTGGACAACTTGTCCACAATTACCCAAACGGAGTCGTGACCCCTCTGCGACGCAGGCAATCCCGTGACAAAATCCATGGATATGCTCTCCCACATCCACACCGGAACCTCCAACGGCTGTAGCAATCCTGCTGGTCTCTGATGATCCACTTTGACAAGCTGACAAGTGGCGCATTTCGAGACAAACTCAGCGATATCTCTCTTCATACCGCTCCACCAATATTGCCGTCTCATGTCTTGGTACATTTTGTCCCCTCCGGGATGTACCACGAACCGTGAGTCGTGCGACTCTGCCATAACATCGTGCCGCAATTCTTCCCCTTCCGGAACTACCAATCTCCCATTGAAGCTCAATCCCCCGTCTGAGCTAACGGTATAGGACTCGGCTCCCTCTGCTAGCAATCGAACTATCTGCTCCAGACAGAACGAGTCATTAGCCTGTGCCCGTACTATCCTCGTGACAATTTGTGGGGTAACGGTCATCACAGACATGAAAGATCGGGCCACTGCATCCTGGTGTCCCAATTCCTTCCACTTAGCTTTCCACACCTCTGCCACCTCATCTGCTGGCCTGCGGCTCAACGCGTCTGCTACCACGTTAGCCTTACCTGGGTGGTACTGGATGTCGAACTGGTAGTCCTTCACAAATTCAAGCCACCTACGCTGCTGCATATTCAACTCCTTCTGCGTGAACAGATACTGTAGTGACTTGTGGTCCGTGAACAGCTGAAACTTCTCCCCCAAAAGATAGTGCCTCCAAATCCGTAAGGCAAATACCACTGCCGCCAACTCTAAATCATGCGTGGGGTAATTCTTCTCATGAGGCTTAAGCTTATGGGAAGCATAAGCTATGGCCTGTCTCTCCTGCTGCAATACACCTCCCAGTCCTTGCAAAGACGCGTCGGTGTAAACCAAATACTCAACTCCCGGTCTCGGCAATGCTAACACAGGTGCTGAGGTCAACTTTTCCTTCAATTCATCGAATGCCAACTGACAGGCATCACTCCAAATTAACGGCACACCTTTACGGGTAAGATGTGTCATAGGACCTGCTATCTCTGAGAGACCCCGAATAAACCTCCTGTAGTATCCTGCTAGACCCAAGAAACTATGAATCTCTATTGGTGTCGTGGGCTGTCCCCACTCCCTCACCGCTGATACCTTCCCCAGATCAACTGATAGTCGCTGGTCGAAAATAATGTGACCCAAGAACTGGACTTCCTTCAACCAAAACCCGTACTTCTCATATTTTGGATACCACTCGTTCTGACGAAGTGTCTGCAAAACCTACCTCAAATGCTCGGCGTGCTCCTCCTCTGTCTAAGAGTAAACCAAAATGTCATCAATGAAGACAATAACAAACTGATCTAGGAAATCTCTGAACGCCCTGTTCATCAAGTCCATAAACACTGCTGGAGCGTTGGTCAAGCCGAAAGGCATAACCCGAAATTCATAAGAACCATATCTCGACAAGAACGCGGTCTTCGAGACATCCTCCTCCCTGATACGCAACTGATGGTATCCCGACCTCAAGTCAATCTTCGAGAAGAAAGAAGCTCCCCTCAACTGGTCGAATAAGTCATCGATTCGAGGCAATGGATACTTATTCCGTATCGTGACCTTATTCAACTCTCGGTAGTCCACACACAACCTCAGTGAATCGTCCCTCTTCTTCATAAACAAAATCGGAGCGCCCCAAGGTGAGGTACTCCTGCGAATAAAGCCTTGTCCCAACAGCTGCTCTATCTGATCCCGTAGCTCTCTCATCTCAGCTGGAGCCATACGGTACGGTGCGCGTGCTATAGGTCTCGTGCCCGGTAGCAAATCTATCACGAAGTCTATCTCACGACTGGGTGGTAAGCCTGGTATCTCCTGAAACACATCTGAATACTCCCTGACAACCGGGATCGAATCTAAGGGAATAACAACCTCCTTAGAGGTATCCTCCTCTATGTAATACAGATGAGCGGTCGATCCTCCCTCTGGGCGAGGCATCGCCACTATAAACATCTCTTGCCCCGGAATGGCAAAAACAATGCTCTCGCTGAAGCAATCAATCATGGCCCTATATGCTACGAGCCAATCCATACCGATGATCACATCGTGAACATGCATGTCTAACACTAACATGTCTGCAGGCAATACCAAACCACCAATCTCTACCCCCACTCCCCGGCATATAAAGAAAATAAGTGACCCACTCCCTAATGGTGAGTCGACACACGTCACTGTGCTCTCTGCCGTAGCTAACAATCCTAAAGCTTTCGCGAAGTGTGTAGCTATGAAACAATGTGTAGCACCCGTATCAAATAACACCCGACCCATAGTGCCATGGATAGGAAACGTACCCTCGATCGCGGGCGGTGCCTGTGGAACTGCAGCCTGGTGAACGTTGTAGACACGTCCATACTGTAGCTGCCCCTGCTGAGCTGGGACTGCTGGAATGGGTGGCAATTCTACCATCTGTGGCGGTGCAGGAAGAGCGGCGGGAAATATAGGTCTCTGTGGCTCCTGGCGAGCACCCTGCTGCTGCTGCTGTGGGGCCCTGCCCCTATCAGGACAATCCTGCTTCTTATGGCCAGTCTTGCCACAAGTAAAGCACTTCCCTGGGAAGTTCCCTCCCCTCTGCCCCTGCTGTCCCCGGCCCCGGTGGCCGTTACCATTCCTCCCTTGGCCCTATTGGCCCTGATGAAACTGTTGGCCATTCTGCCCCTGCTGGCCCTGATGGCCGTTTGGACCCTGATGGACCTGATGGAAACCTCCCTGTCCCTGCCTGTAGTTCCCTGACCGGAACCTCTTATTATCCCCCTGCTGGGTACCCTTCTCATTCTGTCTCTGCCCCTGACCCGATTGTGCCCCGCTGGCACTATGTCCTCCAGTCCTGCCCTGATGGCTAGACTCCCCCGACCGCTTGCTCTCGGCCATATGAAAACGGTGGTCCTGGCAGTGCAATAATGCAGCGTTAACCACATCAGAATACATGGCCAACGATAGGTTCCCTAGCAGATGTTGACGGATCCTCCAATTCAACCCATCGGTGAACTTCTCTATTTTCTTCTTCTCTGTTGGAATCTCGTCTGGAACGATATTCAACAGGTTAGTGAACTCGGCCTCATACTCGGCCACTGTCTTTCCCTCCTGCTTCAAACTCATCAGCTTCCTCCTCATCTCTGTATGAACTGCGGACGGAAAGTACTTGCGGTCGAACCGCACCCAGAACTCCTGAATCGTGAGGGTATCCCTCTCCTCCGCGGTGGTGATAGACTCCCACCACTGTAGTGCAGATCCCACTAGCTTGAAAGTAGCTAGCACTTGTTTCTGAACATCAGTGCACTCATGCATCCTCAAATGCCTCTGTATGTCCTTCCTCCATTGGCTCGAGACTACCACGTCTGAGCTACATGCAAACTCTGGCGGATGCGCTTTCTGAAAAGCGTCACGTACACGCTCCCAAGCAGACGGGAATGCATTAACCTGTACTGGCGCGGCAACCGGCGCCTGAGGTGCTGCCTGCTGAATTACGGCAATCGCGGCATTTACCGCTTGGGCTACTATAGCAGCAACCTCAGCGGCGTTCATCATGCCCTGAACTGGAGCGGGCTGTGGTTCGGGCGTAGCATCCCTGGGAACTCGTCGTGCACGTCGTGGAGGCATCTGAAATAAGAACAAAGTTTATAAGTTCATGGTTTATAAAATTAATATAGCTGAAGAACGAAGCATACACAAAAAGAGTACAACAATCCTAAAATATAGGGCTCTATATCAAAGAAAACTTAGTGAAAACATAATAGCCGTACAGATCCTAAAGGACACTAGAACCTGATGCTCTGATACCACCTGTGACACCCCGACTAATTAAATACCGGGTAGCTACTCTTTTATAAAATTAATTCAAAATGCCAAGTTGGCTCAGTTAATAGCATCACTGTCGAAAACATTTTATTATTACTAACCACCTAGTATTTAAAAAAACAAGTTGCCAAATTTTAATTTAAGTCTGATTAACATGCAAGAAGTAAAATGAAGAAATAGATAACACCATTCCCCATGCTTAAGTAAAATGAATAACCATCACAATAGAGTAAATAAAGTCTGGAGGAAACCCCTCACTACAATCCCATAACTGAAATGAATAAACTGAAACAATACATGCTAAAGTCTGAAAACTGAAATGTAAAATATGTCTCTAAAGAAAGGGGCAACATGCCCTACAGCTGATAGATAGTGACTCTGGAATCCAAAGAGATAGAAGCGTCTACATGCAAGTCCCTGTAGCTTCCACAAGCAGCTACAGCTCGTCACCTGAATGAGTACCTATGCTTGGTGTCCTTGTGGATGGGCACCTAAAATGGTTTTACAAAGAAAAAGATTTGAAAAGAAAACGGGTCAGAGCCCGAATGTGAAGTTATATTTTAAAAACCTGCAAGTGCTTTAAAAATATTTAAAACATTAAATGCAAAGTACATGTTAGGACGTGCACTCACATTATATTCTCACCCCTCGTCTAACTGTGCACTCCTAACGCAAGTACCCATCTATATCTATCCATACAACTAGCTAAGTGACTACATAACTAGCTAGACTGCCAAAGGTTCTACCCATATTACTCAGTTCCATTTAACATAACAACGCTCGTAATTAAATAGGGGTTAACGTGAATTCAGTTACTAAATATACCATTGATATAACTATCAGTTAACTCATTATATAACTCGAAATAATACCGTAATATTTTTACAACATTAACATGAGGATTCCCATTAATTTAATGTATATAATTCACATCATAAATATACGATACAAGCACCCCGCAATCTAAGCTATGGTGCACACATACTCTGCTATCCATCCCGGTACATCACGTACATAAGGATTACATATTCCGAATCTCTCAGGAATAGTTTACCGATAACAACATCACAAATAATGGAGGCGAACACAGTCACCATCACATGGGTCACGCACATACCTACGCTCCCATGGTCAGCGGACTTATTAATATCACAATAAGTCTTTCTATGACCTATGTTCATCAAGGTACCAGTCTATATCCCCCCCGTAGGCACACAAGGATTAGAGGGTCCTAAGCGAACGCAAACCTCCCGTGATAGCAAGTATGGTAGGTATGTCATACACACAATCCATATACCAATACTAAGTAAACACACATCTTAGTAATACCATATTTTAATCGTAGTTCATATTGCACTCTCGTACTAACTATAATTATCACAATTCGTACTATTCCGGTTTGTAATTATACGCGCCATAATTCATCCTCACATCGTAGTAGACACTCACGTCTCAATCCAAATGGTTCATTGAATATAACTCTAGTGTATAATACTCCTCTCAATAACCCAAAAGTCCCAAATCTATCCTCACATCAATAAAGGAAGGTCTTCTATATCCACGAACAAGTTTACGGGACTCTAAAAATCAAAACAGTCCAAAAAGGATCAAACTGTCAACTCATTAAAAGTCTCGTTCGAACGAGACTTCGAACGAGTTTGGACTGTCAGGTCGTTAGAAGTCTCGTTCGAACGAGGCTGTTCGAACGAGATCCCAGTTCGTTCGAACGAACTGACCCTTCTAACGATATCTCGTTCGAACGAGATATCGAACGAAAATCCCTACTCATTAATAACGACTGGTCAACTCGTTAGAAGCTCGTTCGAACGAGTTCGTTCGAACGACCTGGGGGCTGCTTCTAACGAGCTACCAGTTTCGGCCCAGATTTTTTTCCATTCGTTTTTCACCATTTTTACTCCTCAAATCTCTTCTAAAATTCGTTCCTACAATATATTGAGTTCTCTAATCATCCTCAAACATGCCAAGGTGCTATACTAACATCATTAAAGGGGTTTAATACCTTCTAAACATCGTTAAATCACAAGGTTTCTACATAAATTCCCAATTTTCTTCAAGAACATAAACCCTAGATTCTTCTCATCAAAATTTCCCAGATTTTAATCCGTTTATACATCACATAGATATGAAATCTCTGAATTAAATCTTCAAACAATGTTTCTACATGCAAACCTATCCCAAAATTTAAACAACAATCTTCCAATTTCATGGGTTTTCTTTTAACTCTTATATAAGATTGATTAACAATGTTTCTAACATGGAAAAAGCATTCACTGCATAAGGAATGTAATCTAAATCACTTGCCTTGGTTTGATTCCGGATTTGATGTTGATTTGATGAATAATTTCTGCAGAATTTCTTCTCTCCAAGCTTCCTCTCTAATGGTGGCTTAAGGTGGCTAGGGTTTGATTTGGGGAAACTTAGAAAACCTAAATGACAACCTACGTAGCCTTCTAGGTTAATATGGGTTGGTTAATGGGCTTAATGGGTTTAATCCACATCAGATTTACATCTCTAATTTTCGTCACTTTTAATTCCTAAAAATGTAAAATTACCAAAATACCCTTTAAGTTACCGGTATGGCCTAAAAATACCCCGGGACCCAAACTATACCCCCGTCTAGTGTTTTCTGACTATCTCGACCCTTCCGGACGCGTTGGCGCACTCAAAATGACCATACGGATTATAGATTTTAAATTCACTTTTTATCATCAAAATATAATACCGTGACGCGGCGGTCCCACGCGTCTCAACAAAATTTCTAAAATGCCGTATATAAATCCCACGACAAATTTTATAATACCAAGTACATATATAATCATATATGCACATAATCAAATACTAACTCGTATCACATTAGTATTTTTATCCCGGATTAATTTCCAATTAATACGCATTTAATTAATTAATCCTCAAAATAAATATAGTCAAAAGTACGGGGTATTACATATAGGAGATTGAAGGAGAGAGGGATTATAATGGAAGATTCTTTCTCAGTAAACGTGTGGGTTGTCAAAAAGTCACTACGGTTTCTTCTCCATTCATAACTAGGTTTGTTGGAGTCATCATATCCTCCGTATCCATGCCATTGACTTTTGAAGAAACATGTAATGATGACATTTCTCCTTCTTCCACATTATTGTAGTTTCCAAACCCTTAGTTTCATCAAAGGTTGCCTCACAGTTATTAACATTTTATGTTCTTCAAATTATATTGTTTTCTTCATATAATGAAAAGATTCTATATTTATCTATTATCTTTCTTTTATGATTATTCCCTATCTCGCCGCCTCTTTCACTCTCTCCCTAAATAAAAATTACCAATAAACTCACTTTATTTCATAACTCATTAAGTGTTATCTTGTTTTTTCGTTTAGTTCTTATGGTTTTTTCTTTTATACTTTTTGTTTTATTAAAAGGTTCACCGTTTTTATTTTGTCCATGGATAATTTTTCTCTAGTAATCTTATCCCACATTTCTTTCCCCCCCCCCCCCTCTCACACACAAAGACAAACACATCTCCATTTCAATGTTATCTTCTTACAATTATATTATGACATTTTAATTTTCCCTCACTAGAAATATTAATAATTACTAATTTTATATTTTACTTTTTTTCTCAATGCTTTGAATAGTGTTTGTGATAATGCCAACTATAAAAGTATTTCCCCCTATATTTGTACCTTATGAAATCTTTTCATTCTCCTAATTATTTTGTATCGTCATTTTACTTATGTTCTTATCTTAGTTATAGTTGCATTTAGATTGACCTTTGAAGTTCACATGATTATAGATATTAACCGGCGTAAAATGTTGGTACTCATAACATTAGGGGAAATAGTTTCTGTTAAAATCATTTGAAATAATGGGGCAGAAGTTAAAATGTTAATTATTTTCCTTAGTTTATGAAGCCTTGTTTTATAATTTTGAGTGTGGATTATCTTTAATTATTTGTGCGTCATGTTAGAAACATGTTAATATTCCTCCAGTGTGTTTGATTAAGTATACTAAATTGTGTGTTTATGTAGGACATCTTATAATATATGGGATACTGGGTTACATTTTCTTTACAATTACTTGATGTTTTCGTTATGTAATCTATGAGATGTTTTTTTTACCAATACTTTATTATTTTTCAGGTTGCTACATGGCACATCAAACACCGTAGATATTGCTCTATGCGGACTATTATTTAACATGTGCGTCCATGTGTTATATAGGCTGCCTTTTTTCCAATATGGCGAACAATGCATTGTTGTTCGATGGAAGCTCCAAAAATGAAGTCATACAAACTATAATCAAGTACATTTTTACATTCTTATGTAAATAAATTTTTATGCATGATTTAAAACATATATTTATTACTTTTGGTTTTCAGAAATTTGGATTATGTCATTTTTTTTTTGGACTATTAAGATGCAACATAGAAATCAAACTTATCCCAAATTTGATAAAGGTATTGTGCAATACTAACACCATGCCTAATGAAAAACAAACATTTATATGAAAATTGACAAAAAAATATAATTAAACCATAAAATTTACAAATACGAACATAAGGGAGTTGACAAAATTACCTAGTTTGGAATTGTTCTGGTTTCCTCGCTTCAAAATATTTCATATAAAAACCCTCGCTAGATAATGGGGATGATTTTTTCATCAATATAAATGAAAGAACAAGTATAGAGTGTGTGTGTGTGTTCAGTTTGACATTTTGACTCCGACCTTCGTATTTTTTTTTCTAGACTCTTTTTCGTCTTTTCGTACTTCATTCATTTTATTATTTGACTCTAAAAGGGAGTTACTATGGGCTATATTTCATTTACATTTGAATTTAAACTGTTTGAGATCAATATTTTATTTGTTGGGCTTTCAAGGGTTTGAATTTTGAAAATTAGACATTGAATAAGCTTTTATATCCTCTTTAATTTTGAGGATGTGAGGTAGAAGGAAAAACATTTGAGGGAGGCAGTGGAGTTCACTATAGAGATTCAGTTTTTTAGGGGGAAAACTTAAGTGGGGATCGTACCGTTTGGATTGAAAGTCACAGAAACAATAAATTAGTTTCAGAAAAATCTATAAGAACATAAATTCATAAAAATATATAAGAATATATAAGGTAGATCATGTGAGGCTACCGAGTTTGGTATAAAGGACGATAAGAGGACTGATATCCCAAAATAGAATATTGGAAGGAATTATGGGAGAGTTGTATAAAACAAATATGGTAAGGGAAAAAAGCATACAGTAAGGGATGATGGAGTTAATTTGGGGGAACTTCTTAGAAGTTAATTAGTACAGAAACGATGTGGCCTACATGAAAACAAGTAATGGAAAATTAGTAATGGAAAAGTGGGATCAATTAATAAAAGAACTAATAATATTACAGTTATTAAAATATGAGGTTCATTTTTAAAAACTATGATTCAAATATGGGGATCATATTTAAAATTTATGAGTCAAATATGGGACTATTTTTAATAGCTATGAAGATAGCATGGAGGCCATTTTCAAATTAAACAACATGTACAAAACCCATTTCTTAAATTCATGAGTAAAATATGGCTTTTTAGCATGTATTTGGAATTTTAATACTTACATGGGTGGGAAAAAAGGGTTGGCCCAACTTATATTTGGATCAATCCAAATTTAGACCAACCCATATTTCGCCTATCCAAATTAGGCCTAACTCATAGTTTTGTCAGTACTACATAGACTATACCAACATTTGAATGAGATATTGAGAACTGAAGAAATAGTAAATTAAACTTTTCTTGAAACGATCAAAGTTAGAGAGAGAGATAGGGACGTGTTATGATAATATTATAAAAATATGTGAACAAGAATTGAATCTTCAACAACAAAAGGTACTTGAAAAGGAAAGTCAAAAAATTCATTGGGGATGGATGGCAATGTGAAAACGAGTGGCAATTTGGTGCTCTCAGAGAGGAATAAAGAACTTGTTGAACTATTTATATGATTAAAAAATCTAGTTAATATGTAATTTTTTTGTGTAATCGTAAAAACAAAGCTTTTTTGTGGAAAAATGATCTATGTTTACAAGACAAATTCATGGTTTGGCTTGAGAGGTGGTAGCCTGAGATTTATATGGAGAGAATGCTAATATGAACAGGATAATGGTTAGACATCGAGGGTCTTTTTTTTTAGTATGTGGAGGTTGGATACATTTGAAAAATAGGGGGTTATTTGAAGTTTATATAAAAGCAATAGAAATGAGAAACATTTGCCTTAAAGATTAGGGTAAAATGCAACACATCAGCATCAATTCTTGTGGAAGTAACCGTGGGCAATTTTGATGGTACATAGCGCAACGTTGTATTTTTCATAAGTTGGACTTAATTAAGGTGTTAGATATCTTTCCAACAAATACAGAAGTATCTTTTTCGATAATGAAGACGACAAATAGGTTAGTACGAAATAGCTTCGCACATAGGATATATATATATATATATATATATATATATATATATATATATATATATATATATATATATATATATCATTACATTGCATGTGTAAGGAAAAATTAAAAAAAATTATACGTACATGCATTAAAGTATTACATGCATAAAGAATTACGTGTATATTACTACTTGAGGTACATAGATATTAATATATTTTATTTATTTTATTAATTTGAACTACCTCTAAACACACCTAAAAAAGAATATGTCCATTTGGATATGTTTACCCTCTAACAATCCACATTTTTTAAAGATACCACGAATTGGCCCCCTCCTTGTGCTTTTGCTCTCCTAACACCCACAGCTATTATGTGAAATTGACCAAAGCTAATTCATGAGACTCCACTGTTTTTGTGGGCATTGAAAATCCTACTATGTTTTTTTTATAAATTACAGTTTTTTTCTACAAGAATATTTTAGTTATTCTGAATGCGAGGGATGGAGGAGTATGTTTCGGATACTTTGGTTGTGGATAAGGCATAGATAGTGAAAGGATGCAGGTGTTTAAGGGTTACCCTACATTATTTAGTTATGATAGTTTCATTTTACCCAAATTTATAATTCATGTTTGTTCTTACCTTCAAACATTAACATTTTGTTAAAAAGTTTGTTTAATATTTTGATTTTAAGAATTGTGAATGATGGGTTATATTATTTCATAGTTTCATACAAATTTCCAATTTTTCTGTATATTTAAATCCAAATTACAAATCTTCAGAAGAAGTGTAGCATTATAGTGCATGACTACTAATGAATAAATATATGAAATTTCAAACCCCAAATGTATATGGATCAACATTATTAGGTTTCGTTGTGATTCTTATAAACATCACACAGTTATTATTTCATTAGACTTATACCATATTTATCTCACTCTTTAATCTTTCAATGTCTATCAACTATTTACGAACTGTTTGCTTCAAATTTCCATGATTTTCTGGGTTCTCCACAAGGTTTTCTTATTAGTTAGGTCAATTATTTTGTCTTTCTAATCAATCATTACCTTTTATATAATTTGAAGAGGCTTTTTACGATTGATCCCAAGGAGAGAATCACGATTGAAGAAGAACTGGATCATCATTTTTTCATTTAGTAAACATGTCATTAATAGATGAATAATACATATTTCATTTAACAACAGAGTATATTGCTTCTTTGACCAATCATTTTTTCACTTAGTACATCTTTCATTAATAGCATACATTGTAAATTCTATTGGGAGCATATAAATAATACATGTGTCGTTGAAAACATACATAGTTTATTGTTTCCTTTTTTTTGACCCAATATGTCATTGTCATCATACATAGTATAGTGTTTTAGCCAAAATAGCATATAGTGTTTCGTTGAGATAGTCCTTTTACAAGATTTAAGTATTATTTTCAAAATGGGTTTGAAAAAGTGTGAACTAAATATCCTATCTTCCAACACTAAGCTCATGTGGAAAATCATTAATAACAATGGGTGCCTTTGGACAAATGTTCTCAGAATTAAATCTCAAATTAGTGGATATCCACGACAATGTGCTAAGAAAAATCATACTTCATACATTTGGAGAGGTATCTATAAATGTTGTGAAACACTTATTAGAAACTTGAAATGGATCATGGGGAATGGTAGAAACATTAACATTATCAGATATTTTTTGGTTAGGGATTAAAGTCATTAATCCCCTTGAGCAATCAGTGAATATTGAGGATGTGAATGTGATTCCCTCATTAAGGGCCTGGGGGAGTGGGACGATAGTGCTATTAATAATTCGTCCAACATTTCTACCACTAATGATATTTTAAATTTACCTCTCCCGTAAATAGTGTGCAACATTATAGACGCTCTTCATCCCATAGCCCAGGTAAATTTACATTAAATTATGCCACGACAGTCTTACCAATAATGAGGATGAAATCAAACATCAGACATGTAGAGTAAATTATGGAATCTCAAGATCCCTCCCAGAGTTATCATGTTCATATGGATGATCCTCAATGGCAAAATACTTACTAATGGACAACGGGTTCTCCGTTGTATTTCCTCAAATGGGGGCTGCCCATGATGTGACCATATTAAAAATAATGTTTACTTACTTATGGATTGCTACCATGCTAGGCAGGTGTGGAAAATCCTAGGATTCAACCTTGATGCCTAACATTATAACGCAAAAAACATAAAAGGTTAGGTTGCAAAAAATGTTTGTGGTTCTATTGGACAAAACATGTATAAAACTTTCACTATTATGGAAGTCTAGAAATAACCCAATTTTTAATTATAGAAATGATACACCACTAGTTGTTGATCACGTTTCAATTAACTTTGTGATTTTTTTTAAAAGAAGTGGATTCTAATAAGGGAACAACCGGTAGTGTTGGTATTGCGCCATATTTAACTTCCTAATTGAGTATGGATGCAGGATCCTATATCATTAACACAGAAAGAGGCTTTGATGGGCATATTGGAGTTGGTGCTTTGGGTGGAGTTGTGGGGAACGATGGAAGAGAGTGGATAGTGGGATTCACGAGCAAGATTCAAGATACCACAAGCGCACTCTGCATGGTACTCAATGGTAGTTTCCATGGGCTAAACATAGCACTCCACAAGAAGTGGAAAAAAGTTTATCTAAAGAACAATTTGGTGGAAGCTATCAGCCTCATAAATCATGATGACACTACGAACCGCTCTTTTGCCAATATTATCGAAGCCTGCAAAGATATCTTAAAGAGCACGAGAGAAACCATCCTGCAGATACCAAGAGCGAGAAACATTGAGGCAGATTGTATGGTTCATTTTGCTAAAGCTAGTGAGTATTTATATGTGTAGTACCATATGATGGTGGAATAATGGGACAGAATTCTCGGCAAGTTCGTGGAATAAGATGGGGATAACCCCATATAGCCTCGGTTGTGGGTTGTTTTACCTGTTGTGTTTTTTACTTTTTAATTCCCGTTACCCCCCCAAAAAAATTATTTTCAAAATGTGTATAATTGGAATTTTAATTTATCCGTGTTCATGGTTATGTATATGCAACTCATTCTTTCAGCTTAAAATAGATCAATTACTAAAAAGTCCTTAAAATATTTTTTAATACATCTTTATTCTAAGTTTTTCAGTTTTTTCCATTGAATCCTGCTAGCACCCATTTAATTAATATTATCCTATTTCAATGGGAGAAAAATCAAACTTGTAAAGACACATTATCAAAAGCGTGATATTAAATATACCATATTTTTTTCTTCGAAACACCACCCATAAAACGAACCATCCTTTACTAATGCCACCTAAAAGTGAATAAAATTTTAAAATAGCAGTCAACGCCACAATGAATTATCTAAAACCTTTTTTAACCCTTAAAAAAATCAAAATTTTAATTTTTTTAACCATAATATATTGTAAATCCTAACCCTAATTCAACCCCACCACTACCACCTACTCTAACAAACAAAAAACCCACCAATGCCGAAAACCACCACCAACTAACACACAAAAAACACAGCCCAAACGCCTTACGAACATTAAAAAAAAAAATACCTAAAAGCCTCGAGAAAATGCACCACCAAACCCTAGTCCCTGTTTCAACACCACTACTCCACCACCAATAAATTATAACTCACTCACTCTTTTTGTGAGCGAACCCCTGCCCTACTCTACCAATTTCGCAATAAACCCCAAACCTTTTCTTTCGTTCTCGCTTACCCTCTCTATTAAGGGGAAATGGGCCATGTAGATGTGACAACCCTCTCATTAAAATAAGAGGTGGCCAGCTCTATACTCCAATAAATACAGGAATCATCGATGGTCCATTCTTAGCATCACCATCATTAAAATAAAATATGAGATAACCACTAATTATTTTAGAAAACGGAGTGTCAAAATTTAATTATTAGGTTTAAAGAAAATTATGTAGACAATTCAATTTGAAAAGAAGGTGGATATTACAAACAAACGAATAACACTATAACAATAAAGCACAAAGTAATAACTAAATAAGTTGTCGGTTAACAGACTAATACAAATAGGTTACACCGAGGATTACAAATAATTATCACATTATATTAAATAAGTATAAAACTTGGGTAACACACCCGAATGTGTAAACTGATCATAGCTAGAGTACAAGAGATAGAAGCGTCTATAACGAATATCCTATAACATCTGCAAAATGTTATAGCTCCAAAAAAACCTGGATGGAGAGGTAAATATGGGCGTCCTTGTGGTGGAGCACCTGGGCGAATATAGAATTCATACAAAACAAAGAGATATAAATGCGCTAGGACCCAGTTTGATATGGTCACCATGTGAATAAGATGCATGATAGTTATGAATAATTAATCTTGATCATGAACTTAACTTTCTATCACAATTTATCATAAAAGTTTCACCTCTTATTCTAAAAGCACAACCTAGCGCAATAATAATGACAATGACAATGCTCAATGCTCAATGTTCATATAAGCATGGGAGAATAAAATGCTATATCATATCAGTTCTTCACAACTTAAATGCATAGTTTCTTTTTGTATTTAGGAAATTATACTTAAAGCAATTTATCGCATAAAATGCTTTACCAATACCGTTTTGTTCCATTTAACTTTATAGTTCCCTTTCTCTCTAAGAAACACATTGAAAGCAGTTTATCGCACAAAATGCTTTATCAGTTCCATTTTATTTAGAATAGTTATAATCACATATATATATATAACGATTCTAAGACCGTCCTTCCGAGTTTTCCCACTGGACGCGCACCTAAATGGCTATCATCTTCCAGGGCTTATCGCACAAGACAAACTGGGCATCCTATAATGCAATGTCGGGAAGCGGCCATATACCTTCGATAGTGTCATAACCACACCCGAAATTACCCTACTTTGAACAATAATCACACAATAATAACCGATCCAATGGCCGAGGACTATATTCGCCCTGCATTCACTAGCCAGGGGACTTCACCTCATGGGCGTAACTTCCCATATGATAGCGATTTAGAGAGGTGTGTTTAAGTAAATTATCATTTACAAAATTATTTTGCCATTTGAAAATATTCACTTTTTACATTCTCAAAACCATTTATATTTAACCATTAAGTACCAATTTTAGAATAGGCATTTCTTATTCTCAAAGTCATATTTTATTAATGACCTAGGACCCTAAGTGCAATTTTCCTCACACTTGTATCCAAGAGTTCAAAGGAATACCCTAAGACATCAAAAGTAATTTCCCTCTATACGAGTCTCCCAAAAGTCCCAAACATTTCCATTCTACTTTCTGTTCGTTCTAGGCTAACTTCCTATACCAAGCGAAACATTAACCACTATGAACTACCCCTTGAGATAAGCACAATTATCCCCATGTTAATCTAGAATATTAATATCCTTAATACAAACCTCTAAGACCCTTTAGTACTTCCAAAGATAAGGTTCCTAAGCCTTAAAACTAAAATAAAAGGACTAGGAACTAAGCTAGAAAACCCCGATAAAAACGACAGGGTTTTCGAATCGATTCGCCCTAGCCGAATCGATTCGGTCTTGAAAGCGAATCAATTTGGACTAGCCGAATCAATTCGGTCAAAAAGAACAAACTTTCTGCATGTTTGTCGAATCGATTCGGACTACCCGAATCGATTCGCCTAGCATAGACCTGTAGTCTACATCTTTAGTGAATCGATTCGCCTGGACTAGAAAGCCAGTTTTGGCCATGAGTTTCAAGAACCCTAAAATCAAAAATTCTTCACTCTCCTTCAACCCCAACAACTAATAATTTAACTAAATAAATCCTACACAATTACTAACTAATATTTCCAACTCAAATCAAACTTAAACTACAAGATGATGGGTTTAAACACCAAAAACCCCCAAAACCCATAAATGGAAAAAACTCCAAAACACAACTATAAATGCAATTTATTCACATTAAATCATAATCTAGCAAGTTAGAAACTTGCCTCAAGTTTGTAGAATCAGATTATCTTCCTATAGCAATGCTTTCCAGCTCTAATCTTCAATTTCTCTCTCATTTCTCTCATTTTCTCCCAACTCTCTCTTCTCTCTCTCTCTCTAAGCTTTTAACATGAAATGAGAAATAAAAAGGGTTTGGGAGACTTAACCGGGTACTAAACATTAATTATCCTCTTTAAATGTTGATACACCATTAAAATGACTCATAACTACATAATTGAGTCATCACCTGCCAAAAGTGTCCGGAACTCAAAAATACAATATGACAATTATTTTGACTATCTTGACTTTTTCAAAACTAACTGCACCATCTAAATTGGCGTCCGGAATATCGTACAATTATTTCATGTTCCAAAGTCATTTTATTTCATTAATCATAATCCAATTGAAATATATGCAATAACTGTCGCTTAAAGCACAACGACGCAATAAAACATAACATGATGATATTTACCTCCTCTCAACGGTAAATATGCAAAACTCAAGAAATATTAACTCTCAAATCACTGAAAATAGTATTTACTCCAATTTCCAAAATTTTATATAATTATCTCACATGGCAAAATTTTATAAAATCAATTACCCAAAGGCAAGAGTTGTTACAGTAGAGCCAAGTTTGTACGGGGTGATAAATGTATTTATTAAAAATTATTCAACCAAGCACATTTCGTTTACTAGATAGGGTAAAAAAATACATTTGTAAACCATTAATTTACTAAATAAACAAATCATTTCTCTTTGTATATAAATGAACCCTTTTAACCCTTTTCATTCATTTTCTCAGGTAGCATGAATTCTTTAAAAAATTAAAGGGGAACAAATCTACTTATTATTAGTGAGAAATATGGAAATTTGTTAACAAATCAATGGGGATGTAGGAACTATGGGTTGTAAGTTTGTTATAAATTTGTTGGGTGGTAAATGGGTGGTGGGTTATAAATGGTTGGTGGGTCACACAATTTGTTTGTTAAACGAGTTTAATGAGTCACTAACATGTTTCTCATATATACACAAAAATGGTTTCTTTTCTGAACAGGTCTAGAGTGAGTGTCCATCTATTTATGGCTCAAAACTGTTAAGCCTTAACCCAAACCTTGTTAAAAAGATTTGGTTTTATGCCTTGTTAACGAATTATATCGCAAATTGCTACTCCTAATATCTATATTCGTGTGTATATGGGTTTATATACACATATGCCTATACACACATACATAAAAAGAGAGAAAAAGACATGGTGCCTTGTCAGTGCACTGGCTGTGGTTGGAGGTGGACGTGATGAAGATATGGATGATAGAGATTGATTTTAAGGGAGAATATGAAGTTAGAGATAAAAAAGAATGAGGAGATGGGTTCAAATAATGATCAAGTATTAAATGTTCTTTGACCAAGTGGGGTCTATTTGGTGGAATTTGGTGGTAAATTTTTTCACGTTAGTGGTGTTGATGAGAATGAAGTGTTTTTGAGCTTTTTCTTACGTTTGTTTAAGACTGGAAATATAAAAAAATTAAAATTTAAAATTTAAAAATTCAGAAAATTATATTACCTTCAACAAACCATTGTATCCTCAAATATTTTCATGTCTACGTTTGTTTAAGACTGGAAATATAAAAAATAGAACAAAAATAACGTCGGTGACCTTCTTGAGTCTCTTTTGGCTTGGCTTGAAGACTAAACTTAAAATGGCAAGTTTTTTACACAATGAATACGAAGGGGGGAATTGATAATAACTCTCTAACTAACAAATGACCTCAAATTTTATCTTTGTTGGAATAATAAAATTAAAGTCGTTAACAATTGGATGAAGTGGTGGTCAAACAATTCTCTCTCTCTCTCTCTCTCTCTCTCTCTCTCTCTCTCTCTCTCTCTCTCTCTCTCTCTCTCTCTCTCTCTCTCTCTAATTCTCTCTCTTTTTCTCTCAAATAAACAAACAAACAAACTCACAAACAAAGATAAAATAAAAACACACAGTTCCCAACCCATGTCAAAACACGATCATACATGTAATTAACTATTCTTAACATGAATTTACTCTATTTCTTTTAGCATGTTATTTCCAATCATCGTTGCCATAATTTTCAATGCAAGTTCAACTCAACCTTATGTTAGGAATTTCATGTCCGGGATTAAGAATATCCAACATAATTCGTTATATTTAAAGTGGAAATGGGAATGTATTACTAATTCTAGCATAAGAGTAAGCCTAACATGAAAAACTGTGAATTTACCATTAATTAGCGCCTCAGAATGAGATGTTTATGATTTCTTTATACTTCTCTCTATTTTCACTACATATTACTAACCAGATTAATTAGATACTTATACATGAGTCCCAACAACATTAGACTAAATCGTACAATCTACTAACATTGGTCTTAAAGTCATGATTTCACACTAACATTTCCAACTCATATGAATTATAAAATAAGGATTAATTACTTCAAACACATGAGTACTATAATTTATTTATATCAAATTATTGACATGTTTACATCAAACGTAATTTCAAAGCTGAATCATAATTCACAAGGTTTTTATTAAAAGTGTCTACATCCATGAATTGTATACGAGTTCATGATGTCAAGAACATCATCCCATAATTCTTCATGCAGCAATATCTTTATCACTAAATTACTTATACATATTTCGAACAAACATTAGTTGTTTACGTGAAAGTTACAATTTATATTTATATACTAGGATATTAGATTGTTAAGTTTCCTTAATATGAAGAAGAATTGAATTTTCGTCACACTTGAAGTTCCAAACATCCAGTACATGATCTTTTTCTTCTTCTTTTTTTTATCCTTTTTTGATACATGTTAATCGAGCTAGAGATGATGTTTAGGTGTTTTAGGATTTGTTGGTGATGAGGGATATCAATGAATATATTACCCTTAGTGTTACATCCCATAATCTAATGCTTTCTAATTAAACCATTAACCATTTTCTGTTATTTAACTACTTATGCTCAATGAAATGACTAATTTTCTAAGATAAAATGTACCCAAAAAATTATATTTAGACCATTATTTTAATCTAAAAATGAGTTCCATACTAATTAAATATTCTCATTTATTATAATCCCCAATTTCCATACAAAATTCTTAAATTCAATTACTATATATACGGGGTATTAGATTTTTTGACTATTTTTTTTAGAGAAATCAGAAAGTTGGACAACCACCCAATAAACTATCCACGATAGGTGCCCACCAACAGAAGACACTAGAGTATCATATTTTAGTCGCCAAGCCTTGTCAGAATATGTAACACCCCATATTTTTGGTGCATTTAATATTTAATTAATTCGGAAATTCTAAATTACTAGTGTGTTGTAATTTAATGAAGTAATTATGATAGAATAATATATAAATATTAATCTGGAGATTAATGGTTAATATTTAGGGAAAATTATTTACTAATCGTATAGTAATAATGTAATTTTGTCGTTTCGAGTATTAATGACGAGATAGGTACTTATCACATCCGGAAGTCGGTATAGACTATATTGGGTGGGGGATAAATATTTTTATAAATTAATTCGGATGCAAATTCTGAGTGTACAATTGAGTCCGGATGGGCCGAGATAGTCGGAAAAGTGTATCTAGGGATATTAAACGGGTCACGGGACGTTTTTAGACATAGCCGGGCCCACTCGGGGGCTTTTGGGTCACTTGGGATTGGCCCATTAGTCAAAAAACGGGATTTAAGTTAATTAACCTAATAAAAAGAAATAAGGGGGTGGCTGAACTTAATTAGAAAAAGCAAATTAAGGGTTAGGAAACCCTAACAGCAGCCAAAGCCAAATTGGGGATCAAAAGAGAGCCAACAAAGGTCATCTTCAACCTTGGGATTTAGCCCCAACTCAGACTCTACGAACCTTAAGGCAAGTGGATAACTTGCAATAGCATTAAATCTGTTTTCAATTCATATTCATGTGTAGTGATTAAGTAGAAATTCGTTTTTGGGTGTTAATGGTATGAAAATGGGATTTGGAAAACAACAATTCTGATTTACGAAATTGGGTGGTGATTCTTGTAAAATCTGATAATTGTAAGTTAATGCATATCTGGTAGAATGATATCTGAATATTTGGAAACGAATTTGATGTTGAGATTTGGGGTATAAATGGGTTTAGGGTTAATGATGAAACTTTACCAAATTTAGAAATTTGAGTTAATGGACGAATTAATAATGTTTATGAATGTTCTGGAGATCCCTAATGAGTTCCCTAATATGTACAATTGCTAAAAGGGATTTAGTTTTAGTGTAGAAGGAATTAGGGCTTGAAAATTTTCGTCCATGGCTGCTCTGTCTTCGCAAAAAAGACGAAGACCTGTTCGATCGATCGATCGATGGTCTGGGTCGATCGATCGACGGTCGCCAGAATCTGGCAGTTTCGCCAGTTGGGTATATAAGAGGGAAAATTTATATAAAAATCCTATGTAATTAATTATTGAGAAATTAAATACATGAGTTTAAATCTAATTAATTGTAGATAAATTAATTAGGGTTTGAGGCTAATAAATTAGAGTCGGGAATTGTGACTCGGGTAAATTTATTTTGGGCTACGGGAGTAAGTCTAAATTTATGGTGGGGGCGACACCAACAATAACTAAATTAATTAAAGTGAAATTCAATTAATACTTAGAGTTGGACCATAAACTCTTAATAATTTTAATAGGCTTATGTTACGAATTTTAGTGAACGGTATAGCCGGGACTTTTATATTTATATATACGGAGGCGTTAGTATATATATATATGGTGTGCTCAATTAATATCAGTGATTAGATATTTGTTACTATAGTGCTATAGGGGGAGGTTGCGCGTAGTGGATGAATCCCCTAGCTTGAGGAGTAGAGTGAGTATATTCCCGAGGTCATAGCGTCCATTATATGGGTGAGGGACAACTCACTTTCATGGAAGGAATATGACCGCCTCCAATTATTTATTTTTATCAAGTTGGTGTGAAAATTCTGACTTGGGATAACTAGGCTATGTGAGTATACCTAGTGGAATAGCACTTCATAGAATTTACATTCCGGGAGTATTTTTACTCGGGAGGTTGCAAGTTATTATATATTATAGTATGATTGTGAATGCTGGAATATGATTATAAGTATATAATTTTATAATTAATTATATACGGAATATTAATGAAAGTGGGTGATTTCACAGGTATACCGAATGTAGAAGTTATATGTATATTAAATGGGAAATGATTTAGTTAAGTTGATGTTACCAATAACTTATATATCAAAATCACTACATACTCAGTTAGAGTAGGGTGGGTATAAAGGAACCTTGTTAATTATCTAGCCATGAGATGAGTAACTAGGTAATTAAATTAAAGCGTTCGTAGGATATAATAGAGGAAGGGTAAGGAAGTCCTCAAGAGAGTGCGATATTAACTAAAGATATGAAGAGCATGCATATTTATTTATTACTGCAAGTTAATCATTTGTTAAATGTTTTTTTTTCCAAATGTTTTGGGTACTAACCCTTGCTATAAAAACTTTTAAAAACCTTTTAGGTGTCCAACCACAGGGACGCCAGCCTTGACTATATTCCAGGGATCCGTTGCTGCAGCATATGTGGATGTTGCGGGATTTTGATAGACGCCTCATTCTTCATTCTTAAATGTAGAAGTTCATAATTAGTATTCGAGCATGTTTCTCACTTTCCATTTATTTGTATTAGACTTGTTGAGAGTTTATTCTTATCTTTATGGGATTTATTATTTGGACCGTTGGTTTATTCGGTCAATCATTTTTACTTGTGAATGATTAATTCAGTTATCTATGATTGTTATATAGTTTTATTTCCACATGGGTGTTTGTTAATTAATGAAAGATAAAAATTGGCACCAGTCTATTTTTTTCACTTAGGTGGTTAGTAAATAATAAGACGACAGTGATGCTAAGAATGGACCAAATGAGAAACTTGTTCTAACTTGATTTAGGACTGATCACCCGGGATTAATTAGGCGGGGTGTCACAGATGGTATCAGAGCATCAGGTTCTAGAGTCCTTAGGATCTGTGCGGCTTTCTACGTTTCAGCGTAGCGTTCGGTTGTTATAGAGCCCTATTATTAGGACTGTTGATTATATTTTCCGTTTGTGAGATATCGTATTCCTGCTACTAGTTTTTGTATAAATTGTGTACTTATATAATTCAATCTATTTCAGATGCCGCCAAAGAGATAGAGAGCGGAAAGGGCTGAGGCTAGAGATGAGGTGAGGGAGGCTCGCCAGGAGCCACAGGTACCGCCACCACCACCCCCACCCGAGTTGATTTCTACCACTCAGGTGGCAGTGATAGTGGCCCAAGCGGTTGAGACAGCGATACGAGCTATGGCAGCTCATTTTCCACAGCCCCAGGCACCGCCTCCATTGGCTCCAGCAGTTCAGGCTCCAGTAGGGCCACCATCTTGGCAGCGAGTGAGGGAGGCCTTTCAGAAGGGTCACCCACCTGAGTTTCGAGGTAGCACCAATGTGGTCGAGGCTTGTGACTGGAAGAAGAACATTCAGCGCCATCTGCGCATGTTAGAGGGTACAGAGGTGCAGAAACAGATGCTGGCTACCTTTCTTCTGTCGGGGGCAGCCTTACAGTGGTGGGAGTCCGTAACCACCACTGAGGAGCGGGATTTGTTGCCGATTTCTAAATTCTGGGTGCGGTTTGACCGCAAGTACTTCCCTCCAGCAGTAGAGTCTGAGATGAGAAAGAAATTCAGCGAGTTGGTACAGGGTGACAGGTCAGTAGCAGAATATGAGGAGGAGTTCACCCGTTTGGCAAACTTTGTGCCAAATGAGGTGAGCGATGAGGAGCGGAAGAAGTCAAAGTTCATGGATGGCCTAGCCTGGAGAATCAGGCAACACTTGATTGGGAATCCGGCGTTAGTGACTTATACAGATGTTGTTAATGCCGCACTTGTACATTTCCAGGATCATCGTTTCCATGCTAAGGGTAACAAGAAGGCAGGTGAGCCGAGCCAGCAGGGCAAGGCGGTCACTAGTAGTGAGACGAGTGGCACACAGC
Organism: Sambucus nigra; assembly: GCA_949130495.1. Lineage (NCBI taxonomy): Eukaryota > Viridiplantae > Streptophyta > Magnoliopsida > Dipsacales > Adoxaceae > Sambucus > Sambucus nigra. The sequence goes on from OX422215.1 coordinate 672,877,128, forward strand.
AGCAGGTTATCATTCAGCAAGGGAATCAGGCTAAGAAGTTTAAGCCTGGTGGGTTCCGACCGGGAGGAAAGGGGTTCAGGCAGGGGCAACCAGGCCCTAATCAGCAACAGAAGGTTCCTCAGGGCCGTCAGGGCCAAGGGAACAACGGGGGAGGCCAACCGGGCCAGCAACGTCAGGGCCAGCAGGGCCAACAGCAGGGTGACCATCAGAAACGCTATTTCTCCTGTGGCCAACCAGGACACTTCCAGAGGGAGTGCCTGCAGAGGGGCAGAGGCCAGCAGCAGGGTGCCCAACATGGGCAACAGGGTCAGATGCCGCCAGCAGCACCAGCCCCACCCGCCCCACAGCAGTAGGGGCAAATGCACTACGGATGTGTGTATAACGTTCGGGATGTTCCTAATCCCCCAGCACAGCAGGCGCCGCCCGCGATCGAGGGTACGTTTTCTATCCATGGCACTATGGGTCGGGTATTGTTTGATACGGGGGCTACACATTGCTTTATAGCTACACATTTCGCGAAGGCTTTAGGGTTGTTAGCCACCGCAGAGAGAACTGTTACGTGTGTCGACTCACCATTGGGGAATGGGTCGCTTATATTCTTTATATGTCGGGGAGTGGGGGTGGAGATTGGTGGTTTGACATTACCTGCGGACATGTTGGTATTAGATATGCATGTCCACGATATGATTATCGGTATGGATTGGCTCGCTGACTATAGAGCCATGATTGATTGCTTCGGAGGGAGCATTATTTTTGCCATTCCAGGACAAGAGATGTTTGTTGTGGCGATGCCTCGCCCAGAGGGAGGCTCAACCGCTCATTTATATTACATTGAGGTGGAAACCTCACAGGAAGTGGTAGTTCCTTTAGACTCTATTCCGGTAGTGAGGGACTTTGAGGATGTATTCCAGGAAATACCAGGATTACCACCTAGTAGAGAAATCGAATTTGTTATCGATTTGGCTCCGGGGACAAGACTGATTGCTCGGGCACCTTACCGAATGGCCCCTTCAGAGATGCGGGAATTGAGGGAACAGATTCAGCAACTTCTGGGTCAGGGTTTTATTCGGCAGAGTACATCGCCGTGGGGTGCGCCGGTATTGTTTGTAAAGAAGCGAGATGGTTCACTCCACTTGTGCGTGGATTATAGGGAGCTGAACAAGGTGACGATACGGAATAAATATCTGTTGCCTCGGATCGATGATTTATTTGACCAATTGAGAGGGGCGTCTTACTTCTCCAAGGTAGACTTGAGGTCAGGGTATCATCAACTGCGTATCCGAGAGGGGGATGTTCCTAAGACCGCTTTCTTATCGCGGTATGGATCATATGAGTTCAGGGTGATGCCCTTCGGGCTCACCAATGCACCAGCAGTGTTCATGGACCTCATGAACAGGGTTTTCAGAGAGTACTTAGATCAGTTTGTCATCGTGTTCATTGATGACATACTAATCTACTCGCGCACCGAGGAGGAGCACGGAGAGCATTTGCGCATGGTTTTGCTGACACTGAGGGATCATTAGCTATATGCCAAATTAGGGAAGTGTGGATTCTGGCTTCGGGAGGTAAAGTTCCTTGGTCATGTCGTGTGAGATCTGGGTATTGCAGTGGATCCGAATAAGGTGTCGGCGGTGAGGGAGTGGGGACAGCCCACGACACCGACCGAGGTGCGCAGTTTTCTGGGTTTGGCCGGTTACTACAGGCGATTCATTAAAGGATTCTCTAAGATTGTAGGACCTTTGACGAATATGACTCGGAAAGGAGTACCTTTCAAGTGGGATGATAATTGTCAATTAGCGTTCGACGAGATAAATGACAAGTTGACATCTGCGCCCGTGCTTGCATTGCCATAGGGAGGGCTAGAGTATCGGGTTTACACAGACGCATCCTTACGGGGTCTTGGGGGTGTACTCCAGCAGGAGGAGAGGGCTATAGCTTATGCTTCCAGGAAGCTAAAGCCCCACGAGAGTAATTACCCCACTCACGACCTAGAATTTTCAGCGGTCGTTTTTGCTTTGAGGATATGGAGGCATTATCTTCTAGGAGAGCAGTTTACTCTATTCACGGATCACAAGTCACTTCAGTATCTCTTCACTTAGAAGGATCTGAATATGAGGCAGAGGCGATGGCTCGAATTCGTGAAGGACTACCAGTTTGATATTCAGTATCATCCTGGTAAGGCCAATGTGGTAGCAGACGCATTGAGCCGAAGGCCGACGGGGGAGATAGCAGAGGTATGGAAAGCGAAATGGAGAGAGCTTCAATATGAGGATGACGTGGCCAAAGCTTGCATGTCAGCTTTATCCATCACACCCGAGATCATTATGCGAGTTGTGAAGGCTCAGGCTGAGGATCAGATTTGCCGGGATAGGGTGGGCCAGCTGTTAGCTGAGGGAGCAGAGGGTTACTCGATTAGCTCAGAAGGAGGCCTACGCTTTAATGGGAGGTTAATGGTGCCAGAGGATGAGGATTTGAAGCACGCTGTTATGACAGAATCCCATGGTTCGAAATTTGCGGTACATCCCGGTGGAGATAAAATGTACCAAGATATGAGGAGGCAGTATTGGTGGGCAGGAATGAAACGGGACATAGCGGAGTTTGTCTCGAAATGTGCCACGTATCAGCTTGTAAAAGTTGACCACCAGAGACCATCAGGGATGCTACAGCCGTTAGAAATTCCCATGTGGAAGTGGGAGAGCATCTCCATGGACTTCATCACAGGGTTACCTGTATCGCAGAGGGGTCACGACTCCATATGGGTTATTGTGGATCGGTTGACTAAGGTGTCCCACTTTTTACCGGTATGCACAGACTTCGAGACGATGCGTTATGTACAGCTATTCATAGCAGAGATTGTTAAGCTGCATGGAGTACCTATAAATATTGTATCCGACCGAGACAAAATCTTTGTCGCCCACTTTTGGCAGAGCTTTCAGGAGGCAATGGGCACGAAGTTGCGCATGAGTACAGCGTATCACCCACAGACGGACGGACAGACTGAGAGAGTTAACCAGATGCTGGAAGACATGCTCAGAATGTGCATTTTGGACTTCGGGGGAGGATGGGAGAAATATCTTCCTTTGGTAGAGTTTGCGTATAACAACTCTTACCAATTCACGATTGGCATGGAACCGTTTGAGGCACTGTACGGGAGACCTTGTCGTTCACCCGTTTGTTGGTTAGAGGTGGGAGATAACAAACTCTCGGGGCCGGAAATTGTTCAAGAGACATCTTCCAAGATAGAGATGATTCGAGGAAGAATTTGGATAGCTCAGGACAGGCAAAAGAGTTATGCTGACGCTTCTCGACGACATGTGGAGCTAGAAGTTGGGGACCAAGTTTTAATCCGGGTATCTCCAATGAAGGGGGTGATGAGGTTCGGCAAGAAGGGTAAGTTAGCACCGCGATACGTAGGACCTTTCCCTATTATTCAGAGGGTGGGACCGGTGGCGTATAAGCTTGGGTTACCAGTACATCTTCAGCGGATACACGATGTAGTCCATGTGGCATCGCTGAAGAAATATCAAAGGAGCGAGAGAGCCTTTTGGCACATTCCACTCGAGGAGATCGACTTACAGCCAGACATTTCGTATGAGGAAAGGCCGGTAGCTATTTTGGATCATAGTGAGCGGAAATTACGATCCAAGGTTGTTCCATTGGTTAGAGTACAGTGGGGTCATCACAATGTTGACGAGTCTACCTGGGAGCGAGAGGAGGATATGCGGGAACAATATCCAGAGCTTTTCAACGCAGGTACAATCTAATTTCGGGGACGAAATACCTTTATAAGGGGGGGAGTATGTAACACCCCGTATTTCTGGTGCATTTAATATTTAATTAATTCGGAAATTCTAAATTACTAGTGTGTTGTAATTTAATGAAGTAATTATGATAGAATAATATATAAATATTAATCTGGGGATTAATGGTTAATATTTAGGGAAAATTATTTACTAAGCGTATAGTAATAATGTAATTTTGTCGTTTCGAGTATTAATGACGAGATAGGTACTTATCACATCCGGAAGTCGGTATAGACTATATTGGGTGGGGGATAAATATTTTTATAAATTAATTCGGATGCACATTCTTAGTGTACAGTTGAGTCCGGATGGGCCGAGATAGTCGGAAAAGTGTACCTGGGGATAGTAAACGGGTCACGGGACGTTTTTAGACATAGTCGGGCCCACTCGGGGGCATTTGGGTCACTTGGGCTTGGCCCATTAGTCAAAAAACGGGATTTAAGTTAATTAACCTAATAAAAAGAAATAAGGGGGTGGCTGAACTTAATTAGAAAAAGCAAATTAAGGGTTAGGAAACCCTAACAGCAGCCAAAGCCAAATTGGGGATCAAAAGAGAGCCAACAAAGGTCATCTTCAACCTTGGGATTTAGCCCCAACTCAGACTCTACGAACCTTAAGGCAAGTGGATAACTTGCAATAGCATTAAATCTGTTTTCAAATCATATTCATGTGTAGTGATTAAGTAGAAATTCGTTTTTGGGTGTTAATGGTATGAACATGGGATTTGGAAAACAACAATTCTGATTTACGAAATTGGGTGGTGATTCTTGTAAAATCTGATAATTGTAAGTTAATGCATATCTGGTAGAATGATATCTGAATATTTGGAAACGAATTTGATGATGAGATTTGGGGTATAAATGGGTTTAGGGTTAATGATGAAACTTTCCCAAATTTAGAAATTTGAGTTAATGGACGAATTAATAATGTTGATGAATGTTCTGGAGATCCCTAATGAGTTCCCAAATATATACAATTGCTAAAAGGGATTTAGTTTTAGTGTAGAAGGAATTAGGGCTTGAAAATTTTCGTCCATGGCTGCTCTGTCTTCGCGAAGAAAACGAAGACCTGTTCGATCGATCGATCGACGGTCTGGGTCGATCGATCGACGGTCGCCAGAATCTGGCAGTTTCGCCAGTTGGGTATATAAGAGGGAAAATTTATATAAAAATCCTATGTAATTAATTATTGAGAAATTAAATACATGAGTTTAAATATAATTAATTGTAGATAAATTAATTAGGGTTTGAGGCTAATAAATTAGAGTCGGGAATTGTGACCCGGGTAAAATTATTTTGGGCTACGGGAGTAAGTCTAAATTTATGGTGGGGGCGACACCAACAATAACTAAATTAATTAAAGTGCAATTCAATTAATACTTAGAGTTGGACCATAAACTCTTAATAATTTTAATAGGCTTATGTTACGGATTTTAGTGAACGGTATAGCCGGGACTTTTATATTTATATATACGGAGGCGTTAGTATATATATATATGGTGTGCTCAATTAATATCAGTGATTAGATATTTGTTACTATAGTGCTATAGGGGGAGGTTGCGCGTAGTGGATGAATCCCCTAGCTTGAGGAGTAGGGTGAGTATATTCCCGAGGTCATAGCGTCCATTATATGGGTGAGGGACAACTCACTTTCAGGGAAGGAATATGACCGCCTCCAATTATTTATTTTTATCAAGTTGGTGTGAAAATTCTGACTTGGGATAACTAGGCTATGTGAGTATACCTAGTGGAATAACACTTTATAGAATTTACATTCCGGGAGTATTTTTAGTCGGGAGGTTGCAAGTTATTATATATTACAGTATGATTGTGAATGCTAGAATATGATTATAAGTATATAATTTTATAATTAATTATATACGGAATATTAATGAAAGTGGGTGATTTCACAGGTATAACAAATGTAGAAGTTATATGTATATTCAAAGGGAAATGATTTAGTTAAGTTGATATTACCAATAACTTATATATCAAAATCACTACATACTCAGTTAGAGTAGGGTGGGTATAAAGGAACCTTGTTAATTATCTAGCCATGAGATGAGTAACTAGGTAATTAAATTAAAGCGTTCGTAGGATATAATAGAGGAAGGGTAAGGAAGTCCTCAAGAGAGTGCGATATTAACTAAAGATATGAAGAGCATGCATATTTATTTATTACTGCAAGTTAATCATTTGTGAAATGTTTTTTTTTTCAAATGTTTTTGGTACTAACCGTTGCTATAAAAACTTTTAAAAACCTTTTAGGTGTCCAACCACAGGGACGCCAGCCTTGACTATATTCCAGGGATCCGTTGCTGCAGCATATGTAGATGTTGCGGGATTTTGATAGACGCCTCATTATTCATTCTTAAATGTAGAAGTTCATAATTAGTATTCGAGCATGTTGCTCACTTTCCATTTATTTGTATTAGACTTGTTGAGAGTTTATTCTTATCTTTATGGGATTTATTATTTGGACCGTTGGTTTATTCGGTCAATCATTTTTACTCGTGAATGATTAATTCAGTTATCTATGATTGTTATATAGTTTTATTTCCACATGGGTGTTTGTTAATTAATGAAAGATAAAAATTGGCACCAGTCTATTTTTTTCACTTAGGTGGTTAGTAAATAATAAGACGACAGTGATGCTAAGAATTGACCAAATGAGAAACCTGTTCTAACTTGATTTAGGACTGATCACTCGGGATTAATTAGGCGGGGTGTCACAGAATATAGCTAGAGGTTTTGTCAAGTTGACCAAAGTCTCCTCAAGATCTCGTGTCATAAAAAAGAAACTGACAATTCACTTGAGTATAAACACAAAAAATTGACTTGAATTGGGGAGAAAATGGAAAAGTAACATTAGCAGTGAAAGAAACGAATCTGATCGAAGAATCTAAATTACTTTAAATAACTAATCTCTCTAATCAAAGCACACAAACCTGCTTTAAAAATAGGTGTGGCAACAAGTCGTGTCATTCCAACAGCATCAAAATAATCTCCACTAAATCTCTATCCATTATCATGGTCATGTATATTGCATCATCTCTTATCGGGTTTCTATAGTGATTAGGTCATGTTTATGCCTTATATTATAGAGTTTTGTTGTGTTTGTTCACTAAATAGCTAAACTTAAACTCCTAAATTTGGTTAAGTTATCGTGTTTAGGAGGTCAACTTGCTAAACTTCTAAATTTGTTAAGAATCCACCAAAACCCACTAAAAATCATGTTGAGTGTGTCTTATTACCATGTAATGAAGAATTTTACCGCAACTCCAATTCTAGTCAAACATACTTAAAAATATTTCAGAACCGAAATAAAACCCAATGACAGTCATTTCGAGTATCTCCAATATTCCGGAATCGATGTCGTACTCAGAATCATCATTCATAATACTTTAAAACGTCCTCAATTTTTGGACCTAAATTCCCAAATTGTTTTAAGAAATTCTCCAATTTAAATAAATTTTTATTCTCCAAAAAATTAAATTTCTCAATCCCAAAATCTTGGGGAGTTACAATTTGAAGTTAGGCTTTAGTTTTAACCTTATAAAAGAAGGAAGAGTTCTAGGTCTGCTGTGCACGGTCGATCAGGCTTTCGGGGGAGAGCTTACTGCTTTCCCACAAAAGTATAAGTTTTGTGCGCGATCGACTCGCCCCTCTGAACTTAGCTTTTTGTTTTTCTTCTTAGACAAAATCTTGAGACGCGGTCGACCGCGATCCCAGGACCGTTCGACCGGTCTCCTGCTTTTCACCCCCAAATATTAAATGTCTTCTAGTACCTTTCTCTTTAGATAGGGGCGTAGGAGCCTTCTTGTATGAAGTAAATTTAGATTCCTAGAGTCTTAGATGAGTTAGTTGATTATCATAGGTTAGAAATGACTTAGATAGGGCTTGTTCCGGGAGTTTCCAAAGTGATGTTAAGGGATGCTTTTTCCTTTAGTTAATTATTATGAGACAAGGGGTTCTAATATGATACTGGGGGACTTTAGAAGCTCATTTGAGGTATGTATGACTTGGTGGTTTATAGTAACACCATAAATTCTTGAGAAGTGAATAAGAGGTTTATAAATCATTAAAGTTATGATGATGCTATAAATTATGCATGGCTACGGATAAGATGTTAAGTATCCATTAAAGACTTGAATAAATGTAAATGTTAATTTATTTAAACATACTTCTCTAAATGCTATCATAGGGGAAGACGTGAATGAGGTGAAGTCACCTGGGTAGTGAATGCAAGGAGAACATAGTCCTCGGTCATATGACCGATTTTTATATATTATGTATTTATTTTTCAAAGTGATGTAATTCCGGGTGTGGTTATGACTCACTATCGATGGTGTATGGCCACTTCCCGACATTGCGATAGGATTCCCTAGTTATCTTATTTGATAGGCCCTAGAAGATGATAACTATTTTGGGGCGCATACAGTCGAGAAACTCGGAAGGACGGTCTTAGAATCATTATATTTAAATGAATATAACTATTCTCTATTAAGTGGGATTTGATGTATGATAAAATGCTCTAAAATTTAATATGGGCCTTGATTATGTTTCCAAATATGTTGTGGAAAGATGAAAGGAAATTATGTAAAGGATGGTGATTCTTAGTTAATCATGTTTATTCATAATTCTCATCCGTAGTTGAATTAAAATTATAACCATTCATATTGTTCTAGTTCATGTTTTGGTTTTAATGTCTAGAGACTCTAGTCATTATTTATGATGAAATTGTTCACATCTATCTTGAACTTTATTCATATGATGATTATATAAAAACCGAGCCCTAACCCGTTCATATTTCTTGTTTTTCATGAATCTTTTATTCTCTTAGGTGCTCCACCGCAAGGACGCCAGTATTGACTTTCCTATTCCAATGTCTTTGAGTCGTAATTCCTTGCGGATGATTATGGGATATTTTTTCTTAGACTCCTTCATTTTTGTACTCTAGTTGTGGTCGGGTCCTTTATTCGGGCTTGTGGCCCAAAGCTTATGTAATTCTCTAATGTGATGTATTATGTAACTTATTGTACTTGCTACTTATCATTTGTAAAGACTGTTGACCGACAACATATTCGGTCCCTTTTGTTGTATACTTGTTGCAGATGAAATTTAAGTCTACTTGGTTATCCACCTTATTGTAAATTGATTTAGTTTAAGTGGTTCCTTTAAATTACAAATTATTATTTTGACAATCCATTTTTCTAAAAATTGGGTGGTTATCTCTTATATTTCTTATATTTTTGTGATGCTGAGAATGTTCCATATATGATTCCTACTAATATTGAAGCATCGGATTGGCCAACTCTTATTTTGATAAGTGGGTTGTTGCAATCTAAGTAAAAAGTTAAGGTATTAAAAACATAACCTTACCAAATTTAACTTCGTGGAGTCTTTTTGATGAAGAAGATGATTAATTCAGAGCCGTCTTGATGTAGATTGCTCTTGAATGCTCTTCGACAGTGTAGAGGTATATGACATACTAAATTAATACTTTATTACTCCTTAAATTCCTTAAATTGATACTTTATTATGACATACTAAATGCCTTTTTAAATGCTCTTCGACGGTGTAGCGGTATATGACATACTAAAAGCCTTTTTGGACTTAAATCACACTTAATTCATACTTTACTACTCCTTAAATTCCTAAATATAGTAATTTTCCCAAACTAAAATTTCTCACACATTTAGTAATATTAGCATGTTTTCCTCATGGCTCATACTTTAATCATTCTGGATTATTAATAATTATACAGTTATTGATACTTTTTTAATAAGGTATATATGTCCACATATAAGGAGTAAACTAATCATAAAAAGGGTTATATGTAAATATATAAGGAGTACTCTAATATAATTAAGTATTATTACCCAACAACAACACCCACAATCAGTTAGTCAGTGCCTATCTTCACCCGTTAGAATGTATTACTCGAAATCCCACCATGAGCCCAAACACCCATAAATAAATTTGACATTTAATAATTTAATCTATATAATAAATTAGACCGACTACCCTATGCCTACCTCTTATATCAGAAGCCCTTAATACTAGAGTCAATTTCCTCAATTCAAAATTAAATTAATTATACCTTAATTATCTTATAAAAATGGTGTCCCTCAACCGTAATTACCGGACTCGCTCGTTTGGCTCGTATCATACCCTTTCCTTGAATTTCTATAATAAATTTTTGTAAATAAATTTGACACACCTTTTTACATTTCAAAAATTTTCCTATATTCAACTAATCATTTTCTAGATATAAATCTACTTTTAAAATTTTCCCTAATTTAATCCATGAGAATTGCAAAAGATTTAACAATAGGTAATCCACCAAGATCATAAAAAAAGAACTGTAGGAACCCAAATATTAATAGAGAAGAACTCCAAACATTAATAGTGACCAAAAATATTCATCCTCATCATTGGAATGACATACTGGGTCGTTGGAACAACCTCATCCGTCGTTCGAATGAGACCTTAAGTCGTTCAAATGACCCCAAATGGTTTCGGCCTCTTCTTCCTCCTACAACCTCCCTCTGTGGACGAAAACTTAAAAGGTTTTGCACCGATATCATTCATTTGTAATCCTTTAGAACTAAAGAAATGTCTAATAGTTGTAATACCTAAATTTTATACCACCCCTCAACACAAATCTGACATTTCATATAATATTTCCAATCATTTACTATACATAAAAATCATCTCCAAATATACAAATCAAATTATGCCAGATTTATAATACTCCCATCAAAATTTCATTTCATAATCATAAGTTTCACGAGAAAATTATTAGGGTTTGAGACTGACTGTGTGTGATACCGATTAAGATAGTTGCATAAATTCCAATCATAAACTTATTTAATTAGAGTCAATTTATGAATCAAATCGATTCAGCACTTAAACTCAAATAGCACCGTGCCTTCGGTGTCAAACCAATGCGATACAAAGTTCAAGAAAAATAACCTTAGGTCAAAACCATTTTATTTCACTATAATTATAAATCGCAACTTACACGGTTACAATGAAATACAGTTTGACACTTGAATACCCGCACACGTCAGTCAATGTCATCAACAATAAGTCCACAATTAGCGAACCTACATGAACCGTAGTCCAGTCTTCAACCCAGGAACATCGCAACACTCCCTAATGACACCCAATCATGAAATTCCGTAGTGACTAACTGCACAATAGCACGTAACTCTTAGTTGTATAGATCTTTCCACAAGGTATGAACAATAGCAAACTATGTTTAGGGTTCCACAAAAAAAACTCACACAAAAGCAATTGGGATTGTGAATTGTAAAACAAAAGTTATGAACCCTCAAACGGTTGGAGAATAGTATCAACATGTATTTTGTGAAAATCGATATTTATCCACACAAAAATCGAGAAGTTTGACACCATATTTATAATAAAAATCTAGGTGGCGACGTCTCTATAACAACCCTCGATTCTGGGAGGCTCATTTTTATATTAATTTTACCGCATAAGGTAATTATATAAAATGTGGGGACTGGGGTAAATATTAATTGATTGAGATAGAAGTTAATATTTACTGGATTGATGCATATTTACTGTATGTGAAAGTAAATATCATCAGGTTGTATGTTTATAGTGTCATGTATTTAAAAAGGGCATTATGGCTTAAATAAAAATTGGAACTGGAAAAAAATTGATAAAATTACCGGATGTCAGTTTAGAGGGTGTAGTTAGTCTCGGAAGGTGCGAGACAGTCAAAATAAGTGCCAAATTGCGTTTTGATGTTTCGGGTACTTTTATCTGGTTTTGACTCATATGCGTATTTGCGAGTCATTTTAATGTGGTACTAACCACTTAAGTTGGAGACTTTAGACTTAAGCCATGATTTTTAAATCTTTCCCCTTATTTCATTTTACCAATTTATGTCTTAAACATAGAGAGAAAAAGGAGAGAAAGAGAGAGGAAGAGAAAAATGGAGAAATGAGAGAGAGATTGAAGATGGAGGATTTGTGATTGATTTTTCTCCAAATAAATCTGAGATATCAACCCTAAGGAAAGTTTTCTACTTGCTAATATATGATTTAAGATGATTAAATTGTGTGATAGTTGTGTATTTACATTTATGATTTAAATTTGGAATTTATGGGATTTATGCCCTAATCTTAGATTTGATGATAAAAATTTTGGTTGTAGTTGTTATTAATCATGTAGGATGAGTTTGGATGGATAAATATTGTTGGTTGTGTGTAAACTGGAAGAGATTTACGGTTTGGAGAAATTAGGGTTCATAACCCTTCGTAGCCATTCTCGGCCAATTCGCAGGGGTGAATCGATTCGGCCCTAGGGCGAATAGATTCGCTAAGGGGTCCCCCTCAGGACTGCAAACCCGAATCGATTTGGCTGAAGCATAATGTTGATTTTGGTTGTCCAAATTGATTAGCTTCCTGGGGCGAATCGATTCGAAATCAGGCTATTTTTTAGTTGTTTTTCTAACTTAATTTTTATTATTTTTCTTTAGGCTTAGGACCTAGGAACCTTCTTGAATGAAGTAAAATTGGAGTCCGAGAGTTCTAAATGAGTTGGGGAAACTACCCTAGAATAGAAGTGCGTTATGGGGTTTTTTAGGGATTTGCCTATTGATGATAGGGCATTCTTTTCTTCAAGTTTAATATTAGGAAACTAGGAGATGTAGTAATTTTATTGGGAGACTTTGAAAGATCATTCGAGCTGGGTTAACTTTGATGGTTCATAATAACACCTAAAACGAATGTTGGGAGAATAAATTGAAAGTTTATTTAACTCCTTTGAGGTTATAATGATGAGATGTATTAGGTATGGCTCCGGAGAGAATGTAGTGTAATTTACATAATGTAAATGATTATGGAAATGTCAAGTTGGTTCAGTTAATAGCATCACTGTCGAAAACGTTTTAATGATTACTAACCACCTAATATTTAAAAAGTAAGATGTCAAATTTTAATTTAAGCCTGATTAACATGCAATAAAAGAATAATGAAAGAATAACATAACCATTCACCAAAATGAAGCGATAGAATAACCAACAATTAAAAATAAGTCCGGACGAAAACTCCTCACAACAATCCCATAACTGAAATGAATAAAGCAAAGGATCCTGAATTAATTACATGCCAAATAGTCTGAAAATCTGAAATATGAAATGTCTCTAATGGAAATGGGCGACATGGCCTACAACTGATGAATACTGAATATGGAGTCAAGATGAAAGAAGCGTCTACTAGCAAGGCCCTGTAACTTCCACAAACAGCTACAGCTTGTCACCTGAATGAGAATCCTAAGCATGGTGTCCTTGTGGCTGGGCACCTAAAATGGTTTTCAGAAAAATAGATTTGAAAGCAAACGGGCCGGAGCCCGAAAGTGGAGAGTATTTTAAAATAGCATGTGCTTTAATAACATTAAAACATTGAATGCAAAATACATGTTAGGACGTGCACTCACATGAAATTCTCACCTCTCGACTAAATGTGCACTCCTAACGAATATACCCATCTAAATAATATTCATACCTAGCTAAGTGACATTCATACCTAGCTAGACCATCATAGGTTCTACCCTTCATTACTATACTCCCATTATCATTCTAACGCTACCAATTAAATAGAGGCTTTACTTAAACTTGGATTCTCATTTAAGCAATAAAATTCATTTCAGGTTATCCCTTTATATTTTCTCAAGGCATTCCCATATTTATACACACAACACCACATGAAAGTTCTCTTTAATTAAGTGTATATTATTCGCGTCATAAATATTCAATACAAGCACCCCGAGACTAAGCTACGGTGCACACATACTCTGCTATCAATCACAGTACATCACGTACATAAGGATCACGCATTCCTAATATGTCAGGAATCGTTCTCAGATAACAACAATCACAAACAATGGAGGCGAACACAGTCACATCACATGGGTCACACACATACATATGCTCCCACGATCAACAGACTTATTAATAACCCAATAAGTCCTTCTTTGACCTATGTTCTCGAGGTACTAATCTAAATCCCCCCCGTAGGCAACACAAGGATAGATGGCCCTAAGCGAACGCAAACCTCCCGTGATAGCAAGTATGGTAGGTATGTCATACACATTAAATCATATACATATACTAATTACACACATCTTAGTAATCACCATAATTTATTTGTGTTACACTTCTCATTCTCATACCAACTTATAATAATACACAATATACATATTCCCGGTTAATATAATTATTCAAGCCGTTAATTGTTCTCACATCGTAATAGACACTCACGTCCTAATCCATAATCTCCATTTGGTTCAAATCACACTCCTATGTTTTACTCCTCATTATATCCCAAATATATCAATTAATCATCAAGAAATGGTTATCACTACATTTGAACAAGGTTACGGGACACGCGAAATCAAAACAGGCCAAAAAGCCTAAACTGTCAGCTCGTTAGAAGTCTCGTTCGAATGAGGCTGTTCGAACGAGAGTTCGTTCGAACGAAGTGGGCATTCTAACGAGGTCTCGTTCGAACGAAAGGCATTGAACGAACATCTCCCTCGTTAGAAGTCAAAGGTCAACTCGTTAGAAGCTCATTCAAACGAGCTCGTTCGAACGACCTGGGCAGGTCTTCTAACGAGTGGCCAGTTTCGAGCCCAGATTTTCCTATTCTCGTTTTTCCAATTTTCTTCACAACTAATCCCACATAACAATCGTCGCAACATTATTTTAAGGTTCCTAATCCATAGTAAACATTCGCAGGTCATAATTAAACATTTATATAGGGCCAAATCTTCCTAAACATCATCAAATCATCAATTTCTCACATTTATCCCCAAATCCCATGGACATGAACCCTAAAACTTTAAAGTAACCAATGGGCATAATTAAATCCGTTGTTGTTTCATACAAGGTATATTATCATCAGAATAATCACTGTTGGTTTGTTCTCTCACTCTCTCTCTGCAGAATTTTCCTTTCTTTTTCTCTCTACAAGCTCTTCTTCTCCAAGGTGACAATGGTGGCTAGGGTTTGCCTTAGGAAACTTTTGGAACTAATTCCAATAACCCCCGTAGCCCATTAGGTCATTAAGTGTATTTAGTGGGTTTAGTGGGTAAAGGTAAAATCATATATTAATTCCTAATTTTCGTGGGTTTTAATTCCCAAAAATCTAAAATTACCAAACTACCCTTTTACGTTGCCGGTATGGCCAAAAAATGCCCCGGGACCCAAACTAAACCCCCGGCTAGTGTTTTCTGACTATTTTGACCCTTCCCGACGCGCTGGCGCACTCAAAATGACCATACAATTTATAGAAAATAAAATTCACTTTTTAATTAAAATAATAATATTCCTGATGCAACTGTCACACGCGTCCCAACAAAATTTCCAAATTACCGTATTTCAATCTCACGACAAATTTCATAATTCGATATTCATATATCGCCATATATACACATTAAGGTCAAATACCAACTCACATCTCGTTAGTATTTTATCCGAATTAATTCCCAAATTAATTCACATTTAATTTAATTAATCCCAAAAGTAAATATCACAAAAATATGGGGTATTACAACCTAGTCCATGTGAGCATTTGTGTTGAATATTTTCTGCGATGGGTAGAAGATTCCAAGTGTGGTCTTGATGATCCCGCAGACACATGGCCGCTTCCCGAAGTTTTGCATTATAGGTGCCCAGGTTGTCTTAATGGTAGGCCCTGGAAGATAATGGTCATTTAGGGACGCGCACAGTGGGGAAACCCGGACGGGCGGTCTTAGAATCGTTATATATATATATATGAATATAAATATTCTTTATCAAGTGGGACTTTATTGATTATATGGCATAAAGATCATAATTGAAGTGCCATAAAGAGCACATATAAATGCCACAAAGAGCATTTGAAAATGATTATTTTCCTGATAAGGAAAGGATTTTTTATAAAATGTAAAATGGTGATAAGAATGCCATAAAGAGCATAAGATTGTGATTATATATATATTTCCTAATAAGGAAAAGATATGAAATAATTGGTGCACATGGTGAAGTTTTAGATTAATGTTATTCATTTTATTTTTCCTACTTAGCTTAAGGTTTATATTCTGTAAGTAGATTTTTATTTATCTTTCATCATGATTTATCATTCATAACTGTCATGCTCTTTATTCATCTAGTAATCATATAGAACCGGGCCCTGACTCGTTCATATTTCTTTTTGTTAATGCATCTTGTATCCACTCAGGTACTCCGCCGCAAGGATGCCTGATTTGATTTCCTATCCCGGTGTCTTTGGCGAGCCGTGATGCTTTGCGGGTATTACAGGATATTTTGAAATAGACGCCGTCGTTCTTACACTCTAGTCAGGATCGGGCTCTCTTTTTACTCGGGCGAGAGGCCCAAGCTTTTGTACTTGATTAATGTAATGTATTATATAAATTATTACAGTTATTTAATATTGTTATATGCGCCTGTGGCCGACAGCATATTCGGTCCCTTATTGTACATTTATGTGTATGTAATATAATTTCATATGGATTTCCACTTTATTTTTATTGGGTTGTTTAAATTATTTTCTTTAACTTTAAAACCAAAATATTTGGCAACACTTTTTTCTGAAACAAGGAGTGGTTATCCCGTATACTTCTTATTTTGTTGTGATGCTGAGAATGATTCCATTCATGATTTCATTATTTTGGAGTATCGGGATGGCCATCCCCTATTTCGGATGGAGGGTTGTCACAGATGGTATCAGAGCATTAGGTTCTAGAGTCTTTAGGAATCTGTGTGGATGCCTTAAGTTTTCAGCATTTCTTTTGATTTGACATAAAGCCTTAGGATTAAGATCGTTGATTTCTCTAATGAGATCTCGTTATTCTGCTATGAGGTAGAACTTATATAATATTTTGGCATTCGTGTGAGAATAGTAGGTCATCGCGAAGGCGTCACGAGAGGGTACTACTAAGAACTGTAAATTGTGGTCGGGGATGAGGACCGCTTTGGAGGTCGCTCCGTTTTTGTACCACTTTCTTGTCTTGCTACTACGACTACTAATTTCAGTTGATGTAGTTTTCCCAAGTACCGCTAGAAGTAGAAAGTGTACTAAGCTTGAGATTCCAAGCGATGTTAAATTGAAGTGGAGAAGTGCCCTGAAGTAGGATGGAGGAAAATCCTTCACCTATAGGGGTAGTGTTGAGGTGGTGAAAATATGGTCACCGTATTCGTGGGTGCCGGAAGTTTGGCCAATGGAGAAACCCGGTGGATATGTGAAACAACGAGTTTCTCTGGGATAACTGGACTGATGAGAAGGTGTATTCTCGAATGTTCACACAATGCTCGGTAAAAGGCCGATTGTGAATAAAGTGTTGTACGATTAAGGAGACCGTGCACCATAAAATGATAGGCCCCAGAATAAGTGTCGTTAACACTTCTGGTGGAGATGTGATCATGAAACCCCATTAGTGGACTTTTGCCTGGAGAGGTTTCATGGAACTGAGGAAGAGGAGGCCGAGAGCATGTCCACTTTTACTGAGAAAGTAAGAGGGACTGCGTGGGCAATTATTGTCGACCAGAGGCGAAATAATGGCTATGATGTGGAGCGTAGAAACACTCATTTTAAACTTAGTTGAGTGGACAACAAGCGTAATAATAAAGTGCCTAGCTAGGGAGTTGATGGAAATAATGTTGGTTCATGTGAGGCTCGAATATTGAGTCTGAAAACCATTAGTATCGACCAAGAGTGCTTAGCATAAATTTTTTGTGGGAATTCCACCTTATTAGTGGGTGGTGTATTCCTTAGGATAAGATTTAGTAGTATTATATCTACTATATATTTGGGTGTGTATATTGAGCTTGTAGTAGTATGTATGCTATTATAGAAGGGTAAGGATATGACTTCCGTGGTATGGAAGTTCTATCTTTTCTTCACTCGTTATGAAGCGAGTGATGATATTTTAAATGTATATGTATCATATGTGTTAATTGAATTATGTATCCCTTGGTTTGAGTGTTGTATTGTTTGTTTGCATTTTATGTGGATGTTGTGACTTATCTCCACGACCAACAAGGTTCAGTGGTAATGCATAGGAGGGGTTCCTTATTTGGATTCCTCTTTTGCGGGATGCTCCACGCGTGAACCTTAACGATGTTGGGAGTGTAGAGATGTTATTTTTCCTTTCTCTTATTTTATGTATAATATGCGAGTAAAGATACTTTGGTTGGTTTGGGGTGATAGCAAGAAAATGAAATTCTAAGGCTATCTTACTTCTAGTTCAAAATGGAACTAGTTGTTCTATAATATCTCTCCTGGATACAGGTTGAGACTTTATAGAGGCGGATCGAGGTAGGTAGGAGATATTTATTTTATTTGTTGTGTTATCTTGTGTGAGTGTTTGATTGTTCATTTGTCTTGTTTATGCATGTTACGCTTATCTCCATGACCAACTAGTTAAGTAGGCATGTGTCGGAAGGGTTCCTTGTTTGGAGTTTTCTTTACAAGACACTCCTTCGCATGAACACTTAACGATGTTGTGAGTGGAGAGGAATTATAGTTTTTCTTTCTTTTAATTTTTCTCTGTTGCTGGAAGTTGGGTTGAATGGTTTAGCCGAGAATCACGTAGAAGAGTGATTAAAGGCTATTAAAGTTCAAGATAGAAGCACTGTAAATAGTTCTCTCCTCTGATTGAAGGGAGGGAGACTGAGATACGAAGTCGAATTGAGACTTCGGGTCATGCCATGATAAGAAGGCTATTTGAAAAGATGTATATATGTTATGGTATAAAGTTTGTAAGACTTCACAGAAAGTGAATGTCTGATTAATTGAATCTTTAAAGACGCAATGGTAATATATAAATAGAAGTAGAATTATAAGTTAGACATTTACCAATATTGATCATGTGTCCTAGACTGTCATATCTTAATGACTGACGATGCGAGGTAGTAGTGTAATGGAAGGGTTCCTTATTTGGATTTCACCTCGGCGAGACGTTCCACACATGAAACCGAGCGAATGTCAGAAGTTGAGAAAGGTATTGGGCACTAGGGATATGTTTAGTATTACATGTATACGACTTAGATAGGATATATATATATATATATATATATATGTAGATCGACCTTATGTTTATTAGAACGTAAGGCCCTTGGGTAGGTAGTGTTGATTTAGGAAGTCGATAAGGAGTTGACCTCGAATAAGTTATAGGTTAACTCTATGAGGTATTAGATCCCTAGGAACGAGATTTATGGAGTCTCAAGAGGTTTGGAATGTTAGGCCGAAGGAAATGAGGCCTCTCTCAGATAGACTGTTACGTTGGTAACTTAACTTTCGGGGAGTTGAGGAGATAATTTGGCTTTTACTCCTGAGTCCAGGTTGTTAAGATCGAGGGTGGGTTTAATGAATAAGTTTCTGCCAGATTGGGGAGTAATAATACTGGAGCATAGACCCATTATTTATGCGTCTCACGAGCTTAAACTTGCGAGAAGTATTATTCCATGCTTGAATTAAAATTCATCGTAATAGTGATCACCTTAAATAGATCAGGCACTACTTCCTGGGCAGGAAATTTGGTCTTTCTCGCAAGCAACAAGTTATTGCAATATATCATAGGAGAAATTGAGTTGGTGCTCGGAGTTCAGAAGAACTACTCATTGGATATTTTCTCATTCACTAAGGGAATGCGATTGGGGTAGTTGGTACGTCGAGTAGAAAACCCGTCGGAGGATTTAGTGATGGCATAGGAAGCCAAGTAGAACGAGAAGGACTCGGGAGACTTTGTAGCGAGAGAATTCCGGTCTATGATTGACCATTTCACCTACTCGTGTAAAGAGAGTAGTGGTGGAATGAAGAAGGGTATTCATAGACGTTTGCATTTAACTGACGGCATCAAACTGGGCATGATCCCATTTGAGAAAGTTATTGATCGTTCGACCCAATTGTTGCATTTTCGGCCATTATGGATGGACTACATGTAGAAGAGTACGCCTCATTCTCAATGGAGGAATTGTGGAATTGTAGGAGGTGCCTATTAAAATAGGGTGGACCGAGACTAGATATAGATGTCGAAGGTTTGGTAAAAGTTTCCATGAAGTAATGGGAACCGTATGGAAATGGCGTATATCCTACCACCCTAAAGTGGATGGATGAATGGGAGGAAATTGACTTATGGTCAAAAGGCATATCTCGAACTGGCGCCTTAGAATACATAGGAAATGGGAGCAGTAATTGTATGGATAGAGATTCCCGTACAACCATTAGGCTTTTGAATGGCCTTAGGGATCATTTCCTAAGGCATGGAATCGTGAGTGGCCAAGCGCGGTCGGTTGAGTAATTCGCATACTCGTTGGATGGAACCAACGGGTAATATGTTCCTTGGACTTGGGGTGGTCTATAGAAATTTCTTTAAAGATTTGGCTTTTGAACCATATGCCTTGATGGGATACGCCAATGCGAAGAAAAGTTGAGTTGCGTCGGGGTTAAGCCACTTAGAGTTGGTGTAGGTTCCCCGAGGTGGGATGTAACATGATTATGGAGGTTAGGCTATTTGCGCCAAGTTATGGGGGTGTTTTCTTCTGTCATAGGGAGATAGGATCGATAGTTATAGAGGGAACGCTTTGTGCTATGCTAGAGCACAAAGGAGGTAAACTGAGATCGATAGAATTGGCCTTAGTACGAGTCCTTTTGGGACATTGCGATAACGAGGGGTTTGTTTAGGACGGTAAAATCCTAGTTTAGAGTAGTATACCCTTTTATGAGAATTGGGTACGCCCGAATTTTGGGGGCAAAATTCCCTCGTAAGGGGGGAGAATGTAACAACCCTCGATTCTGGGAGGCTCATTTTTATATTAATTTTACTGCATAAGGTAATAATATAAAATGTGGGGAGTGGGGTAAATATTAATTGATTGAGATAGAAGTTAATATTTAATAGATTGATGCACATTTACTGTATGTGAAAGTAAATATCATTAGGTTGTATGTTTATAGTGTCATGTATTTAAAAAGGGCATTATGGTTTAAATATAAATTGGAACTGGAAAAAAATTGATAAAATTACCGGATGCCAATTTAGAGGGTGTAGTTAGTCTCGGAAGGTGCAAGACAGTCAAAATAAGTGCCAAATTGCATTTTGATGTTTCGGGTACATTTATCTGGTTTTGACTCATATGCGTATTTGCGAGTCATTTTAATGTGGTACTAACCACTTAAGTTGGAGACTTTATACTTAAGCCACAATTTTTAAATCTTGCCCCTTATTTCATTTTCCCAATTTATGTCTTAAACATAGAGAGAAAAAGGAGAGAAAGAGAGAGGAAGAGAAAAATGGAGAAATAAGAGAGAGATTGAAGATGGAGGATTTGGGATTGCTTCTTCTCCAAATAAATCTGAGATATCAACCCTAAGGCAAGTTTTCTACTTGCTAATATATGATTTAAGATGATTAAATTATATGATAGTTGTGTATTTACATTTATGGTTTAAATTTGGAATTTATGGGATTTAAGCCCTAATCTTAGTTTTGATGATAAAACTTTGGGTTGTAGTTGTTATTAATCATGTAGGATGAGTTTGGATGGATAAATATTGTTGGTTGTGTGTAAACTGGAAGATATTTAGGGTTTGGAGAAATTAGGGTTCATAACCCTTCGTAGCCATTCTCGGCCAATTCGCAGGGGCGAATCGATTCGGCCCTAGGGCGAATCGATTTGCTAAGGGGTCCTCCTACAAGTCTAAAAACCCTAATCGATTCGGGTTAAGTCCGAATCGATCCGGCCGAACAAGAATATTGGTTTTGGTTGTCCGAATCGATTCGCTGCCTGGGGCGAATCGATTCGGCCCTTGGGCGAATCGATTCGAAATCAGGTTGTTTTTGAGTTGTTTTTCTAACTCAATTTTTATTATTTTTCTTTAGGATTAGGACCTAGGAACCTTCTTGAATGAATTAAACTTAGAGTCCTAGAGTTCTAGATGAGTTGGGGAAACTACCCTAGAATATAATTGCGTATATGGGGTTTTCCGGGGATTTGCCTATTGATGATAGGGCATTCTTTTCTTCAAGTTGAATATTAGAAAACTAGGATAGGTAGTAATTTTATTTGGAGACTTTGAGAGCTCATTCAAGCTAGGTTAACTTTGATGGTTCATAATAACACCTAAAACGAATGTTGGGAGAATAAATTAAAATTTTATTTAACTCCTTTGAGGTTATAATGATGAGATGTATTAGGTATGGCTCCGGAGAGAATGTAGTGTAATTTACATAATGTAAATGATTATGGTTTCAGATAAAATGAAACATATAAATGGAAATGAAAATGAAATGGAAATGGTAAAGATGATGGTAAATGATAATTTACTTGATTTTTGAAAATGGTAAGTAAAAAAAAATGGTTTAAACACACCTCTCTAAATGCCATCATAAGGGAAGTTCGCGCATGAGGTGAAGCCCCTGGATAATGAATGCAGGGTGGATATAGTCCTAGGCCATGTGAGTGTTTGTGTGGTATGTTTTCGGCGATGGGTTGAAGATTCCAGGTGTGGTCTTGACGATTCCGCAGGCACATGGCCGCTTCCCGACGTTTTGCATTAATGGTGCCCAAGTTGTTTTAATGGTAGGCCCTGGAAGATGATGGTCATTTAGGGGCGCGCACTTGGGAAACCCGGCCTTAGAATCGTTATATATATATATATATATATATATATATATAACTATTCTTTATCAAGTGGGACTTGATGGATTATATGCCATAAAGAGCATAATTGAAGTTCCACAAAGAGCACATATAAATGCCACAAAGAGCATTTGAAAATGAATACTTTCCTGAAAAGGAAAGGATTTTTTATAAAATGTAAAATGGTGATAATAATTCCATAAATATCATAAGATTGTGATTATATATATATTTCCTAATAAGGAAAAGATATGAAATAATTGGTGTGCATGGTGAAGTTTTAGATTAATGTTATTCATTTTATTTTTCATGCTTAGCTTATGGTTTATATTGTGTAAGTAGATTCTTATTTCTCTTTCATCATGATTTATCATTCATAACTGTCGTACTCTTTATTCATCTGGTAATCATATAGAACCAGGCCCTGACCCATTCATATTTCTTTTTTTGCATGCATCTTGTATCCGCTCAGGTACTCCGCCACAAGGATGCCTGATTTGATTTCCTATCCCGATGTCTTTGGCGAGCCGTGATGCTTTGCGGGTATTACAGGATATTTCGAAATAGACATCGTCGTTCTTACACTCTAGTCAGGATCGGGCTCTCTTTTTACTAGGGCGAGAGGCCCAAGCTTTTGTACATGATTAATGTAAATTATTAGACTTGTTTAATATTGTTGTATGCCTCTGTGGCCGATAGCATATTCGGTCCCTTATTGTACATTTATGTGTATGTAATATAATTTTGTCTGAATTTCCACTTTCTTTTTATTGGGTTGTTTAAATTCTTTTCTTTAACTTTAAAACCTAATTTTTTGGCAACCCGTTTTTCTGAAACAAGGAGTGGTTTTCCCGTATACTTCTTATTTTGTTGTGATGCTGAGAATGATTCCATTCATGATTTCATTATTTTCGAGTATCGGGATGGCCATACCCTATTTCGGATGGCGGGTTGTCACAGATGGTATCAGAGCATTAGGTTCTAGAGTCTTTAGGAATCCAATTTGATATTTTGTTATATTCTAAGAAATTATTGGAGTCATATTGACTAAATTTGAGGAATAACAATTTGATATTTTGGTATATTCTAAGTGTTGAAGACCACCTTAATTGGAGATCTTAGTTAGAGATAATAATTAACATTCATATGAAAGAATGAGAATAATTTAGAGATATCGTATCTTAGTATCCAATCCAAAATAGGATAACTTTATAGGTTCAAAAATAAATTGAACCCTATTATGGATGGAGAATTATAAATGCTAATTATTGAGCATACGAAAATAGGAATATCCCTAACATGAATAGAATTGAGAGACAATTCATAATTAGAAGCGACATTTGAGCATCAAGCGAGAAATAGTATAGTGTATACTAAGTGGGGAAGATGTGTGAGAAATGACGATTAATATATCAAGAGGGAAATATACTAAACAGTTACATTAATTGTATTGCGCCTAAGAACGTATAATAAATATGAAAATGATGTGGTAGGTATACCTTATATGATGGTATATCTTTATATTATGTGGATATGTATGTATACCTTATATGACGGTATATATATATAGTTAAGCATACTCCCTCCTTGCTATCATTGGGAAGTTACGTGCGTAGAGGGTGAGCATCCTGGCTCGATGAGCAGGGAGTGGATATTCCCCAGGTCATAGTCATCCATGTGATTATTATGTGATATACATTATTTATTTTCGGGGTGAGAAGTCGTGGGTATGTGTCGTTCTCACTTGACAGTTAGGAGCTATGGCCGCTTTCCGGGACGTCGTGTGCGTGTGTTGATCACGAGGCGGGTGTCGTTGAACCCCGACAGGTGGCCCCAGTTTGCTACATGTATGTGCTGCTGGAAGATGATAGCATGTGAGCCTGCGTCCTCGAGTTATAGCTCGGTTGGATGGTTATTTATTGCGCTTGTATTTGGGTATCGAGGGCGTAATGGACCTCAACGACCTACATTGCCAGGATTAGTGTATCGAGGGGGTACCTTATTTGGATTTCGCCTCGGCGAGAAGTCCCACACACGAACCGCAGTGTAATGTTGGAAATTTGGGAGAAGCTAGTCCTTAATGCTCATATTTATATATATGTCACCTATCCCGACAATCGACAGTGCCAAGAGTAGTGTAACGGGGGGGTTCCTTGTTTGGATTTCGCTTCGGCGAGACGTCCCACGCATGAAACATCGTGTACTGTTGAGAATTGGGAATATTAATTAATTAAAATTGGATAATAATAATTTGGGTTACATGCATCATGCATTGAGGGCATAATGAGCCTCGAGTATCAATACGGTCAGGAGTAGTGTAATGGGGGGTTTCCTTGTTTGGATTTCGCTTCGGCGAGACGTCCCACGCACGAAATGCAGTGCCGTGTTGAGAATCGAGAGGAGTTTAGTCCTTAACTCTTAATGCTAATAACTCATATATAATAATATTTATATGTTTGCATGCCAAATAAGGGCATCACTAGAATATATGAAATTCTAGTGAATGATTGTTGATGTAATGTGATGATGTTATTATGAGGATGATTGTGCAACTTTACATGTTTAACAAATGAACAAATATAAAGATAACCATAACACTTAAATTAAAGTATATGATTTAGATGGAACTCAGATAGGTATAGATTGAGAGATAGGATAGATGATTTTAATTAAATATTTCATTTGTGTTTAAATTAGATTCTTTTGCCTAAATAGAATTGGACATCCATTTGGAGATCATCTGCATATTCTTAGTGCACGCTTTATTTGAGAGGCGAGTTGAATTTTATGGGGAGTTCGATTCCATTAAGTCATGTAATAATTATTATGCATTTTAATGCACTTGCTACAAAATGTTTTTCAACTCGAGCTCTGACCCGTTTATATTTTCTCCCCCCATGTATATATTGTATTACTTTAGGTGTTCCTCTGCAAGGACGCCTTTAATGTTCATCCATCCAGTGTTTTCGTGGGCTGTGGCAGTAGCGGACTGTTGCGGAACTTTGTCTTAGTCGATTCCTATCTACTGTACATCTAGATTAGGATTCAGTTTGCATATCAGGTTTATACTCAAGTGTTGTAGATTAACACTTTTACATTTTATTCCTCGAATCATTGTATTGTCTGTGACCCGACAGCATATTCGGGTATTTTACTTGTACATTGTATTGTACTCTTGTATATTATTGGAGTTTGCACTTATCACTCATCATAGTTAGATGTGTATCGTTGGTTGTGATTGCAATATTGGTTTTGTTGTTGTTGTTGTTAAATAAAAGTTTTAAATTTTTGACAATTCGCTTTTAATAGTTTTGGGTAGTTAGCCTTATATTATTTAGTTTTGTCAGTTGATGTTGAGACTGTACCATCTGAGATACCTGATTTAATGTAGTATAGGGCTGGCAACCCGTTATTATTTTGAGCGGGTTGTCACACAAAGTATAAATGATTTCCACACCAATAACGTCCTAACCTATGTAATGTTTTTTAATGACTTTCACGGACGTGGAAATCGTTATAAATTCCATCCAATTTGCCTCATTAAAAGATAATGCTTTTTATTTTTCCTACAAGGTGATGAAACTAAAATCTATTGGCCTAACTTTTGGCATATATTTCTTTTTACTGCCTTGATATTTTTTTGGGCTCTTTTAAACCTCATTGGACCCCGAATAATTTTCAATTCCTCACTTTTTTATGTCCATTTAAATGGTGGGTTTATCGCAAAGGATAAATGAGTACCTTTCGTAGATCATTCCCCTTTTTAAAAATAAAAATACACAATCTCACAAACGGTTTATATCATGCACTACTTTTTGTCAAGTTTTATCGCATTTGGTTTGTCGTATAGACGTAAATGAGATGGAAACACTCAACCAACATGTGATAGACAAGCACAAAAATCAAACAAAGCCATGCATGTGTGCAATAAAGGACATGTAGATTCAATCATATAGGTAGCAACATTATATCATCTCAAAGACTCCAAACTTTATAAAGAACATGAATGACATAATATATTGTCTAAAAACACTATCACATCGTCACATGGATATGGAATGAAATTGTGACATGTTTATCCTAAATGTCAATTCATATCAGGTGTAAACAAAATACAAAACTCTTTTTGGATTTTTCAAAAATTTAATCAAAATAAAATGTTTTTGTATATTTTTTCAGAAGACTATTCAGAAACAACCCAATAGTTCCAAATAATATATCAATGTGGAACAGAGGACTGCAAACAGATAAATCCAGAAAACTCAAGTATGTCATTCAAGAGAAACACATAGTTGCTCGAAAGAAAATATTTGTTGTTATAACGATAACATCACGCAAAATGTGATCTCGCTCGAACGAGAACAAAGTAATCCCAGAAAATAATGCAGTTTTGTACAGTGGGAATTTTTTTGAGAAAACCGTTCCTGGAATGGGCAAACAGATCCAAAACAGTCCTAAAACAGTACCAGCAATAAGAAAGTTAAACAAAAATGCTAAAAAAGTATAAAACAATTTTTACATACTAGTAATAGGCAAAATATAACATCATGCAAATTTACCTATGCTAGCAAACATGTATAGACCTCAACCGGTAGGTGTGGTGGAGTTTTCCAAATACAGTGATATCTTTTTAAACAACTCCACCAAATCACTATAAGTATTGACCAAAAAATTTACTTGCACTCGAATATGTGCAAAGTCTGTATCATTATGTGCAAGCAAGGTATCATGGATGAGTGCTTGTGTGTGTAGAAGTAAAGCGTGACGCATAACCTAATTTAAAGCAAAACTACCTAAGGTGTCCTCTCTTTTTGCAATGAGAAAAAACATAAAATGGCCTAGGTACACCTCTCCCAAAATGTCTCATCCGCACTCTCCTGACACGTACGGGATGCTTAGGTGGGTCGAGTCGAGAGTCATGTTAATCTAACTCTAAAGTAGGAAGCGATTCGGGTGGAACGAACAAAGTAGACCCACTGTCATGACTTATTCCTAAACTCTCACCAATACCCAAAACAAGATTGAGAACCATGTTCCCCATCTTCTTAGATGCATTCTCCAAAGTGACTTTATCCTCCAAGGCATGCTTAAGATCTGTCTCTAATTGTGACACGCGGGATATAAGCTCACTCTTTTTCCTATTCAAAGCAATCAACTGCTCACTCAAATAAACCTTCACTTTATCGAGTTAAATTAATTGTTCCTCAAACTCCCTCAAACTCTCAATATCTATCTCCAAATCATTCACCTTGAGACTCCAATTTTTATTCAATTTTTTAGTTTTTAAGGTCTCGACGTACAACTATTGAAATGAAATCTGGAGCTCACTCTTATCATCACTAGCGTACTAGCACTCAGACTCGCTAGAAACACTCAAAACCTCCTTGGGGGTATCACGTGCACAAGTGTCCTCATCGCTGTGGGACAAAATGGTTGTGCTCTCATGACTGGATAAAAAGTAAACACACATACAATGTATTAAACCATTACTAGACTCATTGTCCTCATCTTCCTCTTCTCCCTCATTATCACTAAGGGTGGCTAGCATGGCAACTTTTTCCCCCTCTCTCCTAATCCTAGTTTGACACTCAAAAGGCTTGTGCCTTCGCCCATCACACTCAAAATATTTTAAAATTTCAAACTGTTCTTCACCCTCTTTCTCTTTCTCTTTCGCTTTCTCACCGCTTTCTTTAGCCTTATCTTTCTTTTTGTTTTCCTCCAAAAATATTTTATTGAAAGAATTTTGTTTCGAAAATTGTAGATTTTTTTAAAATTCTTTACAAGAAGGGCCATGTCAAACTTAGAATCGGACTCACGAAAACACATATTATTTTTCTTAAATTGGGCTTTGAATTCTATCCCTCTGTCCTTATGTTTGACAGTACCGGGAAATATGTCAATTTCGTACGTCTGTAGGACTCCTACCAGAACTTCTAATTTGAGATGATTCAAATTTCCTAAGGTATTCAAAAAAGTTACTTTAGGGATAGATATTTAAGGCAATAATCTTAAAATCTTTTTGACCACTTGTGCATCAGGTATAGGCTCACCTAGGTTAAAACTAGTGTTGACAATATCGGGTAAACATGCATAAAATTCAAATAAACACTCAGTCTTTTGCATGGTAATGGTTTCAAATGGAGTGGTTCAATTTTAAAATTTAGACTCTTTGACCACGTTAGTGAGTTTGTGGGTGAGTTACAAAATATCCCATGCTTCTTTAGACGTGATGAACATCATAATATGTCGAAACTCATCAAGGATGATGTGTTCGAAAATTTCACTAAGCCCACATGAATTATAAGTTATCCACCTAAACTCATCCTCACTCCAGTCTGACACATGATTTAAATTAGTAACATTATTAGCGGTGACCGTGGGAGGAAGCCAGCCTCTTTCACAAATTAACCAAACTCTCTCATCAATTTATTTTAAATGGGATTTCATTCGGTCTTTCCAATAAGAATAATTAGACCTATCAAAAATTGGCAATAGACTATATAGGTTTTCGTTTGGAAACATTGCGACAAACTTTCAAAAAATAGATTTTTCCAAAAGAATCAATATCACATTATTTTTGCAGAAAATATGAATACGCGACAAATTAGCGTAACCTGCTGTGATACAAATTTGAGTATAACTATGTGCAATACTGGTTAGGATAGTTTTGCAAATTTCAATCACAAACTTATTTAATCAGATTCAATATATTAATCAAATAAATTCATCCCTTAAACTCAAATAGCAACGTGCTTACAGTGTCAAACCAACATAAATAAAACATATGACAAAAAGTTCAGGAAAAATCCCCTCAAGGAAAAACATTTTTATTTAACTATAATTGTAAATCAGAACTTGCACGGTTATAATGAAATGAGTTTGACACTCGAATACCCCCAGGCATCGATCATTATCGTCAGTAATAAGTCCACACTTAACGAAGCTAAACGAACCACATTCAAATCTTTAGCCCAGGAATAGCACAGTACTCCCTTATCACACGCAGTCATAAAATTCTGTAGTGACTCTCTACATAATAGCGCCCAACTCTCGGTTATAGATATCTCCCCACAAAGTATGAACAATAGAAAATTATGTTTTGTGTTCCGCAAAATAGCTCACAGAAAAGCAATTGGGATTGTGAATTCTAAAAGAAAAGTTATGAACCCATAAATGGTTGGAGAATAGTATCAAAATGTATTCTGAGAAAACCAGTATTTCTTTGAACAAAAATCAAGAAGTCTGACACCCTATTTATAATAAAAATCTATGATGTGACATGTTAGCTTGAACCACATCTCGTTCGAATGACATATGTTATCGTTTGAGCGAGATACAATATCGTTTGAACCAGGTACGATGTCGTTTGAACGAAATGATACACGCGTACCAAAAAGCTTTAGTCTTTTTAATATTTTGAAAACCTTAAAACTTAAAACTGTTCAGGAGATCAAAAACATTTATCCAAAAAAGTTCTATGACAAAATGTTTTTGAAAAATTAAAACAAATTAAAAATAATTCAAAAATCATCTTAACTTTTATAAAAATATCCCAACACTTTGAATGTCAAATGTAAATGAAACTTAAACGTATTCAGACTTGTCTCTTGTAGATATAAGCTTCTCAACCCTTCGACAACTTGTAGCAACTTGGAGCGGTATATGACATACTAAATTGTGACGGATAATGTCCTTTCAGGTTTCAAATCACAAATCTAAATATCATCAAATTTTACACAATTTAAAGGTCTTTAATTATGTAGTCACAAAAATATCATTCAACTTTAAACCTAAATATGGAGTTATCGGTCATACAAGAATAGCACAAGTTGAATAAATATGGCAAGAGAACCCTTGCCTGTTATTGTGTAGATATGTCTTTGTTCCTCCCCCTAGGTTGCTTTTCCTTCTCATAAGCCTTTGTTCCTCTCTCTCTATAGAATTGGGTCTGCTAGGGCTAGGTTTTGATTAGGAGTGGGGAGTTATTTATCTTCCTTTTAACCTAATATTTTCCCAATTCTCAATTTGGGCTTTAGTCCCCAACTTTGGACCCCCAAATGAGGCCAAACACAAAATCTAATTAGTTTGATAACTACCCAACTCATATATATATATATATATATATATATATATATATACCTCAGGACCATTTCTTAGGGTCTAAAATACACAAATGAGCCTATAATACCTCTAAAAATGCATTCTAAATATTTTTATCCAAAAATTATATTTAATTATGTCATTACACACCCTAATATATTTTTATGAAAATAAATCTCGTTTGATTTATTGCAAATCATCAAAGTCAAATTCTAAAATTTTTAAAAAATACTGAGTCTAATTACTAACAACTCAGATTAACCAACTTCACCGAATTAATTTAATCCTTAATAAATTTTATTTCATTTCAAAAAATATACGGGGCATCACATTCTCCCCCCTTACAAAATAATTTTGTCCTCGAAATTCAAGGTAGCATAAAGTTATATTTAATTTTCATCGTTAAATTATGCTTATACCCAATTAGTCGATCCTCATATCCTATGAGATAAATGAAAAGTCTCATCAATGCATATCATAACATCACTGAGGTGCCCATATATTCCACCTTACATACATGCACACACATACCATTAACAAATACTAATGATACATATACTAATATGTAACATTAATACTAAGCATATATATTCCACAAGTATACCACCACATACGTACATAAAATAACCACCCTAGTACCGACTTCCCCCAACTCTCGGCTTTTGCCAATTTCGTGTGTGGGACATCTCGAATGCAAAATCCAAACAAGAAATCCTCCCGATACACTACTTCACGACTTAGTCAATCATCGAGGTCCATTGGCCCACGGAAAAGGGAAAAATAAAAATGACCATGTATGTTATTCATATAATTCAATTTTTACTATTTTTTAAACCAACCACCTTTTCCATTATAAGAGTTATACTAAACTCCTATAAAGTCAACCGACCTTACAATACTTCGTATCACAATTACCACAATTTAGGTAAGACATTCTCTGCTCGTATTTTCTCCATAAAGCAATAAGTCACTTCTAACTCACCAAAGGTATACCCATTCTAAGAAGGTATACCAGTACAGCTAATAACGACATCACTGTATAAACATTACACTCAATCATATACAATCTCAATAATCGAACCTATCAATAGCTTTACTTATACTTTATTGCCTAGGCTCGCTAAGCTAATAGATTCTCAAATTATACCATCACATTATCTCTCATAAGATTTTCACCCTCATAAAAGGCTTTTGCTCCCACCTAGGCATCGCCCGATTTATTCTATAAATTTGATTTTATTCACATATATCCACCTCCTTAACTTATTCAAAAATTTTAAGTCATACCGACATGTTGCTTCCCAAAGAATATTCAACTTTCTAAAGGCCCTCGGTGTACCTCTTTTCATATTGACATTTATTGTTTCAAAACAAGGCTCGCCCATAAAATTTGTCATGATAATCCTCATGACTGTGATGAATAACAGTTTCTAATAATTTTTGTACTTCAGACATGATCACAACTCATACTAGTCACATAAACTCAACATATCCCAAGTAACTAAAATTCCATTATCAGAAAAAATATCGTACTCTGAAATAGCTAATGAATAATCCTAAAATAAACATAGGTCTATCGTTATCCGTTTCTATATATCCACATAATAGTGAAACAATGTTCCAATTCACCCAAAGTGGGTCAATGTAAGGCACCCTCCCAAATACCAATTTTATCACTTCAAATGTATTAACAAGACCCAAATGAACACTAAGTCCCAATATCAAATGAAATATAGCCTAGATACTCCAAGGTGGGAAAAACACCTTATTTACCACCGATATTGTCACTAATCTCTTTTTTCGCAAATAATTTCATCTATACTCTAATACCCACCTATTTGTGGGTTTGGACCTAACGAAATAACCTTTATTGGTGAATTATTGAACATTAACACATCCTCAAATTATCTAAATGTTTTCCTTGAAATTAGTAGGCACCAAGTTTCCCAAACTCCTTGAAAGTCTACTAAGTGACCCACACGGAGGTCTCTACGGTTCTTTCTCCAAAACTAACCTTTTGCCCGAGTGGGTAGTAACCTATAACAAAGAATACAATGATTTTTAATCATAGACCACTACATCAAAGGATGCAACACAAAAGGTAACAATCTCTGACACAGATCCTAAGGACAATGGAACCGTGATCTGATACCAACTTTAACAATCCCTATTTTCTCATGTAAAGATTGACCAGGCAGGATACGACTAAGATGGGGATTATCAATAATTTATACCATTCTCATCACTTAAGAAATAAAAACTTCTTTCATTCTATAATAAAATACCCAGTGAATAAAATCTAAAATAAAATTTCTTTCACATGAATAATAAAGAGTGAATCATCATATAATGTCCATAATGTAAAATTAAATGCAATTGATATAAATAAAAAATTGGGCTTATGTCCACATGAATTCAAATATGAAATAAAATAATTAAAATATTGAATTACGACATATACCGGAGTTAATAGAGCGAGATACACTACAACCAATGCAACTGTAATCTTGATCCATCACCATTCCTACTTTCCCTGTCATTTAAGAATACCCATGGGGAAAAAATTATAATTTGGGTCACAGCTCAAGGTGTGCAAGGATTATTCACCACTAAATATGCAATTTGTTACTAACTTATACATCACGTCTCCCCATCTGTGCTCACATGTAAGGAGTACCTCACCTCTCAACTTGAAGTTTTCCTACTCATATACTGAATCAAATGACAATTGTAATCTCCATTATTCAATCAGTCATGTAAAGAATAATTCATTTATCTATGAAATAACCAAAAGAGGGTACACATTTATGACACTCCAAAATTCGAGTAAATTTTATAATATTGATATATCACAGTTTACTTAAACTAAAAGAAAAATATTATGTTAATCTATCCTGTGACCCTTATTATGTTCTTATAATCATTTAATGAATAAATTCATAGTTCCTGTCGTCTACCCCATTAGACTATAAGTTTCACTCCCTTAGATTAACAAATTATTATTGTCCTTAAACAATTGGCTACATCGTTTCTCTATCTATTTAATGTTTGTCTACTTACTTATACTATCCAATTATTCTCATCATTAATAATTGTTTACCGCACTATTCATTAGGACTCACCTAGTCATTAATTATCCACCTCATTTTATCACCCAAAATTTTATCATCGTGAAGTAATGTCTTCATCTTTAGACTAAAGGGCACATTCCCATAGAAGGGTACCACAATGGTTAAATAGGTGTATATATAATGGTTAAATAGGTGTATATATATAACACCCAATGGCATCTACTCTTGGTGTCTTGTTCGTGCTCTATTGGCAAGTCCGGTGGAGATTCTTTATCTTAAGCGTACACCACAAAACACGCACAAGATGGGAACGTTCCCTATGTCAGAAACCTTTATATGGCCCATGCCCAGTGATGATATAGGAATGGTTACGGTAAAACCTACCCCTAGAGGGTGGAGCCTCCACGTTGTACCTATATGACCTACATAATGTTGAGCCCACATGTGTCGATGTGTGCTGCGTGGCCCGACACGCGAACCCTTAAGTCGACAGTATGGTCCATTGGTATGCCCATACGAATACATATATTATCACCCATTATGTATAGGTAGTTACTATATAACTAACTTAATCAAAGGAAATCTGAATCCATAAAAATTATAGCCTTCTTGGCTTAATTATGACTGTTGATGTAAAAAATTAGATTGATTCTAATTATTTAATCACAGATAAATATAAATGAGATAAAGAATTTTAAAGTGGTTCGGCTTAATAAGAATAGCCTACATCCACAGTTTCTGTTATTACCAAGTGTTTAGGAATTCTCGATCTCATGATCTATTAAGAAATTTTGGTCCCCTTAAATGAGGGTGATACATTGTATTTATAGCCCTTAGGCTGTACATGTGAAAGGGTAAACATTAAATGCCCTTTAGGAATATACGTCTGTATGATGAACATACAATCAATAGTTGAACTGTTGAATGTCTAGCAATTAATGCTGTCGCCGAGATGCAGCTCGGACCGCCTGGGTTGCTCGTCGTTCAGGAGTTCCTCGGAGCGATAGAGTTCCTCGGGGCACATCTGTTGCTTGGAGTAAGTCTGACTTGGTCGGGGAAATAAACTTCCTCGTTATTACTGTGCCATGTAGATTGATACGTGTCTTCTCATGATTCGTCTAAATCAGTATATTAATTTTGGTATCAACAGAAGCCCCCAATGTTTCATATTTCAAAATTTGGGAATATGAAACATTCTTTCTTGGTATATGGCAATATTCAATGACTTTCCTAGCTTTTAGGAACATTTTCTCCGTATTTAATTTTCCTCCCATATTCACTGAATCCGCCTTTTTGAATTTTTATAAACGCTTCGATCTTCGAGCTCTTTTTGTCCTTTTAGCCGTCGGTAGCGTAATAGTTTCTTTTCGTAATCATTTCTTTCGCCGTTTCCCAAGGCAAAGTATTTAAGCTTCATAGACACTCTTACCATCTTCTACTTTTCTCCAATTTCTGCTTTCGAGTTTTCCATTCTCTCTCTTTCTTGTGCGTTCATCTCTTCCTTCGCTCGTTGTCAATTGATCTTCCTTTTTCCTGAAAGATCTTCTTCCTTTCTTCTTCATTTCTTTTATTCGCCATGGTTTATCTTATTGAATCTGTTGAAGAATTTGTTCTGATTTTTCCATCCCTTCCTGGGTAACTTTGGAGGTTCTTTCTGAACCTTCAGATTATATTCGATTGGCTGAGGGACATTGGTTGCCCAGTCTCTTCATTACCGAATGTGGATTTTCTTTCCCACCAAACCCTTTATGCTTAGAGTTCTGTCATTATTTCGACGTTGTTCTTGCAAAAATAGCCCCCAACACATGGAGGATAGTTAATTGGGTGCATAAATTAAATCAAACTCATGGAACTCGTATCGGAATTCCTGAGATTATGTACTGTTATAGATGGGCTGTTTTAGATAATGTCTTTTATTTAAAAACTAGATTTTTCAATAGGGATCTAGTGGTCAACCTCCCTGATGCTAATAGGGATTATTTTGAACATGGGGTAGTTGTTAAAAATTGGCAACATGCCCCTTTGGTTGGAGATGATGTATACCAGGGTCCCAGATGCTCTCCCTATGGCAATGGGATAGGTTATTTTCATTTTGTTTTATTTATGAAATTATGCTTATATCATATTTGATAAAATGTATGAATGATATTTATTATGTATTTGTTTGCAGTTGATAGTAAAAGAAAAACTCCAAAAGAATCAGAAGTTAATATCAAGCATCTGAAACTTTTCTGGGGATTACATCGGAAAGTTACTGATGAGAATATCAGGTCTGCATCATATTTGCTGCAGTATAGGAGTTATACCACCTCATTCACTGCTCGCCCTGTGATTAGTACTGTTGAGCCAGCATCAACTCCTGAGAATTCTTCGCCAGACTCTCACATTCCTTTGAGTCAAAAGATGGGAAAGAGAAGATCTCCCGTTCTCTTTGAAGAAACTACCTCTTCTGATGGAGAGGGAAAGAAAAGCAAAACTGATGTCCCAGAGGGGACCAAGAAGGTAGATGTTGCACCTTCCAAAGCTGCCGAGAAGCCCCCAGTGGCTCCGAGCAAGAAGGATGCTCCAGTGGAAGTAATCACTATTTCTCCAACCAAAAGTTCTTCTTTGGTTGAAACTGTGGAAGTACCACCGAGGAGATTGAAGAAATCCTCCTTGGTCAATTTGGCTGAAACCACTCCTCAACTACCAGCTGGGGATGCTGGTGTTCCAACCATCGTTCCTCCGAGCTCTGCAATGAGCTCAGTAAAGACTTGGATCATCCCCGAGGTCTAAGGGATTGAGGAGAATATTTCTAGGGATATTCTTACATCCCTAGCTACTTGTCACCTTCCTTCAGTAAGTCTCTCAAACTCTGAATTTCATTTCTTTCTTTTAGTACTTGTATTTTTGTACTGACTTGTCATTTTTTCCATTTTTCAGCTGGTGAACTATTTTAATAACATCGTGAAGAAAGACGAAGCGATTAAGGCCTCCAGCTCCTCGTCTAGTGTAGAGGATGCTTTGATGGGTTTGACCCAATATTTGAATGATTCTCGTCGAAAGTACGATGAGCATAAAGCAGACTGGGAGAAGAAATTGGCTGTAGTTGAAACTGAGAAAGTGCATCTTGTTGAAGTCTCCAAAGGTTTGGAGAATAAAGTGAAAAATTTAGAAGTCGAGTACCAAAAGTATGACGACAAGCTCAAGAACTTTGGAAAGATTGAAGATAAGCTGAAAAAGGTAGGGGAAGATCTATCCCTCCTACGAGATGTGAGTCGTCAAAAAGAAGAATTGGAGGCTAAATTAAAGGCCACCGAGGATCTTATGTCTAAGAAGATCTCCTCGGAGAAAATAAAGAGGAAAGAGGCAGTGAAAAAATCCTTCAGCACTGGCTGGGATAAAGGGTGGAATAGGGGGATTGCAACGATGACGTCCCAAGTGCAATATGGGAAGTTAAAATACTTTCGAGATGGTTGGGTAGCAGCTCTGCACGAATTGAAGGTTAAGGAGGACTCTGAATTATTTCAGCAGCATCTCCCTGGTCCTCCTCCACAGGTTGAAGACGAAGAAGAAGATGAGGCTGATTTTGAAGAATCTTCAATGGCAATGGGTGATCAAATTCTTTCCCCTCAACGTTCTCAGCCTACTAACGAGGATGTTTCATCTATGCCTCCTCCTCCTAAAAAAGTTATAGCTCCAGCTGACCAAGTTTTTATTCCCACCGAGCAACCGAGCTCTTCGTCCCAGCCTCCCGAGAAAGTCTTGGGAGACAAGGAAAAGGTGTGAAGTTGTTCGGTATTTTTTCTTTCTTTTGTTATCATCTGTAATACAAACAATGTACTCCTCTTTATGATCTAATAAAATCACATTTTTGCTCCTCTCTGTTGTTGATGCTCTTTTTCTTTTGTTTTTATTGACTCTTGTCTCCTCTTCTTTATTAGTTTATGGCCAGAATGGAATTGTTGTCTACTTATGACACAACTCTGCTCCAACATTGTAACGAATATTTTAAAGCTGGCCATGCTGATTTAGACAAGTCCGAGGTTGTAGATATCCTTAGTCGATATGCCTCAGACCAAGAAATTGAAGCCTATCAGTACTTGAAATGTCTTCTTGATCGAGTTGTAGCCAACAATGTGGCTTATTACGAAATGATAGAAGACCAGCAAGGCAATCTCGATGAACTTCATCAGCAGTATAAAGATTCTTCAGTACTTTTACATAAAGGCTATGAGAAGAAACTCCAACAACTCTGTGCTGAAAAAGGTTATGACAAAATGTTTGCTGGATATGAAGTGAGAGAGAGAACGTTGAGGGCAGAGGCTGAAGAGCATAGACAAATCACTGAACTATTAGAGAAGGAGAATAATAAGTTACAAAAGGATTTAACTCAATGGAGATCTGCTGCATCTTCTCCAACTGCTTTGGTACCTGTCACCGACGAAGGGTTCTCCTTCTTAGAAGTTGAGAATGCCAAGTTACGAGAAGAACTGGAGACTTTGAGAGGAGCTGCTGCTGGTCGGGGACGAGGAAGAGGTTCTTGGGGAAGAGGAAGAGTTGCTGCCGAGGTGCAAGGTACTCAACCTGCTCGGGGACGACCAAGATCTCTTTGCCATGCTATTGAAGAAGCTCATACTCAATCAGCCTTGGAAAACCAAGCATTCCAAATTATGCAAAGCATCAAGATTTATCCCAAATGTCCAAGAAAACACATAATCTAGAGGAGCAACTTGCTTCTACAAAGTTAGCTTTAGAGCATAAAGATATTTTTGCCAGAAATCTTCACGATCAGTTAGAGAGACTAACTTCCCAATTCCATAAACAACCTCGTGAATTCTGGATGGCATGCTACAACGAAGCTCTCTGTCACTTGGATGCTCGCATTGAAAATGCTAATAATTAAGGGTACAAACAGGGATGGTTGAACGCCTTGGGGATATTGAAAGTGGAACAAGGCCATTATTTATGGGACTATCATAACCCAGGGCTTCTCGAACTACCAAATCCACCCTTCAAACTTGATATGAGTTAGATCCCTGCTAGAGCCATTCCTCTCTGCTTAATATCAAAGTACCTCGGTGATTACAACCTTCAGTCACAAGCAGAACTTTCTCGACCTGAGCATTTACTGGCTACTCCTCAATAATGAACGTCAGAATGCTTAAAGATCCTAACTTTATCAACTCTCCCCTTTGCTTAGAAGATCCTCCTGCTGGCGAGGAACCTGTTTCAAAAGCAGAAGGAAAAAGACCAGTAGAATAGGACTCTTTGATGTAATAACTTATTTATACATTTAACGTATTCATCTTTGTACTTTATTTTTGAATTCAATGAAATACATAAGATTTTATTTGCAAATGTTGAATGCTTTTAGTTGTAAAATACTTTTCATTTGTATCTCTGCTAAGAAGAGGATATAATACTAATTGTCGACTAACTTGACTGCATATTTGTTAAAAAGATAATAATATTATGTAATTTACCGACCAACTGTGCTTGATTAAAACTTGTTGTCTACTGGCTTACATTCGTAATAATCATTTGGTTTCCCAAAATAATAATGTTTGTTTCTCGACTGATTAAAAGTCACAAGTAATAAAAAAATTTAACTTCATAATATTTTGTAAAAGATACCCGACCAACAAGGGTTAGTATCTTTTTGTTTCTCTACCAACATTACTTGGTGTTTTTCCTTTTTTCGACCAACTTTGGAATATTTTTTGAAAAATATTTTTTCTTCTAGAGTTGGGTTTTTTTTCTTGTTGTTCTTCGTCGACATCCTTTCTCTCCCTTTTACCAACCTAGGTTGGTCTGAGCTTGAATTTAATGATTTTGTTATGTCCACTTACCCTTTTACCAAAATAAATTGGTCTGAGCTAGTGTCAGACTCCTAACCAAAGGAGTGTGGTTTCCTCACCAACCGGAGCTGGCATTTTTAGGACTGTCATTCTCGCCCTTTTACCAACCGGAGTTGATCTGGGCTTGAATATGCCTCCTAACCAAAGGAGTATGGTTTCCTAACAAACCGAAGCTGGCAGGAATGTCATTCTCGCCCTTTTACCAACCGGAGTTGATCTGGGCTTGAATATGCCTCCTAACTAAAGGAGTACGGTTTCCTAACCAACCGGAGCTGGCAGGAATGTCATTCTCGCCCTTTTACCAACCGGAGTTGATCTTGGCTTGAATATGCCTCCTAACCAAAGGAGTATGGTTTCGTAACCAACCGGAGTTGGCAGGAATGTCACGTTTCCTAACCAGCCGGAGCTGGCAGGAATGTCATTTCTACTGCTGAGTAGCGTAGTGTGTAACACTAGTATTCCCCTAAAAACATTCAATAAAAGGAGAGATGATGACAACATATCGTCATTTTATTCATACTCATGAAACTTCTTTACATTTTACATCACTGATAGTATTTGCGCAGGTGTTCAGCATTCCATGCATTTTTAAACTCCTCTCCTTCTAGAGTTATTATTCGGTATGTTCCTGGTCGAACAACCTCTATAAATCGGTATGGTCCATGCCAGTTTGCTTCCAATTTATTGTGCTTCTGAATGACCCTTTTTAGCACGTAATCTCCCTCCTTTAAATCAATTTCTTCACCCTCTTATTGTAGTATAGAGATGTTCGTTGTTGGTAAGTAGCATTCCTAATGGCTGCCTCTTCTCTAACCTCCTCGAGCAAGTCCAAATCTAATCTTCTCATCAAGTCGCTGACTGGGGAATTAAAATTCAGCACTCTGTGTGTCGGGATACCCAATTCGACTGGTATTACTGCCTCACTTCCAAATTGTAGCATGTATGGTGATTCTCCAGTTACTGCTCGAGGAGTTGTACGAGAAGCCCATAGTACTGATTGTAGCTCATTAATTCAATTCGCTTTAGCTTCACTGAGCCTTTTCTTCAATCCATTTAGGAGTGTCCTGTTCGTAACTTCAGTTTACCCATTACTTTGGGGATGACCTGGTGCTGAATGGAGCTTCAAAATGTTGGATTGATGACAGTAGGCAGCAAATTCCTCATTATCAAACTGAGTTCCATGGTCGGTAATGAATGCATGAGGAAGACCATACCTGCAAATGATGTTTTTATAGATAAACTGATATACCTTCTCGTAGGTCATATCGATTAGAGGCTCAGCTTCTACCAACTTTGTAAAATAATCCACTGCGATGATGAGGTATTAAAATCTTCCCTTGGTTGTTGGCAATGGTCCCACCAAATCTACCCCCCACATGGCAAATGGCCAAGGGGAAGTTATAGGTGTCAACAATGCTTGTGGAGTTCGTCGAATTGAGGAAAAACGTTGGCACTTGTCACACCTCTTAGAATAGGCTATGCAGTCCGCTCTCATCGTCGGCCAGTAATATCCCTGTGTCATTACTCTTTGTAAAAGAGTACAACCAGCTACATGAGCTCCACAAGACCCTTCATGGATCTCTTCAATCAATTCTTTCACCTCGAAGGGATGTACACACCTTTGTAATCCGGCCATAATTCCTCATCGATATAAAACACCAATAGTTATAACATATCGAGTAGCTTTAAACTTCAATTTCTTGGCTGCCAGCTTTTCTACAGGTAATTCTCCCTTCTCAATATATGCCCTGATGGGATCCATCCAAGATGGTCCTACCTCAAGGGTGATAACATTTGTCGTCAGGTCTTCATCTATGCTCCTATTTTCCAACACCTCAATTTGTATCGTCCTTCGCATCTCGGTACGATTAACTGATGCTAGTCGGGCCAGTGCGTCTGCTCGCGCGTTCTCCGTTCTTGGTATCCTGATCAGCAGAATTGCAACAAATTCTGCTATCAATCCCATCACCTTTTCATGATACCTGACCATCAATTCTCCTTTAACTGCATATGTTCCCAACATCTGATTCACAATTAATTGAGAATCACTAAAAACTATCACTTGTTGTGCCTCCATAGTTTTTGCCAAATTAAGACCTACTATCATGGCCTCATACTCAGCCTCATTATTGGAGGCTTTAAACTGAAATCTCAATGCATACTCCATGTCGACTTTGTCTGGGCTTCTCAAAATGATACCTGCTCCACAACCTACAGTACAAGATGAGCCATCTACACATAATTTCCATACAGGCAACCCGTCTTCTAATTTCTGATCTGACAGAGTTCCTCGGTAAAACATTTGCTTCTTCTTTTCACCATCCCCTGAGTTTTCTTGCTCTTTGTTGGCCATCTTTTCTCGCCCTTTTACCAACCGGAGTTGGTCCGAGCTCGAATTTGATGATCATGTCACATCCACTTGCCCTTTTACCAACCTAAGTTGGTCTGAGTCCATGTCTGCTGTTCCTGTAACATTCACAGGTTGATTGTCGAGCTGCTTTTGCTCCTCGGGGGTATCAGGATAAGTGAATTCTGCTATGAAATCTGCTATTAATTTCCCTTTAAGCGATGTCCTGGGTTCATAAATGATCTCATATTCGCCCAGCTCTATGGCCCAGTACATCAATCTCTCTGACTTTTTCTGGCTTATGAAGGGCTTGTCTCAATGGCATATCGGTATATACGATTATAGTATGAGCCTGAAAGTATGGCCTCATTCTTCTGCTTGCCTCAATTAATGCCAACGCCAATTTTTCCAATTTTGGATACCTGATCTCTGCACCCCGAAAGGCCTTACTTGTATAATAAATTGGCTTTTGCACTCCATTCTCCATTCTGATCAGTGTTGAACTAACGGCATTCTCTGATACCGCCAGGTATAAGTACAGTTTTTCTCCGGTTACCGGCCTGGACAACAATGGAGGTACTCCTAAATACTTCTTCAAGTCTTGAAAGGCCTTTTCACATTCATCATTCCACTCGAAAGTTTTTTGAAGTGTTTTGAAGAATGGGAGGCATCTATCAGTTGCTCAAGATACAAATCTGTTGAGCGCTGCAACTCGTCCTGTAAGACTCTGCACTTCTTTCTTCGCCGTTGGATATCGCAGCCCTAAAAGATATTTGATCTTTTCCAGATTTGCTTCAATACCTCACTGGTTCACGATGTACCCGAGGAACATTCCTTCTCGTACTCCAAATATGCACTTCGTCGGGTTCAGCTTCATATGGTATTTATCTAGTTGATCAAAGGTTTGACCTAAATCAACCAGATGATCGACAACTTTCCAGCTTTTTATCAGCATGTCATCAACATAAACTTCCATGTTACAACTGATTTGTTCGGCAAAGACCTTGTTCATCAGTCGCTGGTATGTCGCACCTGCATTTTTTAAACCAAAAGGCATAACATTATAACAATAAGTTCCCTGAGGGGTAATAAAAGAAGTACTTTCCCTGTCTTCTGGTTTCATTTTGATCTGATTGTAGACGGAATTAGCATCCATGAAGCTGAGTAGCTCATGCCCCGAGGTAGCATCCACTAGTTGGTCAATTCTGGGCAATGGAAAATGATCCTTTGGACACGCTTTGTTGAGATCAGTGAAATCAACACACATTCTCCATTTATTGTTTTTCTTCTTTACCATCACCACATTTGCTAACCAGTCTGGATATTTCACATCTTCAATGAATTGAGCTTTCTGGAGCTTCACGACCTCTTCTTGTATAGCTTGATTCTTCTCAGGACTAAATACTCTTCTTATTTGCTTTACAGGCTTGATCTCCTTATTTACATTAAGCTCGTGACATAAGAAGTTTGAATCTATTCCTGGCATATCTTCATGACTCCATGAAAAAGTTTTCTTTCTGCTTCTTAGGAAAGTTATCAAATCCTGTTTTATTGAGGCATCCAGCGACGAACCTATTTGAGTTGTTCGTTCCGGGTGCTCATCGTCTAGAATGACATTCTCTGTAGCTTCCACTACTTATCCTTTTACAAGTTGAGATTCATCTCTAGGATCCAGTGTTTCAATTTTTGTACCTCCTTCCACTTGATAGGTAGTAGTTTTTCTCTTTCATTCCTCAAGCTCCTCTTGTTCGGTAGATGAATAATAACATTCCGAAGCTACTTTTTGATCACATTTTACAACCCCTACTCCAAAGTTTGTTGGGAATTTTAAACACTGATGTACTGTGGATGGAACTGCTTCGAACTTTTTCAAACCAACTCTTCCCATGATGATATTGTAAGCTGACTGAACATTTTTATCCATCACAAAGAAGTGTATTTTTTCTGTCCGACAAGCAGGCCATGTACCAATGAGTATGTCCAACTTGAGCATCCCAAGTGGAAAAACTTTGTCACCAGCAAAACCCAGGAGATGTCTGTGATAAGGCTCCAGTTGAGATAACTGTAGATTTAAGCTATCGAAACATGGGTAATACATGATATCCGCCGAGCTACCATTATCTACCAAAACTCTGGAAATCATCACTTCTTTCATCCTCATTTTGATCACCAATGGGTCATCATGAGGGTATAGGACACCTGCGAGGTCATTTTTTGAAAAACCAATAACCATCTTCTCTTTGTTTACCTTCCTCGGACGATCCTCCTCAGCCAGATTTATCCGCTGAATATATGAGCAAGCTTGAGCCTCACAGAGGTAAGATTTTCTTTCCACAGTAAGGTCTCCTCCTCCTGCGTCTCAACCTGTAATCACATTACAATCAAATGTTCCAAAACGTATGGAAAATACCTCGCGTTCTGGTTGTCTTGGCCTTTTGGGAAGATCGGGGTCATCCTCTACATCATCTTCATGATCTCTTTTCCTATTTTCTTTTGCCCGATGAGGAGATCTAGATATCTCTCTTGCTCGGTCTTTATTTCCTCTTTCGTTCCTCCGATCAACATATTTTTACAATTTTCCTCGTCTGATGAGTGTTTCGATCTCATTCTGGAGGGCTATGCAATTTTTAGTCATATGGCCATGATCTTTATGAAACTCGCAATATTTATCTCTATTCCTTCTATCAGGTTCCACCTTCATTTTCTTTAGCCATTTTAACTCCTCTTTGTTCTTGATTTCTTCCAAGACATGGTTGATACCCATCTTCAAAGGAGTATAGTTATCAAATTTCTTCATGATATCCCATTTCGATTTATCATTTCTGGAATGCTTATCACCACCATTGCCCTTGTGTTCTTTCTTTTTAGCTTTGTCGACTTCCATCTTGGTTTCTTTATCCACATTCTTCTTTGCAGCCATAGCCTCCTCAGCATTCATAATCTTGGTTGCTTTTGCCATCAATTCTGATATGGTTGTAGGTGGATCTT
Organism: Sambucus nigra; assembly: GCA_949130495.1. NCBI lineage: Eukaryota > Viridiplantae > Streptophyta > Magnoliopsida > Dipsacales > Adoxaceae > Sambucus > Sambucus nigra. The sequence goes on from OX422215.1 coordinate 672,921,955, forward strand.
TGGCCAAAGTGTAATACAACTTATTGGGTAACAATCCACTCATCAAGGAGGTGATTGCTGTCTTTTCTTCATAATCAATGACCTCCAGCTTCCCGTTATTGAAACGAGTTATATAATCTCTAGTACTCTCACCAGATTTCTGTCTAAAGCTTAACAAATGTGCTACTCGCTTTACTGGCTTTGCCCCAAAACAAAAATTTCCAGTGAGCAACTCGGCTAATTGAAAGAAAGTTGAAACCTTACCCCGAGGAAGATTATTGTACCATATCTGGGCAGATCTAGTAAGAGTTCCCGAGAAGGCTCTGCATCTCATCTCGTCGGGGACAGCATAAATATCAGCTGTAGGTTGATACTTCTCTATGTGTAGGATAGGATCTGTCTTTCCATCATACTTGGGGGTCACTACAGGTGCTTTGAACTTTGACGGTGTTGGGAAATCCACAATGGCTTGGACAAAAGGTGTCCCTTGAACAAAAGTTCGTTGTAAGGGATTCTTTGCCTTTGCCATTTCTCCCAATCTATCCTCCAATCGTTGAATGGAACCCTTCCATGCTTCATAACCTTCCTCGGGCCTATTGGTTCGAGCAATTGATCGAGCTGATGTGGCCTCCTGAGATCTATCCTGACAATTCGTTGGTCGTGATTGTGCTGATCCTTCCCTTAGATTTGACGGTTGTCGCAAACTCCTCGACATGGCCTTGGGTGGACTTTGATTCCTGCTGGGGCCTAATCGACTAAATGGTGATGCCCTGCTCAATCTTTCCAAAGCGCTGGGCCTCTCTAGAGAGAGAGTAACATGTTGCTCAGTATCTGTAGTCCTTATCGATGAAGTTCATCCAGGTTGATAAGAGAAATCATCAGATTCCTCATTACAACATGAATCAGTGCGCCTGGATCGTGAAGAAACTAAATATGCTTGCCTTTGACTACTTCTCTGTCCTGAATGTGTAGGTGCACCGCCATGAAGGGTTTGTATGAGTTTCCGCATGGTTTCTTGCACGGCGTTTTGACCTTGGGCCAGATTTGTCATAATTCCAGCCAGATCTGGAACAGTTGATGGTCCAGAGGGATTTGGAGGATTCCCAGAATTTCCAGCATTTGGATTACTGGATTCTGGATTATCAGCCATTGATGATAAATAATTTATGGTGAAAAATGATAATAACAATCGGTTCGCACAGACGGCGCCAATCTGTTGATGTAAAAAATTAGATTGATTCTAATTATTTAATCACAGATAAATATAAATGAGGCAAAGAATTTTAAAGTGGTTCGGCTTAATAAGAATAGCCTTTGTCCACTGTTTCTGTTATTTCCAAGTGTTTAGGAATTCTCGATCTCAGGATCTATCAAGAAATTTTGGTCCCCTTAAATGAGGGTGATACATTGTATTTATAGCCCTTAGGCTGTACATGTGAAAGGGTAAACATTAAATTCCCTTTAGGAATATACGTCTATATGATGAACATTCAATGAATAGTTGAACTATTTATTGTCTGGCAATTAATGCTATAGCCGAGATGCAGCTCGGACCGCCTGGGTTGCTCGTCGTTCAGGAGTTCCTCGGAGCGATAGAGTTCCTCGGGGCACATCTGTTGCTCGGAGTAAGTCTGACTTGGTCGGGGAAATAAACTTCCTTATTATTAGTGTTCTATGGAGATTGACACGTGTCTTCTCATGATTCGTCTAAATCAGTATATTCATTTTGGTATCAACAATGACATTTTAGTCAATTCTACCATATATCATTTTAAGTCGTTATCTCACAACTAATTCCCAATTGAATATTAAGTCTCATAAATTCCTCTTTGAACTTAAATCATCAAACTTACTTCATAATTTATTACTCTTTAAATACCTTAGCATAGCTATTTTCCCAAACTAACCCTTCTTACACATTTAATAAAATTAACATGTTGCCACTCAGCTCAATCTTTAATCATTTTAGATTATTAATAATTATGCACTTCTTCATAACCAATTAATAATTTTTATATGTACATATATATGGATTCAACTAATCGTGAAAGGGACCATATGTACATATATAAGGGATACTGTAATATAATTAAGTAGTATTACCCAACTACAATACCTAGAACCACTACATCCGTCCCTATATTCACCCTTCAGAATTTATTACACAAAATCCCACAATTAGGCGAACACCCTGGAATATGTTTGACATTGAATAATTTATTATATATAATAAATTAAAATGACTATCAGATGCCTAACTCCTATAGCATTACCCCTTAATTGGACTCAATTTCCCCAACTCTAAATTAAATTAATTATGTATTAATTAACTTATAAAAATGTTTTCCCTCAACCCCGATGCCCAGACTTTCTCCTTTGTCCCGTATCATACCATTTCTTTGAATTTCTAGGATCAATTTTCATAAATAAATTTGACACAACTTTTTACATTTCAAAATTTTTCCTATATCCATATTTCATATTTAAGAGATAAACATTCTTTCAAAATTTGCACAAATTTAATCCAAGAAACCCTCAAAGGATTTAACAGTAGGTAATTAAACAAGATAATAAAAAAAAGGTGACAAAATTATACATTTAATTTATTGTGTTTTATATTGTAGATTGAAAAATATTCTGAAAATAATAGAGGGGAAGGTATATGTGTAGAGGTAGAAGGAGTGGAATATCTAATTGTTGTATTGAAATGAGTAATTGTTGAGAAAAGTAAATGAGAAGGAAACATTCAAATCAAACTTTGTAGAATATATCCTAAACTTCCCATTCTCGTATATCCAGGGGAAGGTTCCCAATGCAAGTTGTGCAAGAAAAATAATCACTCATATTCAGAGACTACTTTATAAATTCTTTTTAATAATGCTTAAATAAGAAGAACATAACTATACATTTATCAACAATTAGGTAAAAGTAAATTCATTTATTATAACAAATATTGTTTATCTCATGTACTCAAATTGATGTCAATAAAATAAAAACTATAAAGCAAACTAAGGCAGAAATCCTTTAGGTGAGCGATTCTCCATAAGATCCATTTCTCATATGCTCCAAAATCCTCAATATCCATTATCTAATTGAAATAAAAGTTGGTCTCCCCTTTCTTTAATTTTTTTCTAAATGACTAAATCCTTCAAAATTTAACAACAAACTCAAGCCTAATTACACACAAATACCCATGACCCCACCCTGATCCAAATATTTACAAGCTCTAATCAAATTATACATAATTATAAGAGTCATAAAACAAAGTCATCTTATGTACAAACCCATGTTTATGGTGAGAGTTAAGAATATCATTCAGTTTCTTTCTACAGGGAAGTACAAATTTTTGATAGTTGAAACGCACTTTAAGTAATCTCTCTAATGTAAGAGGAGTACTTCTAGTGTCATACTAAATATAAGATATTTTTTTTAACAATGTAGTAAAAAAGTCAAACTACGGATAAAAATCATCAAAATTTTCAATGGATTTGCTTCTCATGACTACTAAAATGAAGAAGAAAACATGAAACTTTAAGTAAATAAGAGGTAACATAGGATCTTGTTCTTTTGGGTAAATTAATACCATATCATTTCTCAATCTAAATTACTAATGAAATTATGGGGTTTAAAGAGGGGCGACGATGGTGGCATTAGAATTAGGGCAGTGAAAAAGGAAGACATCAAGGGTTGCCATTTGAAAACTAAAATAAAAAGAAAAGAGAAAGGTAGACTAAGGGATTGGTAGAGTAAGAGGGTTATAGCCATGAGAGTTCCGAACAATCTAACAATTAGCTATCAGGAACGAAAATTATGTCAGTTTTTTTACACCTAGCTTTTTATTTTTCTTGGCCCCCTCCTTTTTTATATTATGTCAGTTTTGTTGTTAATTGTAAAGAATATAGGGTATATTTATCACAATTTTATCTAATCTAATATATATTGTATCCCATTTATCTCATATTTATTTTGAACCATAATAAATCATATTATTTAGATCCTATTTATCTTATTTAAACCTTTTGTGACATAACGCCAAATTTATAACTGACATAAATGAGTATTTTTCTCGTTAAACTCTCATTTGACTCATATTGGAAACATTATGCAATTTTTAATGGCCCATAGATTAGTTGCACATAATAGTTGGAGAAAATGTTGTTGAAATATGTTTTGAAAACACCTAATTAAATACTGTCACACATAATCTTTAAATTATATTTAAACTCTTATGGTATGAAAACCTTGTTATGTGATACATCACATTGGTTAATGTTTGCACATTTTTCTCATCATATGATATATATCCCATCTTTCATGAGTTGAACATGTTGTCCAATTGTGCCTTGATTAATACATATATTATTATTATTATATGTGTTGACATACAAAAATGGAGATAACAAATAATTGATAAAATATTTAAGAGAGAAATAATGACAATATAGAATGGGGATGAGAGATAGATAAAACACAATGAAATTTACGTTGTTTTGCCCCTCAATGAAACCTATGTCCACGGTTTTGCTAGGGTTTTATTGCACTATTGCCAAAGTTACAGTCGGGGTTACGGATACCACATGTTCCTTGGGAAGATACGAGTAGAATTAACATATTGAAAAGTAGTTTATGGATATTTACAATTGGACAGGTGGATTGCCATTATAAGTTGCTCAGTTACAAGTGAAGATACATGTTTATCATAATAATAAACTAAGGCGCATGGGATCATGGGATGGCTTTACGGATAAGTGTGTGTATAATCAGATTTCAATACACACATTATTATATTTCCATGTGATTCACGTGGGACTTGTAATATGTAGGTCCACAAATGAGCACATGATGCGTCCAACCTTATTCAATTGGATGTGATAGTTGTCAAGCAGGTAGGCTGAGCAAATTAATACTGAGATGACCTCATTTTGGAGTATAATCGAACACATTTACCATTTATTTTGACACTTGTATTTTATTTACCTTTGGGACTATATGGGTATAATAGAAAGCCCTCAAGACCTCTTTCACGGACTCTACAACTTGATGAAGGGTGAGTGGATGAGGTGTTACATATTGCTCATATTAAGGCATTTGTGATCGGATCACTTTTGTTAGCTTAAGACGAGTAGATTGACTTTAGGGTTTCTTTAGAAGGTTTCAAGGGCAGATGTCCAGAAGTTGAAACGTATTCTTTGTAATGATGGTGAATAAACATGCACACTTATACTTTGTACCTCTGTTTCATTTCTGCAAATTTACCGCCATATAGTCTACTGTGTAATTTAAATCCCTTTTTCAAAAAGTATAAATACATGCCATATATCTCATTTTATCACTTTTATATGCTCACATAGCTTAAGATAAAGAGAGAGAGAGATATTCAAGCGTTTCTCCAGGCTTCTTTCAGATATTAATCCTTTTGCCACCAAAAGAATTTCTATGGATACCTGCCCATTTTTTATAGCTTATCCGGCCATTAATTTATTTCACTAGGTACACCTTCCTTGTTTTATCTTGTATTTCTTTGTACTTCAATTTATTGGATATTTTTTGTTGTTGTTGTTTGGAGATTATGATGTCAGACGGTCATTGAGTTGGTTGGCCTAGGTTTAGTACATAGGAATATGAGTTCTTATGAGCCGCCCCCATCTAGAGAATTTATAACTTTATTCACATATAGGAGTCATAGCATCGTACTATTATTGAGATGAGGTTTCCCCGCCCATTATAGGTGGTTAAATCAGAGGAAGAGTCTAGTCACCCCCTTTATACACCTAGGACTTCCTCTACTTGTGTCTTTTCTGTTGATCATAGGATTCCCTATATTTCTTCCCCTATTTTAGACCCTTCTTCAAATATACCTATTATACTCCTATGACAACCCGCCTAATAATGTAAGAGGTGGCCATCCCGATACTCTAATAATCATAGGAATCATAGATGGTCCATTCTTAGCATCACTCTCGTTAAAATAATAATATGAGATAACCACCAATTATTTTAGAAAACGGACTGGTAAATTAAATTTTGTAAGTTAAAATAAAAGCACTTAAACAATCCAATTTGCAAAGAAGATGGACGCTAAAAATCAACGGGTAATAATATACCAAAATGCATAAAGTAATAACCGAATAAGCTATCGGTTAACAGACTAATATAGCACAGGTACACCGAGTTTTATGAATAAAATATCACATTATATTAAATGAGTACAAAGCATGGGCAACACGCCCGAATAAATAAATGTAACATAACTAGAATACAATGGATAGAAGCGTCTATAACGAATACCCTACAACATCCGCAAAATGTTAAAGCTCCATGACAACTGGAAAGGAGAGGTCAATATGGGAGTCCTTGCGGAGGAGCACCTGATCGGATAAGGAGTTCATGCAAAACAAAGAGATATACACGGGTCAGGGCCCGATTTGATATGATCACCATGTGAATCAAATTCATGACAGTTATGAATATCTAAACATAAGCATGAACTTAACTTTCTCTCGCAATTTAACATAAAATTTGTCACCTCTAATTCTAAAAGAAACCTAGCGTAATATCAGTAGAAAATACTAAGATGTTCATATCAACATGGGAGAACTCATCTACTTTCATTTAATGAGACTTCATTTCAAATGTTCATAACGTAATTTCATTGTTCCCATTTCTCTTTTAGGAAAATACACATTTTTATCTCACAAAATATTTTGCCAATTCAATTTCAACTCATAACATCCCATTTCCATTCTTATATCCGAGAAATGTATATAAAGCAACTTTATTTTCATAAAATGCTTTAACATCAATAATGTCCCACATTATTATGAATAGTTATATTTCATATCATATAACGATTCTAAGACCGCCCGTCCGGGTTTCCCCACTGTCCGTGCACCTAAATGGCTATCATCTTCCAGGGGCCAATCAAACAAGACAACCTGGGCATCCTACAACATGAGACGTCAGAAAGCGGCCATATGCCTGCATCAGTGAGCAATAACCACACCCGAAATTACCTCACTTCGCAAAATAATCACATAATATAATAACCGGTCCTATGGCCGAGGACTATATTCACCCTGCATTCACTAGCCAGGGGACTTCACCTCATGCGCATAACTTCCCATATGATAGCTATTTAGAGAGGTGTGCATATGCAAATTATCATTTACACATTTTTCTCATTTAGAACCTTCACTTTTTACATTCTCAAAATCATTTATTTGATAATTAAGTGACAATTTAAAATATGCATTACATTTTATCCTGAGCCATACGTGGATAATATCATTGTTATAAACCTCAATGTTCAAGCCTCTCCAATACAAATCTCCATGAATTTACATTCATTCCTAAAACCATAATGGATGATATCATTACAACCCAAATATATAAACACACATTTCCTCACTCTATTTCCTTTAGGCCAAAACTAATTCAATTTATGAAAGAATCATTTATCTACGTCTAATTTAATTAACCAAAATTAATTCCCATTCTAAGTCCCAACTTTCATTTCTAACTTAGGTTCTTAGATACCTTACGAATAAGCTCTAATATTATAGTTTTACTTCATTCAATAAGGTTCCTAAGTTCTTATCTTAAATAAAGAGGCTAGAGGAAACAAAGGAAAATAAAGGTGAAAAAACAGGGGACCGGTCAACCGGTCAGGGAACGCCCTTTAAGATTTGGCCTACCAAAGAAAACAATATGCTCGTTTTGGCATGACTGGTTGACCGGTCAGGGGACCGCGGTCGACCGCGCCTATCAGGTCCGCAAAAATTTCCTTTTCTTCAAAGCCAAAACCGAAACTTACACCCTTAAATCTTATAATATCTTCATCCTCATTCACCAACAACCTACACACAACAATTCTACACCAAAATAAACCGATTTAATCAACTAAATTCCTACCAACAACAAGATCCAAGAATTTAAACATCAAAATTTACCAAAATCTAATAATTTCACCCAATTTCCGATTTACACAACAATCACCCAAATTATTCACATTAAATCATGTACTATCAAGTATGAAACTTGACTCAAGTTTATAGTCTCCGACTCTCTTCTCGTAGCAAGTATTCCTGCTCCAAATCTTCCATTTCTCTCTTTTTCTGTTCTTTTCCCCAAAATTCTCTTTCCCTCTCTCTCTAGGTTTAGGAACGCACACAAATGAGAAAATAAAAGGGTTGGCGGACTTAAATCGAGCCTTACACATTATTTCCCTTCTTTAATTGTTGATAAACCATTAAAATGACTCGTAACTTCATAATTCGGTCGTATCCTGCTAAAAAAGCCTGGAACCCAAAATAAAATATGGCACTTATTTTGACTATCTCAACTATTTCAAAACTAACCACACCCTCTAAATTGGCACCCGAAGTCTCCTATAATATTTTATGTTCCAACCTCATTTTTAATTCACTAATAATACTCAAATCTGAATATAAATTATAACCGTCGCTTAAAGCACCGTGACGCCATGAAACACAATATAATGATATTTACATTCACCTAACAGTAAATAGACAAAACATGATAAATATTATCTCTTAAATCACTTAAAACAATATTTACCCCAAACTCTCTCTATTTTATAAAATTAGCCCATCAGGCAAAATAATATAAAATAATCACCCAAAAGTCTGGGTTGTTACAACCCCCTTTCATCTTGGGTGACTGCATAAATACCATCTCCATGGATACCAAAGACCCTGATTCCTTTTTGGAGGAGCTTGCCACTGATAGGGATGGGAATATTAGGCCAAAAACTATTGGTCTACACTCATCTCCTTCCCCTGTTGAAGGGTCCCAAAATAAGGCTACGGATGAGGAGGATGAGGAGGAGGATCGTACTGGTTCCTCTAACACTTATGATCCTGTTAAGACTGATGCTAATTGATATCAGTGCACTATTATTGAAGAAGTGGTTAACATGATAGGAGACAAATGTTTCGTTTCCATCTATACTAGGATATCAGGGAGGTGCTACTCTATAAAGGATGCTGAGGAAATTTGCCTCCTCTTATGGGATCTCCAAGTGGGGTTAAGGATACATTTTATCCCTACTATTCATTCCATTATAAGGCGTATGGTGTAACCTTGACCTAGGACCCCCAAACACCTATAGGACCATACAAGGGGAAAATGTATTTTGGAATCTTAAAACATGCATCAATCTGATGGGGGATATCTTCAGATATGTTCATCGTTTGAAAGATAATGCTAAATCCCTTAGGTATTATTATTTTTCTCCTTGAAAAATCCAACACAGGATGCCCACCATAGTCCAAACTAGCAATCATTGCCGGAAGGGACAATCCGTGTTCAATAAAGGAGATTGGGAATTTAGGTCCCATGAGCGAGAGAGGTCGCCTAGGGTTTCTAGGGAACGGAATGGACTTAATTATATAAGTAATTTTTTTTCGATCATTTAATATATCTATTCTTTTTTATGGTCATATAATCATTCTTATATTACTATTCTATCTTGCTCATTTCAGAGAAATGAGACCCTAGGCTGACAAAGTCTTTGGTTAACCTTATCGTGTAGTACTACAAGAAAAAGGCTCCCATATTTAAAGACTTATTGTTTGTTAAAAAAATTATTACAGTCGGGTATAATACTCCCCCATGGTGGTAGGGCTCTGTAACACCCCGCCCGCCCGGGGAGAGCGAACGGAGTGCTACTCATCGATAAAACTAACAAATACACAATATAGCAAGGTATAGAGCATCTAAATCCCACAAAAAAGGAAACTACTAATCACAATCTTTAAATTAAATCAACAAGTCTCTCGGAATAAATATAATAACTATCTCAAAAAAAATAAATACAAATTTCCAATGCTCTAGACATCAAAATAATACAATCTTCTCCACTTGTATTAAAAATCTTCACAAAATAATCCTCACAAAAATCAATCTCCATAGCATCCCAAAATCCGTGCTAATCTGCCACTAAAAGAAAATATGGGGAAGTACACAATACGACAGGAAAGATGCTCAACAATTATTAGCGGTGAATAAAACATTACAATACGAGTATGAATATTCAAATCAAAAGAGAATCTCAATAGCATTTATAACAATATAATTTCTCAATAACACATTAATCAGAGTCCCCAGGCCTCACCATACAGTTACATACTTTATCAAGTAGTTGGAAAAGGAGTCTTAGCGGGTGCCCAACATCAGTGCCATATTAAAATCTCATGACAACATGCTCAACACAATAATAATACCACATTATTCAAAATTATATTCCAACAACAATTTCTATATTTCCAAAAGAATTTAACAATTCAAATATGAGTCAATAATCACATAAAACCAACGAAATAACACTCGCGAAATTTAGAAGCATATTGTGTAAAACCCCATACATTAAACCACCAAAAGAACCATAATTCTGCCCAGAAATCACAGAAAAAGCCATAAAAAATCTTCTCTAAAGATCACCCAAAACTCCTCTAATAAGAACATCAAAATAGCCCCAAGAACACCTCCAAAAACCTAAGGTCAAATGCATAAATTAAAGGGCTTGTTTGTGTATAAAAAGAGGGGAATTAAAAACGTGTTTGGTGATAAAAAGTTGTACCAAAAAGGGTCACCCAAACCCTTATTTTATAAGGAAAAACCAAAAGAGTTGGAGACAAAACAAACTTCTCAAAACTTATTGGAGCGCACGTTTTCTAAACACATCGATCTATCGATGCCCAGGCGTCGATCGATCTATGACCCAAAAAAACTGATAGTTTTGCTTAAAAAATATAAGGGACAAATATTTAAAATTGACATAAAATCCGTTTTAACTCTGATTTCAATTCCACTTGAAGTTTTATTCCTCTAAAATCATAACTAACATATTTGAGAAATAAAAATAATTTTATCTCAAAATTTATTTTACCTCTTTATTTTGAAAATACCCCCAAAATTACATGAGTTGTTACAGGCTCCATTCAAGTTTGAGGTTACTTTGGAAGGTTTGGTGGAGAAGTAAACCCATCTTGACACGAGTGATCAACTTGCAGGTGGGGAAGGAAATATTGAAGTGGAAAGTTATATTGAAGCCTCACTTTTTACATTTCTATGCTTTAAGTCTATACGCTGATGTCTATGTTTGTTATCTTGTCAGGTATAAAGGATCATCCATCTGAAAAGACATTGGGAATGGATACTATTCACATTAATCGCAAGGCATTATCTTAGGCTGGGCAAACAAGAATTTGTGCTTGCCAAAAGAAGACAGGGCAGGGTGTTACATTTTAGACAACCGACCAATCTTCTCACTAGTAGGAAGCTACAATCTCTGCCAAGGCCATGGGTAAATCCCCCATGCATTCATAAGCAGGAGTCTAGAGATCCTCATAGGAAGATAGACATCCACTGCATAAGTTGTTAAGGGGACTTGGTAGTACTTCCGAGTTGGGCCACGCTTTAGGTAAAGGTGATACTTCCCGATATAGAAAGGTCTCAGAGTTTGATTTTGATCCCAACTATAAAGTTAGTTATAAAGACTTGAAGGACTAGCTGGAATCTGTCTTTTACCAGGCCAAAAAAGCCCTTGATCTTCTTCGTTATTGGGGTCATGTGAGAGATTTAAAGTTTTTGCGCTGATGTAACCTGATTTCCCCATGGACGTTCGCTCATCATCGACTGTTAGTGGTATAAATCTCTCATAAGATATTTATTATGTTTTTAGTTCTTAAAGATTATGTCGTAATTATGTTACCCTATTAGTTCGTCGGGTGTCAATGGTTTCACGATTCTACGAGATAAGTCATTGCCGAATCATGTGGCCTATAATGTGTTGATCGAGGATAATAAGACGCTAAAAGATGGTCATGAAAAGATTTTTATTGAACTGAAGTACAGATATGAGCAACTAATCCTGAGGAATGAATATTTGAGAAAGGTGGAAAGTGAGAACTCCACTCTTAAGGAAAAGTCTGACACTGATGATGCTAAGATTTAGAGTTTGAATAAGGATCTCACTATTGAGTAAAACAACTTCAAAAAAGAAAAGTATGTCATTTCTATAGAGTTGCAAGATACTCAAAATTCCATTGCTTCTACTAGAACCATAGCCATTGAAGCCTATAAGTACTCGATGTAAATCAACAATTATTGCCTTAGTTATTTTTGAGATGGGGTTGAAAATGAGGGTGGAAAGTCATTACCCCGATATAGTTGAGTTGGTGGATGCATGGAAATGATACGATGAGGAGGATACAACTTTGGCTGGTGAAGGAGGTCGTGATCCTCTAGCTAACAGTCTTGTGCTCGACCATGTTTGATGAACTTATGTTAATCATTTTCTTATGTTATCATATTTTTGCTGAGTAATGACTTTGTATTTTTAGGGCACATCATATATAAAACTGTTCTAGCTGCATTACTGTCTCTTTATTTAAATGTGTCTTATCAATCTTCTTACTTATATTTTGCCATCGAATACTTTTCGAAAATGATATAACTTTTATTCATCAAAACAATATTTCACACCTTTATGTTCACAACCCGTGAGGTCGTACGGAGTGTTTAGGCTGATGGAATTGTTCGCAAAACTTATAACAAGTTTGTACAAGTTAAACTATTCAATACTTATGAGCACGTACATACATTTATCCAACCGCCTCGTTCACGACACATGAAGTCATATAAGATTCTAGTAAACTTGCTAGAACAAGTTTAACTGTTTGTGACCTATGAAGTCGTACAATCCGTTTAGGTTGATTTCCTTTTTTGTAAACATTATAATAATTTTATACAAGTCAAAATATTCGCGACCTGTGAGGTCATACAGTCTTTTGGCGAACCACCCCGTTCATGACCTGTGATGTTGTACAAGGGTTTGATAAACTTGTGAGAATAATTTTATACAAGTTTAACTAGGTAGTACAGTTTTTTGGCCAACCACCTTTTTTCGTGACTTCATAGGTCGTACAAGAGCTTGGTTGAAATTATATTTTAAACTCATGGGAATAAGTTTATTTAATATTAGGTATTTTTATTCTTATGATGTCTTTTTTTTGCTAAACAATACGTATATGCTGGAAAGAGCAAATGCAATTTGAGATGAAAACATCATTTTATTGATAGAAATAATGCAATCTACATAAATGAAATGACTGAAAGATTACTGATAATATTTACTATGGTACTTTGAATTCCAAGGTTTCTTGAATTATTTGCCCTTCAATGTCTAAATTTAATAAGTCCCAAGCCTCACGATGTTGGTTACCCGGTAAGGACCGTTCCAGTTGGGCTCGAGCTTATTTTCCTTATGTATTTGTTTCTTGATGATGTACTACCCCTGCTTCAACCGTCTCGGCTTCACTTCGTGGTTGTAGTAACATATGACCCTTTATTGGTAGGCATACACTCATAATGTTTCATTCTCTCTGACCTCTTCCAATAGATCCAAATCAAGTATTTTTACCTAATCACTACTTAGAGAATAAAAATTAAGGACTTTGTTGATGGGGATACCTATTTCAGTAGGTACGATTGCTTATGTGTCAAAGGCAAGCATATATGGATTTTTTTTGGTAGCACTTCATGTGCTGGTCCTGTACGCCTATAGCAGATTATAGAATTCATTAATCCAATTCCCCTTTGCATCATACAACTTTTTTTTGATTTCATCCTAGATTGTCCTATTGGTTAACTCAATTTTGTCATTGCATTGGGGATGCCTCGGTGTGGAGTGTAGTTTTCAGACGTTTGACCTAGTACAGTAGTCTTGAATGTCCTGAATATCAAACTATATGTCATGTTTTATGATGAATGCAAAGGTCATGCCGTAGAGGAAGATGATTATCTTCTAGATTAACCGGGGAAGACCCTTTCATAAGTAATTTCCACCAAGGGATATGTCACCACCCACTTTGTGAAATATTCCACTATAACCACTTGGTGTTTGTTTCGTCTTTTCATCCTCAACAATGAGCTGACCCAATCGATTTCCCATATAGAGAATGTCCAAAAATCTACGTTGCTTCTCAACAGACACGTTAACTCCTTTTTTTCCTGATCTCTGAGAGAAGCTCTAATCAAGAAAATCCTGTCCTTCTCGCAACCACTAGCTGAAACTTCCTCCAGGTTTTTGACGACCCGTTCAGAGGGGAGGAGCCTGGTCTCTTCCACTCCAGGTCTTCCATACTTTAACTACTATTTCAAAGGTATCAGACCTTCTTGTTCCTCGACTTTCTCTCTAGGGTATGGCCGCTATGAAGCACCTTCTTGCCATCGCTTGATCGCCACGGACCTCCATTACTCCTCGCTCGGTCACATACTTGAGTTTCTAATGGTAAGTCAAGGAGACTGCCTTCATCGCATGTAGCCACCCTCTGTTGAGGATAGCTTGATATGGCGAGTCAATATCGACTACCAGAAACTTCATCATCCAAGAGACACTCCCTTCCCTTACTAGTAGAATGATCTTTCCCAATGACATAGTCACTTTTCCAGCAATGCGAACTAAAGGGACAGTGGCATCCTTTAGGCCGATGACGCTCAACTTAAACTTTATGAACATGTCGAGATATATTACCTTGGATGAACTTCCTTGGTCGACGAGCAACTTGTGGACGTCATAGTTGGCTATTCTGAGCGTAATGATCAAGGCATCATGATGTGGGGTTCGTACTCCCATCAGATCTTCATCTGTGAACATGATATGTTTGCTATAGTCAACGTCATCTGCTCGCCGATGCTTTCCTGATTTTGTTTTTGTTGAATCAATATGAAAAGCTTGCATCACCACTGTAGATTTTTTACCTCCATTCGAGCCGAATTTCCTTGAATCTTCTTCATATCAGATGCCCCATGAATTACTGCAAATTCATGGCTAGCATCGTCCTTGAGTATGTTGTCAGATTTTGCTTCTCCATTGGCAGCGACTCTCTCTGCCTTCTTCTCCACAAACTCATTTAGGTGCCCGGACTGGGCCAGTTCTTCGAGGTGAGAGTTAAGAGCTTTAAAGCTCTCAGCCTTATGTCCTCCCTCTTTATGAAAAGCTCATCGCATCGTGTTTTTCCTCTTCGAGGGGTCTCCTCCCATCTTTTTAGGCCACTTTCCAAATGGCTCGTCTTGTATATTTTCCAGGATCTTGTAGATTGGTTCTCTGAAGACAGTGTTTACTGCCTGAAATGATTTTGAAACATCGTTCTTACCTCCATTCTTGGGGCCATTCTTCCCTCCTTTCTTCTGGTTCTCAGTCTTTTCGTTGCCCTTAGCAGTGATCTTAGTACAAGCGTTTTCCCCTGTATTGAGGCGTGTCACATCCTCCACCTTGGCGTACTTCTCGATGCAAGCCATCAGGTCATCAATGGTCGCGGCCTCCTTCTTTGTTAGGGATTGGTGCAGAAGGCAAGAGTTTGGTAGGTCGATCTTGAAAGAGGCCACTACTACTTGCTCCGAGGAGTCTTCGAATTTATTGAACAATTCCCAGTACTACTTTGCATAGTCCCTAAGGCTCTCGTGTGACATCTTCTTCATTGTTAACAAAACATACTTCCTCTTTGGATAGGAGATACTAGTGATGAAGCGAGCTATGAAAAGTTCAGAAAGGGACTCAAATATTTTGATGGACCTATGAGGGATCCTCTCAAACCACTTCTGCGCCACATGATGCAAACTCGAGGGGAAGATCCAGCACATCAGGGCATCCCCGTTGTTCCGAAGAGTCATGGCTTGCCTGTACTGCCTAACGTGATCGATAGGATCAGTTTTTTCATCATAGATCTTGAATCTTGGAATAAATAATTTATTGGGGGCTTCCTCTTCTTCTATCTCCCTTGAGAAAGGGGATTTCATCTGAGTCTTAAGAGCTCATCTAGCAAGCTTCCTAGTAGATCTGGCACCGCGATGCGCTGGGTGTTGGTCCATATCCCTTCGGACCAAATTTTGTATGTTTTCATGACTATGAGCTGGGATCCTGTAGTGGCGAGCTAGTCGCAGTTGCTTGAGAATATTATCATTTTACTTGTGTCCCTCAACTCTTTGGGATCCGAGTCTAGGGCTCCTTCCTCGGCTGCGAGACTTGCTCGCCTTAGGGCTAGGAGTGCGGTATGGACGTCACTTGGAGCTACAGTGGAGTTATCTCACCATTATTTCCAACCTTCTCTTGAGGCGAGAATTTTCAGCCTCTTGCTTGCGAGCAGACTCTCCTTGCTCTTAGAGTCTTGCCTCATAGGCATCAATCAATCTGGAGATTTGTGTGGACTTCGCTGGTCCCTGACTTTCTTCCGAGTCTTAGCGCTCTGGGTGGGCCCTCTGATTTGAACGATGAACTTCTGATCTGATCCTGCGAGGAGCAGGCTGCTCTTGAATATATCCTGCTTGGGGCGTTACTGTTGTGACCAGACATTCTGGATTCTTTGTTGATGAAAGCTTTCTCAAGGAAGAGTTACGTTCCCACAGACGACGCCAACTGTGGTGATAATTATATTCAGCACAAATAGATAAGAGAAGCGCAATCATCAAGTAAAATAAAGAACATAAAATGCTAATCACATAATAGAGAATGTACGTGGTTCAGCAAGAATGCCTACATCCACGGTGGTGCAGTCACTATTATTTCTATATACTCCGGGGAGCGTTTACAGAGAATACAGTGCGTGCCTCTTGCCCTAGGCTTAGGGTTTATTATATACATGTTTATCTTTGGGGAGTGGGGGTGTTGGACTCCCCCACGTCCATCTTTCTCTCCTGGAATATCTCTATATGAGATTCTAGCAGAAGACTAAGTCATAACTGAATTTAGTTAAGGTGCGAAGGGTTTGGACTTTGGGCCATTTTTTTTAGGCTACTCGTCCGGGCCCAAGATGGCAAATCCGGGTACCCAGAAGACTGGAGTGAGAATTGATAATAAACTTTAGAGTAGTTCTAGATGTACCACCAGGGTACCGCCTCGCGACCGCATTTGGAATTTGGCATTTTTTTAAAGTTTCTTATTATTTTGTTTTTAACAATTGATATATAAAAAAATAATATACCTATTGATATATTAAAAAAATCTAATTAAAATTAAACCGATTTTTTTATTCCAATTAAAAAAATACTTTTTTTCCATAAATAAAAGAAAACTATATTTACTAATAAAAAAATGAACTTTACCAAAATAAACACGACATGAGATTTTATTACCAATTGTGAACACTACCGTTTTGCGGGATAGTACTATAAATAAAGGATATTATGGCCAATTTTTTTAAAATTACACTTCGAAAATTTTTGTGTTTCGCTATTACATACTTTGAAAAATTGTCGCCATTTCGCGATTACGTACTTTGAAATTTTTTTATCGGGCATACGCTAGTCTCTGTGTGTGTGTGTGTGTGTGTGTGTGTGTGTGTGTGTATATATATATAACAACCTTGTGTTATTGTTACAACAACTATGCTGTTGTGCTGACCATTACACATTTTATATCTCATATTCATGTTCTTAATTGATTGAATCTTATTCTAGTGCCACTCTCGTCATTTGGCATCTCCAAACAAGCAAGATCCATGAAGTCATATCACCAGAATCTTCAAAGACAACATTATCTTTATTTTTCTCGTCAAATATTAGCATAAATATTTAAATCGGAAGTGTCCTACATACTATTTTTTTGGTTCATTGTTTCTTTTTTATAGTGGCGGTAAAATTCTTTATTACATGTTAATAAGTCACACTTAACATGATTTTTAGTGAGTTTTGGTGGATTCTTAACAAATTTAGGAGTTTAGCAAGTTGACGTCCTAAACACAATAACTTAACCAAATTTTGGAGTTTAGGAGTTAAGTTTCGCTATTTAGTGAAAAGACACAACAAAACTCTATAATATAAGGCACGAATGTGAACTAATCACTATAGAAACCCGACAAGAGATGATGCAGTACACATGACCATGATAATGGATCGAATTTTAGTGGAGGTTATCTTGATGCAGTTGGAATGACACAACTTGTTGCCACACCTATTTTTAAACCAGGTTTGTGTGCATTGATTAAACAGATTAAATATTTAAAGTAATATAGATTCTTCGATCAGATTCTTTTCTTTCACTTGTAATGTTACTTTTCCATTTTCTCTCCAATTCAAGTCAATTTTGTGTTTATACTCAAGTGAATTGTGCGGTCCTTTTCTAAGACTGGAGATCTTGAATAGACTTTGGTCAACTTCACCAAACCTCTAGCTATATTCTGACAAGCCTTGGAGAATAACATATGATACTCTAGTGTCTTTTCTTGGTGGGCACTGATCGTGGATAGTTTATCGGGTGGTTGTCCAACTTTTTGATTTCTCTAAAAAATAGTCAAAAAAATATAATACCCCGTATATATGGTAATTGAATTTAAGAATTTTGTAAGGAAATTGGAGATTATAATAAATGAGAATATTTAATTAGTATGGAACACATTTTTATATTAAAATAATGGTTTACGTATAATTTTATTGGGTACATTTTAATTTAGAAAATTAGTCATTTCATTGAGCATAAGTACTTAAATAAGAGAAAATTATTAATGGTTTAATTAGGAAGAGTTAGATTATGGGATGGAACACTAAGGGTAATATATTCATTAATATCCCTCGTCACTAATAAATCCTAAACACCTAAAGATCATCTATAGCTCCAACTAGACGTTTGGAACTTCAAGTGTGACGGAAATTCAACTTTTCTTCATATTAAGGAGACTTATCAATCTAATATTCCATTTATATAAATATAAATGGTAACTTTAATGTAACCCACTAATGTTTGTTCGAAATATGTATAAGTAATTTAGTGATAATGATATTGCTGCAGGGAGAATTATGGGATGAAGTTTGTGACATCATGAACTCATATACAATTCATGGATGTAGACACTTTTAATAAAAACCATGTGAACTATGATTCTACTTCGAAATTACGTTTGATATAAACATGTGAATAATTTCATATAAATAAATTACCGTACTCATGTGTTTGAAGTAATTAATCCTTATATTATAATTCATATGAGTTGGATATGTTAGTGTGAAATCATGACTTTGAGACCGATGTTAGTAGAATGTATGATTTAGTTTAATGATGTTGGGACTCATGTATAAGTATCTCATTAATCTGTTTTGCAATATGTAGTGAAAATAGAGAGAAGTATAAAGAAATCATAAACATCTCATTCCGAGGTGCTAATTAATTGTAAATTCACAGTTTTTCATGTTAGGCTTGTTCTTATGCTAGAATTAGTAATACATTCCCATTTCCACTTTAAATATATTGAATTATGTTGGATATTCTTACTCCCGGACATGAAATTCCTAAAATAAGGTTGAGTTGAACTTGCGTTGAAAATTATGGAAACAATGATTGGAAATAATATGCTCAAAGAAATAGCGTAAATTCACGTTAAGAATAAACGTTAATTACACGTATGATAGCGTTGTAACATGGGTTGGGAACTGTGTGTTTTTATTTTATATTTTTTATGTGAGTTTTTGTGTTTGCTTGTTTGAGAGAGAGAGAGAGAATTAGAGAGAGAGAGATAGAGAGAGAGAGAGAGAGAGAGAGAGAGAGAGAGAGAATTGTTTAAGACCACCACTTCGTCCAATTGTTAATGACTTTAATTTTATTATTCCAACAACAATCATATTTGAGGTCATTTGTTAGTTAGAGAGTTATTATCAATTCCCCCCTTTCGTATTCTTTGTGAAGAAAACTTGTCATTTTAAGTTTAATCTTCAAGCCAAGCCAAAAGAGACTCAAGAAGGTCATCAACATTATTGTTTTTCTAATTTTGATATTTCCATTGTAAACAAATGTAGACATGAAAATATTTGAGCATACCATGGTTTTTTGAAGGTAATTTAATTTTTTGAATTTTTAAATTTTAAATTTTAAGTTTGTGAATATTTGGTTTGACTAATATGGGTTGTGATAAGGGTGATGTTAAAGTACCTAAGAGAAATCTCTAAAACACTTCATTCTCACCAACACCACTAAGGTGCAAAACGTTGCTACCAAATTCCACCAAACAGACCCCACTTGGTCAGAGAACATTTAATACTTAATCATTATTCGAACTCATCTCCTCATTATCTTTTTATCTTTAACTTCATATTCTCCCTCAAAATCAAACTCAAACTCAAACTCAAACATCTATATCTTCACCACGTCCACCTCCAACCATAGCCAGCGCACTGACAAGGTACCATGTCTTTCTCTCTCTCTTTTTATGTATGTGTGTATAGACATATGTGCACATAAACCCAAGTACACACGGATATAGATATTAGGTGTGGCAATTTGCGATATAATTCGTTAACAAGGAATAAAACCAAATCTTTTTAACAGGGTTTGGGTTAAGGCTTAATAGTTTTGGGTCATAAACAGATGGACACTCACTCTAGACCTGTTTAGAAAAGAAACCATTTTTGTGTATATATGAGAAACATGTTAGTGAATCATTAAAATCGTTTAACAAACAAATTGTGTGACCTACCAACCATTTATAACCACCACCCATTTACAACCCAACAATTTATAACAAACTTACAACCCATCGTTCCTACATCCCCATTGATTAGTTAACAAATTTCCGCATTTCTCACTAAGAATAAGTATATTTGTTCCTCTTTAATTTTTTAAAGAATTCATGTTACCTGAGAAAATGAATGAAAAGGGTTAAAAGGGTTCATTTATATACAAATCGAAACGATTTGTTTATTTAGTAAATTAATGGTGTACAAATGTAATTTTCCCACTATCTAGTAAACGAAAGGTGCTTGGTTGAATAATTTTTAATAAATACGTTTTTCACCCGATACAAACTTGGCTCTACATGACCCCTTTCCCCTTAATAGAAAGCGATAAGTGAGAATGAAAGAAAAGGGTTGGGGTTTATTGGGAAATTGGTAGAGTAAGGTTCGCTCACAAAAAGAGTGAGTGAGGTATAATTTGATGGTGGTGGAGTAGTGGTGTTGAAACAGGGACTAGGGTTTAAGCGTTTTGGTAGATTTTTTTAATGTTCGTAAGGCGGTTGGGCTGTGTTTTTTTTGTGTTAGTTGGTGGTGGTCTTAGGAATTGGTGGGCTTTTTGTTTATTGGAGTAGGTGGTAGTGGTGGGGTTGTGTTAGGGTTAGGATTTACAATATATTATGGGTAAAAAAATTAAAATTTTTAATTTTGTAAGGGTTAAAATAAGTTTTAGATAGTTCATTGTGGCGTTGACAGCTATTTTAAAATATTGTTCACTTTTAGGTGGCATTAGTAAAAGATGGTTAGTTTTTTGGGTGGTGTTTCAAAGAAAAAAGTAGGGTACATTTAATATCACGCTTTTGATAATGTGTCTTTACAAGTTTGATTTTTCTCCCATTGAAATAAGAGAATATTGATTAAATAGGTGCTAGGGGGATTCATTGGAAAAAACTAAAAAACTTAGAATAAAGATGTATTAAAAAATATTTTAGGGACTTTTTAGTAATTGATCTTTTTTTTAAGCTGAAATAATGAGTTGCATATACCTAACCATGAACATGACTAAATTCAAATACCAATTATACACATTTTGAAAATAATTTGTTTAGGGGCGGTAACGGGAATTAAAAAGTAAAAAACACAACAGGTAAAAAAACCCACAACCGAGGCTATATAGGGTTATCCCCATCTTATTCCATGAACTTGCCGAGAATTATGTCCAATTCTTCTGCCATCATATGGTACTCCACATACAAATACTCACTAGCTTTAGCAAAATGAACCATACAATCTACGTAAAAGTTTATCGCTATTGGTATCTGCAGGATGGTTGCTCTCGTTCTCTTTAAGATATCTTTCCAGCCTTCGATAATATTGGCGAAAGGGTGATTCCTAGTGTCATCATGATTTATGAGGCTTATAGCTTCCAAGAAATTGTTCTTTAGATAAACTTTTTTCCACTTCCTGCGGAGCGCGATGTTTAGCCCATGGAAAATACCCTGGAGTTCCAAGCGGAGTGGGCTTGTGGTACCTTGAATCTTGACCATGAATCCTACTATCCATTCTCTTCCATCGTTCCCCACAACTCCACCAAAAGCACCAACTCTAATATGCCCATCAAAGCCTCTTTCTATGTTAATGATATAGGATCCTGCATCCATACTCAACTAGGAATTTGAATATGGTGCAATACCACCACTACCAGTTGTTCCCTTCTTAAAATCCACTTCTTTTAAAAAAAATCACAAATTTTATTGAAAGGTGAGCAACTGCTAGTGGTGTATCATTTTTATTATTAAAAATCGGGTTATTTCTAGACTTCTATAGTACTGAAAGTTTTATACCTATTTTGTCCAATAGAACCACAAATATTTTTCGCAACCTAAACATTTATGTTTTTTGCATTATAATGTTGGACATAGTGGTTGAATCCTAGGATTTGCCACACCTCCCTATCATTGTAGCAATCCATAAATAAATACAAATTATTTTTAATATGGTCACATCATGGGCAACCCCCATTTGAGGAAATACCATGGCGAACCCGTTGTTCATTTGTATGCATTTTTCCATTGAGGATCATCCATATGAACATGATAAGTCTAGGAGTGATCTTGAGATTCCATAATTTACTCTACATGTCTGACGTTTGATTCCATCCCCATTATAGGCAAGATTATTGTGGCATAATTTAATGGAAATTCAGTTGGGCAATGGGACGAAGAGGGTCTATCATGTCGCACACTATTTAAGGGAGAGGTAAATTTAAAATATCATTAGTGGTAGAAATGTTGAAGGAATTATTAATAGAACTATCGTCCCACTCCCCCATGCCCTTAATGAGGGAATCAACATTCCCATCCTCAATATGCACTAATTGCTCAAGGGGATTAATGACTTTAATCCCTAACAAAAAAATATCTGATAATGTTAATGTTTCTACCATTCCCCAGGATCCATTTCAAGTTTCTAACAAGGGTTTCATGAAATTTATAGATACCTCTCCAAATGCATGAAGCATGATTTTTCTTAGCACGTAGTCGAGGATATCCACTAATTTTAGATTTAATTCTAAGAACATTTTCCCAAAGGCACCCATTGTTATTCATGATTTTCCACATTAGCTTAGTGTTGGAGGATAGGATATTTAGTTCACACTTGTTCAAACCCATTTCGAAAATAATACGTAAATCTTGTAAAAGGACTATCTCAATGAAACATTATATGTTATTTTGGCTAAAACACTATACTATGTATGATGGCAATGACATATTGGGTCAAAAAGAGGAATCAATAAACTGTGTATGTTTTCAACGACACATGTATTATTTATATGATCCCAGTAGTATGTACAATGTATGTTCTCAATGATAGATGTACTAAGTGAAAAAGTTATTGGTCAAAGAAGCAATATACTATGTTGTTAAATGAAATATGTACTATTCATCTATCAATGACATGTTTACTAAATAAAAAAATGATGAGCCAATGCTTCTTCAATCGTGATTCTATCCTTGGGATCAATCGTAAGAAGCCTCTGCAAATTATATAAAAGGAAATGTTTGATTAGAAAGACAAAAAATAATTGAAACAACATCGCCCCATCTGTTTACTATGAAAAATTGTTGCAGTTCTTAAAAATAAATACTCAAATTCACAATGTTTAATTTCTCAAAATAAAAAAATGTAATAGCATTATTGTTAGTTAACAATTTTTCTCACAAAATTAGAATCCTAACTAATAAGAAAACCTTGTGGAGAACCCGGAAAATCATGGAAATTTGAAGCAAACAGTTCGTAAACAATTGATAGACATTGGAAGATTAAAGAGTGAGATAAATATGGTATAAGTCTAATGAAATAAAAGCTCTGTAAATTTTAGTAGAATCACAAAGAAACCTAATAACATTGATCCATATACATTTGGGGTTTGAAATTTCATAGATTTTATTCATTAGTAGTCATGAACTATAATGTTACACTTCTTCTGAAGATTGGTAATTTGGATTTAAATATACAGAAAAATTGGAAATTTGTATGAAACTATGAAATAATATAACCCATCATTACAATCATTAAAATCAAAATATTAAACTAACTTTTTAACAAAATGTTAATGTGTGAAGGTAATAACGAACATGAATTATAAATTTGGGTAAAATGAAACTATCATAACTAAATAATGAATACATATGGAAAGGTAACACCGAACTCGATAATGTAGGATAACCCTTAAACACCTGCATCCTTTCAGTATATATGCCTTATCCACTACCACAGTATCCGAAACATGCTCTTGCATCCCTCGCATTCACAATAACCAAAATATTCTTGTAGAAAAAAACTTTAATTTATAAAAAAACATAGTAGGATTTTCAATGCCAACAAAAATAGTGGAGTCTCATGAATTTGCTTTGGTCAATTTCACATAATAGTTATGGGTATTAGGAGAGCAAAAGCACAAGGAGGGGGCCAATTAGTGGTATCTTTAAAAAATGTGGATTATTAGAGGGTAAACATATCCAAAGGGACATATTCTTTTTAGGTGCTTTTAGAGGTAGTTCAAATTAATAAAGTAAATAATATATATTAATATCTATGTACCTCAAGTAGTAATATATACGTAATTCTTTATGCATGTAATACTCTAATGCATGTATGTACAATTTTTTTAATTTTCACCTACACATGCAATGTAATGATATATATATCCTCTGTGCGAAGATGTTTCGTAATAACCTCTTTGTCGTTCTCATTATAGAAAAAGATACTTCTGTATTTGTTAGAAAGATAACTAACACCTTAATTCAGTCCAACTTATGACCAAAAATACAATGTTTCACTATGTACCATCAACATTGGCCACGGTTACTTCCACAATAATTGATACTGGTGTGTTGCATTTTACCCTAATCTTTAAGGCAAAGGTTTCTCATTTCTATTACTTCTATATAAATTTCAAATAACCCCCTATTTTTCAAATGTATCCAACCTCCACGTACCAAAAAAAAGACCCTCGATGCCTAACCATCCTCCTGTTCATATTGGTATTCTTTCCATATAAATCTCAGTCTACCACCTCTCAAGCCAAATCATGAATTGGTCTTGTAAACATAGATAATTTTTTCAAGAAAAAAATCTTTGTTTTTACTATTACGCAAAAAATGACATATTAACTATATTTTTTTAATCATATAACTAGTTCAACGAGTTCTTAATTCCTCTCCAAGAGCACCAAATTGCCTCTCTTTTTCACACTGTCATCCGTCCCCTTTGAATTTTTTGACTTTCTTTTTTAAGTACCTTTTGTTGTTGAAGATTCAATTCTTGTTCACATATTTTTATAATATTATCATAACATGTCCCTATCTCTCTCTCTAACTTTGATCGTTTCAAGAAAAGTTTAATTTACTATTTCTTCAGTTCTTAATATCTCATTCAAATGTTGGTACAACTAGCTCTATTGTAGGGTACACCGATGCTGATTTCGATAGATGTTTTGATGATAGAAAAAGCACGTCAGGTGCGTGTTACTATGTAGGAAATAATCTCGTATGTTGGTGATGTAAGAAACACAATTGTATTTCCTTATCTAGTCCTGAATCCGAATACATAGTTGCAGGAAGTTATTGTTCACAAATATTGTGGATTAAATAGATGCATAGAGATTATGGTATCACAAAAAATTAGTTAAGCATGTATTATGATACCCAGATTGCCATTAATAGTTTGAATAATCCAGTACAACACTCCCACACTAAGCACATTAAGATTAGGCATCACTTCATACGTGACCTTATAGAATCCAAAGAACTCATCAATGAATATCTGAACACTCAAAAACAGCTCCCAGATCTCTTTACCAAACCAATAGGCAATCTTCGATTTGAGTATTTGTGAACAACTATAGGCATGATAAATCTCACTTATTTTCCTCACGGCTTAGGCAAGGTTGTTTAATAAATGACAAAAGACGCCTCCTAACACTAGTTTATGTAGGAGACCCTTGATTCTGCCCTTGTTTATTATATATTTTGTGATTGACTATGCTTCTATATACCTGTTTGACTCCATTTTTTTTACCACATTGTATATTTGCGAAAAATTGGGGGAGAATATCTTAAGTATTTACTGGAAATTTATATATCTACTCCCGTTCTAAATCGTCTAATATCCCATTCAATGTTTATTTTTATTAGAGGCATCTCAGACCCAGTGTATAGCTTCTTATATATTTGTAGCGTATTGGTCTGTATTATAGTTGAGTAATATATTTTTTTCATCTTATTTTTGGTTAAGGATGGGAATGGGTACCTGGAACTTTTGTATAGGACAACAAGGGTTTTTCATTTTCACACACGAGTTGAGAATATGTAAGGACAAATTTCCAATCGAGTCATTTGTAAGATTGGCAACATTCCATTGTACAAAACGTTTTTGGTTCATTCCTCATCAAGCTTCATACAACCTTAGAGAATCGAGCATTCAAAGTTCACTCAACATCAATATGACTTCAAGTCCATTTTCCTAAAAAGGTACATGCCCAAAATCTTTTTTTATGTGTTGGAGCAATTTTTATAAAGAGTAATTTTCATTTCATAAAGAGTAATTTTCATAAAAATCATTTTTAAAATTAATTTTAACTCTTTTAAAAGAAAAAAAGGAAATCTCATTCGAAGTTCCTCCAGGTCGTTCGAAAGACCTAGATCTAACGACATTTCCCAGACTGCACAGGTAACTCGTTAGAAGCTCGTTATAAATGTCGTTCGAACGAGATTTCTAAGGACTTATCTAAATTTACACTGGACTATCGTTAGATAAGTCATTCGAACGACCTCGTTCTAACGAGATCTATTAGTTTTGAAATTTTTTAAACTCTTTTCTAGCATTTATTTTATATAACTGCCATGGTCCATTAATTTTCCAGTTTTAATATATGGACAAAAATCAGTTATTTTTTAGAAGGAAGTTTTACAAACTCTTGAGAGCAAAAGTTTCTAATCTTCCCTTTTTTATTAAAAATTCTTCTCCAACACAATTTAAACTTTGAGCCAAAACCCCATGCCATCAACCTGAAATTCAACAAGCACACTTGCGGTGGATTTCTGCATTCAAGCTTATTGGGGACGGTAGTTTGGGCTTCGATGGATACCGCGACACGAGTAGTGTTGAGCAATGCGTTAGAGCTTTGCGTACTATAAATCCGGAGGTAGGCAATGACATCATCATGTCTTTATTGAGTCAAAGTTTGTAAGTCTTTTGAGTCCTTTATAAAACCTATTTTAAGTGGATTTGTCTAGGCCCAGCCGTCCGAGATTTTTCCCCTTTGGGTTTTCCTCGTACATCGGATCGTTGTGGTTGTGATTTTCGCACTCTACCTTATTAAATCACATAGATGTATGCGTAGGATAAGAATGATAAAATTGGATAATTTTAATTTCTCTTAATCAAGTTATTAATCCCATCGCATTAACTGTTAATTGTTCATGCTAACTTTTAAATTTTCAAAAGCTATTAAAATTGGAATATATCTCTACTTGGCAAATTTTTAATTTCGTTTTGTGTGTGTATTCTACGAAATAACCTAAGTACATATAACCTTACAACTTCAAATTAGTTTCAGATCTAGTCTCTAAAAGTTAGTTAGATGAATCTTGGAGGTTATATGGAAATTTTTTCGTCGAACAGACTACTTATGTTTAATGGAATTAATTACACCTATTGTAAAGCACGTATGAAATCTGCCCTTAAATTAATTGATGAACGTTTTTGGGTGGATGTTGAAAGAGGATGGTCCCCTCCTACTATAATTGTTGATGATGAACTATTTTAACACCTGTAGAACATTGGAGTGAGGAAGAATTGAAGTGGTGTAATGTTAACTCTAAAGGTTTAAATGCCTTGTTTGGTACGGCCACTCCCAATGAATTTTGTCGTATAATGACGTATGAGACGTCAAAGGAAGCTCAGAATATTCTCCAAGTTACTCATGAGGGAACTAGTGTAGTTAAAGCTTCAAAACATAACAACTATATTTTAAACCATCACCATGAAAGAAACTGGTACGTTTGATGAGTTTTATGCTCATATATCTTATATTGTTAATTCTTTCTTTAACTTAGGTGATAAAATACCTGAAGATCATTTTGTTCAGAAAATTCTTATATGTCTTCCTAAGCATTTCACTCCTATACTCATTGTTCTTAATTCATTAGGAAATCTAAATACTTTAAAACTTGAAGAGTTTGTTGGAGATCTTCAAACATATGAATTAGATATGTTTCCTAAAGATAACAAAAGCAAAGATAAAGGTGTTGCCTTGAAAGTAAAGAATGTAGAAGTGTCTGAATCTGATGAGTCTGATATATATCCCGATGATATAGCTCTATTTGTTAAACAATTTAAAAAAATTCTCAAGTTCAAAAAGAAAAACTCAAAATTTGAAACACCAAAATTTGAGAACAACAAAAACAAAGGTAATAGAAAATTCAATAATCAGGATCCTAAGAAGTTCAACAGAGATAACTTTCAAAAGGATGGTTCAGAGAAATGCTTTGAGTCTGAGGGACGTGGTCATAGAGCATTTGAGTGCCCTACTAAACTTAAGAGACAAGGCAAAGAAAAGGCAGTTTATAATGCTACTCTAAGCTATAGTGATAATGAGTCTGAAGACTCTGATGACTCTATCCTTTCTAGAAATAATTTGACTGCCTTTATAGCAAGCCATGCTAGTAATTCAAGTGAGTCACACCCTAATGTTGAAAATTTTGAGAAAAATCTTGAGTTTTCTTCCACTCACTCTACTAGTAGTGATGAAAAAGGAAGTGAAAGTGAAATAGATGAGAGTGAACTGCAATCTGCCTATTCTAAACTATACACTGAGTCTCTTCGTATTAAAAAAGTAAACAAAAGATTAGCCTTTAAAGTCTTAACTTTAGACAAAGAGTTGAAAGGCCTGAAGGAGAAGGAGGCTTTAGTTAGTCAACTCGAGGCAATTAAGATAACCCTCTTTGAGAATCTTATATTGGTAGGCAAAGAAAAATGCGATTTACTTAACTTCTTAGAAGGTGCTAACAAAGATCTTCATGAGTCTTTAGAGATTAGAAAATCTCTTGAAGATAAAATTGTCCAACTTGAAAGTCACTCTCGAAGATAACTCATGAAGAATGAGAAAATTATTTCTAGGTCCTATTTTGGGATATAAGGAGAAAGGTTATCAAGAGAGAAAGGGTATACGATATGAAGAAGGAGAGTCATCCAAAGTCAAACCCGAACCCGTAGCTAAGTTCATTACCAAATATAATTCTCCTAATCCTTATCCACCTAAAATAAGTCCTCCTAAGCAATCTTCAAAACAAAATCCAAAACAACCCTATGTGAGCACTTAGTATCACAAAAGAGGTCATCTGAAAGAACTCTTATTTCACTACTCCTAAGCAACACTATATCTCCTTAGCTAGTCTTAACAGCCAAGTTGAATATCTAGTCAGTAATTCTAAAAGTATAATGGAAGAGTTTCTTAGATTTTCTAAAGTCCAAGGAAATAATTCCAATCATAACACTAGAGCTAACAAAGGAAAGAATATAGCTCAAGCTTGGGTTAAGAAATATCATACCAATAATGCTTTTATTGCTCATGATGAACTTAAGGCTTAAAATACCTCCCAAATGGTACTTTGATATTGGTTGTTCGATACATATGACCGGTGATAAATCTTTGTTTACCACTCTTGAAAACTATAAAGATCGTAACGTCACCTTTGGAGATGGAAACAAATCTCGAATCATGGGTAGAGGATCTATTGAAATCTCCAAGTTTCCTAAACTTGAAAATGTCCTTTATGTTGATGGTCTCAAGGCTAATTTGATAAATATTAGCCAATTATGTGATGAAAATCTTGATGTTAAGTTTAGTCAATCGGAGTGCACCATATATGATCAATCAGGTGAATCTATTTTACAAGGTCTGAGAACTAGGGACAATTGCTACAGAATAGTTCCTAAATCCTTTTTAGTTTATAATAATGTAAAAGCCTCGTCTGCTGATCTTTGGCATCAAAGGTTAGGTCATGTTAACTGTAGATATCTTGATCGATTAGTGAGAAAGGAGTTTTTTCCAGGTTTACCATCTCTAAAAAAAACAACCTCCACTATTTGCGGTCCTTCTCAATTAGGAAAGCAAATTAAGAATCCACATAAAAAGTTAAACTCAATAACTACCTCTCGTGTCTTGGAATTGATACACATGGACCTTATGGGTCCCACTCGTACCGAGAGCATAGGAGGAAAGAGATATATCTTAGTAATGGTGAATGATTTTTCTAGATACTCCATAGTAGTCTTTCTAAGAGAAAAAGTTGACACTGCTGATTTTCTATCTGTTAAGTGTAGAATTCGTCAAAATCATCGCAGTGTTACCATAAACCGCTTTAGGAGTGATAATGGAACCGAATTCAAGGAATCCGGTGTAAATGCCTTTTGTGATGAAATTGGAATTAAACATGAATTCTCGTCGTTTGAACTCCACAAAAAAATGGCATAGTTGAAAGAAAAAATCGAACGATCCAAAAAATGGCAAGATCTATGCTCCTAGGAAGAAATGTTCCTTGTAGGTTTTGGGACTAAGCAGTTAGCACCGCTTGTCACACCGTAAATAGGTTTTATTTGCGTCCTAATACTAACAAAACGCCATATATATTTTGGACGGGCAAGAAGGCTAATTTTGCCTATTTTAGAGTTTTTGGTAGTCCTTGTTGTATACTTAGAAATAGAAAACTTCTAGGTAAATTTGACTCAAGGAGTGATGAAGGTAGTTTCCTAGGATATTCTCAAAATAGTAGAGCTTTTAGAGTTTTCAACTTAAGTATCTCTAAAGTCATGGAATAAATAAATGTTGTAATAAAAGACGATGCTCCGGCCACATCTAATGAAAATGAGGAAGATTTGTCATGTGAGTGTGATGTTGTTTACGATGTTGAAAATATTGAGTCTCACAATGACTTAGTTGTTCCCACTACTGATAAAAACGTCATTGGCACCAAAAATTATGACCCTTCAAAAATTATAGGAGATCCTAACGTAGGTGTGAAGACTAGGGCTCAATTAGAAAATGAAGTTACCTATTTTTGCTATACTTCTAAAGTTAAACCTAAAAACTTTAATGAAGCATTAAAAGATGAACTTTGGGTTAATGCCATGTAAGAAGAATTGTTTCAATTTAAGAAAAATGATGATTGGGAATTAGTCCCTAGGCCTTCTAATACAAACGTCATTGGCACCGAATGGATTTTTAAAAATAAAATGGATGAAAATGGTGTCATTGTTCGTAACAAAGCTAGGTTGGTTGCCCAAGGATACACCAAATAGAAGGTGTTGACTTTGAAGAGACTTTTTCTCCAGTTGCTAGGTTAGAATTGGTTCGCCTTCTACTAGCCATAGCGTAACACCTTAAATTTAAATTATATCAAATGGATGTAAAAAGTGCCTTTTTAAATGGTATTCTTCAAGAAGAAGTCTATGTTGAAGAACCTAAAGGTTTTGAGGACCCAAAGCATCCTAATCATGTCTTCTTCCTAAAGAAAACGCTATATGGCTTGAAATAAGGACCCCATGCTTGGTATGAAATATTCACTTCTTATCTCCTTTCCCGTGGCTTTTTGTGAGGGGGAGTTAATATGACACTATTTTTTCTTCGTGATGAGAAATTTATTCTAGTTGCACAAGTATATGTCGACAACATAGTGTTTGGTTCTATGTGTGATAAACATACCCAATTATTTTCAAAAGAAATTCAAGATGGATTTGAGATGAGTATGGTCGGTGAACTTACTTTCTTCGTAGGTGTTCAAGTTCATCAACTCGAAAGTGGAATATTTTTGTCCCAAACTAATTATGCTAAAGACCTTGTTAAGAAATTTAAACTCAAATCCGATAAGCATGCACATACTCCTATGAGTTCTTCGATTAAACTTAGTAAGGACACCGAAGGAAAGGATGTAGAGCACACACTCTTTAGGAGTATGGTAGGTAGTTTACTTTACCTAACCGCTAGTCGTCCAAATATTTCCTTTAGTGTAGGAGTTTGTGCTTGCAATCAAGCTTCCCCAAAAGAGTCTCATTTACTTTCCATTAAACATATTAGCAAATATGTTAGTGGGACCCTGTCTTTGGGGATTTGGTATTACCTGGACACAAATGACTGTCTATCTGCATATTCAGACGTATATTGGGTAGGAGATGTTGATGGATGAAAAAGTACATCTGGTGGTTGTTTCTACTTTGGAAGTGCACTTGTCTCATGGATGAGCGAGAAACAAAATTATTTTTCTTTGTCCACGACGGAGGCCGAATACATAGCCACCAGGAGTTGCTGCTCTCAACTAATTTGGATGAAACAAATGTTGGAAGATTATGGTGTTTCTCAAGGCACTATGACTATCTATTGTGACAATACTAGTGCAATTCACATTTCTCGTAATACCATTCAACATTCTAGAACCATTCATATTAGAATCCGTGAACATTTTATTCATGACTTGGTTGAAGAAAAAATCGTTTCTCTAAGCTTCGTTTGTACCGATCAACAATTAGCCGATAGCTTTACCAAACCTCTAAATGCCCTTAGGTTTGAAAACCTTAAGAAATCAATTGGGGTTTTCTCCATTGATTGAGATCGAAGCCGTCTACCTAGTTTAGGTTGTTTCTCATGTATATTTTTACGCCTATGAACTAGATTATTTTTGTAAATATTTTATTCAAAATTTCAAATATATATATATATTCTTCCTTATTTTCAAGGAAAATGGGAATGGTTAGAAAAGATTTCATAAATTTTTGTCCATATGGTTTTGTGTTCGATGTGTTCGGATCACTATTATATTCCATGTCCACGTGACTTTCGATGAGTAGTCAAGCCGAACTTCATTTCTCTTCATAAAAATGGTCTTTTATGATATGTATTTCTGTGATTGCCTCATCTATTTGCCTTCTTGCACACACTGTTCACGAAATATTACGGATATCTTTTTCCACATTGTACTCATAAGGTGAGATTTGGTGTTGTCTTCTCAATCTTAGTCGCGTCTCTTATAACAATCGACATTGTGCATGATCATCCATTGCCCGGATTTGAACAAAAAGCAATTATATTCATCCGATTGTTTGTTGTTTCTAGCAATGGACTCGGCTGCGAAAAATAAAAAGTTTTTGCGTGAATAACCTTCATTTTCCTAATATTATAAGTGCCTTAAATTGAAGCATTGAACAATGATATATAATGTCAAGGCCAAAAATATTTAGCTTGATTCATTCTTCAAAAGAAAAATCTCAATCTAAAGTTGCTAATGGGAGATATAAGATGAAGATCAATGGGCATGCACATTTATTCGATCCATTACTTTCTAATTGTAACAACATTGGCGAGAGAATCATCTATCTTGTATGCTTATTGCTTTAGTGTTTGAGTGTCCAATGGTATTTATTTATTGACACAAGGATTATGTGAGTGCATATTACGTTTATATATTATTTGGCATTTCGCACCTATGCGTTGTCTGGGGTAAACACTCTCACTAGCATTGTTCACACCCCTACATTTCCGCTCCCACGGTTTGGACATGTCTTCACAAGCTAGGACAACTAAGAAACTCATCTTCGAAACTTTATGGCCTTCCCAATTCCTTCTTACATGTTATTTTCAAGCCTATTTTATGTTTCTTCTTTTTAAATCTGGTTGAGTTTCATCAATGAAACTCATTCAAACAAATTTTAGAATGACTTTTCCTAATTCAAGCCTGGAACATCGTTTGAATTGTCATTTGAATGAACATGTCATTTGAACAAACTTCTAACAAAATTTATTCAATATATCTGGGATATCGTTCGAAAGAACTCATTCGGATGACTTTTCTCATTTGAACGACCTGGATTTATTTTAGGCGGTTTCTCTTCCCAATGTTCCGATCGTTTCATTTTTTTCTCTCTCCTCTTTCCCATGCTTTCCCTTTTCCCTAATTTTCGCCATCTCTATCTTCTCACTTTTTCCGCTTCCTCTTCCACTACCCATTACCCAATACACCCACTACACCCATTACCCATTTTCCCATTCCCTCTTTCTCTTCTGCGATTTTTCCCCTCACCCTACATATCACCTATTTCTTCCTCCACCTCACTCATTTCACCTCTTAACATCCTTCTCCATCTAGGGTTCCGATGTTTGGGGTTCTTCCTCTTCTCCTTTTTAGGTATTTTTCTTTTTCTCTTCTTTATATATATATATATATATATATATATATATATGCGCTATTGGGTATGATTTCTACACCTACATTTTATCCCTTCTTTGTTATCCAATTTCATATATATATGTGCATATATCTATTTTGGGGGGCTATATTATTTATCTTTTTTTTTTGCCCCCATTTAAGTTGAATTCCATGGACATTATCATTTTTCTTAAATTAAAATTCTTTTTAATTTCATGGAATTTCACTTAAATATTTTTTTATTTTCTTTTGTTTTAGTTTTATCTCAAACGGAGGATGGGATTATTGCTGATTGGTTTGTTGGTGTGTTTGGCGGTTTGGATGGTTCTTTTTTGGGTAGCTTCTAGTTTACCCCTTTTTAGCATGGCCCCTTGTAGTCGTCGCACTCATCACGTTAGCGACTCTCTCGAGGAACGTTCTTCCTCGTACTCTTCATCCTCATCTAACAAGGGCAACAATGTCTGTGCATCCATCCCTGATCTTAAACTGCATTGGGGGACGCTCATCATCCATACTCAATATCATACACAAGGTTTTTCAAATAGGGCCATTGTTCGCAAAAAACTTATCCATCTCACATCTCGAGCAGGCACCACCGTTCACTCCTGGATTTCGGACTTAGGGTGGGACCCCTTGTTCTCCCTCACTGACACAATCTTTGCCGACATTATTCGGGAATTTTATTTTGATATGTATATTCGGGAGGATCATATTTTCTCTCATGTGAGAGGTCGGGAGATCTATGTCAGTCCCGACTCCATAGCTCATCTCCTCTTGTTGCCCCATGTAAATAATCCATGCTACCCTTGGGCTCCCGCTTCTCGTCTTGACCCTACTTTGGTTATGTGCACCGTGTGTAGGATTATCCAACCCGGCACTGTTACAATTTTTCATAAAAATTTACATCCTGATTTTATAGTCCTCAATTAGATTGTTTGTGCTTGTCTCATTCCACGTGCAAACTCAATCGAAATCACAAAGATGCACGTGGAACTCATGTTTGCCATTACCATTAGGGTTTCCATCGACCTTCCTACCTTCATTTATCTTTCCATTAAGTCTGTTAGAATCCTTCCCTCCGGTCCCTCTAGACTAACCCTCCCCTTTGCCGTTATTATTACCCATTTTTATCTTGCCGCCGGCTGCCCTCATTTTTCCACCGATGACTCGGTGATCCTCTACCAAACCATTGATATGTCCTCTGTTCGTAGGTCTCGTGGTCACCTACCCCCCGATACTCCTCAATTCACTCCCCCTCAATCCGCATATTCTCAATCCGCCACTTCCTCCACTCCTGCCCCTAGTAGTCCTACACCCTCTCATGCCACCCATAAACCTTTTTCTTCTCATTCTCTCGAACCCATTGAATCAGAGGATATTAGATTTGTGCATTCAAAGGTGGAGCAAATTTAAGAATCTAGGCATTAAGATCAAGCTATGTTGCAGGAGATTCTAATTTCTATGCAACAAGATAGGGAGGCTCAGGCTCGCCGTGAGGAGGCTCAACCACGCAGGGATGAAGATCAAGCGCGTCGGGATTTTATGCTTCTTGAGCACCTTGAGGCAATCCGTCGCATGGAGATCCACCGTG
Source organism: Sambucus nigra (assembly GCA_949130495.1). Classification (NCBI taxonomy): domain Eukaryota; kingdom Viridiplantae; phylum Streptophyta; class Magnoliopsida; order Dipsacales; family Adoxaceae; genus Sambucus; species Sambucus nigra. Next base: position 672,957,745 of record OX422215.1, read on the forward strand.
GAACTGGCTCATCCAGCAACGGGTCTCTTCCAGATGATTCAGCAAATGATGCCCCTGCTCCTTGATTTCATTTCTATTTTAGTCTCTTTTTTTTGTACTTGTGAGGACGAGCGAAACATCGGTATTTCCATTTTCTCACTTGTAGGCAATTATTTTCTTTGGTTACATTCTCTTTATTAATGTATGGATATTTGGTTTTTCCACTTAGGTTTAATGTAATCTCTCATGTTTCTTCAAATTTTTCACATATGTTTCTTGGATTATGTTGCCTACTGTTCTATTTCTTTCATTCTATCCATGCAGGCTATATCTATCCCTTTGTCTTTTTTGAACAAAAAGGGGGAGAAACATTGGTACGGGGAGTTCATAATTTATGGGGAGTTATTTAAAATTTAACATATGGCATATTCATGATAATTTACTTGCTTTATATTCTTTATGTTCTCATGATTTGCTAACGTTTGATTTATATTCTCTATTTCCGCATGCATTTTATGAATTTGTTATTTCATGTGTGTAGGATACAACACCTACTTTTCTGCAGCACACCGTCAGTCGAGTTACTTAGTCTGTTTTTTTATTTTGGTTCTCGGTACGAGCTTTGCAATCGGCTTGACGACTGGCTTAGCAAATTCAGTCTTTTTGTTTATTTTTTATTATTTCGTTTTGCCCCGGAATAGCGAAAGGGGGAGATTTGTAAGGAAAATTTCCAATCGAGTCATTTGTAATATTGGCTACATTCCGTTGGACAAAACTCTTTTGGGTCATTCCTTATCGAGCTTCATACAACCTCAGAGAATCGAGCATTTAAAGTTCACGCGACATCAATATGCACTTCAAGTCCATTCTCCTAAAAAGGTACATGCCCAAAATCATTTTTACGTATTGGAGTAATTTTTATAAAGAGTAATTTTCATTTCATAAAGAGTAATTTTCGTAAAAAAAAAATTTAAATTAATTTTAACTCTTTTAAAAGAAAAAAAATGAAGTCTAGTTCGAAGTTCCTCGAGGTCGTTCGAATGACCTCGATCTAACGACATTGCCCAGACTGCACTGGTAACTCTTTAGAAGCTCGTTAGAAATGTCATTCAAACGAACTCATTCGAACGAGATTTCTAACGACTTATCTAACTTTACATTGGACTATCGTTAGATAACTCGTTCGAACGAAAGATTGTTCGAACGAGATCTGTCAGTTTTGAAATTTTTTAAACTGTTTCCTGCATTTATTTTATATAACTACCATGGTCCACTACTTTTCCAGTTTTAATATATGGATGAAAATCTATTATTTTTTATAAGGAAGTTTTATATACTCTTGAGAGAAAAAAATTCTCGTCTTCGCTTTTTTGATTAAAAATCCTTCTCCAAAACAATTTAACCTTTGAACAAAAATCCCATACCATTAACATGAAATTCAACAAGCACACTTGTGGTGGATTTCTGTATTCAAGCTTATTGGAGACGGTAGTTTGGGCTTCAATGGATACCGCGACACGAGTAGTGTCGAGCAACGCGTTGGAGCTTCGCGTACTACAAATTCAGAGGTAGAGGACAACATCAGTATCTCTTGATTAAGTCAAAGTCTGTAAGTCTTTTGAGTCCTTTATAAAACCTATATGTAGTGGATTTTTCTAGGCCCAACCGTCTGAGGTTTTTACCGTTTGGGTTTTCCTCGTACATCGACGCGTTGTGGTTGTGATTTTCGCACTCTACTTTATTAAATCACATAGATGTATGCGTAGGATAAAAAGGATAAAATTGGATAATTTTGTTTCTCTTAATCAAGTTATCAATCCCATCGCTTTAATTGTTAATTGTTCATTCTAACTTTTAATTTGCAAAAGCTATTAAAATTGGAATATATCTCTTCTTGGCAAATTTTTAATTGTGTTGTGCGTGTGTATTCTACAAAATAACCTAAGTATATATAACCTTACAACTTCAGAATACTCAAGGGAATTTTGTCTCCAATATCCAAAGGGGGAGATTTATAACAAACTATATATTGACTTACTTGAGTCTATATATAGGAGTTCCAACTAATTTGGATATTGAGACAAAGTAGGTTAGTTTTTATTAGTTGCTCCATCTCATAAAGGTTCAAGCCTCAATGTAGAAATCCAATTTAAGAAAAACTCAAGATCAACCTAAAGGGAAGTTAATTCTACCTTTAAGAACCTTAGGACACTTTCACTTCATATTTTTTATTCCTATGTGCATATGTGGTTTTTAAACACTTTGACTATTTTTTGAATCAATTTTATTCATTAACAACATTTTAAAAACATTTTTGGAATTATTAAAATTTTCTTTTTAAAAGTTTTGGGGTTATAAGTTGTATTTTATAAAGTTTTTTAATTCAATAGAAGTTAGCTTGGGTAGGATCTCAAAGCGCTAAAGACTTCAGGGGGAGTTTCTAATTATTTTGGAAACATTCGTTTTACAGCCATTTTCCACCATACATGTGTTGCCTCCTGACTTTGTTAGTTTGTGTTTTCTACATGACACATACCCCTCGTTTAATATCAGCACTTATATGATCTTTATAAATGACCTGCATGCATTTATTTTCAATCCTAGTATTACCCATTTAACCAATCATATTACGTTCTTAGCACCTCTCATTGTAGACCATTAGATTGAGAGTCAATAATCAAACTCAGTCTCAGCCGTATGATTGCCTATTCATTTGAGATCCTTCCACAGCCAGTATAAAAATCCATTGAGTCACAGCCATTTGAGACTTTTGTCTTTTGACCAAACAGAGAGAAGTAAAGAGAGTAGAGAGAAGAGAGAGAAGGGAGAAGAGAGAGAAAATAGAAAAAAAAAGAGAGAGAAGAAGCCCTAATCTTCATATCCTCACACCTCTGAGTGATTTCCCTTTACCCAAACATCATAACCCTCAAAGTTTCATACATCAGAAACCTAAACCTTGAGAGTTAGAACCATTTTAGGGCTTCTATGAGATTGGTGTTGGATTTGTTCGATATTTGAAGACCTCTTCAAATATAAGTTTCTCTCAGAACACATCTCTAAGAAAATTTTGAGTTTCATTGTTGAAATTTGAGATTTTCTGAAAAGAGAATATCAAAAGCTTATTTTTTATTCTCTTTTTTGCATCTGTTATTTTAGATCCATTCTATTTCAAAAAAATTTGAAAAATAAACTTATGTTTCTTTAAGATTAAGTCAGATCCTTAAGACATTTGTGTCTTTTGAATCATATTTCGCATTGTGTGAAATAAAGTTGTACAAAAATAATTTGAGACACATAGGCGCTTGGCTAGTTTTAAAAGCAAGGTTGTTTTTCAGATCAGATCTTGATAAGAAGCTTATTTGACAAAATAAGTTGATTAAGACTTTGCATGTCATATATAACATATTGATTCATAGTAACTTTTTTGTATAAGTACTTTCAGAGGGTGAGATGCATAAATCTTCATTTAGTACACCTCAAATACACATTCTCACACATGAACACTTAGTCACAGGGGTTCTATTTGAGAGACTTCGAATTTGTAAGAGTTGCGGGATTCAGAATCTAAAGAAAAGGGGGTCAAGGAAAAGGCAAAGAAGCAGTAAGAAAAGATCGGTTCTAGTCAGAAAACCTTTGGAGTGTAGTAGCTCATGTAGGTATAACTCTGAACTTAAATTTAGGATCTTTTTGTGTTTGCTTAAGTGTTGTAACTTGATTCTTAATTTTAGGGGATTTTTATTTTGTACTGTAGAGGGCACCGTAGATGTTTCCCTTGATTAAGGGTTTTACCACTTTAAAATTCTTGTGTTATTTTCTTTCAATGTTCTTAATTTCTGTCATGATTGGTACTGCATGTTGGGCTTACTAGATGGTTTTTAATTTCTTAAACCTTAGGTAATCAACTACCCAATTTAGACTTCATATCTAGAAAACAATTTTGAACACATCTTGTGATGTTATTCGAAAAGAGTTTTGTCCAAACATTTATTCAGAAATTACTCAACTTATATCATTTTGTTGTTAATCTAGTAAACAAGTTTTGCAACAAGTATATAAATGTCACTCTAATATGTGTATTTATAATAAGTACCAAACACATATGAAAATCCCACCGCATACGGTTCACCCAATCTCGAAGTTTAACCCAACTTCTCGATTAATTAAACAAATAGTCACTCACTTGAATCCTTGGTTATCCTCACTCGAACCCATCTAATGTTGGCCTATAAAATGTACTGAACTCTATAAAGTCTTTCCCATTTATCCCTTAGTACTTAAAATCCCCTACGGTTAATCCCTCAGTCTGAATGGGCCAAAACAAGACATGAAAAAATGGACAAACAAATAAATCGACCTGTTCACAATCTGAAAAATAAAAATTTCCAAAAGAAAGCCTAATCCAAAACCACATATTTAAAATCTTAATACCCTGAACCTTTTAGAAAGAAATTTATAACAAATTCAAAAACTATAAAAAAAAGGTAGAAAACTCACACCCACGACTTTGTAATTTGATTTGGCAATCTAACTTCCAAAAATGAATAGTTTCATTAAGGGAGAAAACCAATTTGTTTTAATGAACATATTCTTCCTTGAGTTTTTCTCTTATTAAACTCACCAATGGAGATTTCTTCAAACGAAACTCCTGATATAAAGCCAGTTTCTTTGATAGGAAATCAACAAAAGATATTTGATCTCACCAGGGAAGAAGTTCTACAAATCAATTTTCCCTACCAAGTTACCGACTCCAAACAAAAAATTTAAAACTTTCAACACTACCCTAACATTGTAGAGGTATTTTAACATAAAACTAACCCTAATTCCAAAATCAAAACTCAACAAAAAAATTCTGCAAAATTAGTTATCAAGATTAAATCTATATATACAAGTTCTACATGTTCATCCATTTAAATCTCATAATATATTTCAAATTTCAAGTATTATTTATCTCCCATATTGAATCATTCACAAACGATAATCTTTTATGATTTAAATCTTTACATCTATTAAAAAAGTTCCCATATTTAACATCTCAATATTCAGATTCCTACCTGCAATCTTTAAAGTAAAAAGTACAACCAAATTATAATATAAAACAGTATCTACTTGCTTTGGTGGATTATAATCGATAGTCCTCTCCAAAATTTGATGATGGGTTGAGTACTTTTTCTTCTCCTCTCCAAGCTTCCTCTTCTTTATTTTTTGTTTTCTCTTATCTAGGGCTCTCTGAATCAATCCTTCATGTAAAATATAAAAGATGGGATGTCATCCACCTTGAATATCTTTTTATTTTGCAAACCTCATTTACTTCTAAGCCATGAGTGTAAAATGACCCTCCTACCCTTATACAATCCCCATTATTTCTAAAAAGCTTCCGAGAACCCCAATATAACAATTGATACATTTCCTAGAATATTTCGATCGTTCTTGAAATAGGGTGCACCGAAGAAGGTCAATCAAATCACCAAACTCCAATTACTCCAATATCTCATCAATCAGGCTTGATATGCGTGTACCCTATGCATTGCCCAAAAATTCTACCGATCTATTGATGTAACACTCTATCGACATATAATAATAAATCATTGATTTCACTCATACACAACATGTGATAAATCACATAACTGTTTACTTATCACACACAAGTGAAAAATAATTATAATCAATATTAATCAGTTATCTCGCTAATTAATATTTTTTAAATTCAATTTAATTTTTCCTCCTTAAATTAATAATATTACTAACAAAGATAATAAATAATAATAATAATAAAAGTATGGATATTACATTCTTCCTCCCTAACATGGAAATTTCATCCTTGAAATTCAAGCATAACTGCCACAAGTCTTTCGATACTATTCATGTATGTCATTCTCACGCTCTTACATTGACTCGGTAGCATTCAAGTGCTCCCATTATACACACATTAACGGTACCAACTTCTATTGAAGTTTCCTTTCACTAAGGACCAAAGTGTTAACATGTCTCTTCTCATAACAAATATCGAGTTTCAAGTCAATTTCTTCCAATGTTATAGGCTGATAAATCACATTATCTATGAGATACCTCCTTGTCTATGTCACATGAAACACATTATGAATCTGCTTCAAATTCTTTAATAAGGCGAGCTTTTATGCAACCATTCCTACCACCTAGATAACATTAAAGGCCCCAAGTACCTATATGCTCACTTCCCTCCTTCAAAATGTGCATCACTCCTTTCATGGAGATACCCATAAAAATACGTGATCACCAATATCAAACTCTGGGAGTCTCTAGATCATATCAGCATAACTCATCTTCATATCTAGCTACTAGAATATGACTCTTGGTCACTCAATCCTTGACCACATATCCTAAATCATGTTTTGATCGAGAAGTTTGTTGTTCCCCACCTCAAATTATCATGGGGAGAATGATAATGTATCTTAAACAAATCCTCAAAAGGACCCACAACAACAGTAAATTGGTACAAGTTATTATATGAAAATTCTACAAAACGAAAATACTACTCGAATCTACCTTTAAAGCAAAGAATATACATCCTCAGCGTATCTTACCCAGCTACTTCACCCTATCAATTTATGCATCGGTTTGTTGGTGAAAGTCAGGTTCAAATGCAAAACTATCCCAATCGCATTCTGAAAAACTCTTCCTGAAGTGGGACACTAAGAGCTTATCTCGATCTAAAATAATTTTGAGAGGCACCTCATGCTGGCTCAGTCTCGTTTTACAATGAAAACTTGGGCACATTTCACAATCAACTATTCACCTGAACTGGCCCATACCAGTCCACCAATACTGCCTCCTCACATCCTAGCACATCTTATAACCCATGAGATGCACTTAAAATCTTAACCCATGCTCTTTTTCCATAACAGGAGGTTGTAGGTCCTCATTGCCTAGAATATTCAACTTCCTTATGATGTGCAAGCCACCCTCACAATTGACTGAGTAAGACTCCACTCCACCTAATAATAACTATTGAACCCTCCCCTGATAAGACGTATTAAAGGAGTATCTTTAGAAGTAATGAAATTATACCACCAAAAGATGATGTAAAACCTTCAGATCTACGACTTGAGCGTTAAGTGGGGAAATTGTTATTCATACATCTACGGGTGGAAAGGCCTTTCATATAATATAAGGTGCTTGATGCACAAGTTTGTGATGAAGATTTGGTGCATTTTAAGAATTAAATTTTAGTAGGTGAACCAATTGAGGTCTTAATACTAAATAAGGATAATGGTAGTAGGTTCTGAGGAGGTTTGGTAGTTAATGGCATTAATGAACATAAGGAAGACTTCATGGCTAAAGAACATGGAGATGTATATGCATTTTTGTCGATACTAATGGTGGTCTAGAATGAAGAAGGATGTCAAATGAGTGTACATAACAATGGACATTGTTACTGCTTATCCTGGGACTTCGGAATGATAGGATGCAGTGTGGGTTGTGGTTAATGGACGAAGCAAGTTAGATATTTTTGTTCCTATCAAACTCATGGATATTGTTGCCAAGCTTTCAAAACCCTAATTCGAGAGATTATAAGGTTTCATGGCTCACCTTTGTCCATTATTTCGGATAGGGATCATTTTTTTGTCAAACTTCTATAGTAAATTAAAATAATATTTGGGAATGAAAAATATCATTACATCTTATCATCCATATATTGATGGACTATAACACCCTAACTTGGGTTTGGGTCACCGTCGTGTCAACCCATACTGAGTTAATGAATTAGGGGGGAGGATTGTCCAATTTTATTAATTGTAAAAAGTCCTTTAATTGCACCCTTTTTAAGGATCAAATTAATAGTTTTAATTTCCTAAATAAGGGATTAATTTAAGTAGTATGTTGATTAACAAGGCTTATATATGAAAATCCATTGAGTCTCATAGTGCTTAAGAGATAAAGATAAATCATAGTTGTCCTTGTATTATTGGAACAATTGGACTGTAACAACCCAGACTTTTGGGCAGCTATTTTATATTATTTTGCCTGATGGGCTAATTTTATAAAATAGGGAAAGTTGGAGTAAATATTATTTTCATGATATTAAGGGATAATATTTACTATGTTTTGTCTATTTACCCTTATGAGAAGGTAAATATCATTATATTGTGGTTTATTGCGTCGTTATATATAAAACGACGGTTATGACTCATATATAGATTGGAGTATAATTAATGAAATAACATGAAATTGGAACACAAAAATAGTTCATGTTATTCAAAATGCCAAAATAGGGGGTGCGGTTATTTTTAGAATAGTCGAGACAGTCAAAATAAGTGCCAAGTTGTATTTCTGCGTTTTGGGCACTTTTGATGGGCTATGACTCATTTATGTGGTTACGAGTCATTTTAACGGTGTATGAGCAATTAAAAGAGGGGAATTTATGTTTTAAACCCGGTTGAGTCTCCCAACCCTTTTATTTTCTCAACCTTGTGTTAGAAGCCAAGAGAGAGAGAGAGAGAGAGAGAGAGAGAGAGAGAGAGAGAGAAAGAAGAGGGGGTTGGTAGAAATGGAGATAAAAGAGAGAAATGGAAGATTTGGGCTGGAATTTGTTGCTATCGAAGGAGAATCCGAGACTACAAACCCGAGGCAAGTTTCTTACTTGCTAGATATTGATTTAATGTGATAAATTACATGTATAGTTAGGTTTTTGGAGATTTAAACCATTTTTGTGTTTTGGGGGTTTTTGGTGTTTAATACCTAGATATTTAATTTAATTTGGTTTGGAGGAGATTATATTAGTTAATAATGGTGTAGAAATGATTGGGTAGCAATTTTTGTTGTTGTATTTGGGTGGAATGACGAATAAAATCTTGGAGGTTTCGCTAATGGCCGAAATAGCTTCTCGGAGAAGAAGCTGTCTGCCAGGATCGATCGATCGAGCCTGGGGGTTCGATCGATCGAATCCATCGATCGATTGACAGCCAAGGGTCGATCGATCGACCGACCCTATTTTTTGAGATTTCTCTAGTTTTGTTTTAGCCCTTTTATTTTAGGTTCGAGGTTTAGGAACCTTCCTTTCGGAAGTAATAAAGGGTATTTTGGGTTAAGTTAGGGAGTTTAATGTCCTACTATAGAATTGGGTTAATTGGTCATAACCTAGGCTAGTATGGGGTTATTGGGAATTATCCTAATAGTCGAATTAGCGAGGTTAATGTTCGAAGGATATAGGAAGTTAACCTAAAATTAATAGAAAATAAAAATGATAATGTTAGGGACTTGGGGAGTCTATTATTAAGGGAGACTCACTTTGGTAACTTAGGATTTTGTGTTAGACTCTTGGAGACTAGTTTAAGAATAATGGCACTTCGAGTCTTAGGTCATTAATAAAATGTGACTTCAAAAATAAGAAATGCACATCTTAAGAAATTGATACTTAATGGCTAAATATAAATGGGTTTTTGAGAATGTAAAAGTGAATGATTTCAAAATGAAAAAAATGATTTTCATAAATGTTAATTTATGTATACACACCTCTCTAAATCGTTATCATAAGGGAAGTTGAGCGCGTGTGGTGAAGCCCCTGGCTAGTGAATGCAGGGTGGATATATCCCTAGGCCATATGAGCGTTTATTGTTTGTTTTCTACGCTGGTGAGGTAATTCTGGTTGTGGTTATGACTCTCCTGCAGGCATATGGCCTCTTACCGATGTTTCTATAGGATCCCAGGTTGTCTTGATGGTAGCCCCTGGAAGATGATAGCCATTTAGGGGCGCGCACAGTGGGGAAACCCGGACGGGCGGTCTTAGAGAACGTTATATGATATGATATATATCTATTTCAATAATGTGGGACATTATTGGTGATTAAAGCATTTTATGATAATCAAATGGCTTTAAATACATTTCCTAGATGGATGAAGGGAAATGGAAGCATGTGTTATGGAAAAAGCAATTTTATGCTAATAAAAATGGCTTTTAAATACATTTTTCGGATGGAAAGAAGGAAAATGGGAAGATATGAAATGAAATGACAGAAAAGAATTTTTATGATAATAAAACTTGCTTTTAAATATATATTTTCCTGGATGGAAGAAAGGAAATAAAATTTGTACAGAAAGTTTAGAAATGAAATTGATTTGGTAAGATTTGATAAAATGAATTACCATTTATATATGTACTAGCGGAATGCCCGTGCCTGAAGGCACGGAGGAAAAATTTCAAAGTATTGAGTCGTTTATAATTTACGTCAAAAAATATATTTTACAATAGAAATAAGTGTAAACAATTCAGGCATTTTGGGCAAAATTTTCTTTGTTTATAGGACTATCCACCCTGTATAGTAAGTAAAAAAAATACTCCAGCAACAATAGTAATAGTCTGTCCAAAATAACTTAGCACAATGAGTACAAAAATATTATCCAATATAATCCAGATCAATAAAAAATTCATATTGATGTACCAAAGCCAAATAGAAAACTCAAACATCCACTTAATAATCATGAAACAAAATTGACACATAATAGACGATATACTAATACTAAACAATGTGCCAATGATAGGTTGATAATTTCCGCCAACACCGGCAAAGACACCAACTTTAAAATTTATGTCTTTATCAGTGGTTTTCTCACATATTGTCGACACGACTTAAATTGATATAATCAGTGGTTTTGATATCCTCAACAATCGGAACCAACGTCATCTTTTAATCGACCAACCTACTGAAAATATACGAATGGATTCAGAATTGCCCGCTCCAAATTAATTATATGAGTTCTTTCGAGAAAAGACGTTTATAGAGCTTGTTAGCAATGGACAGTGAAAATCTTTGAAAGTGCTCGATTCCGCGACTCAAGTTTCAGATTTGGTTGGAATTTCACAATGTCTGCCTTACACACCTTCATTTAAATTTCTGAAAGCTCATGGAATCTTGACAACAATGAACTATGAAAGTCTTCAGAAGTCGACTCGATTCCACAACTCCAATCAAGTTTTACATATGTATTCCCGCTAAATCTTTGCTTTCCACATTAAAGTGTTGCTTAACTTACCTGAAAAAAGAAACATAATCATCAAATGAAAACTGAATTTTAACATACCAACAAAAAAACTGTCGTTTTAGCAACAACAAACGCATAAAATAAAACCTACAAAAAATAGAAACCATTCAAACTGACGCTATTAGATATCAGGTATTTTGTCAGAGGTCCCAGTCAATAAAAAAATTATTTATACCATTCAAAATCTCAATCAATTTCCATTATTCTTATAATTAAACGCTACCAGGAGTTAGAATAAATTATTTGTCTAAATACCAAATCTTACACCATTTAATAAATTAGTGTTGTGGTTGTGGAGATACGTTACACTGTTTAAAAAATTCTAATTTAGATATGTTAATTTAAAGCAAATCGATGCAAAAGAATAGGATCTTATCACTTATAACTGTCTATAAATATGGAAAATTAAAGCAAATTGATGCAAAAGAATATGATTTTTTGCAAAGGACCAAGTGTTAATGAACACAATTTGTCAAGAAAGCCCTAAAATCCAATTTCGAAACCCCATATGGTCAAAGTCCTATCAACCACATGATTCCCAACCAAAGATTAGGGCCTATAAAACTTTAATTTGAAAAAAAAAACACAAAACCTCAATTGAAGAGAGAACAAAGGTTTACTTGAATCTGCAAAAAAATGTAAACAAACAGATATAATTGGATCTGCAAAAAAAAAAACATAAACAATTGTTAAAAACATGATTCTTAATCGAATATTCAAAAATTATATAATTTGAACATTATTCTTAATCAATAATATCTAATCAAATGACAAAATATATAATTCGAACACAATACCTTCTGAGGCAGGCTGTAGATTCCACTACACCCAGAATCAAGTAGAGGTTTTTAGCTATAATGTGATTGCAAATAAAAGCTAATAAAATGACAAAAAATATATAATTTGAACACCATACCTTGTGCTCTGAAGAAGTGAGATACATACATAGCACTGAAACATATCCAATTCTGACATGCTTGCCTCTTCTATCATTTTACAATTTTGATATTTTGATATTTGCTCCATGCCTGCCCCTTCTATCATTTTCCAAAGTATCGCCATCACTACATATATATTTAAAGTTCATGACACCCTGTCTTTGAAGCCTTATTTGGACTCTCACAATGTCGATCTGTTTATAATCTCATAATACCTCTCCCCTAAGATCCATTCCATATTTTTTAGGTGCATCCCTCCTATTATTCATTGGTTGAAGCTACATTTTGGTGGTATTTACATTGGTAATCGTGTTCCATATGGTTGAAGTTGGATTTTGATGGTAGTTCCATTGTTAATGAAACATCTTAACAGATCAAATAATAAGTCAAGGACATAATTTTCTTCAACCTATTCATATTAAGATAAGAGTATGAAGATAGTATCTTATGTTGTTATAAAGGAAATTGTCAGAATCAAGAAAACCCAATATGCCTAGAGTTTGAACAGAAGATGTAATCTAATTACAGTAAGATCAAGTACATTACAATGTGAACAAAACAGTTTTCAAAGAAAGTATACATCACTTCCTAAAATTAAAAAAAAATTGTAAATGTCCCAAAAATAAATATTAGGAACATAGTACATATCTTAAAAAACATCAGAGTGAAGTAGTAGTTGTAAAAGTGTGAGTGAGGACAATTCTGAGCTAATGCATGCTAATAATTCATACAATAAATCTCAAAGAACTCACAAACACTGTGTGCAAATTTCACAATTGATCGCAGTCCACCTCCATTGCATTCAACATAACAAACAAAGAAATTGTGTTATATTTTATATAATATCTCAATATACACCTACTACATTGAAGGTTATCAAAAGAAACCATTATTTTAGGAAAAAATAAAACTTATCCCCATGTTGCTTTTTTTTTTGTCCAGTCTCGTGTTTCTTTATCTAAGTGTTCTTTGAGTAATAGCTAAAATTAATAGATCATCCAATCAATTTATCATTTCGAGAGCCCTGCTAAATTAGACATTATTCAATGCTAAATACTTTCAGTGAATAGAAATTTTAAATACTTATTAGTTTTATTGTAATAATACTATTCCTATTATACTAATTATTAACATTATTCAGTGCTAAATATTTAGGCCGAAACATGATCGCTTACGACTAACAACAATTCAATAAGAGATGAATGTCAAGTACACAAAATGAATTTAACATATTATAAGAATAATCCGTAAGATAAGAGGAAAAGAAAGGATGGGGTAGCCATGAACCTTTTGGCATCCATGTAGCACAAATGGAAGATATTTTTTGGCTTCTAAAAGTAGTATTGATCCCTATAATCTCTTCTTTTTCGGCTGCGAAAAGCAGTAGGGACATGTTTATTCTCTTGACATGGATGATGAGATGCTTCATGTAAATTTACCAAATTAAAATTCAAAGGAAGCTCAAGAGTTATCGAGTTACCTACTGAAGGTTTTAGGTTTAGGTAATTCCCATTGCTCTGCCTCGTCATTCATTAGTCACGCCTCTATCGCATCACTTGCATTTTGGTCTGTGAACATTGGAAGAGTAACTTCGTAAGCATGATCGTGGGTGCACTGGAAGGTCTATGATGCACAATGACATGATAGTGGGCGCTTTTTCCCATTCAACCGTAGTAAGGAAGCTATGTAAAGACTTGCCTGCTATTTTACCCAATGCTCGCATTGAATTTCCCCACTACAGTTTAGATGACACTGACAGTGTTTGGCATTACTACCTCCGGCAAAGACTAATACATCGTGAAGAATTCTAGGAGGATAGCTGTAAGAAAATATACTCATTGTCCAATGGAAATCGATCAGAGATGATATGGTTACTTACTTCGTACAGTGATCCGCACAAAGATGATTCGCTTAAATGCTACATTTTTTTAGAAGCACTGCGATCCTTGCAAAGATTAATAGAAGGAAAACACTCGAACCTCGCAAAGATTAAGTACTAAAACTCCACTCCACTCTACTATTTCAGAACACATTCGATGAATTCCAGTCTAACATACATTAGAAGTACAACTTAAATTTGATATCAAACTTGGACTAAGCTTTTGGTAGGTGGATGTTGCGGCAACAATTTCACCTGAAAAGTTAAGGAGAGCCTTAGAACCTCTCATCTTGAAAGCTTCTCTGTCATAAGCCAAAGCAGCCTCTTCCGCGGTCTCGAACGTTATGAGCCACACTCGCACGCTGTGTCGAACGGAGTCGACACGGTACTCATTTTGTTTTTGGCTAACCTCAAATATTTAGTACACAAATGACATGCTTCATGACCTGCTAAACAACTATACCAAAGAAAGTAAGAGAGACAAAGAAAGTAAGAAAGCCTATATGAAAAAAAAAATAGATTCAATATTTAATTTTAATAACAGTAGGTCAATCTACTAAAAAAAGTGAAATATAATAACTAAAAATAAGTTCGAATAAACAATAGAAGATGATGCGACGCAACCCATAATCAGTTGCGTCCGCAGCTGCTGATATGAGTTACATCTGATGCATGCTGTCAACCATTCCCTATTTTCCTTATTAAAGAAGTAAAATTAAATAAGAACATATGCATCGGTTGTCGTGAATAGTAGCCTAGAAAAAAGAGATGAACGATCAAACACATAATTACAAAGACTAACAATCAAGAAAAACTACTTTTATCAATGAATCTCACAATCCTATAACAGAGTTTATGGAACCCTGTTTATTCATAAAAGTACCACAAAATATAGACGCAACTGTTTTTAAACTGCAAGTCTACTCCACGCGATGTTTACATGCTAATATTGAAGGATCAAACACATAATTACAAAGACTAACAATCAAGAAAAACTACTTTTATCAATGAATCCCACATTCCTATAACAGAGTTTATGGAACCTTGTTTATTCATGAAAATGGCACAAAATATAGTCGCAACTGTTTTTAAACTGAAAGTCTACTCCACGCGATGTTTACATGCTAATATTGATAAGGGGTGCCCAAGGCTATAAGGACACAAATTTAATTTTGTATCTATTGGACCAAAATCTAAATCCATGAATTCTATTTTGAAGACTTAACAAAAACTTTGAGTAAACACAAACAATTCAAAATATTCAACCGAGTACAAATAAAATATTTTTTTAGGCACATAAATGATCAATATATTAACGACCAACTATACTGCAGGTCACAGAATAAATTACAACTGAATAGTATATATGGTTCCTTTGATGAGGGCGTTAAGTTATTCACCCCCCCGGATAGCTAGATGAAACTGCCTCGTTTTTATACGCTTTACCCTGAGATCTTTGCTTGCATTATTTTGCCAGCTCCAGCACTTCTGCAGTCAGATACTCCAGTATAGCTGCCGTATATACAGCAACTATTGCTCCAACCCTCCCGTTTTCAGAAACACGTGTCTTCAGTAAACGGGTTACCCGCCCCACTAGGAACTCTCACATCCATCACATATAAATGGTTTCATAATGAAAAAGGAATCATCACTAATGTGACCAAGCTTATAGGTGATTAAATGGCTTCACTTTATACAATGGTACAACTTGAACTCCCTCATGTTAACATCCTCTACAAATGGCCCTTGTCAAAAATAAAAGAGGCATTGAAGATTAGTTGAACCCGAAACCTTGAACTTTACTTGCAGGGATGAATTGATGCATGGCTCCTCAATTTGAAAACCTTAATATGTATTTGATCGAATTAGTGGATCAGTATAGCATGGTCAGCTTCATGCCTGTTGATTTGAGGAAAGAAAGGAGTATGTAATATGTTCCGTCAGAAATTGATAACTGCATTCAATTTGGAGAAGATGTTGATGTGAAGACCAATCATTAGATACCGATAAGTTTATTAATGTCCAATAAAATTCATTAAAGCGAAAAACACAGAGTGGTATAGAAACAACACACTCAATCATTAGCAATGTAAAACCGAAAAAAACTTCCTTCACTCTGTTATTTCATTGAACACCTGGTATGAAACCATGTAAAACCAACACACTAAAATTATTTATTGGAAAAGCGTGCTCCCGCTCCCTCAACTTCAACAATCAAAGAACAATACAATCAACAATTGTTGCTTGTTAATGGTGAACTAACTCAAAACAAACTTTGAACACAAAATCAAATAATCTTAAACAAAAGTGACTCTTAATTTCTCTTTTGTTCAGTGTGTAAAATGTGTAATGTGTAGTGTGTGTAGATTGAGTCTAATTATCAACCTCTAAATGGTAAGAAAGATGTCGAAAAGAACTCTACAATTAATAAAACCACTGAAGAACTAAGTACCATTACATACCATTGAATTTGAGTCAATTGCATTTAAACCAATCCACCATATATAACCTGCAAAAGGATGGAAAAAAAGAAGTTAAAACTTACTCAAAACCTTGTTATTGTTATAAGAAACATTTTCTGCAAAATCCTACAGGAATCATAGTTTGATTGCCTTATTCGCAAGCTGAATTATCAACCGGGAAAAGATTCCAAGAAAAGTATTAAAAAATGGTTATATTTAATATAATTAGCAACCTGAAACCTAAATTTCAAACCATATTATAAAAAAACTACAGTATATTTATTAAAAAATACCAAGTGGTAAAGTTGGATCAGTTGGGATATGAACTCCAACCTTTGATCTATAGATAAAACCTGCAAAAAAAGCAACAAATGAAACACATTAGACTTTTAGTTGTATACAAAACAGGCCCATAATAGAAAACCATAACAATTTTAACAATAAATCTAAAACACACTTGCATCCAATCTTTCTAAACATAAAGAATTCAAGCAGTAAAGGGAACACGTAATATAAGTACTTATCATATAATTAAATAAAAATACCATTACCAAATCATAGTAATAAGATGAGATGTTAAACCTCAAAAATTCAAGGAAAGTCAACCCCATATCATACCCATAATATCTGAAAATCTGCCTACTCCCAAATATTAGAAGTAAAATCCTCATCAATCCAAAGGGAATAATAGTATAAAACCTAAAATATGGTTTTATGGATTGAACCCCATAAAAAAATAAAAGAAAATTAGAATCATATAGATTTATTTGAACATATGTGGTGGAGTGAGATTGAAGGTGTTTTTTCACAAATACCAAAGAGTGAAATTGGACAAACCTCATAAATGTGTTCCCAGTGTAATGGGTTTCCACAAATAGTTATCTAAAGCTCCTCAAACTGTCAAACAAAAACATAAAATCTAAATCAGTTAATCAAAATTACTCGAAGTAAAAAAAAAACATATATAAAAAATTATAACTCGAGATTAGAATAATAAATTCCAAGAAAACCCCAAAATCAAAGATTGAAATTTCAAGAAAATCCCAAAATCTCAATGGGTGTGGTACAGAGTGTGTTCGCGTGTATCCATTTGAAGATCCAAATATCTAATACCAATAACCCAATTTTTTAACCCATAAAACTAAAACAACATTGAGAGGGGAAGATCTAACACAAAATGTATTAATCTAACACAAAAAAGTATAGATAAAATACAAAACCCTATTTAAAACCTAAATGTCACATTAGATTCCATGGGTTTCAAATGGAACCAAACCCCCTACTCAAACCCACAAACGAACACAGATGGAACCAAACGCCCTAATTTTGAGCCAAGAAACCCAAACCCATGAAATCCAAAGAGAAGAAACCCAAAACCTTACCTTGGGTTTGCTCAAGATGTGGGTTTGGTAGGTATGGTAAGAATGTTTGCATTGGTAAAATGGAACTTGTGTACTTTCTAGCTATGAAAACGAAATTACTTATTTAACCCTTCTTTTGAATTAAAATAAGACTGAGTGGGGGAGGGAAAAGAGGGGGAAACAAAAAATTTAGGGTTAAAAGAGTAAAAAAAATGAACCAATCTCAACCCTCCATTTCTTGCATTGGTGTTTTAATCTCAACCTCTACTTAGCTTATAGTCTTATGGAATAGTAACCAAAATTCTACTCCTTATTATATAGATTTCCTAAAGAAAATAGGAATTCTGCCTTTAGATTGTGAATGTATTTATTTATGTTTCCTTGAGTATTGTAGATGAGTTCTCCCCTTTCATACATGACATTGAGCATTTCATTGATATTGCGCTAGGTTGTATTTTAGATGTGAGAGGTGAGAAATATTATGTTAATTGCAAGAGAATTACGCACTTAACTGTCATGCATTTTAGTCACATGGTAATCATATCAAACCGTGGCCTGACCTGTATATATTTCTTGATTTGCATTCAACTCTTTATCCGTTCAGGTGCTCTACCGCGAGGACACCCGTATTGACTTTCCATTCCAGTTGTCATGGAGTTGTAGCATATCGCGAATGTTGTAGGATATTTGTTATAGACGCTTCTTTCCATTGTACTCTAGTTACATTCAATATTTATTCGGGCGTGTTGCTCATGCTTTGTATTCATTTATTATACAGTGATATTTAAATTGTAATACTCGGTGTAACTAATTATATTTGTCTATTAACCGACAGTTTATTCGGTTATTATTTATTATTTTGTCTTTCATTTATCCGTTGATTTTTGGTATCCACCATTTTTTCAAATTGTATTGTCTAAGTGTTTTTCTTTTTCTTACAAAATTTTGAATTTGACTGTCTGTTTTCTAAAATGATTGGTGGTTATCTCGTACTATTATTTTAATCGACAGTGATGCTGAGAATGGACCATCTATGATTCCTGTGATTATTAGAGTATTGGGCTCGCCACCTATTATTTTAGTAGGCGGGTTGTCACAAGGATCATGTCCCAAATAATGATGGTTTAAAATATCTCAAATCAAATGTTTCCTAACCATAAGTTTTAAATATAATGATAAAGAATCTCAAAGTTAATGTTTCCCTAAGGGGAAATACTGGTGTCCTTGCCAACGTCCCTACTCAATGTACCTGGGGTGGGGGTTATAACATAAGAAACAGGGGTGAGCAAATGCTCAACAGGGTGGGAAAAAAACTAATCTATACACTTTATTTAAAAAATACTTCAGATATGAGATGCATGTTAATAATTCTGAATTTTTTTATCAACTTATCGAGTAATAGTGTAACTACTATGCAATGCACTTGAATGATTTTCTCATACTCATGCTTAACCATTTTATGACGTCTCTTGTCGGTTCTAGATACTATTTTATCTTATTTTATTCCCTAGTCTCCTTTTTATTCCTTTTATAGGGTTGTTTTACTTTCATTCCTTGTGCAAAACTAAATTAATTTCATTTCCATTATCTTTTCTTAGAATCTTCTAAATAACAGCACGCTTTAATGGGCTCCACACCATTGAATCTTCTACCATATGCTCTAGTTACTGATTTTGGGTTTTTCACCCTAGGGCTCCGGGCCCTTCTTAGTTATTTACTAGTCCAGCATGAGTCAATATTACTGTATTTTAACATTTTTGTTAATGTTCACATCATTCCTTTTATGTTCACTGTTTTTATGCCACTTCAACCATTTATTCATTTTTTCACAAAATTGACCAACAAGGTCAATGAGAATGTACAAAAGCTAGGACCCTCAAATTTTACCAAATTCACCCTTTCGCCTTCATTTACCAAAATCTTGTGAAAAAGGTATTTTTCCCATTTTCGCTTCCCAAATTGTCATTTTATATTCAAAACCATATTTGTTTATTTATGACCAAAAATCATACACCGTCCTTCTTCATTAAGAACACACCATTTTATTTATATTCCTTTTTAAGAAACAGATTTAATATCACAAAGGCCAATTTTAGCTGAATGTCCACATTATCCTCGTACACATATGTTGTATCAAATGTCACTTCTTATTCATTTTTACCATGATTTTACAACTTTTTTAAGGATAATATTTCCAACTTCCTTCTTTCGTCAAGAAACCCATTTTTAATTTAATAGACAATGTTTACAATTCCTTCTTAAAAAAATCCACCAGTCATTCAAACGACTTTGGACTTCACTTGAACGAGTTCCCCTCTTGTTAGAATGAGAGTTCTAATGAGTTCAAACATAGAAACAAAATGGCCAAAAACATAAACTCATTCTAGAGGGAAACTAACCCTCATTTAAATGACGATGCACGTAGTTCTAATGAGGGTAATCCAATGAGATTCCAAAGAATGCAACAAATCATTTAGGTCCTTGGCGTTTGAAGGTTATTCGAACGACATTTCCACTCATTCGAACGACTACCCGATTTTCATCTCTCAATTTAAGCCATCGAATACCAATTCACATTACAAAACTTACATAAGGATAGTTCAATTTTAACATCCATGCATTACGCACTATGCCAAAAATACCAAATTGTATCTTTTGAGCAGGCCACCCTTGTCACGGTTAATGACCGTGACAAACAAACACACATTTTTTATCACTGTCATTGACCATGACAAGTCCGTGACAAAGGCTTGTCACGATCAATGACCGTGAGAGGTTCGTGACAAGAAGAGTTATCAGGGTCTTGTCACGGTCATTGACCGTGACAACCTTATAAACTTGTCACGGTCAATGACCATGACAGGTCCGTGACAAGTTTGCGAGTAAAACAACCCTCCCCTCTTCTTTTTTCCCACCGTTTTCTATTCCCTCCATTCTCTCTCTCTCTCTCTCTCTCTCTCTCTCTCTCTCTCTCTAACAGGTAATTTTTCTTCGATGTTTATCTTTCATTTGTATATATGTGTGCTTGATTTTGTATGTGTTTGTTTGTGTGTGTGTATGTGTGTGTGTGCATGTGTGGTGGGCGGGAGGGGGCAAGAGTGGGCGGGTGGTTTTGAGTGTGTGCATTTATGTGTGTGTCGGGGGGGGGGGGGTGCATATGTGTGTGTGTGTGTGTGTTGTGGGGTAGGGGGTGGTGGGGCAGAGGGGTGGGGCATTTGTGTGGGGGGGGGGGGTGGGTTTATGTGTAGGTGTGTGTGTGGTGGGGCATGGGGGTGTGGGGGTGTGGTGGTGTTAGTGGGGAGGGGGTGGTGGGGCAGGGAGTGTGGGGTGTGTATGTGTGTATGTATATGTTTGTGTTGAAATTAATTGGTGCCTAGATTAGAACATAAAATTAATTGTTAATGTTGATTTAGGATTTGAAATTAGTGATTAATTTAGGACTGGAAATTAATTATTAATGTTGATTGGACATTATAAAAATTGTTTCTTTATTTTTATTTTAGGTTTGAAATTGTTATTATTGAATTAATTGAGTAGATGAATTAGATGGAGTATGGAATACACATTTGTTGGTTTGTTGTTGCTGTTGGATTATATTGGACGGAGGTGGTTGTGTATGGAATTTGGTTGTTAATTTGTTTAAAAATACTTAATTTATTTCACACAAATAAATCCGTAAATAATTATATGGTCTTCATTTGTTGAGGTGGTTAATTTTTGAAGTGGCACGCACACTGGATTATTGTCAAAATGGGGAAAAGGGGAGTTTTTAACCTTTTTCTAAAAATACTTTGTGTCACGACCCGTTCGAGAGTGGAATGACCACGAACTTATCATATTAAATGTGTAAGGACCCAAATTTCCAATTGAGTCTTAATGTAGTGTTCGCTCAATTTCGTACGAAAAATTTGAGTCATAGGATAGTATTCATGAGTATCCTCTAAGCCTATGGCGTTTGAAGTTTAAGTTGAAGACGTAGGAACAAGTATTTCAAAGTGAAGATAAAAAGTGTCGTGTAGTGCCTTGTTTTGTGTCCTCAACCGTTCGTATTTTAAGTCTCCAAAATGTATGAATGCACATTATACATATATATTATAAGAGACATCGAATAATTTTTAATGGGTGTAATTTTATTTAAAATAAATTTTTATGAGCTTAAAATGAAAAATGCATATTCTGGCCTTTCTTTTGAAATTGTTGTTCGAACGAGAATATCGTTGGAACGAGAATTTCATTCGAACAAGTTTTGCCAATGAAGTTCCCTTTTGAACACTGACTTTTCATTAGAAAGGTCGTTCGAATGAAATGTCCTTTGGAAAAAAAATCGTTCAAATGAGATTTTAGCGTGACAAGTTATTTTGGCAGTTTTTCCATTTCCCACCTTTTGTTCCCACTACTTTTTGACATTTTTTATCAACTTCGGGACTAGATTTTTTATAGGAATTTTGAACATTCTTAGAGAGATTGAGAGAGAAATTCTTCCAACCAAAAGTCCATGTTTTCATGTGTTAAATTTCAATAGAATTTTTTCTTCAAAGACATCTTTATACACCCATAGTTTAGCTTGTTTAGTCCTAGTTTCTCTACATACATATATTGTGCTTGGAGCAGTTTGGCACCGGGTTCTACTCTACCCATCAAAGAGTTGTTTGGGTTAATTATCTACCCAAAAAGGAGATCAATTTGCTAGGTATAAGAATGGTAAGGTGTTTGATTGGAATACAGTTGAACTACATTTATTAGGATCGGGTATGCATGATAGTTATCTATTTGGTGTTTTCACGGTAAATTAAAAGTTCATTTTTCCCTGAATAACCTTCACAACAACCTCTTATTGATGGGTGATGCGACATCGAGGCTTGCTCGTCTATCCACTAGACCCTTATGGCACAAGAGTACAAAAAGTATCGATTGAACAATTACGTATTCAGCAGAAGGGTGTACGAGGAAAATACAAATGCAAAAAACTTAGGCATTTCATATATGGCTCTTATTTTCTTTCGAGAGAGCGCAAAAGATAAAAACCTTGTTGAAGCTGAAATTACTTACTATGGTGTTCGAAATATATTTTAATTGGACTATGTAAGCTTCAAAGAGGTTGTATTTTACTGTGATTGGGTAAGAGTTGAGGTTAAAAATTCCTGTAAAGTTGATCTTCGAACCAATTTAATCATGGTTGACTTGTCCAGGTTGAAGAGCAATGAACATGTGATCGATGAGCCATTTGTTTGTTCATTTCAAAAAGGTAACAAGGTGTTTTACTTGAAGTATATCAACAACGAGCCGTGGTCAATCATCCTACATGCTCCAAAGTGTCTAAACAGTAGTCTGGATGACTTGGTTGCTGCTACCAAATATCAATCCATTTTTTTTATAACCCGAATTTGAAATAATTTTTTAATTTGTAATAAGTATTCCAATTTAGCGCATGTAGTATTGTTTTATTATTATCGAACATCGGTTTAATGCTTTTAATTCATTTGTACTTGATCATTCTAACTCTTTTTATCTTTCTCTTTTCCTTTGTATATGTGTGTGTGTTAAACAGTTATAAGTATTCCAATTTTCGGATTAATTCTATTTATTCATTTGTACTTGATTACATTAGCGCATGTACCATTTATACTTAATTTTTGCATGTCGTCTTCGAATTCATTTTGAATTTGTATTAATAACAACATTTTTTTACAAAAAATATCTCCTTCAGGGATTAAGGCAAGGATGATGATGATGATGATAATAATAATGTCTTCTTGGCCCGGCGGTAGCGGAGACGGCGAGGGCTCCTCGGGTCCTACACTCCCCAAATGGGGAAAATTGGGAATGGTGGTTGAGAATAAGATGAGGATATTGGATAGATCCCTCAAGCTGCTAAAGACTATTATCGACACGAGGTACACTAGTTAGAGGGAGGAGCAAAATGAACTCAATTTAGCTATTTGGGAGGCAATACATGTAATGTATTTTTATTTATATTTCAATTTCAATTTGAATTTGAATTTGAATCTATATTTATATTTATATTTATATTTATTCGCAACGAACATTGTATTTATTTGATAGGAACAATTCAGCGTGGCTCCAGAACTCCGTGATTCTATCTTACAGCAGTTGAGGGATCAACATAAGACATGGAAGAAAATTTTGTCGATCCGGTACTTTGAAAAGACTCGAGACTCCATTATTCAATGCGTGAGTTCGTCCTGTCGAAGGAGCCGATCTCATTGGCACAATAGAAAAAGTTCATTTACAATGAGATTGAGGAGCGATAATTGGAATCTCGCTAATCAAAGAGGGAAAATAGGGCAAAAAAGATGGACGTGCACTACTTCGGCTGAACGTCTTACGCCGAGGTTGAGCATCGGATGATGGTAAGTTTTTATTTTTCTATAATTACATAAATATGTTATTTTGCATTATTTTACTTTGCGAGCTCGGTACTAATTTTGCATTAATTTATTTTAGGGTACGGAGAGTGGCCTTGGGGGTAGGCCACATAGGCTCGATGCCTATGTTGAAATTTGGACTAAGAAGGGGAAGGATAAGGAGGTATCCTGGAGCGTCATGGCCACGATTGTAAGTAATCCGACTGTTTACTTTTTGTTAATTACGTTTTAATATTTTTATTTACTTATTTCACTAATCGTGTGCTTTTTACCATTTTGGGAAAAGCTTAAGGAAGTGCATGAGTTGCAGTTCGATGCCGATAAGGCATCGTTGTCCACGGACGCACTCATCCAAGTGCTTAGCACTGATCGTAAGGGGAGGACAAGGGTGGTGAGGTCGCGAGTGGCCAAATCTAGGATCACTAGATTTGGGATGAGCAACACCGAGTTGGCTCGTCAGGTGGACTCGCATGAAACAAAGCTATCAAGGTTAGAGGCGACAGTCCAAGATATGTTCTCATTCGTGAAGTGTTTGTTGGGCAAAAAGGGCAAGGGTAAGGGGAAGGAGAAGGTGGTGGAGTAGGGAGAGGACGTGGGCGTCGTTGCTTCATTGTCGACACGTGTGACTCACCGATTGATAATCCAATCCCGTACTTGGCTCCCATCGAGTGGACTATGTCAATAATTAGTTGGCCAAGCATGTTTATACTTGACGTATTTGATTGCAAGTGGATAGGGAGGGGGTTGAGGTACCCCAATACCATCTAGGGTATGGTTCATGGATGTGTGCTTCAAGACATTAAGACTAAGGTGCTCGTCATGCAAGTGATAACCGGGATGTAGAATGCCCCATTATGGTTGCGCGAACAATGCGGCGTGATGTATATTCAAGGGTGTCTCATTGCATATGTCGTGTGGCCTTAATTCCTCGTTAAACCTACCACATGACATTATTTGTATGTATTTTATTTGGACACTTGGATAATATTTGTATTGTCTTGATTTGTTACATTTTGGTTTGGATATGGAATTATATATGCAATGATTTGGTGAATTCTTTATATTTTATTTGGGTATATGCTATTTAAACATGTACAATTTTGGTATAATAGGTACAAATATGGTGTTGGGAAGTGGAGTGGCCAAACTGCCCAGCAGATATTTTTTAAATTCTGCCTGGATTTGTCACGGTCATTGACCATGAAAAGTCCGTGAAAACATTTTTTGTCACGGACTTGTCATGGTCAATGATCGTGTTAATTTTTTAAAGGTTATCACGGATTTTTTGTGATCTTTCATCGTGAAAAAATTGTTAAGGTCAAAGACCCTGAAAAGTGTAATGAACTTGTCACGGTCAATGACTGTGATAAGTTCGTGACAAAAAAATTTATCACCCCCAGAATTGTCACGGTCATTGACCTTGACAAGTACAACTTGTCAAGGTGAATGACCGTGACAATTCGACAGATTTGGTGTAGTGACATCAAGTTCGTGGACCAAAAACTATATACTATAAGGAATGAGGTGAAAATATCCGGCACTTGTGTTACGTAGACAGCCTGGGAGGACTTTTCAGATACTCAAATAAATGTTGTGGGCATTCTCTATAGACTTTCATGATAATTGGGTTTATCATATATCATTAGTAGATTTTTCCAACAATAAACGTTACCAGGCGAGAATTAAGATGGAATAATGTGAAATGTAATACAAAAGACCTTATCGTTCACATGTTTCGGGAAGATGTCAATAACAAGAACATCTAAGGTTTTGAAATGATTGGGGAAACCACTGAGAAAATTCAAGTCATAAGAGATAGACTTAATACAACATAGAACCATAAAAAGAACTACGATGGCACTCATCAGTTTGACTTAGAATTTAATGTGGGTGACCATATATTCCTAAAGATCACAGCTAGACCATGATTTATCCCATTGGGAATAAAGTAAAAGTTAAAACCAAGGTATAGAGGACTATTTGAGATATTTTGTCATCAAATTATAAGAATAGTCTTGAAAATGCTAAAGTAAGCTTTTTTCCCTAAATGTGTCATTTTATGTAAGGTATGGAGTTAAGCATAAAGTTCCCAAACTAAAATGGACAGTAAATAGAAATTTGGTTTTAAAGAAGGTGATGAAACTAGTATTTTAGAAAGTGAAGGTAAAAACTAGTATTTTTGAAAGTAAATCTAAAAAGTGTATTTTTTACAAAGTAAACAAAAAAGAGGTTTATTAGCACTCTTAAATAATGAAAATTAATGTGAAAAGTATTATAATGGCGTTAAAATTAAAATGTTAAGTTTCACAAGGGTTATTAAGTAATGTTTGTTTTCTAGAGTAAAATATAAAGTATTAACTTAAATTAAAAATGACGATTTTTCATAAAAAATTAAACACGGAAATAAAGTGTGTCAGAACTAGTCTCATCCTAGGTAATGTGGCCTCATCAACCAAAGTATAAAATAAAGGATAAAAGAGAAAAGAGAAAAGGAAAATAAATTGAAAAGGATAGGAAAAGAAAAGGGTTATTAATATGTAACATATAAATGATACTCAGAGGTAATCATGAATTTAAAAAGGGTCCGTATTTCCTATTTATTCCTTTGTAAGCCCTTTTATTTTCCTTCAAGTTGTCCTCTTCATCTTGTAAGCCACCTGATGGGGCTCTTCCATTTATAGTTATTTATAATATGTGTGGGGTTTTGGCCCAAAAATAAAAAAATAAATAAAATAAACAAATAAATAAAAAGCGTCCGTAAGTCGAGGGTACGACTAAATACTTAGGCACCATACCAATCATCATGAGCATATTACGACGTGATGAAAGTCTGTGATAGGTCGTATAGCACACATGGATTGGTAAACCGATTAATCAATAGTTAAGATGATTTTAATCGTGGCTCTCATTAATGTGTAGGAAGGTTAAATAAAAACATGAAAATTTTGAAAGTAAATAAATTATCCAACTAGCAGGATATAGGTGTTACAATATAACATGCATCAGAATACTTAATCAAATGAAGGACGATTTTATAATTGATAAAAAAATACTTTATCTATATATACACAAATATTCTTTATATGTAATGCTCTATTGGTATTTATCCTACTTGGATCATGCTCATACCCCACCATTTGTTAAACACTCGGGTATTTCAGGGAAAGATAAGGCATGGAAATCGTTGATGGCAAAGAAGGATTTACGCACCAATAGAGCTCCATATACTATTAACATTAAATTTAGTTTAAATGGAACTTTTGATTACGTTATTTGTAACAATTTGAATATACTTAAAATTTTGTTTGTAATAAGGGAGGATGATGGCGAATTTCTTTAATTGTTATTTATTTTATTAAATTGGTAAAACTCTTTTGTATCAATGGTCAACATTTGATAAAAACAAGATAAATTTATTCTTTGACACAATTTAGTAAATCAAGTATATATAAAAAAGGGATTTTTCTAAAAAAGAAATCCAAGTAAAAAGCTTTTTCGCATTGTGCCAATAAGACTTCAAGCATGCCCAAACCCAGAATTGGGAATCACAATTTACATTTGGGAATACCATATATTATCAAATCAATTCATAGCAAATGACTTACGGTGATAAGGTTGCCCTAAATATTTAACAAAGCATGTATATCATTTACGCTTAATAATGTGCAACAATGATATGGTTAGAATTATGTCTCAAGTATGAATGTATGTTCATTTTGAGCATATTTAAACATGTTAAAATGGCTAGGAATTCCACCAATATAGTATATGGATGGGAATTTTATCTAATATTTATGAAGGCCATATTTCCACCTTGATCCCATGAGCTGGATTGATGCTCAATTTTCATAATACCAAAAATTCGATCAAATTTAGACATATGTGATCATTTTTGAAGTATGACTTGATTGTAGATCCATTTTCTAATAACTTTTTACTTCTTATGAGTGATATATTAAAAAAATACTCAAGAACGTGATTTCAAATACCATGCGAGACTTTCTTGTTAGGCAGGATAAGTATGTAAGAATTTTAGAGAATTTTATTTGTTGTGAGCTTAAAAGTATAGCATTAAGATCATGTTACGCGATGCATCGATGTCGACATTTATCATATTAATTGAGTCATCATATCAATAATGGAAGAATTTGTTGAAATCCATTAATGAGCAACATAAACTACTCGTGTATCACGTATCAATGATATTTCGATGATGAGTGTAAACAAAGGGCATGTGTCACAATAACAAATATTCCTTTTTGAGCATGTGTGGTAATGTTAATATAAGGAATTATGTTTGATATCAAAATAATCATTTTTTGAAATTTTGAAGGCTCTTGTCTTTGTCATGTATATCATATCATGGGTTTTGAAATCATAAGAATGTGTGAAGAAATTTAGGATAAGTTAAGGGAGCATATTATATGAGGAGTGTAAATAATTCTTCAAACATTTAAATTTATCTATTCCAAAAATAATTTTCTCTCCTGATCTCTCATAACTCATGAAATCGATTTCTACAAATGCAAATCTTTTTAACAAACTGATTTTCCTTTTTCAAAGCCTTGTTTTGGTTTCTTTACAAAAATATTATTTTACGATATAAACTTCTAAAATAAGGATTTAATAATTTTAATTTTTTTTACTAACCTATTTGGGATTTATTTTGGAGTTATGTAGGTTTTTATCTCCAAAGCTATTTTGACTTCTATGTCTAAGGTGACGATGTGATAAGTTTGTCAAAAAACACATTGATTATGATTTCTCCTAATGAGTCACCTTTCAGTATGTGCAATGGTACAGGTGTGAAGTTTTAATAATTATTTTTAATAACAAGTGGGGTTTATAATACGGTGTAATACGTGTTAAAAATGTGTTTGACTATGTAGGAGGTACATTGTGAAAACAAATCATCTCAAGTATGTAAATATCATAAGTGAGACATAAGCACATGTAATAAAAATCATGAAAGAATAAGGAAGTCATATTTCAATACCAAGTTGAATGTGTATGACCCGATTTCAACAAAAAAATCTTAAACTCATTTTTAACCAAATCATTTTCCAAGACCCGTTTTTTTCGAAAAACCTTTGCTTTATATAACGGGTAATTTTTTTTCTTAAAAAGAACTTTTTCACAAAAATGTTTTCTTTTTCCAATAAGATCCATCAATTTAAAAATAAATATCATTTTTAAAAAATCTACTCTTTTGGATACGATCTTTAAACTCAAAATATATTTTTTTGAAAAAAGTATATACGAGTTAGGCTCTGATACTAAAAACTGGACTTGAGTAATCCAAGAGGGGGGGAGTTTTTATCGTGACATTATTTAACTTTTTAAAAATTTAAATTTCTTTCTTGATTTTTATTGTCATTTTATAAGCATTGAAACTTAGGAAAAGCTTTTCTTAGTTTATTAGTAAAATGCCTACTCCAGTTTTATCTTGTGTCTACACATGAACACATTTAAATTCAAGTTATTTAAGTATTAGGCATATTAAAGTAAAGCATGGATGTAAATATTGTATTGAAGGAGAGAGGGTTTAAAAAAAAATCGTAAATCGAGTTTTACCATGATTCTTCCCTTTTTACATCAATGCTCGAGGTGGTACTCGAGTACTTCACTATCTCCGGTTCACTTGTGATGTGATAAAAATATCACAATGAAAATCAAGTGATCTCATGTATTTTTTTCTCAAAGGGGTATTCATGTTTGGGTCTGTTATTGGACATTTTTGTTTTAATCTCCAAGCACACATGTTGTTTTTATATAACTTTGTTTAAGGGAGATTTTTTTTTTAAGATCACTTTGAATCATAAATGAATTTTTGGTATGGGTATCATTTTAGTAGATTTATGTTTTAATCTTTAAGCACAACTGATGGTTTGGATATCTTCATTTAAGAGTGATTTTGTGTTTAAGTCACTTTGAAACACAATAGGATTGTTCATCTTGGATCTTGTCTAAAGAGAGTTTTAATCTCGAGGAGTTGGTTCACATGGGTTGTGGGTGTATATCTTTTCTTCAATCGAGTTTTGCTTCAACGGATATTTGTGTTTGCACCTCACACATATGGAAATCGAGTTTCTATCTTTGAAAGGTAAACTAGGATGACGCAATCTTCGATTGAGGTTTGGTTCCCAAAAATAAAGGTTTGAATGCTTATTTATAATTAGTAGTGGAAAATGGGAGGTTATGGGAAGTTATGGACGGGTCAAAAATGGATACGGATAAATTTGGGTGGGTCAAAAGCTGGTCGAATAGAATAATTTGGAAATGTTGGGTCGGGTCAAATCTGGGTCGAGTCGGGTCAAATTCGGATCGGGTCTGGTTGACCCACTTTTTTTTTTGAAAAAACAATTATTATACCATATACGGATAAATATGGTATAATAATTTTGAACAAAAATATACAAGTAAGTACTTAAATAAAAAAAAATCTTTAAACTCTTTGGTAATCTGAGTTTTATTTTTTGAGAGGTTCCAAAACCATTTTGACCCACTAATAACCCACCAACAAACCGTCTTATTGGATCACTCAAACAATTTTGACCCACAAATACAATTAATGGGCCCCAAACACATTATTTTGGATGGGTTATGGACGGTTTCATCCTCAAGAGCCCATATTTTCGGGCCTACTTATAATGTAAGGATGAATCCAAAGGTTGGTAAAATGTTGGCAATAAATTTGTAAGAGTTAGGGCATTAGGATAAAGGATTGGAAGGCTTTACTAAAATCGACTCTTAAAATTCTAACACTTCCAATCGGTTAAAAGTGATATTTACTCGACCAAAACTCCTTCTAGTTTATAGGTTGGATTTGTTTAGCTTGTCGTAAAGATGTTTACTTGGCTTAATAAGTGTTGGTAGACAAAAACTCGGCTTTCGTCAACTAAAAATTTTAGGTTTTAGGCAACAGGGTGTTGGGTTTAGGGTCATTCTTTGGGTAAGGTTTAAGTAGCTCTAAAGTAGGTTTTGAGCATATAAATTTAAACCATGTTACTTTACTTTCGAACAATTTTTCCCAAAGAATAATAAAAATAAACTAATAATCATTAGGGATTTTGAGCACTCCTTGACTTACTTGAATCATTAAATGTGATAAGTTCTTTAGTGTGATTGCCATAAATTTTGAGATGTGGTACTAAGCTTTCTTGTTTCACTAGTTGATGCTTGAACAACACTTAAGCTCGAGGGATGAAATTGGATAGGGGTTGATGATGCTTTGAATCTTCATTGTATTTCTTGTTATCTTGATTTTGTTTATAGGAATGTATCCATGGTTACATGGATGGAACGTTCCTTATAAAATATCTCATAATGTATTGAGTTTTAATTCTAGTCATAAGTACATTGGGAAGAAGAAGATATTGAAACATCATCTTATATTAATTGTTTTGTTATTATACAAAATCCTTTTGGTTTGAGATACATTTTGTTTTGTAAATTAACTTTATACCCTCGGACTATGTCAAACATTTTTTATAAATAATTTTGAGATGCCAAGGTCATGATATCTTTTGTTACATAATATCCACTATAAAAATACAACTTTATTAAAAATCAATGCGCTCCTAAGATTCTATTAAATCCACAAATATAGAATGAGATTTATCTTTAATGTTACACTTATCACTAACAAAACTAGAAAAACCTCTTTAGAATTGGCCCATCGAATCATTAAAAATTCCCCCTAGTCCACTTTTCCTCGGATTTTGTTGACTCCATCATTAACATTTAATTTCAGGTATGTCTCTACAGGACGATCCCAAACCATCTTAATAACTTTCATTTTATCAAGTCTTATATTTATATTATTCCCAACTTCATCTTTATTTTAATGAATATATATCAACACCTTTATATGTATCACAACTCCACGAATTCAAATTTGTGTCCCCTCATACTTGGCTTTATAAAGGCATGGATAATAAATTTTGAAGAGTCTTTAATCATAGTTTTCAACCAACTAATTAGTTTGACTCTAATAAAGGTGGTATTATTAGAAACTCCATGGATATTATTAAAATGATTCCACACCTCCTTGGACATATTTCTCTACCCAAATAGGTTGCTTGAGTCTTTTTCCTTAATAATTATGGAAAAACAACATTTCGATGATCCTCTAATTTCCATTTTTTTAGTAGAATCATAAAAGGGAAGTTTGTCTCTTAATAGTCTCCAAGTAACAATAGAGATTTCAATTGGAATATATTTATTCTAAAAAGGAAACTCATTCCATGATCCAACTTTGTGATTTCTGGTAGAATGCTATGACGACTTGATGGAGAACACACCTAATTTCTCTTTGGTTCGAACTAAAGTGTCTTCATAACTATTAGCCATGTTTTTTAAGCTTTTATGTTGACTAGTCTTTACCGAGGCAAATTTGTCGATAGTAAATATTCCATTCTCTTTTGTCATGTTGCATCTCTTTAACTAAAAAATTGACATGGTGACCTTATTGATTTATGTTCCATATTGTAATGACATGTCCTAACTGAAGTGAATTTGCCTTTCTTATAAAATCCATATTGAATTATATTTATCTTTTGCTCCGACTTCTATCATTATATTCCAAATGCTATACTCACCTTCAGACTTTGCTGAGCTAGAATGTGTCAATCTATAATGTTTTTTCATCAAAAATGAATGTTATGCTGGGAATTTCGACCATGGCTTGATGTTGAAGTTTTCTATCAAATCTTTTAACCATCAAATATTGAATCCACCTTCCTCCACATGCCCACAAATAACATTCCATTTATCCATATGGTGCCTTTGTTTTCCTATAATAGAGACCCATAGAAAGTATCCCATTATATTTTTTATATTGTTCATGAAATTGTTCGGAGGATAAAGTTGCTATAATGTGGATAAGAATAAACTAAAGCACACTCCTGGTCGAAATAACTCCAGCACCAATAGAAAGGAATCTTACTTGCGAACTTGCTAATTTAGTTCTTTGACTACCAAATAATTTGTAATACCAATTAATTCATAAATTAATTAGGAAAATACGTTTTATTTAAATTATGCGACTGAAGTAATTTAATTGATTTATTGAATAATTGTAATTATTTAATATTAATCGATAGATAAATGCTAATTAATATTTTGATGAAATTTACAAAGTGTAAATAACAAATAATAAATGGTTATTATTATACGACATAGCGAGTGACGTGCGTATTTTAATTTATCTCACCGGGAGTCGCGTGTAGACTACTTTGAGGTGAGAAAGGAGAAATATCTTTGTAGTGGCCCGTATAATGATTTAGAGGTCACGGATGACTCCGATATGGGCGAAATAATCGAATTAGTGTATCCAGGGGTTTAGTTGGGTCCCGGGTCGAATTTGGACCAAATCGGCACCTATTAGGGGCATTTGGTCTATCTAAAAATAAAGGATAAATGACCTACGAAAATTAAAGTCTATATTTGATGGTTAAGATCATGGGTTAGGGTTCATAATCACAAAACTTGGAGAGTCCATTAGATAAGAGAGAGGAAACATTCCCAAGAGGTTTAAGGAAAATTCTTGAAGTTTGGAAGGCATTCTTGTACCCTAAGCACCTAAGGAGTGGAGATTTGAAGAGCAAAAATATAGATTCATTACCTTCTTCATGAAATCAGACTCTATAGTAATCAAGAGAAGCTGTTTATTATAAATTAAATTGAAGTTATAATACCCATGTGTAGGGATTGATAAATAATTTGATTGTGAATAAGTTCTTGGGAAAAATAATGGATTTAATGCATGTTGGGATATGATTTCATGTTAATGAAATTATACATGTAGAGGACTTTTAATTTAGATGATATTTCACTTGTTTTCGTGGATTTAAATATGGGTTTGTAGTTAAACCTTTGGAAAGAACATAAAACTAGGGTTTTTAATGATAAAAGTTTTTAATCCATTCTTTAATGAATTATGCCAAGATTTGATGTGTTAGGACTGTTAGAAATCATCCTTATACGTGTAGAAATAGTTTTGGGTGAATGGTTGTGAATTTAGTGGACTACCATGAGAGTTGAGGTTTGTTAGTGGAGGCAAATGCATGAAGAGGACGAGCTGGGTCTGTCACTGCTCGATCGATTGATCGACCCTTGAATATCGATTAATTAACCAAAGATGATTTCGGGTTCTTTTTCTTGCTAAAATTTTGGTGTTAACCAACAAGGGAGGGTAACCTAAGGAGTGATGTTATAATTATGTGGGCACTGAATAATCACTAGTTGGTATATTGGTGAGGTTCATTAAGTCCATTTGGTATAGGAGTTAGAAAATGGAACAACGAGAATAAACCAATGGAGTCATATATGGAGGAAAATTAGGAATTGGGTTATGGGAAGATTTAACGTCAATTCAAGATGTATACCAGTAGGTTAGAGATGATAACTACTGAAATTATATATAAGGGGTAACTATGTCACATTAGAATTATGTGAAGGCTTAAATTAATACGATAATGAAAGAAATCGTAAAATAAAAGGTGCGGTGATTATTATGTGAAGGTTTAAATTAATACGATAAATATATCCCTTTGAGTTATTTATATTTGTTTTGTTATGGAGTAATTGTTTTGGATTTTTGGTCGACCGTTAATTACGCAAACCCTGATTTCATTTATATATTATGATGGTTGGATTCTGTATTATTGTGATTGGTGAATTTAGTTCAATGTGTTCCTTTTAATTGTTAATAAGAAAGGTAACATTTGGCACTAGTCTAATCTCACCTAGGTTGTTAGTAAATTAAAAGGTTTTCGACAGTGATCCTAAAAATGATCCTCACCAGAAACGTATTTTAATTATAATATGGCCTGGTCAACCGATGTTTAAATTATACGAGGTGTCACAGTGGTATCAAAGAAGTAGGTTCTAGTGTCCTTAGGATCTGTACGACGTAATCATCATTTTGTAATAGAGCCCTATTAGTAGGACTGTTGTTTATTCTTTATGTACTTGCGATATCGTTCTTCTGCTATTTGAATTTTGTATAAACTGTGTACTTATACAAATTTAAATTCTTACTTCAGAATGTCACCAAGGAGAGAGCGAACCGAGAGGGTGTCAACCAGAAATGAGGCTAGGGAAGACCCTCTGGACCAGCAGGGACACCCACCACCACCAAGGATGATTTATGTTACTCAGGTGGTGGTGATTGTGTCATAGACAGTTAAGACAACTATGAGGGCCATGGCAGCCTATTTTTCTCAGCCTCGGGAACAACAACATGTAGCCCAAGTTATTCAGTCCCATCCAGGACAACCCACTTAGAACAACATCACAGAGACCTTCTAGAAGGGCCACATGCCCGAGTTTCAGAACGATATGGATGTAGTGATGACATGCCAATGGAAGAAGAACATTCAACGCCATCTACGGATGTTCGATTGCAATAAGGTTTAGAAACAGATGTTGTCTACCTTCGGGTTAACGGGAACAACCATTCAATGGTGGGAGTAAGTGACCACCGCTAAGGGGAGAGACTCAATGACCATTTCAGAGTTTTGGGTGCAATTTGACCGCAAGTATTTCCCACCTACAGTTGAGTCAAATATGAGGAGGGGATTTTAGGAGGTATGTTAGGGTGACCAATTAGTAGCAGACTACGAGGAGGAATTCAGCCTCCTGGATAATTTTGTACCAGATGAGGTGAGCATTAAGGAGAGGAAGATGGATCGGTTCAGGGATGATTTGTCCTAGAGGATCAGACAACATTTGATTGGGAATCCTGTATTGATGACTTACACTGATGTTGTACAAGTCGCACTGGTACACTACTAGGACTATCGCTTCTATGCGAAGGGGAGTGAGAGAGGAGCAGAGACTAGCCACCCGGGTAATACAGGGGGGGATGGTGGTAGTGGGGCTCAACCTCAGTAGCAATAGGTAGCGAGCCAGTGCGAACAGAGATCCCGATAGGGGAACTCCGCCAAGAAATTTAGACATGGTGGGTTTAGGTTAAATAGGTAGGCCCAGTAGGGTCCTCAGCAGCAACAGTTCTCTCAAGGCCGTCAGGGTCATGGGAACTGGGGGAGGCTATCAGGACTAATGTTCAGGCCAATAGGGCCAGGGACAGAGATAGTTCCAGGGGTTGTGTTTTACATTTGGCCAACTGAGTCACAAGAGTCGGGAGTGACCACAACGAGATAGGCCTCAGCGGTAGGGTTCCCACCAGGGGCAGCAGGCTCATTCTGCACTAGCCCCACCGTAGTAGCAGGGTCTGATACATTATGGATGTGTGTATAATGTTCAAGATGTATCCATGCATCCACCACCTCCAGCACCGCCTGCAGTCGAGGGTACGTTTCTTATTCACGGACTTGAGGTTAGGATTTTGTTAGATACTAGGGCATCTCATTCATTTATTAAGACTAGATTTGGACGAGCCACTAGATTATTAGAGACAACCATTAGTGTTCTTATGTTTGTTGACTCACCTATGGGTAGTGGGTCACTGATACACTCGATTTGTAGAGGAGTCGATACATTAATTAGGAGACTAAGTCTAGCGGCAAACCTCCTGGTGTTAGACATGGATGGATATGACGTGATCCTAGGTATGGATTGGTTAGCAGGCTACAGAGAGATGGTAGATTGATATGAGGGGACAATTGTGTTTTCTATTCCAGGGCAAGAGATGTTCCTAGTGGCGATGCCTCTTCCCGACAAAGGACCGTGCACACTTGTATTACATCGAGGGGGAGACCTCACAGGAAGTGGTTGTTCCCTTAGATTCGATTCTTATAGTGAGGGATTTTGAGGGCGTATTCTAGGAGATACCCAAGTTGCCACTGAGCTAGGAAATAGAGTTTTTCTTTGACTTAGCATTAGGGACGAGACTAATTGACAAAGAACTGTATCTCATGGATCCTTCAGAGATGCGAGAGCTGATAGAGAAGATTCAGTAGCTTTTGGGGCAGGGCTTCGTTCGACGGAGTATTTCGACCTGGGGTGCTCCAGTGTTGATTGTCAAGAAAAAGGATGGTTCACTTCGTCTGTGCATGGATTACAAAGAGCTGAATGAGGTAATGATACGGAACAAGTATCCGTTTCCTAGGATTGATGACCTATTTGATCAGTTGAGAGGGATTGCGTACATCTCCTTGATTGATTTGAGGTCAGGCTATTACCAGTTACATATTCGAGAGAAGGATGTTCCCAAGACCTCATTTCTGTCGGGATATGGATACTATGAGTTCAGGGTGATGCCATAAGGGCTCACTAATACAATTGCAGTGTTCATGGATCTCATAAATTGAGTCTGCCGAATGTTTTTGGATAAATTTGCGATAGTATTCATCGATGACATCCTGATTTACTCATGGATAGAAATGGAGCATACCTAACATTTACGTATTGTTCTGCAGACATTACAGGACCACCATCTATACGCCAAATTTAGTAAGTGTGGATTTTGGCTTCGGGAGGTATAGTTTCTTAGCCACATTGTGTCCAACAGGTGCATAGTGGTTGATCCGAGTAAGGTATCGGGGGTAAGGGAGTGGGGGAAGCCCACGACACTGATTGAGATTTGTATATTCTTGGTATTAGTAGGAAATTATCGTCGCTTCATTAAGGGGTTCTCAAAGATTGTTGGGACTTTGACAAACGTGACTTCTAAGGGGGTACCATTCGTGTGGAGCGAACAATGTCAGTTGGCTTCTGGCGAGATGAAGGATAGATTGACATATGCACCAGTACTTTTAATGCCTTGGATTTGGGTGGAGTATCGAACATACACATATGCATCCATGTAAGGACTTGAGGGTGTGTTGCTGTAAGAGCAGAGGGTGATAGCTTATGCATCTCGAAAGATAAAGCTCCATGAAAAGAATTACCGAACCCACAACCTAGAGTTGGCAGTGGTCATTTTTGGATTGAGGATTTAGAGACACTGGTAATAACCTAACAACCCTATCGTCTATTAGTTATTTAAGAAAAACATCAACTCTTTTAAAATCAAATTCAAAAGATAATTGAAATCGTTGTACGCGCACACAAATAAAAACAATTTTGTGATGTTGCTGCCCAAATAAAGATAATTAGAATGAGAGGAGGAAACGTATATAGATACTCAGTATTTATTATCGAGGAAACCATCGTAGTGGCAAACCCCATGTCCCTAGTCCTAGGACAACTCACACACCCAAGTCCTATATTACTAATTATAAGTTACAGATTACAGTCCACCAGTTTACAATGATGTAATCTAAGAAAATAGAACACTGTACACCCAACCTAGTCTAAATACAACCCATATTTATTGACAATTAGTCGACCCAATAACACTCAGGTAATAGTAACTGTCAGTCACGCACAACTACACGCTCACACGCATATTTTAATTTATATTGTTCGTTTTAATTAAACCATAAATGTATCTTATTTGTAAAAAGAGATTAAACACACACCAGGTTATGTTTATTTTAATTAACAAGACAAAATATCAATAAGTGACTAAATGAAAGGTAGGTACAGATTTGAACACGTACTCCCATACTATTTTTTTTGCACAAGACAAAACACACACACAAATTAATATAATTTTAAAATAAAATAAAGATTATGTTTTAATGAGTTCTGAAATATCAAGATACCCATACGAGTTAAATCAACTAGTTAAACAAACACGTTGAAAGAACTGAGTTTAACACACACATGCGAGTTACAAACTGAGTTTTGAACAAGTCAAAACATTAAGTCAACACAGTGAAATAATTTTAGAGAAAAAATCTAATAAGTTTAGCTCTACACTCTAATATTAGTTTCAAACAAAACAAAAGTAAGTGGAATTTTTTACAACAAATATGAGATTAAATTTAATCAAAAGAAATTAAACTCGGATCTGATATGCACACTCACGTTTTAATAAATGGATCTGGAGAAATATGAACCGCCTAAATTCGATTTGAATTACCTTTACAAAAAGAACCCAAGTTTTAGTTTATGAAACCAACAGTTAAAGATATGTTATATATGTTCTAAGAAATCACAAATCTGATCAACACGGATACAAAAATATGTGTATATATATTTAGATATAGGAGATGAACAACCTATCTATATATGTATACATATATTGTATAAGCAGAACATTATGGGTATATGTGTGTTTCTGTCTATATATATGTATGTATGTTTATTAGATCTATATAAGAATGTATGTATGTATATTAGATGTATATATAAGATCTGTATAAGACTGCCTACATATATATATATATATATATATATATATATATATATATATATATAAATGGTTGAACACAAGTAAATCAGAGAGAGAGAGATCTAAACAAAATCAACCACACCCTTCTCAGATAAGGCTAACGAACATAAAGCTCTCAAGAAGGGGAAATGACGTCAATATCCAAGTCCCACTAAGGTACATACTAGTAAAAGCAATGGAGACATAAGAGACGTAAAAATCATGCCTAAATAAATATGAATCAGTCGACTTAGTAGACCTCGAGACCCACAAATGGTTTAAAAAACAATCAAGCCCCCGAACCAAGAAATATTTAAATGATGTCGTTTAATATAGTGTTTAAGCAATGATTTAATTGATCACACTTAATTTCAATTAAATGTGTTTTTTATAACCCATAAAAATAAACAAAAAACGTAATACAATAAAAAAATTATCCAAATAGATTACAACAAACATTATAACATATAGAAGTCATATGTAATAAAAGTATATTGACACAAAAAAATACACAATGCGTATTATCCAAAATATTTGATTAAACAAAATATGATTTAGAAGATTATAAAAAATATAAGAAAGTAAGATTTTAACAAACAAATAATGGAAGAATATATAAAAAATTATTTGTCTCTAAATTGAGCCAACACGAAGAAATGTGATTTTTAACACTACTTATTGGGAGAGCAGTTCTCTTTATTCACGGATCATAAGTCACTTAAGTATCTCTTCACACATAAGGATATGAATATGAGGCAGAGACGATGGCTGGAATTTGTGAAGGAATACCAGTTTGATATATAATATCATCCTAGTAAGGGAAATATGGTGGCGGACGCATTGAGCCAACGACCTGTTGGGGATTTAGCGGAGGTGTGCAAAACAAAATGGAGTGAGCTCCAGCAGGAGAATGAGGTGGCAGCCAAGGCGTACATGGAAGTTATGACTATCACTCCTGAGATCGTTATCCGGGTAGTGAGGGCTCAGCCATAAGACCAGTTCTATCAGGACAGTGTGCGGTAGTTATTAGCTGAGAGGGAGGCCTGCACTTTAAAGGGAGATTGGTAGTGCCCAAGGATGAGGAATTGAGGTAGGCAGTGATGAACAAGTCTTACGGTTCCATGTTTATGGTACATCTCGGTGGGGATAAGATGTACCAGGAGATGAGGAGACATTACTGGTGAGCCGGCACGAAGAGAGACATAATAGAGTTTGTCTCATAGTTTTTTACTTGTTAGCTGGTGAAAGTTGGCCATCAAAGATCTTCGGGAATGTTACAATCACATGAAATTTCCATGTGGAAGTGGGAGAGCATATTGATGGATTTTATTACTGGGCTACCTACGTCGCAATGGTGTCACGATTCGATAGTGGTGATAGTGGATCGTTTAAACAAAGTGGCCCACTTATTTCCATTTCACACCGAATATGACATGACGAAGTACATCAGTATAAAGTTGACTTGTTCTACCTTTGCGTGGATAAAAACTTGTTGAACTTAACAACTGTTTCGATGAGGTGAATTCTGAATTACTTATGTGCATAGCATCATTTGATCCATCTCATTTATTTAATTCTTTTGATATGAACAATTTTGTTCATCTATATGAATTTTATGTTGACGATTTCACTGAGTAAGAGCGTATTGTACTTCGGGATGAGCTTGAGTTGTATGAATTTGATATCAAATCCGATAGTGACTTTCTTGATGTGGATGGAATGAGTGGGTTGGCTAGAAAAATGGTATATAACTGGAAACACATTGTTTATGGATTATTTTAAAGGCTCATAAAGTTGTCATTAATTCTTCCGATTTCTATATCTGTAGTTGAGAGGTTATTTTCTTCAATGAACATCGTGAAAACCGATCTTCGAAATCGTATGGGAGATGGTTAGATAAGTGACTCTTGTGTGATGTATATCGAAACAGCTGTCTTTGATTGCATTTCCAAGGAAGCAATTGTGGATCAATTCCAAAAGACGAAAAATCGTAGAGGGAAATTGTAAGTTGCTTTTTTTATATTTTAATTAGTATTTGTAATGACAAATTCTTATTTTGGATGCTATTTTTATCAATGAAGAATTATGATTTATTTTGTTCAATTTTATTACTATTAATGTATGAATATTTATTTTTATTTAGATATATGAATACCCTTAAAAAAAAATAGGGGTCTACCGTCACCGAATCCCCATCAATTTTTTTGAGGTGTACCACCCATCTAAAATACCTAGATCTGCCACTGCATGGGTTAACCCACAATAATTAAATTTTCTACTTAATATATATAGTCATATGAATAGATTATATTATGAAAAAGTTGTTCTAAAATTTAATTACATGTGACGCTAATATGTCCCTACTAATCTTACATCAAATAATGAGATCCAATTAATGGAAGTAGACCTAAAGTTTCGGTAATATTGGTAAGTTCTACTCTTACAAATGATCACTAGGAAAATCAAACTATGGCATACGTTAGTTTTTGTAAATTTCCAGGGTGCTATGTCTAATTATGAAATTAATAAATGGAGTTAAATTTATTTTTTTCACTTACAAAGGAGGTATATTTTATTTTTGTTTTATAATTTCTATTGCATGATTGATTAAAGTTTTGGGGTTGATGTTTTTATGCGTATATCAAACCAAACAAATATTTCCCCGAATTCTCTATCCTTACCAAATAAATATATAGAAATTTCTATATATATCTAGTTATGCTATGGAAATATAGATTATTCTAGATTCTAGTTTAAATATCTTGTATTTAGGTGAAAATGTTTTACTACCATTGTTTAGAATGTTCATAATCGTTACATCATTGAGACTTGTATTAAATTTATTGTCCATTGTTAATAGAATTGACTATAAATATGTGACATCTTCATCCACAAAACAAACTAGGAAAACTTGTAATCTCTCTTATTTATGTGTTCCTTCATCCTCTTCCATCATTACCATTTGTATATTGAAGTTATAGAATGCTAGATTTAGTTACTCAATGAAAAATAAGCAAAACAAGGTTAATAACTTTTCAATAAAATAAAATATGGAATTTGATATTTAGTCTTATCAAGAATAAGTTTCATCACCCAATGGTTTATTGCATAATTATTTCTAGACTAATGATCAATTAGATAGACTGGAGATTCTTAAAAATTCCTTATGAAAAGGAAAGAAATTTCTTCAAAAAATTAAATAAATTACAAATAGATGGTAATAACTCAGAAAAGATCCTTGGTGCTCAAATAATAAGGTCATCAGCATCATGCTCAATATAGGTAATTTCATGAATTTTAGGTTGTTTATCCACTGTTTTTCTAAGCCTTCCATATGTGAGTGGTTTATGATAATATCTTCATAGGTATGTCCTTGAATTGGGAGAGGGTGGGGGTAAATTGGATGCGAACTTTATCAATATTAAGGATGAATTTAGGATTACATAATGTCGGTTATGGGTATTATTCCTTCCTCTCATCCCTTGCTTATTTTAATCTAATATAGTAAGTAGATTCATTAGGGTTTATTTAATTCGAGTATAGGAGATTGAAGGAGAGAAGGATTCTAATGGCAGTTTGTTTCTCAATCAACGCTTGGGTTGTCAAAAACTCACTACAATTTCTTCTCCATTCATAACTAGGTTTGTCGGAGTCATCATATCCTCCGTATTCATGCCATTGACTTATAAAGAAACTTGTAATGATGACATTTCTCCTTCTTCCACATTATTTTAGTTTCCAAACCCTTAGTTGCATCCATGGTTGCCTCACAGTTATTAACATTTTATGTTCTTCAAATTATATTATTTTCTTCATATAATGGCACACTTATATATTTATCTATTATCTTTCTTTTATGATTATTCCCTGTCTCTCTTCCTCTTTAACTCTCTCCTTAAATAAAAATTACCAATAAACTCACTTTATTTCATAATTCATTCAGTGTTATCTTGTTTTTTCATTCAGTTCTTATGGTTTTTTCTTTTATATTTTTTGTTTTATTAAATGGTTCACCTTTTTTATTTTGTACATGGATAATTTTTCTATAGTCATCTTATCCCACCTTTCTTTCTTTCCCTCCCCCTCTCTCACACATAAAGACAAACACAACTCCATTTCAATGTTATTTTCTAACAATTATATTATTACATTTTAATTTTCCCTCACTAGGAATATTCATAATCACTAATTTTATATTATACTTTTTTCTCATTGCTTTGAAGCGTGTTTGTGATAATGCCAACTATAAAAGTATTTCCCCCGATATTTATGTAATAGCCCTCCCTTATGAGACCGTATTTTATAGTAATTACTTAGTATAGTAATTAAAGACAAGTGTTGGGTTATGATTTGAATGTTAATTCACTGTAGGGAAGTTGGTATCTATTATGAGTTTGCATACCTATCATATTTATGGGTAAATATTGCTATGTCATGCTTATTAATATCATCTGAAGTCAAAATGATATTTGGCTTAATAATGAGACAGGAACCTAAATTGAATTTTAAATTGTCCAAATAATAATTTGGAGGTTGCAGTTGATTCCGGAACGTGCGAAATAGTCAAATAATGTACCATATTGTATTTTATAGTTTTGGGCATTTTTGACTGGTTGTGCCTTAATTATGTAGTTGCATATTATTTTATCGCACTATTAGTTAATTTAGTGGGATATTTGTCTTAGGTCATGACTTAAGCTTTCTAAGTCTTCCAATTTCCCTAATTCCCTTCCTAAACCTAGAGAGAGAAAGAGAATAGTAGAGAGAAAGATTAGAGCTTTGGAGATTTTGAGAGATTCTTGCTCCTACAACCAAGAGACCTG
Source organism: Sambucus nigra (assembly GCA_949130495.1). Taxonomy (NCBI): domain Eukaryota; kingdom Viridiplantae; phylum Streptophyta; class Magnoliopsida; order Dipsacales; family Adoxaceae; genus Sambucus; species Sambucus nigra. Next base: position 673,001,815 of record OX422215.1, read on the forward strand.
CAATTTGCTGAATCAAGGCAAGTTTCTACTTGCTATTTGTGACTTAAGATAGATGATTTGTGATGATAATGATGTATTGATCTTGATTAAGTTAGTTAGGGTTTTTCTTATGTTTTTGTGGGTTTTGATTCATTCAAAGATGATTGGGATGATTCATGAGGTTTAAGAGGGTCAATAGTATCCTTGATGTTATCTTGGTGTTTGTATATAACTTTGGTTTGAAGAAATTTGAGTTGGGGTAGAAAATGGAGTCCAAGACTCCATAGCCAAATCTTGGCAAAATCGCAGGCCCGAATCGATTCGGCCCCCTGGGCGAATCGATTCGGTTAGGTCCAGTGCTCAGGTCTTGTGAGCTGAATCGATTCAGAATTGGTCCGAATCGACTCGGCAGTTATGCAGAAACCCAAACCTTCTGACCGAATCGAGTCGGTTTCCATCCGAATCGATTCGGCAACTTTGCAGAAACTCAAATTTTCTGGCCGAATCGATTCGGCCAAGGGGGCGAATCGATTCGGCCAAGGGGGCGAATCGATTCGGTAGCCCTGCACTTTTCCAAAATTTTTCTTTTAAATTTTAACCCTTTTTCTTTAGGATTAGTAATTAGGGACCTTCTTAAATGAAGTAAACATAGGGTTTAGAGTATTAGTTGAGTTGGGTCGACATCCTAGACTCGAAAGGGTTCATCTAGGGTTCTTTTAAGGGGGAATTTGAAGTGATGTTTAGGCATTACTTTTATCTTGTAGTTTTATAAGGGTCTAGAACATCTTTAGGTCAATTTGGAGACCTTAGGAATTAACTTGAGTTAGATTTGACTTGAGGGTTTATGTTCAAGCCTAAAGGAGGCTTTGGAAATAACTTTGGAGTCTGAATTCCTTATTGAGGATGTTATGACGGTACGAAATACATATAGTCCCGGTTAGGCTTATACCTTTGTTAAAACGTGAAGATGATAAGGTAAATGATAAGTTACTAAATCATGTAATAGAAATAAATAAAATGGATGTTACACACCTCTCTAAATGCCATCTTAAGGGAAGTCCGTGCGAGAGGTGAAGCCCCCTGGCTAATGAATGCAGGGTGGATATAGTCCTAGGCCATATGAGCGCTTATTTTATTTTTTTGCGATGGGTAGGAGATTCTGGGTGTGGTCTTGACTACCCCGCAGGCATATGGCCGCTTCCCGACGTTTTCGATAGGATCCCAGGTTGTCTTATGTTAGGCCCTGGAAGATGATGGTTAATTAGGGACGCGCACAATGGGGAGGAAGCTTCAAGATTTAGTACAAGGGGAGAGATCTGTTGCCGAGTACGAGGAGGAGTTTCCCGGTTAGCAAGCTTTATACCGGATGAAGTAACTCCAGAAGCGAAGAGGATCTCCAAGTTTGTAGGAGGTTTGCACTGGCGAATAAAATAACATTTGCTTGGAAATCCATCTCTGGTGACCTTTGGTGATGTGATGAATGCTGCTTTACTTCACTGTCAAGAGCATAGATTGTTTGTTCAAAACAAGAAGAAGATTGTAGTCGCAGGGCAAGCAGTGAGACAGGGAGGAACTGGGAGCGGAGGGGGAACATCTTCTTCATCCCAATCCTCGGGGAACAAGCAGGTTGAGAGGGATCCTCAGCAGGGGGATTCGGTAAAGCGTCAACGTTTGGGTGGGTTTAATGCTGGTGGCAATAATAACAGGCAGGTTCAAGGTGGTCAGCAACCACAGGGTGGTAGAGGTGGAAATGGAGGTAGAGGCCAACAGGGCCGAGGTGCGGGGCAATTCCGAAATAACCAAGGTAGGAATCAGGATAATACGACAAATAAATGTTTCCAGTGTGGGGAGATGGGCCACTATAAAAGGGCGTGTCCTCAGTTGGTTGGAGGGCATCTTCCAAGGGCCCCACAGCAGTCGTATGTACAGTTTTCGCCCCAAGAACCTAATCCGGTTGCCCCTCTTCAACAGGGACAATTGCAGTACGGTCGGGTTTACCATATTCAGGAGGCTCTGCTTCCTCCAGCTCCTCCGGCACCACTAGCGATCGAGGGTAAGTTTCTCATTCAGGGGCACATGGGTCGAATACTATTTGATATGGGTGCTACACACTCCTTTATTTCTAGAAGTTTTTCCCAGACTTCAGGTTTGATAAAATCTGCTGAAAGTACCTTCACTAGCGTTGAATCCTCTATGGGCGAAGGCTCATTGATTTTCTTCGTATGTAAAAATGTAGGAATCAACCTTGGTGATTTGTGTTTTGAGGCTGACTTACTCGTCCTTAATATGGTCGGGTACGATGTAATTTTGGGTATGGATTGGCAAGTGAAGTATCGTGCTATAGTAAATTGTTACGGGAAGAGTATAGTTTTTGCGGTTCCGGGACAAGAGATGTTCCTGGTAGTTATGCCTTGTATGGAAGGGAGCACGAGTGCTTATCTATACTGTATTGCGAAAGACGCATCTAGAGATGTCGTGGTTCCCCTAAATTCTCTTCCAATCGTTAGAGATTTTGAAGATATTTTTCGAGAGATACCGGGATTACCTCCAAGTCGAGAAATAGAGTTTGTGATTGATCTAATGCCGGGAACTCGACCGATCGCCAAAGCTCCTTACCGAATGGCTCCTGTGGAGATGAGGGAGCTGAGAGATCAGATTCAGAAGCTACTAGAGCAGGGCTTTATTAGGCGTAGTACCTCACCGTGGGGCGCTCCGGTATTGTTTGTGAAGAAGAGAGATGGTTCTCTCCGGTTATGCGTGGACTATAGAGAGTTGAATAAAGTCACCATCCGGAATAAATACCCTTTACCTCGCATCGACGACTTATTTGATCAACTTAGGGGAGCTTCCTACTTCTCCAAGATCGACTTAAGGACGGGGTATCACCAATTGAGGATACGATTGGAAGATGTATCCAAAACGGCATTTTTGACCCGTTATGGATCTTATGAATTCTTGGTTATGCCCTTTGGGCTAACCAATGCCCCTGATGTGTTTATGGACCTTATGAACAGGGTGTTTCGGGATTTCCTTGACCAATTTGTCATTTTCTTTATCGATGACATCCTAGTCTATTCTCAGACAGAGTCAGATCACGCTGCTCACTTGCGGTTGGTCCTGCAGAGATTGAGGGATCATCAAATGTTTGCAAAGTTTGAGAAATTTGGCTTCTGGTTGAAGGAAGTTCAATTTCTGGGGCATGTGGTGTCATCCCAAGGCGTATCGGTGGATCCGGGTAAGGTGATCACGGTAAAAGAGTGGGGTCAGCCCACGACACCCACTAAAGTTCGTAGTTTTCTGGGCTTGGCAGGTTATTACCATCGATTCATTAAGGGTTTTTCCAAGGTTGCTAGCCCATTGACGAATTTAACCCGTAAAGGAGTAAGATTTGTATGGGACAGTTCATGTCAAGCGGCTTTTGATGAGCTCAAGGATAGACTAACTTCGGCTCCAGTCCTGGCATTGCCAAAGACGGGATTGGAATATCTCGTCTTCACCGATGCATCTCTTCAGGGATTAGGAGGTGTTCTTCAACAAGAGAGACAACCCATTGCGTACGCTTCTCGTAAGTTGAAACCTCACGAGAGGAACTATCCGGTGCATGACTTGGAATTTGCCGCTGTTGTATTTGCCTTGGAGATATGGAGGCATTATCTCTTGGGGGAAAAGTTTAGTCTTTTCACCGACCACAAATCGCTGCAATACTTATTTTCCCAAAAGGATTTGAACATGCGCCAGCGTCGTTGGTTGGAGTTTGTGAAAGGTTACCAATTTGATATTCATTATCACCCCGGAAAGGCGAACGTAGTAGCAGATGCCTTGAGCAGGAAGCCCGAGGGAGACTTAGCTGAGGTATGGAAAGCTAAGTGGAGAGAACTCAGCCTAGAGGATGCAGGAGTGAGAGCATTCCTTTCTGTGATGACGGTTACTCCCACGATTATAGCAAAGATTGTGGAAGCTCAAAAAGGAGATAAAGTTTGTCAAGACCATACACGCCAGCTGTTGTCCGAGGGAGCGGAGTCATACTCGATTGGTTCCGAGGGCGGACAACGTTTCCATGGAAGACTTGTGGTTCCCGACGATGGGGATTTGAGACGAACGGTGATGGCAGAATCCCATGGGTCAAGGTTTGCGGTACATCCAGGCGGGGACAAGATGTACCAAGATATGCGCCGTTTGTATTGGTGGGCGGGTATGAAGAGGGATATATCAGAGTTTGTGTCCCAATGCACTACTTGTCAGTTGGTTAAGATCGACCACCAGCGACCGACAGCTTTGTTACAACCGCTCGAGATTCCCGTATGGAAATGGGAGAGCATTTCTATGGACTTTATTACGGGCTTGCCTAGATCGCAAAAGGGTCATGATTTAATTTGGGTAATTGTCGACCGTTTGACTAAGTCGGCACACTTCTTGCCTGTGCGCACCGATTATGATACTGCTCGTTATGCCCAATTGTTCATCGAGGAGATCGTCAGACTTCACGGGGTACCTTTAAATATTGTCTCCGATCGAGATAAGATATTTGTGTCCAACTTTTGGCAAAGTTTCCAAGGAGCAATGGGGACCGAGTTAAAGTTAAGCTCTTCCTATCATCCTCAAACAGACGGTCAGACCGAAAGGGTAAACCAGATGTTGGAGGATATTCTTCGTATGTGCATACTCGATTTTAAGGGCAGTTGGGAACAATACCTTCCATTGGTTGAGTTTTCTTATAATAACTCATACCAATTTACTATCGGAATGGAAACCTATGAAGATCTGTATGGCAGGCCTTGTAGGTCGCCCGCTTGTTTGTTGGAAGTGGGTGATAACAAGTTCCTTGGACCTGAAATGATCCAAGACACTTTTTCGAAGATTGAGCTTATTCGAAATCGCATGCGGATAGCCCAAGATCGCCAAAAGAGTTATGCCGATGCGAGTAGGAGACATATGGAGTTGGAGGTTGGAGACCAAGTGTTGGTGCAAGTGTCCCCGATGAAGGGCATTAAACGTTTTGGGAAGAAAGGAAAGCTTGAACCCCGTTTTGTTGGACCTTTCCCGGTGATTGCAAAGGTTGGTCCCGTGGCATACCAACTTGCCCTGCCGGAACCTTTACAACAAATCCATGATGTATTTCACGTCTCCTCTTTGAAGAAGTACAGAAGGTGTGAAGGTGCCCTTTGGCACATTCCTTTCGAAGATATCGAATTGCAGCCTGATGTCTCTTATGAAGAACAACCGGTTGCTATCCTTGAGTTTGGGGAGAAAAAGTTGAGATCTCGTGTGGTGCCCCTAGTGAGAGTTCATTGGAGTCATCATCATGCAAACGAATCAACTTGGGAACGTGAGGACGAGATGAGGGAGAAATATCCACATCTTTTCTTATGAGGTACGCCTGAATTTTAGGGACAAAATTCCCTCATAAGGGGGGGAGTATGTAATAACCCTCGCTTATGAGACTGTATTTTATAGTAATTACTTAGTATAGTAATTAAAGACAAGTGTTGGGTTATGATTTGAATGTTAATTCACTGTAGAGAAGTTGGTATCTATTATGAGTTTGCATACCTATCATATTTATGGGTAAATATTGCTATGTCATGCTTATTAATATCATCTGAAGTCAAAATGATATTTGTCTTAATAATGAGACAGGAACCTAAATTGAATTTTAAATTGTCCAAATGATAATTTGGAGGTTGCAGTTGATTCCGGAACGTGCGAAATAGTCAAATAATGTACCATATTGTATTTTGTAGTTTTGGGCATTTTTGACTGGTTGTGCCTTAATTATGCAGTTGCATATTATTTTATCGCACTATTAGTTAATTTAGTGGGATATTTGTCTTAGGTCATGACTTAAGCTTTCTAAGTCTTCCAATTTCCCTAATTCCTTTCCTAAACCTAAAGAGAGAAAGAGAAGAGTAGAGAGAAAGATTAGATCTTTGGAGATTTTGAGAGATTCTTGCTCCTACAACCAAGAGACCTGCAATTTGCTGAATCAAGGCAAATTTCTACTTGCTATTTGTGACTTAAGATAGATGATTTGTGATGATAATGATGTATTGATCTTGATTAAGTTAGTTAGGATTTTTCTTATGTTTTTGTGGGTTTTGATTCATTCAAAGATGATTGGGATGATTCATGAGGTTTAAGAGGGTCAATATTATCCTTGATGTTATCTTGGTGTTTGTATATAACATTGGTTTGAAGAAATTTGAGTTGGGGTAGAAAATGGAGTCCAAGACTCCATAGCCAAATCTTGGCAAAATCGCAGGCCCGAATCGATTCGGCCCCCTGGGCGAATCGATTCGGTTAGGTCCAGTGCTCAGGTCTTGTGAGCCGAATCGATTCGGAATTGGTTGGAATCGATTCGGCAGTTTTGCCAAAACCCAAACCTTCTGACCGAATCGATTTGGTTTCCATCCGAATCGATTTAGGCAACTTTGCAGAAACTCAAATTTTCTGGCCGAATCGGTTCGGCCAAGGGGGCGAATCGATTCGGTAGCCCTGCACTTTTCCAAAATTTTTCTTTTAAATTTTAACCCTTTTTCTTTAGGATTAGTAATTAGGGACCTTCTTAAATGAAGTAAACATGGGGTTTAGAGTATTAGTTGAGTTGGGTCGACATCCTAGACTCGAAAGGGTTCATCTAGGGTTCTTTTAAGGGGGAATTTAAAGTGATTTTTAGGCATTACTTTTATCTTGTTGTTTTATAAGGGTCTAGAACATCTTTAGGTAAATTTGGAGACCTTAGGAATTAACTTGAGTTAGATTTGACTTGAGGGTTTATGTTCAAGCCTAAAGGAGGCTTTGGAAATAACTTTGGAGTCTGAATTCCTTATTGAGGATGTTATGACGGTACGAAATACATATAGTCCCGGTTAGGCTTATACCTTTGTTAAAACGTGAAGATGATAAGGTAAATGATAAGTTACTAAATCATGTAATAGAAATAAATAAAATGGATGTAACACACCTCTCTAAATGCCATCTTAAGGGAAGTCCGTGCGAGAGGTGAAGCCCCCTGGCTAATGAATGCAGGGTGGATATAGTCCTAGGCCATATGAGCGCTTATTTTATTTTTCTGCGATGGGTAGGAGATTCTGGGTGTGGTCTTGACTACCCCGCAGGCATATGGCCGCTTCCCGACGTTTTCGATAGGATCCCAGGTTGTCTTATGTTAGGCCCTGGAAGATGATGGTTATTTAGGGACGCGCACAATGGGGAAACCCGGACGGGCGGTCTTAGAATCATTATATTTATATATATTTATGACTATTCTAATTATCGAGTTGGACTCGATGGAACATGAATGCCATAAAGAGAAAATTTATGCCACAAAGAGCATGCTATTGAGATTAGTGCCATATAGAGCACATGATAATAATTGTATTCCTGATAAGGAATGTCAAGGAAGATTTAAATTGAAATATGATGAAAGATGAAAAAGACTCTTTAGTACTTTAAATCCTTGTATAAGTGAATTTCATTTCATATAGCTATTTATCAGTTTAGTCCTTTACTTGGTGCCACCCTGCTAAATTTATCATTCATGCTTACTTGCGCATCATTATCATACCTGTCATTTATCTATTGATCACATATATCCGGCCCTGACCGGTTTTCACTTCTTGTTGTGTATATATATATATATAATCCGTTCAGGTGTTCCGCCGCACGGTCGCCCGAAATGATCTTTCCTTCCATATGTTTTGAGGAGCCGTGACATCGTGCGGGTCTCACGGGATGTTTTGTGTAGACGCCTCCATCTAAGTTTTCTAGTTATGATCAGTTTATTCGGGCATGTTGCCCAAACCGTTGTAATTGTATAATGGATTTATTATGTAACACCTGAAGCTTATTATATGACGTATGGTTGTTTGACCGACGTTTCATTCGGTCCTTTTGTATCTCTTGGGTTCTTATATACGCTTGTGGGGGTTTCCACCCTCTATTCCTAGTATGGGTTGTTGAAAATGTTCTCTTCTTATTTCAAAACCAAAATTTTTTGATAACCCGTTTTCTGGAATATAGTGTGGTTATTCCTTATACTTTGTATATTGTTGTGATGCTGAGAATGATATTTATCCATGATTTCCTATGTTATCGAGGTATAGGGCTGGCCACCCTTTATTTCGGATTGCGGGTTGTCACAATTTATACCTTATGAAATCTATTCATTCTCCTCTTTATTTTGTTATAGTAATTTTAGTTATGTTATTATCTTAGTTATAGTTGCATTTAGATTGACCTTTGAAGTTCACATGATTATAGATATTAACCGGCCTAAAATGTTGGTAGTGATAACATTAGGGGAAACAGTTGATGTTAAAATCATTTGAAATAATGGTGCAGAAGTTAAAATATTAATTATTTTCCTTAGTTTATGAAGACTTGTTATATAATTTTGAGTGTGGATTATCTTTAATTATTTGTGCGTTATGTTAGAAACGTGTTAATATTCCTCCAGTGTGTTTGATTAAGTCTACTAAATTTTGTGTTTGTTTAGGACATCTTATAATATATGGGATATGGGGATACATTTTCTTTCTAATTCCTTGATGTTTTCGTTATGTAATTTATGAGATGTTTTTTTTACCAATACTTTATTATTTTTCAGGTCATTACATTGGCATATCAAGTACCGTAGATATTGCTCGATGCGGACAATTCTTTAACACGTGCGTCCATGTGTGATATAGGCTGTGGTTTTTTTCCAATATGGCGAATAATGCATTGTTGTTCGATGGAAGCTCCAAGAATGAAGTCATACAAACTATATTCAAGTACATTTTGACATTCTTATGTAAATAAATTTTTATGCATGATTTAAAACATATATTTATTATTTTTTGTTTTCATAAATTTGGATTATGTCATTTTTTTTATTTTTTTGGACTATACCAAATATGATAAAGGTGTTGTGCAATACTAACACCATGCCTAATGAAAAAAAAACATTTATAGAAAATTGACAAAAAAATATAATTAAACCATGAAATTTACATATACGAACATAAGAGAGTTTACAAAATTACCTACTTTGGAGTTGTTCTATTTTCCTCGCTTTAAAATATTTCATATATAAACCCTCTATAGATAATGGGGGTGATTTTTTCATCAAGATAAATGAAAGAACAACTATAGTGTGTGCATGTGTTCAGTTTGACTTTTTGACTCCAACCTTCGTATTTTCTTTTCTAGGCTCTTCTTCGCCTTTTCGTACTTCACTCATTTTATCGTGTGACTCTAAAAGTGATTTACTATGGGCTATATTTCATTTAAATTTGAATTTAAATTGTTTGACATCAATCTTTTATTTGTTGGGCTTTAAAGGGTTTGAATTTTTAAAATTAGAAATTCAAGAAGCATTTATATCCTCTTTAATTTTGAGGATGAGAGGTAGAAGGAAAAACATTTGTGGGAGGCAGTGGAGTTCAACATAGAGATTCAATTTTTTAGGGGGGAAACTTAAGTGGGGACCATACCATTTGGATTGAAAGTCACGGAAACAATAAATTAGTTTCAGAAAAATCTATAAGAACATATACTCATAAAAATATATAAGAACATATAAGGTAGAGTAGGTGATGCTATCGAATTTGGTATAAATGAAGATAAGAGGACTAATATCCCAAAACAGAATATTGGAAGGAATTACGGGAGAGTTATAGAAAAAAAAATATGATAAGGAAAAAAAGCATACGGTAAGGGATGATGGAGTTAATTTGGGGGAACTTCTTAGAAGTTCATTAGTAAAGAAAGGATGTGGCCTACGTGAAAGCAAGTAATGGTAAAATGGGCTCAATTAATAAAAGAACTAATATTATTCCAGTTACTAAAATACGAGGTTTATTTTTAAAAACTATGATTCAAATATGGGTCTCATATTTAAAATTTATGAGTCAAATATGAGGGCTATTTTTAATAGCTATGAAGATAGTATGGAGGCCATTTTCAAATTAAACAACATGTATAAAACCCATTTCTTAAAGTCATGAGTAAAATATGGCTTTTTTAGCATGTATTTGTAATTTTAATACTTACATGGGTGGGAAAAAAAGGGTTGGCCCAACTTATATTTGGATCAATCCAAATTTAGACCAATCTATATTTGGCCCATCCAAATTAGGCCTAACCCATAGTTTTGTCAGTACTACATAGACTATATCCTTAGTGTACTAAAAACCAAATTTTAAAGTACCCTTAACATTTTTAATAATTCTCTTCACACTTAATAAGTGTGATTCCTTAGGGTTACTTTGATATCTAGCACAGATACAAACTGCGAAGGAAATGTCGGGTCTAGATGTTGTAAGATATAAGAGACTCCGTATCATTATTCGATATAGAGTAAGATCAATATTTTTCCCAGTATCATCCTTTGAGAGTTTTATTGAAGTACTCATGGGGGTTGTAGAAGGTTTAGTATTTTCTGATCTGAATTTTTTAACAAGTTTAGCAGCGTATTTGGATTGAGTGATAAATAGACCATCACTGCATTATTTTACTTGTAGACCTAAAAAATATTAAAGCTCACCCATAAATGAGGTCTGAAATTCCGCATGCATGATGTCGAAGAAATTCTTAACTTGTTTAGAACAAGTGGATCGAAAAAATATATTGTCAACATACACTTGTGCGATTAAAACATATTTTTCTTCATTCCTAATGAATAGGGTTTGATCTTTTCCACCTCGTACAAAACCATGAGATACTAAAAATGTGGATAATTGCTCATACCAAGCTCTAGGAGATTATTTCAAACCGTATAAGGATTTTCTAAGTCCTAAATACGTAGTCAGGTTGTGATGGATTTACAAACCCTTTGGTTTGTTCTATGTATACCTCCGCAGTAAAAATTCCATTAAAAATGTAGATTAACATCCATTTGGAATAATTTACATTTGAAGTGACAAGATGTGGCAAGGAGGAGACAAACTGACTCAAGACGAGTAACAGGTGAAAAAGTTTCGTCGAAGTCAATTCCCTCAATCTGTGAGTATCCTTATGCTACCAACCTAGCTTTATTTCTAATCACCTCCCCATTTTCATCTTTTTTATTTTTGAAAATCCACCATATGCCGATAACCTTTGAATATTTTGGCATGGGAACAATATACCACACATCGTGACTCTAAAATTGGACAAGCTCTTCTTGCATAGCATTGATCCAGAAAGAGTTAGAAAGGACATGATTTACATTTTTAGTTTCCTGAAGGAAAAAAAATATAAAAATTGTGCCACATTTTGAAGTTGGGATCTTGTTCTAATAGGTTCAGAAGGATTACCAACTATAGTTTCAATAGGATGGTCATTAGAAACGCAAGTGGGTACAAAAGGATTCTCGAGCGGCAGTGAATGATTGTCTTATGAGGATTCAATTGGAAAAATTGGTTCATCCTCATCTTGTGGCAATGATTAACTGGAGCTACTACCTATACTCGTATCATCTACAATTACATTAATGGATTCCATAATTGTTTTGGTTTGATAATTAAAAACCCAAAAATCCATACTATTTTGGGAATAACCAAGAAATATTCCTTTCTCTCCTCGGGTGTCAAATTTTAAAAGTTGTTCTCTGTCTTTACAGACATAACAAATACTCCTGAAGGTTTTAAAATGTTTTAAGTTTGGCTTTTTGTGGAACAAAATTTCATAAGCAGTTTGTTTGGAATTTTTCCTAAGGTATACACAATTAATGATATGACATGCGACTTGAACGGCTTCTACCCAAAAATATCTAGGAAGACATTTAGCGGGTAGCATAAGCCTAGCCATTTGTTGTAAAGTTCTATTCTTACGTTTAGCGATCCCATTTTTCTAGGGTATTTTGGGAGAACTAAACTCCTGTTTATAGCCATTGGCTACACGGTATTCAGTAACACCAGAGTCTTTGAAATCTCCACATCTATCACTTTTAATACGACTTACTTGGGCATCCTTCTCATTCTCTATTTCGAAAGGATTTTTAAGAATTCATCGAAGGTATCTGATTTTTGTTTCATAAAAGTAAGACAAGTACAACGCGTATAGTTTTGTACTATAACAAGGGTATGTCTACTACCACATAGACTAACAGCCCTTGAGGGACCCACGAGGTGCATACGGATAAGTTCTAAAGGTTTTGTGGTTAATACATCCTTAACTTTCTTATGAGGGTATTTACTTATTTTCCCTTCCTGACATGGTACAAATACCAGATTGAAAGAATTTTTTATTTTGGTTAAACCTCAAACTATTTCTTGGGATCCTAATCTTCTAAGATTATCAAAATTCGTATGTCCCAATCTATTGTGCCAAAGGTCAGAATCCTCTAATCTTGAAACATGGAAATAAGGAGACTTGGGAATTACTATGTAACTATTTTCCTGAGTTATGTTTCCTGTCAATATACAAATTCCTTTTTCATTAATAATTTCACAATCATTCTTTTAAAAGAAATAGTATGGTTGGAGTCACATAATTGAGATATACTTAAGAGATTAGCTTTAAGGCCTCTGACTAAGAGTACATCATCTATATTAGGAACCCACTCTCACTCACTTTTCCCTTACCTATGATCTAAGATAAAACACCATCTCCAAACATGACACTACCTCCTAAGAAGTTTGTCTTATTTTTTAATTTGGTTTCCTCCCCGGTCATACGTTTAGAACATCCGGAGTCTAAATACCATCCACTTGAAGTGATTTCTGCCTTTAAAGCAGAAATGACAATGTTGCACTTGAGATGGGTTAATAGATCATCTTTTCTAATCCAAGTTGGCCTAGTTTTAAAAGTTTTGTGGCCTTTTGATCTAGAAAAGGTTCGTGGGGTCTTTGTAAATGAATTTTTATTAGTTTTGGACCCTCCCTTTTTCTTTTTATAGCTATAGTTTTTTGTGACCTGTCTAGGAGAACATAAGTATTTCTTCCCTTTTTAGAGTAGTTAATGTAGGTGGGTGTGTATATCCTTTTCTGAAAACATTCTTCCAAAGTGTGGCCAAAGACGTCGCATTAAGAACAATAGTGAGGGGTGTTAGTCTTGAATTTATTACTAATTCCCTTAAAGATGGCATTTGCTCTATTTGGTATGGTCGTCCAATTTTCATTGGTTTTAAGTTTTTATCTTTGGTCCCTAATGGGTAGACAAAAATATTTGGCATGACCATTTGAATTAGACTGTTGATTGTTCTGACCATGTATTGGTTGCTTGACATTGAGACTAGATTCCCCTTTTTGAACAGTTTGACAAGTTTGTCCTTGTTTGATAAAAGTAACATTTTTAAGAGAAGCTTTGGTCTTACTGAAGTGCACTATTTCTCCAAAACCTAGGCTAGACTTATCTTTAGAGTCAAATTTGCTTCCAATAATAATTTCCTCATAAGATTTACTTGGGTTTCAAAGTGTTGACATTTTTTAAACACATTTGAGAGGTTTTCTTATACTCTTCTAGTTTAATAAGGGTTGCCTTATATGTTTGTTCAAACTCATGATTTTTTTAGACAAGTCTTTTTTTTAAGGTAAATTCTTAAATCTGAGTCTCATGAGCAATACACTGGGCAGTATAATCTTCAGTATTCTTCCTAATGGTTTGGTTAAGTAAATCGATACGCTCAGTTAATGATTTTATCTTTTTTTTCAAGACGAGCACTCTTCTTAACCAATTTCATATATAACTCATGTAAATCAGGCAAATCATCGTCAGACACTCTAAGCTTGTTATGTGATGTGTTCCCTAACACATTCCTTAGTTCTTTTGGACTAATTCACAAAGTCAATTTTTCGGCAGTATTAACACTTTGACTCACACTTAGATTACTCTCAACAATCGAAGGAGCAGTATTATCATCAACATTAATAGGAAACACAGATTCGTGAGTAGGTAATCATTCATAATCATCATTATATACAATTTTAGCAAAAAAAGGACATGCAATATTCATCATTCTGTGTTGACTCAGTTTCATCTTCATCAGAATAACTAGAGTCGTCCCACGTTTTACACACATTAGCCTTGTTGTTGCTAAAATTATTTGGACATTTACTAGCATAATGTCCCATTTTACCACATCTATGACATTTAACATCTTTCAGGTATATCTTAGGTCTGTTACTGTCGTAGGTCCTTTTATTGTCATGTGTGTGTTTGGCATTGTCTCTGTCATGATGTCTGCGATTTTTCCTTCCTTGATAATTAGACTTGCCTTGTTTAGAGGCTACAATATTTCTTAATTTCAAAATATTTTTGAAATGCTTTCTCATAAGAGCTATTGGATTGCCAAGGTCATCCAAATAATAGTCATCAGCACAGTAAGGATCAAAGTGGAAGGACTTATTTTATGAACACACGTTTTAGATAAAAACACAACATTAGAACTAGAAGGTTTCTTGTTATGTCTGGTCAGTTAGTCCTTGAAGTCTAACTCTAATTCTGCAGTCCTTAGTTTACTACTTAGAAATTCTCGAGTCATTTTACGGTCATCTTTTTCTTCGATGGCATATCTTTTATAGTAAAATTTGGAAGACACTGACCTAAGAGTTTTTTGAACAACTTGCTTTCTACTATAGGTTATATAATTTGCATGAAGTTTTGTGAAAATAGCAGTTAACCTGATGCAGAAATTGTCAAAGGATTTATTATCATCCATTATCAGGTTGTTGTATTGTTGGACTGGCATTTCAGGTTTTCCTGCCTTAACTCTATCATCACCTTCATGAGCAGTGACAAGAGTGTCCTATGCCTCTTTAGAAGTTGAACATATGGATATTCTTTTGAATTCGTGTTCATTAATGGGAATAAATATGGCATTCTTGCCTATGTTATTATCTAGGGATGCCTTTTTCACTTCCTTAGTAAATTCACTAAGAAGTTTCTTAAACCTTTTTGGATTAGTTTTAGAGATAGACTTAGTAGGATATCCGTACCCTCTTTCCATTATTTTCCGTACATCATCACCAAGGGTTCCTTAAATGAAAGCAATCATTCGTACTTTCAAGTATGAAAAGTTGTTTCCATTAAAGAGTGGTGGTTTGGAGAGGTTACCAAACTTCTCAAAACCTTCTTCTATATACAGAATTTTTGAATGAAGTTTCAAAAATAATTTCGAAAGTTCATGGTTCACAAAATATGGTCCTGGTCTGATACCACTTGAAAAACTTGTTTACTAGATTAATAACAAAATGATATAAGTTGAGTAATTTTCGAATAAAATTTTGGACGAAACTATTTTCGAATAACAGCACAAGATGTGTTCAAAATTGTTTTTTGGATATGTAGTTTAGATTTGGTAGTTGATTACCTAAGGTTTAAGAAATTAAAAACCATCTAGTAATTCCAACATGAAGTACCAATCATGACAGAAAATAATAACATTAAAAGTAAATAACATAGGAATTTTAACGTGGTAAAACCCTTAATCAAGGGAAACATTACGGTGCCCTATACGACACAAAATAAAAATACCCTAAAATTAAGAATCAAGTTATCGCACTTAAGCAAACACATAAAGATCCTAAATCTAACTTCAGAGTTATGCTTACATGAGTTACTCCACTCCTAAGGTTTTCTGACTAGAAATGATATTTTCTTACTGCTTCTTTGCCTTTTCCTTGACCTCATTTTCTTTATATTCTGATTCCTTCAACTCTAACAAATTCCAAGTTTCTCAAACAGAACCAATATGACTAAGTGTTTGAGTGTGAGAATGTGTATGTGAGGTGTAATAAATGCATATTTATGCAAATCACCCTCTCAAAGTATTTATACAGACAAGTTCCTATGAATCAATAAGTTCTATATGACATCCAAAGTCTGAATCAACTTATTTTGTTAAATAAACTTCTTATCAAGATCAGATATGAAAAACAAACTTGCTTTTAAAACTTGCCAAGTTCCTATGTGTCTCGGTTTATTTTTATACAAGTTTATATCAAAAAATTGGAAATATGATTCAAAAGACACAAACATATTAATGATCTGACTTAATCTTGAAGAAACATAAGGTTATTTTTTAAAATATTTTGAAACATAATGGATCTAAAATAACATATCCAAAAAAGAGAATAAAAAATAAGCGTGTGAAATTATCTTTTAGAAAATCTCAAGTTTCAACAGTGAAACTCGATATTTTCTTAAAGATGTGTTATAAGAGAAACTTATGTTTGAAGAGCTCTTCAAATATCGAACAAACCCAACACCAATCTAACAGAAACCCTAAAATGTACCTAACTCTCAAGGTTTAGGTTTCTGATGTATGAAATGATGAAGGTTATGGTGTTTGGGTGAAGGGAAGATTAGGGTTTCTTCTCTCTCTCTCTTCTTTCTTTTCTTTCCTCTCTCTCTCTCTCTTCTCCCTTCTATCTCTACTATCTATTTTTAGCTCTGTTTGGATGAAAGCCAAAAGTCTCAAATTACTGAGACTTAATGGGTTTTTATAGTATCTGTGGAAGGATCTCGAATGACTGGGCAATCCTACGACTGAGATTGAGTTTGACTCATTGACTGCCAATTTAATGGTCTAAATGAGCAGTACTAACAACGTAATCTCATTGGTTAAACATGTAACACTGGGATTGCAAATAAACACATGCAGTCCATTGATAAAGATCATCCAGGGGCTGAGATTAAACAAGGGGCATGTGTCTTGTAGAAAACACAAACTAACAAACTCAGGAGGTAACACGTGTAGGGTAGAAAAGGGTTAGAAAATGCGTGTTTCCAAAATAATTACAAACTCCCCCAAAAGTCTCTAGCGCTTTGAGATCCCACCCAAGATAACTTCTACTGAATTAAAACACTTTATAAAATACAACTTATAACCCCAACACTTTGAAAAACCAAATTTTAATAATTCTAAAAATTATTTAAAATGTTTTTAAAATGTTGTTAATGAATTAAATTGATTTAAAAAATAGTTAAAGTGTATAAAAACACATATGCACATATGAGTAAAATATATGCAGTGCAAGTGTCCTAAAGTGGTTTAAGGTAGAATCAACTTTGCTTTAGGTTGATCTTGAGTTTTTCTTGGACTAGATTTCTTCATTCATTCTTGAACCTTTGTGAGATGGAGCAACTCATAAAAACTAACCTACTTTGTCTTAATATCCAAATTAGTTGGAACTCCTATATATATAGACTCAAGTATGAAATATATAGTGTGTTCTCACTTATATGTGTTTATGCTATTTGTTTTATTAAACATACCTACTCGTAAGTGCTACAGTAGTAGGTTGCGCATAGTGGGTAGTCCATCATGGCTTTGACTAACAGGTGTTAGGTTGATTCCCCAAGTTATAATATTATTGTATGGAAACTATCCGTATGTGAGAATAGGTGTTGGTTTCAAAATTAGTGGTAAGATTCCAACCAAGTTGATCGGTATGAGGCATGATGCATAAAGCTGGATAACACATGAAAGATGCATCCGCGATGTCTCATCTCTAGGGATGTTGTTATATGTATATAGTGAGTGACATATACATGTGTTTTATACGTTATAGTCTATATATTTATTTATATATCACGACTGTAGTTATCTTATGTTTATTACATAATTATTTAATTATGGAATGTGTGTTATTAAAACATTGTTTACGAACGTATATCTAGTTATAATGATAGTTATACATAGCTAATAGAGAGTATTGGACATAATGCATAAAATCGAATTTGTTTCACTATTGGGTCAACCCGCACCTAGCCAAGGAGTTAAAAGGGGAGGGGGAAAGTCTAGTTTTATTATTTTGAAAAAGCCCCCATTAACACCATTTTTTAAAGTCAAAATTACTTGTTTTATTTTAGGAAATAAATGACCACTTTAAGTAATTAAGTTAAAAAACAAGACTCACTTGCAAAAATTCGTTTAATCCCATAATGCTAAAAAAGTAAGGATATAATGATAGTTGTCTCTCACTTATTACATAAGATGGCCAAAGGCCTGAATAAAAGGATTTATTATAATCTAACCTAATGTTTCATGAAACAAGTTCAAATAATGGTAAACCTTCTAACGAAGATTACTATCCTCGTGGAGCTTATTGGCGTCTTTGCCAACGTCCCTACTCGATGTGCTCCGCGTGGGTGGTTTTTCTAGCATAAACAACAAGGGTCACGCGAATTCTCAACAGGGTGGATAATACTAAGCTATACAATTTCTACCAAAATACTATGCATATAATCATGTATTTTAAAAAATTTCAAAAACTTTTAACCATATAGCTAGTATTAATGCAACTACTATGCAATGCACCCGAGCAATGTGTCCATACTCACACTTAACCATTTCATACCACCATTTACTGGGTTTAGGGACTATTTATTCACTGGTAGCCTTTTTATTAGGTTATCATACACTTTCATTACATACAACCATATACATTTAATTTTCATTATATTTTCTCAGAATCCTCCAAATATTATCATACTTTAATGGGCTCCACAGCACCGGCTATGCGACCAAAAGCTCTTGCTATTGATTTCAGGTATTTCACCAAGGGCTCCGGGCCCTTCTTATCTATTTTTAGATTTCATCCAAGACAAAAATTAATGTGTTTTGTCATTTATAGTAATATCCACATAATTCCTTTAATTTCTCTGTTTTAATACCATTGCGTTCATTTCTGTGCTTTTCACAAAATTGACCCCCGAGTTCAAATGAAGTCCATCCATTAGGTTCGTCTAATTTTGTCAAAATTAACCCTTTTTCCCTTTTTGTGCCAAAACCTTGTGAAAATAATATTTCTTCCATCATGGCACCATAAATCGTCATTTTGTGTTTCACAATCGCTATTCATGATTATATATCATAAAATCTTTGAAAATCATGCATTATCATTTTCTCTAAGAAAATACAATCTGTTGATATTTCTTTTCAAGAAACATATTTAATGTTGTGAAGAACATTTTACGATAATGTCCATTTCACCTTTATACCCCACTTTTGCATTAAATGTAATTTCTTCAAATCTTACAACATTTTTGAGACACCCCGCCTAATAAAATATCCAGTGATCAGTTCTATACCAAATTGAAACTGGAATTTCGGTTGGATCATCCTTAGCATCACTGTCGAAAACTTTTTAAAACTTACTAACCACCTAGTATTCCAAAAGCTTGTGCTAATTTTAACTTTTTACTTACACAAAACAGTACATGCAAAAATAATTATAAACCATTCACACAACTGAATAAAACTCAACTGAATAATTATTTTAACAATTTGTCGAATAAACCACCGTCCACTAAAGTGAAATAATCCAATACAAATATCCAACAATGGAATAAACTAATCTGAAACTGAACTGAAAGTTTGGGCGACATGCCCTAAATAAAACTGAAACTGATACAAGATTCCTACTCTAGGAATGAAAGAATTATGTGTCTAATCTAAACTCCTGTTGGGCTACATGCCCTAAATAAAACTGTAGTAATTTAAGATGCATGAAAGCGCTTCATATTTAAGTTAGTGTCGCACTACCTTGTGGACATTCTCACCCCTCCACTATTGTGCACACCTACCGGTTACCTTAACCCCACCTAGTTGTACTACCCCGTCCAACTACTCCTAGTATAACCATCCTTGCCATACTACTCTAACCCGAGTATAATGATTCTTGAATTATAAGTTATCTCACAATTAACTTAATTAATTCCTCTTAAATAGTAGCATATAACCGTGTCACAAGTTATATAAAGTAAATACATCACACACTTATCATTACCCGTATATAATATTTACTACCATAATATACCTACCTTTACCCCAATAACCACACATATCACATACGTATATCCATCCCTTCGATTATACCCTCGCCGGATGATTCCCTCTAAAATGCTATCTCACTAGGTGTGCTCACAAAAACCTAGTTTCTCCAAGTTGGAATCGCTCACCACCGTGGCCCAAAATATAAACGTAGTGGAGGCGGTAATATTCCTTCCCTGAAAGTGAGATAATCCCTCACCCATATGTACCAGACGCTATGAAGTAGGGATATACTCGCTCTACTCCTCAAGCTAGGGGATTCACCCACACCGCGCAACCTCCCTTGATAGCACTAGAGTATATAAATTAAATAATATCTAGTCACTGATATTTAATATCACACACAATATATACACGTATATATATACTATCACTACACCGTATATATGTACTATCACTACACCGTATATATATAATATAAACCCCGGCTTTATCCTGTACTCAGAATCCTGTACAGTGCCTGTAATTTAATATCATACACAATATATACACGTATATATATACTATCACTATATCGTATATATATAACATAAACCCCGGGTTTACCGTGTACTCAAAATCCCGTACACTGCCTGTAATAACCTGAGTCTGTGGCCCGACTCAACGTAATTAATTTTCTCACTTAATAATTTATCGTCTTCCAGAGTCTATGGTCCGACTGTAATATTTTTAACTCACACCTCAATTTATATAATACTTTCCCCGAGTCTGTTGTCCGACTCTAATTAAATTAACTAACACACATATTAATTTAATACCTCCCCAAGTCTATCGTCCGACTTTAATTAAATTAACTAACACACATATTAATTTAATACCTCCCCAAGTCTATCATCCGACTCTAATTAAATTAATTAGCCTATCCATTAATTTAATACCGATCAGAGTCTGTGGTCCGACTCCCAGTTAATTAATTCACACATCAATTAATTTACACCAATCCGAGTCTATGGTCCGACTCTAATATAATTAATTAACATACTTATTAATTCAATACCTCCCTGAGTCTACAATCCGACTCTAATTAAATTAATTATCACCTATTAATTTAATCCTACCCGAGTCTACAATCTGACTCTAATATAATTAATTAACACACTTATTAATTCAACACCTCTTGAGTCTACAATCCGACTCTAATTAAATTAATTATCACATATTAATTTAATCGTACCTGAGTCTACAATCCAACTCCAAATTAATTACCCACTCTCAATAATTAATTTAATACTTTGGTGTCACTTAACCAACATACCCGGACTCGCTCACTTGGTCCATTTTACCTCTCATTATTTCATTCTCACATTTTCGCCCATAATGTGTCGCACATTCATCTCCATAATTTCCCAATTATATTTACCTATAATTACCAAAATAACTGGACTCGCCCACTTGGTCCATAATTAAATTAAATATGTTTCACCCAAAAATTTCACTTTAAGTCCCAACTCTTCACTTAAATGGGCAATTCCTAATAGCTATCTTTTGAGCCACTAGCTATTAAACTTTTTATAATTTTTCACCCATTAGAAATTATACCCAAAATCCAAACAAAAAATGAGGCATATATATCAACCGACCTAACCTGCCTGAATTTCCCCATCGTCGATCGATCGATAGCCCTCGATCGATCGATCGATCGTCCCCTGACATCCCTTATTCCCCATGAAAATTTCCACCATTGATGAGCTTTAAAGCTCTGATTTTCCCTTCCATCGTTGACCAAACATAACATAACCTTTGAACTCCTTGATTAAACTAATTTATAATAGGGATAAAACAAAAACTACCCTTTATCCCCACCACAATTCATTGACTCACGAATTGGGTTTATCCATAAATTTTCATGAACTTTGTTCTAAAATCCCAGTTTCAGATTTAAATATTATCCTTCTATATTCCAGGTTTCTTATTCAAATCAAATACCTATGCTCAGAGATATACAACACAACAAATTCCCACTTTGAATCTCATTCAATAGTTTCCATGAACAAAAACCCCATTTTTTTTGTACACATTTATCCCCAAAACGGATTTTGATTTACACATCACTATGATATGAATTCATTATCATCAATTTAGAAATCCTAACAATTAACCACTTTCCTAAAATCGTTCGTAGGGTCTGATTCCGTTGGTGTACATAATTGTTGATGTAGAACACCCC
Source organism: Sambucus nigra (assembly GCA_949130495.1). NCBI lineage: Eukaryota > Viridiplantae > Streptophyta > Magnoliopsida > Dipsacales > Adoxaceae > Sambucus > Sambucus nigra. Next base: position 673,023,699 of record OX422215.1, read on the forward strand.
AAATTATCCCCTTAATTTGGCTCCAAAAGATCCCCAAATTGGCTTATTGATTAGCTTCCTCTAATCCTCTCCCAAACCCTAGGTCTAGGATTTTCTATCTGTCATTCCTATTCTCTCAATTAGGTTAAAAATACTAAATCCCGTTTTTAGCTATCTGGGCGTAATTAAAATGACCCAACTCACCCCGTGTGGGCCCAACTATACCCAAAAATACCCCGAGACCCAATTACTACCACCAGGTACTCTTTTCTGACTATCTCGAACCATCCGGATGAAATCGCGCACTCAGAATTGCCATCTGAAATACTTTTTGACATTTCCAAATTTCGACCTCAAAATGCGACACATTTCTTCGAACAATTAAACTTTAAAGTCGCCAATTATAATTAATTCGGCTCACTCAAATAAATTCTCCAACTTATGAATTTAAGTTTCTCCAATTTAAATATTTTTATAACTCCCAAAAATAAGTAAATATTAAATCCTCAAAATTACGGGGTGTTACGTACTCCCCCACTTACAAAGGAATTTCGTCCTCAAAATTAAGATGAGCGTAATGTTCTAAGCTTCGCATATTACCCTCTAGTCATGTGACTCCAAGCCCGCTATATCTTTCCCATCCGCTTCTAATGATACGTTACACAAGTATGCATTTAGATTACCCAGGGCGCCCATACACCATATACACGTGCTTAACTGCACAAAATTTGCCTTAATTAACCCGGGTGCCCATACACCATATCCCCGCGCTCTATTGCACAAAATTTACCCGACTATGTTAGTCGCAACTCGTAATATAACTTCGAACCCGTAGTCATATCACACACACACACACACACACACACACACACACACACACACACACATATATATATATATATATACTGCCCGGGTACCTAACCCATGTACTCACGTCCAAACATCTTTCCACAAAATACTTGTCTCTCAACACAAAAGTATATAGGCTTACCCTTATGCTACCAAAAACAACATAAAATACCACGCCCTTACTATCACTAGTCCTTGCGCAAAATAAACCCCGAGCTATCTCTCTTTGCTCAAAAATAAATCTAACCACCCTCATTTACTTCAGTAAACAACTCCACTTACCGGGATAAAATGTGAGAACACAAAACCTCACTATGTGCTATCGCACCACGCAATACAACATATATATCCACATATATATAGGCTATACGCCCTCTCCGGTGATACCTAGTACCAACCATAACGTGGTGTTGCGAACACCAAAATTTTACACCAGTATTAAATTCCATCGCTATCCAGTCGATATTTAGGAAATATTATAAACCCTACTCCCATAATTCTTGAAAGTAGTAATTCCTCTCATAATTCAAACCTTCACTCAGTGTACACCTTCACTCTCCCGTGAAGAACACCACAGAACTTCGCTACCCCACGGAAAGTTTATCCACATACTATGGCTGCTACAGCCAACGCACCCACTAAATTTGACTCACCTGTGAACTCTAGTGAAAAATAAGTCTTATATTATGACATCCTCTTTGTCACTCAAAAATATACCCCACGCCCATAGCGTAAAAATAATTACCTCCATACTCCAGCTGTAACAGCTAATCCTCGAGTTTCGGAGCATCTTCTCCCTTCCTGAATGCGCCCATGACTTGCCTTAGTGGCTATACATCCAGGACCTCATCCTGTAGTTGACCCCTGCCTCGCTTAAGACTAACTCTATTCAAGTTTCTTTCTTTTCCCACAAATAAAACATCTTCTAATACATTCACCCTGCCACTGGTCCCTTCTATGCCGACCTTGTTGGAATTCCTGGCCATCCTGCCAATAGCCTCCAGTTCTAAATCGTTTGGCATGATTTCCCTATCGAAAATCCATCCCCTGATCTCCCCCAGTCTGCTGCTGGGATACCCCCCGGTATTGTTCCCTCCTGCCTTATCCGACTGGCTAGTTCCTACTCCCCTCCCGCTTCCTTTCACGTGGAAGCGATATTCCTGACAGTGCCGGAGTTCTGTGTTATCGACATCAGTATAACCCAGTAATGCGAAATTACCCATTAAATGTTGTTTGATTCTCCAGACTAACCCATCCATAAACCTGGCTTTTTTTGTCTCTTCATTTCTCACCTCATTCGGTACAAAATTTTCTAACCGAGTGAATTATTCCTCGTAATCGACCACTGAATGGTCTTCCCGAGTCACCTCTCTAAATTTCCTCCTCATTTCGGTCTCAACCGCTTGAGGAAAATACTTACGGTCGAACCTCACCCAAAACTTTGTAATAGCTAGTTTGCCACTTTCCTTACTGTGGTGATCAACGCCCACCACTGTAGCACTGCTCCCACTAAACTAAAAGTGGTTAGCATTTTCTTCCACACTTCATCTCAATCTCCCATGCATAGGTGACGTTGGATATCTCTCTTCCTCGGCACGCTAGCACTATATCTAAACCCCCTCGCAACTCTGGTGGGTTCCAACTAAAAATAACCCCTCTTTCTTATTTCCACCCCGATGACTCCGCGTGAGTCTGAAAGTTCGACACCACTAACACTTGTGGCTGATCCCGTGGAAAGTACCCTGCCATTGCGACCACCGTCGTTTCAACTACCCGCGCCACTTGTTCAGTTACCTGTGCTGCCAAAACCATCTCTGGCAGTTGCTGCGGTAACTCTTGCTCATGACGAGCCTCCCTCGTCTCATTTCCCCCTACTGCCCTAGCTGCTCTCTCTCTCTCTCTCCTGGGCATCATCTGGAATGAGAATCAAATCGTATGAGTTCACTCTCAAATACAAATCTGGCAGAAGAATGTATATGCACTTACGTATGAGAATACAAAAATCCTATAATAGGGCTCTATATCAAAGATTGCTAAGCTGAAACATGAAAAGCTGCACAGATCCTAAAGATACTAGAACCTGATGCTCTGATACCATCTGTGACACCCCATCAAATAAAATACCCGGTGATCAGTCCTATACCAAATTAAAATAGGAATCTCAGTAGCATTATCCTTAGCATCACTGTCGAAAACTTTTTAAAACTTACGAACCACCTAGTATTGCAAAAGCTGGTGCCAATTTTAACTTTATAATTACACGAAATAGTACATGCGGAAATAAATATAAACCATTCACACAACTGAATAATTAATTAAACAATTTTCCGAATAAACCACCGGCCACCAAAGTGAAATAATCCAATGCAAATATCCAACACCGGAATAAACTAATCTGAAACTGAACTGAAAGTCTGGGCGACATGCCCTAAATAAATGATGCGTCTAATCCAAACTCCTACTAGCATCCACATATGCCGCAGCTCCGTGTCCCTGGAATAGAATATCTATCCTGGCGTCCCTGTGGCTGGACACCTAAAAGGTTTTGAAAATTGTTTTATAGCAAGGGTTAGAACCCAAAACATTTAGAAAATATTTAGCAAGTCAATTTACTGCAGTAATTTAAAGTGCATGAATGCGCTTCATATTTATGTTAGTGTCGCACTCCCTTGTGGACATTCTCACGCCTCCACTATTGTGCACACCTACCGGTTACCTTAACCCCACCAAGTTGTACTACCCCGTCCAACTAGTCCGGGTATAACCATCCTTGCCATACTACTCTAACCCGAGTATAATGATTCTTGAATTATAAGTTATCTCACAATTAACATAATTAATTCCTCTTAAATAGTAGCATATAACCGTGTCACAAGTTATATAAAGTAAATACATCACACACTGTATTATTACTCGTATATAATATTTACTTCCATAATATACATACCTTTACCACAATATCCACAAATATCACATACGTATATCCATCCCTTCGAGTATACCCTCGCCGGATGATTCCCTCTAAAATGCTATCACACTAGGTGTGCTCACAAAAACCTAGTTTCCCCAAGTTGGAATCGCTCACCAACATGGCCCAAAATATAAACGTAGTGGAGGCGGTCATATTACTTTCTTGAAAGTGAGATAATCCCTCACCCATATATACCAAACGCTATGACCTGGGGATATACTCGCCCTACTCCTCAAGCTAGTGGATTCACCCACACCGTGCAACCTCCCTTGATAGCACTAGAGTATATAAATTAAATAATATATAGTCATTGATATTTAATATCACACACAATATATACACGTATATATATATACTATCACTACACCGTATATCTATAATATAAACCCCAACTTTACGGTGTACTCAAAATCTCGTATAGTGCCGATAATTTAATATCACACACAATATATACACGTATATATATACTACCACTATACCGTATATATATATAACATAAACCCCGGGTTTACCGTGTACTCAAAATCCCGTACACTGCCTGTAATTTCCTGATTTTGTGGCCCGACTCAACGTAATTAATTTTCTCACTTAATAATTTATCGTCTTCCTGAGTCTATGGTCCGACTGTAATATTTTTAACTCACACCTCAATTTATATAATACTATCCCCGAGTCTATGGTCCGACTCTAATTAAATTAACTAACACACATATTAATTTAATACCTCCCCGAGTCTATAGTCCGACTTTAATTAAATTAACTAACACACATATTAATTTAATACCTCCCCGAGTCTATCGTCCAACTCTAATTAAATCAATTAACCTACCCATTAATTTAATACCGATCCGAGTCTATGGTGCGACTCCCAGTTAATTAATTCACACATCAATTAATTTACACCAATCCGAGTCTATGGTCCGACTCTAATATAATTAATTAACACACTTATTAATTTAATACCTACCTGAGTCTACAATCCGACTCTAATTAAATTAATTATCACCTATTAATTTAATCCTACCCGAGTCTACAACCCGACTCTAATATAATTAATTAACACACTTATTAATCCAACACCTCCCTGAGTCTACAATCCGACTCTAATTAAATTAATTATCACGTATTGATTTAATCTTACCAGAGTCTACAATCCGACTCCAAATTAACTACCCTCTCTCAATAATTAATTTAATACTTTGGTGTCACTTAACCAACATACCCGGACTCGCTCACTTGGTCCATTTTACCTCTCATTATTTCATTCTCACATTTTCTCCCACAATGGTTTGCACATTCATCTCCATAATTTCCCAATTATATTTACCTATAATTACCAGCATTCCCGGACTCTCCCACTTGGTCCATAATTAAATTGAATATGTTTCACCCAAAATTTTCACTTTAAGTCCCAACTCTTAACTTAAATGGGTAATTCCTAATAGCTATCTTTTGAGCCACTAGCTATTAAACTTTTTATAATTTTTCACCCATTAGAAATTATACCCAAAATCCAAATAGAAAATGAGGCATATATAACAACCAACCTGACCTACCAGAATTTAGCCATCGTCGATCGATCGATAGCCCTCGATCAATCGATCGATCTTCCCCTGGCAGCCCTTCTTCCCCATGAAAATTTCCACCATTGACGAGCTTTCAAGCTCAGATTTTCCCTTCCATCGTTGACCAAACATAACACAGCCTTTGAACCCCTTGATTAAACTAATTTATAAAAGGAATACAACAACAACTACCCTTTATCCCCACCACAATTCATTGACTCACGAATTGGGTTTATCCATAAATTTTCATGAACTTTGTTCTAAAATCCCAGTTTTAGATTTAAATATTATCCTTTTATATTTTGGGTTTCTTATTCAAATCATATATCTATGCTCAGAGATATACAACACAACAAATTCTCACATTGAATCTCATCCAATAGTTTCCATGAACAAAACCCCAATTTTTTTGTACCCATTTATCCCCAAAACGGATTTTAATTTACACATCACTATGATATGAATTCATTATCATCAATTTAAAAATCAAAACAGTTAACCACTTTCCTAAAATCATTCGTAGGGTCTGATTCCGTTGGTGTAGAGAAATGTTGATGAAGAACACCCCAAATTATCCCCTTAATTTGGCTCCAAAAGATTCCTAAATTGGCTTCTTGATTAGCTTCCTCTAATCCTCTCCCAAACCCTAGGTTTAGGATTTTCTATATGCCATTCCTAGTCTCTCAATTAGGTTAAAAATACTAAATCCCATTTTTGGCCATCTGGGCGTAATTAAAATGGCCCAACTCACCCCGTATGGGCCCTACTATACCCAAAAATGCCCCGAGACCCAATTACTACTCCTGGGTACTCTTTTTTGACCATCTCGACCCATCCGGACGCAATCGCGCACTCAGAATTGCCATCCGAATTACTTTTTGACATTTTCAAATTTCGACCTCAAAATGCGACACACATTACTTCAGACAACTAAACTTTAAAGTCCCCAATTATAAATAATTCGGCTTACTCAAATGAATTCTCCAACTCATGAATTTAAGTTTCTCCAATTTAAATATTTTTATAACTCCCCAAAATAATTAAATATTAAATCCTCAAAATTACGGGGTGTTACAATTTTTAGGGTTAGTATTTCCATCTTTCTCATTTTAACAACAAACTCATTGTTAGTTTCTTATATCAAATCCATAATTCTTTTCCTTGTCATGCAATGATATATTAAGCATTTTGAGGGGTTTCAAGCCTAGAAACCTTTAATATGAAACTAAACATGATGATAGCATGGAAAATATATCTTCTTATTTGTTTTATAATTTTTCCATGATTAAAAAAAAAATTCTTCAAAAGGTATTTAATCTAGATTTTCATCAAAAATCCCATTTTTATAAGAAAACTTTCAAATAAACATACTAGAAAATATTTTACAAAATAAACTACTCTACCATGCATCTAATAGAATTTAAATCTAAAAAATGAAGGAAAACCCTACCTTAAGTTTTAAAGAGGGTAACAATGAGGAAGATGAAAAGAAAAGAACTAGACTCCAAGAATGCTCCAAAATTTCTCCAAAGCTAGATTGAAATCACGAACTTTCTCAACTCAACCTAACTTCTACAAAGCTTATAGTGGATGAATAATGCTTGGAAATGGGTGATATAGACTTTAAAATGATTGGGGAGGAAGGGGACGTCTTTAGAAATTTGTGGGAATAGTAAGTTAATCTAATAATGTGTGTTTAACGAGAGAGAGAGCTCTAAGAAAATGATGCAAGAATGCCCCTCTCTTATCTTTTTACTCTCATTTAAACCCCAATACTTGGCCCTTTACCCAATGATTAAACCCACATTTTACTCTAGGTCGTTGGGAGATCAACAACTCATTAAGTTTGATTCCCACGTCGCGACAACGGATTTAAATGTACAGAATTTCCAACCTTAGCACCGATCATTCAAAAACACAATGGACCTCATTCAAACAACATTCTCTCTCATTCGAACAAGAGATTTAAATAGGTACTGATGAGATAATATTGTGTGAGTTAAAAGGGACGAGAGATGTACCTTTTTTTAATGCAAAATAAACCCTCATTTGAATGACGGTGTACCTCATTCGAATGGGGCCATTACAATGAAATTCGAGTGAGCGAAGGAAATCAATCATTTCTTAGTTATTAAAAGGTCACTCGAACCTCATTCCAATAAATACTTAGAACGATAAATTCATCTCGTTCGAACGACTGCAAAAATCAAATATATTAACTTTAAGCCATAAAAACTCCAATTCAACATAAATAAAGACCATAATGATGGTTCAAATTTAATATTCACCGAAAATACTTAGTCTATGGCCCAAAGGCATACATGTTACAGGGAATAATGTACAGATATGGGTCACATATGTTATAATTTCCCCACCGTAAGACATTCTATCACCAAAATTAGAACAATAAATTTAAACAACGGGTTTCGAGTTCTTTTTACGCATCTCTGGCTCACACTACAAAGTTATGTCCTAACACCTTCAAACTCTTAAAGAAACATAACTAAAGGGATGACCTTATTATGCAAAGTTCTGTCTTCGCGGTCCAAAATGTACAAAAACTGCATTAAAAATATGACATCCTACTCCAACTCGAAATGGTTCCTCTCGATTACATGTCCGGGTTCGTGAAGTTACTTCTGCAATATGGAAATGTGGAACACATTATGAACATGGGAAAACCATGGGGGAATCACATAGAGATATAAAATATCTCAAATCCATTCTATTATTTCAAAGGGGACTATATACCAAGGGGAAAACTTTCCCTTATGATCGAACTGCTGGCTATCATCCCTGGATCTAACCTTTGGTAGCACATGGTTACTTACCTCAAACTCTCGAGGTATCTGCCAATTATTAACATAATTATTTTGTCGACTCTGAGCCATTTTGATCCTTTGCAAAACTACCTAAACCTTATCATTCATCTCCTTGATCGAGTCCAAATTAATATTATGCTTCTCACCTAACTCTACCCAACAACAAAGAGATATACATGACCTCCCATAAAGGTTCTTAAAGGGACCCATCTCAATGCCTTACTAATAATTATTATTATAGTAAAACGCTACCAACTATAGGTTCTACACCCAACTTCCCTTAAAATAGAGTGCATAAGCTCTCAACAAGTCTTCTAAGATCAAGATGGTTTATTCTGACTATCCTTGGTCTCGGGGTGATACGGTGTATTCATGTTCAACACAGTAGCTGATTTTTAGTGAAACTTCTTTCTGAAAAAAGATATTAGTTTTGAATATCTATTAAAGACAATCGAGAGCAATAACTATGAAGTCTAACTATCTCTCTTACTTAAAACATAGCTAACTTGTACATGTTGTCCATAACCTTAATCGATAAAAAGTGGGAAGACTTCGTGAGTCAATCCACTATAACCGATATCGCATCGTGACCACGCACAAGTTGTGGTAATGTCGTGACGAATTCCATCATGATATGATCCCACTTCCACTCAGCTATAGTTTGTGCTTACAGTAGCCATATCAGACTATTATGCTCAGGCTTCACCTACAGACAAGTGTAGAACTTTTCCACATACATTGCCACATTCCTATTCATACCAAACCACTAGAAATATTTACACGATTCTTATATATGTTCTTAGCACCTCGATGTATATGGAAGTGCAATTCATAGGCCTCCACCATCACATCATTCTAAAGATCATAATTTATTAGAACAATCAATTTGTCCTTATGTTTCCCATAAATATTCTTGCCCATAGAAAGAGTGTTGAACACCTCACCACTTTCAATAACGTATTAATAATGTGTAAACCCATCGCCACATGACTAAGCATCTATAACTTTCTACCAAATGAGTGTCCTAGACCCACACCACAAAAGTATGACCTATCATAACCCTACTAGACATGATGATCGAACATCTATAGATCATCGAGCATCTTTGATCCTTGACACTTTATCACTTCCAGAGTAAGTATGACTTTAAAATAAGAGCATCGGCCGCCACAACATTAGCCTTTCTGAGATGAAACTCTAAGGAAAAGTCATAGTCTTGCATCAATTTCATCCATCATCTCCAACAGAGATTGAGATCACACTGTGTGAAAATATACTGGAGGATCTTATGAGAAAAAAAAATTGAAATCATTCCCCGTACAGGTAATACCTCAAACACCACAATAACTAGCTAAATATCATGGGTGAGTAATTCCTCTAATGCATCTTTAATATATGGGATGCATAAAAGCGACTACCTGAATATTTTGCATTAGTCCGCGCTGAGTCCTAACCTGTAATAATGATAATGAAAGATCTAATCGTTCTTATCCTCTTCAATGATAAGAACGAGAGCCGAAATCAACCTAACCTTCAAATCTTGAGAGTCCGACCGATACCTCCCCAAACCATCCAAAGTGTACATCATTCCGAGTCAACATGGTGAGGGGTAATAAACCATTGAGAAGTCTTGCAAAAACCTACAGTAGTAACCATACAACCCAAAAAATTGTGCACTTCGATGACTATATTTGGCCTATTTTAACCCAGAACGCCCCCTACCTTAGAGGTGTCAATGGAAATTCCCTCTTTGGAAACCACATAGCAAAGGAACCTGACCTCATCCATCCATAATTTACACTTGATGAATTTGGCATACAATTCCTTCTCCTTAAGAACTTACAACATCATGTAAAGGTGATCACCGTGGTCTACATTTAATGATGGATAGAGCAATATATCATCCACAAAGACCCTAACAAACTTGTATAAGTAAGGGTGATTACGCTGTTCATCGAAGGGTATCACTAGAAACTCATAGTTCCCAGAGAGAGTATGAAACACTGTCTTAGGAATATACTCCTCTCGGACCGGTAACTGATGGTATTTTAACCGAAGGTTAATTTTGAGAACTTTCCTGCCCCACGCTAGTGGTCGAACAAGTTGTCAATATGAGTACTAGGTAATTTATTCTACACTGTTACCTGTGACACCTCGACTAATTAAATACCGGGTAGCTACTCCTTTATTAAATTAAATCAAAATGGCAAGTTGGCTCAGTTAATAGCATCACTGTCGAAAACATTTTAATTATTACTAACCACCTAGTATTTAAAATGTAATGTCAAATTTTAATTTAAGTCTGATTAACATGCAGTAAAAGATTTATGAAAGAGATAATGAAACCATTCACCATAACGAACAATAGAATAACCATCACATAATGTAAATTAAGTCTGGAGGAAAACTCCTCACTACAATCCCACAAACAGAAATAAATAACTGAATGCTGAATTAATTACATGCCAATTAATCTGAAAAACTGAAATAGAAAGTATCTCTAATAGAAATGGGCAACATGCCCTACAACTGAGGAAAGATTGAAATAAGAATCAATATGAATGAAGCGTCTACTAGCAAGACCTGTAACTTCCACAAACAGCTACAGTTCGTCACCTGAATGAGAATCCTAAGCATGGTGTCCTTGTGGCTGGGCACCTAAAATGGTTTTTACAAAAAGAAGATTTGAAAGCAAACGGGTCAGAGCCCGAATGTGGAGATATTTTAAAAACTGCAAGTGCTTTAATAACATTAAAACATTAAATGCAAAATACATGTTAGGACGAGCACTCACATGAAATTCTCACCTCTCGTCTAAATGTGCACTCCTAACGTAATTACCCATCTAAATGACATTAACACCTAGCTAAGTGACATCATATCTAGCTAGACTGTCGTAGGTTCTACCCTTTAATACTCAATTCCCATTATCATTATAACGATCTCAATTAAATAGGGGACTTACTTAAATTCGGGTTCTCAAATATACGCAATACAACTCATCACAATTTATCTTTTATATTATCCGTATTTATACACACAATTCCATATGAATGTTCCTATTTTATTAAGTGTATATTTCCCACAACATAAATATACAATATAAGCACCCCGAGGCTAAGCTGCGGTGCACACATACTCTGCTATCCATCCCAGTACATCACGTACATAAGGATCACACATTCCGAATCTCTCAGGAACGTTCTTAGATAACAACAATCACAAACAATGGAGGCGAACACAGTCACATCACATGGGTCACGCACATACCTACGCTCCCACGATCAGCAGACTTATTAACAACCCAATAAGTCCTTCTCTGACCTATATTCTCGAGGTACCAGTCTAAATCCCCCCCCCCCCCCCCCCCCGTAGGAGACACAAGGATTAGAGGGTCCTAAGAGAACGCAAACCTCCCGTGATAGCAAGTATGGTAGGTATGTCATACACATAATATCATATACCAATACTTAGTAAGCACAAATCTTAGTAATCACCGTAGTTTATTTGAGGTACATTTCTCATTCTCGTACCAACTTATAACGTAGCACATTTTACATATTTTCGGTTAATATACATTATTCAAACCACCAATAGATCTCACGTCGTAATAGACACTCACGTCCCATTCTATAATTTCCATTTGGTACAATTCACACTTCTATGTTTTACTCCTCATAATATCCCAAATGTCCCAAATATATCATTTGATCCTCAAGGAAATGTCATCTCTACATATGAACAAGGTTACAGGACTCTCGAAATCAAAACAGGCTAAAAAGCCTAAACTGTCAGCTCGTTAGAAGTCTCGTTCGTACGAGGCTGTTCGAACGAGAGTTCGTTCGTTCGAACGAACTAGGCCTTCTAACAACATCTCGTTCGAATGAAGGTATCGAACGGAATTTCTCCTCGTTAGAAGTCAGGGGTGAATTCATTAGAAGCTCGTTCGAATGAGCTCGTTCGAACGACCTGCGTAGGTCTTCTATCGAACGACCAGTTCCGAGCCCAGAATTTCTATATTCGTTTTTCACTAATTTCTACACCTCAAAACTCATCTAAACATCAAACCAACGATAGTTTAAGGTCTCTAATCATCCCTAACCGTACTTAGGTCACATACTAACATATTTTAAAGAATTAATTCATCCTAAACATCATTAAATCATCAAGTCTCTACACTTTTCCCTAAATTTTCAAGAACATAAACCCTAGAATTTTAAATCATCAATTAACCTAATTAAATCCGTTTTAATTTCATCCAATATCTAGTATCATCAGAATAATCATCTACCTACCATTCTACATGCAATTTCTCCTCAAGATTTCAAGTTCTAAGTTCCAAAATACATGGGTTTTCATATTACTCCAAGAACAAATAAATTTTATTAAATTCCTACGCATGGAAAAAGCATTCTCTGAAATGAAACAAAATTAAATCACTTGCCTTGTTTCTATCTCTGATTTTGATGACGATTTGATGAAGTTTACTTTCTCTTTCTGCAGAATTCTCCTCTTCTCTCTCTCTCCAAGCTTTTCTCCAATGGTGGCTAGGGTTTGCTTTTAGGAATGTTTTGAAACCTAATTCTAATAACCTACGTAGCCTATTAGGTTAATATGGGTTGGTTAGTGGTTTAGTGGGTAAAATCCATATCAGATATTAAATCCTAATTTTTGTCACTTTTAATTCCCAACAATACAAAATTACCAAACTACCCTTCTACGTTGCCGGTATGACCTAAAAATGCCCCGGGACCCAAACTAAACCCCCGGCTAGTGTTTTCTAACTATCTCGACCCTTCCGAACGCGTTGGCGCACTCAAAACGACCATATGGTTAATAGAATTTAAATTCACTTTTTAATTTACATAATAATATTCCTGACGCGACTGTCACACGCGTCCCATTCCCAATAAAATGTCCAAATTGTCGTATATCAATCTCACGACAAATTTCATCAATCAATATCCATATATCATCATATATACTCAATATAGTCAAATACCAACTCACATCTCGCTAGTATTTTATCCGGATTAATTCCCAATTAATTCACATTTAATTAATTAATCCCAAAGTAAATGTCACAAAAATACGGAGTATTTCATACTTCGCCCCTAATAACAGAATTTCGTCCCGAAATTCGGAACTAGAAAGTACCTGATAAGAACAATTCTGGATAACTTTCGCGCATCTCATCCTCGCGCTCCCATGTGGACTCCTCGACATTATGATGTCGCCACTGAACACGCATTAACGGAACTATCTTTGACCGCAGCTTTCGCTCACTTCGATCTAAAATAGCAATCGGCCCCTTCTCGTAGGAGCTATCAGGCTGGAGATCGATATCCTCCAAAGCAATGTGAGAATGAGCTAAATCATCTCTGAGATATTTCCTTAGCGAGGAAATGTGAAACACATCATGAATCCGGTTTAAATGCTCCGGTAACCCGAGTCAATACGCGACCGGTCCAATCCGCTCAATAATAGGAAATGACCCCACATACCTCGGTGCCAACATCCCCTTCTTCCCGAAATGCGTAATCCCCTTCATAGGAGATACTCTGAGTAAAACCTGGTCCCCCACTTGGAACTCTCTAAAGGATCTCTTCGCATCAACATAACTCTTCTGCCTGTCCAGAGCCACCTGAATGCGACTCCGAATCAACTGAATCCTTGCCGAAGTATCCTGAATCACTTTCGGCCCAAGTAGTTTGTTATCCCCCACCTCTAACCAACATGCTGGGGAACAACAAGGTCTATCGTACAACGCCTCAAATGGAGCCATGCCAATGGTGTACTGGTAGGAGTTGTTGTAAGCAAACTCCACCAATGGAAGGTACTGCTCCCATCCACCCCCAAAGTCAATAATGCACATGCGTAGCATATCTTCCAACATCTGATTTGTGCGCTCGGTTTTCCCATCGGTCTACGGATGATAAGCCGTACTCAACCGCGATTCCGTGCCCATGGCCTCCTGGAAACTCTCCCAAAACCGTGAAATAAATATCTTGTCTCTATCAGACACGATATTTAGGGGCACACCCTGAAGTCTCACTATCTCTGCAATAAAGAGCTGGGCATACTGTCCCGTAGTCTAGTCGGTCCTTACGAGTAGAAAATGAGTGACTTTGGACAACCTGTACACAATTACCCAAACGGAGTCGTGACCCCTCTGCGACGTAGGCAACCCCGTGATAAAATCCATGGATATGCTCTCCCACATCCACATCGGGACCTCCAACGGCTGTAGAAGTCCTGTCGATCTCTGATGATCCACTTTTACTAGCTGACAAGTGGCGCATTTCGAAACTTACACGACAATATCCCTCTTCATACTGCTCCACCAATACTGTCGCCTCATGCCCTGGTACAATTTGTCCCCACCGGGATGTACCGTGAACCATGAGCCGTGCGACTCTGCCATCACCTCGTGTCTCAATTCCTCCCCTTCCGAAACCACCAATCTCCCATTGAAGCGTAATCCCCCGTTTGAACCAATGGTATACGACTCGGCTCCCTCTTCTAGTAATCGAACTATCTGCTCCTGACAGAACGAGTCATTTGCTTGTGCCCGTACTACCTTTGTGACAATCTGCAGTGTAACGGTAATCACAGACATGAACGATCGGGCCACTGCATGGTGTCCTAATTCCTTCCATTTATCCTTCCACACCCCTGCCACTTCATCTACCGGCCTACGGCTCAACGCATTTGCTACCACGTTAGCCTTACTCGGGTGATACTGGATATCAAACTGGTAGTCTTTCACAAACTCAAGCCACCTCCTCTGCCGCATATTCAACTCCTTCTGTGTGAATAGGTACTGTAGGGAATTGTGGTCCGTGAATAGTTGATACTTCTCCCCCAAAAGGTAATGTCTCGAAATCCATAGGGCAAATACCACGGTCGCTAACTCCAAATCATGAGTGGGGTAATTCTTCTCGTGAGGCTTAAGCTTACGGGAAGCATAAGCTATGGACTGTCTCTCCTGCTGCAATACACCTCCAAGTCCTTGTAAAGACGCATCGGTGTAAACCAGATACTGAACTCTCGGTCTCGACAATGCTAACACAGGTGCTGAGGTCAACTTGTCCTTCAACTCATCAAATGTCAACTGACAGGCATCGCTCCAAATGAACGGCACACCCTTACGAGTCAGATGTGTCAAGGGACCTGCTATCTTCGAAAACCCCCAAATGAACCTCCTATAGTATCCTGCTAGGCCCAAGAAACTACGGATCTTAGTCAGTGTCATGGGCTATCCCCACTCCCTCACCGCGGATACCTTCCCCGGATCAACAGATATCCCCTAGTCGTAAATAATGTGTCCCAAACACTGCACCTCCTCCAGCCAAAATCCACACTTCTCAAACTTTGCATACAGCTCATTCTGACGCAACGTCTGCAAAACCTGCCTCAAATGCTCGGCGTGCTCCTCCTCTGTCTGGGAGTAAACCAGAATATCATCAATGAAGACAATGACAAACTGATCAAGGAACTCCCTGAATACCCTATTCATCAAGTCCATAAACACTGCTGGAGCGTTGGTCAAACCAAAAGGCATAACCCGAAACTCGTAGGAACCATATCTCGTTAAGAACGCAGTCTTCGAGACATCATCTTCCCTGATACGCAACTGATGGTATCCTGATCTCAAATCAATCTTCGAGAAGAAATAAGCTCCTCTCAACTGGTCGAATAGGTCATCGATTCGAGACAACGGGAACTTATTCCGTATCGTGACCTTGTTCAACTCCCGGTAGTCCACACACAATCTCAGTGAACCATCTATCTTCTTCACAAACAAGACTGGAGCTCCCCAAGGTGAGGTACTCCTGTGAATAAAACCCTGACCTAACAGCTGCTCTATCTGATCTTGTAGCTCTCGCATCTCTGTCGGAGCCATACGGTACGGTGCGCGTGCTATAGGTCTCGTATCTGGAAACAAGTCTATGACAAATTCTATCTCTCGACTGCGGGGTAGGCCTAGTATCTCCTGAAACACGTCCGAATACTCCCTGACAACCGGGATCGAATCTAAAGGAATCACAACCTCCTTGGAGGTGTCCTCCTCTATGTAATACAAATGAGCGGTCGAGACTCCCTCTGGGTGAGGCATCGCCACTACAAACATCTCTTGCCCCGGAATGGCAAAAACAATGCTCCCACTGAAGCAATCAATCATGGATCTATAAGCTACGAGCCAATCCATACCGATAATCACATCGTGCACATGCATATCTAATACCAACATGTCTGCAGGTAATACCAAACCACCAATCTCTACCCCTACTCCCCGGCATATAAAGAAAATAAGTGACCCACTCCCCAATGGTGAGTTTACACACGTCACTGTGCTCTCCGCTGTGGATAACAACCCTAAAGCCTTCGCAAAATGTGTATCTATAAAACAATGAGTTGCCCCTGTATCAAACAAAACCCGACCCATAGTGCCATGGATAGGAAACGTACCCTCAATCGTGGGTGGTGCCTGTGGAACTGCTACCTGGTGGATGTTATAGACACGTCCATACTGTAGTTGCCCCTGCTGAACTGGAGCTGCTGGGATGGGTGGCAATGCTGCCATCTGTGGCGGTGCGGGGAGAGCGGCGGGAAACATAGGCCTCTGCGGCTCCTAGTAAGCACCCTACTGCTGCTGCTGTGGGGCCCTGCCACTATCAGGACAATCCTGTCGTTTATGGACGGTCTTGCCACAAACATAGCACTTCCCTGGAATGTTCCCCCCTCTCTTCCCCTGCTGTCCCCGGCCCTGGTGGCCATTACCATTCCTCCCCTGGCCCTGCTGGCCCTGCTGGAGCTGCTGGCCATTCTGCCCCTGTTGGCCCTGATGGCCATTCGGACCCTGATGGCCCTGACGGAAACCTCCCTGTCCATGCCTGTAATTCCCTGATCTGAACCTCTTGTGGTCCCCCTGCTGGGAACCCTGCTCACCCTGCCTCTACCCGTAAACAGATTGTGCCCCACCGGCACTATGTCCTCCAGTCCTGCCCTGATGGCCGGACTCTCCCGATCTCTTGCCCTCAGCCATGTGAAAGCGGTGATCCTGGCAGTGTAACAGTGCAGCGTTAACCACATCAGAATAAGGGGCCAACGATAGGTTCCCCAACAAATGCTGACGGATCCTCCATGTCAACCCGTCTGTGAACTTCTCAATTTTTTTCTTCTCTGTCGGTATCTCATCCGGAACAATATTCAACAGATTCGTGAACTCGGCCTCATACTCGGCCACAGTCTTACCCTCCTGCTTCAGATTCATCAACTTCCTCCTCATTTTCGTGTGAACCGCTGACGGAAAGTACTTGCGGTCAAACCGCACCCAAAACTCCTGGATAGTGAGAGCATCTCTCTCCTCCACGGGGGTAATGGACTCGCACCACTACAGTGCAGATCCAACTAGATTGAAAGTAGCTAGCACCTGCTTCTGAACCTCCGTGCACTCATACATCCTCAAGTGCCGCTGTATATCCTTCCTCCACTGGCTCGAGACTACCACATCTGAGCTACCTGCAAACTCCGGTGGATGCGCTTTCTGAAAAGCATCACGTACACGTTCCCAAGCAGACGGGAATGCATTTGCCTGGACTGGCGCGACAACTGGCACCTGAGGTGGGGCCTGCTGAACTACTGCAAGTGCGGCATTTACCGCTTAGGCTACTATGGCTGCAACCTCAGCGGCGTTCATGATGCCCTGAACTGGAGCGGGCTATGGTTTGGGCGTTGCATCCCTGGGAACTCGTTGTGCACGTCGTTGAGGCATCTGAAACAAGAATAAAGTTTATAAACTTAAAATAGCTGAAGAACGAAGCATACACAAAAAGAGTACAACAGTCCTAAAATATAGGGCTCTACATCAAAGAAAACTTAGCGGAAACATAATTTCCGTACAGATCCTAAAGGACACTAGAACCTGATGCTCTGATACCACCTGTGACACCCCGACTAATTAAATACCGGGTAGCTACTCCTTTATTAAATTAAATGAAAATGCCAAGTTGGCTCAGTTAATAGCATCACTGTCGAAAACATTTTAATGATTACTAACCACCTAGTATTTAAAAAGTAATGTCAAATTTTAATTTAAGTCTGATTAACATGCAGTAAAAGATTTATGAAAGAGATAATGAAACCATTCACCATAACGAACAATAGAATAACCATCACACAATGTAAATTAAGTCTGGAGGAAAACTCCTCACTACAATCCCACAAACAGAAATAAATGACTGAATGCTGAAATAATTACATGCCAATTAATCTGAAAAACAGAAATAGAAAGTATCTCTAATAGAAATGGGAAACATGCCCTACAACTGAGGAAAGATTGAAATAAGAATCAATATGAATGAAGCGTCTACTAGCAAGCCCTGTAACTTCCACAAACAGCTACAACTCGTCACCTGAATGAGAATCCTAAGCATGGTGTCCTTGTGGCTGGGCACCTAAAATGGTTTTTACAAAAAGAAGATTTGAAAGCAAACGGGTCAGAGCCCGAATGTGGAGATATTTTAAAAACTGCAAGTGCTTTAATAACATTAAAACATTAAATGCAAAATACATGTTAGGACGAGCACTCACATGAAATTCTCACCTCTCATCTAAATGTGCACTCCTAACGTAATTACCCATCTAAATGACATTAACACCTAGCTAAGTGACATCATATCTAGCTAGACCGTCGTAGGTTCTACCCTTTAATACTCAATTCCCATTATCATTATAACGATCTCAATTAAATAGAGGACTTACTTAAATTCGGGTTCTCAAATATACGCAATACAACTCGTCACAATTTATCTTTTATATCATCCGTATTTGTACACACAATTCCATATGAAAGTTCCCATTTTATTAAGTGTATATTTTCCACAACATAAATATACAATATAAGCACCCCGAGGCTAAGCTGCGGTGCACACATACTATGCTATCCATCCCGGTACATCACGTACATAAGGATCACACATTCCTAATCTCTCAGGAACGTTCTCAGATAACAACAATCACAAACAATGGAGGCGAACACAGTCACATCACATGGGTCACGCACATACCTATGCTCCCACGATCAGCAGACTTATTAACATCCCAATAAGTCCTTCTCTGACCTATGTTCTCGAGGTACCAGTCTAAATCCCCCCCCCCATAGGAAACACAAGGATTAGAGGGTCCTAAGCGAACGCAAACCTCCCGTGATACCAAGTATGGTAGGTATGTCATACACATAATATCATATACCAATACTAAGTAAGCACAAATCTTAGTAATCACCGTAGTTTATTTGAGGTACATTTCTCATTCTCGTACTAACTTATAACGTAACACATTTTACATATTTCCGGTTAATATACATTATTCAAACCACCAATAGATCTCACGTCGTAATAGACACTCACGTCCCATTCTATAATTTCCATTTGGTACAATTCACACTTCTATGTTTTACTCCTCATAATATCCCAAATGTCCCAAATATATCATTTGATCCTCAAGGAAATGTCATCTCTACATATGAACAAGGTTACGGGACTCTTGAAATCAAAACAGGCTAAAAAGCCTAAACTGTCAGCTCGTTAGAAGTCTCGTTCGAACGAGGCTGTTCGAACGAGAGTTCGTTCGTTCGAACGAACTAGGCCTTCTAACGACATCTCGTTCGAACGAAGGTATGGAACTAAATTTATCCTCGTTAGAAGTCAGGGGTGAATTCATTAGAAGCACGTTCAAACGAGCTCGTTCGAACGACCTGGATAGGTCTTCTAACGAACGACCAGTTCCGAGCCCAGAATTTCTATATTCGTTTTTCACCAATTTCTACACCTCAAAACTCATCTAAACATCAAACCAACGATAGTTTAAGTTCTCTAATCATCCCTAACCGTACTTAGGTCACATACTAACATATTTTAAGGAATAAATTCATCCTAAACATCATTAAATCATCAAGTCTCTACACTTTTCCCCAAATTTTCAAGAACATAAACCCTAGAATTTTAAATCATCAATTAACCCAATTAAATCCGTTTTAATTTCATCCAATATCTAGTATCATCATAATAATCATCTACCTACCATTCTACATGCAATTTCTCTTCAAGATTTCAAGTTCTAAGTTCCAAAATACATGGGTTTTCATATTACTCCAAGAACAAATAAATTTTATTAAATTCCTACGCATGGAAAAAGCATTCTCTGAAATGAAACAAAATTAAATCACTTGCCCTATTTCTATCTCTGATTTTGATGACAATTTGATGAAGTTTACTTTCTCTTTCTGCAGAATTCTCCTCTTCTCTCTCTCTCCAAGCTTTTCTCCAATGGTGGCTAGGGTTTGCTTTTAGGAAAGTTTTGAAACCTAATTCTAATAACCTACGTAGCCTATTAGGTTAATATGGGTTGGTTAGTGGTTTAGTGGGTACAATCCATATCAGAAATTAAATCCTAATTTTCGTCACTTTTAATTCCCAAAAATACAAAATTACCAAACTACCCTTCTACGTTGCCGGTATGACCTAAAAATGCTCCGGGACCCAAACTAAACCCCCGGCTAGTGTTTTCTGACTATCTCGACTCTTTCGGACGCGTTGGCGCACTCAAAACGACCATACGGTTAATAGAATTTAAATTCACTTTTTAATTTACATAATAATATTCCTGATGCGACTGTCACACGCGTCCCAATCCCAATAAAATGTCCAAATTGCCGTATATCAATCTCATGACAAATTTCATCAATCAATATCCATATATCATCATATATAATCAATATAGTCAAATACCAACTCACATATCGCTAGTATTTGATCCTGATTAATTCCCAATTAATTCACATTTAATTAATTAATCGCAAAATAAATATCACAAAAATGTCCTTCTCGCTATTAAATTAATAGTGGGACATATATAGAAGAGACACTGAGATTTTGTGTCGATGTAATTTGATGGTAACGTCAGAACACCATATCCAATCCATACCAAGGGTCACCTCGAACCCATCCATGTCCATGAGAATCAAGTCATACTCTGGAATATAGTGTCTAACCATAACTAAGAAAATATGATACCGCCAATCGAAAGTTTTATGAAGGTAAGAGGATGAAATGGATCTACGTATAATCCCAAACTAAATGCTAACGAGTTCGAAATGATCAAATGTGATGCGCCTGAATCAAATAATGCTTTAACCTATGCGCAGAGAAAATAATCGGACCTTCCATCACAAACGGATCACCGAAAGGCACTATAAACTGTGACATGGCATAAACGTGTCTAGGATTAAACATTATGCTCCTAAAGTCGAGCAACTGATCAAAATCATGGATACTCTGCCCTCGGCTAAGATGTGTACCATCCATGTTATGAATCTTCGGATGATGATAGCATGAGGAAAACTACTACTGCTTCTACTTGTGGGCTAGCCCATGTAGCTAGAACACTGAGGTAACACCCCATATTTTTGGTGATTTAAATAATTATGTGATTAATTATTATGATGGGAATAAGTATGCGATTAATTATTGTTGTTGGATTAATTAAATTAAAATGCGAGAAATTAATGTGTTAGTAATCTAGATTAAAATAAGTATTAACTAGCTTGCCAAGGGTTAATACTTATTGTTATGAACCATTAAATATTACTGTGTGATATGTAATATGGAATTATGAGATTTGATAAATTGTCAAAAGTGAGAAATACGACAGTTTGGTAATTTAAGTCTGACGTGCGTGTGAGTCGTGTTGGGACTGATTGATTGGGATAAAAAGAGAAATTGTTTTTATTGACTTGTATGGTCATTTTGAGAGGGTTGTTGAGTCTGGGAGGGTCAAGATATTCAAAATAGTATGCTTGGGTGTTTATTTTGGGTCCCAGGACAATTTTAGACGTAACTGATGGCCCGAGAGGGCATTATGGTAAACTGTATTTTTGGGTTTAGTAAATGGACAAAAATTGGGAGTTATTTTGTCCACTAAGAAAAGTTCTTTAGGTTTGAGAGACACGGAGATAAAGAACGTCCATAGAGGGTATCATGGAGTACCAATTTCTAAGAGGGAAGGCCAAATTAGCACCACCTTGCACAACCATCCCCACCAATGCGTTGATCGAGAAGAGAGGAACGTGTCTATACCAACATCACCAACAGATAAGACCATCCTATTCGAGGCAAGTGTTTATTACTTGCTTTCTTTTAGCAATAATCATGCTCATGTTAGTGTAGGTGAAATTAATCATGATTTACATGTTAATTGGGTGAAAGTTGGAGACTTAAATAATGATTAAGGACTAGGTTAATTAGTGGTTGAAATTCCTTCATGTATGTAGAGGATTAATCATGAAATATAAATATATATTGATGAACGAATCTGGGTAGATTTGGTTCTTTACTTGAAAATTTGGAAACTAGGGTTTATATGAATTAATTTAGGGATTTCGTATAATTTTGATGACTGATGACGGATTAATGATCAATGGATGTTAGGAATGTTATATAACCTATTATGGCATGATTGGGATTGATGATGAGGTGTTCGGTATTGAATCTTATAGGTTTTAAGGTTCAATAATGGTGAAAAATACTGAAAATCTAGGCAGGAAGATGAACAGTGCAATCTCGTGCAAAGTCGTTCGAGCGAGACAGCATCTCGCGCGAAGTCGCTCAAGCGACACATGGCAGTCTTTCAAACGACATGCCATCTGGTTCGAGCGACAGAGGGAATTTTTGGAATTTTTCTTTGAGTCCAAATGTGGGTTGACGAGTTTCTTGGAGTGAGAGAAAATGTCCAATTGTAAACATAAACAAAATAGAATTTCGGGAAAAGTATGTGAGACTTAATACTTTAATTATTTCGGTATAGAGAGAATGTACCTTTGAGATTACAAAAGAGATAGTAATCTAAATATTTATACTATACGTAATGTTGAAAATTAAATACATATGAGAAGTATATATGTAGGTTGGAGAAATACCTATAAATTATAATAGGATGTGTGTATGCCTATTATGTGATATTGTTATTAAGATCACTAATGGGTGGTAACCCGGGGGTGCAAGAATCTTATTATTAGGTGCATTAATGAGTGATAACTCGGGGGTGCAGGGATCCTATCATAAGTGTACTAATGTGTGATAACCCGGGGGTACAAGAATATTATTATAAGTGTACTAATGGGTGATAACCAGGGGGTATAAGAATATTATTGTTAAGTGAGCTAATGGGTGATAACCCGGGGGTGAAAGCACATTATTGTTGGGTGCGCAAATCGGTGATAACCCGGGGGTACAAGGGTATTATTGTTAGGTGTACTAATGGATGATAACCCAGGGGTACAATGATGATTTTTGTTAGGTGCACTAATGGGTGATTACCTGGGGGTGCTGGATTATTATTGATAGGTGCATTAATGGGTGCTAACCCGGAGATGCAGGTTTCTGTTGATAGGTGCACTAATGGGTATTAGCTCAGGGGTACATGATTAGTATATATATGTATAGGGATTATGTGACTATATATATATATATATATATATATATATATATATATGAACTTGTGAATATTTCTACTGTGTAGAATTTGTAGACTTGGTAATAATAATAAACATTACATTGCGCCAAGTGGTCTTAACCTAAGGGTAGAGGATTAGTGTATATATATAGGTATGATGAGACTATATATATATATATGAGTATACTGGGAGAACTTTCTACTCTGTGAAAGTAGTAGATAAAGTGGAGATGAGAAATAAAATAATCTTAGTGGATAAAAGATTAATCACTTGAACGGTGAGTAATGAAACTTAGTATGTGAGATAAACTATTTGAATAGCGTATTGTATAGACGATACGGGAATACTAGTAGTGAGCATAGTTAGTATTAGTATAGTTTCTGACTAGTTAGACTTTGTGGTATAACTAGGGGGAGATTAGATGTACGTTAGGCGTACACAATAGATGAGAGGTGAGAAACTCATGTGAGAGTTTGATAACTAACATGCGTATAAGGCTTCTTTTAAGAACTAGTTTTAAATACTTGTTAAATAATTTTTAAACCTCGGGCTTTGACCCGTTTCTGGTATCCCTGCTCTCTTTTGCTATGTATATATATATTATATCCGGTGCTCAGCCACAGGAGTACCAGAATGAGAGATTGGAGTGTCACACGTGCTGCAACTATTGTGGAAGTTGTAGGTCCTTGCAATAGACGCATCATTCTTTTACATTCAGTTTCATCTAGGCTAATTATCTAAGGCATGTGTCGCACACTTCCATTCAGCTATAGTTAGTGGTTACAGTAGCCATATCAGACTATTATGCTCAGCCTTCACCTACTGACAAGTGTCGTACTTTTCCACATACATTTCCACATTCCTCTTCATACCAAACCACTAGAAATATTTACATGGTTCTTATATATGTTCTTAGCACCTCGATGTATATGGAAGTGTAATTCATAGGCCTCCATCATCACATCATTCTAAATCTCATAATTTATTAGAACAATTAATTTGTCCTTATGTTTCCCATAAATATTCTTGTCCATAGTAAGAGTGTTGAACACCTCACCACTTTGAATGAGGTATTAATAATGTCTAAACCCATCGCCACATGACTTGGCATCTATAACTTTCTACCAAATAAGTTTCCTAGACCCACACCACAAAAGTATGACCTATCATAACCCTACTAGACATGTTGATCGAACATCTATAGATCGTCGAGCATCTTTGATCCTTGACAGTTTATCACTTCCAGAATAAGGATGACTTTAAAATAAGAGCATCGGCCGCCACAACATTAGCCTTGCCGAGATGATACTCTAAGGAAAAGTCATAGTCTTGCATCAATTTCATCCATCATCTCCGACAGAGATTGAGATCACATTGTGTGAAAATATACAGGAGGATCTTATGAGAAAAAAAATAATTGAAATCATTCCCCGTATAGGTAATACCTTAATCACCATAATAACTAGCTAAATAGCGTGGGTGAGTAATTCCTCTAATGCATCTTTAACATATGGGATGCATAAAAGCGACTACCTGAATATTTTGCATTACCGCCGCGCCGAGTCCTAACCTGGAAGAATGATAATTAAAGATGTAACTATTCTTATGCTCTTGAAGGATAAGAACGGGAGCAGAAATCAACCTAACCTTCAAATCCTTAAAGTCCGACTGATACCTCCCAAAACCATCCAAAGTGTACATCATTCCGAGTCAACATGGTGAGGGGTAATAAACCCTTGAGAAGTCTTGCACAAACCTACAGTAGTAACCATACAACCCAAAAAATTGTGCACTTCGATGACTATATTTGGCCTATTTTAACCCAGAATGCCCCCCACCTTGGAAGTGTCAATGGAAATTCCCTCTTTGGAAACCACATAGAAAAGGAACTAGACCTCATCCATCCACAGTTTACACTTGATGAATTTGGCATACAATTTCTTCTCCTTAAGAACTTACAACATCATGTAAAGGTGATCATCGTGGTCTACATTTGATGATGGATAGAGAAATATATCATCCACAAAGACCCTAACACACTGGTATAAGTAAGGGTGATTATGTTGTTCATCGAAGGGTATCACTAGAAACTCATAGTGCCCAAAGAGAGTATGAAACACTGTCATAGGAATATACTCCTCTCGGACAGGTAACTGATGGTATTCTAACCGAAGGTTAATTTTGAGAACTTTCCTGCCCCACGCAAGTGGTTGAACAAGTTTTCAATATGAGTAATAGGAAATTTATTCTACACTGTTACCCTATTCAATTTTTTGTAGTCGATGGAATGTCATAAAGGGTTGCCATTTTTCTTAATAAAGAGAACTGGAGCAACCCAGGATGACATACTAGAGATAATGAAACCCTTATTGACAAACTTCTCCAACTGGACACTTGGCTCTTACAATTTGGCGGGATACATCCTATGAGGTGGTATAGAGATTGGCGGGATGCCCTGATTCATCTCTATGGAAAACTCAACCTACCGATATGGAGGTAAACTAGAAATATCATTTGAGAACACATTAGTAAACTCTCACACAATTGGGTAGTCCATAACATACCATTCGGCTCATCCTGAGCCACCATACTACTCAACCAACCACAGTACGATTTTTTCATGTACAATAGAGAAGTTGCATGGATAACCAATGTCCTTCTCGCTATTAAATTAATAGTGGGACATATATAGAAGAGACACTGAGATTTTGTGTCGATGTAATTTGATGGTAACGTCAGAACACCATATCCAATCCATAGCAAGGGTCACCTCGAACCCATCCATCTCCATGAGAATCAAGTCATACTCTGGAATATAGTGTCGAGCCATAACTAAGAAAATATGATACTTCCAATCGAAAGTTTTATGAAGGTAAGAGAATGAAATGGATCTACCTCTAATCCCAAACTAAATGCTAACGATTTCGAAATGATCAAATGTGATGCGCCTGAATTAAATAATTCTTTAACCTATGCGCATAGAAAAATAATTGGACCTTCCATCACAAACGGATCACCGGAAGGCACTATAAACTGTGACATGGAATAGGCGTGTCTAGGATTAAACATGATGCTCCTAACGTCGAGTAACTGATCAAAATCATGGATACTCTGCCCTCGACTAAGTTGTGTACCATCCATGTTATGCATCTTCAGATGATGATATCATGAGGAAAACTACTACTACTTCTACTTGTGGGTTAGCCCATGTAGCTAGAACACTGAGGTAACACCCCATATTTTTGGTGATTTAAATAATTATGTGATTAATTATTATGATGGGAATAAGTATGCGATTAATTATTGTTGTTGGATTAATTAAATTAAAATGCGAGAAATTAATTTGTTATTAATCCGGATTAAAATAATTATTAAGTAGCTTTCCAAGGGTTGATACTTATTGTTATGAACCATTAAATATTACTGTGTGATATGTAATATGGAATTATGAGATTTGATAAATTGTCGAAAGTGAGAAATAAGACAATTTGGTAATTTAAGTCTGACGTGCGTGTGAGTCGTGTTGGGACAAATTGATTGGGATAAAAAGAGAAATTTTTTTATTGACTCGTATGGTCTTTTTGGATGCTCCGTTGAGTGTGGGAGGGTCAAGATAGTCAAAATAGTATGCTCGGGTGTTTATTTTGGGTCTCGGGACAATTTTAGACATAACTGATGGCCCGAGAGGGCATTATGGTAAATTATATTATTTGGGTGTAATTAATGGATGAAAATTGGGAGTTATTTTATCTTCGAAGAAAAGTCCTTTAGGGTTGAGAGACACAAAAAAAAAGAACTTCCATAGAGTGTATGAAGGAGAACAAATTTCTAAGAGGGAAGGCCAAATTAGCACCACCTTGCACAACTACCACCACCAATGCGTAGATAGAGAAGATAGGAACGCGTCTATACCAACATCACCATTGGATAAGACCATCCAATTTGAGGAAAGTGTTTATTAGTTGCTTTCTTTTAGCAATAATCATGCTCATGTTAGTGTAGGTGAAATTAATCATGATTTACATGTTAATTGGGTGAAAATTAGAGACTTAAATTATGATTAATGACTAGGTTAATTAGTGGTTGAAATTCCTTCATGTATGTAGAGGATTAATCATGAAATAAAATTATATATTGATGAACAAATCTGGGTTGATTAGGTTCTTTAATTGAAAATTTGGAAACTAGGGTTCATATGAATTAATTTAGGGATTTCATATAAGTTTGATGATTGATGACGGATTAATGATCATTGGATGTTAGGAATGTTATATAACCTGTTATGGCTTGATTGGGATTGATGATAAGGTGTTAGGTATTGAATCTTATAGATTTTAAGGTTCAATAATGGTGAAAAATGCTGAAAATATGGGCAGGAAGATGAAGAGTGCAATCTCGCGCAAAGTCGTTCGAGCGAGATGGCATCTCGCGCAAAGTCGCTCAAGTGACACATGGCAGTCGTTCAAACGACATGCCATCTGGTTCGAGCGACAGAGGGAATTTTTGGGATTTTTCTTTGACTCCCAATGTGGGTTTACCAGTTTCTTGGAGTGAGAGAAAATGTCCGATAGTAAACTTAAACAAAACAGAATTTCGGGAAAAGTATGTGAGACTTAATACTTGAATTATTTTGGTGTAGAGAGAATGTACCTTTGAGATTGCAAGAGAGATAGTAATCTAAATATTTATACTATCCGTAATGTTTAAAATTAAATACGTATAATAAGTATATATGTAGGTTGGAGAAATACCTATAAATTATAATAGGATGTGTGTATGCCTATTATGTGATATTATTATTAAGATCGCTAATGGGTGGTAACCCGGGGGTGCAAGAATCTTATTATTATTTGCACTAATGAGTGATAACTCGGGGGTGCAACAAACACTCTGTCTCACCAAAATGGTTTTGACATGCATTCCAATCTTGTCAAGTTTATCGCATATTGTAAGTTGTATAGATAGAACTGAGATGGAAACACTCAAGCCAATATGTGAAAGACAAGTGCAATAATCAAATATAGCCGTGAATGTGTGCAATAAAGGAGATAGGAGTCAAACATGTATAAGAATATCACTGATTACATCTCAAAGACTCCATACTATGTAAAGCACATGGATGAAATGATGTAGCGTCTCAAATCTCTATCAAACAGTCACATGGATAAATGGAATGAAGACGTGACGTGGATATCTTAAATGTTCATCCATAAAAAGGTGCATAAAAAATCTTTTTGGGCTTTTCTGAATTTTTCATATACAAAAACAACAAAAAAAATTCTTTTTGGATTTTTCAAACAAAATAAATAGCTGTACAACTAAAGAATGATACATATAAAACATACTAGCAATAGTAAGCATATGATATGAACATGAAAAAAAACATCCTATTCTAGACATAGACCAACCCTTCAATCAACTATACAAATCCCCAAAGACTTCCTAAGACTCTAAAATCTAAGGGCATCTAAAGGTTTCGTGAAAATGTCGACTAACTGATGGTCGGTAGAAACGAAACTCAGGGATACGACTTTCTCCTCAACTAGTTGTCGTATAAAGTGCTCACGTATCCTAATGTGCTTAGTGCACGAATACTGGACTGGATTGCGGGATATGTGTATCGCGCTCATGTTATCACAAGAAATGGTCATGGTGTCCTGTAAGATCCCATAATCCTCCAACATTTGCTTCATCCACAAGAGTTGTGTGCAACAACTCCCGGCGGCTATGTACTCAGCCTCCGCAGTGGACAAAGTGATGGAATTTTTCTCCTTGCTCAACCAGGAGACAAGAGCAGAACCAAAATAGAAACACCCACCAGAAGTGCTCCTATAACCATCTACATCCCCGGCCCAATCGTCATCTGAATAGGCAGATAAATGGTCAACAGTATCAAAGGAATACCAAATACCGTATGAGAGAGTCACACTTATGTATTTAATAATACGTTTTAGAGCAAGTAAGTGTGACTCTTTCAGGGACACCTGATATCGTGCACATACCCCAACACTAAAGGCTATATAGGGATGACTGACAGTCAAGTAGAGAAGGCTACCTATCATGCTCCGATATAAGGTTTGCTCTACGTCCTTGCCTGAAGTGTCTTTACTAAGCTTGGTAGTGGTACTCATAGGTGTATGTGCATGCTTAGCAGAGTCTAAACCAAATTTCTTCACTAGGTCTCTAGCATAATTGAATTGGGAGATGAACATCCCATCCTCTAGCTGACGAACTTGGAGACCAAGGAAGAATGTAATCTCACCAACCATGCTCATGTCAAACTCA
This sequence comes from Sambucus nigra, assembly GCA_949130495.1. Taxonomy (NCBI): domain Eukaryota; kingdom Viridiplantae; phylum Streptophyta; class Magnoliopsida; order Dipsacales; family Adoxaceae; genus Sambucus; species Sambucus nigra. Next base: position 673,053,687 of record OX422215.1, read on the forward strand.
TTTTTCATTTCGTCCTCAAAGTGGTGAGCATGCTGGGAGCATGTGGATCCAAAGAATATGTCATCCTCATAGACCTGGGCAACCAAAATAGCACTGTCATCTCTCCTGACGAATAATGTCATATCTACTCCCCCTCTCTTAAAGCCACGAGCTAAGAGATAGGAAGTAAGCCTCTTGTACCAAGCATTGGGTGCTTGCTTCAAACCATACAAGGATTTCCTTAGATAAAAAACGTGCTCAGGGTGCTTAGGGTCTTCAAACCCTTTTGGTTGTTCCACATAAACCTCCTCCTGTAGAATGCCATTCAGAAATGCACTCTTGACATCCATCTGATATAACTTGAAGCATAGAACACATGTGATGGTGAGTAGTAGACAGACGTACCCAAGCCTCACAACAGGAGCAAATGTCTCCCCAAAGTCTACACCCTCTATCTGTGTGTAGCCTTGAGCGACCAACCTAGCCTTGTTTCGAATTATGGTACCATTTTCATCCATTTTATTCTTACAAATTCACCGGGTACCTATCACATTAGTCTCACTAGGTTGGGGGACAAGTTCCCAGACATTATTCTTTTTAAACAGAAGAAACTATTCCTGGATAGAAGATATCTAATGTTCATCCTTGAGTGCTTCTTTATGATTCTTGGGCTCGACGTTGGATGTGTAGCAAAAGTGGCTAACGACGTTCTCTAGCAGAGCACAAGTCTTGACCCCAAGAGTGGGATCACCAACAATGGCAGAGGGGTCATGACTCTTGTGAACCCAAGCAGGTGTGTCCCCTAGCACATGAGTAGGGTTCACAGAGTGTGAGAGAGGGACAAGTAAATCACTGTCAGAAAAGTCCTCATCCTCACACTGAAGGTTAGGATCAATAACCGTCGGAGGTTCGTCATCTTCCACGGTAATGTTTATTGATTCCATAACCTTAGAGCTCCTCAGGTTAAAAACCCGGTATGCTCTACTAGTCGATGAATATCCTAGCAATATTCCCTCGTCGCTCCGGGAGTCAAACTTTCCTAATTGCTCTATATCCCGTAGGATGTAGCATTTACTCCCAAATACACGGAAATATGCAAGGTTGGGCTTCTTGCCAGTCCACAACTCATAAGGTTTCTGAAGTGTGTGTGGTCGCAGATAAACTCTATTCATCGTGTGGCATGCAGTAGACACTGCCTCTAACCAAAATCTCCTAGAAACTTTACGACCAAGAAGCATAGATCTAGCCATTTCCTGGATCGTTCTATTCTTTCTCTCAACAATCCCATTTTGCTGAGGAGTCTTCACAGTAGAAAACTCATGTTTGATCCCAAGGCTATCACAATACAAATCTACCTTCGCTTCCTTAAATTCAGTGCCGTTGTCACTATGTATTCTGTTAATAGTAACTCCGTGTTGATTTTGTAGGACACGATACTTGGCCATTAAAAACTCTACAACATCGGATTTCTCTCTCAGAAAACCTACAATGGAGTACCTAGAGAAATCCTCTACCATCACTAGGATATAACTCTTACCACCTAGACTCTCGGTACGAGTGGTACCCATAAGGTCCATGTGTATAAGCTCAAGAACACGAGAGGTGGTAATGGAATGCATCTTCCTATGGGGACTACGAATTTTTTTTCCCATCTGACAGGATCCACAAACCCTCGAAGTTGGCCTTCCAAGAGATGGTAAGCCATGTACTAGGTCCTTTCTAGCTAAGAGAGTGAGATCTCTAATATTTATGTGACCTAGACGTTGGTGCCACAGATCCATAGGAGTGATCGTGGCGCTGTTGTAGACAAGAGAGGATGTGGGATCAGTCCCATAGAAATTATCCTTTGTCCTCACCCCTTGCACTAATAGTTTACCGGCTTGATGATAGACCTTACAAGTGTCCTGGTCAAACTTTACTACAAAGTCAGCGTCGCACATCTGGCTAATGCTGAGAAGGTTTGCTTTCAAACCTTTTACGTACAACACATTTTCTAGCTTAGGAAATCCTGGTAACTCTAAAGTACCTCGTCCTATAATGCTAGATTTTCTCCCATCCCCAAAGGTGACTCTACCATCCTCATAATCCTCAAGGTGGGTAAAAAGTGAAACATCACCTTTCATGTGTCTGGAGCATCCACTATCAAAATACCACTGAGAGGTATTATGTGCCTTGAGAGCAACATGAACAACAAAGGCCTTTTTATCTTTCTTAGGTACCCAAGAAGTGGAGACCTTTTGTTTGCCTTTGTTGTTGTTGGTTTTAGTTGGAATGTGAGAAGCATTCACTGACGGCAAAGGCATCCGTCAGAATTTCTCCATCAAACTCTGAGAGGTGGCAGCTAAAAGCTCAACTCTCTCTCTCAGACTGGAAAAATCATCAGTATGCTGACGTGGAGATGTAGTACGCCATGTCCGACCAATGCTATAGCAAAACTCCCTGAAGTGGCCTTTTCTTTTGCAATAGGTACAAAAGAACACAGTCAAAGGCGGACCTTAGTTTGCTTTTCTCGGTCAAATTCTCCTTTGAGATTTTTGACGATGACCATAAGGAGTAGTAGTAATCTCAGGAACTAGTCCAAGTGCAATTTGAGAGTTGGAGCCACCATCATAACCAATTCCCTGCCTATCACCAAAACCTAAAGCGGCGTCGAGGAGCATCTTTCCCATTTTCCTTGTTCTGTCCTCGATTTGTACCTTGACATCCCGTGCTTTCTCAAGATCATGAGTCAGCTGGGCAACAAAAGCTTCAAGTTTCTTTCAAGTCTCCACGGAGGAATGGAGCTCACTTGTAAGACTAGCCACTTTTTTAGTCAAGTCCCCTCTCTCTTTCTCAAAATCACTCTCTCTCTCTCTAAACAAACTCTCTTTCTCAACACAAGAAGATTCTCTCTCTCTCAGGGCGGTGAAGGTGGAGGACTCTCTCTCTCTCTCTCGCCTTTCTTAAATCTTCCTCTAAGCCGGTGATCTTAAGAACTAGCTCTTTGTTATATTTTTTAGTTTTAAATGACTTGGAATATAACTCAGCGTAGGCACTTTGAATATCACTCTCACTCTCACTTGAGTCATCCTCCCCCTCACTCACATCCATCTCACTATCGAGGTGTCCCTGTGAAGCATCATCCTCATTGTCGTGAAGATAACTAGGAGTGCTCACTTTACTGGCCATGAATGCGGTGAAGTTACACTCATGCGGTGACTCATCTCCTGAATCCACCGTCTCGACCTCACTGTCGTCGCTAAGAGTAGCATTAAGGACATCTGTCCCTTTCTCTCTATTCAGACGAGTGGCACACTCAAAGGCTCTATGACCCCTACCATCGCACTCAAAGCATCTCTCACTTTCTTTCTTAGGAGGATTTTTGGAATCTTTTTCATTTTTCTTTTCAAACTTATTTTTCTCAAATTTCTTTTTATCTTTAAAATTGTCATTTTTCTTAAATTTGGGAATCCTCTTGAAATGTTTTGCAAAAAGAGACAAATCATCTAAGTCAAAGTCACACTCAGAATCTAACGTGTCAGTCTCTCTCTTTCTAGATGACTCTTCCCTCTTTCTAGCCGACCCCTCACTCTTTTTCTCTTTGGCATTAAGTGCAATTCCCTTATCTTTAGACCTAGCAGTTTTAGGGAGCATATCAATTTCATAAGTTTGCAAATCTCCTATAAGTTCTTCCAATTTTAGCGTATTTAAATTGCCCATAGAATTTAGCACAATGACTTTAGGGATAAAACGCTTAGACAAAGAACGAAGAATCTTTTTAACAACTCTAGAATTAGGAATATGTTCACCAAGATTAAATCTATTATTAACAATGTCAGAAAGTCTAGCATAGAAATCATCAAAACATTCAGTCTCATGCATGGTGATGGTTTCAAATTGAGTTGTCAGATTTTGCAATTTAGACTCTTTCACAGCATTTGTTCCTTTATGGGTGAGTTGTAAAACATCCCATGCCTCCTTTGACGTGGTGCACGTCATGATACGTCAGAACTCATCGGGAGTGATGGAACCGAAAATAGCATTGAAACCTTTAGAGTTAAAAGAAGACCATCTAAATTCATCTTCAGTCCAAGAGGTGACAGGTTTTAAATTAGTCACGTTTTCCACAGGGACGGAGGGAGGTGTCCACCCTCTTTCAACTAAAATCCAAACCCTTTCATCTATGGCTTTTAAAGCCGACCTCATTCGGGCTTTCCAATAAGAATAATTTGTCCCGTCAAAAATAGGTAATTTATTATATGATTTCTCCATTTGAACACGCACTTTTGCAAAAATCAATTTTTTCAGAAAATTGATAACTTAGAAAAGATTTTGCGTAAAATTGGAATACGCGATAAATTAGCGTAACCTGCTCTGATACCAATTTGAGAGAGTATATGCGTGCGTTCAAATGAGAAAATTATATATTAAATTCAATTTAACCCAAACAAACCCTAAACATGCAACAATATGTGATTGAATAAGATAATTAACTAAGAAAGAACACTCAAACACATGCTTGTGAGGAAAAATCCCCCCAAGGGTCAAAACTATTATTTTCATTATAATATTATAACCGTACAATTTTGAATTATATTGAAAATACAAGTGACTAAGAATTACCCTCAGGTATCGGATTCTGTAGTCAACGGCTGGAAATATCCCTTTCCCGGAGGGCTGCAATGAAGAAGAAGAATGGTCTTCTCCACAAGGGTTGAACAGCAACTTGTTGTGTTCTAGGGTTAAAAAATTCACAAATATATGAGTGGTTGTGTGAATTAACAAAAACTGGAGTCTTAGGACTCAACAGGTGAAGACTTAGAGTTTTTGTACTTTGAAAATCGTGTGGAAGTCTCATTAAACCACCTCCCCGTAGTGGGATTAAATAAGAAGCCTTGGTCCTTGAAAATGTGAACACAATCTGTTTTGTGTTTGTCCTTGGCGAACCAGTCTGGGTCTGAGGCAGATCGGTCCGGGTAGGCGGACCGGGTCTTCTTATTTTTGGCTTCTTCGGTTCACTTGCGATTCGGGTGTTACTGGCTTTTTAGCTGGCGGACCGATCCGGGTATGAGGCGGATCGGTTCTTTTATTCTGGACGGACCGGTCCGGCTCTGCAGAAATATGATTCCTTCTTCTTTTTGATATTCGGATCCGTTGACGTAGATTCGGTCTTGAATATTCTTCAACGATGTGACGGCGTATGACATAACCAATAAATGATGGACAAATTATCCTTAAAATATATATTATACCAGGTGCTCAGCCACAGGAGTACCAGAATTAGAGACTGGAGTGTCAGACGTGCTGCAACTATTATGGAAGTTGCAGGTCCTTGAAATAGACGCATCATTCTTTTCCATTCAGTTTCATCTAGACTTCTTATCTAGGTCATGTGTCGCACACTTCTGGTTCCTTCATGAGAAATATTGTATTCAATTTAGTTTATGGTTTGGAGTTTTGAACTGGGAGTTTTACACAATCTTATTTATTTCAGTATCTGATTAATGTTCAGTATTTATTATATTCCTATGTGTGGTGAATGGTTTATATTTTAAGACTGAATGAAAATGGATTTACTTGGTTTTACAAATTGGGAATGTTTTGACACCTAGCTTAATTTTGTATTAAGTGATTAATATGGTTTAATTGTTTTTGACAGTGATGCTAAGAATGAAACAACTGAATATCCTGTTTTAAATTGGTAAAGAACTGATCACCCTATATTTAATTGGGTGGGATGTCACAGGTGGTATCAGAGCATCAGCTTCTAGTGTCCTTAGGATCTGTGCAGCTTATTATGTTTTAGCGCATCGTTCTTTGATGTAGTGCCTTATGATAGAATTGTTATGTTCCCTTACATATGCGACTTAGGCTCTCCTGCTACGAATTATAATGGATGTGACTCATTGTACAAAATTCCATGTCATTCGAACACCGAACATTTTAGGACAACTAACGAGGGCCGTAGGAAGAACTGGAGGAAAAGAAGCCCAACAAAAGACATAGAGTAATTCGGGAAAGAGTGATCGTAACAAAAATCACCATGAGAGTTACTTAAGCAAATGATAAAAGAATTCATCACTCGAGAACATTGGGTTCCCAAGACACAATCATAGATAACGGTGGAGTGATTTTAAGACCACCTATCCTAGTCAATAAGGGGGAGATTAGAGGTACTCTTTTGGAAAATCCGAAGGCAATTGTGTAGAGTGGGGTGTGACGACACTCAGAATTAAATTTGGACTTAAAAGCTATAGCTATTAGGATCATCATGTAGTGATTAGAGGCAATAACCACATATAAAGAAGTGTGTTTAAAATTTAGAGAGAACTTTGGGTACGATTTGACCATGAGGTCTTCCATTCGATGTGGTAACAAAGTGCGAGAAAAATTTTGATGCTTAGCATAATGGGTAAAATAGAAACCGATCGTGAGAGAAAGGTTGAATTGCATAATGTACTTCGTACCTCGCAGAGGGGCATAAATTATCCAAAGGGTATATAGTTGATAAAGGATCCATGAGAAGAATATAAGAATAAATGAGAAATCCAGCTAGGATGACTAATGTTGATATCGTCAAGGTTATACGGTAACTAGTTATTGCGTTCTTTCCAGAAGAACTGAGCTAGAAAGGTTAGAGAATCTGGCTGGAAAGCAAAACTGGACATGATGGTGTTAGTGAAACCTCATATGAGAGTATACCCAAAAGGGAACTCAGTTAGATTATTTTAATTTGATTAACTTCCTACAAAGTGACGATGAAGTCAATTAGGGTTGTGGAGGCCAACCATAATTTCGAAAGCCAGCATAGCCAGTAAGTTAAGACTACTCGGTCCGAGAGAAGGACATTTCCAAAATGGTCAGTGGGAACAGTGATAGGGAAATGGCTCGTGATGTTTCCCTATGTGAAGAAAGTATGACTACAAATGTTGAATGTGTTCGAAATTGAGATGTGAGACCAAAAAGATTAGAAATGCTAAATCATGCCAGTTAGGCATAACAACAGGAGGTGTGATACTTACAACAAAGGAATTTGGGGTCAAGAGAATTAGGCCCAGGAAATTTATAACACGACAGTTATGGATTCAGGATGGACAAACAGAATCCTCATTAATAGTAGCATACAGTATGTCAGGGTCGACGTGGCCAGGGATATAAATGGGAGTTCAGTAAAGCCATTATTGAGGCCTGGAGAGTTTGGGCCAACGTTTCAATAATGGGTGTGAATCCCAAATGATGGCATAAATTCTCCATGATGACAAGGGATAACTATAGGATGAAATCCTAAGATGTATAACGATTGCAGATGTTCATGGGTCGTGGTGGCAGCCATGTGCTGAGACCCTGTGATTTGGTGAGACTGGTGAGGTTTTTCTTCGTCCTTGTGAGTAAAGGATTAATTCTAGTGACACGAGTGTGTCACAACTGATATGTAAATTGGAGACTCTAAAATTATTATTCGAGTCGAGTTGAGTGGGGAACTTTATTTTTTAACAGTCTTGTTACAAACGTATTTCTCGATATTAACAAGGCATTTTGATGCTACTCGTGAGTGAAGTGGGTGAGCCCTAAGAATATATTTTTTTATTATAATTTACTACTGCATTTAGTCAGCTTTAGTAGAGTTTATTATGGTAATGCATAGTGATTAATGATCGTATGGTCAAACGATAGTAAAATGTAGTGATATGATTGTCGTGCCGGATACTCCAGGATGATAAATCTTTATGTTGTCCTGTGCCACCTGAAATAGGGCTTGGACCAGATATATGAATATATGAAAATTTTCGTGTTATTATAGACCTCATCAAGTATGTTGTCTAGTTATATTTGATACCGGTGCGTAGGAATTTATTTTACCGAGGAGAATCAAGATGCATTGTGTTCTTCTTCGAGCAGAGAGATAGAGCTCATTATATATATATATATATATAGCACTGAGTACCTGGGATAGTGAGAGCGCCATGCTTCAGGTTAAGTTTCTGGACATGAGAGTGGACTAGAAAACTCTTATGTCAACATACGGAGATTGTAGAGAGATACATAGTATAGATTCAGGGCCTTACGAATCTTGACAACCGACTAGCTTAGATAGTAGTGTATCGGGGGGGTTCCTTTTTTAGATTTTGCTTTACGATACATCCCACGCATGAAACTAGCGAACGTCGAGAGTGGAGAGAAGTTTGGTCTATAGTCGTAAGTTTTGTACGTTGTTTATTGTACTTATAAAAGAATATAATTGAGAGTTGATAATTCTTTTATAACTTAAGGACAATAGAGTTGCCTAGCCTTAGTATTATTCGGAATAGAGCAATGATTCCATTGAAGGATTGAATAAGTTATGACTAGTGTGGTGGTTGAGTACACCCTACTACATCAGCATACCAAGTGTGCAAGAGTTGAAGTAAGAAAAGTTTATGTCATTTGTATTATGACATGCGAGGCATAACGTATATGGGCACCCTAGGTGGTCGAATCAGGTAATGGATTATGATTAGCATGTGAATTCGATAACATGTAGTCCGGTAAGACGAAGCTTATTCCATAAGATTTGTCAGAGACTTACGCTTCAAGATAAACTTAAATTTATTTAAGAGAGTACAAAATGCATAAGGATACAAATAACTGTGGTGATGGGTTATCATGTAGAGTAATATTGCAAAGTTTGTCTTAGAGTGGGTCACCTGACTGTTGGAAAAAGGATGGCCAAATGTGAAACCAGTAGAGGTTTCTTCCACTAGTTGATGGGAGAGTATTCCCAAGGATCTTCTCATGAAGTACTACTTTCTAGAGTGGTCATGATATTATATATGTGATAAGGAATGTTGGAGGGAAGTAGCTCACGTTATGCCAATTGGGATGATCATACTACGGGACAGTATGCATAGAATCCTTATGTAATCGAGATAGTGAAACCATAGGTACCGAGATGCGATTGAGTACGGCCTAATACCCACAGGGGTATGGGCAGGACAAGGGATCTAATCGGATGTTGGAGAGAAAATTTTATGTGTGCCCTTAAATCTTAGGGGAGGACGAGAGCAGTACCTTCCACTAGTGGAGTTTGTGTCCAAATAACTCTTACGAGTTCACGTTTGGGCAGATTTCTAGTAGAGGTATGGCACAATTAACTTGATTGTTGTCCTATTTGATAGCTAAAGGTGAGGGGGACAAATTATGATTACAAATGTCGGAGAAGAATTGATATTATCGTATATATTGTGTGTGAGATATATATTGCACATCCAATTTACTTGTACGAACGATACGCGAAGGAGTCTTATGTATCTGAAAGGAGGATAAATCTACTAAGGTGCAAATAGTAGAAGGCTAGATAGTGAATATCTATAATATAGTAAGTAGTGAAACTTAAATGGTAAGGCTTTGGGAGGACCCTACATGACAGGGTAACCTGGAGTTTAAAACAAACACATGTGAAGTGTTCATTATTATGGGTATTCGATAGCATACTACATGGGTGGTACGGGCTAGCTTACCTGGGAGCGCAAGGATGCGATGTGCAATATTTTTACATATTTGTCTATACCTGGTATACTTTTTTCGAATTTCGGGACGAAATTTCGTTGTAAGGGGGGAATTATGTAACACCCCATATTTTTCGATGATTTAAATAATTATGTGACTAATTATTATGATGGTACTAAGTATGCGATTAATTATTGTTGTTGGATTAATTAAATTAAAATGCCAGAAATTAATTTGTTATTCATCCGGATTAAAATAATTATTAACTAGCTTACCAAGGGTTAATACTTATTTTTTTAAACCATTAAATATTATTGTGTGATATATAATATGTAATTATGATATTTGATAAATTATAGGAAGTGAAAACTACGACAGTTTGGTAATTTAAGTCTGACGCGTGTGTGAGTCTTGTTGGGACTGATTGCTTGGGATAAAAATAGAAATTATTTTGATTAACTCGTATGGACATTTCGAGTGCGTCGTTGAGTTCGGGAGGGTCGAGATAGTCAAAATAGTATGCCCGGGTGTTTAGTTTGGGTCCCGGGGCAATTTTAGACCTAATCGGCGGCCCGAGAGGCCATTATGGTAAATTGTATTTTTTGGTTTAATTAATGGAAGAAAATTGTGAGTTATTTTATTAGTGAAAAAAGTCCTTTAGGTTTGAGAGACACATAAAGAAAGAACGGCCATAGAGGTTGTGAGGGAGAACCAATTTCCAAGAGGGAAGGCCAAATTAGCACCACCTTACACAACCACCACCACCAACGCGTAGATCGAGAAGAGGGAAATGCGACTATACAAACATCACCAATGGATCAGACCATCCTATTCGAGGCAAATTTTTATTACTTGCTTTCTTTTAGCTATAATCATTCTCATGTTAGTGTAGGTGAAATTAATCATGATTTACACGTTAATTGGGTGAAAATTTGAGATTTAAATTATGATTAAGAACTGGGTTAATTAATCGTTAAAATTCCTTCATGTATATAGAGGATTGATCATGACATAGAATTATATATTGATGAACCAATTTGGGTTCATTAGGTTCTTTAATTGAAAATTTGGAAACTAGGGTTCATATGAATTAATTTGGGGATTTCATATAATTTTGATGATCGATCACGAATTCATGATCATAAGATGTTAGAAATGTTATATAAACTGATATGGCTAGATTAGGTTTGATGATGAGGTGTTAGGTTTTAAATCATGTAGGTTTTAAGTTTAATAATGGTGAAAAACGCTGAAAATCTGGGCAGGAAGACGAACAGTGCAATCTCGAGCGAAGTTACACGAAGTCGTTTGAGTGGCATGTGGCAGTCATTTAAATGACATTCCATATGGTTCGAGGGACCGAGGGAATTTTTGGCATTTTTCTTTGAATCCAAATGTGGGTTACCGGTTTTTTGGAGTGAGAGAAAATGCTCGATAGTAACCTTAAACAAAACAGAATTTCGGGAAAAGTACGCGAGACTTAATACTTTAATTATTTTGGTATAGAGAGAATGTACCTTGGAGATTGAAAGAGAGATAGTAATCTAAATATTTATACTATCTGTACTGTTTAAAATTAAATACGTATGAGAAGTATATATGTAGGTTGGAGAAATACCTATAAATTATAATAGGATGTGTGTATGCCTATTATGTGATACTATTATTAAGATCACTAATTGGTGGTAACCTGGGGGTGCAAGAATCTTATTATTAGGTGCACTAATGAGTGATAACTCGGGGGTGCATGGATATTATTATAAGTGTACAAATGGGTGATAACCCGGGGGTACAAGAATATTATTGTTAGGTGTGCTAATGCGTGATAACCCGGGGGTGCAAGAACATTATTGATTAAGTGTACTAATGGGTGATAACCCGGGTGTGGAAGGATATTATCGTTAGGTGTACTAATGGATGATAACCCGAGGGTACAATGATGATTTTTGTTAGACGCACTAATGGGTGATAACCCGGGGGTGTTGGGTTATTATTGATAGGTGCATTAATGGGTACTAATCCGGGGATGTAGGATTCTATTGATAGGTGCACTAATGGGTCTTTACTCAGGGGTGAAGAATTGGTATATATACATATATGTATAGGGATGATGTGCCAATATATATGTGTGTGTGTATATATATATATATATATATATATATATATATTAACTTGTGAATATTTCTTCTGTGTGAAATTAGAAGACTTGGTAATAATAATAATAATTACATTGTGCCAAGTGGTCTTAACCTAAGGCTGCTGGATTGGTGTATATATATAGGGATGATGAGACTATATATATATATATATATCTATATTATATGAGAGGGGGGTGTTTTACTGTTCCAAAATATCTACGATTGAGATTGATCCACCAATTTCGATCTAATGGTCTTAGATTGTGCCATGTAGGATTATGACATGCCACATAGGATTATTACATGGAAAATAGTAGAATGCCTCTCAACCCCAAAGTACAACCCCCGACTTGCACAAACCCTCTCATTATCTTCCTTCCCCTTCAACACAAACCCTCCCCCCAAAAAACCCTACAAGCTGCCACCGTCCGCCGCCCCCTCTCCCCACGATCGCCCCCTCTATACCTCACCTGCGACAAAACTTCCCCTCCGCCCCCTCCCCCTCCACCTCAAAGGTGACCGCGTCCAACCCCTTCGCACTTTCTCCCTAACAGATATTCGTCAGTTGGATCTACTACGCACTGCCCTAACCACCAACCGCCTCCACTCCGCACTGCCGCACAACCCATTCGAAGCTCTGTGATATTTGAGGTAATATTTTTAGTTGTTAAAGATGGTAGAAAAACTTAGTTTTGTTCACTAGGGCTTTTTTCGATTTTTCAATTAGGGCTTTTTTTGATTTTTCGCTGAGATGTGTTTTTAATTCTATTTTCTTTGGGGTTTTTTGTGTGCAGATATTTCCTCAGCACATACAACCAGGTAACACCTCGAGCCTCTTTGTGTCATTTTTTGTTTTAAAATAATAACCTTTATTCACAATCTAGGTTTCTTTGATGTTTTTTTGTTGTTTATATTTGTGTATAGCAAAGCCAAAAAAAGTTATTCAAGAAATAGGGAAGATCTGAGACTGAGCCTTCATCTTTCTTCGGCTATAGAACGAGAAGCAGAAGCAAAAGAATTGGTTTGTTTTGTAACTTTTTGTTTCCAAAATTACCATTTCTGACTTTTTGATTCCAAACACAATCGGAGCATTGGCTTTCTAATTGCCGGTGTTGAAGTGGGCAGAGGAGGCTACGGTAACCGGTGACGCAATGGCTTCAAGAGAAGCGGGTCGGGCTGAGTCAACTGAATCGTTTTTACAGTTTGGGAGTGTAAAGTTGTAAACCCACAAAATATCTCTCATTTTTGTCCCCATTTTTGTACTTTCTCTCTATGCTAATCTGAGATCTAATAAATATCTTTTGCTGTTTGATGCAGATTTCTCACTTTTGCTACATTCCTATGGCTTGACATATGGCGGATCTAAAAGTCTAATGGTATTTTTTTCTATTTATTATAAGCGGTTTTACATACAAAGTATTCACAACATTTAAAGGTTGAAGGGAAAGAAGATCTTCATACAATCAATACAAAACATACAAAGTATTAGTTCATATATTATGTTTCCTCTCTATACAAAACTCCTCACTGTCAAATACTCCACCCGATGATTTTTGACGAATTTGTGAGATCTTTCATCACTGGTAATATTTAAGTAATTCTTTTTTTAAATCCCCAATTTAATGAGAAGGATTTTTTCAATAGAGTTGTGGTGTGGTTTTCCTTTGTTGTGTATTCATTGAAGGTGTTTCTTAATTCATTACTAATTGTTTCCAGGTAGACCGTAACGCCAAAGACGATAACCTCAAGAAACCAACAACAAACTCGCCATGAAATGGCATTCCGACAAAAATGCCAAAGACAACGACCTCAAGAAATAATCCGAAGCTAAATTCATACAAATCTCCGAAGCCTACGATGTACAAATCCATTTATATCTTTCAAGGCCCCTTTTTTTAATCTAAAGCCTTACTTTTTTTAATTCAATTTATTTCACATCTTTTGAGTGATTCACAGAAGCGAGCAGTTTATGATCAATACAGAGAGGAAGGTTTGAAGGTGCAGGTGCCACCCCCAGGTGCAGGTGGATTTTCTGGCATGTCATCGAAAACTGATGGTTCGACGAGTCATCGAGAAATATGAATCCCGATGTTTCTCTGCAAATATTCCATTTCAGGGAGAGATAACGTAAAATAGCGTGATTGAAGGTGTTCATCTCTTTTCTGACATTCTTTTTTTTTTCATTTGTAATTCTTTCTTTTTATTGTTTTTGTTCGGTGCTGACATGTATAAAATGCACCATCGTTAGATCGCCTTTGAGTTGAATAAAAAATTAAGGGTTCCGTTTAAAGATCTGATTTTGGTTAAATGTTGATTGTGGTTGATTTATTTTTTTTCTTCCCTTTTTTCTTATTGTAGTTGGGTTTCTCTCCCCTTCACCTTCATTAAAATTATTCGAATCTAAACAGGACGGTTTCATCAAATCTGCTCCGACTGGGCAGTTCCTCCAGCTCATCATTTTACTATGTTTAGTATTGATAGATCTGAGATAGTTAAAGATCACACCATTTTTTATTTGTTAGTGTTGTATTATAATGTCATCATTTTCAAATCCATTTCCAATATGCCTATAATTCACTCCCAATGATCGACATTTAGGTATGAAGACTATGACAAAGCAGGAGCAATTGTTATGGAGAATAGATCAGCTTTTCGCAACTGGTGCTGATCAGGCTGTTGATTATACTCACCACGCACACCCTACCTTAGTATAAATGAAGATATAGCAGGTACCTACCTTGATCAGCTTTGGTATAGCAGGTTGTTGATCAGCTTTGGTGTAGCAGGTGTCTACCTTGATGATATAGCGGGCTGTTGATCAGCTTTGGTATAGCTGATGAGATAACATGTACCTACCTTGATCCCATGCACATCCTACGTTAGTATAACTGATGAAGTAGCGGGTACCTACCTTGAAGTAGCAAGTACCTACCTTCTTATTGGGGATCTTTGAATTTTGAGTTTTTGTATCCATAGACAGAAAAATAAGATATTTTTTTTATAACCCCACACTCTGCCCCACATTCTGAAAATTTTGAAAATTTGTAGCCCCACATTTTGAAAATTTTGAATTGGGGATCTCTAAATTTTGAGTTTTTGAATTCGAAAATGTATTTCTCCTTTATGCATTTTAAGTGTGTGGGGGAATAGTTTTCTATTTTGTTTGGAAACTGAGATGTCCTAGGTATATTATAAGTTTGAGAAATGCTCTGAATGGAAGATTGAAAAAATGGATATAATGGGCCTTTTCTGTTATTTCCCTTTTTGTTTTTCCTTTTTAAATTTGTGAGCAGCATTGGAGGGGCTGCTTTTTCTATTGTCCGTGTAGCAATATAGGTTGTAAGATTCAGGCTCGATCAATGATTTACATTGGTATTTTTTTTTCTATTATCTCCTTGGTAACATAATGATGAGTTTGGACAAATTTACTACATTGGGAATAGTTGTGTTTTAGATATAGAAAATGCTTCATAATATTTTAGTTGAGTAGCTAGGGAATGTATTTATGTATATTTGATTATGCCATTGAGATACCACTCATTTCATGTTCTAATTTTATTTTTGGAGATTACGAAATGACCCTAAATTGGATACATATGGGGTATTTAACTGTTTCTAACACTCATTTCTAACTTTCTCTCCCGTTTCTCACTTAACGAATGACCCAAACACTTGAAACCCTAATTTGCATTACTCTTTCATTTTCTCTCTCTACCATTTCTCACTTTCTCCTAAACACCCCCCCCCCCCCAAATCATCGAAACCCTCCTGCCTCCAGGCTCTATTACCGGCTGCCGACCACCTCCTCCTCAATATTCCCCCTCCGCTGTAGCCCACTGCCTCAATCTTCCACGTAGTAAGCAAGTTAAGCTGGGGTGAGAGAGATAAGGATGTAATGACTTTTTTAGAATATCTATTATTCATTGTTTGACAAATACATTTAAAACATATTCCTTAGGTATGATTTACGAATATTGTTCTTAGTTTTTTTCTTTCATGTTCTGAATAGTAATATATGGTTTTAGTGAATATACTATTTGTTTTATACTTTCAATTTTGGGGAATGCTCTAATTTATATAGTTTGAGGAATGCTCTAATTTGGTAACGTTCTCTCTCTTTTATAGTTTCTTCATAAGCTCCCCCATTTATACTACCGAATATGCATATGTCGTCCATGAATCTTATTTATTGAAATTTCTCTGCATGAATATATGATTATTTGTTTTGGTTCATGGACCATGTGAAACATGTGCTTTAATTTTGCTAATATACAGTTTTTCTTTTTGTAGCAGGATATCTGCCAAAATCCAAGTAAAATCTTCTTGAAAAGTTTTACCATTCCCCTACTTATGTCGTAGTAATTATAGAAACACACTTTAATACGACCAACAATGGAAAACCTTCGCCGTTCCTTTAGTGCCCCCTAATACATGGGATTTGTGTTTTCTTTTGTTTTTGTAAAGATAAATAAAAATGTCCAACTTCATTCTCATTGGTTCTTTGTAATTATCAGGTGCGTATAGAGATCACCGTGATGGTTATGTATAGACATACTTGGGAGAATAAGTGTCACAGAGAAGTTTACGATAAAGCTTACGGTATGTAAAAAGAATAAGATGGATCTGCTTACGACAAAACTTGCGATTTTTTTTCTCTATATTCTTGGATTTGTCATTATCCCTTGAGAAGGGTGGATAGTCCAATAAACAAAGGAGGCTTTGCCCAATTTTTTTAAAACTTTGACACTATTTTTTTTAAACAAAGAAAGCGGATCGAGGTTTACATATTGCCTACTTGGATTTGTTTTTCTTTATTTTTCATTTTTACATTTTGTATTCGTGATATGATGTTATCAAATTGTTTTTGATCCATTTTACACTATTAATATTTAAGGTTTCATATAGATGATTTCGGGGTTGCTTGGGAACATTGAAATCCAGTAGTTTCAAGATGACACACAACACACACAGATCACACTCACACACAAGTGTGTTTTTTGAATTAGGTTTTTAATTTTCTTAGTAATTCGGATTGATGTGTATCTCCCCCCTGTGACACCCCGACTAATTAAACACCGGGTAGCTACTCCTTTATAAAATTAATTCAAAATGCCAAGTTGGCTCAGTTAATAGCATCACTGTCGAAAACGTCTTATTATTACTAACCACCTAGTATTTAAAAAGTAAGTGCCAAATTTTATTAAATCTGATTAACATGCAACAAGAGTAATGCATAACTAAATAACACCATTCACCATCCTGAAGTAAAACGAATAACCATCACAAAATGTAAATAAACTCTGGAGGAAAAACTCCTCAATACAAATCCCACAACTGATAAGCAAACTGAAATAAATAACTAAAACTGAATACTGAGCAATACATGCTAGAGTCTGAAAACTGAAATGTAAAAATGTCTAATAGAATTGGGCAACATGCCCTACAACTGATAGATGCTGAGACTGGAATCCAAATGAGAGAGGCGTCTAAAAGCAAGTCCCTGTAGCTTCCACAAATAGCTACAGCTCGTCTTCTGAATGAGAATCCTATGCTTGGTGTCCTCGTGGCTGGGCACCTAAAATGGTTTTACAAGAAAATATATTTGAAAGCAAATGGGTCAGAGCCCGAAAGTGGAAATCATTTTAAAAACCTGCAAGTGCTTTAAAAACATTTAAAACATTAAATGCAAAGTACATGTTAGGACGTGCACTCACATTAAATTCTCACCTCTCGACTATCTGTGCACTCATAACGTAAGTACCCATCTATAACTACCCTTTCCACTAGCTAAGTGACAACGTAACTAGCTAGACTACCAAAGGTTCTACCCATTTTACTCGGTTAATTTAACATAACAACGCTCGTAATTTAATAGAGGTTTAACGTAAACTCAGTTACTAACTATGCCATTGATATAACTATCAGCTAACTCATTATATATCTCGAAACAATACCGTAATATTTTTACAACATTAACATGAGGATTTCCGTTAATTTAATGTATATTATTCACATCATAAATATACGATACAAGCACCCCGCAATCTAAGCTATGGTGCACACATACTCTTCTATCCATCCCGGTACATCACGTACATAAGGATCACATATTTCGAATCTCTCAGGAATAGTTCAGATAACACAAATCACAAATAGTGGAGGCGAACACAGTCACCATCACATGGGTCATGCACATACCTACGCTCCCATGGTCATCGGACTTATTAATATCACAATAAGTCTTTCTATGACCTATGTTCATCAAGGTACCAGTCTAAATCCCCCCCGTAGGCACACAAGGATTAGAGGGTCCTAAGCGAACGCAAACCTCCCGTGATAGCAAGTATGGTAGGTATGTCATACACACAAATACTATATCAATACCAAGAATACACGCATCTTAGTAATCACCGTAGTATAATTGTAATATTCTACATCATTATACCATTTCCAAACTTATATTTTTCAAGTCTCCCATTAATATAAAGTTAAATTGCCGACACGTCTCACGCCGTAGTCCCTTATCCTTAAAACCTATCTATAATAGATTATTAGGTTCCGATTATTCCCAAATATAACATCTTTATTCCTAAGGTCTTTACTTCTGCTCTAAACCTTATTTCATCAAATTACACAATTTTACACTATTAACCCAAACGTTATCTTTCTAACGAATTTCAATAACCTAGAATAATTCCTCGAATTGCATTCTAATTAAAGTCCCACTTCATAATCATGCCTACTGGTCTTCCTTAAAGCTAAGGGTATTCATAAGTTCTCCAAACATTTTCTCCGAGGGTTTCCACCATTTAAATCAATTTAAGGAATATTTTACTCATTCTGGGGAGGTCGATCGATCGACCTATGAATATCGATTGATCGATCTAGTCGATCGATCGACTGATGAATGTCGATCGATCGATCGAACAGGTATGGCTACGGACTGCTTCGTTCTGCAGATTTGAAAACGTCCCAAAACTTATTTCTAACGTATGATTCTCAGATATAACGTTATAGTAATGTCATATAACAATCCTACAATATTACTAACGTCCATAAATCAATATTTCAACAACTATAGGCTACATATGGATCAATCTTCATCAAAAACTTAGTTTCCAGATTTTTCTCAAGAACATTCATAAACTTCATCTTAAATTCGTTTTTGGTATAACAAAAGTCGATAATTCTCTTAATACAATCTTCCAGTAACATTCTACATGCAACCTATATCCCAAAACTTAAACTAATAACTCCAATCTTATGGGTTTTTTTCATTATCTTCAAAGAACATACAAAATTTACGAATAATCTAACATGGAAGAAGCATTCTCTGAAATTTAAATGGAATAAATCACTTGCCTTGGTTTGATTTCGGATTTGGTGTTGATTTGGTGAAGAATCTCTGCAGAATTCCTCTCTCTCTCTCCTTCTCCAAGCTCTCTTCTTCCAAAGATGGCTATGGTGGCTAGGGTTTTCTTTTGGGAGAGTTGGAAGACTAAATGATAACCTACGTAGCTTATGGGGTTAATAAAGGGTTGGTTGGGTCAATCCATATCAGATTACAACTCTCAATTTTCGTCACTTTTAATTACCCAAAAATACCAAATTACTAAAATACCCTTTAAGTTGCCGGTATGGCCTAAAAATATCCCGGAACCCAAACTATACCCCCGGCTAGTGTTTTCTGACTATCTCGACCCTTCCGGACGCGTTGGCGCACTCAAGACGACCATACGGATTATAGATTTTAAATTCACAATTATTAACAAAATAATATACCGTGACGCGGCGGTCCCACGCGTCTCAACAAAATTTCTAAAATGCCGTATATAAATCCCACGACAAATTTTATAATACCAAGTCCATATATAATCATATATGCACATAATCAAATACCAACTCGCATCACATTAGTATTTATAACCCGGATTAATTTCCAATTAATACACAATTTAATTAATTAATCCCAAAATAAATATAGTAAAAAATACGGGGTATTACATACTTCCCCCCTAATAACTGAATTTTGTCCCGAAATTCGAAACTAGAAAGTACCTGCTAAAAACAATTCTGGATAACGCTCGCGCATCTCATCCTCGCGCTCCCATGTGGACTCCTCGACATTGTGATATCGCCACTGAACACGCACTAACGGGACTATCTTTGACCGCAGTTTCCTCTCGCTTCGGTCCAAAATAGCAATTGGCCCCTCCTCGTAAGAGCTATCCGGCTGGAGATCGATGTCTTCCACAGCAATGTGAGAATGAACCAAATTGTCCCTAAGGTATTTCCTCAGCGAGGAAATATGGAACACGTCGTGAATCCGATGCAAGTGCTCCGGTAGTCCAAGTCTATATGCAACCGGTCCTATCCGCTCAATAATAGGAAACGTCCCCACATACCTCGGTGCCAACTTCCCGAATCGCATAATCCCCTTCATCGGAGATACCCTGAGCAAAACCTGGTGTCCTACTTGGAACTCCCTGAAAAATCTCTTCGCATCAGCATAACTCTTCTGCCTGTCTTGAGCTACACGAATGCGACTCCGAATCAACTCAATCCTTGCCGAAGTATCCTGGATCACTTCTGGACCAAGTAATTTGTTGTCCCACACCTCCAACCAACATGCTGGGGAACGACAAGGCCTGCCGTACAATGCCTCAAACGGAGCCATGCCAATCGTGAACTGATAGGAGTTGTTGTAAGCAAACTCCACCAGTGGAAGGTACTGCTCCCATCCACCCCCAAAGTCAATAATACACATGCGTAGCATGTCCTCCAACATCTGGTTGGTGCGCTCTGTCTGCCCATCGGTCTGCGGGTGATAAGCCGTACTCAACCGCAATTCCGTGCCCATGGCCTCCTGGAAACTCTCCCAAAACCTCGAAACAAATATCTTGTCTCTGTCAGACACGATATTCAGGGGCACACCGTGAAGTCTCACAATCTCTGAAATGAAAAGCTGGGCATACTGTCCCGTAGTGTAGTCAGTCCTTACGGGTAAGAAGTGAGCGACCTTGGACAACTTGTCCACAATTACCCAAACGGAGTCGTGACCCCTCTGCGACGTAGGCAACCCCGTGACAAAATCCATGGATATGCTCTCCCACATCCACACCGGAACCTCCAATGGCTGTAGTAATCCTGCCGGTCTCTGATGATCCACTTTTACAAGCTGACAAGTGGCGCATTTCGAGACAAACTCAGCGATATCTCTCTTCATACCGCTCCACCAATACTGCCGTCTCATGTCTTGGTACATTTTGTCCCCTCCGGGATGTACCGCGAACCGTGAGCCGTGCGACTCTGCCATAACATCGTGCCGCAATTCTTCCCCTTCCGAAACTACCAACCTCCCATTGAAGCGCAATCCCCCGTCTGAGCTAACGGTATAGGACTCGGCTCCCTCTGCTAGTAATCGAACTATCTGCTCCTGACAGAACGAGTCATCGGCCTGTGCCCGTACTACCTTCGTGATAATCTGCGGTGTAACGGTCATCACAGACATGAAAGATCGGGCCACTGCATCCTGGTGTCCCAATTCCTTCCACTTAGCCTTCCACACCTCTGCCACCTCATCTGCTGGCCTGCGACTCAACGCGTCTGCTACCACGTTAGCCTTACCCGGGTGGTACTGGATGTCGAACTGGTAGTCCTTCACAAACTCAAGCCACCTACGCTGCCGCATGTTCAACTCTTTCTGCGTGAACAGATACTGTAGGGGCTTGTGGTCCGTGAACAGCTGAAACTTCTCCCCCAAAAGATAGTGCCTCCAAATCCGTAAGGCAAATACCACTGCTGCCAACTCCAAATCATGCGTGGGGTAATTCTTCTCATGAGGCTTAAGCTTACGGGAAGCATAAGCTATGGCCTGTCTCTCCTGCTGCAAAACACCTCCAAGCCCTTGCAAAGACGCATCGGTGTAAACCAAATACTCAACTCCCGGTCTCGGCAATGCTAACACAGGTGCTGAGGTCAATTTGTCCTTCAACTCATCGAATGCCAACTGACAGGCATCACTCCAGATATATGGCACACCCTTACGAGTAAGATGTGTCAAAGGACCTGCTATCTCCGAGAAACCCCGAATAAACCTCCTGTAGTATCCCGCTAAGCCCAAGAAACTACGAATCTCCGTTGGTGTCGTGGGCTGTCCCCACTCCCTCACCGCTGACACCTTCCCCGGATCGACAGATATTCCCTGGTCGGAAATAATGTGACCCAAGAACTGGACTTCCTTCAGCCAAAATCCTCACTTCTCATATTTTGCATACAACTCGTTCTGACGAAGTGTCTGCAAAACCTGCCTCAAATGCTCGGCGTGCTCCTCCTCTGTCTGAGAGTAAACCAGAATGTCATCAATGAAGACAATGACAAACTGATCTAGGAAATATCTGAACACCCTGTTCATCAAGTCCAAAAACACAGCTGGAGCGTTGGTCAAGCCGAAAGGCATAACCCGAAACTCATAAGAACCATATCTCGACAAGAACGCAGTCTTCGAGACATCCTCCTCCCTGATACGCAACTGATGGTATCCCGACCTCAAGTCAATCTTCGAGAAGAAAGGAGTTCCTCTCAACTGGTCGAATAAGTCATCGATTCGAGGCAACGGATACTTATTCCGTATCGTGACCTTATTCAACTCTCGGTAGTCCACACACAACCTCAGTGAACCGTCCATCTTCTTCACAAACAAAACTGGAGCGCCCCAAGGTGATGTACTCCTACGAATAAAGCCCTACCCTAACAGCTTCTCTATCTGATCCCGTAGCTCTCGCATCTCAGCTGGAGCCATACGGTACTGTGCACGTGCTATAGGTCTCATACCCGGTAGCAAATCTATAACGAAGTCTATCTCCCGACTGGGTGGTAAGCCTGGTATCTCCTGAAACACATCTGAATACTCCCTGACAACCGGTATCGAATCCAAAGGAATCACAACCTCCTTAGAGGTATCCTCCTCTATGTAATACAGATGAGTGGTCGATCCTCCCTCTGGGCGAGGCATCGCCACTATAAACATCTCTTGCCCCGGAATGGCAAAAACAATGCTCCCGCTGAAACAATCAATCATGGCCCTATATGATACGAGCCAATCCATACCGATGATCACATCGTGAACATGCATGTCTAACACTAACATGTCCGCAGGTAATACCAAACCACCAACCTCTACCCCCACTCCCCGGCATATAAAGAAAATAAGTGACCCACTCCCTAATGGTGAGTCGACACACGTCATTGTGCTCTCTGCCGTAGCTAACAATCCGAAAGCTTTCGCGAAGTGTGTAGCAATAAAACAATGTGTAGCACCCGTATCAAATAACACCCGACCCATAGTGCCATGGATAGGAAACGTACCCTCGATCGCCGGCGGTGCCTGTGGAACTGCAGCCTGGTGAACGTTGTAGACACGTCCATACTGTAGCTGCCCCTACTGAGCTGGAACTGCTGGAATGGGTGGCAATGCTGCCATCTGTGGCGGTGCGGGAAGAGCGGCGGGAAACATGGGTCTCTGTGGCTCCTGGCGAGCACCCTGCTGCTGCTGTGGGGCCCTACCCCTATCACGACAATCTTGCTTCTTATGGCCAGTCTTGCCACAAGTAAAGCACTTCCCTGGGAAATTCCCTCCCCTATGCCCCTGCTGTCCCCGGCCCTGGTGGCCGTTACCATTCCTCCCTTGGCCCTGCTGGCCCTGATGGAACTGCTGCCCATTCTGCCCCTGTTGGCCCTGCTGACCGTTTGGACCCTGATGGCCCTGACGGAAACCTCCCTGTCCCTGCCTGTAGTTCCCTGACCAGAACCTCTTATTGTCCCCTTGCTGGGTACCCTGCTCAGTCTGTCTCTGCCCCTGACCGGTCTGTGCCCCGCTGGCACCATGTCCTCCAGTCCTGCCCTGATGGCTAGACTCCCCTGACCGCTTGCCCTCGGCCATATGAAATCGGTGGTCCTGGCAGTGCAATAGTGCAGCGTTAACCACATCAGAATATGTGGCCAACGATAGATTCCCTAGCAGATGCTGACGGATCCTCCAATTCAACCCATCAGTGAACTTCTCTATCTTCTTCTTCTCTGTTGGAATCTCGTCTGGAACGATATTCAACAGGTTAGTGAACTCGGCCTCATACTCGGCCACTGTCTTGCTCTCCTGCCTAAAACTCATCAGCTTCCTCCTCATCTCTGTATGAACTGCGGATGGAAAGTACTTGCGGTCAAACCGCACCCAGAACTCCTGAATGGTGAGGGTATCCCTCTCCTCCGCAGTGGTGATAGACTCCCACCACTGTAGTGCAGATCCCACTAGCTTGAAAGTAGCTAGCACCTGTTTCTGAACGTCAGTGCACTCATGCATCCTCAAATGCCTCTGTATGTCCTTCCTCCATTGGCTCGAGACTACCACGTCTGAGCTACCTGCAAACTCTGGCGGATGCGCTTTCTGAAAAGCGTCACGTACACGCTCCCAAGCAGACGGGAATGCATTAACCTGTGCTGGCGCGGCAACCGGCGCCTGAGGCGGTGCCTGCTGAATAACGGCAATCGCGGCATTCACCGCTTGAGCTACTATAGCTGCAACCTCAGTGGCGTTCAACATGCCCTGAACTGGAGCGGGAAGGGGTTCGGGCATTGCATTCCTGGGAACTCGTCGTGCACGTCGTGGAGGCATCTGAAATAAGAACAAAGTTTATAAGTCTACAGATAAACTTTAAAATAGCTGAAGAACGAAACGTACACAATAAGAGTACAACATTCCTAAAATATAGGGCTCTATATCAAAGAAAACGTAGCGGAAACATAATAGCCGTACAGATCCTAAAGGACACTAGAACCTGATGCTCTGATACCACCTGTGACACCCCGACTAATTAAACACCGGGTAGCTACTCCTTTATAAAATTAATTCAAAATGCCAAGTTGGCTCAGTTAATAGCATCATTGTCGAAAACATCTTATTATTACTAACCACCTAGTATTTAAAAAGTAAGTGCCAAATTTTATTAAATCTGATTAACATGCAACAAGAGTAATGAATAAGTAAATAACACCATTCACCATCCTGAAGTAAAACGAATAACCATCACAAAATGTAAATAAACTCTAGAGTAAAAACTCCTCAATACAAATCCCACAACTGATAAGCAAACTGAAATAAATAACTAAAACTGAATACTGAGCAATACATGCTAGAGTCTGAAAACTGAAATGTAAAAATGTCTAATAGAATTGGGCAACATGCCCTACAACTGATAGATGCTGAGACTGGAATCCAAATGAGAGAGGCGTCTAAAAGCAAGTCCCTGTAGCTTCCACAAATAGCTACAGCTCGTCTTCTGAATGAGAATCTTATGCTTGGTGTCCTCGTGGCTGGGCACCTAAAATGGTTTTACAAGAAAATATATTTGAAAGCAAATGGGTCAGAGCCCGAAAGTGGAAATTATTTTAAAAACCTGCAAGTGCTTTAAAAACATTTAAAACATTAAATGCAAAGTACATGTTAGGACGTGCACTCACATTAAATCCTCACCTCTCGACTATCTGTGCACTCATAACGTAAGTACCCATCTATAACTACCCTTTCCACTAGCTAAGTGACAACGTAACTAGCTAGACTACCAAAGGTTCTACCCATTTTACTCGGTTAATTTAACATAACAACGCTCGTAATTTAATAGAGGTTTAACGTAAACTCAGTTACTAACTATGCCATTGATATAACTATCAGCTAACTCATTATATATCTCGAAACAATACCGTAATATTTTTACAACATTAACATGAGGATTTCCGTTAATTTAATGTATATTATTCACATCATAAATATACGATACAAGCACCCCGCAATCTAAGCTATGGTGCACACATACTCTGCTATCCATCCCGGTACATCACGTACATAAGGATCACATTTTCCGAATCTCTCAGGAATAGTTCAGATAACACAAATCACAAATAGTGGAGGCGAACACAGTCACCATCACATGGGTCACGCACATACCTACGCTCCCATGGTCAGCGGACTTATTAATATCACAATAAGTCTTTCTATGACCTATGTTCATCAAGGTACCAGTCTAAATCCCCCCCGTAGGCACACAAGGATTAGAGGGTCCTAAGCGAACGCAAACCTCCCTTGATAGCAAGTATGGTAGGTATGTCATACACACAAATACTATATCAATACCAAGTATACACGCATCTTAGTAATCACCGTAGTATAATTGTAATATTCTACATCATTATACCATTTCCAAACTTATATTTTTCAAGTCTCCCGTTAATATAAAGTTAAATTGCCGACACGTCTCACGTCGTAGTCCCTTATCCTTAAAACCTATCTATAATAGATTATTAGGTTTCGATTATTTCCAAATATAACATCTTTATTCCTAAGGTCTTTACTTCTGTTCTAAACCTTATTCCATCAAATTACACAATTTTACACTATTAACCCAAACGTTATCTTTCTAACGAATTTCAATAACCTAGAATAATTCCTCGAATTTTATTCTAATTAAAGTCCCACTTCATAATCATGCCTACTGGTCTTCCTTAAAGCTAAGGGTATTCATAAGTTCTCCAAACATTTTCTCCGAGGGTTTCCACCATTTAAATCAATTTAAGGAAAATTTTACTCATGCTGGGGAGGTCGATCGATCGACATATGAATATCGATCGATCGATCTAGTCGATCGATCGACTGATGAATGTCGATCGATCGATCGAACAGGTATGGCTACGGACTGCTTCGTTCTGCAGATTTGAAAACGTCCCAAAACTTATTTCTAACGTATGATTCTCAGATATAACGTTATAGTAATGTCATATAACAATCCTACAATATTACTAACGTCCATAAATCAATATTTCAACAACTATAGGCTACATATGGATCAATCTTCATCAAAAACTTAGTTTCCAGATTTTTCTCAAGAACATTCATAAACTTCATCTTAAATTCATTTTTGGTATAACAAAAGTCGATAATTCTCTTAATACAATCTTCCAGTAACATTCTACATGCAACCTATATCCCAAAACTTAAACTAATAACTCCAATCTTATGGGTTTTTTTCATTATCTTCAAAGAACATACAAAATTTACGAATAATCTAACATGGAAGAAGCATTCTCTGAAATTTAAATGGAATAAATCACTTGCCTTGGTTTGATTTCGGATTTGGTGTTGATTTGGTGAAGAATCTCTGCAGAATTCCTCTCTCTCTCTCCTTCTCCAAGCTCTCTTCTTCCAAAGATGGCTATGGTGGCTAGGGTTTTCTTTTGGGAGAGTTGGAAGACTAAATGATAACCTACGTAGCTTATGGGGTTAATAAAGGGTTGGTTGGGTCAATCCTTATCAGATTACAACTCTCAATTTTCGTCACTTTTAATTACCCAAAAATACCAAATTACTAAAATACCCTTTAAGTTGCCGGTATGGCCTAAAAATATCCCGGAACCGAAACTATACCCCCGGCTAGTGTTTTCTGACTATCTCGACCCTTCCGGACGCGTTGGCGCACTCAAAACGACCATACGGATTATAGATTTTAAATTCACAATTATTAAAAAAATAATATACCGTGACGCGGCGGTCCCACGCGTCTCAAAAAAATTTCTAAAATGCCGTATATAAATTCCACGACAAATTTTATAATACCAAGTCCATATATAATCATATATGCACATAATCAAATACCAACTCGCATCACATTAGTATTTATAACCCGGATTAATTTCCAATTAATACGCAATTTAATTAATTAATCCCAAAATAAATATAGTCAAAAATACGGGGTATTACACCCCCACCCCACCCCATATCGTATATAGCGAACGTACAATGTTATTGGGAACAAACTAATTTTTTTTCTTTTCATTTCAGGTTTTAGTCCAAGACCAATCAAACATGGACTTAATTTTTATGCTACGGGACTTCAATGGGGTTGCTACGAGACTTTTATTGGGTTGCTACGGGACTGCTACGGAGCTGCCACGGAGATGCTATGGGGCTTCCATTGATATAGATTTATTTTTTAAGATGTTTGTTCTATTGAAGCTTTTGTTAGGCAGTTTTTTTTTTATTATTGTTATCCCTTGAGAAGGGTGGATAGTCCAATAAACAAAGGAGATTTTGCCCAATTATTTTAAAACTTTGACACTTTGTTTTTTTGAGACACAATGAGAATTTTTTTGATGAATATTGTATATTTTATATTATATGTGAATTTGTTTGATGAATTTAAGATTATTTGAATGTTGTTGGACTATTTGTTGTTTGTTAAGCAGGGTGAATAGTTTATAAACAAAGGAGATTACGGCCTATTGTTATAAATTACTCTTTTTTTGCCGTTTTGTAATTACGTACTTCGAAAATTTTCACCGTTTTGTAATTATGTGCTTTCGAAATTTTCGCCGTGCCTTCAGGCACGGGCATTCCGCTAGTATATATATACGGGGAGAACTTTCTACTCTTTGAAACTAGTAGATAAAGTGGAGATGAGAAATAAAATAATCTTAGTGGATAAAAGATTAACCATTAGAACGGTGAATAATGAAACTTAGTATGTGAGATAAACTATGTGAATAGCGTATTGTATGGGCGATACGGGAATATACTAGTGAGCATAGTTAGTATTAGTATGGTTTTTGACTAGTTAGACTGAGTGGTATAACTAGGGGGAGATTAGATGTACATTAGGCAGGAACAATAGATAAGAGGTGAGAAACTCATGTGAGAGTTCAATAACTAACATTCATATAAGACTTGTTTTAAGAACTATGTTTAAATACGTGCTAAATCATTTTGAAACCTCGGGCTCTAACCTGTTTCTGGTATTTCTTCTCTCTTTTGCTATATATATATATATATATATATATATATATATATTATATCAAGTGCTCAGCCATAGGAGTACCAGAATTAGATATTGGAGTGTCAGACGTTCTGCACTTATTGTGGAAGTTGCAGGTACTTGTAGTAGACGCAACATTCTTTTCAATTCAATTTCATCTAGACTTCTTATCTAGGGCATGTATCGCCCACTTCTAGTTCCTTCATTAGAGATATTGTATTCAGTTTAGTTTGTGGTTTGGAGTTTTACCCACTCTTATTTATTTCAGTATCTGATTCATGTTCAGTATTTATTATATTCATATGTGTGGTGAATGGCTTATATTTTAAGACTGAATGAAAATGGATTTACTTGGTTTTACAAATTGGAAATGTTTTGTCACCTATCTTAATTTTATATTAGGTGATTAATATGGTTTAATTGTTTTCAACAGTGATGCTAAGAATGAACCAACTGAATATCCTGTTTTAAATTGGTAAAGGATTGATCACCCAATATTTAATTGGGCGGGGTGTCACATCCGTCTCAGTAATAGTTGACAATATTATAACTGCTTTCTTTATTACTTGACACTCTCTAGAAGAAATCCCTTTGATTTGACCAGGGGAACCACAAAAAAAATAATTCCTCCTGTTCATTGTTATAGGACCCTTATCATCAGTACACTGTGTGGATGACGAACTAACCCTCATAGTATAATTGAGCTTCGTAAAGAAGTCTTGAGCCCATATTTTGTTGTTTTTGTAACTACTACCCTATGAACTAATTTGCTCCCTCATCTTCTCAATGATGTAATTTCCCACCTTAGCATTAAACTCTAGCCTAATAGCCTTGTTTACTATGGACCTGAAGTTTGGTTGATCCATATCATTAAGATTCGTTAAATACCCAAGTTAAGGCCCTTGTCAAACGACCTTATCTTCTCAGCCTCATTTATTTTGACTACATCCACATACTTACACAAGATTTCAAATCTGGCCAGATACTCATTAACACGAGTCTTCTAACAAATCAAGTGAAGGAACTCCTCTTTAATGGTTTCTTTAAATTCCTAGGAAAAGTACTAGTCAATTAAGATAACTCTAAATCTGCCCCATTCTATGGCCTCTATCGCACTCGAGGAGTAGGAGCTCCACCAGCATTATGCTTCTTCAGTTAGTTAAAATGTAGCTAGCTTGAATTTATCCCCATATCACACATTTAGAATCTCCATGACTTGACTGATTTTATCAATCCACTCTTCTACATCATTAGGGACAACTTCCTTGTTAAGGGTGGTTGGGTTTAACCTCCTGAAATCCTTCAGGATGGAGGCACAGGTAATGATCTTAACCATTCCACTACAATTAGCCCTCTATTTTCTTGATAGGGAGACTGCAATCTGACACATGGATTTTTCCATTCATCTAAGATCGTTGTTTCCTAACCTTCTAGCCACCTCAAGGTATGGAGTCATATGCACAAAAATAAAAGTTCAATACACAATGATACAAAACGAAATGAAAGTGATAAGGGAAGCGGTTAACTTAAATAGTAACAATGTATTAACTACAATGGAAATGTATAAAGGAACCGCATTAAGAAAGCATTAAAACTCTGTGACACCCAACGATCCTATTGCATCAATTTTGTAATACCCGAACCCGAGTTTTGGTTATTATTGGGTCAATCTGCACCGATTCAAAGAGTTAAAGGGGGACAAGAAAGTCCAATTTTATCATGTGAGAAAAACCCCATGAGAAAAAAAATTAATGGTTAAAATGATTTGTTTTAATTGGATAAATAAGTGACCACTTTAAGTAAGTAAATTAATTAACACGTCTCATTTGTAAACATAAATTTAATCTCATAACTGTCCCTCACTTATTACATCACATGGAAAAAATCTCGGATAAAAGGACTTAATATTCAAACCCAATGCTTCATAAAACAAGTTGGAATAATGGTAAAGCTTCTAACGATGATTATTAACCTTGGGCCCCTTAGTTTCATCCTTGCCAAAGTCCTAATTCGATGTACCTATGGTAGGAGTGGGGATTTCAACCTAAAAGGTACGGGTGAGACAATGCTCAGTGAGGTGGATAATACGGAGGTATACGTTTTCAACATAAATTCTATCCATACAACCATGTATTTTAAACAAATTCGGACACATTTAACATTTTAGATAGTATTAATTCAACTACCATTAAATTCACTCGAGCGATATGCCCATACTCACACTTAACCATTTTATACCACACTTTATGGGATCTAAAGACTATTTTATAACATTTTATTCCTTAGTTTCCTTTTAATTAGGTTGTCATAATTCACATTCATTACACGCAACAATATTCATTTCATTTTCATTATCTGTTCTTGGAATCCTCCAAATATCTTTATACTTTAACGGGATCCACACCGCCACCTATGCTACCATATGCTTAGGCCAGTGATTTGGTGTTCTTCACCTCAGGGCTTCAGGTCCTTCTTAATTATTTTCTTATCTCATCGAAGTCCACATTAAATGTGTTTTAACCTTTTTACAAATGTCTACATTATTCCTTAGTTTAATTGTTTTCATGCCATTAAGTTCATTTATTCTCTTTTTATAAAAACCAACCCACAAAGTCAAATGAGGAAATCAATCCATGAGAATCCTCTAATTTTTTCAAAATTTCACCTTTACCCTTTATTTACAAAACCTTGTGAAAGGCATATTTCTTTCTTGATTTTATATTAAAAAATCACTGAACATCATACATTATCCCCTTTCTCCCAAAAATCACATTTCTAATATTTATTTCCAAGAAACATATTTAATGTCATTAAGACCATTTTAAAAAATTTGTCCATTTCACCCTTGTAACCCAATGTTACAGTAAACATCATTTCTTCTTCACCTTACAACATTTTTTAGGGTTAATATTTCCAGCATTGTCATACTATGATATTTTAAGAATTTTTAGAGGTTTTAAGACTAGAAACCTCAATATGAAACTAAACATGATGTTTGCATGAAAAATATATCTTCATTTTTATTTGCTCATATTGAAACAACCTTTGTTCTTCAAAAGATATTTAAACTAGTTTTTAATCAAAAATACCATTTTTGAAAGAAAACTTTCAAATAAACAAACTAGAAAATACTTTGCAAAATGAACTACTCCAATATTCATTTAATAGCCTTTAAATCTTGAAAATACAAGGAGGAAAACCATACCTTACATTTTGAAGAGGAGAACAAGGATAAAAGAAAAGCTTTAGTCTAAGAATATCCCAAAATTCCTGCAAAGCTTGCTTGAAATCTCCAACTCTCTCAATTCAATAATGTGTGTAGAGCAGTGGAATAATGTGTGTAGATAGAGAGAGCTCTAAAAATCTTATGGAAGAATACCCCTTTCCTCCCTCTTTCCTCCTATTTAAACCAGCAAAACTTATATCTTTACCCTATGGTTAAACTCACATTTTGATATGGGCCACGAGGATCTCGATATCATAGTAAATCCAACACCCCATGTCACGACAACACATTAAAATGTAAATATTTTCCAAATTCAGCTCGGGTCATTCGAACAACATTAGACCTTATTTGAATGAGATCCCTCTCGTTTGCACGAGAGTTATAATGAGTTACTAATGAGGCAAGATCGTAGATTTAAAAATGATGAGAGATGTTCCTCATTCGAATGGTAAACACCCCCTCATTCGAATGATGATGTACCTCCTTCGAATGTGGTCTTTCCAATAAGATTCTAGAGAGCGAGGAAAATCAAGCATTTCTTAGTTGTTTGAAGATCGTATGAACCTCGTTTGAACGACAACGTCACCTCGTTGGAGCGACAACAAGAATACACTATATTAACTTTAAGCTTAACAAACTCCAATTAAACATACATGAAGACCAAGAGGATGGTTCAAATTGAATATTCATCCACAATACACAATATATGGCCCAAAGGCATACACAGTACATGGAATAAGATACAAATAATGGGTATGGGTGTTGCATTAGCAGTGTTGGGATTATATAGTGGTGACGTATACCCCATTTAGACCGGGTATAAATAAATGAACATGTTAGGTGTGCACTATAGTTGCGGTGAGGTTTATGTCATGTGAGTGAGACCGATTAATTATGAAAGTAATAGACTGCTATTTTAATCAATTTAAAACAATTATCTACTTGTAAAATATTTCCACATTACGGTTTTTGACATGTTGGCTTTTATTTTTCCTCATTTTTCTTATTATACTCCAACTGTGTATTACCAATAGTCGAGACCGCATGGGTAGATGCATTCCTACCGTACAATAGCTATGGATGCCATATCTTTTTTTAGACGCCTCAATCTATTTTATCTGGATAGGATCAGTCATTTCAGTTTTAGGCATGATGGTCGTTGATGGATAGGCTTTTATATTACTGTCAGAAATTTATATTTGAATACTCGGTTTATTTATTCAGTTATCTTGGTTGTTTATTTGGTGACTGATTGTTTATTTCGTTCATTTTATTATCCGTTGATGCATGAGGATTATTCATTCAATTTTAATTTGATAGTTTTGTTCGTATTATTTATATTATATTGCAATCACGATAGTGATGTTGATAATGAACCATACATAGATCTTAATTTATTTTAGTAAAGGATTGGCTATGGGGATTAGAATAGGCATTTTCTCACCACATTGTTAATTCACCCAAATGTTAATAACATATTAAGACCTAGAAAATCACAAGGTTTTTAAATAAGAAAATTGATGACTTTGAAAACCCCTTTGTAGTAATGAGCATATTGACTACCTATCAAGCCCTATTTTGTAATATAAGTTTATTTTTCTTTTTTAATATAGTTTTTCCTATTAATAGTCACAATCACGAGTGGCGTTTATCTTTTTAGTTTCCTTAAAACACATCGTGTATGCTCCCTCAATGATTCTTTCCCTCATAAGTAATGTATATTATAGTGTTTTAAATGTGTGTGCTACTAGCCTAAGTAAATGCGGGGTCAAATTTTGCATGGATTAGTAAAAATAATCACCATTTACACTATTAGAGACATTTTCCCAAGCCGGTGGAGCGTAGTTTAACTGTAGTTCAATTTTTTTTGGAATTAAGTGAGAGTAAATGAAAGGTAAACAAATACTAGGGATCATCAATCGAATATAAATCTTAACGTAAACGATCGATTGATCATAGGGATGTATATAATTAGAGAATATTTTTGCAAAATCAAAGACAAAATGTGAACATATTATCAAACAAAACTTCATTAATATCAAAGATGGACATTTAAAATTAATTGAATAAGAATTGCAAAGATCCAACTAACTATCCACGTTGCTTGACAATATGGATGGTGAGAAATTTCCAAAATATTAACTCCACTTCACCAATTAATACATCATATAATCAATCGAAGAGTAATTAAGCGTGATCCATCGTTAATTCACTATCCTAGCAATATAAATCTAGATATGCAAAAGTAAAAAAATCCAAATAAATAGCAGTAGAGATACGGGAAAGAAATCAAACCATAAATCTTAGATGAAAATATGGTTTTATTATTATTTTAATATTCGAAAGTATAAAATATATTGTTTCTGTTTTTATAGCTCTCTATACAACACTACTAGTACCAAATATCTCCAAATTCTAAGCTAGAATGAAGTAAAATATGTTCAAGGTTTTTGTACTTCAGCTGTGTAATGGAATTTTCCTTACAAAAGTTTGACTAAGATTGACTTCGACTTGAACAAGATCTATCTTGACATGACTAGGATCGATCTTTGAATGTCTATGATTATCTTGACCTATTTAGGATTGAATTTGGTGTGGTCTAGATCGATCTTGACATGACCATGATTTTTCCATTTTCAGCTCCATTATCCTACGGCCCTAGGATTGTTATTTGTTATACCGAGATCTAATTTTGCAATCCAAGAATTCTATTTTGGCTAATTTGATCATGCTAAGGTTTTCCCCTATGCTCCTACTTTAGTAAAAACATTTTCAATTCTCCAAACATGATACAAGTCATGAGTTGACTTGATCGTCAAGTATAGAGACATTGAAACACTAAATATATTCATTTTATAAAGATAAAAATGAGATGGTGAATATGAAAGTAGCATAAATGGAAACAAATAACACCTACGAGGATATAAATTGCCTGTAAATGTTAATGTATATGTGCATTAATGGTATCTAATCAGTATGCTATTATCAATTTGGTGGGTTGCACCATTCCATTTCTACACAACTCAAGCATTGGACAAACATTTACTCCCAAAAATCCTATTCTGCCTATAATGTTTCTAGTGTTGTAATAATGTTACTTATTGTAACAAGGTTTTTTAATGTATGCTAGTAAGTTGGAAATGAGGGAGGTAATACCATAAAGTCATGTATATGAACAAAGATCATATATACATGTACAAAGATTCAAATAAATGATCAATTTGAATGATGAAGATACAATCTAAGCAATACCTTATTTAAACTAAAAACAAATGTGGTCTCAATTTGCTCTATAATTTTAAAGTATATTGTTGCAGTTTACTTGTGAGTATTCAAGTTTAAGGGAACAAATAATTTGTATAAAAAGTTCTAAAGGGCTAAAGTTTAACATATCTCATATAAACTATTCTAAAATAAAAATAATTGAAGTTAATAATGTGAAGATGATGAAACAAGAATATTATGGGGTCAAATGGAAATTTCCTTTGAAATATTTCACAACATACACTTAAGTACTACTCCTCTAATAAAATATTTGTAAGGACATGATTTTATAAATGTCCCTATAGAATCTAGTAATTTCTTAGTTCTCGTAGATCATGGTTAATATGTCGTATACCAATACATTTGGCAGGTCTTCACATGTTCAACCTTGACGTCCATCGTCCGAATTCTTATCATCACGCATCATCAGCACGCACCCATCATTGACATTTCACCTTTAATCGGTCTCAATTATTCTCACTAACTCCACTACGCTAAAAGGTATAATGTTTAATTCGAGTTATTAAAGTTAACCTATTTACTTGGGATATTTTTGATGAAATGTTTTTGTCAAAGTGAGGCATTTTTTTTAGTCAAAATTATTTTTTAAGACCTGTAAGTGACGTTTAAAATAATATTTTCTCACTCCTATCGTTCAAATGATAACTCAATGTCGTTAAAAGACATGGTCATGTTGTTCAAACGATTGCTTTTAATGACATCACATGTCGTTTGAAGTGTCGCACGAAGGGTCATTTCTTGTTTATCTCAAACAACCACGTGTTGTTTTGTGTTTTTAAATGTCATTTCTAGGTCACGACATTGAGAATTCGTTCGAATGCCTTATAATGATATTCATCGGCTTAATTATTTATTCATCCTATAAATACCTTCTACGAAATTAGGTTTTGCAAGTCTTTTGAAACTCCACCGCTGCACATTTGATGCACTTTAAGACTTCATCTTGTAGGATTTTAAACCCTTTTTGATTCAGTCAAACATCAAAAATAATTTATTTTAATAATTCTTAAACCCTTTTACACATATTAGTCATTATATAGTAAAACTTGTGGAGAAGAATCCTATCTCCACTGCTGACTATTGGATCTCTTACGGGATATCTTGTCGAAGAATTCAAACTAACATCTGAGGGTATTTTTCATCCCAAACATTATATTTCTATTATCTAATTATAAGTTGAAGATTTATAATTAATAGAGAATAAAAAGGTTTTGCCCCTGCAGGGAATTTTTCCTCAAATTTATCTTTTGATTGATTTGAT
Organism: Sambucus nigra; assembly: GCA_949130495.1. Taxonomy (NCBI): domain Eukaryota; kingdom Viridiplantae; phylum Streptophyta; class Magnoliopsida; order Dipsacales; family Adoxaceae; genus Sambucus; species Sambucus nigra. Next base: position 673,089,897 of record OX422215.1, read on the forward strand.
TTGCATGTTAGATAATTCATATTACTTTCAATCCCAATTAGATGCATGTTTTAGGGTTTTAATTAAAAATGATGATAATACACTACATCAAACTAGGCGATTGGTCACAGATTTCATCCCTGACCAAAGTTGGGGTCGCAGATTTGGTCCATGACCAAATAGGGCATGACCATTTCCTGTGGTCAGGGCCTATATCCATGATCATCTGATGGTCACAGGTCTTAGTGGGTCACGAAAAGTGGTTGCAGATAATGACCGTGACTTATTTATCATGATGGTCATGGTCTTAGGTCATAACCCAACCTTAAATTTAGTTGGATTAACTATGTTTGGACATCTAACGTAAGCGCACTCTCAAAACACGATTATATCGTGTAATTTTCCCCCAAAATTTCTCTGAATATCACTTTCTTCAAAAAATTGATTTTGAAAAAGCTTAAGTTTAGTGGAATCGGATGCCGGTTTTTTATGGGACAACCATGCATATTGGAAAGACCGTACGAAGTCGGCATTAAAAGTCATTGATGAAAGAGTTTGGATCACTTGTGAAAGATGGTGGACTGAACCCACTCATGTAGTTGGTAATGATGTATTACCCAAACTTGTGATTTTGTGGATTGAAGAGGATTTTAAGTTGCATAATTGTAACTCACTTGTGTTAAGTGTTATATCTTAAGCCATCACTCCTAAAGAGGCCTGGATGTTTTACAACTTACTCATGAAGGAACTAATGCAGTCAAAGAGTCAAAATTGCAAAATTTAACTACACAATTGGAAACTATAAGATTGTTTAATTATGAATGTTTTGATGAGTTTTGTTCACTTATATAAGATATTGTTAATTCGTGCTTTAATCTTGGTTAAAAACTTCCAGATACTCGAGTAGTTAATAAGATTTTAAGATCATGGCCTGCTCGTTTTATTCCGAATGTCACTCTTCTTAACTCATTAAGAATATTGTATTATTTTAGGTTTTGAAGATCTTATAGGAGATCTCCAGTCCTATTAAATTAATATGTTTCCTAAAATAGTTAAACCTAATGAGAGAGGTATTGCATTAAAAGACCAGTCTAAGAAAAAAGATGAGGAGTCATCTAAAAAGATAGTAGAGTCGTCTAAACGGAGAGAGGAATAATCATCAGATTTTGGGTTTGATTTTGATTTAAACAATTTGGAACTATTTGCAATAATATCAAGAAATTTCTCAAATTAAAATAAAATCTCAATTTTAATGATAAAAATAATTTTGAGAAACATAAATTTGGAAAAAAAGATTGATAAAAATATAAAGGACTCTCTTAAAAGAGACGAAAAGAGATGTTATGAGTGTGGCGGTATAGGTCATAAGGCTTTTAAGTGTCCAACTAGAATGAAACGTTAAGGCAATGTCAGATCTGCTTTAAATTCCTCGCTTAGTGATGACAGTTAGGTGGAGTCAGTGGATTCTGGAGACAAATCACCGCATGAATGCAACTTCGCCGCATTCATGGCTAGACATATGATTTCTTTTAGTGCACCTCACGATGATGATGAATCTACATCACAAGGACACCTCGACAGTGAAAAGGATGAGAGTTAGGAGGATGTTGCTGCAGGTGAGAGCGACAGTGATCTATGATGCACTTACGTCGATTTATATGTTGATTCATTTAAAACTAAAAGCATAACAAATGGTTAGCTCTTAGGGTTATTGCGTTAGAAAAATATTTAGTAGAGAGGAGAGAGAGAGAGAAAGAAAGAGAGAGACCTCCATTAGCATTGCCTTGAGAGAGAGATATAAAATTTATGTTGAGAGAATGAGAGTTTGTGTAAAGAGACAAAGTTTTTTTCGGAGAGAGAAAGACTTTTTGGGGAGAGACAGTAGTTTTGAGAAAGAGAAAGGGGACTTGACAGAAAAAGTGGCTTGTCTTATGAGTGACCTTCGTGCATCCGTAGAGGCTCGGGTCAAACTTAAAGCCCTTATATTCCAACTCACTCTAAATTTTTAGAGAGTCCGGGAGTTCAAGATAAAGACTGAGGATGGACCTGGAAAGATGGGAAAAATGTTACTTCGCCCCACCTTAGAGTTTGGTGAAAGCCAGGGAATAGGTTTTGACATTGCTTCCATGTCTCATATCGCATCAAAATTGGTTTTTGAATTTAAAGTGAATCTATATGGCCACAAACAAAAACTCCAAACAAGAGTTCAACCATGAAGAGCAAACCAAGGTCGTCCTAAGACCGTGTACTTTAGTACTTTTTGTAAGAGAAAAGGACACCTAAAGGAGTATTGTTATAGTTTAGGTCGGACACGACATACATATGTTCTTCCACGTCTCTCTAGTGATCTTACTGATCTTAGAGAGAATGTTGCATTTCTAATTGGTACATCTCAGAGTTGACTGGAATAATTCCAATAGATATCTTTGTATTTAGTTGATACTTCCAACATCCTAACTAGAACCATTAATAATAAGGGTAGACAAGAGGTTACCACTTCTTGGGTGCCTAAAAATGTCGAAAAATCCCTTCTTGTTCATGTTTCTCTTAAGTTACATATTACCTCATAGTGGTATTTTGATAGTGGGTGCTCTGGGTGCTCCAGCCACATGACAGGTCATGTCTCATTCTTTTACCTACATAAAGTATCGTAAGGAAGGTAAAGTCATTTTTGGAGATGAGAGAAACTATAGCATAATAAGACGAGGTATAGTAGATATACTTAGGTTTCCTAAGGTAGAAAACATTTGGTGGTTTGAAAGTAAACCTTCTCAGCATTATCTAGTTGTGCGACACTAACTTTGTCTTAAAGTTTGACCGAAATAAGTGTAATGTTTATGATCAAGATGATAAACTTCTATTTAAAGGGGTAAGGATTCAAAATAACTATTATGGGATTGTTCCCAAGTCCTCATGTTTATTCAAAAACTACACGATTGAGAAGCGTTACTAAGTTGTTTAACACTAGATAAAATAGTTGAGTAGGTTCCAAAAAGCTTTTTTAAGAAAAACTTTTATAAAACAAAATCAGTAAACACAAGATGTGCTTCAAGATTATGAAGAATCTATTTAACTTCCTGGAAATAGGTTTTAAAATTCAACATAAGTCTATGTTGTTGTAGTAGTAGTGAAGAGTTAAGAAGCACACTCATAAGACAAAAAATTTACATGGTAAAACCTAAAACAATGGGAAACATTCACGAACGTCTCTAGACCTAAAAAAACATCAACTATGATCAAACACATATTTCAAGATTACAAGGGTTAAACATGCATTCAATATCCTAATAGTAAGATAGAAATTATACCTATACGAGCTCTCCTCCTCTAAAGTATTTCAGATCTAACCTTTTAGACCTTTACAACAGCTTCTTAGCCTACCTATTTTCTTCTTATTTGGTGTGGATCAAACAACCTTAACCTCTCAGATGAACGACAGTAACTATGTGTTTGTGTGTGAGTGAGAGTGGAAGTTAAGTGACTATAACTTCATGCAAAAGATGCAACTCACTGCTGTCATAGATTTATACAAATAAGTCCTACAAATTACATATATTCTGTATGCATGCAAAGATTTCAAATCTCTTTTGAAAATCATACTTCATAGCTATTTTCAAATTTGAAAGAAAATCTTTCTTAAAAATAGATCCTAAAGTTCTAAAACATATTTATGGACGAAGTAATTTCACAAACTGGGAAACTTAAACTTTTTGAAACAAGGCTTTCAGATCTGAAACTTTCGAATTATAAGAAATTTCTTTTTCAAAGTTAGTTGAAAATTGAGAATGGATCTAAAATATAAAAATTTACAACACAAGATCCAAAAAAAAAAGGATTAATTGAAACCGTAAATATTTTGTGAAATTTATCTCAAAGTAAATCTCAAAGTTTTTAAAAAGAAAAATGAGATTTACATGGAGAGTGGTGTAACATCCCTCCCTTTTGAGAGCCTATTTTATATTTATCTACCACATGGTGTATTTATATATATATATATGTGATTGGTTGTGGATTAAATTTTAATTTCATAAGATAAGTTAATATTTACCAAAATGTTACATATTTACCTTATGTGTGGGGGAATATTACCATGTGGTGTTATATTGAGTCATGAGAATTAAAATGACATTATGGTTTAAAATGAGACCGGAACTTAAAATGTGTTATAAAATTTCCAAATGATAATTTGGAGGGTGTAGTTAGTTTCGGGAGGTGCGAGATAGTCAAATTGTGTGCCATATTGCATTTTGATGTTTTGGGCACTTTTGACTGGTTTTGTCATATCGCGTATTAGAAATCATTTTATTGCGGTGTTGACATTTATAGATTAGAGACTTCTTGCTTAAGGCCACGGTTTAGTCTCATTAAGTCTTTCATTTTTTCCCCTAAGTGAAATTCTAGCCCTAGAGTTAGAGTGAGAGAGAGGAAGAGAACTTGTGGAAAAAGAGAGAGATTGAAGATTTGTGGATTTATTTTTTGCATTCTTCTCCAACAAAATCTGAGATTGAAGCCCCAAGGCAAGTTTTATACTTTCTATTATATGGTTTAAGGTGGATAATTAGTGTTGATAGTTATGTAATGGTTATGGCTTAATAAAGTTAGGTTTCTTTGTTAGATTTATGGGTTTTGATATCTTTGGAAGAGATTTGAATATTAATTAGTATGGACTAGTGTTGTTGGAAGCATTTATGATCATTTGGTATCAATAAATGTGGTTGGTTTGGTTGGAAGATGGTTTTTGGTTTAGTTTGGAAAATAGGGTGTTTAGGTCTAGGTCTGCAATGACCAGTCGACCGCGGTTCTCAAACCGGTCGACCGGGCCTTCGGGAGAGGGCACACTACTTTCTTTCAAAGGCATAAATGTTGAGGCGTGATCGACCGCGTCTGCCTTACCGGTCGGTCAGCCCTATCGAAGTGATCTTTCTGCTTTTCTTCTTAGGCAAAAACTTGAGACACGGTCAACCGCGGTCTTGGGACCGGTCGACCAGTCCCCTATTTTCTTCCCAAAATCTTAATTTTTCTTTGAAATCTTTTATTTTCATAGGGACTTAGTAATGTTCTTGAATGAAGTAAACTTTGGCTTTTACAGTCCTAGTTGAGTCTGGTTGTCGCCCTAGAGTGGAATGGATTTCACGTAGGGTTAAGTCCAAAGGGGGGGGGTATTCTAATGTGATGTTTAGGCATCACTCTTCTGGTTACTTCTTAATAGGAGGATAGGGGTTGTAGGACCATGTTTGGAGACTTTAGGGGCTTAAATTGAGGTGTGTAAGACCTTAAGGTTTGGGAATGATTGTGATCCCTTAGAGAATTATTCGAGGCATACCCTATGATGAATACTATTGAAATATTTTATGATTCGGTTTCAGATAAAATGAAACACACATATGTTAATGGAAATGAAAAATGGGATTTTTATAGTAAATGCTAATTTACTTAAACACACCTCTCTAAATGCTATCATAAGGGAAGCTCGCGCATGGGGTGATGTCCCCTGAGTAGTGAACGTAGGGAGACTATAGTCATCGACTGTATGCGGGTTTATTATATGTTCTTCTGCTCTAGTGAGGTAATTCGGGGTGTGGTTATGACTCACTCACTGGCATATGGCCACTTCCCGACGTGCGTTAGGTGCCCAGGCTGCCTTGTTTAATAAGCCCCTGGAAGATGATAGTCATTTAGGGGCGCGCCCAGTGGGGAAACTCGAAGGGTCGGTCTTAGAATCGTTATATATATAAGAATATAACCTTTCTAAATTCAAGTGGGACTTGATATATGTATATTGCCACCAAATGTATGATGGTAATTATATTCCTGCTAAGGAATGAGAATCGAAAAGAAAGGATAATAATGATGATAGTATATTCCTGTTAAGGAATGAAAATTTGAATAATATGTTAGTTGATAATGGAAGCTTTTAAATTTATTAATGCATAATTTAAATATAAATGTGTCATTGTAACTGTCTCATGTATGCATCATGATTAGGTTGTTAGATTTTTACCTTTGTCATACGTGGTTAACTGTTCATGCCTATCATGCTTCTTATTTGTCTGGAAATCATATATAAACCGGGCCCTAACCCATTCATTCTTCTATGTTGTGCATGTTATTGTATCCGCCCAGGTGCTCCTCCGCTAGGACGCCCATGTTGATATTCCTACTCTTATGTTTTTGGAGTTGTAAGATTTGCAGATATTACAAGATGTTTTGTTAGACGCCGTCATTTTTGTATTCTAGTTATGATCGGGTCTGTCATTCGGGCGTTTGGCCCAACTTTGTATCTGCTTAATGCATGTAATATGTATTATATTGAACTTTGTGATTCATTTTTTGTAGTTGTGGACCGACAGCTTTTCCGGTCCTCTTCTTGTATATTTCTAATGGATGTATTATATATGTTCTCTTGGAATTTCACTTTCTTTTAGAATGGGTTGTTTAATTTATTTTCTTAACTTAATCTTTTAATCAAATTAAAAACTTTTGGCAACCCGTTTTCTGAATTAATGGGTGGTTTTTTGTATACTTGTGCTATATTTGTGTTGCTAAGAATGATTTCCATATATTATTTCCATATGTGTCGAAGTATCGAGCTGGCCACCCCTTATTTCGTAATGCGGGTTGTTACAAGTGGTTCTTAAGAGAGATACAGGTTGAAGATATTCTTCAATCACCAAAACCACACACCAAAACCAACTGGAAAACCAAAAAACCATAACTCTTAAGAAATAGGTTTTCTAAGATGAGAAATTATTTAGGAAATGTGTTTGACTATTGAGAAAATTTAGGGTTTGGTATTAAATGGTTGGTTCTCTCTCTCTCTCACTCTCTCTCTCTCTCCCTCTCCTTACTTTTTCTCCTTTCTCTATCTACCTTCTATTTACTCTATTTTTCTCTGAATTAAAGGAATAACCAAATTTCTTAAATGGCCAATCCAAGGGTCATTTTTATACAGTCTTTGGAAGGATCCAAATCTTTGAAGTAAATCAATGGTTGAGATCCGTTTGACTATTTAACGTTTGAATCTAAGTTCTACAAATTCACCACTTCTATTCTTGCTCTGAGTGGCTCAAATGGTTATAACTCAATTGCATGCAGAGCATTGATAACTTATGATCTAAGGGTTGATATTGAATCTTACATCTAAGACACAGAGAAAACACAAATCCAACCATTATAAGAATGACATGAGTAGGAATGTCATCAATTGAAAAATGCGTGTTTTAGAACTTTTTAAAATACAATTTTCATCAATAATAATCTCTAGTGCTTTTGAATTCTACCCAATGGAGTTTTTTAGGGATAAAAATAATTAAAAGTAAGCTCAAAATATTTAAAGGGTGATTTTAAATGTTTAAAAACATTTTAAAAATGCTATAAAATGTTTTTAAATTATTTTAAAAACCCCAAAAAATAGGCAATCATTTGTGCAAACAAATTAACACCTATATGCATATATCGGGTCCTGTTGTGTCTTCAAGAGATAAGAATACTCCCCTTTTTGTTACATGAATTTGTCTTTGACAGGATGATGTTGAAGATCAATCTTGTAGATACCATAGTGAAGTTTGTAAGGACATATTTTTATAAATGTTCGTAACAATTTATTATGTAGTATACCGCTACACCGTTGAAGCGCATTCAAGAACATTCATGCATTAAAGACGGATCTGAATATCAAGGTCTTAATTAAAAAGGACTCCTCAAAGTTTACTTTGGTAAGGTTATGTTTTAAATACCTTAACTTTGCACTTAGAGATTTTGGGATATTTTTAATAAATATTTTGTAAGTATTGGAGCGGACTTTTTGTCAAAATTTGAGAAAGAGTATTTTTTCTAAGTGTTGGAGCGGACATTAAAACAATATTTTCTGACGTAACAGTCGTTCAAACGAATTTTCTCTGTCATTCCAACGGCATGGCATTGTCGCGCAATGTCATTCAAACTAAACGTATCTCGTTCAGGCGAGACAACTTTCTCGTTTGAACGAGCTTGATAATTGAGGTATCATATTTTTCTATAAATACTCATTAAATGGTTTCATTTTCATTAAGAAGTCCCAGTGCTTTGAAAGACAGAAAACTGCGAAACTGCATAATTCTTTTGACTTCTTCTTTCAGGGTTTAATCCCCTTTTTGTTTTCAATTTACAAAAATCACATTTGCTTGGGTGAATTGCTTTGGTGTTCAAAAACACACTTTGATTTTGTTTATCCTTTGTGTGGAGAACTCTATAACCAGAGAGTTGCGTGCTATTGAGGAGGGAGTCTCTACAGGGTTTTTTGGGCTACGGTTCTTATGGTATAGCTACGCGTGAACAACTATAGATTTCTAGTCGTTGCTTTGAAGGTTTGACGAAGACACCGTGCGTTACAATTATGGGCGATTATCAGGTTGTATGTAAGTCAATGGTCTTGTAAACTTTTCAAATTTCTAGAAACAAAAGTTTTGCCCTTCGGGGATTTTTCTTGAAATTTGTGTCATTTGCTTTATTTATTTATGGATTGACACACGCACATACATAGTTACATGTGTAGGGGCTGAATTGATTTGGTTTAAAAATAGATTCTAATTAAATAAGATTTACTTGGAAACTTGCGAATTAATTTAAATCAATTATCACACAATCATACGTTTCTACAAATTGGTATCAGAGCTAGTTACTCTAAATTATTGAGTGATTCTAATTTTAAAGTTTTTCCCCTGATACAATTTGATTTCTCACGTCGTTAAATTGGTATCAGAGCAGGTTGCGCTAATTTATCACGTATTCCTATTTCCTGCAAAATTTGTGTGATATTGATTTTTTTTAAATCACTTTTGTGAAAAAATGCAATTTTTCGATGGAGCACTTATGTAATCAGATGCCCCACTTGATGAAACGAGTCAAATTTTTAATGATTTAAATAGTTTGAATTGGATGTTTGCTAAAAGAATTGATTTTTTGGGAAAAGAAAATTCTCGTTTTTAATTCGCGATGGATCTGTTGCAAACGGTTCAAAATCAAAGAGATTTTTACCATGAGAAACTAGTTTCTTTGGACCGTGACTTTAATGATTTAAAATTGTCCAAAAAGGAGAGTGATGATAAAGTCCTATTTTTGGAAAAAGAATTGGAGGACTTGAAAAATTTTAGGATTTTCGTTTGTGCTGTCGAGGATAAAAAATTAATCGATGATTTTACGACACGTGAAAAGACTCTTAGGGATAAGTTTGTTTTAATTGAGGGGGAGCGCAATAAACTGTTAAGTTTAATTGAAAAATTGAAAAAGAATTCCCTATCTTTGGAATAGTGGAATTCTTTACTTGAGTCGAAAAATTTGAAGTTAAAAAATGATTTGACAGACTCATGTAGGTTTGATAGTGATGGTAATGGCTCATCTTATTCTCATGCTTCTAGTGCTAAATCCAAAATTATTATTTGTTTTAGAGGGTCAATCAATTTCAAGGATTTTAGAAAAGGTCAACCCATAGGTGTCCTTCCACCCGTTTAGACATGTTCACATTGTGGTAGGAAAGGTCACCTTAGGAGATTTTGTTTTGATCTTGGAAAATGTCCTAGGAAGTTGAAGTCTAGTGTTACATTGGTTCCTAAATCCCCCACACGACGTTTCGCATATATTTGGGTTAGGAAATCACTTTTTGAGTCACTAGATTTTTGACAAGTTGATTCCCGTTTTCTTGCACATGATTATTCTCTTGCCATATCATAGAGATGATTGTGTTCGCATGTTTGTCATTCGCTATTTTTTTGTTTCATGATATTTATGTTTGCTAGCGTTCTGAAATGTATTTTTTTATAAATTTTTTAAAAATACAAAAATATTTTATTTTTGAAAAATCCAAAAAAAGTTTGGTATTTTGTTTACACAGTTGATGGATGGACACTTAGGATTACCAATTCAAAAAATCATTCCATTTTTCATGTGACAATTTTATAGTGTTTTGAGATAATATATCATGTCATCTTTGGGCTTTATAATGTTTGGAGTCATTAAGTTGTAATTAAGTGTTGCTTCCTACATGTTTGACTCATGATTTCCTTTATTTCTCATGTGCAGGAATTTGTTTGATTATTGTGCTTGTCTTATCACATGTTGGTTGGGTGTTTTCACTTCAATCCTGTCCTTAAAACGAACCAAAAGTGATAAAACTTGATAAGAAAGTTGTGCATGTAAGAGCCAATTGTGAGTTTGTGTCCTTTATTTGAAACCGAGGAAGGGATGCAAAAAATTTCATTTGGCCTTTGCGAATACTAGGCCACCATTTAAATTGGACCTAAAAAATTGATGAATTTTATTATCCGGGGTCCAAAGAGGTTTAAAAGAGCCCAAAAAAATTTAAAGGCAATAAAAAGAAATTCATGCCAATTATGGGCCAATTAGTTTTTGCTCCAATTCTCCCAAGTTTGAGAATTTAGTTTAGACACCTCTAAAAAGAAAATACATATGAGGGAGTTTGGATGGAGAATTAAAACGAGTTTACATGTCCTTGAAAGTCTTGAAAAATGCATTACATAGTTTAGGACGTTATTGGTGTAGAAATCTCTTTTACTTTAATTTGTTGATTTTCATAAGACGGTATCATCTAAATTCAACAATTTTTACACCTAAGGATACTTTTGATGTTCATTCGTTAGGGGTACACGTATGCATCGTGCACATAAGATTGATTCAGTTTATTTACCTATCGAATGTGTTCACACCCATACATTCCATTTCCCTGACTTGGTTGTTTTACTTTAAATTCATGGTGTGATTTTTAGTATCTTATTTTTGTATGAAAATTTTGAAAAATCAAAAATAGTTTTTGAAAGTTTTTGAGACATACATTTGCATTCGCATAGTTTGATCCATATTTGTTATGCATTTTTATCGTGACACTCCATGTTTTGATTGTTGCTTCTTATATGTCTATTTGGGGACATCATAAAAGGGGGGGGGGGGGGGGTGGGAGAATTATTATGTTTTGGGGGAGTTTTTGCATTATGAGGGAGATTTGATTTATTAATGATTTATTCTTATATCATTTCAAACTCAATATGTCCTGAAGGTTTTTCCTTTATCTCACGTGTGTAGGTACAAAGATTGAAGATTAAGATGTTGCACACCCTGATGAGAAAAGCTTTGAGATTTGATGAAGATTTTTGAAGAACAATTTGAGATCTTGCAAATTTAATCATAAGAGGGTAGATTTGTACAAGCATTTTCATATTTGATAATTCAATGTTTTCATGTACGTACCAGAATAGACATAGGGGGAGATTTGTAAGGACATATTTTTATAAATGTCCACAACAATTTATTATGTCATATACCGATACACCGTCGAAGAGAATTCAAGAACATTCAAGCATCAAAGACGGATCCGAATATCAAGTTCTTCATCAAAACGACTCCGCAATGTTTACTTTGGTAAGGTTATGTTTTAAATACCTTAACATTGCACTTAGATCTTTTGGGATATATTTACAAAATATTTTCTAAGTGTTGGCGCGGAATTTTTCATCAAAAATTGAGAATGAGTATTTTTTTAAGTGTTGAAGAGGACCTTAAAATAATATTTTCTGACGTAACAGTCGTTCAAACGACTTTTCTCTATCATTCGAATGACATGGCATTGTCGTGCGATGTCGTTCAAATGACACGTATCTCGTTTGTGTGAGATGCCTTTCTCATTCGAACGAGCCCGACAATCGAGGCGACGCGTTTTTCTATTAATACTCATTAAATGGTTTCATTTTCTTTAAGAAGTCCCAGCGCTTTGAAAGACAGAAAACTGCAAAACTACAGTATTCTTTTGAATTCCTCTTTTAGGGTTTAATCCCTTTTTGTTTTCAAATCACAAAAATCCCATATGCTTTGGTGAATTTCTTTGGTGTTCAGAAACACACTTTGCTTTTGTTTATCCTTTGTGGGGAGAACTATATAACAGGAGAGGTGTGTGCTATTGAGGAGGGAGTCTCTATGGGGTTTTTTGGGATTTGGTCCTTATGGTATAGCTACGCGTGAAGCACTATAGATTTCTAGTTGTTGCTTTGAAGGTTTGACGAAGACACCGTGCGTTACAATTATGGGCGATTATGAGGTTGTATGTAAGTCAATGGTCTTGTAAAGTTTTCAAATTTCTAGAAATAAAAGTTTTTGCCCTTCGGGGATTTTTCCCGAAATTTGTGTCACATGCTTAATTTATTTATGGCTTAACACACGCACACACAGAGTTGCATGTTTAGGGGCTGAATTGATTTGGTTTAAAAATAGACACTAATTAAATAAGGTTTTACATGGAAACTTGCAAATTAATTTAAATCAATTATCACACAGTCATACGTTTTTACAAAGTTGCACATGAAATGTAATCCTATTTTATCACCATATCCAAACTAGTTGGAACTTCTATAAAGTGAATACTCAAGTGAGTCAACCATATAGTGTGTTCTCAGAGATCACTCCTATTAGTCGCTATCATCAACATCTAGGTCATGTGAATTTTAGAGATTTCGAGGGCTTAGATAAAAATTGCCTAGTATGTGGCTTTCCATCACATGGAAAGCCAACTGCCATGGTTTGTGGACCCTGTTAGTTGGGAAAAAATTATGTAGTGCCCATAGGAAGTTGAATTCCATTACCCCTTCACACGTGCTTTAGTTTATTCAAATGGATCTTATGGGTCCTACTTGCACTGAGAGTTTTTGTGGTAAGAGGTATATCATCATGATTGTAGATGATTTCTCACATTATTCCATAATCGGTTTTCTGAGAGAGAAATTTGAAGCAGAAGAGTTTTTTACGACTAAGTGTCGTGTCCTCCATAATCAAAATGGTGTCACCATCAATAGAATGGGTAGTGACAATGACATAATTTAAGGAAGAAAAAATGGATCTTTATTGTGGTATTCTGGGTATGAAACAATAATTTCTGGGTGTGAACTAGACGACTAAGTGTAATACCCCGTATTTTTGTGGGATTTCATTTTAATTATGGAACTTGAATTAATTGATTTAAATGGAGAAAATTTTAATTTATAATTAATTCGTATAGAATTGTAATAATAACTAACATGACGAGAGTTAGTATTTATCGGAGATAATCACGTCGAATATTAGTTAGTGAGTAAAGTAATATATGAATACGAGAATATTATTTTTGGCCGGGAATGAAATATACAGCAGTTGGAATACACTTAGTTTGGACACGCATGTGAGTCGTGTCAGTATTATTTTATTGGACTAAAAGGGATAATTTATTTTTACCTCACTCGTATGGCCATTTTGAGTGTGCCAGTGTATTTAGAAGGGTCGAAATAGTCAAAAAACACTACTCTAGTGTTTTATTTGAATTATGGGGCATTTTAGCCCAAAACAACACCCCAGAGGGGTATTTTAGCCTTCAGAAATTTTTGGGAAATATTATGGACGCAAATTATGAATTAAATTAGGGATGTACGTGGGTTAGAAGGGAGTTCTGAGTTTCTAACCTACTTGAGAGAGAGGCAGAGAACCAAAGGGGGAGAAGGAGAACTCAATAGGTGCTTTGGGCTAAGAATCAAAGTTGTTCCACCGAAAATCACACCAACACATAGATTGCGAAGAGAGGATCATCCCCACACCAATTTTGTTCAACGATTCAAAAGTTAACGAAGATATAATTGTTTATCTTGCAAATTTTTTTAGCATGTGTGATTCATGTTAACCTTAATTGATGAGATAACCCTGATACTATGAATTTGAGACTAAATTGTCAATTAATTTTGAAATTAGAAGATAGGTTTGCATATAGAGGAATAACCCTATTCTAGAAATGATACATTCGGAAATCTTAGGTTAAAATCACGACATATAATTGGTGGTTTTGAATGATTGTTAATGGTGGGGTCATTATTAAGGTAGTTTAAAGGATTTGCGAAATTAGTTTAGATTCCCTATGATTGTGTAAGGAATTTTCACTGAATTCATGTTAGAAAGTACGGTAGTATGATTAGGAAGTGTTTAAACTTATTGATTTGAAGTTGGGATGGGTTTCAGACAAATATGGATGATGAAAAGTTGGGAAAAATGAATTTTAGAGGAACAAGGGAACTCTCGGAATTCTCGTTCAAACATCTGCCCAAGTCGTTCGAACGACCTCATTCGAATGAGAATTCCAACGAGAATTGTAACGAGATTTTGAGTTCGTCCGAAGTGAGAACCTCGTTCGAAAGAGAATCCTGAACTGCAAATGAGATTCTATAATGCTTAATTATGGCCTGGACAAGTTATAATCCTTCTAGGTTAGTTTAACGGAGGGAAATTTACCGACACTAACATCGACTGACTTAAATTATTAGTTAGTAATGATATTAGAGTGTAACTACTCAAGGGATATAATCGGATAACTTCCTTAAAAGGAGAATGTACTTGTTAGAGGGATAAATGGTAGGTTCTAAACATGGGGAGTAGTAGCCACGATAGTACTACATATAAACTAAAGGATTTTGGGCTGCGGGAAAACCAAATTTATATATATATATAGCTTTGTGTATGCTAATTGATTGAACTATTATGTGTATAACATACAAACGCTGCTTGCTATCAAGTGGAGGTTGCGCATTGTGGACAATCATGCCTTGAGGATCCTTCGGGTGGGATATTGATTTGCACCACTAGAGCATATAACCTAGGTATGGTCTATTCGTGGGAATGATAGTGATGGCGATCGTATGGGTGGGTAGGTATGTGCGTAGCTCATCGGCTTAAGACTACGTTCGCCTCCAATATAGGTGATTTATTTTTGATGGTTCGTGAGAGATTGAACCTTTAGTCCATTATGCAATGAGTGATGCAACGGGGCATGATAGCAGAGTATGCAGGCAACGCAGCTGTGTCTCGGGGTGCAGTATTGTATATATATATATATATATATATATAATAAAGTAGGAAACTTATGTATGTCACAAGTTGAAACAATGATGTCATCGGATGAATTTTCCTGCATTTCCTATTTTGCCCCTTAAATTTTAACTTCCCCCTCATTTTTATTCTAAAATTTTACTTTAATTCAAATATAAAGGGTATATTTGTAATCTGCATAAAGTTGAAGATTCAAACTCGAAATCAAGGGCTCAGATTATTTTTAACATGAGGAGAACTTTTCTAATCTCAGCATTCAATGCGTATTGTCTCTCTCTGAATTCTCAATTAGACTGTTATCCACTCACCCGTCCCTTTCTTCCTATATCCTTAAACTCTCACTCTGAACTCAAACCTCATCTCTCAGACCCATTTTTTGTATTCCTCTTCTACTTTAGATATGTGGGAAGGTATGCTTCTAGATATTTTAGATGTAAAATATCCTCTCTCACGTTTTTTTTTTTCAATTTAGGTGCCCAAATCTACAAGGTATGCTTTCTCTTTATCATGTGGAAAGTTTTATTACTGTTTCTACCATTTTTTTTGTCTTCCTCTTCTAGTTTAAATATATGGGAAGGTCTGCTTCTAGATATTTTAGATCTAAAATATACTCTTACGTTTTTTTGTGTTTTAAATTTAGGTGCCTGATCTACCCGGTATGATTTCTCTTTCTTACAATTTCAACCCACCACCACCACTACAGATTATTTGTTAATGATTTAGTATTTTGATTTTAGAAATTATGAAAATGGTGGAACACCTTTAAAAAAGTTGTTGATGGGTCTGGGTTGGGGGGTTTCTTCGGATGGGTGTGGGTTCAACTCCGTGGTTGAGGCGGGAAGATCCCGACCCAAGATGAGTCCTAACGATGGTTGTGGGGAGGGAAGGTTGCTGGGACAGGTCTAGGTTCAACTCTATGGTTGAGGCGTGGGGTTTGGATGTATGTTTCAATGTGTGTATCTATGTTGTTTGTTTATGTAAAATGGGGTTGTTTATGTAAAGTCAATATCCCTCCTTCTTGACTTTTAGATTTTGAGATTCGGGGTTCAGCACTGGTAGATCAAGGGCTGTATTGCTTCTCCATGTCACTATTTCTTGCAGTGACCCTGTGAAGTTTTTGTATGAGATCCAATGGGCACCCGTAAAATTAAAGGAAACGGAGGGATAGACGGGTGGGGAGGGGGATGGGGCTGGAGCGGTGCCATGTATTGTAGGCCCCCAGATTGTGAGAACTAGGTATAAAATTGTTGTAACAACTCTCTTCCAAGCCCCAGATTTAGAGTACAAATTCATTCATATACTCAACTGTCATGTAATAGAGTGTTACAGTATGCAACATTACAATTTAGAATATTTATTCCCGTATTACATCATTTGGATAATTAATTCTGAGATAGATTTAAAACTTACATTATGTTCGTTCAATTTATTATGGGAGTGCTATCCCCACACTCCTCTCATCTTGCTTCACACCCTTTGAGTGATAAAATGATATATGCGCTCTTATGTTCACCCTATCATCTTTTCCCACACCCTTGGGTGACAAATGACATTTGTGCCCTTATGTTTATATTATTTAAATGTTTAATTTTTTCGCCTCCAATTAAAATAAATATATTTAATGAGAGCAAATAATTATATTTTAAATAAAAATTGTTTTTTATTAAAAAAAACTACTTATGAAACACAAAATCTTACCTATTTTTTTATTATTAAAAAATTGTTTATATAACATAAAAATTGTTTTCTAAAAAAACTGTTTTCTTATAAAAGTGTTTTTTTTCCTTTACAAATTTTATTTTTGGTTAAAACTATTTTTTGTACAATTTTAAAAATAAATTTTACTAGTTAAAAAAAATATGGTCCGTGAGAGCGTTATGTATAGGCGGCCAGACCACCTATACATACCGCTGTCGCGGACCATTTTTTTTTAAATAGTCAGCGTGCCTTCAGGCATGGGCATACCCTAGTATATATATATATATATATATATATATATACACACACACACACACACACTTGTGATGATATCTACTGTCTGAATTAAGTAGGTAGGATTAATAATGAAATATTGAATTAATTAAGTAGCTAACACTTAGTTGTATTAAACTCAAAGTGACTTTTATGCTATATAGAGATTGATTACACATATCATATTCTGAGGGAAATACATGGGAACGATATTGGGCTAGGAGTCGATATTAGTTAGGAAGGACTCGTTAGTGTGGGAATAGGAACTAGTGAGATTGGAAAGTAAGCTAGGTGTGCAGTTTAGATGATGTTTGAGAATCTCAAGTGAGTTCGATAATCTAACATGAATAATATATGTGCTAATATATCATTTTAAGCACTTGCTGATTTTAAACTATTTTCAACTTGGACTCTGACCCATTTTTTGCAAATCTCTTTTCTTGTCAAATTATTTTAGGTGTCCAGCCACAGGGACACTAAGATTAGGAGTTCCATTCATTCGATGAGCGGTAGCTGTTGTGGATGTTACAGTACCTTGGTAGTATATGTCTATCATTCCTTACTTTTGTGTTATTTCCCTAAGCTAGGCATGTCTCCCCTTTTCTATTCAGATATTTAGAAATTATGGACTTAGTCATTTACTCTTTTCAGTTATTAGGTTTACTTAGTTGAACTATTGTATTTAACTTTAGGCTAGAAGTGTTTACTCCAGTCCCTTTTATTATGTCAGTTATTTCAATTTTTATGATATTGGATTGAATGGTGAATGTTTAGTTATTTCCTCAAATGGTTTTATATTAATAGGAAAGATAAAATTTTGACATCAACCTTTTTAAATATTAGGTGGTTAGTCTTCGTAGTAAAGTTTTCTATAGTGATGCATAATCTAAACCAACTAGATATTTTGATTTAATTAATAAATGACTGCTCACCCGATATTTAATTAAGCGGGGTGTCACAGGTGGTATCAGTGCATCAGGTTCTAGAGTTCTTAGGATCTATGTGATTTATTACGCTTTTCGCGTATCCTTCTTTGATATAGAGCCCTAATATTAGGAATGTCTTATTCATCGTTACGCGTTGGAAATTTATACTTCTGTGATTTATTTCTATGAATGTTGAACTCATTCAGTTCATTTCAACTTTAAGGTGGCACGTCAAGAAGGATAAACTAACACTGCTGGAGGAGGAGCAAGGCTAGCAGATACCTTAGGTACCCTCAGAGAGAGTATCAATCGCCGAAATAGTAGGTATTGTGGCACAAGAAGTTACCACTACAGTCTTATAGTACCAAGATCGCAGTATGCATCTTATAGGAGTCAAAAGAATAAGAGAAGATAGTCAATCTGACATGACTAGAGTTAAGAATTGTGGGGAAACACCAATACCACAACAACAAGTTTCTCAGGATCGTAAAGACCACGAAGGTAATATAATTTCCGTGAAGAGCCAAAAGCGCCAGGGCCAAGAAAGCCAGGGACGGAGTGATGTAACAAAAAGGTGTTTCAATTGTGGAAGATACGATCATAAATGTAAAACATGTTTGGATTAAGCTGGAGAGAAACTCCGACCTGACCAGCAAGGACAACAAGGCCAAATAAATCAAAGACTTTCGAGCCTTTGTTATAAGTGTGTACAATATGGTCACAAGTGGAGGGACTTTCCTCAACCTGATATCATTTTTCATCAAGATGCTTAACAGGGCCAGGGAAGAGGTGGAACTGAGCAACAAGGCCGAAATCTATAGAATCATAATGTGATAAAATTTACTGGTAGGTGATTAAATTATGGAAGGATGGGTCATATAAAGCACAATTGTCTAGATAAGGGCAAGACACCCCAACAGCAGGGGAAGAGGGGAGGACACTTTCTAGGGAGGTGCTTTACTTATGGAAACACTAGCCACAAATGCCAAGATTGTCCTCATAGGGGTAGAACCCAACAGCAGGAGTAGGTCACCCGTCAGGAGCCCCTGCGACCACTCTTTCTAGTCGCCTTCCCAACACCACCCCAGGTTCCAGCCTTACCAGCTATTCTAGTAGTTTCGGTGAAGCAGGGTCAGTTGCAGTATGGGAGTGTCTAGAACATCCATCAGCCTGCAGTTCATTAGGAGCCACCCGCTATTGAGGGTATATTTCCTATCCATCGGACTATGGGGCACGTTTTATTTGACACATGGGCATCACACTATTTTATAGCCACTAGCTTTGCACGGGCCATCGGGTTGTTAGACACAGCAGAGAGTATGGTGACTTGTGTAGACTCACCACTGGGTAATGGGTCATTAATATTCTTCATATGACGAGGAGTAGGTATAGAGATCGGGAGTTTGGTTTTGCCTGCAGATATACTCGTCTTGGATATGCACGAGCATGACGCCATTAGTGGCATGGATTGGCTTGATTCTTATAGAGCCATGATAGATTGCTCTAGTAAGAGTATTATTTTTTCTATACTGAGAAATGATATGTTCCTTGTGGTGATGCCTTGTTTCGAGGGAGGATCATCCACACATTTATTTTACATAGAGGAGGAGACCTTTAGGGAGATAGTGATTCCCATTGATTCGAATCCCGTGGTCTATGATTTTACTAATGTGTTCCAAGATATACCGGGACTAGCGCCTAGCCGAGAGATAGAATTCATCATAGATGTGATGCTTGGCACTCGACTAATAGCCCGAGCACCTAACCATAGGGCTCCATCTGAGATGTGGGAATTACGGGACCAGTTTGAGAAGTTATTAGGATAGGGATTCATTCGTAGGAGTACCTCGCCTTGGGGTGCTCCCATGCTATTTGTAAATAAGATATATGGGTCTTTGAGGTTATGCATAGACAACTGAGAGTTGAGAAAAGTCGTGATATGGAACAAGTATACGTTTCCCCGAATTGATTACTTATTCGACCACTTGAGAGGGGTTTCCTTCTTCTAAAATATAGATTTGAGACCGGGATATCACCAGCAGAGGATTCGAGAGATGGACGTATTAAAGATCGTATTCTTGATGAGATATGGGTCCTACGAGTTTTGAGTGATGTCGTTTGGACTGACGAATGCTCCAGCCATTTTCATGGACTTAATGAACAGGGTGTTCAGAGAGTTCTTGGATCAGTTCGTCATCGTCTTCATTGATGACATCCTAATTTATTCGCGAACTAAGGAGGAGCATGCCAACTATCTGAGGATAATTTTATAGACTCTACCTGAGCATGAGTTATATGCAAAATATGAGAAATGTGTGTTTTGGCTGAGAGAGGTTCAATTCTTGGGGAATAATGTTTCTTTGGAAGGGATATCGGTAGATCCCATGAAGGTGTGAATGGTGAGGGAGTAGGGATAGCCCACGATGCCGACTAAGATATGTAGTTTCTTGGGGACGACAGGATATTTCAAGCAATTCATTCAAGGATTCTTGAAGATAGTGGGTCCGTTGATGAACTTGAATCGTAAGGCGATTCCATTTATATGGGATGGTGCATGCCAGTTGGCATTTGATGAGCTGAAGGACAAGCTGATCTCAACACCAGTTCTAGCACTACCTAGGCCAGGGGTGGAATACCTGGTTTACACTGATGCATCTTTATTAGGACTTGGGGGTGTTCTTCAACAGGAGGAAAAGGCGATTGCTTATGCTTCCTGCAATCTTAAGCCTCACAAGATTCGTTACCCCACCCACGACTTGGAGTTAACGGGAATCGTGTTTGCATTACGGATATGGATTCATTATCTCTGGCGGGAGAAATTTTGCCTATTCGCAGATAACAATTCACTACAGTATCTGTTCACGCAGCGGGAGCTGAATATGTGTTAGCAGAGGTAGCTTGAATTTGTGAAGGACCACCAGTTCAAAATCCATTACCACTATGGGAATGTTAAGATGGTACTAGACGCATTGAGCCCTAGACCAGCAGGTGAGGTGGCCGAGGTGTGGAAGCAAAAATGGAAAGAACTTGGGTATCAGGATGGAGTTTCCTGCTCATTCATGTCAGTAATGACGGTTACACCTGATATAGTTACCAGGCTGATATAGGTTCAGGCATCAAATTCCTTCTGTTAGAAAGGGATTATCCAACTCCTAGTCGAGGGAGCAGAGTTTTTTTCTGTGATCTCAGATGGGGGCTAATGCTATAATGGCAGACTAGTAGTTCTAAAAGGGGAGGAGTTGCGGTACACAGTGATGATAAAGTCGCAGAGTTCATGGTTTGTTGTACATCCCGTAGGAGATAAGATGTATGAGGATATGAGGAGACAGTATTGATGGAGTGGAATGAAAAAAGACATCGCCGAGTTTATTTCGAGTTGTGCTACTTGTCAGTTGGTGAAGACAGACCATCAGAGATCGTGAGGACTACTACTGCCATTAGAGATCCCTATGTGGAAATGGGAAAGCATTTCCATGGATTTCATTACAGGAAGGTCACGATTCCATATGGCCGATTGTGGATTGATTCACCAAGGTATCTCATTTTCTGCCAGTTTAGACAGACTATACTACGGGGTAGTATGCTCAGATTTTCATTGTTGAGATAATGAGACTCCACGGGGTGCCCTTTGATATTGTGTCTGACTAGGACAAGATTTTTGTGTCCAAATTTTAAGAAAGTTTCCAACAGGCTATGGACACGGACTTACGATTGATTTCGGCCTATCACCCACATACGGATGGGCAAACAGAGAGGACGAACCAGATGTGGGAGGATATATTGCATATGTGTGTCTTGGATTTTTTTAGGGGATGTGAGCAGTACCTTCCACTGCTGGAATTTTCATATAATAACTCCTATCAGTTTACTATTAGAATGGCTCAGTTTGAAGCGTTATATGGTAGACCTTGTCATTCTCCAGCATGTTGTCTTGAGGTGGGGGATAACATTTTACTTGGGCCGGAGGTGATTCAGTACCCCTCGACTAAGATTGAGTTGATATGGAGTCACATTCGGTTTGCTCAGGACCGATAGAAGAGTTACACCAACACCAAAAGATTTTTCAGAGAATTCAGTGTGCGGGATCAGGTGTTGTTGCAAGTATCTCCTATAAAAGGGATACTAAGGTTTGGGAAGAAATAAAATTTGGCACCGAGATATGTCGGGCCATTCCCTACTATTGAGCGAATTGGGCCAGTAGCTTACAGACTTGGGTTACCGGACCACTTGCATCGGATTCATGATGTGTTTCACATTTCTTCACCAAGGAGGCATCTTAGGGATGATATGGACTACACCCACATTGTATTAGAGGAGATTGGCCTTCAACCTAATAGTTCCTACGAGGAGGGACCAGTGGCTATCCTAGACCGTAATGAGAGGAAACTGAGGTCAAAGGTAGTGTCGTTAGTACGAGTGCAGTGGCGGCATCATAATGTAGAGGCGTCTACCTGGGAGCGTGAGATTGACATATGAGACAAATATTCAGAGTTATTCCTACCAGGTATACCATTATTTGGTTATTTTCATAATTTCGGGATGAAATTCCATTATTAGGGGGGAAGTATGTAATATCGCATATTTTTGTGGGATTTTATTTTTATTATGGAATTTGGATTGATTTATTTAAATGGAGAAAAAAATAATTTATAATTAATCCAGATTTAATTATAATAATTACTAGCGTGACGAGAGTTAGTATTTATCGGAGATAACTACGTTGAATAGTACTTAGAAAGTAAAGTAATATATGAATAAAAGAATATTATTTTTGGTCGGGAATGAAATATACGACAGTTGCAATACACTTAGTTTGGACGCGCGTGTGAGTCATGTCAGTATTACTTTATTGGACTAAAAAGGATAATTTATTTTTACCTCACTCGTATGGCCATTTTGACCGTGCCAGTGTGTTTAGAAGGGTCGAAATAGTCAAAAAACACTACTCTGGTATTTTATTTGAATTATGGGGTATTTTAGCCCAAAACAACACCCCAGAGGGGTATTTTAGCCTTCAGAAATTTTTGGGAAATATTATGGACGCAAATTATGAATTAAATTAGGGATGTACGTGGGTTAGAAGGGAGTTGTGAGTTTATAGCCTACTTGAGAGAGAGGCAGAGAACCAAAGGGGGAGAAGGAGAACTCAATAGGTGCTTTGGGCTAAGAATCAAAGTTCTTCCACCGAAAATCACACCAATGCATAGATCGCGAAGAGAGGATAATCCCCACACCAATTTCGTTCAACAATTCAAAAGTTCACGAAGAGACAATTGTTTATCTTGCTAAATTTTTTAGCATATGTGATTCATGTTAACCATAATTGATGAGATAACCCTGATACTATGAATTTGAGACTAAATTGTCAATTAATTTTGAAATTGGAAGATAGGTTTGCATGTACAGGAATAACCCTATTCTAGAAATGATAAATATAGAAATCTTAGGTTAAAATCAAGAAATAAAATTGGGGGTTTTGAATGATTATTAATGGTGGGTTCATTATTAAGGGACTTTTAAGGATTTGCAAACTTAGTTTAGATTCCCTATGATTATGTACGGATTTGTCACTGAAATTATGTTGGAAGTACCTTAGTATGATTAGGAAGGGTTTATAATTATTGATTTGAAGTTGGTATGGGTTTTAGATGAATTTGGATGATGAAAGGTTGGGAAAAATGAATTTGGAGAAACAGGGGAACTCTCAGAATTCTCATTCGAAGATTTGCCCAGGTCATTCAAACGTCCTCGTTTGAATGAGAATTCCAATGATAATTGTAAAAAGATTTTGAGTTCGTCCTAAGTGAGAACCTCACTTGAACTAACTCGTTCAAACGAGAATCCCGAAATTCAAACGAGATTCCAGAATGCTTAATTATGGCCTGGTCAAGTTAGAATCCTTCTAGGTTAGTCTAAGTAAGGGAAATTTACCTACACTAACATCGACTGACTTAAATTTTTAGTTAGTAATGAGATTAGAGTGTGACTACTCAAGGGATATAACGGGATAACTCCCTTAAAAGGAGAATGTACTTGTTAGAGAGATAAATGATAGGGACGAAACCTGGGCAGTAGTAGCGACGACCGTACTACGTATAAACTCGAGGATTTTGGGTTGCTAGAATACCTAATGTATATATATTTAGTTGTGTGTATGCTTATTGATTGAACTATTAAATGTATAACATACCTACTCTACTTGCTATAGAGTGGAGGTTGCTCGTTGTGGACAATCATTCCTTAAGGATCTTTTGGGTGGGATATTGACTTGTACCACTAGAGCATATAACCTAGGTACGGGATATTCATGAGAACGATAGTGATTACAGTCATATGGGTGCGTAGGTATGTGCATAGTGCATCGTCTTGGGACTATGTACGCCTCCAATATATGTGATTTCTTTTAATGGTTCATGAAATATTGAACCCTTAGTCCATTATGCAATGAACGATGCAACGGGACATGATAGTTGAGCATGTAGCCACTGCAGCTGTGTCTCGAGGTGCAGTATTGTATATATATATATATATATATATATATATATATATATATATATATATATATATATATATGTATATATATATATATATGTATATATATGTATATATATATATATGTATATATATATATACACACATACTTGTGATGATATCTACTCTGTGAATTAAGTAGGTAGGATTAACAATGAAATCTGGAATGACTTAAGTAGTGAACACTTAATTATATTAAACTGAATGTTCCTTTTTATGCTGAAGAGATATTGATTATACATATCATATATTGCAGGGAAATATATGGGAACGATATTGGGCTAGGAGAAGATATTAATCAGGAAGGACTAGTTAGTGTGGGAATAGGAACTAGTAGGATTGGAAAGTACGCTAGGTGTGCACATTAGATAAGAGGTGAGCATCTCAAGTGAGTTCGATAATCTAAGATGAATAACATATGTGATAATATATCATTTTAAGCACTTGCTGATTTTAAAGTATTTTCAACTCGGGCTCTGACCTGTTTTCTGCAAATCTCTTTTCTTGTCCAATTATTTTAGGGCCCAGCCACGGGGACACAAAGCTTAGGAGTTCCATTCATTCGACGAGATGTAGTTACTGTGTTGGTTACAAGACCTTGGTAATAGATACCTATATAGCTGTCATTCCTTAGTTTTGTGTTATTTACATCATCTAGGAATGTCGCACCTTTTCTATTTAGATATTCAGAAATTATGGACTTAGTCATTTACACTTTTCAATAATTGGATTTAGTTAGTTGGACTATTGTATTTAACTTTAGGCTAAAAGTGTTTATTCCAGTCCCTTTTACTATGTTGTTTATTTCATCTCTTATGAGATTGGATTGAATTGTGAATGTTTAGTTATTTCCTTAAATGGTTTAATATTAATTGAAGACAAAAAAATTTAAATCAACCTTTTTAAATATTTGGTGGTTCGTCTTAATAATAAAGTTTTCAATAATGATACATAATCTGAACCAACTGAATATTAATATAAATTAATAAAAGACTGATCACCCGATATTTAATTAGGCGGGTTGTCACACTAAGGAGATGGTTAGATCTATGCTTCTAGGTCGTAGAGTTGCTAGGAGATTTTGGGCCGAGGCAGTGTCTACCACGTGCCACATGGTGAATAGGGTTTATATTCATCCACACACACTTTATATGCCTTATGAATTGTGGACTAGAAAGAATCCCAACCTTTCTTATTTTCGTGTTTTTGGACGCAATGTTACATCCTATGGGATAGAGAAAAATTAGGAAAGTTTGACTCCCGGAGAAACGAGGGAATATTATTAGGCTATTCATGGACGAGTAATGCATATCGAGATTTTTACCTGAGTATATCTAAGGTTATGCAATCAATAAATGTCAACATGCAAGTTGAAGAACCACCATCGTTTGTTGATCCTAGCCTTTTTTATAAGGATTATGCACTTCATAATGATGACACTTTAGTCCCTCACACACCCAGGGTGGACCCTACTCTTTTCTTAGGGGACACACATGCCTTGGTTTGGCAAGAGTCATGACTCCTTTGAGATTCTAGAAGTCCTAAATTTGGGGTCAAGACTCGCGAGAACATTGTTAGCTTTCTATGCTACACTTTTAAAGTCGAGTCGAAGAACCGCAAATAAGCATTCAAAGATCATCATTGGATATCTGCTATGGAAGAAAAGTTACTATATTTTAGAAAGAGTGATGTCTAAGAACTTGTCCCTTAA
This sequence comes from Sambucus nigra, assembly GCA_949130495.1. Lineage (NCBI taxonomy): Eukaryota > Viridiplantae > Streptophyta > Magnoliopsida > Dipsacales > Adoxaceae > Sambucus > Sambucus nigra. The sequence continues at coordinate 673,115,898 of OX422215.1, forward strand.
CCTAGTGATTCGAATATGATTGGTACTAAGTGGATTTTCAAGAATAAGATAGATGACAATGATTTCATTATCCAACACAAGTCTAGGTTTGTCACTTATGGCTATAGATAGATTAAGGGTGTAAACTTTAAGGAGACATTCTTTCCTATTACGAGGATTGAGTTCACCCATTTACTACTTGACATCACATGTCATATATGCTTCAAGTTATACCAGATGGACGTCAAGAGTGCTTTCCTGAATGGCATTCTTTAGGAGTAGGTTTAACTATAACAACCAAAAGGGTTTGAAGACCCTATGCACCAAGGATACATCTACTATCTATGAAAAGCCATGTATGGTTAAAAGTAAAACCCATTATTTAGTATGAAAGTCTTAGTTCTTATCTCTTAGCTCATGTCATTAAGAGGGGGGAGTTGATAAAACGTTGTTTGCTAGGAGAGAAAATGGTTCCATTTTGGTTTCACAAGTCTATGTGGATAACATAGTCTTTGGTTCCACGTGATCCTACCATGCTCACCACTTTGAGGAAGAGATGAAGTGTGAGTTTTATATAAAAATGGTTGGTGAGATTACATTCTACCTTAGTATTAAGGTTCGTCGGTTATAGGATGGGATGTACATATTCCAATCTAAGTATGCAAAAGACCTTATGAAGAAGTTTGGATTAGAATCCTCTAAGAATGCACATACCCCGATAAGTACCTCAACTAAGCTTAGCAAGGACACTTTAGATAAGGATGTAGAGCAAACCTTGTATTAGATTATACTAGGTAGTCTTATCTACTTTATTTCCATTCATCACAATATCTCCATTAGTGTTGGAGTCTGTGCGTGATATCAGGTATCCCCGAAAGAGTCACACTTAATCGATCATAAAAATATTATCAAATATGTGAGTGGGACTCTCTAATACAACATTTGGTAATCCTCTGATACTGATGATCATTTATCCGTTTATTCGGATGCCAATTGGGTATGGGATGTAGATGAATGTAGAAGAACTTCTTGTAGGTTTTTCCATTTGAGTTTTGCTCTTGTCTCTTGGTTGAGCAAGAAGGAAAAATCCATCTCTTTCTCCACTACAGAGGCTGAGTATATAGCCTCCGATAGTTGTTGCACGAATCTCTTTTGGATGAAGCAGATGTTTTAGGATTATGGGATTTCATAGGACACGATGACTATTTCCTGTGATGACACGAGTGTGATATGTATACCCCACAATCCAGCCCAGCATTCGTGCGCAACGCACATTAGGATACGTGGGAAATTCATCCGAGAGTTAGTAAAAGAAAATTTTGTGTCCCTGAGTTTTGTGTCTACCGACCTCCAGTTCGACGATATCTTCACGAAGCCTTTAGATGCCCTATGATTTGAGAGTCTTAGGAATTCTTTAGAATTTTGCACAGTTGACTGAGGGGTGGTTACCATGTCTAATATATGATACATTTTTCATGCTCATATCATATGATTCCTATTTCTAGATTGTATCATAGTGTATTATATTTTTTACATATTCACATTTTCTTGAAAATACAAAAATATTTTCTATTTTTAGAGAAAAAAATTAAAAATAAAAAAAGATTTTACTTTTGCTAATTTTTTTTTAAAGGGGCAAAAGATTTTCTTTTTATAATAGTTTTGAAAAACACAAAAAGTGTTTTCTATTTTTATTTACACCTTTTATGGATGAACATTTAGGATGACTAAAGTCACAACATCATTTCCAAATTCCATGTGATTTTTTTATAGTGATTTGAGATGCTACATCATTTCATCCATATGCTTTAAAATGTTATGGAGTCATTGAGATGCAATTAGTGATATGATTCTATATGTTTTTCTCTTAGTCTCCTTTAATACACACATGCATAGATTTGTTTTAGTATTGTACCTGTCTATCACAGGTTGGTCAAAGTGTTTCCATCTCAGTTTTATCATTAAGATGAAGCAAATGCGATAAAACTTGACAATGAAAGTAGTGCATGTTAGAACCATTGCTTGCGAGAAATTTATTTATTATGAAAGTATGATGAGTGTACATGGGAAAGGAATACGAAAGGATCACTTAACCTTTGCGTGAAAGACACCATTTGAAAATAGCCAAAAAAAGTGGGGCATTGTAAAAAGTATCCAAGGTCAAACTAGTTTAGTTTGATATGATCATTTAAAAGAAAATAATTGAATTGAAAAATATGATCATCATTATATTTGAGGGAGTTTGTTTAGAAATAAATCAATGGGTTTGAATGTCTTGATAAAGTATTGAAAATGCATTACATAGTTTTAGACATTATTAGTGTGGAAATCATTTTAGACTTTGATTTGTTGATTTGAGTAGGTCAATGTCATTTAAATTCAATTTTTTACACCGAGGGATGATTTTTAGTTCATTCATTAGGAGTGTACACAATTCATCATACACATATTTTATGATTGTTTGCAATGATTTTCCTATCGAATTTGATCACACCCTTCATTTACGCAATCATCGACTTGGTTATATTAATGTTCGTTCATGGTGCGATTCTTTGTTGTATACTTTTTTGTTAAATAAAATGGAAGTTTATTACCTTGTGACACTCTCCATATACATTGCTATGTTTCTTATTATTTGTCTATTTGGGGACATCATAAAAAGGGGGATAATTAATTATTGGGGGGGGGGGGGTATAATTTTTTGATTTAATGATTTGTTTATGCATATTTGATATTTTCTTATGCTTATCATTATATTTTAAACATATACGTGTCACGTTTTTTTTTAATTTCTCATGTGTGTAGTTACATATTGAGGATAACTTTTCTTTACACACACTGATGGTGACAAAGAAACGTTGGAGAATTGACGATTTAAAGATAACAATTTTGAAGACATGTACTTTGGTATTTCCATTTATACATTTGGGGAGTTATTAGAATGTATGTCTTAGAATTTTTTTTATATGCATAATTCAGAATCTTTATGTATGTACCGACATTGACATATGGGGTGATTTGTAAGGATGTGATTTTATAAATGTTCGTCTAGAATCTAGGAATTTATGAGTTGTCCAAGATCATAGTTAATACGTCTTATAATAATACATTGGGGACATCTTCACATGTTCAACCTTGACCTCCATCATTCGAATTTTTAGCATCACACACCCATCATTGACATCGTGCACTGTGAATCTTCAACCGTTCCCTAATATTCCCACTAACTCCACTACGCTTAAAGTTATAATGTTTAATTGGAGTTATTAAAGTTCACGTATTTACTTGGGATATTTTTATAATATGTTTTTATCAATAAGGTGTTTTTTTCGAGTCAACATTAATTTTGAACAACTATAGGCGAGATTTTTAAAATAATATTTTATCGATCCTATCGTTCAAAGACAAGGAAATGTTGTTAAAAAAATATTGACATATCGTTCAAACGAGTACTTCTAACGACATCACATGTAATTTGAAGGGTCACAACATTTCTTGCTTATCTCAAATGACCACGGACAATTTTTTGTTTTTAAACGTCATTTCTTAAGTCGTTACTAACGACATCGAGAAGTCGTTCAAACGACTTCTAACGACATGTGCCCCCTCAATTTTTTATTTAGCCTATAAATACCTGCTAAAAATTTTACTTTTACAAGTTTTTAAAACTCTGCCTCTTCATATCTAATGTACTTTAAGACCTCATCTTTTAGGCTTTAAAAACCTTTTTGGTTCTCTGAAACAACCCGATTCATTTATGTGAATCATTATTAAAACCTTTTATACATATTACTCCTTTCGGAGTAAAACTTGTGGATAAGAAGGATGTCTACATTGCTGACCATTGATGCTGTTGTGGGCACTCTTGCTGAAGACTTCGAACCAACACCTAAGGATATTCGTCATTACAAAATCTGTATTTATGGTACCTAATTATAAGTTGAAGATATAAAATTAATAAAGATATAAAAAGTTTTGCCCCTGCTGGGAAATTTTCCTCAAATATGTTTTGTGATTTTGGTTTGCAAGATAGATAGTTCATATTAGTTTCGATTAAATTAGATGCATGTTTTAGGGTTATTAAAACTGGTGATAAAACTGAATTTGATTAAATAAGTGTGGATATTGAATGCAAGTGCACTCTTACTATTTATAATTTGCATAACAATTATTTCGTTAGGGGATGTGTTTGAATTGTTGCCATGGAAACCCATGCATTTCAAAAAAGTCAACCTCGTGACATTAAACAAGACTTTTGGATTGGTAACATATTTATATTATTTTACATTGATTTTTGCAAATTGTCACTATACGGTTTTGTAGATGTAACACAAAATAAAAGTTTTACTACCAAATAATTAAGGTCGTGAATTAATATTAATGGGGAATTAATTTATCATCTAACTTAATTAATATCGTGATATTCATGGTTAACAAAACATTCAAAAACAAAATAAAATGTAATATCAAATTTTCTATTTAACTTTAATCACATTTTGAAAATAAATATTACTTCTATTCATATATCTCACCGCCCACCAACACCCGAACTTACTATTGTTACCATCATCGAAACCAACAACCATGTTGCGCCCCGACTTAGTAAGTTAAGATTATCATTTTACATCGAGATAAATCCCCATTAGACAACATGGTACTTGAAATCTTTCGAAAAATAACACAAGATTGTTTTTCTTCAAAGGCATGTTTAGATGAAAACATAGCTACTGTTATGCACAATATAAAAGTACCAAACGAATTTACTTACATATGTTCCTTTGTTTAACATTGACCCAAAAATCTTGTTAATATTCAACCCACGTTATTTATCCTCCACTCTCCCGTTTAACATCCTAACTTGGCAGTCCAAATTATAGGCATACCTAAAACCTAATATTATAGTAGTGTAAGCAACACGTGATTAGTGAATGACCATATTCCACACATACACCACATATATATAACCAATTTGAATAATAATTTTTATTTTCTGACGTCATAACCTAATAGGAATTTTCTAACTCTCGCAAGCCTCGACCTAGCACAGTGCAATTAACCCACCATAATCAATGGGGACCACCACATCCCATAATTAGGCCCGAGTACAACAAACCTTTAAGTTGGATTAACTGGCCTGCCACATCCCATAGGACCCACCACAATATTTAACATTAGATAGAGGACCTTCCACAGTCCAAAACATTAAATGACTTCTCTTAATATTTTTATTCATACGCATATGTTTTACAAATACCACATCACTCCATAAATAGTATAACACATGTACTTAACTACAAAATTCCATATGAAAATATAAGCATATATATTTCATAGGGAACGTCACTCACCTTGAATTTGGTACTAAGGTTAATACCAAAACTATTTCCTTGGTATGATAGTGTTAGTCACTTCCCCACCTAACAACCCAACATCATTAGTATTAGAATATACCAAATCACACTGAACTCAATAACCATCACATCAGTTGGTCAATCTAAAATAACTGAAAATTAATTGGGTACGATACTTCATATTTCTATAACACCTTATTCTTTAGGGTTCTAACACAATTTATGGAAATAAATTACGAATTTTCTAGACAAAGTTATTCCCGTTTTATTACAACCTTTTCCAAATCATTTCAGGAGAAAAACAACAATAGAACTCCAACTTAAACACAAGTCCCAAGCCAAACAAGAAGTTATTTTATTCTCACTTTCAATTATATCATATTTCATATATGTTCTCTAACATTTTCAATTGAAATTTCTTGATTTTAACAAGTATTCAATGATTTATTCCACTTTTAACACATCTAGCTCTGAGTAGACCATCAAAGCATAACATAACATTTTTCAAGCATATATGACCTAAACATCATTTATAAATCATGGAAACATATAATAAACATATTTAATAATATAAAATTATAGTTTCATCATTTTTATAGTTCATTTGCTAAGTTAAGCAAAACATCGAACACCTCGCGTACGCACTTACTCTTTTGGGGAAGATTTTATACCTGAAGTTGAAACTATCACCCACGATTCATTTCTTCGAATTTTAACAAATATTTCTGATATGATATGTAAATTTTAGTCTATGTTAATCTCCAATTGCAATTGATCAATTCCAGTAAGTACACAAGAACATATAGAAGTTTGAATATACAAGGTTTCTAAACAAAGCGATTTTGAGGGTTCACACGTTTAACTTTGCTTGAACATGCATCTATTCGTACATAACCACCAATGCTTGAAAGTTAAACAACAAATTGATTATTTATGCCATTTTAATTAGTAATACAAAAAATATAACAAGATTTAGGGATAGAATTACCTTAAGGACCTTTTCGTAATTTCCTACGGATTTTTCTCCGACTTCTTCTCACTTTTCCCTTCATAAGTTCCCTGGTTCTCTCTTCTCGGGACAAAATTTCTCATGGATAATTTTGGTTGAAGTAGTAGGTCATATTAAAGGTTTAAAGTAGGCATAAGGTCACCATATTTTGATCCAATCAAAATATGACATGTGGCGCCATATAAGACAAAATATCATTTAAAGCTAAATGAGCATTTTTCCCCTTTTCGTAAAAAGACAATATCTTCTCACTCGAATGTCCATTTGATGCACCACTTGTTGTTTCATAAACTTAACTCATATATACAAGTTTCATATTTTTGTCCTCAAATCTTAAAACTAGTATGCCTAATTTGGGCCCGAATAGAAGAGTAGCAATTTATCGAAATTCTCAAAACTTTCACATTTGGCGGCCTAACATCGCCAATTTCGGACCAACACCTTGGTTTAATTTTATAATCATAGTGATCTATGAAAAACATATTTTCATGATTCATTTAACCACATAAATAATCCTATGATGTAAAAACGTTATCCCCAATCATAAGCTCGGTTAACATCTAATGCAACCAACACATGTATCACATTAACATGTTTAACAACCCTCACCAACTTATAACTTATAACTTATACTTAATCATATAATTAACATTCCAATTCACATTTAGGTATAATACCCCGTAATTTTAAATGACTTTTAAAATGGGTTATATTTTAAATTAATGGATTAATTGGATTTTATTATTAATTAATTTATTTGGGTTTTATCCAGACTGTAGATATTAAAATGGATGATTCTGAATATTACTTAAAGATATTTAGGTAATATATGAATGTGATGTCATTGATATGACGGTGTGAAATAAAATTCGGTAATTTGTGTTTTTAGTCAGACGCGGTATGGGACGTGTCGGGACTAATTTATTAAATTAAAAAGGAAATTTATTTTCTATCGATCTTATAGTCATTTTGACTATATCGTTGCGTCCGGTAGGTTCGAAATAGTCAGAAAAGTCTATTTGGATGTTAATTTTGAGTCTCGAGTCATTTGGAAATGAAAAGATAACCCAAAAGGGCATTTTGGTAATTTTTACAAGGGGGATGAATAGTGATTTCGGCTTTTGTCTTATTATAAGTATTGGTAGATTAAGTGTACGTGGGTTATACATCTCCTCTTCACAAATTAGAGAAGTCATCTTCCTAGAGAAAAATGAAAGGTTGCTTGGAAAGTGAAAGGTTATTTGGAAAGGAGGAGAACCAAAGGTCAAAGGTCACCACCACCATCACCACCTGTGTTATTCAACTCCAAAGGATCAGATCTTCATTAGAGGCAAGTGTTTGATATTTTCAATTTAAGTTCGTATACTGTCCATGTTAGGATAGTTATAAAAACAGATGATTTTAATGCTTGGAAGATGAAAGGATATAGTTGTTAATGGATTTTTGGAATCTAAAAATATATAGGAATTAAACTCATGTTGTAGGTAGTTAGTAATCCAATAAATATTCATCAATCTGTGGAAGAAATTCTGAAAATAATTTAGTGTTCTTGAAGATAGTATGTTGATAATTTTCTGGAAAAAGAGGCAAAAACGAGTGGAATGAGAAGAGCTAATTTGGAATGTTTAGATCTTCTTTTTGAGTGCATTTGGATGAGATTTAAGAAAAACTCAAAACACATACCTGACTCAATTTTTCGTGTAGAATCCAAATCTGAAGTCGGATTGATGATTTGAATAATTTTTGGATCTGATTTTTTTGAGTATTAAAAATATGAGAATTCATGATGTTGTTTATTTTTAATGATGGTTCTTATCCCAAAACTTTGGTAGATCTTTGGTGATTGTTAATTGGATATTATGGGACTTAAAAAAGATCAGTAGACCCTTGGTAAGATATGAATTAATGTGGTTGGGATTTAATTGATTAGAATGATGATAATTAAATTGAAAGATATTTCGATTGATAGATTCACGTGTTTGATTCTAATTGGTGTGCATGAGAATTAAGGATTGGTCTAGTAGGGCTGATTTAATATAAGGTGAGGGAAGCCTTAGGGTTAAAATTTAAACATCAAGGACTGAGTTTAAGCTCATTATTGATTTCGCAAGGGCTGAGTGTAGTACAAGAGCGTAGTGGTATGGCTCCTGGATAGAGATGGGATTTTATAACACATTTGGTTGAAAGAGGGGATGAGGTTATTCCGATCGCATATTTGAAGTTGACGGACCTCCTCGATCGACAAAGTTAAGTAGTAGTGTATTGGAGGGGTTCCTTGTTTGGATTTCGCTTTGCGAAACGCTCCGCGCATGAACCTTAACGACGTCGGGAGCGGAGAGATGTTATAGGATGTGAGGATAATTAAATTATGAAGTAAAGATATGATATTTTATTACGTGGAATTTAAAAGAGATATAATGATACGTATGGGAATTATCTTAGGGTAGTGATATTACCTTATTGATATTATATTATAGGTATGATAATGCCTATTTGATTGATTGATGATTTATGTATATGACATACCTAGCTTACTTGATATCGGTGGGAGGTTTGCGCGTGACGGCAGTCATATCCTGATGAATCCATGGGATCTTTGATTTGTCGCTCGAGAACATAGGTCAATGAAAGACTTATCGGGGAGTTGATAAGTCCGTTGACTGTGGGTACGTAGGTATGTGCGTCACCCATGGGTATGAGAACTATGTTCGCCTCCAAGGATTGTGTTGTTGATTGTGGTTCGAGGTATCCCTACCGAACCTTTTGTCTCCTATTCGGCGACCAGCGATATTGGGACATGATAGCAAAGTAATGCATTGCACCGCAACTGTGACTCGAGGTGACGTATTATATATGAATATATATATATAATGGATTAAATGAATGAATGGATATATTGTGGTTAAATCGTCTACTGTGTGATAATTGTAGATAGCGGGGAATTGAGATAAAGAACTGAAGTAAGTTAATGAATGTTTATGCTTATAGAATTGAAAAGCTTAATTCATATTAATGAGAAATGATTCATGTTAATTAACAACGATTTATATAAATGAGAAACGTAAATGTATAATAATGTGACGTGTGGTATGGGACATACGGGGTTATGATATGGGAATGGAATCATATGATGGAAATTAGTAATGTGGAACCATTAACTAGAAGGTTCATAGGAAACGTTAAGTGTGCACTCTAGTTGAGAGGTGAGAATAGCAAGTGAGAGTTGGATACTAACATGTACATAATAAAAGATTTATTGCACTTGTTAAATACTTGCTGTTTTAAAAATCATTTACACATTCGGGCTCTGACCCGTTTCCTTGCACATTTTCTTTTCTATTCTATCTCCTATATCAAGTGTCCAGTAGCAGGGACGCCAACCTTAGTGAATTATGACGAGCTATGGAGCTATGGATTACTGCTTAGACGCCTATCATCTTTTGATTCACAGTATTCTTAGTTAGGGAATGTCGCCCAAAGGATTCAGTTATCTTTTCCTATCGGAGTCAGATACTATTGTATTCGTGTCTTTTTAATTCATTTGACATTGTTGGGATTATTGTAATGGATTTATATTATTTGGGAATGTTTATTCCAATTGCATTCAAATTATTTTGTGTTATCTACTTGGTTATCAATGTTGTAGAATAAAATGTGTAGTGTTATTCTTAAACTGGAAATGGATTTTGTTAAATTAAAATTTGAAAAGTTTTAACACCAGCTTAATTGAGTATTGGGTGAGTTGTAAATGTTTTCGACAGTGATGCTAAGAATGAGTCAACTGTATATTCTGTTTTAATTGGGTATGGGACTGGGCACCCGGTATTTAATTAGGAGGGGTGTTACAGGTGGTATCAGAGCATCAGGTTCTAGTGTCCTTTAGGGTCGGTACGGCTTACTGTGTTTTCAGCTTAGAGTTCTTTGATGTTGAGACCTATGTTTAGGATTGTTGATTTTTTTTTTGTAAGATTCCTTATATATTAGTGAATCTTATTTGCATTCGAGCGTGATCGAACAAAGAAGTATGGCAGATGATGGCCATTGGACGGATAGCGAAGATCGTACTTAGGAGGTTATGAAGTATGCTCGAGTATGTTGACCGTAGTCGAGGTCACCCCTATTATGGAAAATTAAGTAGAGTCATCAATAGAAGTTCTTGAAGTGCGGGAATTGTGTGTGTTACCTAACGAAGGCAATATACTGAAAGGCGTGGGCATATAGTTGAGTGTGGTTAACTAGAACTGAAAATTTGGGGTAAAATTTTTCTTGACTCATCGGAGCAAAGTTATAATAGTGGGATTCAACAACCACCACCCGCGAATCAGGGTATGTTTTCTATTTAAGGAGTCATGAGGCGTGTATTGATTTTTGTAGCGATTAATATTGTATGGGAAATAGGGTTGCTAAACTTAGACAATAGCACTGTTACTGACGTAGACTCACCGAGGGGTGTGGGATACCTATATTTTCATGTTATCACGTGGGTTTGATTTTTATCATGGGATTACTTACTTTGGGCATGTCCGAGCGTGATGTGATTATCGGCATACATTGACTTTTGGTATAAGAGAGCGTATGTACTACTATTAACCAGCATCTTGTCTTCTAGAGAAGAGTGGATGAGTAGATTCTATTTGAAATTAATAAAACTTAAATGTTTTTTAAATCGATAAACCTGATATGTTTTTTTTCGATAAACCAATTTTTTATATAATTGATTAAGGACCTTAGGAGTTTCGATGACCGACTACTTTAGGAAGTAGTGTATTGCGGTGGTTCCTTGTTTGGATTTCACTTGCGAGACACCCCACACATGAAACTAATAACCGTTGGGAGTCGAAATAAGTTAGGTCCTTGGGATATGAGTTTATAACCTTTGAGAAAATTCTAATATTGAAAGCGGTACGATAGGGTGTATGGGCGCCCTAGATAGTTAAATGGTCGTAGTTTTCAAAATTGTGAAAGAGTAAGTAGTTGTGACTTGAGATTTATTTGTTTAATAAGTGAGGATCATTTTTCCAAACTTTATCACGAGGATGGTATAGGGAAGATTGTGTAAAGCTTGTATTCGATTCCGTGGAAACTATATGGTGAGGCTTGGCTTATAACATCGATAGGGATTTTCGTTAATGTACTGTGTGGGCGGTACGTCTTAGATTTCTTGCGATATGAGATGTATACTCGGAGTTGATCTTATAGTTATGATTTATATTCCTGAATTTCGGGATGAAATTCTGTTATAAGGGGGGAAGTATGTAATATCCCGTAATTTTAAATGACTTTTAAAATGGGTTATATTTTAAATTAATGGATTAATTGGATTTTATTATTAATTAATTTATTTGGGTTTTATCTGGATTGTGGATATTAAAATGGATGATTCTGAATATTACTTAAATATATTTAGGTAATATATGAATGTGATGTCATTGATATGACGGTGTGAAATAAAATTTGGTAATTTGCATTTTTAGTCAGACGCGGTATGGGACGTATCGGGACTAATTTATTAAATTAAAAAGGAAATTTATTTTCTATCGATCTTATAGTCATTTTGACTGCATCGTTGCGTTCGGAAGGTTCGAAATAGTCAGAAAAGTCTATTTGGATGTTAATTTTGAGTCTCGAGTCATTTGGAAATGAGAAGATAACCCTAAAGGGCATTTTGGTAATTTTTACAAGGGAGATGAATAGTGATTTCGGGTTTTGTCTTATTATAAGTATTGGGATATTAAGTGTACGTGGGTTATACATATCCTCTTCACAAATTAGAGAAGTCATCTTCCTAGAGAAAAATGAAAGGTTGCTTGGAAAGTGAAAGGTTATTTGGAAAGGAGGAGAACCAAAGGTCAAAGGTCACCACCACCATCACCACGTGTGTTATTCAACTCCAAAGGATCAGATCTTCATTAGAGGCAAGTGTTTAATATTTGCAATTTAAGTTCGTATATTGTCCATGTTAGGAAAGTTATAAAAAGAGATGATTTTCATGCTTGGGAGATGAAAGGATATAGTTGTTAATGGATTTTTGGAATCTAAAAATATATAGAAATTAAACTCATGTTGTAGGTGTAATACCCCGTATTTTTGTGATATTTATTTTTTGGATTAATTAATTAAATGTGAATTAATTTGGAAATTAATCCGTATAAAATACTAACGAGATGTGAGTTGGTATTTGACTATATTAGGTATATATGATGATATATGAATATTGATTGATGAAATTTGTCGTGAGACATAAATACGGCAATTTGGAAATTTTATTGGGACGCGTGTGACAGTCGCGTCAGAATATAATTATTTTAATTATAAAAGTGAATTTTATTTCTATTAACCGTATGGTCGTTTTGAGTGCGCCAACACGTCCGGAAGGGTCAAAACAGTCATAAAACACTAACCAAGGGTTTAGTTTGGGTCCCGGGGCATTTTTAGGCCATACCGGCAACGTAGAAGGGTAGTTTGGTAATTTTGTATTTTTGGGAATTAAAAATGACGAAAATTAGGAATTAATATCTTATTGGAAATTGACCCACTAAACCCACTAATAACACCTTAATGACCCAATAAGCTACGGGGGTTATTAGAATTAGGTTTCCAAAAGTTTCCTAGAAAACCCTAGCCACCATTGGAGAAGAAGGCTGTAGAGAGAGAGAGAGGGAATTCTGTAGAGAGAGAGAGAGAACTTCATCAAATCGACATCAAAATAAGAGATAGAAACAAGGCAAGTGATTTAATTTCGTTTATTTCAGAGAATGCTTCTTCCATGCGTAGGAATTTAATAAAATTGTATTGTTCTTGGAAGTATGATGAAAACCCATTTTAATTGGACTCAGAACTTGAAGTTTTGAGGAGAAATTGCATGTAGAATTGTATATAGGTGATTATTCTAATAATAATATATATTGGATGAATAAAAAATGGATCTAATTGGGCTAAATGATGATTTAGAAATTCTAGGGTTCATGTTCTTGAAATTGGGAGAAAAAAGTGTAGAGATTTAATAATTAAATGATGTTTAGGACGGATTAACCCCACAAATTATGTTAGTATGTGACCTTAAAATGATTAGGGATGATTAGAGACCTTAAAACATTGTTGGGACGAATTTTATGTGAGATTTGAGGTGTAGAAAAGATGGAAAAACGATTTGGGAAATTCTGGGCTCGAAACTGCTCACTCGTTAGAAGACCTGCCCAGGTCGTTCGAACGAGCTTCTAACGAGTTGACCACTGACTTCTAACGATGGGAATATCGTTCGATGACTTCGTTTGAACGAGATGTCGTTAGAAGGCCCAGTTCGTTCGAACGAATGAACTCTCGTTGGAACAGCCTCGTTCGAACGAAACTTCTAACGAGCTGACAGTTTAGGCTTTTTAGCCTGTTTTATTTTGGGAGTCCCGTAAACTTGTTCAATTATAGAGATAACATTTGCTCGATGATAAAATGATACATTTGGGATATTTGGGATATTATGAGGAGTAAAACATAGAAGTGTGAATTGTACCAAAGGGATATTATAGAATGGGACGTGAGTGTCTATTACGAGGTGAGAACAATTGATGGTTTGAATCATTTATATTAACCGGTAACATGTAAAATGTGTTACGTTATAAGTTGGTATGAGAACGAGAAATGTACCACAAATAAACTACGGTGATTACTAAGATGTGTGCTTACTTAGTATTGGTATATGATATTATGTGTATGACATACCTACCATACTTGCTATCACGGGATGTTTGCGTTCGCTTAAGACCCTCTAATACTTCTGTTGCCTACGGGGGGATTTAGACTGCTACCTCGAGAACATAGGTCAGAGAAGGACTTATTGGGATGTCAATAAGTCTGCTGATCGTGGGAGCGTAGGTATGTGCGTGACCCATGTGATGTGACTGTGTTCGCCTCCATTATTTATGATTGTGTTATCTGAGAACGATTCCTGAGAGATTCGAAATGCGTGATCCTTATGTACGTGATGTACCGGGATGGATAGCAGAGTATGTGTGCACCGCAGCTTAGTCTCGGGGTGCTTATATTGTATATTTATGTTGTGGAAAATATACATTTAATAAATGAGAACTTTCATAGGGTATTGTGTGTATAAATACAGAATATTTATATAAAGGGATAACCTATGATGAATTGTATTGTTTAAGTGAGAACATGAATTTAAGTTAAGCCCTCTACTTAATTTATAATGTTTGAATGATAATGGGAACCGAGTAATAAGGGTAGAACCTATGACGGTCTAGCTAGATATGATGTCACTTAGCTAGGTGTTAATGTCATTTAGATGGGTACGTACGTTAAGAGTGAACATTTAGTTGAGAGGTGAGAATTTCATGTGAGTGCACGTCCTAACATGTATTTTGCATTTAATGTTTTAATGTTATTAAAGCACTTGCAGTTTTTAAAATATCTCCACATTCGGGCTCTGACCCGTTTGCTTTCAAATCTATTTTTTTTGTAAAATCCATTTTAGGTGCCCAGCCACAAGGACACCATGCTTAGGATTCTCATTCAGGTGACGAGCTGTAGCTGTTTGTGGAAGTTACAGGGTTTTGCTATTAGACGCTTCATTCGTCTTGACTCATTATTCAGTTATCTTCAGTTGTAGGGCATGTCGCCCATTTCTATTAGAGACACTTTCTATTTCAGATTTCTCAAACTTTTTGGCATGTATTAATTCGGATTCCAATTTATTTATTTCAGTTGTGGGATTGTAGTGAGGGGTTTTTCTCCGGATTTATTATCATTATGTGATGGTTATTTTATTGCTTCATTATGGTGAATGGTTTTATTATTTCTTTCATTAATCTTTTACTGCATGTTAATCAGACTTAAATTAAAACTTGACATCTTACTTTTAAATACTAGGTGGTTAGTAATTATAAAAATGTTTTCGACAATGATGCTATTAACTGAGCCAACTTGGCATTTTGATTCAATTTAATAAAGGAGTAGCTACCCGGTATTTAATTAGTCGGGGTGTCACAGGTGGTATCAGAGCATCAGGTTCTAGTATCCTTTGGGATTTGTACGGCTATTATGTTTCCGCTAAGCTTTCTTTGATGTAGAGCCCTATATTTTAGGACTGTTGTATTCTTTTTGTATGTGCTACGTTCTTCAGCCATTTTAAGTTTATAAACTGTGAACTTATAAACTTTATTCTTATTTCAGATGCCTCCACGACGTGCACAACGAGTTCCCAGGGATACAACGCCCGAACCACAGCCCGCTCCAGTTCAGGGCACCATGAACGCCGCTGAGGTTGCAGCCATAGTAACCCAAGCGGTAAATGCCGCACTTGCAGTAGTTCAGCAGGCACCACCTCAGGCGCTAGTTGTCGCACCAGTTCAGGAAAATGCATTCCCGTCTGCTTGGGAACATGTACGTGATGCTTTTTAGAAAGCACACCCGCCGGAGTTTGCAGGAAGCTCCGATGTTGTAGTTTTGAGCCAGTGGAGGAAGGATATACAGTGGCACTTGAGGATGTATGAGTGCACGGACGTTCAGAAGTAGGTGCTATCTACTTTCAAGCTAGTTGGATCTGCACTACAGTGGTGGGAGTCTATTACCACCGTGGAGGAGAGAAATACTCTCACTATCCATGAGTTTTGGGTGCGGTTTGACCGCAAGTACTTTTCGTCAGCTGTTCACACGGAAATGAGGAGGAAGTTGATGAATCTGAAGCAGAAGGGTAAGACTGTGGCCAAGTATGAGGCCGAATTCACAAATTTTCTGAATATCGTTCCGGATGAGATACCGACAGAGAAGAAAAAAATCGAGAAGTTCACAGACGGGTTGACATGGAGGATCCGTCAGCATTTGTTAGGGAACCTATCGTTGGCCACTTATTCTGATGTGCTTAACGCTACACTGTTACACTGCCAGGATCACCGCTTTCACATGGCTGAGGGCAAGAGATTGGGAGAGTCCAGCCATCAGGGCAGGACTAGAGGACATGGTGCCGGTGGGGCATAATCTGTTCAGGGGCAGAGGCTGGGTGAGCAGGGTTCCCAGTAGGGGGATCATAAGAGGTTCAGATCAGGGAACTACAGACACGGACATGGAGGTTTTCGGTAGGGCCATCAGGGTCCGAACGGCCATCAGGGCCAACGGGGGCAGAATGGGCAGCAGTATCAGTAGGGCCAGCAGGGCCAGGGGAGGAACGATAACGGCCACCAGGGCCGGGGACAGCAGGGGCAGGGAGGGGGGAACTTCCCAGGGAGGTGTTACGTGTGTGGCAAGACTGGCCATAAACGCCAGGACTGTCCTGATAGGGGCAGGGCCCCACATCAGCAGCAGCAGGGTGCTCGCCAGGAGCCCCAGAGGCCTATTTTTCCCGCCGCTCTCCCCGCACCGCCACATATGGCAGCATTACCACCCAATCCAGTAGTCCCAGTTCAGCAGGGGCAGGTACAGTATGGACAAGTCTATAACGTCCACCAGGCAGCAGTTCCACAGGCACCACCCTCGATTGAGGGTACGTTTCCTATCCATGGCACTATGGGTCAAGTTTTGTTTGATACGGGAGGAACTCATTGTTTTATAGCTACACATTTTGCGAAGGCTTTAGGGTTGTTAGCCACAGCGGAGAGCACAGTGACGTGTGTGGACTCACTATTGGGGAGTGGGTCACTTATTTTCTTTATATGCCCGGGAGTGGGTGTAGAGATTGGTAGTTTGGTATTACCTGCAGATATATTATTGTTAGATATGCATGTGCACGATGTTATTATCGGTATGGATTGGCTCGTAGCTTATAGAGCCATGATTGATTGCTTCAGTGGGAGCATTATTTTTGCCATTTCGGGGCAAGAGATGTTTGTAGTGGCGATGCCTCGCCCAGAGGGAGGCTCGACCGCTCATTTGTATTACATAGAGGAGGATACCTCTAAGGAGGTTGTGATTCCTTTAGATTCGATCCCAGTTGTCAGGGAGTATTCCGATGTGTTTCAGGAAATACCAGGCCTAACCCCCAATCGAGAGATAGACTTTGTCATAGATTTGTTGCCAGATACGAGACCTATAGCACGCGCATCGTACCGTATGGCTCCGGCAGAGATGCGAGAGCTACGAGATCAAATAGAGCAACTGTTAGGTAAGGGTTTTATCCGCAGGAGTACCTCACCTTGGGGCGCTCCAGTTTTTTTTGTGAAGAAGAGGGATGGTTCACTGAGATTGTGTGTGGACTACCGGGAGTTGAACAAGGTCACGATACGGAATAAGTATCCGTTGCCTTGAATCGGTGACCTATTCGACCAGTTGAGAGGAGCTTCTTTCTTCTCGAAGATTGATATGAGATCGGGATACCATCAGTTGCGTATCAGGGAAGAGGATGTCTCGAAGACTCCGTTCTTAACGAGATATGGTTCTTACGAGTTTCGGGTTATGCCTTTTGGTTTGACCAACGCTCCAGCAGTGTTTATGGACTTGATGAATAGGGTGTTCAGAGAGTTCCTTGATCAGTTTGTCATTGTCTTCATTGATAATATTCTGGTTTACTCCCAGATATAGGAGGAGCACGCCGAGCATCTGAGGCAAGTTTTGCAGACGCTGCGTTGGAATGAGCTGTATGCAAAGTTTGAGAAGTGCGGGTTTTGGCTGAAGGAGGTCCAGTTTTTAGGACACATTATTTCCGACCGGGGTATATCTGTTGATCCGGGGAAGGTATCCGCGGTGAGGGAGTGGGGACAGCCCACAACATCGACTGAGATTCGTAGTTTCTTGGGCCTAGCAGGATACTACAGGAGGTTCATTCGGGGATTTTCGAAGATAGCAGGTCCTTTGACACATCTGACTCATAAAGGTGTGCCGTTTATTTGGAGTGATGCCTGTCAGTTGGCATTTGATGAGTTGAAGGACAAGTTGACCTTAGCACCTGTGTTAGCATTGCCGAGACCGGGAGTTGAGTATCTGGTTTACACCGATGCATCCTTACAAGGACTTGGAGGTGTATTGCAGCAGGAGAGACAAGCCATAGCTTATGCTTCCCGTAAGCTTAAGCCTCACGAGAAGAATTACCCCACTCATGACTTGGAGTTAGCGGTAGTGGTATTTGCCCTACGGATTTGTAGACATTAACTTTTGGGGGAGAAGTTCCAGTTATTCACGGACCACAAGTCCCTACAGTACCTATTCACACAGAAGGAGTTGAATATGCGGCAGCGAAGGTGGCTTGAGTTTGTGAAGGACTATCAGTTCGATATCCAGTATCACCCGGGTAAGGCTAACGTGGTAGCAGACGCGTTGAGCCGTAGGCCAGTAGATGAGGTGGCAGGGGTGTGGAAAGCCAAGTGGAAGGAGTTGTGACACCAGGATGCAGTGGCTCGATCGTTCATGTCTGTGATGACCGTTACACCGCAGATCATCACGAAGGTAGTAAGGGCACAGGCTAATGACTCGTTCTGTCAGGAGCAGATAGTTCGATTACTAGCAAAGGGAGCTGAATCCTATACCATTAGCTCAGACGGGGGATTAAGCTTCAATGGGAGATTGGTAGTTCCGGAAGGGGAGGAATTGCGACACGAGGTGATGGAAGAATCATATGGCTCACGGTTCGCGGTACATCCCGGTGGGGACAAAATGTACTAGGACATGAGACGACAGTATTGGTGCAGCGGTATGAAGAGAGATATCGCCGTGTTTGTTTCTAAATGTGCCACTTACCAGCTGGTAAAAGTGGATCATCAGAGACCGACAGGACTTCTACAGCCATTGGAGGTCCCGATGTGGATGTGGGAGAGTATATCCATGGATTTTATCATGGGTTTGCCTACGCCACAGAGGCGTCAGGACTCCGTTTGGGTAATTGTGGACAGGTTGTCCAAAGTCGCTCATTTTCTACCCGTAAGGACCGACTACACTACGGGACAGTATGCCCAGCTCTTGATTGCGGAGATAGTGACACTTCACGGTGTGCCCCTGAATATCGTGTCTGATAGAGACAAGATATTTGTTTCACGGTTTTGGGAGAGTTTTCAGGAGGCCATGGGCACGGAATTGCGGTTGAGTACGGCTTACCATCCGCAGACCGATGGGCAAACTGAGCGCACAAACCATATGTTGAAAGACATGTTGCGTATGTGCATCATTGACTTTGGGGGTGGATGGGAGCAGTACCTTCCACTGGTGGAGTTTGCTTATAATAACTCCTACCAGTTCATCATTGGCATGGATTCGTTTGAGGCATTGTACGGTAGGCCTTGTCGTTCCCCAGTATGTTGGTTGGAGGTGGGGGACAACAAACTACTTGGGCCGGAGGTGATTCAGGATACTTCGGCAAGGATTGAGTTGATTCGGAGTCGCATTCGGGTAGCTCAGGACAGGCAGAAGAGTTATGCTGATGCGAAAAGATCCGTCAGGGAGTTCCAAGTGGGGGACCAGGTTTTACTCAGAGTATCTCCTATGAAGGGGATTATGCGATTCGGGAAGAAGGGGAAGTTGGCACCGAGATATGTGGGACCATTCCCTATCATTGAGCGGATCGGACCGGTTGCGTATAGACTCGGGTTACCGGAGCATTTACACCAAATTCATGATGTGTTTCATATTTCCTCGCTAAGGAAATACCTTAGAGACGATTTGGCTCATTCTCACATTGCTTTGGAAGATATTGATCTCCAGCCTGATAGCTCCTACGAGGAGGGGCGGATTGCTATTTTGGACCGAAGTGAGAAGAAGTTGTGGTAAAAGATAGTTCCGTTAGTGCGTGTTCAGTGGCGACATCATAATGTCGAGGAATCCACATGGGAGCGCGAGGATGAGATGCGCGAACATTATCTAGAGTTGTTCTTATCAGGAACTTACTAGTTCCGAATTTCGGGACGAAATTCTGTTATTAGGGGGGAAGTATGTAATACCCCGTATTTTTGTGACATTTATTTTTGGGATCAATTAATTAAATGTGAATTAATTTGGAAATTAATCTGGATAAAATACTAATGAGATGTGAGTTGGTATTTGACTATATTGGGTATATATGATGATATATGAATATTGATTGATGAAATTTGTCGTGAGTTATAAATACGTCAATTTGGAAATTTTAATGGGACGCGTGTGACAGTCGCGTCAGGATATAATTATTTTAATTATAAAAGTGAATTTTATTTCTATTAACCATATGGTCATTTTGAGTGCGCCAACGCATCCGGAAGGGTCGAAATAGTCAGAAAACACTAGCCGGGGGTTTAGTTTGGGTCCCGGGGCATTTTGAGGCCATATCAACAACGTAGAAGGGTAGTTTGGTAATTTTGTATTTTTGGGAATTAAAAATGACGAAAATTAGGAATTAATATCTGATTGGAAATTGACCCACTAAACCCACTAACCACACCTTAATGACTCAATAAGCTACGGGGTTATTAGAATTAGGTTTCCAAAAGTTTCATAGAAAACCCTAGCCACCATTAGAGAAGAAGGTTGTAGAGAGAGAGAGAGGGAATTCTGCAGAGAGAGAGAGAGAGAACTTCATCAAATCGACATCAAAATTAGAGATAGAAACAAGGCAAGTGATTTAATTTCGTTTATTTCAGAGAATTCTTCTTCCATGCGTAGGAATTTAATAAAATTGTATTGTTCTTGGTAGTATGATGAAAACCCATTTTAATTGGACTTAAAACTTGAAGTTTTGAGGAGAAATTGCATGTAGAATTGTATAGAGGTGATTATTCTGATGATAATATATGTTGGATGAATCAAAAACGGATCTAATTGGGCTAAATGATGATTTAGAAATTCTAGGGTTCATGTTCTTGAAATTGGGAGCAAAAGTGAAGAGATTTAATAATTGAATGATGTTTAGGACGGATTAACCCCAAAAATTACGTTAGTATGCGACCTTAAAATGATTAGGGATGATTAGAGACTTTAAAACATTGTTGGGACGAATTTTATGTGAGATTTGAGGTGTAGAAAAGATGGAAAAACGATTTGGGAAATTCTGCGCTCGAAACTGGGCACTCGTTAGAAGACCTGCCCAGGTCGTTCGAACGAGCTTCTAACGAGTTGAACATTGACTTCTAACGAGGGGAATATCGTTCGATGACTTCGTTCGAACGAGATGTCGTTAGAAGGCCAAGTTCGTTTGAAACGAACAAACTCTCGTTCGAACAGCCTCGTTCGAACGAGACTTCTAACGAGCTGACAGTTTAGTCTTTTTAGCCTATTTTGATTTTGGGAGTCCCGTAAACTTGTTCAATTATAGAGATAATATTTCCTCGATGATAAAATGATACATTTGGGATATTTGGGATATTATGAGGAGTAAAACATAGAAGTGGGAATTGTACCAAAGGGATATTATAGAATGGGACGTGAGTGTCTATTACGAGGTGAGAACAATTGATGGTTTGAATAATTTATATTAACCGGGAACATGTAAAATGTGATACATTATAAGTTGGTATGAGAATGAGAAATGTACCACAAATAAACTACGGTGATTACTAAGATGTGTGCTTACTTAGTATTGGTATATGATATTATGTGTATGACATACCTACCATACTTGCTATCACGGGAGGTTTGCATTCGCTTAGGACCCTCTAATCCTTGTGTTACCTACGGGGGGATTTAGACTGGTACCTCGATAACATAGGTCAGAGAAGGACTTATTGGGATGTTAATAAGTCTGCTGATCATGGGAGCGTAGGTATGTGCGTGACCCATGTGATGTGACTGTGTTCGCCTCCATTGTTTGTGATTGTGTTATCTGAGAACGATTCCTGAGAGATTCCGAATGCGTGAGCCTTATGTACGTGATGTACTAGGATGGATAGAAGAGTATGTGTGTACCGTAGCTTAGTCTCGGGGTGCTTATATTGTATATTTATGTTGTGGAAAATATACACTTATTAAATGAGAAGTTTCATAGGGTATTGTGTGTATAAATACGGAATATATATATAAAGGGATAACCTATGATGAATTGTATTGTTTAAGTGAGAACCCAAATATAAGTTAATCCCTCTACTTAATTGATAATGTTTGAAGGATAATGGGAACCGAGTAATAAGGGTAGAACCTATGACGGTCTAGCTAGATATGATGTCACTTAGCTAGGTGTTAACGTCATTTAGATGGGTACGTACGTTAGGAGTGCACATTTAGTCGAGAGGTGAGAATTTCATGTGAGTGCACGTCCTAACATGTATTTTGCATTTAATGTTTTAATGTTATTAAAGCACTTGCAGTTTTTAAAATATCTCCACATTCGGGCTCTGACCCGTTTGCTTTCAAATCTATTTTATTTGTAAAAACCGTTTTAGTTGCCTAGCCACAAGGACACCATGCTTAGGATTCTCATTCAGGTGACGAGCTGTAACTGTTTGTGGAAGTTACAGGGTTTTGCTATTATATGCTTCATTCGTCTTGACTCATTATTCAGTTTTCCTCAGTTGTAGGGCATGTCGCCCATTTCTATTAGAGACACTTTCTATTTCAGATTTCTCAAACTTTTTGGCATGTATTAATTTAGTATCCAGTTTATTTATATCAGTTGTGGGATTGTAGTGAGGGGTTTTCCTCCGGATTTATTATCATTATGTGATGGCTATTTTATTGCTTCATTATGGTGAATGTTTTTATTATTTCTTTCATTAATCTTTTACTTCATGTTAATCAGACTTAAATTAAAACTTGACATCTTACTTTTAAATAATTGGTGGTTAGTAATTATAAAAATGTTTTCGATAGCGATGCTATTAACTGAGCCAACTTGGCATTTTGATTTAATTTAATAAAGGAGTAGCTACCCGGTATTTAATTAGTCGGGGTATCACAGTAGGTAATTAGTAATCCAATAAATATTCATCAATCTGTGGAAGAAATTCTGAAAATAATTTTGTTATCTTGAAGATAATATGTTGATAATTTTCTGGAAAAAGAGGCAAAAACGAGTGGAATGAGAAGAGCCAATTTGGAATGTTTAGATCTTCTTTTTGAGTGCATTTGGATGAGATTTAAGAAAAACTCAGAACACATACCTGACTCAATTTTTCGTGTAGAATCCAAATCTGAAGTCGGATTGATGATTGAATAATTTTTGGATCTGATTTTTTTGAGTATTTTAAATATGAGATTTCATGATGTTGTTTATTTTTAATGATGGTTCTTATCCCAAAACTTTGGTAGATCATTGGTGATTGTTAATTGGATATTATGGGACTTAGAAAAGATCAGTAGACCCTTGGTAAGATTTGAATTAATGTGATTGGGATATAATTGATTAGAATGATGATAATTAAATTGGAAGATATTTCGGTTGCTAGATTCACGTGTTGGATTCTAATTGGTGTGCATGAGGATTAAGGATAGGTCCAGTAGGGCTGATTTAATATAAGGTGAGGGTAGCCTTAGGGTTACAATTTAAACATCAAGGACTGAGTTTAAGCTCATTATTGATTTCTCAAGGGCTGAATGTAGTACAAGAGCGTAGTGGTATGGCTCCTGGATAGAGATGGGAGTTTAGAACACATTTGGTTGAAAGATGGGATGAGGTTATTCCGATCGCATATTTGAAGTTGACGGACCTCCTCGATCGATAAAGTTAAGTAGTTGTGTATTGGAGGGTTTCCATGTTTGGATTTCCCTTTGCGAGACGCTCCGCGCATGAACCTTAACGACGTCGGGAGTGGAGAGATGTTATAGGATGCGAGGATAATTAAATTATGAAGTAAAGATATGATATTTTATTACGTGGAATTTAAAAGAGATATAATGATACGTATGGGAATTATCTTAAGGTAGTGATATTACCTTATTGATATTATATTATAGGTATGATAATGCCTATTTGATTGATTGATGATTTATGTGTATGACATACCTAGCTTACTTGCTATCGGTGGGAGGTTTGCGCGTGAGGGCATTCATATCCTGATGAATCCATGGGATCTTTGATTTGTCACTCGAGAACATTGGTCTATGAAAGACTTATCGGGGAGTTGATAAGTCCGTTGACTGTGGGTATGTAGGTATGTGCGTGACCCATGGGTATGAGAACTATGTTTGCCTCCAATGATTGTGTTGTTGATTGTGGTTCGAGGTATCCTTACCGAACCTTTTGTCTCCTATTCGGCGACCAGCGATATTGGGACATGATAGCAGAGTAATGCATTGCACCGCAGCTGTGACTCGGGGTGCCGTATTATATATGAATATATATATAATGGATTAAATGAATGAATGGATATATTGTGGTTAAATCGTCTACTGTGTGATAATTGTAGATATCGGTGAATTGAGATAAAGAACTGAAGTAAGTTAATGAATGTTTATGCTTATAGAATTGAGAAGCTTAATTCATATTTATGAGAAATGATTCATGTTAATGAACAATGATTTATATAAATGAGAAACGTAAATGTATAATAATGTGACGTGTGGTATGGGACATACGGGGTTATGATATGGGAATGGAATCATGTGATGGAAATTAGTAATGTGGAACCATTAACTAGGAGGTTCATAGGAAACGTTAAGTGTGCACTCTAGTTGAGAGGTGAGAATAGCAAGTGAGAGTTGGATACTAACATGTACATAATAAAAGATTTATTGCACTTGTTAAATACTTGCTGTTTTAAAAATCATTTACACATTCGGGCTCGGACCTGTTTCTTTGCACTTTTTCTTTTCTATTGTATCTCCTATATCAGGTGTCCAGTAGCAGGGACCCCAACCTTAGTGAATTATGACGAGCTATGGAGCTATGGATTACTGCTTAGACGCCTATCATCTTTTGATTCACAATATTATTAGTTAGGGCATGTCGCCCAAAGGATTCAGTTATCTTTTCCTATCGGAGTCAGATACTATTGTATTCGTGTCTTTTTAATACATTTGACATTGTTGGGATTATTGTAATGAATTTATATTATTTGGGAATGTTTATTCCAATTGCATTCAAATTATTTTGTGTTATCTACTTGGTTATCAATGTTGTAGAATAAAATGTGTTTTGTTATTCTTAAACTGGAAATGGATTTTGTTAAATTAAAATTTGGAAAGTTTTAACACCAGCTTAATTGAGTATTGGGTGAGTTGTCAATGTTTTCGACAGTGATGCTAAGAATGAGTCAACTGTATATTCTGTTTTAATTGGGTATGGGACTGGCCACCCGTTATTTAATTAGGAGGGGTGTTTGGTATCAGAGCATCAGGTTCTAGTGTCCTTTAGGGTCTGTACGGCTTACTGTGTTTTCAACTTAGCGTTCTTTGATGTTGAGACCTATGTTTAGGATTGGTGATTTTTTTTTGTAAGATTCCTTATATATTAGTGAATCTTATTTACGTTCGAGCGTGATCGAACAAAGAAGTATGGCAGATGAGGGCCATTGGACGGATAGCGAAGATCGTACTTAGGAGGTTATGAAGTATGTTCGAGTATGTTGACCGTAGTCGAGGTCACCCCTATTATGGAAAATTAAGGAGAGTCATCAGTAGAAGTTCTTGAAGTGCGGGAATTGTGTGTGTTACCTAACGAAGGAAATATACTGAAAGGCGTGGGCATATAGTTGAGTGTGGTTAACTACAACTGAAAATTTAGGGTAAAATTTTTCTTGACTCATCGGAGCAAAGTTATAATAGTGGGATTCAACAACCACCACCCGCGAATCGGGGTATGTTTTCTATTTAAGGAGTCATGAGGCGTGTATTGATTTTTGTAGCGATTAATATTGTATGGGAAATAGGGTTGCTAAACTTAGACAATAGCACTGTTACTGACGTAGACTCACCGAGGGGTGTGGGATACCTATATCTTCATGTTATCACATGGGTTTGATTTTTATCATGGGATTACTTACTTTGGGCATGTCCGAGCGTGATGTGATTATCGGCATACACTGACTTGTGGTATAAGAGAGCGTATGTACTACTATTAACCAGCATCTTGTCTTCTAGAGAAGACTGGATGAGTAGATTCTATTTGAAATTAATAAAACTTAAATGTTTTTTAAATCGATAAACCTGATATGTTTTTTTTTCGATAAACCAATTTTGTATATAATTGATTAAGGACCTTAGGAGTTTCGATGACCGACTACTTTAGGAAGTAGTGTATTGCGGTGGTTCCTTGTTTGGATTTCGCTTGCGAGACACCCCACACATGAAACTAATAACCGTTGGGAGTCAAAATAAGTTAGGTCCTTGGGATATGAGTTTATAACCTTTGCGAAAATTATAATATTGAAAGCGGTACGATAGGGTGTATGGGCGCCCTAGATGGTTAAATGGTCGTAGTTTTCAAAATTGTGAAAGAGTAAGTAGTTGTGACTTGAGGATTTATTTGTTTAATAAGTGAGGATCATTTTTCCAAACTTTGTCACGAGGATGGTATAGGGAAGATTGTGTAAATCTTGTATTCGATTCCGTGGAAATTATATGGTGAGGCTTGGCTTATAACATCGATAGGGATTTTCGTTAATGTACTGTGTGGGCGGTACGTCTTAGATATCTTGCGATATGAGATGTATACTCGGAGTTGACCTTATAGTTATGATTTATATTCCTGAATTTCGGGACGAAATTCTGTTATAAGGGGGGAAGTATGTAATACCCCGTAATTTTTAATGACTTTTAAAATGGGTTATGTTTTAAATTAATGGATTAATTGGATTTTATTATTAATTAATTTATTTGGGTTTTATCCGGACTGTAGATATTAAAATGGATGATTCTGAATATTAATTAAAGATATTTAGGTAATATATGAATGTGATGTCATTGATATGACGGTGTGAAATAAAATTCGGTAATTTGTATTTTTAGTCAGACGCGGTATGGGACGTATCGGGACTAATTTATTAAATTAAAAAGGAAATTGATTTTCTATCGATCTAATAGTCATTTCGACTGCATCGTTGCGTCCGGAAGGTTCGAAATAGTCAGAAAAGTCTATTTGGATGTTAATTTTGAGTCTCGAGTCATTTGAAAATGAATAGATAACCCAAAAGGGCATTTTGGTAATTTTTACAAGGGGGGTGAATAGTGATTTCGGGTTTTGTCTTATTATAAGTATTGGGAGATTAAGTGTACGTGGGTTATACATCTCCTCTTCACAAATTAGAGAAGTCATCTTCCTAGAGAAAAATGAAAGGTTGCTTGGAAAGTGAAAGGTTATTTGGAAAGGTGGAGAACCAAAGGTCAAAGGTCACATCCACCATCACCACTTGTGTTATTCAACTCCAAAGGATCAGATCTTCATTAGAGGCAAGTGTTTGATATTTGCAATTTAAGTTCGTATATTGTCCATGTTAGGATAGTTATAAAAAGAGATGATTTTCATGCTTGGAAGATGAAAGGATATAGTTGTTAATGGATTTTTGGAATCTAAAAATATACAGGAATTAAACTCATGTTGTAGGTGTAATACCCCGTATTTTTTTTATATTTATTTTTGGGATTAATTAATTAAATGTGAATTAATTTGAAAATTAATCCGGATAAAATACTAACGAGATGTGAGTTGGTATTTGACTATATTGGGTATATATGATGATATATGAATATTGACTGATGAAATTTGTCGTGAGATATAAATACGGCAATTTGGAAATTTTATTGGGACGCGTGTGACAGTCGCGTCAGGATATAATTATTTTAATTATAAAAGTGAATTTTATTTCTATTAACCGTATGGTCGTTTTGAGTGCGCCAACGCGTCCGGAAGGGTCGAAACAGTCAGAAAACACTAGCCGGGGGTTTAGTTTGGGTCCCGGGGCATTTTTAGGCCATACCAGCAACGTAGAAGGGTAGTTTGGTAATTTTGTATTTTTGGGAATTAAAAATGACGAATATTAGGAATTAATATCTGATTGGAAATTGACCCACTAAACCCACTAACAACACCTTAATGACCCAATAAGCTACGGGGGTTATTAGAATTAGGTTTCCAAAAGTTTCCTAGAAAACCCTAGCCACCATTGGAGAAGAAGGCTGTAGAGAGAGAGAGAGGGAATTCTGCCGAGAGAGAGAGAGAACTTCATCAAATCGACATCAAAATCAGAGATAGAAATAAGGCAAGTGATTTAATTTCGTTTATTTCAGAGAATGCTTCTTTCATGCGTAGGAATTTAATAAAATTGTATTATTCTTGGAAGTATGATGAAAACCCATTTTAATTGGACTTAGAACTTGAAGTTTTGAGGAGAAATTGCATGTAGAATTGTATAGAGGTGATTATTCTGATGATAATATATGTTGGATGAATCAAAAACGGATCTAATTGGGCCAAATGATGATTTAAAAATTCTAGGGTTTATGTTCTTGAAATTGGGAGAAAAAAGTGTAGAGATTTAATAATTGAATGATGTTTAGGACGGGTTAACCCCACAAATTACATTAGTATGTGACCTTAAAATGATTAGGGATGATTAGAGACCTTAAAACATTGTTGGGACGAATTTTATGTGAGATTTGAGGTGTAGAAAAGATGGAAAAACGATTTGGGAAATTCTGGGCTCGAAACTGGTAACTCGTTAGAAGACCTGCCCAGGTCGTTCGAACGAGATTCTAACGAGTTGACCATTGACTTCTAACGAGGGGAATATCGTTCGATGACTTCGTTCGAATGAGATGTCGTTAGAAGGCCCAGTTCGTTCGAACGAACGAACTCTCGTTCGAACGAGACTTCTAACGAGCTAACAGTTTAGGTTTTTTAGCCTCTTTTGATTTTGGGAGTCCCGTAAACTTGTTCAATTGTAGAGATAACATTTCCTCGATGATAAAATGATACATTTGGGATATTTGGGATATTATGAGGAGTAAAACATAGAAGTGTGAATTGTACCAAAGGGATATTATAGAATGGGACGTGAATGTCTATTACGAGGTGAGAACAATTGATGGTTTGAATAATTTATATTAACCGGGAATATGTAAAATGTGATACGTTATAAGTAGTTATGAGAACGAGAAATGTACCACAAATAAACTACAGTGATTACTAAGATGTGTGCTTACTTAGTATTGGTATATGATATTATGTGTATGACATACCTACCATACTTGCTATCACAGGAGGTTTGCATTCGCTTAGGACCCTCTAATCCTTGTGTTACCTACGGGGGGATTTAGACTGGTACCTCGATAACATAGGTCAGAGAAGGACTTATTGGGATGTTAATAAGTCTGCTGATCGTGGGAGCGTAGGTATGTGCGTGACCCATGTGATGTGACTGTGTTCGCCTCCATTGTTTGTGATTGTGTTATCTAGGAACGATTCCTGAGAGATTCGGAATACGTGATCCTTATGTACGTGATGCACCGGGATGGATAGCAGAGTATGTGTGCACCGCAGCTTAGTCTCGGGGTGCTTATATTGTATATTTATGTTGTGGAAAATATACACTTAATAAATGAGAACTTTCATAGGGTATTGTGTGTATAAATACGGAATATATATATATAAAGGGATAACTTATGATGAATTGTATTGTTTAAGTGAGAACCCGAATTTAAGTTAATCCCTCTACTTAATTGATAACGTTTGAATGATAATGGGAACCGAGTAATAAGGGTAGAACCTATGACGGTCTAGCTAGATATGATGTCACTTAGCTAGGTGTTAATGTCATTTAGATGGGTACATACATTAGGAGTGCACATTTAGTCGAGAGGTGAGAATTTCATGTGAGTGCACGTCCTAACATGTATTCTGCATTTAATGTTTTAATGTTATTAAAGAACTTGCAGTTTTTAAAATATCTCCACATTCGGGCTCTGACCCGTTTGCTTTCAAATCTATTTTTTTTTGTAAAAACCATTTTAGGTGCCCAGCCACAAGGACACCATGCTTAGGATTCTCATTAAGGTGAGGAGCTGTAGCTGTTTGTGGAAGTTACATGGTTTTGCTATTAGACGCTTCATTCGTCTTGACTCATTATTCAGTTTTCTTCAGTTGTAGGGCATGTTGCCCATTTCTATTAGAGACACTTTCTATTTCAGATTTCTCAGACTTTTTGGCATGTATTAATTCAGTATCCAGTTTATTTATTTCAGTTGTGGGATTGTAGTGAGGGGGTTTCCTCCGGATTTATTATCATTATGTGATGGTTATTTTATTGCTTCATTATGGTGAATGGTTTTATTATTTCTTTCACTAATCTTTTACTGCATGTTAATCACAATTAAATTAAAACTTGACATCTTACTTTTAAATACTAGGTGGTTAGTAATTATAAAAATGTTTTCGACAGTGATGCTATCAACTGAGCCAACTTGGCATTTTGATTCAATTTAATAAAGGAGTAGCTACCCGATATTTAATTAGTCGGGGTGTCACAATAGGTAGTTAGTAATCCAATAAATATTCATTAATCTGTGGAAGAAATTATGAAAATAATTCTTGACGATAATATGTTGATAAATTTCTGGAAAAAGAGGCAAAAACGAGTGGAATGAGAAGAGCCAATTTGGAATGTTTAGATCTTCTTTTTGAGTGCATTTGGATGAGATTTAAGAAAAACTCAAAACACATACCTGACTCAATTTTTCGTGTAGAATCCAAATCTGAAGTCGGATTGATGATTGAATAATTTTTGGATCTGATTTTTTTGAGTATTTTAAATATGAGAATTCATGATGTTGTTTCTTTTTAATGATGGTTCTTATCCCAAAACTTTGGTAGATCTTTGGTGATTGTTAATTGGATATTATGGGACTTAGAAAAGATCAGTAGACCCTTGGTAAGATTTGAATTAATGTGATTGGGATTTAATTGATTAGAATGATGATAATTAAATTGAAAGATATTGCGGTTGCTAGATTCACGTGTTGGATTCTAATTGGTGTGCATGAGGATTAAGGATAGGTCCAGTAGGGCTGATTTAATATAAGGTGAGGGTAGCCTTAGGGTTACAATTTAAACATCAAGTACTGAGTTTAAGATCATTATTGATTTCGCAAGGGCTGAGTGTAGTACAAGAGCGTAGTGGTATGGCTCCTGGATAGAGATGGGAGTTTAGAACACATTTGGTTGAAAGAGGGGATGAGGTTATTCCGATCGCATATTTGAAGTTGACGGACCTCCTCGATTGACAAAGTTAAGTAGTAGTGTATTGGAGGGGTTCCTTGTTTGGATTTCGCTTTGTGAGACGCTCCGCGCATGAACCTTAACGACGTCGGGAGTGGAGATATGTTATAGGATGCGAGGATAATTAAATTATGAAGTAAAGATATGATATTTTATTACGTGGAATTTAAAAGAGATATAATGATACGTGTGGGAATTATCTTAGGGTAGTGATATTACCTTATTGATATTATATTATAGGTATGATAATGCCTATTTGATTGATTGATCATTTATGTGTATGACATACCTAGCTTACTTGCTATCGGTGGGAGGTTTGCGCGTGAGGGCAGTCATATCCTGATGAATCCATGGGATCTTTGATTTGTCGCTCAAGAACATAGGTCTATGAAAGACTTATCGGGGAGTTGATAAGTCCGCTGACTGTGGGTACGTAGGTATGTGCGTGACCCATGGGTATGAGAACTATGTTCGCCTCCAATGATTGTGTTATTGATTATGGTTCGAGGTATCCTTACCGAACCTTTTGTCTCCTATTCGGCGACCAGCGATATTGGAACATGATAGCAGAGTAATGCATTGCACCGCAGCTGTGACTCGGGGTGTCGTATTATATATGAACATATACATAATGGATTAAATGAATGAATGGATATATTGTGGTTAAATCGTCTACTGTGTGATAATTGTAGATAGCGGTGAATTGAGAAAAATAACTGAAGTAAGTTAATGAATGTTTATACTTATATAATTGAGATGCTTAATTCATATTAATGTGAAATGATTCATGTTAATGAACAACGATTCATATAAATGAGAAATGTAAATGTATAATAATGTGACGTATGGTATGGGACATACGGGGTTATGATATGGGAATGGAATCATGTGATGGAAATTAGTAATGTGGAACCATTAACTAGGAGGTTAATAGGAAACGTTAAGTGTGCACTCTAGTTGAGAGGTGAGAATAGCAAGTGAGAGTTGGATACTAATATGTACATAATAAAAGATTTATTGCACTTGTTAAATACTTGTTGTTTTAAAAATCATTTACACATTTGGGCTCTAAATCATTTCCTTGCACATTTTCTTTTCTATTATATCTCCTATATCAGGTGTCCAGTAGCAGGGACCCCAACCTTAGTGAATTATGACGAGCTATGGAGCTATGGATTACTGCTTAGACGCCTATCATCTTTTGATTCACAATATTCTTAATTAGGGCATGTTGCCCAAAGGATTCAGTTATCTTTTCCTATCGGAGTCAGATACTATTGTATTCGTGTCTTTTTAATACATTTGACGTTGTTGGGATTATTGTAATGGATTTATATTATTTGGGAATGTTTATTCCAATTGCATTCAAATTATTTTGTGTTATCTGCTTGGTTATCAATGTTGAAGAATAAAATGTGTTGCGTTATTCTTACACTGGAAATGGATTTTGTTAAATTAAAATTTGGAAAGTTTTATCACCAGCTTAATTGAGTATTGTGTGAGTTGTAAATGTTTTCAACAGTGATGCTAAGAATGAGCCAACTGTATATTCTGTTTTAATTGGGTATGGGACTGGCCACCCAGTATTTAATTAGGCGGGGTGTTACATTAGGGCATTGCAATTCTACCCCTCTTATAAAAAATTTGTCCTTGAAATTTAACGCATAAGAACTTACCAAATAGATGAGGATAATACACTTTCATGTTTTCTCTCTTTCCCTTGTGTCATACTCCACATACTGACTTTTCTACATTAACTTAACTAATGAAATAGTTTTTATTACATAACACCTACTTTTTCGATTTAAATTTATTGATTGGTTCCTCAACGTAGGTCAAGTCATCTTTAAGCTCTATCGGTTGTGAAATAAACACATATGAAGGATCGGGAACATATTTACATAACATTGATACATGAAAATCATCATGTATCCAAAACAATTCTTGTAGCAAAGCCAATTTCTAAGCTACAATTCCAACTTGTTTCATTATTTCATAAGTGCCAATGTACCAATGACTTAATTTGCCCTTGTTCTCAAATCTCATCACCCTTCTTCAAGGATAAACATGCAGGAATGCTTGATCACCTTCCTCAAATTTCAATTCCTTTCTTCTGTTATTCGTATAACCTTTTTGTCTACTTTTCACCACCTTTAAGTGATTATGAATAAGATTTATCTTCTCAGATGTTAGTGGCAAAATTTCTAGCCTAAGTAGTTTTTTATTCTCCTACTTTGGTCCAACAGAGTGGGGTACTGCACTTCCTCCCATATAAGGCTTCATAAGGAGCCATTTCAGTACTCAAATGATAACTATTATTATAAGAAACTCTATTAGTGACAATTGTTCATCCCAACTTCCCTTGAACTCTAATACATAAATTCGAATCATTTCTTCTAGTGTCTGGATCATTCTCTCTAACAGCCCATCAGTTCGAGAATGAAAAGATGTACTAAATTTCAATTTAGTCCCCAAAACTTTTTGTAAACTAGGATAAATGTGTGAAGTAAATTTAGGATTTCGACCATAAATAATAGAAACAGGTGCACCATGCAATCTAATTATCATATTCATATATATGTAGGCATATCTATCCATGGAATGAGTAGCTTTAATAGGAAGAAACTGTGTCGACTAAGTCCATCTATTAACGACAACCCAAATAGAATCAAACCCTCATAATAATTTTGGTAAACCTATAACAAAATCAGTAGTAACATCCTTCTATTTCCACTCAGGAATAGGTAAGGAATATAGTAAACTATTGGCTCTTTATGCTCCACCATCACTAGTTGGCAACCAGACATCTAGCAACAAAGTCTACAATATCGTTTTTCATTCCAGACCACCAATAACATTATTTTAAATTTCTATAAAGTTTCGTGCTTCCTAGGTACATAGCATATAAAGAACAACGGGACTCCTTTAAAATTGTTCTCCTTAAATTAGGCACATTAGGTACACACAAACGGTTATCATACATAACAATGTCATTATTATGAATAAAAAATTCATTTGCTTTCCCCTTTTTACATATTGTCATTAATTTTCTCCAATTCAATATGTCCTGTTGCCTAGAAATGTTCTACTCAAAGCATCACCAACAACAATAGCCTTACTCGGATGGTGATTTATTGTGTATTCATAATCCTTCATAAATTCCATCCATCTTCTTTTCAAGCAACATAATTTCCATGAGAAGAAATAACATTACCCAAAAATACTACTTTCGTCTTGCCAAAATTCACATTTAGAAAATTTAACATATAACTACTTCTTTCGCAGGGTTTATAAAATAATACACAGGTGACATTTCGTTCCCCAATAAATTTAAATTCAGGTTCACCCGGTAACCAAACACTACATCCCTTCTAAATCAATCCAAACATACATGATATGAGGACAACCAATCCATACCCAATATCACATCAAAGTCATGCATATTGAAAGGTAGTAAGTCAACCAACATCTCCTTTTCACTTATTCGCACCATATGCTCCTTACACACCCTATTAATAGAGACCGATCCTCCCTACTGGAGTAATAAAAGCTAAACTATAATCTAATGATGATAGTGGTTAATTAATATGCAACAAAATAAGGAAACACACAAAAGAATGTGTAGAACTAGGATCTATCAACCAATAGGCACCTTTATCATTCATACGTAAGGATAATCATTTAGTGATTTCTTATCAATCAAAGATAATTCCCAACTCATAATTTACTACATGCGTTTATATACATATGTCGAACATTCACACATAATATATAATCGATTGTATCCTCCTATATTAATAATGAGTAAACATTCTTGATAAACCAAACACCATTCTATATATTTATCACTTCATTCATATAGCCTATCCTTATCATCGTGTAACATTCAAATAAAAAATATTCTATTACAAGACTAACTTCTTATAGTTCATCTATCCAACTTCCATTCATTACTTCAAATGATAAACATCATATTACAATACCAACTTATTATGTGTCATCTTCTCATCTTCCACTCAGTACCAAATATTGTGTTCGAATTTTACTACTATCTGTATCATATCTGAAGTTTTAGTGTATGTTAAATATCGTTCTTACGATCCTTAATATAAACATAGCCTCACTACTTTCCACATATCGATAATGAACAATCATTCACCAAATGTATATTTTTAACCAATATTCCATATTCACTTTCATGTATCTTGTGCAGTCATGCACTATGAACTCAATATAACTTCTCACTATATTCCTATTTTCTATATCGTTTGATTGTTCTTTAACTAAACATACAGTGACCTTAACATGTCATTTATCCAACACGATAACATTACAATCATAATCTCACCCCAATCCTTTTAACATTATAGTGTTACGCAACATCATTAATACACTCATCTTACTCGTTTGGTAACAGGGATGTTAAACGTAACATCACCACTTAAAACTTTAATCATACTTACTAACTCCATAATACTTCTCTAACTATTATATGTCTTATTTCTTTTTAAATAACATGTACAAATACCTTAATCAATCATATTATGGTATCTCATATAACACGTTCTCCTTGCACATAATTCTTGGTAGCTTCGTATAATGTCAACTATATTCTTTATATGATGTACTCTTAGAGATAACACATACGCACAATAACAATTATAACTCAGTATCCCCCCAAACTAGTTGCAAATATTCAAATCCAACTAGCACCTTTCTCATACTCATACCTTATTCTTTACTCGTCATTAGTTAATTTATTTATTAACTGTGAAAGTCTCGTTTAGCCCCGATTATATTTTATCAAAAATACATCACACCCCATCATACTACATTTATATTTCATCATGGCCACATGCCATTAGGTTTT
Source organism: Sambucus nigra (assembly GCA_949130495.1). Classification (NCBI taxonomy): domain Eukaryota; kingdom Viridiplantae; phylum Streptophyta; class Magnoliopsida; order Dipsacales; family Adoxaceae; genus Sambucus; species Sambucus nigra. The sequence goes on from OX422215.1 coordinate 673,152,149, forward strand.
GCTAATTTTGAGTATAAACATACATTCGCCCCCTTTTTTCTTATTTAATAACACCTACTCCGTTATCATAGACACTTAGATATCAATAATTCTCAACCCTTCATTCCCAATTACATCTTCAATTCGCATCAATAATTCTTACCTTTCATCCGATAAGAAATTCCTTGCCATAATACACAACCCATACTCCTAAAAGGATTCCCTAATATTTTTAAACTTCTAACTCTTTATAACCGCATCTCAACTTTACTATTCATATAAGCGTTTTAAAACATCAAAAGATTAATGTCCACTATATGTACTCATATTATTATAGACGTACATCTCAACTCTCATTACTCTTTATTCTACTTGTAATAATTCTCTATGAATTCATATTCTGATCATTTGTGATATATCGACTAATTTTTTAATTTCATACCTTTTTACATGTTAAATATAAACATATACAACTACTAACCTTATCCTTTAATATCTATTATGTGAATCTTCATTTTTTTTTTATTCGCACTCCAACAATTTAAGTCTCATTATAATCATATAACAATAATTCTTCTCACTTCTCATCCTTTAATGGAATATGTGTTTCCATACATCACTCTCCCATATATATGAGGAGTGCCCCCATTCGTAATGATATGCATATCACGGCTTAAGTTCGCATATACCATCATAGGAAGAGATCACCTATAATAATTCATAATTTTTTTCAAGTTCACATATAGCAGTATAAAAAGAGATCACTTCCAATACTTCACACTTTGTATACCACATTGTGTCTTTGAAATATTTTCCTTCAGTGACACATTTGTTCATAAAACATATAAAACAATGTAATGATTTATATTATAATACATGTATTCCCTGTCAACCTCGAATAAACCTTAACAACTTATTTCCTTTCCTACAAGATCCTTGCATTTCATATCATGTACAATAATATATGTGTATAACAGTTAGATGTTAGTCAACAAAGCCAATTTAAAACTTAATAACAACCCCTTCATGCCCACGCCTCAAGAATCCAACATACTTAAATGTATTCCCTGAAACGGAATACTTATAACTCAAAACAGTTTATACCTCCACTTCCAATCTAGACCCTTATGAGCTGTCCAGAACCTAATAACCATTCTTTGATACCAAGTTGTCGTGCCCCGACTTAAGTAAGTTAAGATTATCATTTTACATCAGGATAAATCCCCATTAGACAATATCGTACTTGAAATCTTTCAAAAAATAACACAACATTTTTTTTCTTCAAAGGCATGTTTAGATGAAAACATAGCTACCTTTATGCACAACTTAAAATTACCAAACAAATTTACTTACATAAGTTCCTTTGCTTAACGTTTAACCAATAATCTTTTTGATATTCAAAATGTAAAATACGTGATGTGTGATAATTGATGAAAATTAAATCGCAAGTTTCCAATCAAACCTTATTTAATTAGAGTCTATTTTAAACCAAATTAATTCAGCCCCTAACAAGAATCTAGAGTGCGTGTGTCAACCCATAAATAAATATAAAGCATCCGACACAATAAATATGAACTGTAAATGTTACTTTAAACATTATCTTACCAAAGATCATATTGTTGGGCTTGAATGTTGAAGAAAACTTGTAATTCAGATTCGTCTTTTGTAGATCAAAACTTCTTCAATTCTTCGACGATTGTAGCATTATACGACATAACAAATTGTGACGGACTTTTTGTAAAAATATGTCCTTACAAATCTCCCCCTATGTCTATGCCGGTACATACATAAAAACATCTGAATTACCAAATACCAAATTACCTATACAAATCTACCCTCCCATGAATCCCAAAACTGAAAAGGTAAAATTTGCAAGTTTTCAAAATTTTCTTCAACATCAAAACTCTCAAAGCTTTTCTCATCAGGGTGTGAAACATATCAATCTTCAATTTTGTACCTACACACATGAGATAAGGAAAAATACCTTCATGACGCATCGAATTTAAAGTGATATAAGAATAATCATTAATAAATCAAATCTCCCCCATAATGCAAAAACTCCCCCGTAACATGATAATTATTTCTCCCCCTTTATATGATGTCCCCAAACAAACAAATAAGAAGAAAAAATCAAAACATGGAGTGTCATGATAAAATTCATAGCAAACATGGATCAAGGTACGCGCATGCAAAGAAGTATCTGAAAATTTTCACAACTAGTTTTGGATTTTTTTCAATTTTTTCATACAAAAATAAGACACTAAAAATCACACCATGGATTTATACTCAAACAACCAAGTCATGGAAATGGAATGTATGGGTGTGAACGCATTCGATAGGTAAATAAACTCAATCAATCATATGTGAACGATACATGTGTACTCTTAACAAATGAACATCAAAAGTATCCTTAGGTGTAAAAATTATTGAATTTTGATGACATCGTCTTATATTAATCAACAAACAAAGTCAAAGTGATTTCCAAACCAATAACGTCAAAAACTATTTAGCGCTTTTTAAAGACTAGGACATGCAAACCCGTTTTAATTCTCCATCCAAACTCTCTCGTATATATTTTCTTTTTATAAGTGTATAAGCTAAATTCTCAAACTTTGGAGAATTGGTGAAAAAACCTAAATGGCCCATGTAATACCCTGTGACTTTGGGACTGAGAAATAAAATTTATTTAAATTAGAGAATTTTGGAATTTGGAAATTGAGTTCCAAAAATTTAAAGCATTATAAATTATTCCAGATGCCGATTTTGAGTACGCCACCGATTTCGGATGGGTCGAGATAGTCAAAACAACTGTCCTTGGGTTTTATTTCGGGTCCGAAATATTTTTAAGTAAGTTTGACTTGAATTGGAGTAAACGAGTCATTTAAAGTGTGTATTATCAGTTAAAATTTGGATTTGTGTTTTAAAGGTTTAAGAGGCTTACGAATTCAGTCAATCTCATTTAAGAGAAAGAGAGAAAGGGAAAGGAGTAGGGAAAGAGGAAGAAAAGAGGAGGAGATAGGAGAAAGCTTGGAGATTCCAGCCAATACGCAATCCCGAGGGTGATTCAACCTCTACAATTCTGAGGCAAGTGTTTAATCTTTCTAAATAATTCATTTGTGTATTTTACATCATGATTTATGGGAAAAAGAAATGGATTTTGGATTGTATGTAAAAACCTAGACTTTTGAAGATTAAATCTTGCATTTTAGGTTGATAAATGGTTTTGATGGTGTAGGGATGGTTGGGATCTTATTTGAGATGATTTTTAATATAGAACCATGATTTGATAAAGGTTTAAGGGTTATAAGTGATGATTTGGTGGTTTATAATTAATGGGTTTTTGTACAGAAGAAGAAACCTTCAATGTTCTGCAAACCCGAATTGATTCGCCCCCTAAGCAAATCGATTCAGCTTAGGTAAAAGTGTCAGGTCTCTCTGACCAAATCGATTCGGACCCAAAGAGAATCGATTTGGCTTGGGACAGTCTCTCAGGTCCTTCGAACCGAATCGATTCGCCCTTGAGACCGAATCGATTCGAACCAGGCCGAATCGATTCGAAAACATGGCTGTTTTGGTGAGGTTTTTTTGGAGCGAGTTTTGATCCACTTCCATTGGGTTTATTGATTTGGGACATTATTATATGATGTGAGAGATACGTTTTCGAGATTTATTGGGAGTTTCTCATAAGATATTATTGTGGGGACAAATTGAGCTATTTTAGGAACTTGTGCTCATATGTATTAGAGTTTGTAGTATCGATATAGTGGTGAAGTTTAATTGGGTATGGGACTCCTATTAGGAGTTTAAAAGTGAGTTAACCCGGGATGTAGGTGAAGGACTTTCTAAGAGAATTGTGTGGGCATGGCGTGGGAATTGTAAGCCGACTTTTGTGTCAAATCCTTATAGCGATAGGATTCTATTTAAGGTAATATTGGAGACAAAGGATAGGGAGAAGTCGCGTATCCTTACTGATGATACACTCAAGGAATAAATCATAAATTTGGAAATGTTAAGGGTTCATAGGAGTAACCAAACTGTAGGCGGAATTAAGAGCAATTGGATTGTGCTATCAACGAGAATAGGTTGTGTTGTGATGGTAGTCGGGGTAGTTACTACATATTTATGCGTGATTAGCGATGGGCATCCCAAAATATGAAGGGATCCTAAAATGAATTTAGGATTGGGCTTGAGGCTTACCGACTATTAGTTAGGTGAGTACCTATGACCTAGATAAGTATTGTGTGTTAATGTGCTTTCGAATTTAGATGGGATGTATAGTGATTGTTACATAGGTTAAACGGTGGGTAATTATCCTTAATGTTGGATGCATTGGAAGACTATTCCTATTACAAGGAAATGGATGAGTATACTTCAAGTGAGGGATCGTATTTAATAATGAATTAAGCTAATACGCTTGGAGTGACGGCTAGTATAATGAGGATTATGTACACTTATAGCCGAGTTTATAAATCTCATACATACGGACGAGTGATAGTGTGTGTATATATGTGTATATATATATATATATATATATATATATATATATACCTTCATATTATCACTTCATATATACAAACCATCACGCATGGTATAGATATGGGTAGATATGTGTATACGTGTAAATATATGGCATGAATATCTATACCATGCGTGATGGTTTGTATATATGAAGTGATAATATACATATATATATATATATATATATATATATAAATATATATATATATACTTATGGTGTGAGAATACCCGGCACATGCTATCATGGGAGGTTGCGTGATGAGGGTGAGCCCCTGGCTTGAGGAGCAGGGTGCGGATAGCCCCCAGGTCATAGTCGTCCATTTTTAGTTGTGTGATTGTATTTTGGGGTTGAGAAGTCTTGGGTATGAGTCGTTCTCACTTTTCGGTTAGGAACTATGACCAGTTCCCATACGTTAGGATTGATTTTGTCACCATGGCGGTGTGATAATAGTCCAATAGGTGGTGACCCCGGGAGAAAGTGAGTAATTCTTGGAAGATGATAGCATGGTGCAGTATTTTGGTATCCTATAACCGTTTGTGTTATGTGTATTGCAAAGTGTACATTATGTGTGTTATGTATACGTGGTTATAGGAATGAATGATTGCATATATATACTTAGAGTAGTTATATATATCCTATAGGTGAAGGTGATATGAATTTTCTATTATGTATATCTTGGGTGATTTTGGTGTACTAGTTTATCATGGTCGAAGGATCCTACTTAGAGACAATTGCGATTATATTGACCCCAAGGACTTAAATAGAGATTCGAATTATGTATTTAGTGATGGTATTCAATAATTAAGTATTTATAGTAATAGGATTTGTGTAGATGACTTTATGGATCCCTACGATCAACATTGTCAAGGAGTAGAGTATCGGGGGGTTCCTTGTTTGGATTTCACCTTGCGAGATGCCCCACGCATGAAACGTAGTGCAATGTTGAGAGTGGAGAGAAGTTTTGTCCTGAGTACTCGAATGTATGTTGTTTAGAGAATAAACTCTTATATTGAATCTTAATGTTAATGTGTGATGTACTAAGACTTATAACTGGTTTAAGTTAATAATTTGGAACCATTAGAGCCTAGTAAAGCATATATGTGTATATATATATTTAGAGGTGATTAGAATGGAAAGGATTCTTGGGTTATGTTAGGATGGCAGGTCATGTGGGTATAGGTCGTGCGTATAGTTAGGTAGGTTGTCCTTAAGTATGTCTGGTAGCTTAATTAAGGTTTCGGGACACGAATAGGAACGTGTTGTTGATGAGAGGTGATTTTGGGGTTTCACGAGAGTGTGCCTCCACTTTATTGATGAAATTTTGCATTTATAATTATTAGGCACGGTTATGCACTTGCTATAAACATTTTTACACCTCGGGCTCTGACCCATTTTTATTTCTCTTTTGCTATATATATACATATTTTTTACTACATGTGTCTCACCGGATGGATACCGGATGCTTTTCTATCCAGAGTCTTGGGAGCCGTAGCAGTTGCGGACTATCGCGGGATTTAGATTATAATTTCTTTCTATTCCTTTGAAAATCTAGGTAGGATTGGTGTTGTATATCGGGTTTACACCCAAGGGTTATTTGTAGCTATTTATATTTCTTCTTTATGGTTGTTGTACTGTCTATGACCCGACAGCTTATTCGGGTATATTTCCTTTTATGCACTCTTTTTATTTTAATGTTTAGCACTTCTTTTATCGTGGTACTTCTATACGTTTTACCTTTGTTGGCAGTTGTATATTGTTGAGATGTTATCCATCGTATGTTTTATTTAATTTTGGAATCCTCTTTTATAGTTTTGGGTAGTTAGCCTTATTTATTTTCGTTTCGTCAGTAGATTCTGAGAATGATCTATTTGAGATTCCTGATTAAATGTAGTATAAGGCTGGCCATCCGTTATTATTTTAAGCGAGGTGTCATAGCCCATAATTGGAAAGAATTTCTTTGTATTACCTTTAATTTTTTTCAGGATCTTTTACACCTCTTTGGACCCTGGCTAATAAAATTCCTCAATTTTTTAGGTCCACTTAAAACGGCGGCTTAATCGCAAAGGATAAATGATAAACTTTCATAGCCTTTCACCGTTTTCAAACAAAGCACACAAACTCACAAACGGCTCTTACATGCACAACTATCTTATCAAGTTTTATCGCACTTGGTTCGTTTTGAGGACTAGATTGAAGTGAAAACACCCATCCAACATGTCATAAGACAAGCACAATAATCAAACAAATCCGTGCATGTCTGCAATAAAGGAAATCATGAGTCAAACATGTAGGAAGTAACACTTAATTGCATCTTAATGACTCCAAACATTATAAAGCACATGGATGAATTGACATATTGTCTCAAAGCACTATCAAATAGTCACATGAAAAATGGAATGACGATGTGACTCGGTCATTGTAAGTGTTTATCCATAAAAGGTGCAAACAAAATACAAAACTCTTTTTGAATTTTTCAAAATTTTATCAAAATAAAATCTTTTTGTATTTTTCAAAAATTTTATTAAAAAAATTTATACAAAAAGTACGTGTCAACACACTAGCAAATATATATCATGAAACCACAACTAGTGTATGACAAACAAGCAAACACAATCATCTATATGATATGGCAAGATAAGAATCATGTGCAAGAAAACGAGAATCAACTTATCTAAAATCTAGTGCCTCTAAAAGTGATTTTCTAACCCAAATGGATGACGTCGTGTGGGGGTTTCGGGAACCACGGGGACATTAGACATAAACTTCATAGGACATTTTCCAAGATCAAAAGAAAAACGCCTAAGGTGAACTTTCCTACAACAATATGAACATGTGTGAACGGGCGGAACGAAACCTAAAGTGTGATCTTTTCTAATGTCCTTGGGATTAATTGACCCTCTAAAACAAACAATGGCTTTGGCTTTGGCACTAGAAGCAAGAGAACAAGATGAGCCATTACTATAATAATTAAACCTATTTGAATCATTTAAATCATTTTTCAACTTCAAAATATTTTATTCAAGCAAAGAATTAGACTCTTCCAAAGACAGGGATTTCCTTTTCAAATTTTCATTTAAGCTTAATAGTTTATCATGCTCACCCTCAATTAAAACAAACTTATCCCTAAGAGTCTTTTCACGTGCCGTAAAATCATCGATTAATTTTTTATCCTCGACGACACAAACGGGAACCCTAGAGTTTTTTTAAATCCTCTAATTCCTTCTCTAAAACAAGGACTCTCGTATCACTCTTCTTTTTGGCAATTTTCAAAGAATCAAAATCAATACACAAATTACCAAAATGCTCACGACAACTATCAGTTTGAGTTTGAAACATTTGCAAATATTCAATCTTACTTTTAAAGAGATATTTTTCTTTTTCCAAAAATTTAATTCTTTTGGAAAGTTTCAAATTCAAACTTTTTAATTTTTCAGCAGAGTCGTGAACTTTTTCAAAAATAGGCTCCTCATTAAATGGGCGTTCCATTGAAAAATTGCAATTTTTCACAAAACTGATGTTAAAAAGAAAACTCAATATCACACAATTTTGAGAAAAATAGGAATACGCAAAAAATTAACGCACCCTACTCCGATACCAATTTAGAAATGTGAGTAGACAAATTATATCAAAAAGTAAATCCTCAAAAAATCAGGATCACGCGATTAATTAGTGTAACCCGCTCTGATACCAATTTGTAAAATACGTGACGTGTGATAATTAATTACAATTAACTCGCAAGTTTCCAATCAGACCTTATTTAATTAGAGTCTATTTTAAACCATATTAATTCAGCCCCTAAACAAGCATCTAAAGTGCGTGTGTCAACCCATAAATACATATAAAGCATGTGACACAATAAATATGAACTGTAAATGAAACTTTAAACATTATCTTACGAAAGATCATATTGTTGGGCTTGAATGTTGAAGACAACTTGTAATTCGGATTCGTCTTTTATAGATGAAAATTTCTTCGATTCTTCAACGATTGTAGGAGTATACGACATAACAAATTGTGACAGACATTTTATAAAAATATGTCCTTACACAACCCACATTATTTATCCTCCACTCTCCCGTTTAACGTCCTAACTTGTCTTGCCAAATGATAGGCCTAACAAAACCTAACATTATAGGAGTGTAAGAAACACAAGCTTAGTGAATGACCATATTCCACACATACACCACACACACACATATATATATATATATATATATATATATATAACCAGTTTGAATAATTTTTTTTATTTTTCCAATGATATAACCTAATAGGAATTGTCTAACTCTCGCAAGCCTGGACCTACCACAGTCCAATTAAACCACCATAGTTAATGGTGACCACCACATCCCATAATTAGGCCCGAGGACAACAAACCTTTAAGTTGAATTAACGGGACCGCCACATCCCGTAGTACCCACCACAGTATTTAACATTAGATAGAGGACATGCCACAGTACAAAACCTTAAATGACTTCGTTTAATATTTTTATTCATATGCATATGTTTCACAAATACCACATCACCCCATAAACAGTATAACACATGTACTTAACTACAAAACTCCATATGAAAATATAAGCATATATATTTTATAGGGAAGGTCACTCACCTTGAATTTGGTACTAATATTAATACCAAAACTATTTCCTTGGTATGATAGTGTTAGTCGCTTCCCCACCTAACAATTCAACATCATTAGTATTTGAATACACCAAATCACATTAAACTCAGTAATACATCACATCAGTTGGTCAATCTGACATAATTGAAAATTAATTGGATATGATACTTCACATTTCTATAACACCTTTTTCATTAGGGTTCTAATGCTATTTATGGAAATAAATTACGAATTCTTTAGACAAAGTTATTACCATTTTATTACAACCTTTCCCAAATCATTTCTGGAGAAAAACAAAAATAGAACTTCAACATCAACACAAGCCCCGAGCCCAACAAGAAGGTATTTTATTCTTACTTTCAATTATATCATATTTCATATATGTTGTCTAACATTTTCAATTGGAATTTCTTGATTTTAACAAGTATTCAATGATTTATGCCACTTTTAACACATCTAGGTCTGAGTAGACCATCAAAGCATAACATAACATTTTTCAAGCATATATGACCTCCACGTCGGTTATAAATCATGGAAACATATATTAAAAATATTTAATAATATAAAATTATAGTTTCATAATTTTTAGAGTTCATTTGCTAAGTCCAGCAAAATGTCGAACACCTCGCGTACGCACTTACACTTTTGGGGCAGATTTTATACCTGAAGTGCAAACTATCACCCATGATTCATTTCTTCGAATTTTAACAAATATTTTGGATATGATATGTACATGTGAGTCTATGTTAATCTCCAATCGGAATTGATCAATTCCAGTAATTACACAAGAACGTATAGAAGTTTGAATATACAAAGTTTCTAAACAAAGGGATTTTGAAGGTTCACAAGTTTAACTTTCCTTGAACATGAATCTATCCGTACATAACCACCAATGCTTGCAAGTTAAACAAAAAATTGATCATTCATACCATTTTAATCATTAATACCAAAAATATAAAAAGATTTAGGGATAGAATTATCTTAAGGACATTTTCGTAATTTCTTACGAATTTTTCTTCGACTTCTTCTCGCTTTTCCCTTTCTAATCTCCCCGGTTCTCTCTTCTTTGTCCAAACTTTTTCATGGGTGATTTTTTCTGAAGGAGGAGGTCATATTAAAGGTTTAAAGTCGTCATGAGGTCACCTACCTTTGATCCAATCAAAATATGACATGTGGCGCCATATAAGACAAAATATCATTTAAAGCTAAATTGCCACTTTACCCCCTGTTCGTAAGAAGATAATATCTGCTCAGTCGAAAGTCTATTTAATGCACCGTTTGGTGTGTTATACACTTAACTCATATTTCTACAACTTTCATATTTTGTGCCTTCCCCAAATCATAAAACTAGTATTCGTAATTTGGGCCCGAACTGAAGAGTTTCAATTTATCAAAAATCTCAAAACTTTCACATTTTGCGACCTAACATCGCCAATTTCGGACCAACACCTAGGTTAAATTTTATAATACTAATGATGTATGAAAAACACATTTTCATAATGCATTTAACCATAACTAATTGTATGATATAAACAAGTTATACCCGATCATAAGCTCGATTAACAACTAATGCAACCAACATATATCACATGAGTATGCACCCCCCAAATATGATAATTAACATGTTTAACCCCCGTCACCAACTTATAACTTATAAATTATACTTAATCATATAATTAACATTCCTAATCATGTTTTAGGTCCTTACAAACCATCTCCATATAATGACCTGAAATGGTCTTATTTAAGTTGATCGACATTAAATATATAAATTACTTTTTATTCGATTAAATACCATTTTCAGCATAGATGATAAAATTAAACTAAATTTAAACCATAAACGTCAGAGTGAAAAACAACATAGTCATATAACTAAATTAGTGTCTCAATATCAATAGATTAAATAACATAATCTCAAAGAAAACATACTGTCAACAAAATCATAAAATTGAAATGAAAAAATAGAATCTAGGACCCAATACAGGTCCATAAATAGATATCTCAAACCAAGATGAGGAATAGTCCAAGAATATCATGTCTAATTACTCACACCTGTCTCTACTCCTTCTTAGGAACTTATGAAAACATTTTTAGAAAAATATTGTGTGTATGACACCACATAACAAGAAACAACTTACTTTAACTACATAGTATTACAATATGAATTATTAGCATTTCATGCTTTCCTGTCGACTCTTATGTCAAATATATCTCACATTAATTGTTATGGAATTTACATATTCTAACTACACTAAACATATTTATTTGTGTGAATCCCAATAACATATTTGAAACAAACTAAAATAATATGCCTTTTGTTGGGTTATACCTCTCGTGCCTCTATCAATTAATCCGTAGGAAGTCCCAACATAACAAATCTTAGAAGAAACATGGAAGTAAATGGAAAAATCACTATTCAATCACACCATCAACTAACCACATACCAACACTTCCTAATGTATCAATGCATACACAATCTCCTCATCTTGAGAAAGGTGACTGACTAAATGTATGATTAAAGGATCAACCTATACACAATTTGCTTCAGAAGTCAATGGCATGGTGCCAGGCCCATAACAAATGAACAAGTCCCCACAAATTGATTCCCCATGAGACTCACACTTATCGGATATCTATAGCATAATACACACATACAAATTTTGATAGCGATATATACATTAACCAATAATCTTAGTATATTATTAGGGTATGTACATACACATAAACGTTTATAACCGATTTGAAAAAATGGTCCAAAATGCAGCTTGAATAACTGATATTCCTAATCCTCTCATCTCCCCATGTAATAAGTTCATAATAATCCCAAATATTCCTCCAATAATCCATCAATGAAATTACCTAAACAAAACATAATGATTATCCAAACTATCAAAAAGTCCCGAACATAATACACCCAAATCGATCCGATACTAAACCGAATTAATTTTCCTCCTCTTATACTGGGAGGTCGAGTTTAATGCAGCAATCTCTATGAGAAACCATTTCATTTCACCCTTATTAGCCTCTACAACATCAATAAATTCCCAATATCCATAAATAAATACATCAATTCTCTTATGTTTTTAAACATATACCATAAATATTAACAAGTTTTAATCCCCAATTAGTTGATTTACTGGAGAATACACACACAAGCCCTAACTTCATCTTTGTTTTAGAATTTTGATTAATTAACCTTTTAATTAAAGTCCAAATCTCAACTAAGTTGACTTTTCATTGGTAACCAAGTATGATTGAAAAATTTATATTCCTAACAACCTATATCATGTATTCATGGATTTTTCCAACATATAATTAAACTTAATTAATGATGTTCTAACACATTAATGCCAGGATTTAATTCCTATAAATCATCCTAAATTAATCTAATAAAGAAATTGATAAAAAATAAATTATTGTTTTATAAAGTAAAGAAAGCAAGTTATTTCTTGCCTTAAATTTAGGTTAAAATCTTGACTCTGGGACTCTTTCTTGGTTTCTCTTCCTCCGTAAAAAGGTTATTTGTTGCTCACTCTTTCTCTAGGTTTAGGTTAAGTGTGTAATATAGTAATTAGGGTGATTAAATATATTAAAAACCTTAATTCCCAAACTTTAAGATAACTTCTGGACTTCTACATTGACCCCAATAACTAGCACATTGACCCCAATAATCCTTAGGCCAAGTGGATGCTTACCCTCAGGGCCCAAAGTTGCACAATTAAAGCGCTTATATGCGTTTTTAATATTACGCATAACTCAGTATAAACATATTAATTATAACCATGTAAAATATTGCACTTCACTTTTAATACGGATGAGTCGGGCACAACTAATCAATCTTTCAATCAGAATTAGTTACTTTCTATTAAATAGGTAACACATAATATTTTAATTTAACCATTAAAATTTCATAATAAATCATGTAATATTATGCATATCATAACTCCATGTCAATAATAAAATATAGTTAAATAAAATATATGCCTAAAAATACGGGGTCTTACATAGCACCACAAACTTATATTATTTGCTACCAAACCTTCTCTATATGAGGGTAGGATGATTGGGGTTTGGTATGGTACTGAAATGGGTGAGGCGTGACCCACTTCAGTGAAATATGTCTCCATAGTCTTCAAGAGTTTCTAGAGAAGCACCAGGTAAAACCTTCCCTTTTTCGTGAAGATGGAACAAAGCTAGAACCACCTCTTGTAAGAAGATGAACTTTACAAAAATAATAGTAAATTTTCACAAAAGGTATCTTTATGACGATGGCTGGTAAGGTGGGAGTGAATACTAGGTGGTCTGGTGTGATTTTGACAGAGTAAATGTATGACTTGTATTTTTTATGTCTGATTTGACCTCACCAATGGTACTATAGCCCGGTTTAGGACTTTCAGTCCACAAAAACAAGAGGGAAAACTTAGAGGGACAAAAGATATATCCTAAAAGAAACTCATCTTTAAGGTCACGAGTTTTGATGAAACTTATACTTGAAGGTTAAACATACTTTAGATATGAGTAAAATCAAGAACCCTAAATAATGTCCATGAAGACTCAAATTTGCAATACTCCTTTGGTAATATTATTTGACTGGCACATTGTGGGTAATATACAATATGACATATCATAAAAAAAAAATAAAAGCAATCCACATGGATCTTATACGTTTAATCTACCTAAAATATAATAGCCCAACCAAAACAACGTTGCAAAAGTAAAAACAAAATTTCTCATGTTTCAAATTATTTCAAAAAAATTTGGTACCTTGTACTACCTTCGTCGGATCACCGTGAGTTCCATTTCACCGTTTGTTTAACAAATAATTATTAACATGTTAGTTAACTTCAAATATGATACTTAAATTCACCAATAAAAAATAATTTAACTTCAAAACCCATCATCAAGTGCAAATCCACCGACTATATTACATAACAAATAAATGAAACATAAGAGTTAAGAGTTAGCTTAGAATATGATGGCCCTGAATATTTAATTGAATCACAAAAAATAAAATAAAACCCTTGAGAAACCCAAAATTATTTATTAAAATGAAGGCCCTAAACATAAAACCAAAAAACTAACAACCTTAAAAAGACTTAAAATCAAACCCAAAAGAGGGTTTCAAGCATCTAAGTGTAGAAAACAAAAATGGGGCACATTTATACATCTAAAATCACATTATCACTTGACAATCAGGTTACAAATATTTCGAAATCCCAAATCTGAAGCAAAAGATATAGTAGCCAAGATAAGAACTATGAAAATATCTTTCAAGATCTATAACTAAATATTCACATGGGTACTCCAAATCTCCATTTGAATAAACAAAGTCATAAATAAATTGAAGAGAAAAAGTAAAGTATAACCCATTATAAAACACAAACAATTTACCTAGTAGATATGGAGCAACCTAATCTTGATAAATGAACCCTCAGATTCCTAAGACATCTTTTCCCAACAAAACAAATTAGAAATTATGGTATCAAAAAAATATCACAATGAATAATTTATGAAGAACAATCATAATCAAACAAGAAAGCATATCATCGCACACAGAACACCATTATGTACATGGTTCGGCAATATGCCTACGTCCACGGAGAGATCTATTATTTTATTAAGTATCTCTCAATATTCTTGGTTACATGCCCTTATGCTCCTGGCCATGGGTTACAGTATATTTATGTATAATTTTATTTTTGAAAGTAACTCCACAATGGCCACAATGGGATGAACCATAAATCCCTTGAATATCTCAGCGAGATCACTAGGGATTGACTTGGTCCTATCCCAGCGTGGTTTATATAATACCTATGCATATCTTGATCCCGTGATTTGATTCGGTAAGACTCTTAGCTCTATTGGGATTGATCGACTATACTCTTGGGTTGAGAATAAATGGGTTCCATAATTTCCCCTAAAATATTTGGGCCATCACTTGGGCCAATGGATTTTAAACAATGGTGTGTTCGTAATTCATTGAAATAGGAAGGAAGTGCTTGTCTTTTTATGAGAAATTAACTCGCTAAATCTTTCTCGAGAAGCATGGATCATCATTTGAGTGCTTGAGAACATCTATTGGTACAAGACTAACCGTCAGTTCATCATCCTTAGTCATTTTTGTGCATATTGTGTCTTCAAGCTTCACGTGTTGATTTCATTCTTCAAAATCAAAGTTTTCTTTATTTTCAAAGCTTCGTTTCTATCCTGTAAGTTTCAGTTATTTTCTTCCTTCTAGTTATCCTCTTCTAGGAATCCTCTGTTACTGTCGTTAGGGGTTTGGTGTTTCTCTTATGGAGATGCTTGAATAACAAAACTCTACCTGAATTTAGAAAAAGTGCTATAATATTCCTAGTTGGGTAGATTTAGAGTGTAAATTAGTACCTAGGAATGTATATGACCTGGAGGATTGTCACTGGATTCATGTTCTCTTGATTTCCTATGGGGGTTTAATATTTCCCCACAGTCCTCTGCTCTTAAACTTTTTATCATATTTTAACATTGTTCCCTCCCAATGTTCTCTAAATGTGTGGAAAATTATTATTAGAGTTCATAGGATAAATAAGCTTTATGGTACCAATCTAGGATTAACCGAGATTTGATATTGTTACTCCTTTTCTCGCACAAGTGGAGGCATTTTATACTTGAAAGCGAGGAGTGTTGATAGGGTTTTGGTAGTAAATCTACCAGATTCCCACAAAGATTATTGGATTGAATTCTTCATTGTAAGAAATTAGGAGTATCCTCCCCAATCAGAGGGCGTAAGGTACAGGGGACCTCAGATCCCTACTTTTGGGGAGGATTATATAGGTTGTTATCACCATCCCTTTTTTCTATTTTTTGTTTGACTATTCCTGTATATTCTTCCTCCGATGCTTCTCCTTTTCTATTTTCTATAGCAAAGGCTAAAAGCTAAGAACCCTCTCTTCGTGAAATTCGAGCTCTTGAACTCTTGAATGCTTGGAGGATAAGGGTCGTTGTTGCTGAGGGTGATCATCCTCAATCGGCTGCATTCTTGCAAGAGTATAAGAACAATACTTCCAAATTTATTGCTCGCCCAATAGATACAATTCCTCATTTGAATATTCCATAAGAAGAGTTTGGTGGTTCTCCTGAGCCCATTGATTTAGATGATGACGAGGAGAGATGCTGAGGAGATGATTTAAGAGAAGGCATCGAGGAGGGTAGTGAATAAGAGAGCAGTGAGGAAGACATGGCCCCTCTAAGGAGAAGAAATTTGAAATGTTGTCTAACAGGGTCAAGTTTTTGAAAAAGAACGCTGGAGACTCTAATTGTGGTTCCAAGGAGAGAACACGAGAGAATAAAGTGGAGAAATGAAAGAAAGAAGAGGAGGAGAAAGAGAAGAAAAAATAAAAAGAGAAGAAGAGATAAATAGAGAGGATGAAAAGAGAAGGGCACATGTCTCTATGATCCCACTTGTTCTTGCTACTAAGGGGGCTTTAGTGGCTGCTACCCCCATCTTACCCCTTTACTGCTAGAGAAGGCAGTGCTCGTAGCCGATCGTGAGTGATCAGCGAGCATGGGGTTAGATAGGTTGGCCCTTAAATCTACTAAGGGTCTTACTTTGGTGAGTCTTTTACTCTTTATATCCTTTATTCCTTATTTTCTTTAATTATCTCACACTAAATGTGTTTCTTCTGATTTGTAGTTTGTTTTTAGCTACACTGTACTGCTTCATGATCGGACCGACTTGTCAAGAAGAAATGTAGAGATAGGCGATGCTCTAAAATCTTCTGAGAAGGCTTTGGCAGATGCAAAGGCGTCCTTTGAATGGGAAAAAGAGTAATTGGTGATGGAGTAATTCGACCGTTGAGCTGCCTATAGCACCGTGATTGATGATAAATTAGCACTGGTTGAGGCAAACAAGGAGTTGGTCACCTGGGTGGACAAGATGGAGGGGGAAGCAGTGACCGCTCGGGAGAGAGGGTACAATGAAGGTTGGGAGAAGGAATATGGCAACATCGAGCATCAAATTTCCTATGTTTGGCGTGCATGCTTTAAAAAAGGATGGGATTTAGCCTTGATTATTACTAGGTTGCTGCTGACTCCCACCTGTTCCCTCAGCACTATCCCGACTTTAATCCTATCGAGGTATTCGCCGATGCTCAGAATATTATGGACCCCATTGTCCCTCCTACACAACTTACTTTGGACAATCCATTAGGGGTCATTGCTTTAGTTGGAGGATTTGTCCCTGCAAACCCAAGTGCTGGTGGAGGTGAAGTTACTATCGACCAAGCTGCTAATAAGGGGAAAGGGCCATCAACTTCTGACCAGGTTGAGGCCTCCTAAAGTCCTACTAGGAATTTTTCCTTTTTTATTTTGTCCCAATGTTGTATATTTTGTTTTTCCCTTTCTTTGTATAGGCTTATGCCTCTCTTTTAATTTAAACGTAAAGCAAACTTCATTTCATTACTGATGTTTGTTGCCTTTGCTACTTTCTTTGTTGATTATAGCCCATTGATTTAAATGAATATGTTCCCACTAACTCCCGCCTAGGCCAGGTTCTTGGATCGAACATAAGCGTTTTAGAACGCAGAGCCTTTACAAGGATATATAAATCCTTGAGGGAAAGAAACCAGGACTATAAAGATTAGTTTGATGTGGTCACTAGGATTAAAGATAGGCTCGAGGAGATGGAGGAAATTGGTTCCTCTGTGCAGGAGGAGATGGATGCCTTGAATACAAAACTTTTGGTTGCATCCGAAGTCAACTGAATGGGGAATTTCTTATAGAGAGAGAATAATTCTTTAAAAAGAGAAATTGCTCATCTTCAGGAAAACACTCCATCTGGTCCCCCTCTTGTGCTGCGAGTCTCCTCTTCATTTTTGACAATAGTCGCTTAAACTGACAATTAAGCTTCCAAAAGGGAGATTACCGAGATAAAAGAAGACGTTCAGTGAGCGTATGTGATCACTATTTGTCTTAAGAGGGATGTCACACGATTAAGACATTTGTTTCGAATGGGTCGTCGGTAGGTCTGGGCTGATGGTTATGACCGAGGTTGGATAGATGCCCCAGTAAGACTAAAAGGGGCTAAAGACCTCAATTTTTCCAGAGGATGGATGAGAGATTTTAAGGAATATGAAATTCCTAAGGAATCCTCCCTGTGGTATAAGTATCGAACCGTTCACCCATACGGTAGAAATAATTCCTTTTTAAGGGATGACCATTGGATCCTAATAGATGCCATTCATGCGCATCTTCAGGAGCCACGCCTAGAGGGTGCCAAAGAAGACTTAGTCCCTCATCCTGATGATGGTCGAAAAGATCCAGTAGCTGACTACCTTGCTTATCGTCCTGGGCCATCGTAGGTCTTTTAAGTATTTCTTGGTATATTGATGTAAATGTAATCATATGATTTTTAATAAAAGATGCAACTAGTTATTTATGTTTTGAGCATGTGCTAACTAAAAATGTGTTAACCATATTTGTTGATTGCTTGACATCACCGTTTGACCAAAAAAACACTTGATATACCTAATCATAGTATGAGAAGTACAAAGCTTTAATCATTTTGGGCTTTTTAACCAACTAAATGATGTTAAGTTTTTGTTATCTCGTATTTGAACATTCTCCCAATCAAATATGCCTTAGTTATATCAATCCATCCACCTTACCTTGTAGGTAGTGTCATCACATTTCCTTAGGCCTAAGTAAGAAGATGGAGAGAATGTACCTAGTTAATGGGACATCTGCTCGATCAGGATTTTTTAACCTACCTAAGTTAGTGACCAATCTAAGTTGGCTTTATTGCTTAAGGGTCCCCTGTAGGTCTTTTATTATTACTGGAATACCTCAAGAGGCCAATCATGTTTACAACAAAGACTCGAGTAAGGTTGATAATAAACCTTGCTTTATATATTTTAGATCTCATTTATTGGGACAGATCTAGCACACTGTTGTAATCATGGGAGCTATGTTTGTTGTTGGCATGTAAGATTCCTTGATTGGAGAAAGTTCATCAAATAGCTATAATCCAGGAGTTCTGTTATGATCTGAGGGGAGTATATTGCTTGGAAAAGATGCGTATTGAAATGCAATTAAGAGACATTAGACAACGAATATATTCAAAATGCATGGGTTAATCATCCTTTATTGATTAAAATGATAAATAAAAGGCAACATTAGTTTGTAAACAAAAATTTGGCTAAATTAAGGGTGATGTAAATAAAAGATATAGAAATCTAAAAGTATAACTTCTTGAGTTTGGCAGCATTCTAGGCCATTGGTATCTCCCTTCACTCTAGCGTTTCCAAGTGAGATGCTACCTGCAGGTTGTCCATTATTACCTTAAAAGGTCCTTTCCAATTTGGTCCCAGTTTTCTTTCTAATGATCTTACCACACCACTGAGGACTTTCCTCAGGACGTAGTCCCTTATTAAAAACCTCCTCGAATTGACTTTTTGGTTATATTATTTGTCCAGCAGCTGTTGGTAGGATCCTAACTTAATTAGTGCCAGTTCTCGTTGCTCATCAACTAAGTGAAGTTAAGTGACTAATGCTTAATTGTTGAGGCCTTAGTTGCCCAATGTGGTTTTCATAGTAGGGAGTCCTGCTTCCAATGGGATGACTGCCTTTATTTTATAGGAGGGGATTTCTCCCGTTGCTCTCACGAAAGTTGTACGAGAAACCACAAAATGTGGTCTACTTCATCTACCCAGGCACCTTTATCTCTTTCCTATGACTTTTTCAGTTCGTCAATCATTATCTTGTTGTGAGCTTCATCTTGCCCGTTGCTTTGTGGATATGCCACAGAACTAAAGTGATACTTGATCCCATGCTCATTGCAAAAGCCTTAAAAGAAGCCACTTTCGAACTATGTGACATTGTCAGTAATGATCGTTCTTGGTATCCCAAAATGGATGATGATGTTCTTCTATATAAACCTCATCATATAAGACTCCCAGATGTTTGTGATCGGTTATGACTCTACCCATTTGGTGAAGTAGTCAGTGCCGACCAACAGATACTTGTAATTTCTCGATGCAGTAGGCAGTGGACCTACAATATCCAAGACCCATTGGGTAAAAGGCAATGGTATAGTTAATTACTTGAGGTCCCTAGTCGGCTGGTGGACCATAGGGTAGAGCTTCTAGCATTTTTTACACTTAGGAACGTAAATTCCAGCATCCTTCTTTATGTATAGCCACGAGTACCCTTTCTTAATTACTAGAAAAACTAATGATCTTCCTCCTGTATGACTCCCACAAATGCCTTCATGAAGTTCACTAAGAACCTACTCGACATCTTTTAGGTGAACGCACTGGAGGTAAGGGCCAGTAAAAGACTTTTTGTAGAGTTTACCATCGAAAGATAAATGAAAGTGAGCATCCTTGACTTTTATTTTATGCATCGACCTCTTGTCGTCTGACAGTGTGTCACTCTGCAGATAGGTTATGATGGGATCCATCCTACTGGGTGCCTTTTCTATATGAAGGACTTGCTCGGCCCTGAATGATTGGATGATGCTCGGATGTGCAAGAAATTCTATCTGAATAGTTCTCTTTAAATCATATTTTATGGATGAACTTAGACGTCCTAAGGCATGGACGTGATTGTTCTGCCCCCTGGGCATTGCTCAACATCAACTATATCAAAATTTTCCATAAGTCTCCTTTCAATAGCAAAGTAAGTTGTCATCCTCTCATCTTTGGCATTAAAATATCCAATTATATGCTTGGACACTAGTATTGAGTCACTAAATACCCGAAGGCACTTTGCCCCTAGCAGTTGTGCTTTACGCAGGCCGACGATCAGTGCTTTGTATTCTGCTTCGTTGTTGGAGGCTTCAAATCCCAATCCGATCCCCTGTTCGAGCAAAGTATTTTCTTGGGTAACTAATACAATGCCTACTCCTGCCCCCTTAAAGTTGGAGGCTCAATAAACGTAAAGGATCCAACCGAAGGATTTTTCTTCCTGTTCAGTCGGTTGATCAATTTCTAACGGAGCGAGAGGCTGATTTCTCATGAATTCAATGATAAAATTTGCTAGAATTTTTCCCTTAATTATTGTTCTTGGTTGAAAGTGGATATTGAATCTTCCAGGCTCGACCGACCACTTTGACAGTTGACCAGAGAGGTCAGATTTCCTTATAACATCTTTGAGGGGATGTTAGGTGATCACAATGATGGAATGAGCCTCAAAACAATGCTTCAGCTTCCTCGATGCTACCACTAAGGCATATGCAAGCTTCTCTAAGGGCAAATAATGTTGTTAGGCATCCAGAAGCATCTTGATTGCATAGTAGATCGGGTGTTTTCCTCCCTCCTTCCCGTATACCAAGGCCGAGCTCACATCATGGTCTGATACGGTAAGGTAAAGATACAAGGGAATGCCTTCACTTGGAATAACCAGTAAGGGTGGCTTACTGAGTAAGACTTAAGTTCTTCGAGGGATTTGGAGTAGTTGTCATTCCATACCAGGCCCTTATCTTTCTTCAACAGTTGGAAGAACGGTCGACAGTGGTCCAAAGACTTGTATATGAAGTGATTGAGTGCGAAAAGCATGTCGGTGAGCTTTGGGGCATCCCTTATTGTCTGAGGGGGTTGGATCTTTTTGATAGCATCGATACGATCAGGGTTTGCTTCAATCCTCTTTTTGCTGATCGAATACCCTAAGAACTTACCTGACTGGACACCGAATGAGAACTTACTTACGTTAACTTTAATCTAGTAATTCCTAAGGATTTCAAAGGTTCCTGCTAGGTATGAGAGGTGGTCATCCTGGTTTTTACTTTTGACGATCATGTCATCGATGTATACTTCCATTGTTTCTCTCATCAATTTATTAAACATCCTCGTGACCAATCACTGGCCAGTCTCTCCTGCGTTCTTGAGGCCAAATGGCATGACTTTTTAATAATATAACCCAATAGGGGTTATGAAGGAGGTCTTATCCTAGTATGGCTCAAAAAGTGGGATTTGGTGGTATCTAGAGTAAGTGTCTAAAAAATTCATCATTTCATGTGTTGTTGTGACGTCCACCAGCTAATCCATCTTTAGGAGGGGGAAATTGCCCTTCGGACAAGCCCTATTGAGGTCGGTAAAGTCAATACATACCCTTCAGTTTACGTTTCTCTTAGTCACTACGACTGGTTTGGATAGATATTTAGGGAACTGGACTTCCCGACTGGAAGCTGCATCTAGTAGCTTTCCAGCCTCTTTCTCTATTACCTTTGCCTTTTTAGGCGCTGTTCGGTGAGCCTTTTTAGTGTTTGGTTAAAAATATAGTTTGACATGCAATAAATTTCATGAAATAGTGGGATCTATCCCGGGTAGCTCGTATGGTTCCTAAGCGAAGATATTCAGATTGTTTCGGACGAACGTGGTTAGATCCTTCTTTTCTCGATCGGTGAAGGAGACACCGATTAAAAACCTCCTTTTAGATGAGTTGCTTTCGGCTGTAACCTCTTCCAGGTCTTCAATGACCTTATTTGTGGGGTAGACCATGGTTTCCTCCACCCCTGGTCGGTCAAACCATAATTGGTATTTAGAAGGTAGTACCCCCTCCTGGGCTTCCTCTTGGACTTTCCTTTCGTCTTTCTTCCTCTCCTATTTAGGGCGGATAGCTGTAATGAATCATTTTCTAGCCATAGCCTGGTCGCGATGAATCTTATCCACTCTTTGATCTATAATGCACTTGAGCTTCTGATGATATGAATATGGTACGGCCTTCATGGTATGGAGCCAATCTCGGACTAGGATGGAGTGATAGGGGTATTCGATATCTACCACAAGAAACTCGATTATTTTTAAAATATTTCCAGCCCTGACTCAGAGGACTCTCTTTCCTAGTGGCATGGTTATCTTTTCTGCAAAGCTGACTAACAGAACGGTGGCCTCCTTGAGGTCGGCGATGTTTAGCTTTAATGTGTGGAACAGTTCTAGGTACATCACTTCGGAAGAGCTACCCTGGTTGATGAGTAACCTATCGATGTCCCTGTTATCTATACTGAGTGTGATGACCAATGCATCATGATGTTGATTCCTTACCCTCAATAAGTCATCTTCTATACACAATGTGTTTGTTGTAGTCGATGTCTTCTTATCGTCGATGTTTCTCGGTCTGAGTCTTGGCGAGATCAATCTAAAAAGATTGCATAACAACAGTAAACTTTTTTATTTCCATTCAAATAGTGTTTCCTTATACTTGTTTGAGGTATGCGAACTCATGGACAATCTCATCCTCGATGGCATCATCCAGCTTATGGTTGCCATTGGCTGCGACCTTCTCTATCTTCTTATCTATGAACTCGTTGAGATGGACAGCCTGGGCCAACTCTTAGAGATGAGACTTGAGTGCCTTAAAATGTTCAGACATGTGACTGCCTTCTTTGTGGAATGCACATCTCAATTCGTTATTTTGTTTTATAGGGTCTCCTCCCATTTTCCTGTGCCATTTAATAAATGGCTCTTCCTTGATCTTGCTGAGGATTTTCTATATGGGTTCCTTGAAGATTGTGTTGATATCCTGGAACGCTTTTTAGGGGTCATTCTTATTGAAGTTTTTGGAGCCATTCCCACCCCCATTCTTGTTTCCTTTCTTCTGAGAATCAATTTTCTATGGCCCTTTATTCGTCTTCGTACGACCATTGTCCCTGCATTAATATGGATTAGATATTCGACTTTGGCATATTTTTCATCACAATAAATAATTTACGAAGAACAATCATAATCAAGAAAGAAGACATATAATCGCACACACAACACCACTATGTTCGTGGCTTGTCAACTTGTCTACGTCCATAGGGAGGTCTAATATTTACTAAGTATCTCTGAATATTCTTGGTTACATGACCCTATGCCCTAGGCCGGGGGCTATAATTTATAGATGTAGAATTTTAGTTGTGAAAGTAACTCCACGATGGCCACGATGGGATGAACCATAAATCCCTTGAATATCTTCTTGAGATCATTGGGGATTCAATTGGTCCTATCACAATGTGGTTTAGATAATACATGTGTGTATCTTGATCCCATGATGTACGTCGGGCAGCCTCTTAAATCTGTTGGGCTTCATCGGCTACTCTCGTTGGTTGAGAATAAATGGGTTCCTATAAAAGATATATAACTCTAAACAAAACCCCAATTAAATTTGATGTGTTTCTTACTAAATCAGAATCTAAATCTCCATTGGAAGACTTAAAACTAGGTTTAATAAATAAATCCACTCACCACTCAATTGCTGATCTAAAAAGAAGATTAGAAAAAACAAAAAAGATAAATATATACATTTGAACCATTTTTTATAAAATAATTACACAAGCAATGGATTGAGTGTTCATTGGAGTGAATAGGTAAGGAATAAATTTCAAATCATAGAGGTGAGGGAGGCATGAAGAGTGATGGAGAAAACATACCGAGATGATTTTGTGTGGGGATGAGGGTTTCGATGTGTGAAGTAGAGGTGTGCATCGGAGAACGTGTGTAGTGTACGTATCTTTGCGTTTCTAAAATTTAGGTGGGTTTTAAGTTTCAGCAATTGAATTGTTGTTGGAGTAGAGCAAGTTCAAATTAAAGTGGAAAAGAAATGAAGTGTAAAAAGGTTTAAGACTTTAAGGTGTGAGATTTAATTTAAACCCTTAGTCTCTTCCATTGTTGCCTTTATACGAGTCACTCATTGTCTTATGTTTTTATTGAATAGTAAAACACACTTGTTCCTTATATATATATTAGGGTACGCCCGTGCCTGAAGGCACACTGATAATCGCAAAATGGCGAAAATTTTCAAAGTACAAATTGCAAAAAGGCAAAAATTTCATTCCCCAACAAAACGGAATGTAATTTTTATTAATAACAAATAGTCCAACATTCAAATAGTCTACATTCATCAAATAAACTCACATATAACATGAAATATACAATATTCATCAATTGAATTCACATTGTGCCTCAAATTAATAAAATATGAATTTAAAAAAAATGGACATAGTTTCCTTTGTTTATTGAACTATCCACACTGCTTAAGGGGGTAACAACCTATCGTACAATATTTCAAAAATGAATCAAACAAATACTTCAACGAAACAAAGTTCTTTAAAAAAATCACTTGTATATCCATTGAGGTTGTCCCATGTGTTTCACTATAATGATTGCCTGTAGTTATTAATTGAAATAGCTAGTCAAATATAATAGGTAGTCAGAAGTCAAAAAATCACTTATACAAAACATAAAATATAGTTAGTCAATTGAAATAGCTCGTCAAATATAATATAAACCATGCTAATTATTAATTACATAAAAAATAGTGATTCTGTTAAATATTACACAAATAATGATATTGTTATAATAAAATCGAATGGTTCTTGTGCTTAATACTCCCTTCCATTTATTTAGTGCCAGAAAAATTGAGAAGAAATAGATCCAAAGTTGGAATTTCCAAGGCTTATAGAAAAAAGGGTTGCATAAACTTCGCTACATTACACAGCAATGCAGGCTAAAAAAAGATAGTCTAATATCAGATAAAAGTCCATACATATGTAAAATGTAATAACAAAATGAGTGGTGAATAGAGTAGTAATAATAATATCTTTATTAGCTGATGGAAATGGATTTGACACTGTGCTCATATTTAAAATCAACAAAGGCCTTATCAAATGTGATCTGCATATGCATCACATTAGAACCAGAAGGGTCGAGATAGTCAGAATAGTATCCTGGGTGTTTAGTTTGGGTCCCGGAATAATTTTAGGCCTAACCGGCACCCCGAGAGGGCATTATGGTAAATTGTATTTTTGGGTTTTATTAATGGATGAAAAATGAGAGTTAATTTATCATCCACGAGAGTTCCATTAGTGTTGAGAGATATAGAAAGCAAAGAACGGCTATAGAGGGTGTGAGGAAGAACCAATTTCCAAGAGGGAAGGCCAAATTAACACTACCTTGCACAACCGTCACCACCATCGTGTAGATCGGGATAAGGAGAACACGCCCATACCAACAACATTAAGAAATTAGACGACTAATTTGAGGCAAGTGTTTATTACTTGCTTTCCTTTATCAATAACCATATTCATGTTAGTATAGGGTTGTTTTAAATATGTATTGTGCATGAAAAGTGATGAAAAATTGGAGAATTAGGATGTATAATTCGAATCTGAGATTAATTAGATTGAACCCGTCATATATGTAAGATAGAAATTATGTTTTGATGAACTTATGTGTAGAAGGAGTTTAGAAATATTGTGTTCTTGAAAAAGAATTTGAATAACTAGGGTTTTTATAAATAAATTTGGGGATTTCATATTTATTGGATGATTCGAAATGATTTAATGATTCTAGGATGTTAGAATCCATATGTAATTGTTAGGATTCGATTTGGAACTGTTTGATTGGAGTTTAGGATGTTAATTTAGAGGTTTTAGGGTTAAAAATGGTGGGAAAATGCTGATATTCTAGGTAGAATACGAAACAGTAGGTCTCGCGCGAAGTCGTTCAAGCGAGATACCTATCTCGCGGGAAGTCGCTCGAGTGACACATGGTAGTCGTTCAAACGACATGACATCTGGTTTGAGCAACAGGCTGAATTTTCGAGAAATTTCTTCGGAGCAGTTTTGGAATTTTCCAGTCTTTACAAGTGACAGAAATTACCAGTTAACAGATTTGAAACGAGGCAGGTCTACGATAAAGTATGTGGATTTTATAATTTAATTAATTCGAAAAGAAGAGTTACTTTCGAAATTACTAAAGAGTTGTGGTAATTTAGTAATACTATAAAATACGTAATAATGAGAATGAAATACGTATGGTAAATTTACAAGAAGGTTGGGAGAATACCCATAAATATTAATAGAGTGTGTGGATACCTATTATTTCTTTAACATTATGTGTATGATATACCTAGCTGCTTGCTATCGCGGGGGGTTATGTAGAGACAGTCTTATCATGGGTGACCTTCGGGGGGATATTTGACTTGTATCTCAGAACATAGTACTGTGAAGACTAATTTGTGAGTTGATAAGTCAACTGACTATGGGGGCATAGATATGTACGTGACCCATAGGTATGTGAACTATGTTCTCCGGCACTATGTGTGTTTTGTGTATATGGTTCATGTGAGACTTTCAAACCGACAATCCTTATTGGAGTACGAGATGTACCAGGACATGATAGCAGAGTATGCAATGCACTACAGGTTTAGCCTTAGGGTGCTTTATTACTATATGTATATTATAATGGTGAATATATATATATATATATATATATATATATACGCACATACTTGTTTTATTGCTACTATGAGATAATTGTAGGTTATTGGGATAGTATAGTCTTAAGTGACGTAAGCTGGGAATACTTAACTTAGTGTGATAACACTTAAACGAATTAATAAATGATGGTATTAATAATGTGAAAAACTGGGAATCACGGGTTGCTACCACGAGGTATAACAAGAATTATAAATCGTTATCTAGTTAGAAGTCTTACGGATGGCTAAGTGAGAATAGATGTACGTTAGGCGTGCACAATAGACGAGAGGTGAGATTCTCATGTGAGAGTTTGAACTAACATGCATGTGATACTTTCTTTATTGCAAAATTTAAATACTTTCTAAAACAAATATTTTTACACCTCGGGCTCTGACCCTTTTCTTTCATCTCTTCTATCTTTCTCTATATATATGTATTTTATGTGCTCAGCCACAGGGACACCAGCCATAGAGTCTTGGATTGCTTGGCGTGCTGCAGCTGTTGTGGAAGTTGTAGGTCTTCGCATTAGACGCCTCCATCATTTCATTTCCATTCTATATCGACTTTCTATTTAGGGCATGTGTCGCTCATTCCTTAGACATTAATTTGAGATTGTATTCAGTTTACTTTCCTTTCATTTCAGTTGGATTTATTGTTCCCATTGGTTATTGGTTTAGAGTTTTGAACTGGAATTTTTTATCCAGTCTTATTTATTTCAGTATGTGATTCAGATTTAGTATTTACATTAATTAATTGTGGTGGATGGATGATGTTTATTTTCTTGGATTAATAATTGAAATATTATTTTTAAAAAGGAAAATATTTTGACACTAGCTTAATTAATTATTAGGTGGTTAATAAGGTTATATTATTTTCGACAGTGATGCTAAGAATTAACCAACCGAACATTTTGTTTTAAGTTTTATAAAGGACTCATCGCCAGATATTTAATGGGACGGGGTGTCACACGATATTTAATGGGACGGGGTGTCACACGACACCAATGCTAATACTTATGAAGTGGTTCGAAATCAATAACTTCTTCAAAATAAGATACGTTTTGAGTACTTGGGTATTTTAAAGATATCTAAAAGCCTATCGGATATAAAAAATCTTAGAAGAATTCGTAGAGACACCTTTTCAAAACCAAATCAACCAACCTAGACCTCTTGAAGCCAAGACATTCCACAAATGAATGTAACCCAGTCCCGTCATATCGTGATGATGTTGACATAAGCCAACTAAAAATTCCAAAGAGATCAACGTTCCATTCGTCATGGGAAAGTTATCTTATGAGACCCCTGGACGAAGTTAAAGCTCCTTGTGAAGAAAGAGTGTATTATATGACGTGTGCAAAATATGTGGAAAAAATATAAATCTAAACTAAAAAAGGAAATTTAAACAAAAAACAGCTGAATCATACTTGATACACACACATTTCGACATCCTCAGCTCGTACATCATATGCATACCTTCAAATTTCACCATCTTAGCATTACTATAACTATCATTAAAATTGGGAGAAACTGATACGCAATAAAAACTCAAGATTCATTAAAATAGTAAACTTACACTGGAAATAACTTCTTCTTCACCCACCATAGAAGTGAACTGATCCCCTCTGAAAGGAAATGAAAATAACCGAGTGTTATTAAAAACATGTTTGACTGTCTCGTTTTTTACACATTTCTTTCGACTCTTCGTTTTTGTTTCTTCTCTCTGTCCTCTTTCGTCCTTTCTCACCATAAAAATGTTTGCCTCTCGATCTATCTATATATCCACAAATCAACGATTTTTTTTCTTTTTTTTTGTTCATAAAAGACAAAATGTTTTTCAAACCCTCTTTAGTTTAGAAGGCTAAAAGTATTACGAAGAGCAAAAAGCAGAGAAACATGTTTAAAAAACAAAACAAAAAAAAGTAGAGCAACGTCAAAATGAAAAAAGTCTATTAGATGCAAACTCCAAACCAGCGATTTGATCAAAACAAACAAAAATACATCTAGCCATTTAGATTTGATCAGAACAAACCAAAAAAACTTAGAAGCAGCTATTTGATCAGATCTAAATGCCTAATATTGAAGAATGCAGTGGAGATGAGTATTGTTGAATCCTTGAATCCACACTGTCGGTGGGCAGGAGTATTGTTAACGCCACACCTTAGAGGAATGGATTTTTACTCCAACTGCTTAAGGGAGATCATAATGAAGGAGAGGAATAAGAAGAGAAAATTGAAACTAATTGAAAATCATTCTCAACCGTAAGGTCCTCCTCGAGCCTTGTGCTCTGATTTGCTCTAGTTGGGTTATAACCACTTTGTCGAACAATACTTTAACCAATGAAGAGTATTCTCAATCGTAAGATTCAAACCCACAAAACTTAATATCAACCATTCATTTGTGTCAGGTTGGCATTCATCCTCACCATGAAATGTGTTATAAACTTATTGAACAGTGAAAACACCCTTACTCCTTATATATATACATTGAGTTATAACCATTTTTTCGAACAATACTTTAACCAATGAAGAGTATTCTCAATCGTAAGATTCAAACCCACCAAACTTAATCTCAACCATTCATTTATGTCTTGTTGGCATTCATCCTCACCATGAAGTGTGTTATAAACTTATTAAACAATGAAAATACCCTTACTCCTTATTATATATATATATAGAGAGAGAGAGAGGGAGAGGGAGAGAGAGATTTTTTTAATTACACATGTATTTTGTCATATTTACATAGTTATTTTAATTATAAATATGTATGTGAGGGAGTGTTAGGTGGTATATTTGTATTGAGATTTTATGCCCCTAGGATATATTGTATACGTTTTAATATTTTCTAGGTGGAAAATACTCCTTTTTAGCTATAATTGGTATTTATAGATTCTTATTTTGTGATGGGTTGTTGTTGCCATTGTGGATTTAGTTTGGGATTCATTGGGACCTTTTCGGAGAAGCCGTACGATTGTAGTTCTTTATAAATTTAAAATTAAATAAAAACATAGGTGTAAAAATATAAAATACTGACTAAATGGGGGGGGGGGGGGCACCTCGCATTGTGACATAGTAACACCTCGCAAAGGACTAAATGGTATAGGAATTATATGTATCTTTATTAACACCTCGCATTGTGGCATAGTAACACCTCGCATTGTGACATAGTAACACCTCGCATTGCTTGTTTCAGGTTTAAATCATAGATTTTAAAGCGAGAAAAAGTAAAATAATATCCAAATGGATGAGATAATGACACAAACACCTCGCATGGGGACCAAAAGTTAACTTATAAGAACTAAATGCTTTCTCACTCGACTCTTGGGTTGGGATTTTGATGAAAAGAGTTAGGTTTTAGGTTTGAAAATTAGGTGTTAAAGTTTAAAAACATAAACGAGCGATCAAATGGTCCTAGATGAGGCACAAACTCCTCCCACTAGATCAACAAACATGTAAACCATAATAGATGAGTCTTATTATGAATGTTATCCTTTAAAGGAATAATATAAAATAACAATTAAATCATGATAGAGGGGCACAAACAACTCACACGTGACCAAATTATTATTTAGAACGTTGCGAATACTCATCGAACTATTGGGATGGATTTTGACAAAAATTTCCAAGATCAAGGTTGAAATTTAATAATAATTATTATTATTAAATGTAAATTAACAACCAAATGGCACCAAAAGAGCACACATGCCTTGTGGAGGACCAAAGTAAGATATAAGTCAAGGGTTGGAGTTTTACAACAAGTTACAGGTCATGGCTTTGAAAATGGGTTGTTAAAATGTGAAAACATAAAATAACAACTAAGTTGCCAAAAGAGAGGCAAAAACACATTGCACTAGGTAGAGTAACTTGTACGAGCTGAACACGTCCTACTTGGACTTTTAACCGAGAGTTTAACGAAACTTTACATGTTTTAGGTTTGGAACTTGGGTGTTAAACTTGAAAAATAAAATAAAACTAGTTGGATAAAAAATGGCACAAATACTTCACAGAGGACCATAAACTTATAGGAACGAACACTTTATCACCAGACTCTTGGGTTGGAATTTTGGCTAAGAGTTGTAGGTTTTAGCTTTGAAAAATTAAAGGTAAACAAAAAATATATAAAAACAGACAACCAAATGGCTATAAAAGAGACACAAATGCCACACACATGATCATCATGTAGGTCTATGTAGGAAAGTCTTATGTTCAAATGTGGGTCATTATAGGGATCAACATTAAATAATAATTAAATCATCAAGTTAGAAGCACGTAAACCTCGACTAAAGTACCATTTAGGAAAATTACACATTTTCATTAGAATCTCATGTTAGGATTTCAACTAAATTGCCCTAAAAAGGCACATATACCTCTTATGGGAAGAAAATAACTTGTAAGACTTGACTTTGTCCTTATTTCACTCACAAGTTTAATATTTGACCATAAGTTGCATGTTTTAGGTTGAAAGTGGATCGTTAATCTTAAAGAATGTAAAATAACAACCATATGATAAGAGAGAGCCACAAACACAATGCACTAGACTAGAGTAACTTGTAAGAATTGAACACGTTTAGATTGGGATCTCAATTGAGATTTAAAAAAAAAACTTACATGTTTAAGGTTTCCAACTTCAGTGTTAAAACTAGAAAATATAAAGTAAAATCCAAACGGTTGAGAGAATGGAAAAACGCCACGTACAGGACTAAAGAAACATAGAGGAATTTAATGCTCCCTCATTGGTCTATTGGGTTAAGAGTTTGATAAAAAGTTATAAGTTAAAGGTTTGAAATTTATGTTTTAAAGGGTAAAAGTGTATAATAACAACCAAATCACTATAAAAGAGGCACGAACGGCTCTTAAGAGACCAAAGAAACATGTTGAAGCGAGGATTTCTTCTCTACATTCAATGATTTGGCATTTACAAAATGTTGCACATATACGTTCAAATATGGGTCATTATACGGACAAAATATTAAATAATAACTAAATTTCCAAGAGAGAAGAAAAAATAATTAGCATGGGACAAAATTACCTTGTAGGAACATAAGGCATACACACCTGGTTCTTAGGTTTGGATTTTGACAATAAATTCAAATTTTTGGGTTTGAAACTTAAGTTTTAAAGGGCAAAAAACCTAAATAACAGCCAAATGCCCCAAAAAGAGGCACATATGCCTTGTAGAACTTAACCATATCTTTATCGCATTGGCAGGTTGGAAGTTTGACAATAATTCAAAGTCTTACGTCTCAAAATTGTATCGTTAATGTGGCATAACAAAAAAAAACTAAAGGCTGATAATGGGGTATAACCAACTCACACTAGGTTGGAGAAACATAACACATCTGGACTGGGCTCTCAGTCAAATGTTTTAAAAGCACTCGAATGTTTAAGGTTTGTCGCTTAGTTTTTCAA
This sequence comes from Sambucus nigra, assembly GCA_949130495.1. NCBI lineage: Eukaryota > Viridiplantae > Streptophyta > Magnoliopsida > Dipsacales > Adoxaceae > Sambucus > Sambucus nigra. Next base: position 673,184,886 of record OX422215.1, read on the forward strand.
ATACAAAAACATAAAATAAAATCCAAATGCTTGAGGGGATAAAGGGAATGCATCATATGGTACAAAAGAATCTTGTAAGAATTGAACATGCCTTCGCCAAGCTGTATAGGTATGAATTTGATGAAAATTTGTAAGTTTATGGTTTGAAACATGTGTGTTACTGTGTAAAAATATATAACAATAACCAAATGATCCGAAAAGAGGCACAAGACGAAAGAAACATGTTGGAATTGAGTGTGCCCTCGCCATTCTCCCTGCTTGGGTATTTACAAAAGGTTTCAAGTATTAGGTTAATATATGGGTCAATATTGGGAAAAATGTAAAATGAAAACAAAATTGTTGAAGGATATGCACAAACAACTCTCACGGGATGAAAGGACTTTGAAAGAATATAACACATACTAAAGGTGTTCTCGGGTTGATTTTTGATGATAAATTCCATGTTTTAGTCTTGAAAATTAGGTATTAAAATGCGAAAGTCTTAAATAACATTCAAATGGACCTAAAAAGCACATACGCCTCCCACGAGGCCGAAATAACTTATAGCACTTGACCGTGTCTTTAGACTACTCGCAAGTTGGATTTTTGATGGTAAATTTCAAGTTTTACATTTGAAAATGTGTCATTAATGTGACAAAATAGAAAATAACAACTAACTACCAAAAGAGTCGCGAACACCTCGCACTAGACTAGGGTTAAAATGTAACACTACAATAGATTGGACCTAACAGAGATACGATACCTCAAAATGGAACAATATAACTTTTAGGATGTCACCGTGTGCATATTGGACACCCTGTTTATAGAATCGACAAGTATAAAAAAAATTTAGGTCAAAATGGGGTGTTAACGAGGAAATATGCAAAAACATTAAAATGGTCAGAAAAAGGCATGAACACCTCTCGAGAGATAAATGTAATTTATAGGAACTATCGGTGTACTTATTTCACTCTAGGTTTAAGTAATCGACAAGTATACACAAGTTTAAGGTTTAAAATGGGGTGTGAAAGAGTGAAAAGTCAAAAAAAACCAAAAAATTGCCCTAAAAGGTCAAGAACACCTTTAGAAGGACTAATACAACTTGTAGAAATTGTTCGTGTAGTGAACGAACTCTCATTTCAGGTAATTGACAATTATAAACAAGTTTTAGGCTATAAAGGGGGTGCTAAAGGAATCAAATGTAAATCAAAACCAAAATGGTCTTGAAAGAGGCATGAGCACCTCGAGGGAGACAAATGTAACTTGTGGGAACTCATCGTGTTATTTTCCAACTCCAAGTTTAAGGAATTGGCAAGTATACAAAATAATTACGTTACAATGGGGTTTTAAAGGACAAAAATGAAAATAATCATCCAAATGGACTTAGAAAAGATACTAACAACTCGAGAGGAACTAATATAACTTAGAGGAACTAAATGACTCCTTATAGGACTCTTGGTTTTAAAAATCGACAAGTATGCGCAAGAATTGGGTGAAAATGGGGACTTATTGTGTAAAAATGCTAAATAATAATGAAATGGTCCTAATAAAAGCAAAAAAAATATCTTAAGGGACAAATGTGACTTTTAGAAACTGTCCATGTCCTTATCATAGTTCTAGTTTAAGTAATTGACAAAGCTATGTAAGTTTCAAGTAAAATGGTGTGTTAAAGGGTTAAAATGCAACATTGCGATAAATTGGACGTAAAAGACACACGAGACCTCAAAACGGACCAATATAACTTTTAAGAGCTAAATTTTTATATAATCCACAAGTATATAAAAGTTTGAGTTCAAAATGGGCTGCTAAAGAGGGAATATGAAAAAATAATAAATTGTCTTGAAAGAGGCGTGAACACCTCTCAAGAGACTAATGTAACTTGTTGAAACTAATTGAGTACTTATCAGACACTCAATCTAGGTAAGGGACAGATATACAAAAAAGTTAGGCTGAAAATTGTGTGTTAAAGGGTTAAAACACAAAAGAACAACAAAGCATCCCTAAAAATAGCAAAAACTCCTTAAGACGGACAACTGTCACTTATAGAAATTGTCCGTGTACTTATTGAAATCCTAGTTTAGGTAATTGACAAGTATACATGACTTGTAGGCTTTAAATGGGGTTCTAAATGGACAAAATGAAAAACAAAACCAAATGGCATTGAAAGAGTCATGAACACCTTGAGAGAGACCAATGTAACTTGTAATAATTCATCGTGTTATTATCCAACTCTAGGTTTAAGGAATTGGCAAGTATATTAAATAACTAGGTTAAAATGGGGTCTTAAAAGGAAAATTTAAAATAAGCATACAAATGTAACACCCTGTATTTTCATGCATTAAATATTTAATTAATTCGGGAATTGAAAATTACTTGTGAGTCGTAATTTTAATTGAATTAATTAGAGAATTTTATTTCAATATTAATTGGGGAGTAAATGGTTAATATTTATGGACGTTTATGTACTAAGTGAATAGTAAGTAATTATTTAAGTCATCTCGAGTACAAATGACAGAATACGCACTTATCCCAATCGGGAGTCGGTATAGACTAAAGGGGTGGGGGGATAAGTAATTTTATAAATTAATTCGGATGCCAATTCTGAGTGTACGGTTGAGTCCGGATGGGACGAGATAGTCGGAAAAGTGTACCCGGGGGTAGTAAACGGGTCACGGGGTGTTTTTAGACATAGTCGGGCCCACACGGGGCATTTTGGTCACTTGGGCTTGGCACATTAGACAAAAAACGGGATTTAGGTAAATGGAGGAATTAAGGGGAATAAGAAAACGGCTGATAGAGTTTTAGAAAAAGGTTAAGTGTATTAAGGAATCCTAACAACAGTTGGAGGCAGTTTTGAGATCACTGGAGAGCCAACAGGATCATCTTCAACCTTGGAAATTCATCTCCGAATCAGACACTACGAAACCTAAGGAAAGTGGATAATTTGCAATAGTATTGAAACTGTATTTTGATTCATATTCATGTGATGTGTTTGAACAAAATTCGTTTTGGGTATTCATGGCATAAACATGGGGTTTTGAAAATAATAATCTGATTTATGAATTTGAATGAGAATTTTTGTAGAAATCTGATATTGTAAATTGATACGAATCTAGTAGGATGATTTCTGGATATTTAGAAACGAATTTGGTGAAGGAATTTGGGATGTAAATGGATAGGGATTAAAGATGAATAATTTTCCCCAAATTCAGAAATTGTAGTTAATGGACGAATTGATAACGTTGGAGGACATTCTGGAGGTCCCTAATAAGTTTCCTAATTTGTATTGTTGGTAAAAAGGGTTGAGATTGTTGATAGAAGAAGTTAGGGTTTTATGAAACTCGTCCATGGCAGAATCTGCCTTCGTGAAGAAGACGAAGACCGGTTCGATCGATCGATCGAAGGTCGGCAGATTTTGATAGTTCACCCAATTTTCTTTTATATGAAGAAATTTAATTTAATTATCTTCCATGAATTAATTTTGTGAGAAATTTATACATGGGTTTTATATCTAATTAATAGTGAATAAAATTAATTAGAATTTGGAGACGACTTAGTGTGATATCATAATTTAAAATTATCGGGTTTTGGAGAAATTAGGTGTGACACACTAAGGTTGAATTTTGGGAAGGTATACGAAAGGATTAAATATGGATGTAGTGAACAAATCCGGGATAATCGGTTGGGTAATACAGAGAGATAAATCTTATTTAATTAAAGGCTAAATAATTCGGGAGTCGGGAATTTAGGCTCGGGTGAGGTTAATTCGGACTATGAGAGTAAGTCCAAATTTTATGGTGGGGGCGACACCAAAGGTGACTAGATTAATTGATGTCCGAATTAATTAATAATTAGGGTTGGACCATAAACTCATAATAAACTTGATAGGCTTATGTTACAGATTTTGTACGTGGGGTAGCCGGGACATTTTTATATATATATATATATATATATATATATATATATATATATATATATATATATATATATATATATATATATATACGGAGTGTGGCAGTATATATGTATATATAATGTGTGTGCATTAATATCAATGACTGAATATTATTGGTATTTATTCTAGTACTATAGGGGGAGGTTGCGCGTAGTGGATGAATCCCCTAGCTTGAGGAGTAGGGCGAGTATAATCCCAGGTCATAGCGTCCGTTATATGGGTGAGGGGCATCTCACTTTCAGGGAAGGAATATGACCGCCTCCAAATTGTATGTTGAATTAAGTTAGTGAGCGAATCTAACTTGGATAACTAGGTTATGTGAATATACCTAGTGGGATAGCACTTGGGAAAATTTACATTTTGTACTGTGATATGTTTAAATATATAATTAGGTAAATAATTATATATGGGATAATTAGTACATAGTGAAAAATGTATTATGTGCATAACAGGGGTGAACATTTTATGAAATAAAAAGGGTAATGATTGAATTAAGTTTGACGTTCACAATAACTTAAAAATCAGGAACTAAGGTATACTCAGTAAGAGTAGGAAAATCTCAAGAGAGTGCGACACTAACTAAAATATGAAGAGCATGCATGTTTATTTATTACTACAAGTTAATCATTTGTTAAATGTTTTCAAATGTTTTTGGGTACTAACCCTTGCTATAAAAAAATTTAAAAACCTCTTAGGTGTCCAGCCACAAGGGCGCCAGGCTTGACTCTATTCTAGGTATCCGTAGCTTCAGCACCTGTGGATGTTGTGGGTCTTTGATAGATGCCTCCTCCTTTCATTCATGTAAAGATTCCCTAGTAGATATCCGAGCTTGTCGCTCACACTCCATTTATCAGTATTAGACTTGTTGATATTGTTCTTCTTATCTTTACTTGTATTAGTTTTGGACCGATGGTTTATTCGGTTGGGCATTTTAAATTCTGGATGTTTATTTTAGTTATCTGTGATTGTGTATTATTTATGTTCCGCATGAGTTTTTATTTAATAAATTGGAAGCTAAAAATTGGCACGAGTCTACTTTTCTCACCTAGGTGGTTAGTAATTAAAATGACGACAGTGATGCTAAGAATGGACCAACTGAGAAACCTTTTCTAACTTGATTTAGGACTGATCACCCGGGATTAATTAGGCGGGGTGTCACAACAAATGGCCTTGAAATATATACAAATAACTCGAGATGAGATATGTAACTTAAAGTAAATTAAGGTGTTCTTATACGAAAGAATTGTTTGGAAAATGGGGACTTATTGGGAAAAAAGGCTAAATAACAATGAAACATTCATAATAAAATCTCAAAAAACATTTAGAGGGACAAATGGGATTTTTAGATATTGTTCGTGCCCTTGGCGGAATTCAGGTTTAAGGAATTGACAAGACTACGTAAGTTTCAAGTGAAGACGGGGTGCTAAAAGCTTAAAATGTAACACTGTAATAAATTGGCCCTAAATGATATACAAGGCTTCAAAAGTGAACAATTTAACTTTTAGTAACTCACTATGTGCATATTAGATACTGGGTTTATAGAATCGACAAGGATCCAATAGTTTTAGGTAAAACTGGTGTGATAAAGAGAAAATATTCAAAAAAATATTAATTTGTCTGGAAAGAGGCACAAACACCTCTCGAGAGATAAATGTAACTTGTTGAAACTAACCATGTAATTATTTAACACTCGATCAAAGTAACAGACAAGTATACAAAATATAAGTTGGAAATGGGGTGTTCAAGGGTGAAAAGAAAAACAGCAAAACAACCCTAAAAAAGGCAAGAACATCTTTAGAGGGAGCAATGTAACTTGTAGAAATTGGTACTATACTTGATAAACTCCCATTTTAGGTAATCAAAAAGTATGAGAGAGTTTTTAGGCTATAAATGGGATGTTAAAGGGCTAAAATGCAAAAAGAACAATGGCGTTGGAAGAGTCACGAACTCCTTGAGTATACAAAATAATTATGTTAAAATGGAGTCTTAAAGGCAGAGAATGAAAATAAATACCCAAATTGCCTTGAAAAAGACATGAACAACCTGAGAGTGAGTACTGTAACATGGAGGAACTAAATGTTTCTGTATCAGACTCTTGGTTTTAAAAATTCAAAGGGATACGCAAGAATTGGGTAAAATGGGGACTTATAGGGACAAAATGCTAAACAATAACAAAATTTTCCTAATAGAAGCGCAAAAAACTCTAGGGGGTCAATGTGACTTTTAAAAATAATCCACGTCCTTATCGGAGTTCCGATTTAAGGAATTGACAATCCTATGTAATTTTAAAATGAAAATTAGATCTTAAAGGGTTGAAATGTTACACTTAAATAAATTGGACCTAAAAGAGAGATAGGATCCTCAAAAGGAACCAATATAAGTTTTAGGAACTAATCGTGTGCATATTGGACACCCAATTTATAGAATTGATAAATATGCAAAAAGATTATAAAATGGCTTGAACAAGGTGTGAAAACCTCTCAAGATACTAATGTAACCTATAGAAAGTAGCTACATGCTTATTGGGCCCACGCTAAAAGGTAACAAATAAGTATACATATATTTTAGGCTATAAATGGGGTGTTAAACTGTGAAAATACAAAAAAACAACAAAACATCCCTAAAGATGGCAAGAACACCTTTAAATGGACCAATGTAACTGGTGAAGTGTGTCTTGTACTTGACGAAGTCTGACTTTGGGTAATTGACAAGTATATGCAAGTTTTTAGGATATAAATGGAGTGTTAAAGGGGTTAAAATGCAAAACAAAATGGCATTGAAAGAGTCACGAAAACCTCAAGGGAGACCAGTGTAACTTGTAGGAACTTATCTTGTGATTATTGGACTCAAAGTTTAAGGAATTGAAAAATATTTGAAATAATTGAGTTAAAATTGAGTATTAAAGGGATAAAATGAAAAAGAGCATCCATATGGCCTTGAAAAATACACAAAAAACTCGAGACTGACTAATGTAACTTGGACCAGCTAAATGTGTTCGTATCGAACTCTCAGTTTTAGAAATAGGCAAGCATACGCAATAATTGGTTGTAAATGGTGGGTATAGGGAAAAATGATATACAATAACAAAATGGTCCTAATAGAAGTACAAAAACCTCTAGAGGGTCCAATGTGACTTTTAAAAACTATTCATGTTGTTATTGGAGTTCCTATTTTTGGAACTGAAGAGCTATGTAAGTTTCAAGTGAAAATGAGGTTTTTAAGGGTGAAAATGTAACACTGGAATTAATTAGACTTAAAGAGAGACAAGACCCTCAAAAGGAACCAATATATCTCTTTGGATCTAACTGTATTCATATTGAATACCTGGTTTATAGAATCGACAAGTATACAATATGTTTATGTCAAAATGGGATGTTAAAGAGCGAATATGCAAAAAGACCATAAAATGGACATTAAATCGGCACACACACCTCTCTAAGGAACAAATAACTTGTATAAACTAAACGTGTGCTTATTGGCCCCACAATAAAAGGTAATGAAAAAGTACATGCAAATATTAGGTTGGAAATGTGTTAATAAAGTGTGAAACAAAATAAAAACAAAAGAGCCATACAAAGGCAAGAACAGATTTAGAGGGACCAACTTAACTTATAGAAGTTGGGCGTGTACTTCTAGAACTCCCACTTTAGGTAATTGACAAGTATACATAAGTCTCTAGGCTACAAATGGTATGTTATAGGGGATAAAATGTAAAGACAAAATGACATTGAAAGAATTACAAACACCTTGAAAGAGACAAATGCAACTTTTAGGAACTAGTCGCATCATTATTATACTCAATGCTAAACGAATCGACAAGTATATAAAATAATTGGGTTAAAATGGGATCTTAAAGGATGTAAATGAAAATAAGCATCCAAATGGCCTCTAAAAAGACACAAAAACTCAAGAGTGACTAACGTAACTTGGAGGAACTAAATGTGTCCGTATTGGACTCTCGATTTTAGAATTTGAGAATTATACATAAGAATTGGGTGAAAATGGGACTTATAAGGAGAAAATGCTAAACAATAACAAAATGGTCCTAATAGAACCACAAAAATCACTATAAGGACCAATGTCACTTTTAAAAACTATTTGTGTCCTTATTATATATCTTGTTTAAGTAATTGATAAGAGTATGTAAGTTTCAAATGAAAATGGCTTGTTAAAGGGTTAAAATGTAACATTTCAACAAATTGGACCTAAAAGAGAGACGAGAACCTCAAAAGGAACCAATATAACTTTTTGGAACTAACCGTGTTCATATTAGACTCCAAGTTTATATAATCAACAAGTATTTAAAAGTTTTGGTCAAAATGGGGTACTAAAAAGGAAATATCCAAAAAGATGGTAAAATAGATTGAAAGAGTCACGAGAACCTCTCAAGAGACGAATGTCACTTCTGAAAACTAGCCACATACTTATATTCCCCATGCTAAAAGGTAATTAACAAGTATACACAAATTTTAGGTTGGAAATGGGGTGTAAAAGTGTGAAAAACAAAAACAACAAAAAAACAATACTATAAAGGAATTAACACCTTTAGAGGGACCAGTGTAACTTGTAGAAGTTGTTCGAGGACTTGAAGAACTCTCACATTAGGTAATCGACAAATATACGCATGTTTTTAGGATATAAATGGGGGTGTTAAAGGGTTAAAATGCAAAACAAACAAAATGCTAATAAAAAGGGTAATGAACACCTTAAGAGATACAAAAATCACTTGCAAAGATGAAATTTTAACTAAAATTATGTTTTCCATTTGTTATTATATTTTGAATTACTCTCGTAACATTTTTTTTATCTTACAAAGATTGATGATGGATTTTACTTGGAGTTATTATATTTGTGGTAGCTTGCCATTATGGCTTCTTTTTTAGTAGAGAAGTCATATTGTCATCGTTTTAATTTATGTGGATCGATTATTTTGAGATCTTTTGATGTGTTAATGTATTAGAATTGACTATATTTTTATTTGTGAGGTATTTCTTATGTACCCTAATACTTAGACTGGGATATTATATTGTTATGTAATGCGTATTATGAGATTGGTTGAAAATAGTACAACTTTGTATTATTTATAATTGTATGAAAAATACGCAATGATATATTGGAATATAAACGTGCATGTTTAAGTTATTTGAGTTTTGTCTAAAAATGTATAAGTTTATAACAGTTTCCAATGATTTTTTATGAAAAAGTAATTGCAAAAAAACAAAATAAAATAATTTTGGCAACACAAATTTTTGTTGCCAAAAGTCATTCTTAACCTCTTTCAATTTGAATATGAAAACATATATTTTATTGACGAAAGATAACTTTTGGCAACGAGACAAACCTGTTGCTGAAAGGTGTGCTTGTGGAAAGAAAATAAATTTGATGCAAAAAGGTATATATTTTGGCAACACAGTTATTTTCAAAAGATAACTATTGGCAACCAGACAAACATGTTGCTGAAAGGTATACTTTTGGCAACAAAATAACTATTATTTGAAAGTTATACCTATTGGAAACACCATTTTTTGTTGTCGAAGGTTATTCTGTGTGGAATTTAATTACATTATGCAACATAATTTTTGTCATCGAAAGGTTTCTTTTTGGCAACATAATATTTTTGTCGCTAATGCTGACTTAGGCATGCTTTTCAACCCTATTGTTGAACACTTGTGATAATTGTGTAAATTAAGGTTATGTAATTACATAGAAATTTCAATGTTCATATATTGAATTTAAATCTAACATGTGGTATTAGAGCAATGGTTTAGATGACAAAATTATCCTTTAAGTGTAAATATGAAAATCCCATTTTATAGCAGATTTTATATTCTAAATTTTAAGACTTATGTGATGTTTTATTTATGAATATAATATGGATTAAGTTTGAAATCTACTTATGTATATGAATAAAACTTTTCGTGACATTCTGATTTTTCGTCGCTGAATCTGCTAATATAAAACTTTCTGCTACATTATGATTTTTCGTCGCGAAATCTGTTACGAGTTATATGTACAACAATTTGTGGCATTCTCATTTTTTGTCGTTGAATCTGTTAAGAGTTGCATGTAAAGTTTTCTGTGACATTATGATTTTCTATTGTTAAATCTATTTATATTGATGTCTAAAACTTACTGGGATATTTTATTTTACTGCCGTTGAATCTGTGAAAATAAAAAAAAAGTTTGGATATAAAGTTCATTTTATATCTCTCTCATGAAAATTATTTTTTTGATTCCAAGAATTAGAGAGTGATTCTTATGCAATACTAAACATATTTGTGGTGATAACTCATTTTTTTGGATTATTTTTTAAATCAATGAAATTCTGTACATTTTATGAGTTTTTCCATTACATCGGTAATGTTTATATTGTTTTCTTATGGATTTTAGTTCAATCCAAATCATTATATGATATTTCTCATGTTCATTGTGGGTACTCGGATTTGCCATCATGGGCCTAGACTAGTAGCCTAATAAAAACGGCCCAAAGTCCGGACCCCTCTCACCTCAACTAAATTCAGTTGTGACTTAGTCCTCTCCTGAAATCTCGGAGGGAGATATTCCAGGAGAAAAAGATGGACGTGGGGGAGTCCAACACCCCCACTCCCCAAAGATAAACATGTATATAATAAACCCTAAGCCTGGGGAAAACGGCACGCACAGTATTCGCGATAAACGCTCCCCGAAGTGTATAAGAATAATACTGACTCCACCACCATGGACGTAGGCATTCTTGCTGAACCACATACATACTGTGTTGTGTGATTGGCATTTTATGTTCTTTATTTCCTTTGGTGATTGCGCTTTTCTTATTTATTTGTGTTGAATATATTTGTCACCACAATTGGCGCCATCTGTGGGAAACGTTAGTCTTCCTTGAGAAAGCCCTCACCAATAAAGAATCCAGAATGTCTGATCGCAGCAGTAACGCCCCTGAAGCAGTTGATGCTCAAGAGCAACCTACTCCTCGCAGGATCAGATCCGATGTTCGTCGTTCAAATCAGAGGGCTCGCCCAGAGCGACAAGCCTTGGAAGAAAGTCAGGGACCAGCGAAGTCCACACAAATCTCTAGATTGATCAATGCCTATGAGGCAAGGCTCCAAGAATAAGAAGAGTCTACTCATAACTAGGAGGCTGAGAATACTCCCCTCAAAATAAGGTTTGAAAGGATGGAGAGAGAACTCCATCATAGCACCAGGAGACATCCATACCACACCCCTAGCCCTTAGGCGAGAAAGTCTCGCAGTCGAGGAAGTAGACCTAGACACGGATCCCAAAGAATAGAGGGACAAGAGTCCGATGATGACCTTCTTGAGCAATTACGATTAGCTAGTCATTACAAGAGCCCAGCTCGAGGTGACGAGGACATACGCAATTTTGTCCAAAGGGAGATGGACCAACACTCAGCATATCGAGGTTCTAGATCGACCAGGGAGCTTGCTAGACGAGCTCTCAAGACCCAGATGAAATCCCCTTTCTCAAGGGAGATAGAAGAAGAGGAAGCCCCCAAGAAATTTGCTATTTCAAGATTCAAGATCTATGATGGGAAAACTGACCATATTGATCACGTTAGGCAGTACAGGCAAGCTATGACTCTCTGGAACCACCGAGATGCACTGATGTGCCAAATCTTCCCCTTGAGTCTACATGATGTGGCACAGAAATGGTTCGAGAGGCTCCCTCACAGGTTCATCAGGAGCTTTGAGTCCCTTGTAGAGCTCTTCATGGCTTGCTTCATCACTAGCAGCTCCCATCCTAAAACGATGGATGCTTTGCTAACAATGAAGAAGATGTCATAGGAGAGCCTCCGGGACTACGCAAAGCGGTACAGGGAATTATTCAATGAGGTCGAGTAATGCTCGGAGAAAGTAGCAGTGGCCTCTTTCAAGATCGGCCTACCAAACTCTTGCCTTCTGCACCAATCCCTAATGATGAAAGAAGCCACAACCATTGATGACCTGATGGCTCGCATCGATAAGTACGCCAAGGTGGAAGATGTGACATGCCTCAATACAGGGGAGAATGCTTGAACTAAGATCGCTGCCAAGGGCAATGACAAGACTGGGAACCAGAAGAAAGGAGGAAAGAATGGGGGTAATAATGGCCCCAAAAACAGAGGCAAGAACAACATTTCGAATGCATTTCAGGCAGTAAACACTATCTTCAAGGAACCAATCTACAAGATCCTGGAAAAGATAAAAAATGAGCCATTTGTTAAGTGGACTAGAAAGATGGGAAGAGATCCCTCGAAGAGAAATAATGCGATGAGATGTGCTTTATATAAAGAGGAATGACATAAGACTGAGCACTGCAAAGTTCTTATGTCTCACCTCGAAGATCTGGCCTAATCTGGGCACTTGGATGAGTTTGTGGAGAAGAAGGCAGAAAAAGTCGCTGCTAATGGAGAATCAAGACCTCATAATGTACTTGAGGACGATACTGGCCATGAATTCGCAGTAATTCATGGGGCATATGATATGAAGGAGATTCAAGTAAATTCAGCTCCGATGGAAGTAAAAAAGCTTACAATAGTGATGCAATATTTTCAGATCGATCCAACAAAGACACAATCAGGAAAGCATCGGCAAGCAGATGACGTCGACTATAGCAAACATATCGTGTTCACAGGTGGAGATCTAATGGGAGTGAAAACCCACCACATAGCATGATGCCTTGATCATTATGCTCAAGATAGCTAACTACGACATCGACAAGTTGCCCGTCGACCAAGGAAGCTCATCCAAGGTAATGTATCTCAACCTACTCAGAAAATTGAAATTAAGCATCGCCGACGTGAAGGAAGCAATTGTCGCTTTAGTTGGCTTCGTTGGAAAAGTGACTATTCCATTGGGAAAGATCGTGCTACCAGTAAGAGTAATAAGTGTCTCCAAGATGATTGAATTTATGATAGTCGACATTGACTCGCTATACCAAGCTATCCTCGGTAGAGGATGGCTATATGCAATGAAGGCAGTCCCATCGACCTACCATCAGAAACTCAAATATCTGACCGAGCGAAAAGTAATGGAGATCCATGGCGATTAAGCGATGGCAAGAAGGTGCTTCATAGTGACCATCCTCCCAAGACCAGAGAAGAATTCCGAAGAACCCAAAGAGAAGGTCGAGGAATAAGAAGGTCTGATACCTTCGAAATAGCAGTTAAAGTACGAAAGACCCGGAGTGGAAGAAACCAGTCTCCTCCACTCTGAGTGGGTCATCAAAAACCTGGAGGAAGTTACAGCTGGTGGTATCAAGAAAGACAAGATATTCTTGATTGGAGCTTCTCTCACAGATCAAGAAAAGAAGGTATTGGCGATTCTGTTGAGAAGAAACGTAGACATTTTCGTGTGGGAACCATACGAGCTACCTTAAATTGATCCCAATGTGGTTTGTCATCGGTTACACGTCGACTCTGATTTCAAACCTATCACGCAGAAGGCAAGGCAAACTATGCTCGAGAAGGCCAAAGCCATAGAAAAAGAAGTTGAAAAATTGCTGGACGCAGGATCTATACGGGAAGTTCAATTCCCTAAATGGTTATCCAACCCAGTAGTAGTTCCAAAGAATAATGGAAAATGGAGAGTCTTCATTGACTTCACTGACCTTAACAGGGCATGCCCTAAGGACAATTTCCCTCTCCCAAAAATCTACCAATTGGTGGACGCCACAGAAGCTCATAAAAGAATGAGTTTTCTGGACGCATATTCGGGGTATCATCAGATCCCTCTGTATGCACCAGACCAGGACAAGACAGTGTGCATCACCACTGTCAGATTATACTGTAACAAAGTCATGCCCTTTGGGCTTAAAAATGCAGGGGCAACCTAGCAGCAACTGGTCACCAAGATGTTCAAAGACTAAATGGGAGACACCATGGACGTCTACATCGATGATATACTCGTCAAGAGCAGGACAAAGACGACCACCTCTCAGACCTATCAAGAACCTTCAAAATCCTTAAAAAATACTGAATGAAGCTCAACGCGAGAAAATGTTCTTTCAGTATCCAGTCAGGAAAGTTCCTTAGGTACTTGGTCAATAAGAGAGGCATTGAGGCTAATCCGGACTAGATTGATGCAATCAACAGGGTACAGCCCCCTCGCACAATACGGGACGTACAGAAAATCATCAGCATGCTCGATTCCTTGAACCATTTTATCTCGAAGTCCTCTGAGAAGTGCAAACCATTCTTCCAGCTCTTGAAGGAAACAAGATAGTAAAATGGAATCAAAATTGCTCGCAAGCATTGGACGAGCTCAAGTCTTACCTTAACTCACCACCTCTACTCGTCATACCTCAAGAAAGAGATTTTTTGTACTTATACCTCGCCCTTTCCAGCCACGCCGTCAGTTCGGCATTGGTGTACGAGAAAGAAGGAATCCAGTACCCAATTTATTACGCAAGCAAGATATTATTAGACACTGAGCAGTGGTACCTACCACTAGAGAATCTCGCCTTTGCACTTGTAGTAGCTTCGAGAAAGTTGAAGCACTACTTTAAAGCTCACACTATCATCGCCCTTACCCCGCACCCCCTTAAAGCAGTCCTGCAAAAAGCGGATTTGTCGGGCAGACTGACTAAATGGTCGGTTGAGCATGAATGATTTGACATCCAACTTCAACTAAGGAATGCAATCAAAGGGCAAGTCATTGCTTATTTCATAGCCGAGTTCACAGGCGAGAAGCCTCTCGGCCAACTTCAACCCATGAAGTAAAGAGAGGATCACACAACAAAGGGAGTTTGGCAATTATTTATTGATGGAGCCTCCAACTCAAAGGGGGCAGGAGTAGGCATTGTGCTTGTTACTCCAGAAGGTACAATCCTCGACCAGGGAATCAATCTTGGATTTGAAGCCTCCAAGAATGAAGCAGAGTATGAGGCTTTGATAGCCGGACTCCAGAAGGCACAGACATTGGGGGCGAAGCAGTTACAGCTGTTCGGCGACTCATAATTGGTCTCCAATCAGATAAGTGGCGATTACAATGTAAAAGATGAAAGAATGGTAGCCTACCTCGCCTTGGTAAAGAGGATAATGTCCAGCTTCGAGGAAGTCAAAGTCCAGTAGTTTCCTAGAGGTCAGAACAGCCATGCCGATTCCCTGACAGCCCTGAGTTCGGTAATTAATTTCGACTTAAAAAGAACGATCCCCATCGACTTCCTCACCCATCCGAGCATCAACCAGAGCGATGAGCTGTCGAGCGTGGAGCATATACTCCAGATTGAGTCAGCACCCGGTTGGATGGACCCTTTAAGGGACTATTTAAAATATGGCGCACTTCCAAACGATAGGAAGACCTCCCACCAGATAAGAGGTAAAGATGCTCACTTTCACTTATCTTCTGAGGGCAAGCTGTATAAAAGATCATTCTCCGGCCCTTACCTTCAATGTGTCCAACCAAAGGATGTCGACCAAATTTTATGCGAGCTCCGCGAAGGAATCTGTGGAGTCCATACTGGAGGAAGGTCATTAGCTTTTTGAGCGATGAAGGAAGGCTACTGGTGTCCATATCTGCAAAGAGATTCTGTAGTATATGCTCGTAAATGCGAGAAATGCCAGCTACATGCTCCCATGTTCCATCGACCTGCGAGTGACCTCAGATCACTTTCCAGCCCATGGTCATTCGTCCAATGGGTAATGGACATCGTGGAACCTCTCCATATCGCTGCCAGCAATCACAAATATCTGTTGGTCATAACTTACTACTTCACCAAGTGGATCGAGGCAGAACCGCTGGCAAACATCTGAGGTGCAGATATAATGAGATTTATATGGAAAAATATAATTACCTACTTTGGGTTTCCTAGAACCATCATCACCGATAATGTAACACAATTCAAGAGCGGCTCTTTCTAGATTTTCTGTAATGACCACAGAATCAATCACCATTTTAGCTCGGTGGCCTATCCTTAGAGGAACGGTCAAGCCGAAGCTTCTAACAAAATAATGATCGATGGGTTAAAGAAACGATTAGAGCAAGCCAAAGGCGAATGGGTGAATGAACTACCGCATATTCTGTGGGCCTACCGCACTACCCCACGGTGGGCAATAAGGGAAACCCCATTCTCACTAACGTATGGAATGGAAGCGGTCATCCCATTGGAAGCAAGCCTACCAACTATGAGGTCCACCCTTGTTGACCAGGTCCAGAATGACACAGCATTACTCGCTGAACTCGACCTAGCTGACGAACGTAGAGAACTTGCCTTAGTGAAACTAGCGAGCTATCAGCAATAGCTCACAAAACACTATAACAAGAAGGTCAATCCAAGGGCATTCCGAGTTGGGGACTATGTCCTAAGGAAAGTCCTGGGCAGCGCAGTAAAACCATCGGACGGTAAGTTGGGGCCAAACTGGGAAGGACCATTCAAGATAATAAGAGATGATCTGCAAGGAGCCTATCACTTAGAAACGCTAGAAGGTAGAGAGATTCCCCGAGCATTGAATGCAACCAATCTTAAGAAATTCTATTTCTAGTTTTTTCTTTCATCTTTTATCAGATTTATGATACTGGCAGCTCATTTACTTGTGATCAATAAAAGTTGTTTGATAGTTGCATTATATGAAGTATCAATTAACTAGTATATGAACTTTACAACTTGCACACCCTTTCCAAGTGGCAGGCACACTACTCAATACACGATAGCAGGCAAATCACCCTCCTCAGGTTTTCGTTATGAAACACGAACAACCTCTTAGCATTGCCCCTGGCAATATATGAAGCCTTATAGGAGATCCTTAGGCAATCAAGCCAAGTCAAATTGGTCTCTAAATAATGTTTGGTTAACAAAACCTGATAGGATAGAGCATCCAACACCAGGTGTGTCATCGCCAATTGCCACACATAGGCCTAAGGGAGTGTGACGATATGACCTAAAAGGTAAAGTGAGGCAGAATGGTATCTCATAAGAATACTGGACTGGAAGGACACTTACTCAAAAATGCAAACTTAACAATCTAGTCGGCCATGAGAGGCTCAAGATTACTAAGAGAAGAATTAATGACGTAAAAAATATAGAACACATGTTTAGTCGGCGAGATTTCCCAAAATATAGATATTATATTACTTCATCACATTTGCAACAAGAATGTACAACCCGTGTTTAGTCGACGAGATCACCTAAAACATCAATATTACATTAATTCGTTACATATGTACACAGAGTTACAGCTGGTAAAATCCTAATGAGCCTGAGGCCTCTGAATAAGATAATCAGCCACTTATGCTTTTCTACCGTCATCTGGATGAGGAGCTAACTCTTCCTCGACTTCATTCGGATCTGACTCCAACAGCTATCGGGGGATGGCATCGCTAGGGATCCATCGGTCATCCCTCCTGAAGGGATTAGGCCTCAAAATTGAAGGAGAGATCTCATGACGGTACCAGAGTACAGAGTTCCTTGGGATTTGCAGTTCCCTAAGGGCACTCAACCATCCCCTGATGAAAGATAGCTCTTCAAACTCTGTCAGCCTCATCGGAGCATCTGCCCAACCTTGGTCGTAACCATTAGCCTAAACTCACCGAGGACCTTTCTTGAACAAATGTCTCAGCCATGTAACATCCCTTTGAAGACCAGTAGCAATCATGTATGCTCGATAAATATTTTCTCAAAGCTCGTCCATTTCCCAGATGAACCACCTACATTTGGACCAGCTCGTGGAGCAGCCGATGAGGTAGAGCCTCGCAAGGCTGGAGGAGCACCGCTCGACTCTATGCTCACTCACAAAAGATCCGATGAAGAGGAACCTCGTAGTACACGAGAGGCGATGCTTGGCGCATGCTCCTTGAGTCGCGAAACTTCCATCCTCAGAGCCTCATTATCCTATTAAAGAATTTTTCCGACTTGATTGATCTCTGAGGCATCCATAAGTCTATCTCTAAGAGTGTTCACTTCCTCTTGAACTGAGGCACCAACTTCTTCCATCTCCTGAAGTCTGTCCTTTATCTTAGTAACAAGCTCTGACTGGTCCTTAAACTTTTGATTCCTCGTCCTGAGGGACTTACAGATCCTAACGAAGGCTTGGTGAACTTGAGGGCTCGCGTTAGGACCAAGAATCCTCCCTAGTTGAGAAGTGGCAGGTATATACTCTTCTACACCAATCAACTACAAGCCATACAAGCAGTAAAAGAAAAGAAGATGAATCAATAAACAAAAAGGGAAGAACTTTCACTTCATTGGAATAAAAGGGTACAATTACATCGATTTGTTCGAGAGAAGTACAAGTAAAGTGAAAATATAGAAAAAAATCCTAAGAGAAGATTAGCTAGTAACCTCAGTTTATTCAAAAGAAGATAGCTGCTTCCCTTTATCAGCAGTAGTAGGAGCATCTCCCTCAGAAGGGACAACTTTTGTCCCCCGAGCAGGAAGGGCGTAATAGGAACTGACTGGGAGGCAGAGTCAATACCTTCGATGGATGGGGTAGGATCTTCGTCTGCTACAGTCTTTGATCCTAGATCATTCTCATCGAACAAAGGAGAATCAACATCCACCCCGGTAGCCAAGAGAGCCTTGTTCCAGCCCTTCTTGAATTTCAGACGGCTGATGTAGCCCATCTGAACCTCAACATCCTCATATGCAGTAGCCCAGCCGTAATTATATGAATCTTCCTTAATGGTGGCTTCCTCAGACTCCTTCTGCTTCAACTTCTCCACCAGCACCTTATTCTCCTCCACCACCGCTAGCTTGCCCGAGTAGACTAAATCATAGGCCTAATGCAACTCGTTCAGATCTTTAATCTCTGCCTCCCTCACATAATTGGATTCAACAAGGGCAAGATCAGAAGACATCCGAGCAGTATCAACAGTCATCAAGTTGGCCTCAAGATCGATACTCTTCCCTTTCAGAGCAGTGTTCTGCTTCTCTAACTCATCATTCTTATTCACCAGCTCATCGCGAGAGTGATTGAGAATAACAAATTCAGTTACGTACTTCAAGTAAAAATAAGGCATTAGAAGAAAGAAGCAAACAGAGTTATACAAGTGTTAAAGAAAAGAAATAGACTTACCAAGGCTAGCCTCTGACTCGCTTGTAGAGCTAACTGGTCAGTCCCCATTGCCCTTTGGCGATCAGCAGGAAGGACTTCTCTTTCGAGCAGTACAGGGGCCAGTTGGGGAGAAATGGAAACCAAGGCCCCCTCTAGCAACACATACACGGGCACTAAAGCTTGCCCAACCTTCATCCTCGCTTCCATTTCCCTCCTCTCCTCCTCTCTCTCTCCTTCTCCTTCTCCTTCTCTACCCTCTTCCTCTCCCCAACCTTATTTTTCTCTGAAGCCTTCTTCCTCTCCTATTTTCTCTCTCTCTCTCAACTTCTCTTTTTCTTTTCTCTTCTTCTCCTGCTCATAAGCAGCAGACTGAGAACTAGTGGCAATAGCCCCACTGCTGGATTTTTGCTTCTGCGACCTCTGAGCAAGAAGCACATCATCCTCATCATCATCATCATGGATCAGGTTCTTTCTAGGGGTAGCCATTTCCTTGCTAGAACTGCTAGATGTACTTGAAGACTCTTGAGCCTCGAAAACCTCTTTCGAGCTAGAAGAACTCTCACTACTGTAGCTCGCCTCACCAGAACAGCCTTCAGCGCCTCCTCTGATATCAATTTTAGTGCTGCTCGATTCCTCGTCCAACTTAATGGGATCAGCAGCAACTTCTTCGGAAATATCTAAGTCAGGAATGTTATCCATAGGACTCACAATGAAACTGGACCCGATGTTCTTGTACATCAGCAGGAAAACAACAGACCGGAGATGTTCACCTTCAGCGAAAGACTCCCTGATACTCCAAGCACTAATCAGCTCGTCAGCTCGAACCTCGCTAAGGGCATGTTACATGTTCTTTATCCTCGCTGAAAATAAAATAGGAAAGTGTCAGAAAAATCACACATTAGCAAGGAGATAGAAAGATCAGAGCGAAGACTACCCATGTACTCTTCCCCATAAAAGGGAACAGTGAATCGATCAGACCTCACCCCCTCAGTCTGGGGAGAGAACTGCTAATTACTAGAAAGAAAGCCATCTTGGCAGTTGTCCTTATGGGAATCAGGTAACTTTACTACCAATACCCCGTCAGGACTCCTGGCCTTAAGGTAAAGAAGACCAGAGCTAGTTCGAGAGAAGGAATAACAAAAACAAATTTCAAAAAGCCCTAATTTAGTGCCATGAAGTTGATTTATCCTATGGACACCATTGACTATCTTCTAGACGTTGGGCGAGCACTGTGCAGGGACAATGTTGAAATAACCAAATAAATGCATAAACAAATTGTTTGGGGGAAAAGTAAGGCCCCCTTAGGAAAGCAACAGGACATGAATCCAATGAGCACCCTCTATCTCTCTAACATTCTTAGGGATAGAGACGCATTCAATCTCTACCCATTCAGGGATATTATAAAACTTCCTAAACTCAGGCACTGATCTATTACCTATCTTCGTCATTTGTAAACCCTAAATTACAAATTCGAATAAAACTCAACAGAGAAAGCACAAAGAGAGAGCAACGGGGACTTACGAGATGAAAGTTTGGCTTGGACAACGCAAGATCACAAGCCCAGACGATGAGGGAGATTAAAAGCAAAGAAAATGAAGACCTGGAGAAGAGGGCATAATGGCTAAAACTCGCAGAAAATGAGGAAATGCTAAGAATCTTGAAACGACAATATATAAATGCCACTCCAACTGACTCCTTAAACGTTTTCAATCATGATGCACAAAACACGAAGCAGGTTGCCACCAAAATCAAAGTAAAGAAATCCAACATTGGAAAGAGTTACACAATTTACAAAGGAGACATTATGACAAATCATTTAAATTTATTAAGCCCAAATTGTGGCCCAAAAACTTTAGGGGAAATTGTGGGTACTCGGATTTGCCATCATGGGCCCAGACGAGTAGCCTAATAAAAATGACCCAAAGTCCGTACCCCTCGCACCTGAACTAAATTCGGTTGTGACTTAGTCCTCTCCAGAAATCTCATAGGGAGACATTGCAAGAGAAAAAGATGGATGTGGGGGAGTCCAACACCCCCACTCCTCGAAGATAAACATGTATATAATAAACCCTAATCCCGGGGCAAAAGGCACGCACTGTATTCTCTGTAAATGCTCCCCGAAGTATATAAGAATAATATTGACTGCACCACCATGGACGTAAGAATTCTTGCTGAACCACGTACATACTGTGGTGTATGATTGACATTTTATGTTCTTTATTTCCTTTGGTGATTGTGCTTGTCTTATTTATTTATGTTGAATATATTTGTCACCACATTCATAATCTCATGTGCTAATATTCTTATAAAGATAGGATAGGTGTCAACCAAACTTCCCTACCCTATGTTTCCGTATATTAGATTAAAGTGTATAAATATTTGGTTGCACAAAGTTACAAATATTATTACAATGCCTCGATCGTCAATATTTATTAAGATGTTTTATTTATTCATATTAAATTAGTCGCCTTTTATGATTAAATAAATGTTAAAGGGTGATTTAATATTTGAATAGAGAAGATATTGGTCATCCAAATATCCAAGTTTTATTTTTTTTTAAAAATTCCAATAAAAGTTCGTCAAAATAAGAAAATATTAACGATCGATAATATCCCTTGAAACTAATGTTTAAATATGTTGCTATAATGGAGCTAATTTGTGAATATAATTATTCCAATGCAGTAGGTTTCTCCAATGGTCTCAATCTCAAACCGTTTCATGTTTCGTAATTTGATGGAACAAACCTAAAATAATGGGAGATCCATATAAGTTTGCAATTATGCCTTGTGAACCTTGACATCACTTTAGAATGGGACGCCCCTTTCGAACTCACTGATGACAGTAATGAAACCGAAATAGCATTTTATGAAGCTTGGAATAGGGCCAAAAAACTTAGTCTGGCCTTCATCATGTTAAAATCCTTAGCCAAACCTAATACTACTAAACAATTTTTGACCAATATTGAAGAACGATTCCAAGAAGCAGATAAGTCTCTAGCCAGGGCCCTTATGTCGAAGCTCACCACAATGAGTTTTGATGGCACTCGCACCACGAATGAACCTATCAGTGAGATGACTTTCATGGCCATAAAGCTAGGAAATCTTGGCTTAAAAATCAAAGATCCATTCCATGTCCAATTTGTCAAACACCTTATCGGATAAATATTCCCCTTTTGTCATTAATTATGATAAGACTAAAGACAAATGGAATTTGAATGAAGTTACTTTAGAATTGATCCAGGATGATAAAAGGCTTAAGAAGAAGGGAAATGTTTTAGTAGCTAATTTGGCCACTCAAGCATCTGGCAAAGGAAGCTTCTATAAGAAAAATAGCAAGGGCGTTAAGCATGGCCCACTGAATCAAGAAACGAGAAACACATTACCAAGAAGAAGGAAAGGAAGGTGGAAAAATATAATTCTGTAAGAAACTTGGGCACTTTTGAAAAGATTGCATGAAGCGTAGAGCTTGGTTCGAAAAGAAGGTTGAGTTTTTATCCTTTGTAAATTTCGAATCAAATCTAATTAATGTACCTTTCAATAGTTGGTGGATTGATTCTTGAGCTAGCACTCATGTAATTAATTCGATGCAGAGATACCTTATAATCCAGGACATAAAAAATAGTAAAGGATATATATATATGGGAAATGAAGTAAAATCACCAGTTTCGACAGTAGGCACTTATCGCCTAATTTTGGACACTGGATTTTGCTTATATCTAAATAAAACTCTTTACGTTCCTTCTTTTTTTCATAATTTAATTTATGTTTCAGGACAAGATTTAGAAGGTCTTCGTTGGAATTTTGGCAATATTAGGTTTGATTTGCTTACAGATTCTAAGATTATTTGTTCTGGTATTTAGGATAATGGATTACACTGTATTAATTTAGATTAAAATTTTGTTGAATCCATTATATCTCTGCATCATAATATAGGTATCAAATGTCCTTTAGTTAATGAGAATTCGTCATTTTTGTGGCATAAAAGATTGGATCATATATCGAAAGAATGAGTCCAAAGACCTTTGAAAGAAAGGATTCTCCCTTTCGAATCTGTTTGGATTGCATTAAAGGATAGCAACCCAAATAATCAAAAAAGGGAGCCATAAGAAGTAAAGAGCTTCTTGATATTATTCATACAGATATTAGCGGACCTTTTGATGTTTCATCACTTTGTGGAGTACAGTATGTCATCACCTTCATAGAAGATTTTTCCCGTTATTGTTAACTTTATACATTAAAAGATAAATCTCACTCTATAGATTTTGTTGAAACATACATAATAAAAGACAAAAGACAAAAGAAAAATAGGAAATAAGGTAAAAATCCTAAGTTGTGATAGAAGTGTTGACTACTGCAGTAGATATGATGAAATAGGACAATGCCCATGTCCTTTTGCTAAACGCCTAGAGCATTTGGCATTTGTGCGCAATACACAATGCCAGGTATGCCCCAGCAAAATGGTGTAGGTGAAAGGCGTAACCGTACCCTTATGGATACAGTTAGGAGTATGATAATTTGAACTATTTTACCGAAATCATTATGATTATATTTTCTTAAAACTGTCGTCTACATCTTAAATAGAGTTCCTTGTAAGGTTATTCCAGAGACATCTTTAATACTATGGACGAGAAGGACCTAGTTTAAGATAATTTCCTATTTAACGATGCCAGTGGAAGCAAGAGTTTATGATCCACAAGAAAAGAAAATAGATCATAAAACCATTAGTAGTTTCTTTATTGGATATCTAGAAAAATCAGAAGGGTATATGTTTTACCGTCCTAACCGTGGAAATTAAATAGTAGAGACCAACAATGATAAATTCATTGAGAATGGTGTAATTAGTGGGAGCGATGAAAATAGGGATGTTATTATTCAAAAAATTCGAGAAGTGAGTATTCCCACATATAAAATTCATAATAATACTATTGTTCCTCAAGAAGTTTCCCCAAATGACAACAATGAACAAAAGATGAATAATTAACAAACCAATAAAGTATCACATAATGAACCCAATAAGGAAATCGTCACTAATAAACCCATTGTAGAAACACCATAAGAAGTTGTAGAAACAATGTCTTAAAGGACTAGAAAATCATATATTTCGCATGATTATGTGGTTTATTTACAAGAGTTGAAATTTAACATTGGAAAGATTGATGATCTGATTTCACATAGACAATCTGTGAATAGTTATAATTCTACAAAATGGATTGATGCCATGAATAATGAAATAAAATCCATGAGCTTTAATGAAGTTTGGGAGATGGTTAACTTTACTTAAGGTCACAAGAGAATCAGATGTAAATGGGTCTATAAAATGAAATACGATTCTAATGGAAATATTGAACGATGTAACGCTAGACTTGTGGCCAAATGTTTAAACAATAAGAAGTCATTGATTATACTGAAACTTTATCACCTGTTTCTAAGAAAGATCCTTTAAGAATTATTCTTTCATTATTGTATCATTATGACTTAGAGCTGCATCAAATGGACGCTAAATCAACTTTTTTAAATGAGATTTTGGAAGAAGAAGTATACATGGCCCGACCAGAAGGCCTCAATGATGGAACACTGTGCCTTGATCTTGACCTATCAGATGAGCGATGAGAGCTAGCTTTGATATAGCCATCCTCCTACCAATAGAAACTATACAAGTAATACAATAAGAGGGTCAATCTGAGGAAGTTTTTAATAGGGGACTATGTCCTAATAAAAGTCCTCGGTAGTGTTGTAAAACCATCAGAAAACAAAATGGGAAGAAACTAGGAAGGACCCTTCAGAGTAATCAGAGACGATCTTCAAGGAGCATATCACTTAGAAACGTTGGAGGTAAGGGAGATACCAAGAACATAGAATGCAACCAATCTCAAGAAGTTCTACATTTAGATCTTCTTCCTTATCTTTTAGTTAGTTTATGCCAATTTTTATTTTTCAAACATGATATTTCTCAGATAGTATTCAATGAATAAAGGCCGAATTAGCCCCTTCTCTTTCATATCTTCACATTGGCTGCTTCACTCTTATCGGTAACATCTAATTAATATGCACCATTTCCAAGTGGTGTCTCCATCATGTATGACCAAACTTCTGAGATTACTCCATGTTGTTCAACTTATTTTTAAAATCAAGAAACTTAATAGGTCGTGCAGGGTTTATAGTAATTACAACAAGTCAGTGGATTTGTTTAAATTATTTCATCCTTTATGTTCTTGTTGTGAACATGAGGAACCTCATGGGTTGTGCTAGCAACCACAAAAAGCCCTACAGGGGATCCTTAGTCAACAAAAGCAAACTTATCTTAGTCGTTGACATTGTTGGTCGCAAAAACTTGCTCGGGAAGATAGCCCATTAACCAGGTGCATTCTCAGCATCGTCTTACTTAGGTCTAGAGGAGTGTGACGACACGACCTGAAAGGTAAAGTAGATGGAATGACATGGCTAAATCTTGTTGGACTACAGGAATGGATAAATATAAACAACATGTAACCATTAAAATCTCTCAATATTATTTATTTTGATACAAAGCTCAAAATGATAAAGTTAGAGGCAAAGAGATGCTTGGTTGGAAGTAATTACATAGTAAACCAAATGTTTAGTCATCATGAGCTAAAAACATCAAAAGAAAGTAAGAAACAATTTTTCATTTTCAATCCAAACTGGAATATGCAAAGAATTTACAATGTCCCAGCATAGCGAGCAAGGTAATCTATTACACGTTATCTTCAATTAGTATCTGGGTGAGGTACAATCTCTTTTCCTGCATCTTTTAAGTGTTGTTCCAAATGCTGAGTAGGAATAACATCAATTGGGATCCACCAATCATTCATGGAAAAGGTATTATGGTGATAGGCCGAGCAATCGATGTGATATTTATACCACAAGGGAGAGTCCTTACGCATCTTCATCTATTTAAGGGCACTAAGCCACCCCGGGGTAAAGTCAAGGTCCTCTTCCACCTTCAGCCTCCCTGGCGAATCAGTCCATCCATGGTCATAACCATCTACCCAGACATGTCTAAGATCCATTTTAAACAAATGCCTCAACCTCGTCATATCCCAATAAAACCCATCAGCGATTACATATGCCAGTCGAACATCCCCTTTCATCTCAGCAACTTCCCTTTGTAGAGCTTGGATCTCATCTCGAGCAACCCCCTAGACAATTATGAATATCCTCGCAGTACCAAAGAGGACCCCCATGGGGTTTTCTCCTTCAGATCAGTAATCTCCCTCTTCAAATCATCATTTGCCTTTTGGATCAGCTCGCTCACTTGGTTTACTTCACTGGTATCCATGAGTTTGGCCTTCAAGTCATTTACCTCCTCTTGAATTGAAGCCCCAACTTCTTCCATATCTTAGAGATTGTCTTTTAGCTTTGTGACCTACTGGATTGGTCCTTATACTATTGGTTTCTTTCTCTCAGAGATTTATAGATCTTTACAAAGGCCTTACGAACCTTGGGATCAATATTTGGACCAAGAGTTTGTCCTAGTGGATAGTTTATAGGTATATATTCATCTACATCAATGATATAAAAACAAGGAAATGAGAAATAGATTCAAAGAACATCAGTACAACACAAAATCAATAATGAAAAGTTTCTTTTCATTCAAATAGTAGTGGGGGAAAACTATAAGTACAAGTTTGAAATCAACAAAATACAATAAATAAAAGAACAAAAAAAGATGAGACCCTAGACCAGCGGTAGAGGTTTATACCTGCTCATAAGATACTGGCCCCTTCCCCTTGACAGCAGTTGAGGCACCTTGATCGCCAGTAACCATGATCGCGCCAGGATCTCCTACAACGTGGTCAGCAGAAGGGTCTTTAATAGCAGGACCAAATGGTTCTATCATATCTTGGATAATAGGCTAGTCGGTCAAAGTATCCCTAACATCCATCGGGTTTGGACCTGGATTATGCTGAGAAAATAAAGAGGAGTCCTCAAAAACCTCAGTTGTGACTAAACATAGGCAATCTGGCACTCAGCATCATCGTACCCCACCTCCCATCCTTCATTATATGCACTATCTTAGCAGAAGTAGCCTCTCCTTCCAACTTTTCCACCTTAGTGAACAACTCTTTGTTAGCCTCTACAGCACCTACTAGGCGAAAAGCCTCCCGGAGGTTGGTGAGCTCTTTTATCTATTTCTCCTTAAGGGAATCCAATGCCCCTTGATTATCTTGATCAAATGTGACCCTAGCATTGGCCAGGGCCTCCTAAGAGCTCCTTAGGGACTCCCCCAGCTCGTTGTTCTTCTTGGATTGATCAGCCCGACCATGGAGCAACATGGTAAAATTGGAAATAAATCACAGAGAGAAATAAAACACAAATAAATTTTCTAAAAAAGAGAGAATTAGAAAATCTCAAAGAAGCGCGATGTACCAATGTAAGCCCTTGAGCTAATTTTAGGGCTAACTAGTCGCCACCCATCTTCATCGACCGCTCACAGTCGGTAGTAAGTATGTCCCCCTCTTGTAGTGAAGGGGGAAGATGGGGGATTTAATCGCACTCTTCCCCCTGGCGACGAGAACATGAAAAGTCACAGAAGAGCCCTCTAAGGATTGTGCCCTCTTCCTTTCTTCTTCTCTCTCTCTCCTCCTCTTTTTTTCTCTCTCTCTTTCTTTCTTGTTTCCTTTTCTCTCTTTTTCCTCTCCACCTTTCTCTCCCTGGTTACTGAAATGGAGTTACCATTCTTGGGGGACTCCCCATTATTTTTCTTTATCAACTTCATCTGATCAGATAATAACTCATCATCATCATCATCATCAGAAAGAATTAGACACCTCCGCTTTGCTTGTGCCATTGCTTCTTCTTCTTCACTGGTTCATTCCTCACTGTTTTCTTATGATCCCTCTTCTTCACATCTTTCCTCCCCTCTTTCCTCTTCCCAGACTTCTTCCTCAAGGTGAATTCGTTCAGATGGGCCACTAACTTCCTCCTCTGGAAATCCAAATCATGAATGGTGTCAACTTGCCTGGAAGTAAAAGTGGAGGTAGTGTTCTTATAGTCTAGCAGATAAGCAGCCGATCGTGGATGCTTGCTATCAATGAGAGTGTCCTTAACCCTCCAATATTTTAGAATCTCAATGGACCTAAACTCACGGGTATCATCTTCTTATTTCTTTACCTTAGTTGTAAAAACAACCAGAAAATAAAAAGATGACATATCAGAAAAAGGACTAAGAGGAACTAGCGATCAAGGAATAGAAAAGAAAGGCAGTGTTATCAACCTATATACTCCTCCCCAAACGTAGGGACCCGATGTCCCCTATAACCTACGCCCTCTGGTTAGGGAGGATATTGCCAATTCCTAACAATAAATCCTTCATTACCGTAATCTTTATGAGAATCGGGCAAGTTTATAACTAGAAATATGTCAGCACACCTAGCCTTCAAATACAAGAGCCCACCTTTTGTAGGTGAAAAGACATAGCAAAAATAAATTTTTACAAGCCCTAAGTTAGTCTCGTACAACACGGTTATCCTATGTACTCCATTCACAATTTTCCAAACGTTTAGAGTACACTGGGCAGAAAAAATATGGAAATATTTGAAAAAATATAAAAATAACGAATTTGGGGGAAATGTCAAACCCCCTCGACAAACCAACAAAGTATAGATCCAATGACCGTCGTCTATGGTACGAACATTTTGAGTAATGGGGATAAACTTAATATCCATCCAATCAGGGATATTGTAGCACCTTCTAAATTCGAAGAGAGATTTATTATCAAGCATCGCCATTTTCAACAGAACCCTAGTTATGACTACGAAAAACTTTATTGAAGAGAAGAACTAGATAAGAGTTAGACATAAACATACAAGTGCTGATGAAACCTTGAGAAATCACTGAAGAAAGGAAGCTCTGATTTTGAAGCAGAAGACGAAGAGAGGAAGCTTAGAGACGAAGTACGAGCGAAAAATGACTGAAAACACTGAACTGACGATTAAGTTACACATGAAAAAATTTCAAATCATCTCAAATCATGAGTCGCGCTTCCCTAAAAAGATCCCAACTCTTTAATTTTCCCCTCAAAGACAAACGCGTCCCCACTAGCTTTCACAAATAACAAAAGTGCCATTTTGTAGTTTCAGGCCTTGGGCCTATTAACTCAATTAAAAGCTATTGGCCAAATATTTTAGGGGTAATTATGGGATCCCATTTTTTATATGTCCATGAGAGTAGCAGACCAAGTAATGATAAATTATACACTTGGACTATCCGAGATCATGACTTAATTTCCATATGAGTATTTTTGTAGTATAATGACGCTTGTGGATATGGTCAAACCAGGTTCCAAACATCTCAGATGAGATATTTAAGTACCTCACGGAAAATTTGCATGCTACTTTGATTTACCTGAACAACTCAAAATCTGGAACAACATATCTATATATTGTACACCCTCACCCGGGGCAAAAGGATGGAACTTGAGATTTTAAGAGACAATATTTAAGAACAAGTAACCTCTCTGTGGACGTAGGCAATTTGTCAAACCACGTAAGTCGTTGTTATGAGTGTGATTAAATTTACTTTTTAACATTTGTGATTATTTTCGTAGAATCTTTTATTGTGATAGTTTATGCTCTCATAATAGTGATTGACTTTTTCCGAGTTAATTTAATGTAATACCCCGTATTTTTATGATATATTAATTTGGGGATTTATTAAATTTAATGTGAATTAATTATTTAATATAAATTCGAAAATCAATTATGTTATAATTATTAACGTGATGAGAGTTAGTAATTATGGAAAACTTGTTGAATATTACTCATGAGCAAAGTAATATATAATATTGGTTATATTAAATGTCACGAGTGAATAAAATGACAATTTTATAAATTTGAGTCGGGACGCGCTCGTGTCGCGTCGGGACTAAATATTGATGAATAAAAGTGAATATATTATAAGTTACTCATATGGTCATTTTGAGTGCGCCAAAGTGTCCGGAAGGGTCGAGATAGTCAGAAAAGTGTACTCGTGGGTTTAGTTTGGGTCTCGGGGCGTTTTTAGGCCTATTTAACACCCCGGGAGGGCATTTTGGACATTTCGCATTTTTGGGTAATTAAACCCACGAAATTTCAAGGGTTATATCAGATGTCTAAGGTTGTCTTCTAGGGTTAGAACAACCAAAGACAAGTGACGGCCATAGGAGAGGGAAGGAGAGAGCTTCCAAAGCAATCCAAGGCCCAAAATCCATCCATTTGCACCGCCACCACCACCAACGCGTAGATCACGCGACGGGGAATGCAACCACACCAAAATCGTCCCCAAATCCGAAGGTTGAAAATCCCATGCAAGTGTTTATCTTGCTTATTTTCATTAATGCATCACTCATGTTAGTCTAGGGATGATTAGGATGAGTTTTATGGAAGAAAACCCCAAATTTGAGATACGAAACCGCATGTAGTAATGATTTGAATGTTACTATGGAAACCCCTTCACTTGTAGAGGATTAAACCACGAAATTATGATGTTCTAGAAGAAGAAAAATCTGGAAAAGATTGATTAGAACCATGTTAAAGAGATTATAGGGTTCTTGAGATTTTTTTGAAGTTTTTACCGATAAATCCATGATTAGTGAGGGAAATTTACATGCTTTAAGTAGAAGATACATAAAATGAGATTATAATGTTAGTAGTATAAATTTCTGGGCGATTGGGAATGTAAAGTTTGGAATTGGAGGAGACTATGTGATAAAATCCGTAACTGATTAACTGCAGAATTCGCCATACCTGTTTGATCGATCGATCGAGCCAAGAGCTACGATCGATCGAAGGTTCGATCGATCGAGCCCCAGACCTCGATCGATCGACCCCTTCTGGCAGACTCATATTTTCCTTTTTTTAAATTAGTTGAATTCAATTTTATGAGAAATAATTCTTGGACACCCTTATTAAAATGTTTTGGGAGATAAAGAAGACTAGTAGGACATGTGAATAATTTTAGGACCTTTAATGTAAGACAAGAGTTGTATTTTGGAATATTTACATATAAGGGACGATGAAATTATGTATTAAGGGGAGAGATGAGTAAGATGGTTACGTTGGAAATTAGATGAGTACCAATTGAATTCTACACTCGGGAGGATAAAGTCTATGAGTGTTACGTAATTCGTTGAAATGATCCCTCAAATCAAAGTAAGAAATGAACGGTTATACCTGATAACTAATAATGAGATACGAGGACAAATGTCATAATTATAGGATTTGAGGTGTACCTAAATTGATATGGTAATATTACTATAGTTATATGACTGTGTTTATGCATATACTATCTATGTGTGAAAATCCCACCCGCGCTACTTGCTATCCCTGAGGTTACCGCGCTGGGACAGTCTTATCTCGATGGGACCTTTATGGGGGATATTGACTGGTACCCCAGAAGATAGATATCCTTGGTACAGGCTATCGAATCGATAGTTCAGACGGTCCTAAGAGACGTGGGGGCATGTTCCATCCTCTTAGAGACTTGGAATATATGCTTCGCCTCAATATTGTTTGTGTATGTGTTAATACAGTTCGAGAGTGATTCCGAGCTTGTATTTCCCTTAGTACGAGAGATACGTGGATTGGATAGCAGAGTATGCACGCACAATAATTTTTATGTGGGGTGCTATTAGAATATATATATATATTATACGAGTATTTAATATATATATATATATATATATGAAATTCTGAAATTTGGAACTGCCTACTGTGCTATGGTAAGTAAGAAATGAATTTTGAATTTAAATTTGGGAATACTTGTGTTGCAAAAGTATAATATGACACTGGGAAGTAGGCCTGTCAATGGGTAGGGTCTGGACCCGGACCCAACCCGAACCTGATCCGTATAATAAGGTCTGAGCATATTTTTTTGGACCCGAAGACCCGAATACCTGAAGACCCGTTTATTAAACGGGTAGGGTCTGGATCTTATACAAGACCCGGACCCGAAGACCCGACCCGAATTGTATATTATTATTTTTTATATGTATACATATATACTATAAATTTATATATATTTATATCTTATCATTATATAACATGTAAGTATTATATATAAAAATATATATTTATGTATATAATAAATATAAGTAATATATGTTTTATTTATACTAATAATATTCTGCAATACATTACAAAATATTTTAATTTAAGATTAAATAATAAAGAAGGGGATAATATAAAAAGAATGTACATATTTGACCAGACCCGGACCCCGACCTGAACCCGAGACTCGAAGACCCGAGCGGATCCGGGTCTGGATCCAATATTGTAGACCCGATGAAGACCCGGACTCGAACCCATGAAGACCTAATTACACGGATCTGGATCTCCCTAAACCCGACCCGTCTCTGACCCGTTGATAGGCCTACTCGGAAGCTTTATTAATAAATAAAGTTAAAATGAGAGCTTTGTTACCAAATGAAATTTTCCTTTTAAAACAATTATATTGTTCGGTTTTAAATCTTACGAGTAACCTAAGATAAGTTAAACCATTGGGAAGTTTAGTACGATATAAGATAAGATAATCCGTTGGGAAGGTTAGTACGATAGGCGTGCACATTAGAAGAGAGGTGAGAATTTCTCAAGAGAGTGCCGCACTAATATGTTGTTGCATTGGCTTGTAAACATTTTAAATACTTGCTAAATGAATTTTAAATCATTTACACTATCAGGCTCTGACCCGTTTCTATTTCTCTTTCTCTCTTGTATATATATATATATATATATATATTACAGGTGCCCAGCCACATGGGCGTCTTACATAGGATCCTTTGGAAGAAACGCCCTGCAGCTTAGGTGGGAGTTTCAGGCCTCTTGTTTAGACGACTTCATTCATTTGACTCCACTCCTAGCATATTCATTTAGTGCGGCATGTGTTGCCCTTTCCATTATTCAGTTGTTTATTTGGACTTTATGATTCAGTTATTTCTAGTATTGCCACTTTGGGATTTATTACTGTCTGGATGTTTACTTTAAGTTTTAATGTTGGGATTTAGTTGTTGAATGTTTAAATTATTTGGATTATATGTTCCAGGATTATTGTGGTGTGATTCTTTAACATTGAATTGTTGTAAATAATTAAATCTTTGTTTTAAAATAAAATTTGAAAAGTAATGTTTAAAAATGGTTTTGACACTTAGCTTAATTAATTAGGGTGTTTAAATTGGAAAATTATTTTTACGACAGTGATGCTAAGAATGAACCAACTGTTCACCTTGATTTTAATTTAATAAAGGAGTGATCGCTCGGTATTTAATTAGGCGGGGTGTCACATTTAACACATTTTGGATTGTAATTATGGATTGAACTTTATTCGTGGTAATTTATTAGGAATGTGTTTTATTGGTAACATTTGGCATGAAAAATATGAGTGTCTATAGTAATCTTTTTGGGAGTATTTGGTTATGAAAAATTTATACGAAAATTTTTCCTTCGAAAAGAATGCTCAA
Organism: Sambucus nigra; assembly: GCA_949130495.1. NCBI lineage: Eukaryota > Viridiplantae > Streptophyta > Magnoliopsida > Dipsacales > Adoxaceae > Sambucus > Sambucus nigra. The sequence continues at coordinate 673,218,254 of OX422215.1, forward strand.
CTAACTAAAACATGAGATTTTGATTTTTTGATATTTTCTCTTACATTCCACCTAAAGAAAAACATTCCAAGGTAAATATTCATTGTTTTGGCATAAACGAACTCATTATTTTCCTTCTTTTTACTAAACTAAAAACTTCCCCATAAAATAGAAAATTTAACACGACAATTTTTTCATTGAAAAATTTGTATTGGTGTTTTTTTCCTATTATGTTTTCTTCTAAACACTGTAGAATTTATGATTTGTGGTTATTAGCTTAATGGACGGACTTACTTTCCTTTTCATTCCATCATTTTCAATTTAAAGTCAATTACAAAGAATTTGATTGGTAACATATTTCACATATAGTACAAAAGAATTCATATCCACTTTCTATGTGTTTGATTGTTCAAATTTATACGAATATATTTGTTTAGTTTTGTTAAATTACAACTTCACAATAAACTCTTGTATCAGTTTTCATGAAAACTAATTCTTTTGTATGGAGCTATTAAATTCTTCCATGTGAAAATTGTTCTTTTAAACTGTTTCCACCCACTCCAATTTAAAACACCCTTTGTCTAGAAGAAAATCAAGTGTGCACATACTTCTGGATAGTTATTTTTTTCCATTTTCATATGAGTTTAGTGTTCATGCATTTATTAAATCCATGATTATAATATATATGATTAATTAAGTTAAGAAATAATTAGCATTATTTGGCTATTAAGTACTAATTGCATTTACTATTAGTTTATATATGTTAATTGACAATATTGGTAATAATTTTAATATTTCATTATGCTTGTGCTTCACACAGGTCACCACTTGAATATGGATAATGAGAGATTTTACATATACATTTCTCTAGATACATATATCTATCATGATTGTTTCATGTATTTTTTCGGTACAATTAAAAGCTTTTGTAGTGTGGAATAAAAAATAAAAAATAAAGTTCAAGTTCCTACATGTAAATCTTTGTATGGATGATCATGCTGGTATCCCATTTATTATATTTTTATGAGAAAAATAAATTTGTCATGTACATTGTATATATTTTTAATGTCTAAACATGCTTCAAATTTTTTTGATAAAATATAAATGAATATTTAAGAATTTATGTTTAACAATTACAAGCACTTTTATGCTCGCCCTTACACCGCACGGGTAAGCAGTAGTAGCATACTAGATATTGATGTTAAAAGAAACAAAAATTATCTTTGGAGTAACAGGCACATTAGTTTGAAGGAAATCTATCCCCGACAAAAGTAGGCAATATTTATAGTTTTCGACTCTTTCTTGTTATCAACGAGGATGTTTGTAGGCTTGAGGTTCCTGTGGATAACTCCTTGTGAGTGGCAGTAAAAGATTCCACGGAGAATCTGCTTCAGAAATTCCATCAAAATATTGTTGAGATATTTCTTAGTGCAAGTAGAAATAAAAGATAAAACATGGTTATGATATAAAGATACATATTATATTGGCCTCCATTGATCATAAACAATGAATGCATTAGGGTGAGTGAGTCCATACCTGCAGAATTATCCCTAACCAAGGCTTTTCGGGAATGTGTTTAAAATACTTTTCTGGAGGGATTTGTATACTTTGGGGTTAGGAATATGTTTAAAATAGTTTCCATCCTAGCAATGCATGGGCAAGGTATATTTCTTGGGTACAAAATGCCTAAAATCAATCACGAGAACCCAATAATTTATGAAAGATCAAACATCCCCTTACTAATATACTAATTTGACAAAGAATTTTAGCAAGTAACTCTAACATACAATTTATAAATGGACAAACTCCTTGGCCATATAAAACTAATACTACTTTCTCCTAGTGTACGACTCATTTATGCAAGTTCAGCATACGAACCCCATTTATCACAAAATAAAAACCCCGTAGACAATATACCATAATAAAGGAACAGAAAAATAGTATAAATTGGAGAAAAATCACGAGTACTATCCCACTTGGACTACCACTACGTAAAAATAATTATAATGTGATAAAGGAAATGGGCACATGTTGAATGAAGAAGAAGAAGAAGAAGAAGAAGAAGAAGAAGAAGAAGAAGAAGAAGAAGAAGAAGAAGAAGATTTTTTATGCTTATTCAAATTATAACAAGGACGAGATGACCATTATATATATGCTGATGATTCCTTGGAATATCAACTTAGAGTTTATGGTGATAGAGGGAGAATGATAGATTTTGAGATAACCCGTAAAATTCAGAAATAGATTGATCAGGTCTAATACAAAAATCACGAGAATAAAAACAATGTTTGGTAACATACATTTATTGAACTAACACTTTGAACTATATAACCTATTAATAATAATTCTTCTATAAACTTCTGTATATTGATTGAACTACCAATTTGAAACAAAACTCGATATATTAATTCTAAACAACGTATCAAATATTTTTTAGTCCAATGATTTTTTTTCTTAGACCTAATCAATCAATTTATGAATTTTATGGAGTATCACACCATCACAACTATTTATAGGCATCCCACTTACTCAATTGGAAGTGAAGGCAAAAATACATCATTGGTTAAGATTATAAATCCAGAAGGTTCCCATCACTTTATAGGAATATTCTAGGAGAAAACATACTTCCTCACAGTTCTATAATATTCTATGCACAACAATTATACTATAAATTATTCTAACAAATACTAGAATACTCCATAAATTATTACTTTAAATTACTTAATTATATTTTAGTGTCATTTTGGATATATGTCTAGATTAGGCTTTTCTATATATAAGAAATTTTTTATCTCATTTGTAATCATTAAATTATTAATGATATTTTATAGTTATTTTGTGCTCACATCAAGCTCATAGATAATGCATGTGGTAACCTCTTGAAGGCACAGTACTGCTAAGAATTATTATATTGAGGCTTTGACCTCAATAGTTTTTGCTTTCGTGTGTGCATTTCCTATTTATGTAAATTTTAATCACAACTGATATTGAAAACTTCTTTTACTACTTTATTGCCTATTCACTTGGGTATTAATCTTGTTTTGGTGTATGATTCCATAATCATTATTTATGTGTATAAGTCATGTCATATCAACACAAATTTCTCTCTTACTGGGGTAGAGTGCAACATCTTCAATTATTAATTTTTTTTTGGTAGCATACCGTGAGGTGTCTGGGCCAGCTTACGCGCACCTCGACCATTGCCCATTCGCGGTTCGTGGCTTTCGCTGGACAAGAATTATTTTAACAGTGCCAGGGATTGAACTAGGGACCAAACCAATTCAACCCCCAAGACTATCCCAGTGGAAGCCTTACACCACTGGGTATTAATTGTGTTTGTGAATTAATACGTGAAATGAATCATCGACCATTGCTTGGTTCATACATGGACCGAGATGAAGCAAAATCTACCAATGACCAACTCATATCACTCTTACTAGATTAACTTAAATGATAGGGTGTAATTCTTATGGCAAGGTTTTGGCGGACGGATCATATTCCTTCCATTGCTAAAAATGACTCTATTTTACTATTTATGTTGTTTAAGTGGCGAACGGATTTTGTAACTAATGGGGGCTAGCTGAGAGATTTATTGGATTTAAATTAAGTGACGGTATTGATTAGTAAATAAGAGAGACATTCAATTAGCTTCCTAATTTCATTCTATTTCACAAGTTACTCAACAAAATAGAGAAAATAAGATATATAAATCAAAAACTACCTTACGATATTAGGGTGACGTAAATCAAAGAGGATACAAGCCTTTGCTATATACAAAAAATGTATCTCTCATCCTACTTCCAATGCAATCTTCTTGAGGGCGACTTTACCACCAATCATCAGATCAGTGGCCATATCAATCGTATCATAACTACAGGATCCAATCTCCATGACAACCTCATACTGTAATATGAAAATCTATGAAAAAATTCAATATAACCTGGGAAAATTCAATCAGTCTATCAATAATAATCAGTATAGACATAGAATACAGAACTAATCCTAGTCCATTGTATATATCATGAAAAGGGTGAGAGAATCAATCAAGATCACTCGTATGCATATATATAGTCTCTGTAGGTGTGTGCGTCTTATATTATATCAAGAATCAAAAATTAATTATGAAGAGAATACTCTGATTTTGAATTTGAGACTAATTATATGTGCTAATTCATCGAGGATCCAATTTATCGTCGATTTGTATAGGAAGAATTAGGGGTAAACAATATATTGTTTTTGTCTAAGTGCGTTATGAATGACGAACATAAAGGGTTATGAGGGGGGTACTTAATTAATAATTCCCTATTCAGATAATAACCCCCTCCAAAATCAAAAATTAGACATCACTCTTTATATTAATTTCTAAAAACAGACATAAAATCTAGAGATTCACGTACTATCAACTTCTACAAACTATGTCTAATTTCTCATCTTCGACCACTTTAACTCTAAATACGACATTAACACAAATAATTAAGTAAATAAAGGCAGCTTATACATCCACTTTCATGATGGATCAAGTGGCTAAGCAAGGATTTCAACCAAACTTTGTGTATCTAGATATCATATCCAACTTTTGTTAAAAATGTCTTTACACCTCTTAACGCTCATACTAGATAAGTCCAAATCTAAGGTTATAAACATCAATATACATGAAGATGCAAAGGTAACTCGCGTACTAGTTAAGTCCATAGTAATGTTTAGTGCATCCTAAGTATCGAACCCAAGACTAAAAGAACTAAACACCATAAACTTACCACTTGGCCACTTATCCCAAATCATTTATTTCATTCAAAATAAATATATATACTCTATACCGAACAGATGAAAATCGATGAGGCTATCATCGGACCAAATTCTATGACTTTATTTGTTGGTTTGTTACATGAACGAACATGATCGTTCAACCCAAAACATTAGTTAATGGCCTTAAACTCTTCCTTCATCATGGTATTTATTTCTCTTACATTGGTCCATAATTTATTAAACAAAATCAGAAATTGATGCATCCCAGGTACTCTATAACTCACATCCATCGGCAAGGTAGCACAAATGCTTTAGTTTTTCATAGGTAGTCTATAGAAGGTGAGGATTTATTTTTGCAATGAAGTTGCATGCTTTCTTGTTTAGATCACCTTTACTCTATGTAATTTTAGTTTATGAGGTAACCATGTCCTCCTTTTTGTATCTAAGGCAAAGGTATGTATCCTCCATATGTCTAGTGGAATTTATTTATTAATGAACTAATTGAACGAGCCTCTAGTCTACTGGAGCTAAGAGCTAGCTACAGTGAACATACATAGGATATATAAATACACACACACACACACACACACACACACACACACACACACACACACATATATATATATATATATGGAGAGAGAGAGAGAGAAGAAGGCTCTCCTACATCACAATCTATACATTACACCATACATCATGCCTAGTTCTAGACACTAAGAAACCTTTTTTTTTTAATTTTTTTTCCTATTAAAATTAACCTTGAAATCAATATATGTTTACAAAACTATATCAAAATACGTTTTCTATCAATTTTAAAAAAATCACAATTTTTTGTTGGCACAAACCCTTATAAATAAAGTATTTCCAGTAGTTGTTTGTTGGATTTTTAAAAAAGAGAAAGAAATTGTATTTTGACCTATTTTTTTCACATGTGTTGATTGGATGGTTAACTCCATTGGTAAAAAAATTAAGATCTAGAACTAAGTGTGCTGTATTGGTGATGTGGAAGCATGATGTATATGAGTCTCTCTTTCTCTCTCTCTCTCTCTCTCTCTCTCTCTCTCTATATATATATATATATATATATATATATATATATATATATATATATATATATATATATAAATGGTCTACTTGTGTGTAACACCCCAAGACTTTGGGACTGAGAAATTTAACTTTGGGAGAAATAAAATTTAATTAAATTGGAGAATTTTAAAATTTGGAAATTGAAGTCCAAAAATAGAGGACGTTTTAAAGTATTCCGGATTATGATTCCGAGTGCGCCATCGATTCCGAAAGGGTCGAGATAGTCGAAATGACTGCCATTGGGTTTATTTCGATTCCGGAACATTTTTAAGTATGTTTGACTCGAATTGGAGTAAACGAGTCATTTGAAGTGTGTATTAACATTTAAAACTGGGACTTATATTTTAAGGGATTAAGAGGCGTGCGGGTCAAGCCTTCTCATTTGAGAGAAAGAGAGAAATGCCCTAGAGGGAGAAAATAAGAGAGAAGAAGAAGAAAGGAAGAGAGATAGGAGAAAAAGCTTGGGAACTTCTGCCAAAACGCAATCCCAGGGCAGATCCAACCTCTACAAATTCGAGGCGAGTGTTTAATCTTGCTAAATACTTCATTTGTTTATTTCATTTCATAATTTGTGGATAAAAGAAATGGATTCTGGGTATTAATATCAAAACCCAGATTTGGGTACTAAAATGGAAAATTGATGTTTATACATGGGTTTGATGATATATAAATTGTTTGGATGAGATGTAGGATAAGTAATAATGTTAAGAATATGATTGAGTTAAAGATTGGGGGATAGATGAGATTTTTGGGTTTTTGGAGAATTTAGGGTTTGTTCAAAACTGGAAATCAGCCAAGGTAACTGGTATGGCCGGTCGATTGCGGTCTAGGGACCGGTCGATCACTCCTTAAGGGAAAAGCCTACTGCTTTCTTTCGAAGGCAAAACAATTTGGACCCATGGTCCACCATCAGTCTGGGGTCGGTCGACCGATCCCCTATTTTTAGCCCAAGAATGGGAAATTCTTTTACCCCTTTTCTTTTGGGGCTTTATTCTTAGGGGCTTTCTTAATGGTCTTATTATGGAGGGTTATGATATTAGATTAAGGGAATAGGTCCTTAGGTCGAATGGCGTCATGCGGTCCTATGATAAATTGATTTAGGAGGATGGGATGCCTCTTTTAGTAATGACATGAATATGGAAATGAAGTGATTGGCGGATTATTCGATTATGATCGAGGTGGGTTATTCTGAAATGGTTATAAATGGTATAGAGATAGTCCCTTTTTTCTTACGTGGGTATTAATAATGGATACTCCGAGGTATAGTGGGGGGATCACAGTGAGGATGGGAGCCCTAGCTTGAGGTCATAAGTGAGTTTAGATATAATTTTAGGTTTCAGACTCTTTGGGAGAGTGGTGAGGGTATCGTGTGACTTTGTAGGTCGATAATTGTGCCGAATCCTTATAGCGATAGGATTCTATTTAATATATGGTTTGGGACCAAGGAGAGGTAGAGGTATCGCATCCTTAGTAAGGTTTAACTTATGGAATAAATTATAATGTAACGAGATTAAGGGTTCATAAGAGAAATTGAACCGTAGACGAAATTTTGATGATAATGTGACTGGGCTATCAACTAGATTAGGGGTGTGGTAAATCTAGTCAGGATAGTTGTCATATTTATCCGTGTGCGATTAACTCTAGGGTGTCCCAATATATCTGATGAGATCATAAAAATAAATGTTGTTTTAAGCTTGAGGCCTATCAATTGTATGCATAACAATTGGGATTCCAATACTTGAAATAAATTTGAGTTAAGCTTGAGGCTTGTAGACTATCAGTTATGTGCATACCAATAAACGAAATTAGTACTAGAGATATTGATGTACTTTCGTATATAGATGCAATATGTAGTGATTATTACCTACACTGAACTTTGGGTGATAACCTTAATGTGGGAAATATATCTATGTTGGACGATTATTTATATCATAGGAGAAATGAATGAATATGCCTCAAGTGAAGGATCATATTCACATATCGAGGTAAGTTAATGAGTTTGGGATAACGGCTAGTATATTGAGGATTTTCAATACTTATGGCCGAGATTATAAATCGTATACATATGAACGAGAGATAATTTGTATATATATATTTGGATATGTGAATATATATCTGTAGAGATATAAATAAAACTGTATACTCATATTATGAATATCTAAACCGTATGTGATGGTTTAATTATATGATGGGATCTTATGTATGTATATATATCTCTATGTGATGATATGTACGCATTTAGATTGGCTGCTTTCCACGGGCTTTCCTTTGGTATAGGGTTGGAATAGCCGAATTATATATATTTTCTCTAGTGCGATCCAGGGAGGTTGGGAGATGTGGGAGAATCCCCTCGCTCGAGGAGCAGGGTGAGTATAGTCCCCAGGTCATTATCGTCCCGAGTTCGAGTGCGATTTATTTGATTTCCCACTCACAGGGGGAACATTACCGCCACCACCGTTGTGTATATGTTTACCAAGACCATGGTAATAGGTGCGCGCTTATGGGTGTCCTTATGGGTGGGTTGTCCTTATGGGTGGGTTTACTTAATTAAGATTTCCAGGACCCGAATAGGTGCGCGCTTTTAGATGAGAGGTGAGATGGGGGTTTTATGAGAGTGCGACTCCACTTTAATTATGAAATAACGTTTTTCTATTTATTATGCATGGTTAACACACTTGCTAAACATTTTTACACCTCGGGCTCCAACCCGTTTATATTTCTCATTTCATATATATATATATATATATATATATATATATATATATATATATATATATATATATACTATTACACCGCATGGATGCCGAAGGCCCTTCCATCCAGTGTCTTGGGAGTCATAACAGGTGCGGGCTGTTGTGGGATTTAGATTGTAGTCTCTTCCTATCTATTTGTACATCTAGATAGGACTCATGTTGTATATCGGGTTTATACCCACGAGTCATTTGTAGTTGTTTATACTTTTTTATTCTGATTTATTGTATTGTCTGTGACCCGACAGCTTATTCGGGTTTACTTCTTTACTGTGTACTCGTTCCATTTTAATTTGAGCATTCGCTTTTATCTTGGTACTCGAGTGTACTTTACTGTTTCTATTATTTCTATATTGTTGGTTTGTTGTTTGTTGCACATTTTTTTTGGCATCTTGCTTATGTGATTTCGGGTAGTTAGCCTTATATTATTTAGTATTGTCAATTGATCTACTGAGCCATCTGAGATACCTGATTTAATGCAGTATAGGGCTGGCCACCCATTATTATTTTAAGCGGGTTGAAACAGATGGTATCACAACATCATATTCTAGAGTCTTTAGGATTAGTGCGAGTTTTTTGCGTTCTTCCATTAGCGTTCTTGATATAGAGCCCTACTATTGGGGTTATTGTGTTCACTACATTTATCTTCTTCTGTGAAGTGTATTCACTTTATTGGCATTTTGATAACAATTTCTCTTGTTTCAGACGTCGCTTAGATTATGTCGTCTAGGAAAGGACAAGATTAGAGATGTAATACCCAAAACATATTTTGGGTACGCTTTGATTGGAGGTATTTGTTTTCCTCGATTCAGGCAGAGATAAGAAAGAGAACTCTAGCAGTGATTCAAGGTGATCGATCGGTGGTTGAGTACAAAGGGGAAAATTACTCGAATGGTAGATCTTGGACTTAATAAGGTAAGTTATGAGGAGAGGCGTGTAGTGAAGTCCTTGGGAGGTTTAGATTGAGAAACCCGTCAACCTTTGTTAGGAACACTGGTGATGCTGACTTTTACCAGTGGAAGTTAGGGGGCATTGTCCTATTGTTAGGAGTATCGTCTTTATTTAAAAAGAGAGTAAGAAATTTGGAGACTTAGGTTCGTTGAGTGGAACAGAAGGAGTTATCAGGGGTCACAATCACGTTTTGTCCTATAAAATGGTTAGGGAGGATTTTCTGGAAGATGTCTCATTGAGAAGAATTAGGTTTTGGGAAGAAAGATTGTCCTGGGAGAAGTAGAGGACTTTGAACAAGAATTCAAGGATGAAGTAAAGTAATTAGATTATGGAAGTATAAGGTAGAATACCTTTCTTCGGATTTAAGTCACACTTTATGCGATATCGGGAGTGTCACATGTAAGGTTTAATGAGCGGTTAGCCGCTACACCCCTAGGGTGTATAGAATTTCCCTAGGGAAGGAGTGAGTAAGTATGGCCTTTGTATGGCATCTTTTGAGATAATAGACTATCTCGTAAGGAGACAGTAGAAAGTTATGCTATTAATTTTCAGAAGTCCATATTGTTCAGGTTATTGTTGTATAGATAGGCTAGAGCTGGTAATTGTAGTGTTCCAATGAAGGAAAGACTTACTTGTGGACAAGCTTTAATGTGATGTGAAGGATTTGAAGAATTGAGGAGTTTCAGAGTTTAAGAGAGTCGTTGTTGAGCGGAGAATTTAGCTCATGGTTGCTCTAGTTATGAGATAGTTAATTGGTTAGAGTATTGTATTTGTTAGGGCCTTGTGTATTGAACATGAAAAAGCGTTACTAAAGCCGTTTATTGAAAATAAACTATTTAAGTAACTCCGAGTTGTTTTTTGAAGAAACTCTTTTCTTAAATCAAAAGGTTTGAACACAAGATGTGTTTAACAAATCAGTATGTACGAGATCTATTCAAGATTTATGCAACAAGTTTAAAAGAAAATTTAAACAATTTTTTATACATAGCACAACCAAGAATGAGGTGAGAAAATGTAGAAAGATTATGTTCACAATTTTTTACGTGGTAAAACCTCACCAATTGAGGAAACATCCACGACTCCCTCTACGGAGTAAAAAGAAAAATCCACTAAAACAAATTTATGAGTTACAAGCTATTTAACTAACATGCGAACAACTCAAACCTATATAAGTTTAGGAATGTACCCTCTGGCATCCTTAAAACTTTTCTGCAGTTCTGATTGTAGATGTAGTTCTCTCATTTTGTAAACTCCTTATTTGTTCCAGCACTTTACGTCGACTTATGTTCACAAGATCTTATTACCAACACTTTTCGTGTTTTAGGGTGAAAGTGTTTGTGGAAGTGCTCTCTAACACATGCATGCACACACGCACACTTATTAAGTACAAACAGTCCTAACAAATTACAGTTACACTATATGCTGTGCTCTTTTGTTTTCTTTCTTTCTTACAAAACTTTGAACCTTTTTGACCTTTTAATATATCCCAGAATCCACGGATATCTTGCTTCGAAATCAGTCAAGATCTTAATCAATCTCAGTTTTGAAAAGATTTTCGAGATTGAAAACCTCCAAGTGAGATACCAAACTAGGTTAAGGTTTAGTTTTACAAGAACAAGAAACAGAACGCATTTATTGTTGATCTCAAAGTAAGAAAACGTTTTTGGTAAAATAATCAACAATATATTTCTCAAGATGAGAAATAAAACAAAACTAAGTGTAATGTAACATGAAAAACTCCAGATCTGAGATTTCTATGGATTCAGAAACTAGATCTGAGTAGAAGTCTAAGTTGGAAACAAGATCTCAAGAACACAAGGTTACAGCAACCAAAATAACTCAACTTAAACTCTCAAACACTCAAGAAACACTCAGGATGGTGTTTTTGGTTATGGTGTTTGGATTAGGGTTTGAAGAGGATTTGGACGAAGTTAGGGTTTCTAACTTTTTTCTCTCTCTGGTTTCTCTATTCTCTCACTTCTCTCTCTTCTCTCTCTAAACTCAGAAGAATGCAAAAAAGGCAAAAGTCTTTGAAGTCTGAGGGAAGGCCTCTTTTTATAGTGGGAGGATAAGGTTCGAGATATCTGATCAAAACCAAGGGTCAGGATTAAGTCAAATCAAATTGACTTGAATCTAAGGGCTCACACAAGGCGGTGGTTAAATGAGCGCTGATTGGCTTAAAAGGTTACACTGGCATTCTCCAAGGCGAGATGCAGACCATTGATAAGGAATGATCCAAGGGCTGATAACACACGCGAGTATTGTCTCAGTAAAGAAACACACTTGCAACCACTCAGAGGGCAACAGATGTTGGCTAATGAAGGGATGTAAAATGCGCGTCCAAACTAATTACAAAGAAAACCCTTAAGTCTCTGCCTCTTTTGGATTCTACCCAAAGTAACATTAGGCCATAAATCACAGCAATTAATATTTGGAGATTGACCCCAAAAACTTCTAAATCAAGTTTTAATTATTAAAACATTATTTTCAAAATGTTTAAAAAATCCCAAAAAATTATTAAAAATCAAACTTAGGGATTTAAACACACTCAACACATTTTCACACATAATAATGCAATATGACATGTATGAAATAAATTATAAGTGTGTGAGTGTTGGCAATAGTCTCTTGATAATTACAAGATGGAGAGATGAAGAAGCAAGCCATTCTCTGAGGCTCTTTGGTTTCTAGGTTGGACTCAATTTTGTCACAATTGCCAAACTAGATGAGCACTTATACAGTATAGACTCAAGTGAGTCAAAGGTATAAGGGCTTCAATCTCCCCCTTTGGAAATATGAGACAAAATCTCCTTTGAGTCAACTAGGACTCCTAAGGCACCAAAAAATAAAGAAAAACTTAGTCCTATCAAAATTCTATGTACCCAAGTCCTAGAAATCAAAAAGTACATAACTCAACTATTTTAAATTTAACATCCTATTAAAACAGTTGAGAATGACTGTACAAAAAGAATACCTGCAAAGAATTACTAAGATCAAGCATTTGAGTATATGCATAGACTCAAATTTCTCCCCCATTTTGTCTCAAATTAGCCTTTAGACCGTTAACTAAGAGGACATTTTTAAGAAAAGAAGTCCTTCTTCTTTGAGAGTTCCTTTTCCTATGATTTGAGATGAAACTCCATCACCAAAAACAACTTTACCACCAGCAAATCTGGTTTTGTTTAAAAGTTTAGATTCATCTCCAGTCATGTGCTTAGAACATCCAGAGTCTAAATACCAACCAAATGATGTGTGTTCATCTTTTAAAGCAGTAATAACAATATTAAACTTCATCTGAGGTAATAGATCATCTTTTCTAACCCAAATTGCTCTAGTTTTCATCTTGCGCTTATTAGCTCTTAATTGATAAAATTTGCGAGCATCAAATTTTTGCTGAAAAATATTTTGCGCATGATTTTGAATTTTGTGAAAGGCTTGAGCATTTGGTTTAGGAAAGTGCTTAGGATTCCTTCTAGTAAATGTTCTTTTAGGTTTGGTCTTTCTCTTTCTATAGTTAGAGTTTTTATCTGGCTGTCTAGGAAGTATATAATTGTTACGACTCCTCCTAGAATAGTTAAAGTTCTGGTAGGCATGAGGTTTATAGATAGGTTTAATCAGTCTCCTAGCATAGCAACCGTCGAAAGAGTGTATGTATATGTCACAGTAAGAGCAATAAAGATTGCTCAGGATGGGGGTCTCCTTAGCAAAGTTTCTAAACAAAGGTTTTGAAAAGTTTTGAGTCTGAACTTTATTCCTAGGTAGCACAGGTTCAAATGTAAGTTCACTCTTTCTGATAAGGGGGTAGACGTATTTAGCCTTAGGTGAACGTTCAAGCTTAGAGCAACTTGATTCCCCAATGTTAGTACTTTGATGTTTTAAATCAAACTTAGTTTTTAATGAATGAAAGTCTGGGCATGTTTCAATAGGTCTTTTGCCTCCTGACAGAAATTTGATAGGTTCAAAAGATTTTGTTTGTGTCTTCAAATTGGGGCAAAACCCTATACCAGTTCCATCATCAGAATTGGTTTTAGATTCAGCAACAAATTCTTCAAAACACTTAGAATTATTTTCAAATTTGGTAAATTTTTTTAAAACAGTTGTTGTCTTTTCTTTGGTTTCTTCCAATTCTAACAATGTCCCTTTGTACTTTTTCTCCAGAATTTCATTAGTTTCAGTCAAATTTTTCAGTTTTTCATCAAAAACTCTAATTTCATTTTCATGAGTTAAGCATTGGGTAGTATACTCTTCAGCATTCAGTTTGACCATCAGGCTTAGATCTTCTATCTTTTTGGTAAGATCTTTCACAATTTTTTCTAGTCTAGCGCTTTTCTTGAGAGTCTTAGTGTAAAGTGTGTGAATGACTGGGAGGTCTTCATTGTCCGAGTCACTAAGTGTAGTGTGTGAAGTGACCCCTAAAGCTTCATTCTTAGAACTCACACACCCATTGACATCGTCATTTTCGTGTTCCCGTTTACTCACACACCCCAAGGTAGAACATGCAACATTTTCAGTAATCAAAGCATCTAAACCAGTAATAACCACATTCGGAGTATCATTCATAGAACTAATTGGTTCATCCTCATTAACAAACATAGGCATGTCATCATTATAAATAATCTTTGCAAAGAAAGACATACAAGGATCAAAAACCTCTGAGGACTCAGGTTCCTCATTTTCAGAGTCACTTGAATCATCCCAAGTTTTGCAAATATTAGCCCTATTATGTTTGTTTTGAGTGTTCAAGTTAACTCTATAGTCCTGAGCAATGTGTCCCAGTTTACCACATCTATAGCATTCAGTCTTCTTAAGGTCTCTATTAGGTCTGACATGAGAGTCCTTATGATTTTTGTCATGGTTTTTCTCATGAGGCCTGTGACTTGAGGGAGTTGGATAATTTGATTTTCCTTGTTTATTTGCCACTTTGTTTCTAAACTTAATTATTTTCTTGAATTATTTTGACATTAAGGCAATCTGATTGTCCAAACTCTCTATATCGCAATCCTCATCAGATTCATCATTGGAAGTTTTAAACTCAGGCTTAATCAATTTAGAAGAAATGCTTAGATTGGAACTAGTCTATTTCCTATGGGATTGAGTCAACTGTTTCTTAAATTCCAGTTCCATTTCAAAAGTTCTTAATTTACTACTGAGTAGTTCAGGAGTGAGATTTATATCACACATTTCCTCAATAGCATATCTTCTGTTATCAAACTGCTGTGGTAATGATCTCAAAATTTTAGATACAATTTCTTGTCTATCATAGGTTATCCCATTAGCATGCAGTTTGGTCACGATATCAGTCAGGTTCATGTAGAAGTCATCAAATGATTCAGTCTCAGACATAATTAAGGAATTATACTGCTGGATAAGCATTTGGGTTTTCGCAGCCTTAACTCTAGTGTCTCCTTCATGAGCAGTAACCAAAGTGTCCCAAGCTTCCTTAGAAGTGGTACAGGATGAGATTCTTTTAAACTCATGTTCATTTATGGACATAAATATTGCATTCTTTCCTTTGTTATTATTTCGAGAAACTTGTTTCTCTTCTTGAGTGAACTCACTTAAAGATTTCTTAACCCTCTCATTACTTCCTTCGTTGGCTGGTTTAGTAGGAAAAGTATAACCATTTTCAACAATATCCTAGACATCATCTCCCAGAGTTCCTTGAATGAAAGAAATCATCCTTACTTTCCAGTAAGAAAAATTGGTTCCATCAAAGATTGGAGGTCTGGTCAAGTTACTAAATCTTTCATTTTTCTCGTCCATATTTGATTTTCAGAAAACAATTTCAGAAACACGGTATCTTTTAAAAGCAGTTTAACCAAGCTCTGATACCAATTGAAAAAGTGTTACTAAAGCCGTCTATTGAAAATAAACTATTTAAGTAACTCCGAGTTGTTTTTTTAAGAAACTCTTTTCTTAAATCAAAAAGTTTGAGCACAAGATGTGTTTAACAAATCAGTATTTACGAGATCTATTTACTTATCAAAAAAAAAGTATGTACGAGATCTATTCAAGATTTAGGCAACAAGTTTAAAAGAAAATTTAAGCAATTTTTTATACACAACACAACCAAGAATGAGGTGAGAAAATGTTGAAAGATTTTGTTCACAATTTTTTACGTGGTAAAACCTCACCAATTGAGGAAACATCCACGACTCCCTCTACGGAGTAAAAAGAAAAATCCATTAAAACAAATTTATGAGTTACAAGCTATTTAACTAACATGCAAACAACTCAGACCTATATAAGTATAGGAATGTACAATCTGGCGTCCTTATAACTTTTCTGCAGTTCTGATTGTAGATGTAGTTCTCTTAGTTTGTAAACTCCTTATGTTCACAAGATCTTATTACCAACACTTTTTCGTGTTGTAGGGTGAAAGTGTTTGTGGAAGTGCTCTCTAACACAAGCACGCACACACGCACACTTATTAAGTACAAACAGTCCTAACAAATTACAGTTACACTATATGCTGTGCTCTTTTCTTTTCTTTCTTTCTTACAAAACTTTGAACCATTTTGACCTTTTAATCTATCCCAGAATCCACGGATATCTTGCTTCGAAATCAGTCAATATCTTAATCAATCTCAGTTTTGAAAAGATTTTCGTGATTGAAAACCTCCAAGTGAGATTCCAAACTAGGTCAAGGTTTAGTTTTACAAGAACAAGAAACAGAAAGCATTTATTGTTGATCTCAAAGTAAGAAAACGTTTTTGGTAAAATAATCAACAATATATTTCTCAAGATGAGAAATAAAATGAAACTAAGTGTAATGTAACATGAAAAACTCCAGATCTGAGATTTCTATGGAATCAGAAACTAGATCTGAGTGGAAGTCTAGGTTGGAAACAAGATCTCAAGAACACAAGGTTACAACAACCAAAATAACTCAACTTAAACTCTCAAACACTCAAGAAACACTCAGGATTGTGTTTTTGGTTATGGTGTTTTGGTTAGGGTTTGAAGAGGATTTGGATGAAGTTAGGGTTTCTAACTTTTTTCTCTCTCTGGTTTCTCTCTTCTCTCACTTCTCTCTCTAAACTCAGAAGAATGCAAAAATGGCAAAAGTCTTCGAAGTCTGAGGGAAGGCCTCTTTTTATAGTGGGAGGAGAAGGTTCGAGATATCTAATCAAAACCAAGGGTCGGGATTAAGTCAACTCAAATTGACTTGAATCTAAGGGCTTACACGAGGCGATGGTTAAACGAGCGCTGATTGGCTTAAAAGGTTACACTGGGATTCTCCAAGGCGACATGCAGACCATTGATAAGGAATGATCCAAGGGCTGATAACACACGCGAGTATTGTCTTAGTAAAGAAACACACTTGCAACCAATCAAAGGGCAACGAATTTTGGCTAATGAATGGATGTAAAACGCGCATCCAAACTAATTACAAAGAAAACCCTTAAGTCTCTGCTGCTTTTGGATTCTACCCAAAGTAAGATTAGGCCTTAAATCACAACAATTAATATTTGGAGATTGACCCCAAAAACTTCTAAATCAAGTTTTAATTATTAAAACATTGTTTTCAAAATGTTTAAAAATCCCAAAAAATTATTAAAAATCAAACTTAGGGATTTAAACACACTCAACACATTTTCACACATAATAATGCAATATGACATGTATGAAATGAATTCTAAGTGTGTGAGTGTTGGCAATAGTCTCTTGATCATTACAAGATGGAGAGATGAAGAAGCAAGCCATTCTCTGAGGCTCTTTGGTTTCTAGGTTGGACTCACTTTTGTCATAATTTCCAAACTAGATGAGCACTTATACAGTATAGACTCAAGTGAGTAAAAGGTATAAGGGCTTCAGAACATAAGGTATTTGATTGGCGTGTCGAAAGATATGGAATTGTTTTATAGTATGTTGTTATATGGGCCTTCGGGCAATATTTATGATTTGAAAATATTTTACAAAACCTTAACCTTAGCTCAACTGATCTCAATCCCCGACATAGTTACACAGTAGTGTATTGGGAGGGTTCCTTGTTTGTATTTCGCTTGCGAGACCTCCCCCACATGAAGGTAGCTTATGTGAGGAATTGAGAAGAGTTCAACCATTGGGAATTTCAAGCTTTTATATATTTAATATGTTGTTATAGATTATATAGTTGAGAGTTATATTACGATTTGAGGCTAGTGGAGCCGAGTTATTGTTGTACGAGTTGAGCTCGGGTACGGGGTGTATGGGCGCCTTGTGTAGCTAGATTAAATTTTAAAAGTCTGTATTGTTCGATGTGAGAACTGGAAAGGATCGGTATAGTGATCTTGAGGGTACATGTAAGGACTAGATGAGATTTAAGTCCTAGGCATATCTCAAATTTTGCGGGCAAAATTCTTGTAAGGGGGGGAGAGTGTAACACCCCAAACCTTTGGGACCGAGAAATTTAACTTTGGGAGAAATAAAATTTAATAAAATTGGAGAATTTTAAAAATTGGAAATTGAAGTGCAAAAATAGAGGACGTTTTAAAGTATTCCGAATTATGATTCTTTGTGTTCCATCGATCCCGGAAGGGTCGAGATAGTCGAAATGATTGTCATTGGGTTTTATTTCGATTCCGAAATATTTTTAAGTATCTTTGACTCAAATTGGAGTAAACGAGTCATTTAAAGTGTGTATTAACATTTAAAATTGGGACTTATGTTTGAAGGGATTAAGAGGCTTACGGATCAAGCCTTCTCATTTTTTAGAAAGAGAGAAATGCCCTAGAGGGAGAAAATAAGAGAGAAGAAGAAGAAAGGAATAGAGAGAGGAGAAAAAATTTGGGAACTCCGGCAAAAATGCGATCCCGGGGATGATTCAAACTCTACAAATTCGAGGCAAGTGTTTAATGTTGCTAAATATTTCATTTGCGTATTTCATTTCATAATTTGTGGATAAAACAAATGGATTTTGAGTATTAATATCAAAACCTTGATTTGGGTACTGAAATGGAAAATTGATGTTTAAACATGGGTTTGATGATACATAAATTGTTTGGATGAGATATAGGATATGTAGTAATGTTAAGAATATGATTGAGTTAAAGATTGGGGGCTAGGTGAGGATTTTTGGGTGTTTGGAGAATTTAGGGGTTTGTTCAAAATTGAAAATCAGCCAAGGTAACTGGTATGGACGGTCGACCGCGGTCTGGGGACCGGTTGACTGCACCTTAAGGGAAAAGCCTACTGCTTTCTTTTGAAGGAAAAAAAATTTGGACCTGCGGTCGACCGGGGGTTCGGGACCGGTCGATCGGTCCCCTATTTTTAGCCCAAGAATGGGAAATTCTTTTATGCCATTTCTTTTGGGGTTTTATTCTTAGGGGCTTTCTTAATGGGATTATTATGGAGGGTTATGATATTAGATTA
This sequence comes from Sambucus nigra, assembly GCA_949130495.1. Lineage (NCBI taxonomy): Eukaryota > Viridiplantae > Streptophyta > Magnoliopsida > Dipsacales > Adoxaceae > Sambucus > Sambucus nigra. Next base: position 673,237,117 of record OX422215.1, read on the forward strand.
AGGGAATAGGGCCCTAGGTCAAATGGGGGCTTGCGGGCCTATGATAAATTGATTGAGGAGGATGGGATGCCTCTTTTAGTAATGACATGAATATGGAACTGAAGTGATTGGCGGATTATTTGATTATGATCAAGGTGGGTTATTCTGAAATGGTTATAAATGGTATAGAGATGGTCCCTTTTTTCCTACGTGCGTATTAATAATGGATACTCCGAGGTATAGTGGGAGATGTCAGTCAGGACGGGAGCCCTAGATTGAGGTCATAAGTGAGTTTAGATATAATTTTAGGTTTAGGACTCTTTGGGAGAGTGCTAAGGGTATCGTGTGACTTTGTACGTCGATAATTGTGCCGAATCCTTATAGCGATAGGATTCTATTTAATATATGGTTTGGGACCAAGGTGAGGTAGAGGTCTCACATCCTTAGTAAGGTTCAACTTATGGAATAAATTATAATGTAATGAGATTAAGGGTTCATAAGAGAAATTGAACCGTAGACGGAATTTTGAGGACAATGTGATTAGGGTATCAACTAGATTAGGGGTGTGGTAAATCCAGTCAGGTTAGTTGTCATATTTATCCGTGTGCGATTAACTCTAAGGTGTCCCAATATATCTGATGATATCATAAAAATAAATGTAGTGTTAAGCTTGAGGCCTATCCATTGTATGCGTAACAATTGGGATTCCAATACTTGAAATGAATTTGAGTTTAGCTTGAGGCTTGTAGACTATCCGTTATGTGCATATCAATAGTCGAAATTAGTACTAGAGATATTAATGTACTTTCGTATATAAATGCAATATGTAGTGATTATTACCTACACTGAACTTTGGGTGATAACCTTATTGTTGGAGATATATCTATGTTGGAAGATTATTTATATCATAGGAGAAATGAATGAATATGCCTCAAGTGAAGGATCATATTCAGATATCGAGGTAAGTTAATGAGTTTGGGATGACGTCTAGTATATTGAGGATTTAGTACACTTATGGCCGAGATTATAAATCTTATACGTATGAACAAGAGATAAATTGTATATATATATATATATATATATGTAGAGATATTAATAAAAGTGTATACTCATGTTATGAATATCTAAACCGTATGTGATGGTTTAATTATTTGATGGGATCTTATGTATGTATACATATCTATATGTGATGATATGTATGCATTTAGATTGGCTTCTTTCCATGGGCTTTCCTTTGGTATAGAGTTGGAACAGTCGAATTATATATATTTTCTCTAATGCAATCTAGGGAGGTTGCACGATGTGAGGGAATCCCCTGGCTCGAGGAGCAGGGTGAGTATAGTCCCAGGTCATTATCATCCCGTGTTTGAGTGCGATTTATCACTCGCAGGAGGAACATGACCGCCTCCACTGTTGTGTTTATGTTTACCAAAACCATTGAGTAAGTCTGGCATGGTACCGTGGTATGATGAGTAAACCCGGATTTTTGGATCGACACTATGAGAATGCATCTTCGAGTTATATCTCGTTGGTATGGTTTCTATGCATGTGTGCATGGTACATTACTAGTGTATGAGAACAATGTAATACAATCTCTAATGAAATAAAGATATAAAAATGAATATAGAATACACCTCAGTCCAGGAGATAGATCCGAATGTGTATTGAATACACCTCAGTTCGGGAGATAGATTCGAATGTGTATTATAAAGATGAAATAGAATAAACCTCAGTCCGGGAGATATTATCTAGATGCATATGGTAAGATGTATATAAGAATGAATATAATATGTATATTTGTATATTAGTATGTATTTATATTAGTTTTGTAATACGGGCCTAATGGATCTCTACCATTAACCCTGCTAAGTTGTAGTGTATCAGGGGGTTCCTTGTTTGGATTTCGCTTTGCGTGACGCCCCACGCACGAAACGCAGTGCAAGGTTGAGGGTAGAGAGAAGTTTTGTCCTTATTAAATTATGCATGTTATTTAGAGAATAAACTCTTAATTTGAAGATAAATGTTAATATGTGAAGTAATAAGATGGATAACTAATTAAGTTATAAATTGGAGTCAATAAGCCTAGTACGGTATATATGTGTATATACATTTTTAGCGTGATTAGATTGGGAAGGATTCTTAGTTTATATTAGGATGGTCAGTCTTGTGCATATAGGCTGCGCCTATGGTAAGTTAGGTTGTCCTTATGGGTGGGGTGACTTAATTAAGATTTCCAGGACGCGAATCGGATCCCGCTTTTAGATGAGAGGTGAGATGGGGGTTTCACAATAGTGCGACTCCACTTTAATTATGAAATAATGCATTTATATTTATTATGCATGGTTAACACACTTGCTAAACATTTTTACACCTCGAGCTCTGCCCCGTTTATATTTCTCTTTTTCTATATATATGTATGTATATACTATTACAGGTGTCCTACCACCTCGATGCCGGATGCCCTTCCATCCAGAGTCTTGGGAGCCGTAACAGGTGTGGTCTGTTGTGGGATTTAGATTGTAGTCGCTTCCTATCTCTTTGTACATCTAGATAGGACTCGTGTTGTATATCGGGTTTATAACCACGAGTCATTTGTAGTTATTTATACTTTTATATTCTGATTTATTATGTTGTCTGTGACCCGACAACTTATTCAGGTTTACTTCTTTATTGTGTACTCATTCCATTATAATTTGAGCATTTTCTTTTATCTTGGTACTCGTGTGTACTTTACTGTTTCTATTAGTTCTATATTGTTGGTTTGTTGTTTATTGCACATTTTTTTTTTGGCATCTCGCTTATGTGATTTTGAGTGGTTAGCCTTATATTATTTAGTATTGTCAGTTGATGTTAAGACCGACCCATCTGAGATACCTGATTTAATGTAGTATAGGGCTGGCCACCCGTTATTATTTTTAGCGGGTTGAAAGAGATGTTATCAGAGCATCAGGTTATAGAGTCTTTAGGATCTGTGCGATTTTTCTGCATTCTTCCATTAGCGTTCTTCATATAAAGCCCTAATGTTAGGGTTGTTGTGTTCACTGCATTTATCTTCTTCTGTGAAATGTATTCACTTGATTGACGTTCTGATAACTGCTTCTCTTGTTTCAGACGTCGCCTAGATTATGTCGTCTAGGAAAGGACAAGATTACAGATTTAATACCCAAAATAGATTTTGGGTGCGCTTTGATTGGAGGTATTTGTTTTCCTCGATTCAGGCGGAGATAAGAAAGAGAACTCTAGCGGTGATTCAAAGTGATCCATCGGTGGTTGAGTACGAAGGGGAAAATTACTCGAATGGCAGATCTTGGACTTAATAAGGTAAGTTATGAGGAGCGGCGTGTAGTGAAGTCCTTGGGAGGTTTATATTGAGAAACACGTCAACCTTTGTTAGGAAGCCTGGTGATGCTGACTTTTACCAGTGGAAGGTAGGGGGCATTATCCTATTGTTAGGAGTATCGTCTTTATTTAAAAAGGGAGTAAGAAATTTGGAGACTCAGGTTCATTGAGTAGAACCAAAGGAGTTATCAGGGGTCACAATCGCGTTTTGTCCTTCAAAATGGTTAGGAAGGATTTTCTGGAAGATGTCTCTTTGAGGAGAATTAGGTTTTACGAAGAAAGATTGTCCTAGAAGAAGTAGAGGACTTTGAACAAGAATTTGAAGATGAATTAAAGCAATTGGATTATGGAAGTATAAGGTAGAATACCTTTCTTTAGATTTAAGTCATGCTTTATGCGATATCTAGAGCGTCACTTGTAAGGTTTAATGAACGGTTAGCCGCTACACCACTTGGGTGTATAGAATTTCCCTAGGGAAGGAGTGAGTAAGTATGGCCTTTGTATGGCATCTTTTGAGATAATAGACTATCTCGTAAGGAGATAGTAGGGAGTTATTCTATTGATTTTCGGAAGTGAGGATTGTTAAGGTTATCGTTGTATAAATAGGCTAGAGCTGGTAATTGTAGTGTTCCAATAAGGGAAAGACTTACTTGTAGCAATGATTTAATGTGATGTAAAGGATTTGAAGAATTGAGGATGTTCAGAGTTTAAGAGAGTCATTGTTGAGCGGAGAATTTAGCTCATGGTTGCACTAGTTGTGGGATAGTTAATTGGTTAGAGTATTGTATTGGTTAGGGCCTTGTGTATTGAACGTAAGGTATTTGATTGGCATGTCGAAAGACATGGAATTGTTTTATAGTATATAGTTATATGGGCCTTCGGGAAATATCTATGATTTGAAAATATTTTATAAAACCTTAGCCTTGGTTCAACTGATCTCAATCCCCGACATAGCTACATAGTAGTTTATTGGGAGGGTTCCTTGTTTGGATGTCGCTTGTGAGACCTCCCCCGCTTGAAGGTAGCTTATGTCAGGAATTGAGAAGAGTTCAACCATTAGGAATTTCAAAATTTTATATATTTAATATGTTGCTATAGATTATGTAGTTGAGAGTTATATTATGATTTGTGGCTAGTGAAGCCGAGCTATTATTGTACGAGTTGAGCTCGGGTACGTGGTGTATGGGCGCCCTTGGTAGCTAGATTAAATTTCGAAAGTCTATATGGTTCGATGTGAGAACTAGAAAGGATCGGTATAGTGATCTTGAGGGTAGATGTAAGGACTAGATGAGATTGAAGTCCTAGGTGTATCTCAAATTTTGCGAGCGAAATTCTTGTATGGGGGGGAGAGTGTAACACCCCAAGACTTTGGGACTGAGAAATTTAACTTTGGGAGAAATAAAATTTAATTAAATTGGAGAATTTTAAATTTTGGAAATTGAAGTCCAAAAATAGAGGACATTTTAAAGTATTCCGGATGATGATTCTGAGTGCGCCATCGATTCCGGAAGGGTTGAGATAGTCGAAATGACTGTCATTGGTTTTATTTAGATTCCAGAACATTTTTAAGTATCTTTTACTCGAATTGGAGTAAACGAGTCATTAAAGTGTGTATTAACATTTAAAACTGGGACTTTTGTTTTAAGGTATCAAGAGGCTTACGCATCAAGCCTTCTCATTTGAGAGAAAGAGATGCCCTAGAGGGAAAAAATAAGAGAGAAGAAGAAGAAAGGAAGAGAGAGGAGAAAAAATTTGGAAACTCCAGCCAAAACGCAATCTCGGGGACGATCCAACCTTTACAAATTCGAGGCAAGTGTTTAATCTTGCGAAATATTTCATTTGTGTATTTCATTACATAATTTGTGGATAAAACAAATGGATTTTGGGTATTAATATCAAAACCTAGATTTGGGTACTAAAATGGAAAATTGATGTTTATACATGGGTTTGATGATATATAAATTGTTTGGATGAGATGTAGGATAAGTAGTAATGTTACGAATACTATTGAGTTAAACATTGGGGGTTAGATGAGGATTTTTGGGTGTTTGGAGAATTTAGTGTTTGTTCAAAATTGGAAATCGGCTAAGGTAACTGGTATGGTATGTCAACCGTGCCTTAAGGGAAATGCCTACAACTTTCTTTCGAAGGCAAAAAAAATTTGGACCCGCGGTCGATCGGGGGTCTGGGACCGGTCAACCGGTCCCCTGTTTTTAGCCCAAGAATGGGAAATTCTTTCACCCCTTTTCTTTTGGGGTTTTATTCTTAGGGGCTTTCTTATTGGGCTTATTATGCAGGGTTATCATATTATATTAAGGGAATAGGGACCAAGGTCGAATGCGGGCTTGCGGGCCTATGATAAATTGATTTAGGAGGATGGGATGCCTCTTTTAGTAATGACATGTATATGGAACTGAAGTGATTGGCGAATTATTCGATTATGATCGAGGTGGGTTATTCTGAAATGGTTATAAATTGTATAGAGATATTCCCTTTTTGCCTACGTGCGTATTAATAATGGATACTCCGAGGTATAGTGGGGGATCTCAGTGAGGAAGGGAGCCCTAGCTTGAGGTCATAAGTGAGTTTAGATATAATTTTAGGTTTAGGACTCTTTGGGAGAGTGCTGAGGGTATCGTGTGACTTTGTAGGTCGATAATTATGTCGAATCCTTATAGCAATTGGATTCTACTTAATATATGGTTTGGGACCAAGGAGAGGTAGAGTTCGTGCATCCTTAGTAAGGATTAACTTAAGGAATAAATTATAATGTAATGAGATTAAGGGTTTATAAGAGAAATTGAACCACAGACGGAATTTTGAGGATAATGTGCTTAGGCTATCAACTAGATTAGGGGTGTTGTAAATCTAGTCGGGATAGTTGTCATATTTATCCGTGTGTGATTAATTCTAGGGTGTCCCAATATATCTAATGAGATCATAAGAATAAATGTAGTGTTAAGCTTGATACCTATCAATTGTATGCATAACAATTGGGATTCCAATACTTGAAATGAATTTTTGTTAAGCTTGAGGCTCGTAGACTATCAGTTATGTGCATACCAATAGTTAAAATTAGTACTAGAGATATTAATGTACTTTCGGATATAGATGCAATATGTAGTGATTGTTACCTACACTGAACTTTGAGTGATAACCTTAATGTTGGAGATATATCTATGTTGGAAGATTATTTATATCATAGGAGAAATGAATGAATATGCCTCAAGTGAAGGACCATATTCACATATCGAGGTAAGTTAATGAGTTTTGGATGATGGCTAGTATATTGAGGATTTTGTATACTTATAGCCGAGATTATAAATCTTATACATATGAAAGAGAGATAGTTTATATATATATATGGATATGTGAATATATATATCTGTAGAGATATAAATAAAAGTGTATACTCATGTTATGAATATCTAAACCGTATGTCATGGTTTAATTATATGATGAGATCTTATGCATGTATATATCTATATGTAATGATATGTATGAATTTAGATTGACTGCTCTCCACGGGCTTTCCTTTGGTATAGGGTTGTAACAGCCGAATTACATATTTTTTCTCTAGTGCAATCCAGGGAGGTTGCGCGATCTGGGTGAATCCCCTAGCTCAAGGAGCAGGGTGAGTATAGTCCCCAGGTCATTATCGTCCCGCGTTCAAGTGCGATTTATGTGATTTCCCACTCGCAGGGGAAACATGACCACCTCCACCGTTGTGTATATGTTTACCAAGACCATTGAGTAAGTCTGGCATGGTACCGTGGTATGATGAGTAAACCCGGATTTTTGGATCGGCACTATGAGACTGCATCCTCGAGATATAGCTCGTTGGGATGGTTTGTATGCATGTGTTCATGGTAAATTACTGGTGTATGAGAACAATGTAATATAATCTCTAATGAAATAAAGAGATAAAAATGAATATAGAATACACCTCAGTCCGGGAGATAGATCCGGATGTGTATAGAATACACCTCGGTCCAAGAGATAGATCCGAATGTGTCTTATAAAGATAAAATAGAATAAACCTCTGTCCGGGAGATATTATCCAGATGTATATAAGAATGAATATAATATGTATATTCATATATTAGTATGTATTTATATTAATTTTGTAATAAGAGTCTAATGGATCTTTACCATTAACCCTGCTAAGTAGTAGTGTATTGGGGGGTTCCTGGTTTGGATTTCGCTTTGCGAGGCTCCCCACGCATGAAACGTAGTACAAGGTTGAGGGTAGAGAGAAGTTTTGTCCTTATTAAATTATGCATGTTATTTAGAGAATAAACTCTTAATTTGAAGATAAATGTTAATATGTGAAGTAATAAGATCGATAACCGATTAAGTTATAAATTGGAATCAATAAGCCTAGTATGATATATATGCGTATATACATTTTTAGTGTGACTAGATTGGGAAGGATTCTTTTTTTACATTAGGATGGACGGTCTTGTGGGTATAGGCCGCGCCTATGGTAAGTTACGTTGTCCTTATGGGTGGGTGACACGACTCAGAATGTGTCTCTAAAGTGCGTACTCTCTAGGCTCAAGTGAAAGCCTGTCGTTCAAGTAATAATCCGACAAGTCGGGTATCGATCCTCAGGGAAAAAGGACAATGGAGTTGGGATGACGGGACAAGACAGAGGAATCCTAATGTTGACTCTAAGAAGAAAGGAAAAGATTGATTTGGTCTTTTGGCATTGATTAAGCTACATGCAATTATGAAATTATGATGACGAATGCAGCTAACTAAATTACCTAGATTATGAATGAAGAATTGAATTGAAACTTTTTAACTAAATGATGAGAAAACGGGATGGGAATACAATCCCCCAACCCTAGTATAGTGCAGTGACAACGTCAATCATAAATTTATCTGATTAATTCAGACCCGGAATTTAGTACTCCCAAGCATTATGTATACGAGGTTCACGCCCGCGTCATACCTAATCTGAGGATGAGTAAATCGGTATCGCGATAATTGCACTCAAATTGTACTCTAAATCATCACGATTAACCAAGGGCAAACGAGATATAAAGATCCACAATTATTATGAAATTACACGATACGATCAAAATTAATCGTTAAATTCATCGGATTGAGGTTATACACATCCACTAACACATCAAGTTGGGTTCATGCATCCCAACCTTTAAAACCTAGCCGGACATGTTAAATTGACTAATGGATGAAATAATAACGTTGCATGTGTAGGAATTCATGATGAAACTAGCTAGAAGCATGTAAATATGTATTATGAACGCGAAAATATGTTGAATTGACTACGAAAACTAATCATGCAAGAATAACGATAAGAAACAATAATCTTGAATTAAAACTTGAAAACCAAACCCGAAACAATGAAATCTTGAAGCAATATAATCCTTTGATGTTCCTAGATGTTCCTCCCCTTTTTCTCTATCAAAAACTCTCTAAAAATATCCCTAATGGCTGCTCCTAAGTTCTTGCCTTTATTCCCCACAATTTTGGAGTGTTAAAAACCTAATAGGAGTCTTGGGAACCAATCAGCATAAAAGACAAAATTCGCGTATCAGGTACCCCGAACCGGTTTGGTTGTACCTGCGAACCGGTTCGCCCCCCCCCCCCCCCCCCCCCCCAAACTGGTTCGGTTTGGGGTTCGCGAATGTGTGCTGGCCTTGATTCAACACTTAGAATTTTTTTTGGCTTTTCTCTTCTTTTCTTGGATTTTTCTTCAACTTCAACTGAGCATAACTTGTCAACCGTAGCTCGGATTTGGGTGTCGTTTCTTCCAGTGTTCTCATTGTTCCAAGATCTTCAACTTCCCAGTTGACTTCTCTTTCCGGATTTGGCTTCAAAATTACCGAATTGCCCTTGAACTTGCCTTCTTATCTTTTCTTGCACTGTCTTGCTTGCCCTTTTGCACTGCTTGCATAATTATCCTGTAAAACCAATAAGAGAAGCACGAAACACGAAATACTCGCCAACGAAGGTTAATAGCATAGATGTGAATTAAATCCATATATGTTACATCACTTGGGTTCACAAAAGTACTGAAATTAGGGGGATAAATATACAATATTTATGACCAATCAGTGGGGTGACTTAATTAAGATTTACAGGACGCGAATAGGTGCGCGCTTTTAGATGAGAGGTGAGATGGGGGTTTCACGAGAGTGCGACTCCACTTTAATTATGAAATAATGCATTTATATTTATTATGCACTGTTAACACACTTGCTAAACATTTTTACACCTCGGGCTCTGACCCATTTATATTTCTCTTTTGCTATATATATATATATATATATATATATACTATTACAGGTGTCCTACCGCCCGGATGTCGGATGCCCTTCCATCCAGAGTCTTGAGAGTCGTAACAGGTGCCAGTTGTTGAGGGATTTAGGTTGTAGTCGCTTCCTACCTCTTTGTACACCTAGATAGGACTCATGTTTTATTTCGGGTTTATACCCACGAGTCATTTGTAGTTGTTTATACTTTTATATTCTGATTTATTGTACTGTCTGTGACCCGACAGCTTATTCGGGTTTACTTCTTTACTGTGTACTCGTTCCATTTTAATTTGATCATTCTCTTTTATCTTGGTACTCGTGTGTACTTTACTGTTTCTATTAGTTCTATATTTTTGGTTTGTTGTTTGTTGCACTTTTTTTTGGGCATCTCGCTTATGTGATTTCGGGTAGTTAGCCTTATATTATTTAGTATTGTCATTTGATGTTGAGACTGAGCCATCTGAGATACCTGATTTAATGTAGCATAGGGTTGGCCACCCGTAATTATTTCAAGCGGGTTGTCACATTGTGCCGATGGAATGGTTAAAATAAAATTCGTCTCTAAATAAAATCATATTTTGTCATTAGTTGCATGTAAAAAATATTTGACATTAGTGTTGATGTAAAAAACTAGATTGCTCTAATTATTCAATCACAGATAAATAAATAAGACAAAGATTTTTAAAGTGGTTCGGCTAGGAATAAAGCCTACGTCCACTGTTATGTTATTGCTGAGTGTTTGCAGAATTCTTGATTATAAGTTCTCTCAAGAAATTCCGGTCCCCTTGAATGAGGATGATACAAGGTATTTATAGCCTTGAGGCTGTACATGAAAGGTTCGATACATTAAATGATATACATGTGAAAAGATAATACTTTTAATGCAGCGTGCGCGCCAAGAATGTAAGCATTCAATGAGTATCTGAACTGTTGATTATCTGGCAATTAATGATACGACCGAGGTGCAGCTGGGACCGCCATAGCCGCTCGCTGATCAGGAGTTCCTCGGAGAACTAGAGTACCTCGGTGCGCTAGAGTTCCTCAGTGTATCCTCGTTGCTCGGAAAGAAGCATGGTTGGTCGGGAAATGAACTTCCTCGCTGCTATCGTGCCACGTAGATTGACACGTGTCTTCGTATTATTCGTCCACATCAGCATATTAATTTTGGTATCAACAGAAGCCCCCAATGTTTCATATCTCGAATTTTGAGGAGTATGGAACATTCTTTCTCGGTATATGGCAATATTAAATGACTTTTCCTGGGTTTTAGGAACATTGTGTTCAAATTTCCTTCTCATTTCGCAGCTTCCGCCCTTTTTTTTTGAATTTTTTATAAGCGCTTCGATCTCCGTGCAGTTTTTGTCCTTTTAGCCGCCGGAAGTTCAATAGTTTCTTTTTGGTAATCATTTCTTTCGCCGCTTCCCAATGCAAAGTATTTAAACTTCTTAGGTAACCATACCGTCTTCTACTTTTCCCAATTTTCTGCTTTCAAGCTTTCTATTCTCTCTTTCAGTCTTGTGCGTTCGTCCTTGTTTTCGTTCGTTGTTGACAGCTCTCCCTTCTTCCTGTAAGCTTTTTCTTCCTTCTTCTTTTACTCACCATGGTTTATGTTATTGAATCTGTTGAAAAATTCCGTTCTGATTTTTCCATCCCATCTTGGGTAATTTTGGAAGAATTTTCTGGAACTCAAGATTACTTTCATTTGGCTGAGGGACATTGGTTCCCCAGTCTTTTTATTGCTGAATGTGGTTTTTCCTTTCCACAAAATCCATTGAGTCTCGAATTTTGTCAATATTTTGATCTTGTCCCTGCAAGAATATCCCCCAATTCGTGGAGAATAATTAATGGGGTGTACAAATTAAATCTACCTCATGGGACTCGTATTGGGATCCCTGAGATCATGTACTGCTATAAATGGGCCACTCTAGATAATATTTATTACTTAAAAACTAGGTTTTTAAATAGAGACCTTATAGTTAACCTCCCTGACTCAAATAGGGATTATTTCGAACATGGATTGGTTATAAAAAATTGGCAACATGCCCCTTTAGCTTGAGATGGCGTATACAATGATCCCAGATGCCCTCCATATGGCAATGGGATAGGTTTATTTTTCATTTTATTTTATTTATGAAATTATGCTTTCATCATGTTTGACAAAATGTATGATTGATATCTCGTATGTATTTATTTGCAGTTGATAGCAAAAGAAGAACTCCAAAAGAATCAGAGGTTAGTATCAAGCATCTGAAACTTATCTGGGGTTTGCACAAGAACATTGCAGACGAACACATCAGGTCTGCCTCATATCTGCTACAGTATAAGAGTTACACAACCTCTTATACTGCTCGCCCTGTTGAACCAGCTTCAACTCCAGAAGGTTCATCTTCAGATTCTCATCTTCCTTTAAGTCAAAGGATGGGTAAGAAAAGAGCTCCTCCTGCTCTCTTTGATGATGTTACTTCTGTTGTTGGGGCCAAGAAAAGCAAAACTGATGCCCCAGAGGGGACTAAAAAAGTGGATGCTGGGTCTTCCAAAGCTACCGAGAAGCCCCCAATGGTTTCGAGCAAGAAAAATGCTCCTGTAGATGTAATTACAATCTCTCCGACCAAGACCTCTTTGGTTGAAGGTTCTGACCGCCCGTTGAAGAGATTGAGGAAATCATCCTTAGTTACTCCGGCTGAAACTGCCTCCTCCCTACCTGCTGGTGGTACTGATGTTCCAAACATCATTCTTCCAAGTTCTGCAATGAACTCGGTTGTACCCGAGGTCCATGGTATTGATGAAAGAATACCTAGGGATATGCTGACATCCTTAGCTGCTCGTCACCTTGCTTCAGTAAATTTCTTATACTTCTGGTTTTTCTTTCTTTCTCTGAAAGCTTGCATTTTGTTTTGACTTTGCTATTTTTCTCATCTTTCAGTTGGTGAACTATTTTAATAATATTGTGAAGAAGGATGAAGCTATTAAAGCTTCAAGCTCCTCGTCAGGTGTAGAGGATGCTCTGTTGGGTTTGACCCAGTCTTTAAAGGAATCTCGTCAACAGTATGTTGACGAAAAAGCTGTTTGGGAGAAGAAATTAGCTGTGGCTGAAGCTGAGAAGGTGAAAATGGCCGAAACCTCCAAGAATTTGGAGGAGAAAGTAAAAGGTTTAGAGGTTAAACATCAGGAATATGATGGCCAGCTGAAAAAGGCAGAAGAAGAGTTATCTACCCTGTAAGATATCAAGGTCAAAAAAGAGGAATTGGAGGTGAAGCTCTCCTCGGAGAAGTTGAGGAGAAAGGTCGCAATCAAGAAACATTTCAGTGCTGGTTGGGAGAAAGGATGGGAGAGAGGGATAGCTGCAATGACATCCCAAGTCCAATATGGGAAGTTGAAATACTTCCACGATGGCTGGGTAGCTGCTCTGCAAGATTTGAAGGTCCAAGACGATTCTGAGTTATTCCAACAACATCTCCCTGGTCCTCCTCCACCAATTGTGGAAGAAAAAGAAGATGAGCCTGCCTCAGATGAGTCTTCTATGGCTATGGGTGACCCAGTCTCTGCTTCTCAACCCTCTGTAGTCGAGGACATTTTTTCTATGCCTCCTCCTGCCGAGAAGATTCCTGCTGATCAACCCGTTGATACCACCGAGTAACCGAGCTCCTCGTCCCAGCCTCCCGAGATAGTCTTGGGAGATAAGGAAAAGGTGTGAATTTGTTCGGTATCATTTCTATATTTCAATTCTTGTAATCGAACAATGTAACCTTTTGATGATCTAATAAAATACATCTTCGTTCCTCTTCTTTATTGATACTCTGTCTGCTTTTATTTATTAACTCTTGCTTCCTCTTCTTTATTAGTTTTTGGCCAGAATGGAATTGATATCTGCTCCTGATACTGAGTTGATGCGACATTGCAATGGATATTATAAAGCTGGTCATACAGACCTAAGTGTATCAGAAATTGTCGACATCTTTGGTCACGATGCCTCAGAACAAGCAGTTGAGGCTTACCGGTATCTGAAGGATTTACTTGATAGATCTGTGGCCAATAATGTGGCGTATTACGAACTGATCGAGGAACTTCATGGTTCCATAGAGGATCTTCAAAATCAACACAATGCAACAATGGCCTCGTTGCACGAGGATTATGAAAATAGATACCAGCAGCTCTCTTCTGAAACAGGCCATAAGAAGATCATTGCTGGATATGATATTAGGGAAAGGACCTTAAAAGGTGAAGTTGAAGCTTGCAGGCAGATTGCCGAGATCCTGGAACAAGAAAATAATAATTTACAGAAAAAGTTGGCTCAATATGAATCTGCAGCATCATCTTCCACTGCTCTAGTGCCCGTTACTGATGAAGGTTTCTCTTTCTTAGAGGTCGAAAATGCCAAATTAAGGCAAGAACTAGATGATTTAAGAAGATCTGCTGTTTCTGGGACTGCTCGTGGATGAGGAAGAGGTTCTCGGGGGCGAGGAAGAGCTGCTCAAAATGTTGCCGAGGAGCAAAACTCTCCAGTCGCTTCTCGGAGGCGATCAAGAGTTCTTAGTCGCAATGTTGAAGAGGCTCATACCCAATCTACTTTGGAAACTCAAGCATTCCAATTAAACGTGAAAGATCGGGCCCTATCAGAAATGTCCAAGAAGAATCTATCCTTGGAAGATCAACTTACAGCGACGAAATCTGCTTTGCATAATAAGGATCTTTTTGCCAAAAGCCTTCATGAACAATTGGATAGATTAACCTTCCAATTCCATAAACAGCCAAGGGAATTCTGGATGGCAGGATACAATGAAGCCCTTGTTCACTTGGATGCTCGTATTGAACATTCCAATAATGAAGGTTATAAACAGGGATGGTTGAATGCACTGGGTGTGTTAAAATTGGAGCGAGGGCACTTCTTATGGGATTATCATGCTCCTGGGCTACTTGACTTGCCTGTGCCACCTTTCAAATTGGACATGGCCTGGATCCCAGCTCGTTCCATTCCTCGCAGATTAATTTCAACGTACCTCGGTGATTATAGCCTTCATTCCCAAGTTGAAGTATCTCGTCCAGAGCATCTAATGGATACCCCTTCAATAATGAATGTCAGAATGCTGAAGGACTTAAACTTTATTAATTCTCCTCTTTGCTTGGAAGATCCTCCTGCTGGCGAAGAGCCTGTCTCAAAAGCAAAGGGCAAGAAACCAATAGAATAGGAATCTTAATGTAATAGTCAGCACATACATGTAATATGTAACTTATTTTGAATTTTTAATGAAAGACTTCATCTTTGTTTGTAAATCTGTATCGGTATTATCTCGTGTTTTATCAAACACTTTACACTTATGCATATGTATCTGTTAAAAAGATAACAATAATATTGTTCATTGAGCAACTTAATAAAAAGTTACAAGTATCAAGGTCGTTCAATCACTTAATAATAAAGTACTGAGTATAAATTGTTCCAACTGTTTCCAACCAACCATGATGGATGAATAATGTTTGTCGACCAACTATAGTTGATGGGTCTTTATCCCCGACCAACTATACTTGGTGTATTTTGGAATATTTTGTTTTTCCTAACCAAAGTAGTATTTTTTGGCTCCTTAGAGCTTTTGGCTCCTTAGAGCGCTTTTGGCTCCTTAGAGCGCTTTTTGGCTCCTTAGAGCGCCTCCTAACCAAAGGAGTTTTGGCTCCTTAGAGCACTTTTTGGCTCCTTAGAGCCCTTTTTGGCTCCTTAGAGCGCCTCCTAACCAAAGGAGTTTTAGCTCCTTAGAGCTTTTGGCTCCTTAGAGCACTTTTTGGCTCCTTAGAGCACTTTATGGCTCCTTAGAGCACTTTTTTGCTCCTTAGAGCGCCTCCTAACCAAAGGAGTTTTGGCTCCTTAGAGCTTTTGGCTCCTTAGAGCAATTTTTGGCTCCTTAGAGCACTTTTTGCTCCTTAGAGCGCCTCCTAACCAAAGGAGTTTTGGCTCCTTAGAGCACTTTTTGTGTGCATAGTGTATTACACTAGTATTCCACGAAAAACTTTCAACCAGAAAGAAAATGGCGAAACATCCTCGCTTTATTCATAATGAAGGGAATGCTTTACATTTTACATTACTGATAATACTTGCGTAGGTGTTCAGCATTCCACGCATTCTTAAATTCTTCTCCTTCTAGAGTTGCTATTCTGTAAGTTCCTGGATGAACAACCTCTGTAACTCGGTAAGGTCCATGCCAGTTTTCTTCCAACTTATTTTACTTCTGAATGACTTTCTTTAGCACATAATCCCCTTCTTTTAATTCACATTTCTTCACCCTTTTGTTGTAAAACAGAGCTGTACGTTGTTGGTAAGCAGCATTCCTAATGGCTGCCTCTTCTCTAACCTCCTCGAGCATATCCAAATCCAATCTTCTCATCAAATCGCTGATCGGGGAATTAAAATTCAGTACTCTATGCGTTGGGAGACCCAACTCGGCAGGTATCACAGCCTCACTTCCAAATGCTAGCATATATGGTGATTCTCCAATTGCTATTCGGGGAGTTGTTCGGTAAGCCCATAGTACTGATTGGAGCTCATTGATCCAATTTGCTTTAGCTTCATTTAACCTCTTCTTCAGACCATTTAGTAATGTTCTGTTTGTCACCTCAGTCTGTCCATTGCTTTGGGGATGGCCTGGTGCTGAATGATACTTCAAAATGTTCGATTGATGACAATAGGCAGCAAATTCTTCATTATCGAATTGTGTTCCATGGTCTGTGATGAATGCATAAGGGAGACCATATCGACAAATGATGTTCTTCCAAATGAACTGATATACATTCTCGTACGTCATATCAATTAGTGGTTCAGCTTCCACCCACTTAGTAAAATAATCCACTGCCACGACGAGATACTTGAACCTCCCTCGGGTCGTCGGCAGTGGTCCAACCAGATCAACCCCCCACATGGCAAATGGCCAAGGTGAAGTTATGGGTGTCAACAATGCTTGTGGAGTTCTTCGGATGGAGGAAAAACGTTGGCACTTGTCACACTTCTTAGCATAGGCAATACAATCAGCCCTCATCGTCGGTCAGTAATATCCCTGTGTCATTACCCTTTGCACAAGTGTCCGACCTGCTACATGAGCTCCACAAGATCCTTCATGGATTTCTTCAACCAATTCTTTGACTTCTGATGGATGCACACATCTTTGCAAGCCTGCCATAATTCCTCGTCTATACAAAACACCATTAGTTAACACATACCGAGCAACTTTATACTTCAATTTCTTTGCAGCTAGCTTGTCCTCTGGTAATTCTCCTTCTTCAATGTATGCCCTGATAGGATCCATCCAAGATGGTCCTAAATCAAGGGTTATTATATTTACCATCAGGTCTTCTTCTATGCTCCGACTTTCTAATACTTCTATTGGTATCGTTCTTCGTAGCTCGGTGCGCGTAGCTGACGCTAATCGGGCTAATGCGTCTGCTCTAGCATTCTCCATCCTCGGTATCCTCGCCAATTGAATAGCATCAAATTCTGTCAATAATTCCATCACCTTCGCATGGTACTTCACCATTAACTCTCCCTTCACTGCATATATCCCCATCATTTGATTCACAATTAATTGAGAATCACTGAAAACAATTATTTGCCGTGCCTCCATAACTTTTGCCAAATGAAAACCTGCTATCATGGCCTCATACTCAGCTTCATTATTGGAAGCTTTGAATTGGAATCTCAAGGCATACTCCATGTCAATATCATCTGGGGTGTTTAAAACAATCCCTGCTCCACATCCAGCTGTGCATGATGATCCATCTACATATAATCTCCATGTAGGTACGTCGTCTTCAAATTTCTTATCTGTCAGAGTTCCTCGGAAAAATATCTGATGTTTTCTTCCATCATCCCCTAGTATCTTTCGCTCCTCATCGGTCATCTGTTCGCACCCTTTTACCAACCTTAGTTGGTCTGGGTTTGAATATTATGATTTTTCTACATCCACAAGTCCTTTTACCAACCTTAGTTGGTCTGGATTTGTGTCTGTTGATACTGTATCGTCCACAGGTAGGTCAGCAAGTACCTTTTGTTCCTCGGGGGTATCAGGGTATGTGAACTCTGCTATAAAATCTGCTACAGCTTGCCCCTTCAATGACGATCTAGGTTCATACACAATATCATATTCACCGAGTTCTATTGCCCAATACATCAATCTTCCTGATTTTTCTGGCTTGTGAAGGGCTTGTCTTAATGGCATGTCGGTATACACAATGATTGTATGGGCCTGGAAGTATGGCCTCATTCTTCTACTTGCTTCAATTAATGCCAATGCCAATTTTTCTAGCTTTGGGTACCTGATTTCTGCACCTCGGAAAGCTTTACTTGTGTAATAGATAGGTTTCTGGACTCCATTCTCCAATCTGATCAATGCTGAACTAACTGCATTCTCTTATACTTCCAAATACAAGTACAACTTATCTCCAGTTATTGGCCTAGACAACAATGGTGGGGCTCCCAAATACTTCTTCAAATCTTGAAAGGCCTTCTCACATTCATCAGTCCACTCAAAACTTTTTCGCAGTGTTTTGAAGAATGGGAGGCATTTATCAGTTGCTCGGGATACAAATCTGTTGAGCGCTGCAACTCGTCCGGTAAGACTCTGTACTTCTTTCCTCGTCGTTGGGGATCGCAGCCCTAAAAGATCTTTGATCTTTTCTGGATTTGCCTCAATACCTCGTTGATTGACGATGTATCCGAGGAACATTCCTTCTCGTACTCCAAAGGTACACTTCGTCGGGTTGAGCTTCATTTGGTATTTGTCCAGTTGATCAAAGGTCTGGCCTAAGTCAACTAGATGATTAGTAGCTCTCTTGCTTTTGGTGAGCATGTCGTCGACATAGACTTCCATATTGCAACTGATTTGTTCGGCAAAAACCTTGTTCATCAGCCGCTGATATGTTGCACCTGCATTTTTTAAACCAAAAGGCATAACATTATAACAATAAGTTCCCCTTGGGGTGATAAAAGAAGTACTTTCCCTGTCTTCCGTCTTCATTTTGATCTGATTGTAGCCAGAATAAGCATCCATAAAACTGAGTAGCTCATGTCCCGAGGTAGCATCCACTAGTTGATCAATTCTGGGCAATGGAAAATGATCTTTTGGGAATGCCTTGTTGAGATCAGTGAAATCAACACACATTCTCCATTTGTTGTTCTTCTTCTTTACCATCACCACATTTGCCAACCAATCTGGATATTTCACATCTTCAATGAATTGGGCTTTCTGAAGTTTCTCGACCTCCTCTTGTATGGCCTGGTTCTTCTTGGGACTAAACACTCGTCTTCTTTGCTTCACAGGCTTGATCTCCTTATTCACATTGAGTTCATGACATAAGAAGTTTGGATCTATACCTGGCATGTCTTCATGACTCCAAGCAAAAGTATTCTTCCTGTTTCTCAAAAAAGTTATCAACTCCTATTTTATTGAAACATCCAGCGACGATCCTATCTAGGTTACTCGTTCAGGATGCTCGTCGTCCAGAATAACAGTTTCTGTAGACTCCACCACCTGTCCTTTTACAAGTTGAGATTCATCCCTAGGGTCAAGAGTTTCAATTTCTGTACCCTCCTCCACTTGATAAGTAGTAGTCTTTTTCCTTGATTCTTCAAGTTTTTCTTGCTCGGCAGACGAATAATAGCATTCCCGAGCTACTTTTTGATCACCTTTCATAATTCCTACTCCAAAATTCGTTGGGAATTTCAAACACTGATGTACTGTAGATGGAACTGCTTCGAACTTCTTCAATCCAACTCTTCCCATGATGATGTTGTAGGCTGACTGCACATTCTTATCCATCACAAAGAAGCGTATTCTTTCTGTTCGATAAGCAGGCCAAGTTCCAATGAGTATATCCAACTTGATCGTCCCAAGTGGAAAAACTTTCTCGCCAGCAAAACCCAGAAGGGGTCTGTGATAAGGTTCCAATTGAGATAATTTTAAATTCAAGCTATCAAAGCATGAATAGTACATGATGTCTGCCGAGCTATCATTGTCTACTAACACCCTTGAAATGACCACATCCTTCATCCTCAATTTGATCACCAAAGGATCATCATGGGGGTAAACAACACCTGCCAGGTCGTTTTTTGAAAAACCAATCACTAGCTTTTCTTTGTTTACCTTCCTCGGACGATCATCCTCGGCCAGATTTATTCGCTGAATATATGAACAAGCTTGAGTCTCTCCGAGGTAAGATTTTCTTTCTGCAGTAAGGTCTCCTCCTCCTGCATCTCCTCCTGTAATAACATTACAATCAAATGACCCAAAACGAATGGAAAATACCTCTCGTTCAGGCTGTCTTGGCTTCTTGGGAAGATCAGGGTCATCATCTGGATCATCTTCATGATCCCTCTTATTTTTCTCCTATGCACGATGAGGAGATCTAGATCTCTCTCTAGTTCTGTCATGATTCTTCCTTTCACCTCTACGATCTACATACTTTGACAACTTTCCTCTTCGGATGAGTGTTTCAATCTCGTTCTGAAGGGCTATGCAATTTTTGGTCATATGGCCATGATCTTTGTGAAACTCGTAATATTTGGCCTTATTCCTCAGATCGGGATTTGTCTTCAGTTTCTCTGGCCACTTGATTTCCTCGCTATTCTTGATTTCTTCCAAAACATGATTAAAACCCATTTTCAATGGGGTATAATTATCGTACTTCTTTAGGACTTCCAACGTTGTCCTATTATTATTGTAATGCTTGTCACCACCATTACCTTTCTGATCTTTCTTCTTAGACTTGTCGACCTCCACTTTTACTTCTTTATCCATATTCTTCTTCGTAGCCATAGCCTCCTCGGCATTCATAATTTTGGCTCCTTTCGCCATCAACTCGGACATAGTTTTAGGTGGATCTTTGGCCAAGGTGTAGTACAGCTTATTAGGCAGCAAACCACTCATCAAAGCAGTGATTGCTGTCTTTTCTTCGTAATCTACGACTTCTAACTTCTCGTTATTAAAACGAGTTATGTAGTCTCTAGTACTTTCACCTAATTTTTGTCTAACACTTAACAAATGTGCTACTCGCTTTATCGGCTTCGCCCCAAAATAAAAATTCCCAATGAACAACTCGGATAATTGAATAAAAGTTGAAATCTTACTCCGAGGAAGATTGTTATACCATATCTGCGCAGATCCGGTAAGAGTTCCCGAGAATGCTCTACACCTCATCTCGTCGGGGACGGCATATATGTCGGCGGCAGCTTGGTATTGTTCTATATGGAGTACATGATCTGTCTTTCCATCATACTTGGGGGTCACCACAGGTGCTTTGAATTTCGATGGTGTAGGAAAATCCACAATGGCTTGCACAAAAGGTGTCCCTTGAACAAAAGTTCTCTGTAAGGGGTTTCTTGCCTTAGCCATTTCTCCCAGTCTATCCTCCAACCGCTGAATGGAACCTTTCCATGATTCATTTCCTTCCTTAGGCCGCTTAGTCCGAGCAACTGATTGTTCTGACGTAGCTTCCTGAGATTTATCTCGTCGAGTAGCTAGTCGTGATTGTGCTGATCCTTCTCTCAAACCTGATGGTGGCCGAAAACTTCTCGATGGAGCTCTAGGTGGACTCATATTCCTCCTTGGTCCTAATCGACTGAAAGGAGATGCCCTGCTTAATCTTTCCAAAGCGCTGGTTCTCTCCGGAGAGAGAGATATAGGTTGATTTGTATCCGTAGCCCGTATCGATGAAGTCCGCCCAGTTTGATAAGAAGAATCATTAGATTCTCCATTGAGATATGACGCAGTACGTCTGGATCTTGATTGCCCACGATCACTCCGTTGTCCTGAATAGGTAGGTGCACCGCCTTGAAGAATTTGAATGAGTTGCCTCATAGATTCTTGCATGGAGGTTTGTCCTTGAGCCAGATTTGTAATAATTCCAGCCAGATCTGGAGTTGCAGATGGATTTGGAGGATTTCCAGCACTTCCAGCATTTCGATTACTGGATTCTGGATTATCTGCCATTGATAACAAATGATTTTTGCGAAAAACGATAGTAACAGTCGCTTCCCACAGACGGCGCCAATCTGTTGATGTAAAAAACTAGATTGCTCTAATTATTCAATCACAGATAAATAAATAAGACAAAGATTTTTAAAGTGGTTCGGCTAGGAATAAAGCCTACGTCCACTGTTATGTTATTGCTGAGTGTTTGCAGAATTCTTGATTATAAGTTCTCTCAAGAAATTCAGGTCCCCTTGAATGAGGATGATACAAGGTATTTATAGCCTTGAGGCTGTACATGAAAGGTTCGATACATTAAATGATATACATGTGAAAAGGTAATACTTTTAATGCAGCGTGCGCGTCAAGAATATAAGCATTCAATGAATATCTGAACTGTTGATTATCTGGCAATTAATGATACAACCGAGGTGCAGCTCGGACCGCCATAGCCGCTCGCTGATCAGGAGTTCCTCGGAGAACTAGAGTACCTCGGTGCGCTAGAGTTCCTTGGTGTGCTAGAGTTCCTCGGTGCACTAGAGTTCCTCAGTGTATCCTCGTTGCTCGGAAAGAAGCATGGTTGGTCGGGAAATGAACTTCCTCGCTGCTATCGTGCCACGTAGATTGACACGTGTCTTCGTATTATTCATCCACATCAGCATATTAATTTTGGTATCAACAATTAGTATAGTAAAAATGCTAATAAGTAAACTTCCCATTCATCAACATTTAGTGTCGTATTTAAAAAAAACTTCTTGTGATAGAAGCATTGGTTTAAGACAAAATAAGTCTTATCAAAGTTCCACTATTATAAGGGCAAAAAGTTTAGCCAGGTTTGTTGTTTGTTTTATTTGCACTATGGCACATTTGGCGTATCCCGTTAGAAATCGACACGTGCCGACATGATAAAATGAATCTACAACATCTCCAAACTTCAAGACTTCTCTACATTATGAAGGTATAAATCGTTTAGGAGTTTGAATTTATTTACATTTATATTTGGGACATGTATTTTCATTAAAAAAATTGAGGAAATGTTTTTTTAAATATAAAATTATTTGTTACTTCATCAAACGAGATCAACATCTCATTCAAATGAATTGTCATATTCATTCAAAGGTTCGTTAGATCTACCTTAAATTGGCATCTAATTAGGACTTAAAGTTTGAAGTCGTTAGAAGGTCGTTAAAAGATTGTTTGAACGAGATTGCTTTCTCATTCAAACAAACTATGTTTTCGTTCAAACAAAATGTCTTTCTCGTTCGAACGACTTCTAATTTTTTTCGAATAAATTCCCTGCATCAATCTTCATGCCAGGTCTATAAATACCTATTTAGAGTTATGTTTTGTTGGAATTTAGTAAAAATTAATAAGAATATCTTTACCAAAGTTCTTCCATCTTTGGGGTTTCCAAAGACTTTTTTATTCACACTTTATATCCCCAAATAGTTTTGTGAATCATTTTCAAACCCTAGATGTAAAAAAAAACCATTCTCTCATGTAAAGGTTGGTCAGACACGATATGCCAACGATGGGGCTTATTTGTCAATTAATACTATTCTCATCATTAAGCCATATAAAATAATTATTTAATAGCCATAGTTGAATTAAACCGAAACTTTTATAAATAATCACAAACAAATAAATCAAACATCCATAGAATTAATAGATAAATGTATAAAACCCATCATGTGAACAATATCTAAAATCCAACCGAAAGGAAATAGATTTTGAGCTTATTCCCCTACAATAATCCAAAATAAGATAAACTAAACAAAAAGACAACCTAAGATGGAGTGAAGGAACTGAAGTCTTCTGAATGAAAGCAACAACAAAGCTTGTGTCACCACTATCATGCTATCCCTGCCTAGACCCACTTGGGGGGAGAACACATTTATAATTTTGCGTCAATGCCCTAAAGTGGGAAAGAATTAACTTACTTATTTTTATGGGGCAAAAGTACAGTTATTTCAAAATGAGTTTTCCCAACGTCACCCTCATGCATAAAATGTCTTACCCCTCACCTAAAATTACCACTACTCGAGTTCCCACTCATAGCCTGATGTGGATACAAAATAAACATAACGACAATATATTGATTCATCTAGCAAAGTGAGTCACTCAGATAAAGTTAAATACATCCAAGTTACTATTTCCCAATTTTACCCCCATTATACTACTCGTAAGGAGAAGACATCTTATATTATTTGTACTACGTAGTATTAGGTCTGTATTTTTCTCCACAACATTAGACTTAGAAATTCTTTTATTCATTTTCATAATTTCATATATGTTCTTAGATATGTGACACTAAGGCATGTACCTATAGTGTCTTGTCCATGCTCTATCGGTGAGTCCATAGGAGTCTCTTATTCAAAATGGAAAAAACAAAACCCAAGCAAGTGGGGTGGTACCTACGCAGTTACACCATTACACGACCCATACCAAGAAGCATCACATGGATCCTAGTATTAACACTTAACTCTTACAAGTGGCGCTGCCACATAGTACCTAAAATATAGCCTACACTACATCTAGCCCACTAGTGTCGATGTGTGATCTAGTCCTGAACATGTGTACCCCAACCGATAGCAAAGTCCCCAAACATAGGTATGTGCACAAAAAATATTGTTACATATTACTATATGTAAATGTAATTATCCTAATAATTACCCCACAGCTTCCTAAAAGTAATATTCCACACGTATTCTCATATAATAATTTACTAACATGTGAATTATTAAATAACCCCTCTTTAAAGAAATGTCATTAATCATCTAGTTAATTTAGTCATTCTCTGAAAAATAGTAACATGTTTTTCATTTTTAATAAATTCCACGATTGCCCAAACACGGTCCCACCAACTCGTATGAACTTCTAAATATACCCTCGACCCACATCAAACTCCGTGCCTGGAACTCTAAAAACTGAACTGATTGGGACCAGCGGTGAACCGGTTCTCCCCTGGGCGAACATCCCCTCTGCCCATAATTTTTTCTAAGTTTAGGAATCCTACATTGTACCCAAATAGAATTATAAAGGCTCCATCCTAAAATAGTTTTCAATCAGGGTTCCTATGATCTTGTTTACCCTTTATAGATCATTTATTACATGAGTTAATACCCAGTTCAAGTCCCAAATCATCAAATTGAAGTTATAATGGATCCCCGTGTATTTTTCAAGTTTTTGTCCCTATGTTCATTAATCTGTAGAATATGTAAGGGTAATTATCACCAAAAATTTAGATATTTAACATACTTAATATTTCTCTAAAGGTGAATAATCATATAAATTCTAATAGGGTCCTAAATCATGAATTTTTCCAACATTCAACCCATAATTTATACCCATTATAATTTGTGGATTTTCCTACCTTACTTTTAGATTCGAAACATTTATAAACAAGATTTAATCCATCATTTAATAACCACAAATCCTACACATCCATAATTCTACATGGAAATACATCACAATGATTTAAGAATCATTTTGGACAAATAAAAGAAAGCTAGAATTTGTTTTCCGTAGATCGTGGATGTCATCTTGGTTGATTCTTGGATTCCCTCTTGAATTTTCACCCCTAATTCCTTATTATGGGTTATGTCCCTCCTTCCTTTGAGTGGTGTATTCTAGAGTTCCTAGATGTAAACCCTAGGTAGTTATTTAACTCTTAATAAAGGTGATTCACCTACTAATCCCGAGTTGGGCCTTAGGCCACAACTTTAGCCCCCCAAATGAGCTCAAATACCTTTTTCACTTAACCCTATAACCTCCAAACTCATATATATATATATATATATATATATATATATATATATATATATATATAAAGAGAGAGAGAGAGATACCCCTAGACAATTTCTAAAGGTCTAAAACACTCAAACGATTCGCAAAACCTCCAAAAATGCGTCTTGAATAATTTTATTCAACAAGTGTATTTTAAATTGTGTCACATAGCACATATCAATTATTTAATACACATGCAATTATTTTCTACCGAAATTATTTATCATGCAAAGTAAATTTCACATAATATGAAATAATAATTAACTCATTAATTTATACATAATTATTAAAATTTCCGGATTTATGTAAATTCCCACAAACTTTATTTTGTTCCATAAACAGTTTTTATTATATTCTAAAAATACAAGGTATTATATTAGAAAGTTTTGTATCCTGTGAGCATACTTTTAGGGAGAGATGCCTACGGTTGAATTTGTGAACCCAAGGGATCACGACAAAAGAAGGTAGAAGAAAGCTAAAGCTTGAATCTATGGATACCGAGGGTAGACCGCCACCTATAGACGACTGTGGACTGAGCCATTTTCTTTAGAAGTTTTTAACACACTGCACGTTACACTTTTGAGTGCATCAAGTAGTTTGTAAGTTGTGAGTCTTGTAAAACTCTCTATAGTGGTGAAATATATATTTTGATCTGAAAATGGAATTTTTCTTATTTTCCATGATTAGTTTAATTTTCATGATTGGATCATTTCTCTTATGCAAATCTATGTTAATCAGAAATCAAAATTTAATAAAATTGGATTTTGTGATTTAAGTCAAAAAATCACAAAAATAAAATTTTTGATTGTGACCATCCTTACCGAGCACATTTATTTTTACGTTTTCAAATTGGTATTAGGGAATTCATCATTTATATGCATTATCAAGTGGTATCAGGGAGGGTTGCACTAAGTTATCATTTACATCCTTGTTTAGTGTTATTTGGGGTGGATTCAATCCTACTCTCTTGGGTTTGATTTTCTTCTTCGCGATGGATAGACATACTGAGAATTTATCTCAATTGAATTTGAAGATTGCAAAAAGAACTAAATTTATTGAAAGGGAAATTTTCGTTTTAACGATGCTATGGAACTTTTGCAAAAAGTTCAAACTCAAAGAGATTTCTTTCATAACAAGCTTGTGAAAATGAATCGTGATTTTAAAATTTTAGAATTGTCCAAAAAAGAGAGTGATGATAGAGCCCGATTTTAGAGAAAGAATTAGAGGACTAAAACATTTCTGGGTGAGTTTACGTGCCAATGAGGATAATGACAAATTTATTTTAGATTTGAAGGCACATGAGAAAACTCTAAGGATAATTTCACTAGAATGAGGGGGAGCAAGATAACCATATAGGTGTGACACCCTGCCTAATTAAATACTGGGTGATGAGTCCTTTATTAAATTAAATCAGAATATCCAATGGGTTCATTCTTAGCATCACTCTCGACAAACAATTTCTTTATTAATTCACCTAATAAATAATCAAGATAGTGTCAAAATAGTTCCATTTCTAATTTAATTAAAACCATTCCACAAAACGTAGTAACAATAGACAACATCACTTCACAATTGAACAAGACTAAATGTGACTTGAATAACTCTCTAGTTAAAATATTTCATTACCATGAAATAAAACTGATATCAATAATACTGATATAAATTACAATATTTGGAATAGAAATGAAATAACTAGAATCGTGGGCGACATGCCCTAAATGAGATTAGACACTACAGATGTGTGAATTAACCGACTGGAAGAGTCTACACAAAGTGTGCCTCTCCAGTAGTATCTATAACCCGTCGAGATATCCATATTCTATGTCGGCATCCCTGATATTGGATACCTGTTGTACAAGATACAATAGAGAAAATATTTTTTTTAAATATCGAGTGCTTAACAAATGAACATAAGCAATTACTATGTACATGTTAGCTTCTCGGGCTCTCGCTTGAGAATTTTCACCTCTCATTTACTGTGCATGCCTAACGTACCTTAATATCTCCCTAATTTAAGTTCTCCATTAGGATTCTGCCCCATATCATTTCCTTGTATTTCCCACATAATAATTATGATAACTAAATATGTTAATTTCTCTTTAATATGAACTTTCACAGCTTTAGGATTAAGTATTCACTTACTTATTTCAATCTGATCTTATTATCTATTTTTCATCTACAATTTCACAGAGTAGATTTCATCACAGAATATTTATTTTAATCTATAAATTTCACATAATAGATTACTTCATATCTACCAAATGTCACACAGTAGATCATGTCACATGTGTGTGTGTATGTGTGTGTGTGTGTGTGTATATATATATATATATATATATATATATATATATTCACTACATAATATATACAATAGTGAACCCTACCAGACTCACCTGCGGTGCATGCACACTCTGCTATCATGTCCGGGTACATCTCGCATAGTATAAGGGACTATTGGTTCGACATCTCTCCCGAACCATAAATCTCATGTTACAACTATTAGAGGTGAGCATACTCTCCAGCCAAATGGTTCATGCACATACCTACGCTCCCATTCAATCGTCAAAACTATCATTCTCAACTGATAACACGTGTCCAAAGTCCTATGGTTAGGGTACGAATCAAAATCCCCCCCGAAGGCACACAGGGACATGACCGTCCACACGCGCAACCTCCACCCCGATAGCAAGTAGCGTAGGTATGTTATAAACACAATAAAAATAATATAGGTATTCACCCCACCTATATATAATAACAATAGGCACACGCACAACCCATATATAAATATTTCCATTTGTAGTATATTTATTTCACATATCCTACATATTTACAGATTATGACTTTACTTCTCAAATTATATTCCCGAGCTTCTCTCGTCACTCAAAGTGTCATCATTTATTTCTCGTATAAATTCAGTAGGTAAAAATCCTCACCCTACTAGTCAATGTCATCACAATTACTGAATTTCTATGAATTGAATTATCTTCAATTAGGTTTCTTTCTCGATAATCCCTAATTCAATTTTAACCCTTTATTCCATCGTTAGGGTTAATTCCATATATGCCTATGTTTATTCCGGTAATAATAACTTCCTTAGTACTGATACTAACCTTGAATCATCCTTTATTCGATTTAAACCCCAATTTATATATTTCTCCACCGTAACGAATTTAATTCACACTTGTTAGTTTCTCCCATTTCATTCCATAATATTTTTTGGGTCGTAAGTATACCCTACTGCCCTTTTCTAAGTCCCAATTTATTCAATTAATCATCACCAAATATATCTCCAAGTTGGGATTTAAATGAATATTTAAAAAGAAAATAAATCACATTTCCAGGGGAGTCGATCGATTTACTGTTCTTGGTCGATAGATCAAATATTTGCCCAGATTCTTCATATGTTTACCTATGGGGTTTACACTTTTTCATAATCAAAACCATTATCAATTAATCCCAAACTCCTCATAATTCATCTCAATTGATATATCAAGGTGTATGAAATAATTTCTAACATTTAACAACATAAATTCATCCAGAAGTTTCAAATTAATCATGTTATTTCCCTTAAAATTCAGAAACTTATTGTTATATCTTATACATGATTGCTTGCATGTTTTTATTCGTCATACTCTAGTTGTGCTTCGTGATATAAGTTTGTTAGTGTTATGAAAGGTGTATCTTTTTTCTTATAATTTTCTTTTATTGAGTCATATTGAAAAATACAAAAAGATTTTATTATGATAGTGTTTTTTGAAAAGTACAAAAAAAAAAATTAGTTTGGTGTATTTTAGTTTTACACATCTGGTGCGGCATATTGATGTGTTTGAATCCAATTCACTCTGTACTTCCCATATGGCTAGGACATTTGGTTATAATTATAGATACTTAGATTTCTCTTAATAATGCCTTTGTGGTGTTGTTCCGAACATTATTTGCTTTGTGTATTCGACTTTGTATATGCCTTCGCGCACACACGCATGAGCTTTTTGAATGTTAAATTCACATGTAAATTTTAGCTTTGTGACATGTTCTCCCATTAATTTTGACATCCAAATGTTATTGTGACTATGGGGGATTTTTACATGTAAGAATCGTTGACCGTGAGCATTTGTTTAATTGTATTTAAAAATATGAGTTTGCACGGGAAAGGGCTACGAAAGGACCAAATCTTCTTTGTGTGAAAGCCGCCATTAGCAAGAGCCCAATAAAAAGATTAAACTCAATAAAAGTAGAAAAATTGCCAAAATGGGCCAACATAGTTTTAGTGTTTGATAACTGAAAAGAAATAACTTCAAAAGAATTGAGCAAAGAAAATAAAATAAAATATATTATATGTTTATCTATTGAGGGGATTTAGTTGAAGATCATCGAGTTTGCACAAAGAATCCTAGTTATGTTTATTTTGTCTTGATGCTATTGATTTTTACTATCATCAATATTCTAGGCATATGTTTATTGTGCTTATTTGTTTTTTAAGTTCAACTTTATCTTTTCACTTGAGGCTAAATCTTAGTTTGATAAAGTTTTGCAATCAATTAGAACTTGATGAAGATATTTGAGTGTTCGGGTCATAATTCATTTGCATCTAGTTCACTCCCATTCATTCCATACCACATGTTTAGACACATTGATACTATGCTACAGTCCAAATCTTATGTGTTTTGTGTCCAGTTTCCTAGTCATTTGTACCTATATAGGTGTGCTAAATTTTCTTTGGTATATTTTGCATATATTGTATACGGTATCTTGTTTTGACTCATTGTGGTTTAAATTTAGTCCATGGTTATCACATACTTAGTCGTTTGGATTACTTATGATTACGTTGTCGTGTTGTATCTGTAGCAGTTACACTTTTTTTGAAGATTGTCAAAAGTAATTGGTTGTATTTTCCTTTAAGTTTATCACCACACGTGCGTTGTTTACATATCTTTGTGATGACATCTTACTTCTTCTATGTGATGCTTTATACTTCATGCTTAGATTCCAATCCTTTTTCTAATTCGGACAAAAACGGGGAGAACAAATTAAGGGGGAGATTTTGATAATGAGTTCGATTTACGAGAGAGATCCGTAATGAGTTTTTGAATTTGCTTTCCCTTTCATACTTGATGCATCACGGGGTATTTTATTTTTTTCATGTGTGTAGGTATCTAAAGGATGAACATATTACATTGCATGAAGACAAATATGCCCAAGGGAAGGACAAGATGAGATTGAACACAAAGTTCCTCTCTGTCGTTCCATTTTTAGGGTGGTAAGGACATTAGGATATTTGTCATAGAGGGGAAACTTCTTTTAATTTGGGTTTCGGTTAGTTTTGTATCGAAATAGCCAAAGGGGGAGATATGTAAGGACAAATAGTTTAGCTTAGGATTCTTATTTGTTTTTTTTTTCACTATGCCACATTTGTCTTATCCCGTTACAAACCGACACGTGCTGACATGATGACTAAATCTCTAAAATCTCCAAAGTTCAAGACTTCTCTACATTATGAAGGTATAAACTTTTAACTTGCTTGAATTTATTTACATTTATATTTGGGAGATGTATGTTTTTTTTAAAACGAGGAATTTTTTTTAAATAAAAAGTTATTTATTTACTTCGTTCAGACGAGGTCATCGAATTGGCCTACTTTTTCGAATGCTCATTAGCTCTACATCGGACGAACATCCAACGACAGCTTAGTGTTTGAATTCGTTATAAGTTCATTGGAAGATTGTTCTAATGAGATTGCTTTCTCATTAGAACGTACTTTATTTTCATCAAACGAAATGTCTTTCTCGCTTGAACGACTTCTAATATCCTTCTAATGAATTTTCCACCTCAAATTTCGCTTTAGGTCTATAAATACCTATTTTGAGTTCTTTTTTGTGGCACTTTGGAAAAAATGTAATCTGAATATGTTTACCAATATTTTTCAATCTTTTGGGTTTCCAAACACTTTTTGATTCACACTTTTCATCCCCAAATAGTTTTATGATTCTTTTTGAAACCCTATAAAGTTTTGTATCCTGGATACACACTTGTGGAAAGAGATCTCTATGGCTGAATTTGTGAACCCGATGGATCTTGGCATAAGAAGGCTGAAGCTTAATGGGTGGATACTGAGGGTGGACTGCCACTTGTGGATAACTTTGGATTGAGCAATTTTCTTTAGAAGTTTTTAAGACACTACGTATTATACTTGTGGGTGTATCAAGTAGTCTCTAAGTTGATAGTCTTATAAAACTCTCTAAAGTGCTGAAATATAAGTTTTACCCTAAAAATGGATTTTTTTTCTTCTTCTTTGCTGTGTGTGATTGCGTGTTTAGTTTAATTTTGGTGATTGGATCATTTAGCTTTTGTAAATCAAAGTTCATCGGAAATTAAAATTTGGTAACATTAGATTTTGGGATTTTAATTGAAAAACCACAAAAGTAGAATTTTTTATTACGACCATACTTGCCGAGCACGTTTATTTCCCCATTTTCAGATTTGCATAAAATCATCCATCATTTATACGCATTATCAAGTATCGAAGTTACATGGTAAGCTAGAAAATGTGAAAGCTAATTTTTTGAATCTGATAAAATAGTTTTAAATTATTTTAGTAAATGATAAGATAACAAAAAATTAATACTAAAAGTTATACTAACTTCAAAATTTCTGACACGAAATCACGTCATGTTATGGTAAAACATTACAACCCATATGAGTGAGTTCTTACCATGGCTATTTATGTAACAAATTTCATAAAATTTCATATATAAATAATTTTGGTTCACTACTTATTATTATTATTATTATTATTATTATTATTATTATTATTATTATTATTATTATTATTATTATAATTATTATTATTATTACTATTATTATTATTATTATTATTATCATTATCATTATTATTATTATCATCATCATCATCATCATCAGCAGCAGCAGCAGCAGCAGCAGCAGCAGCATCAGTAGCAGCAGCACCATCATAATCATTAACCATTTCCTTAACAAAAATTAAACTAGTTTTCTAAAGTACAAATAATTTGAAAAAAAATTGAAAAGTGAAAAACCAAATAAACTTTAAGTAATTATTTATTTTATTTTTAATATTTATTTTTTAATTTAAAAAGTAGGTTTTATACCACAAGACATTAACTTTTACAAAGAAAAGGCTACTATTGCAAAAAAAATAATAATAAGTGTGTCTAAGGTCCAAAGTGAAGAAAAAAACGTAAAACAATTATAGTAGTAGATTCAATATTCACCCAAATGTTGTTGGACCCTCATTCCCATGTTTTTGTATAAAACGTTATACCATTTGTTCTAATTACACATTATTCCAAAAGAACTGATATGTACATGCTGCTAATATAAATTTAAGTCTTTAAAACCATGTGATTTGTCAAATAGTAAAAAGCATTGAACTTTAGATAATTTATTCAAAAGGTAACAATGAAGGCAACCCACCATTATTCAACAAACAAACTAACCCATGAATCAACCAACTAAGAGCACAAACCTACCCTGACAACAAAAAAGAATATCATGTTAGTAGGATCAAATAAACCGTGCTAGTGGTGACCCGTCCGATGCACAAAAGTATGACACATTTTAAACGTTCAAAACACATTTTTGAAACTATGATTAAGTATTAATTCTTTTTGAAAATTATCATGTCCCTATAATGTAATAATACAGATTATGTTCAACCCAACACACATCCATAAAATAATTATTCATAATAATTTTTTCGAAAATGTAAGTAAATCATGAATAAATTCAAAATCCTGTGTATATCGACCGGATGTTATCTTAGCCCCGGTGAATCTAAAAATCATCTTATCCCAAACAACCCTTGTGCCACTGTCTTAAACCATACATGGACCTCCCTTAATATCTAAACAATACCTCAATGAAAATCCAATCTATTATAAATGTTGTATTTATATCCAAGAATAAAAACTATTGAGCTATTATTGTAAACAAATATATACACACCATTTATATCAATACGTAAATGCAATTGAATAATCAAAACTTTATGTTTCATAACTTGACTTCCTTATTCTTTCATACATGCTACACCACATATTTATACAAAAATATTATAAAGGAGACAGAACTCCACTAAGCCACTACAGTATAACTCTTATAACTATGCTATATTTGCCCATTATATACATAACTGTCCAACAGCACGTGGGTGGTCTCTTGGCATAGAAGCTTACTTTTCATAACCGTTTGCATGCATGTTCATGTTCTTTAGATTGTTTTCGTTCACCTGTTCCATATCATTCCCCCTAAGCTTTGTGTGGAGAGTGACCAAACACCAAGCTTGTTATGGATGAGCTAGAACTTAGGAATGGGTAACATGTTGGTAAATATATCTGCAAGTTGAGAATGTGTTGGGATATATTGCATGATGAGTTGGCCCTTTTCCACCTATTCTCGAAAAAAATGGTAATCCAATTCTACATTCTTAGTGCGAGCATGTAAGACTACATTGATGTTCATATACAACACACTAATATTATCACAAAGTAATGTAGGTGGCATAGTGAAATGAATCCCAATATCAACAAGAACATATGAAAGCCAAGTTAATTCAAGAGTGGAAACTACTAGTGCATGGTATTCATCCTCGTAACTTGACCAGATATAACGCCCCGACCTATATTTAAGAGTTACCCGTGAGTTGACTGGTACAGATCGAGCGTTATGTGTGAGGCGTAATGAAACAACCTAAATAATGTGGCTAGTCCAATTTTATTTTAAATTAAGATTACACTTGTTTAGCATGCGAGTCCAGTTTCAAGATAAGCTATGTGTGGAACCTAGGGGAAGCCCTCGAGCCCAAGTAATAGAGATACTAATGTAAAATAAATAAAGTACACTTTCATGTACAATGTCCATAAAATACGAACCCCCACCCAACCTACCATAACAAAGAGAGAGTGTCAGTCTATGCCCAGTGGGAATATACAAGCAGTATAAAAGCGAACGACATCAAAGAATACTCACACGCTACAATCACATGCATACAAAAATATATATGTATCTACATATACATAGATATACCTTTAAAAAAATACATATTCAAAGGCATGAACCGTTTTACTTTAAAAAATCTTACTTATCCAGATTAATTTATCTTAATCTTGCAAAGACTTCTTTTATTCATACCTAGCATTTTCGACATTACTTAACACACCTAGTGAACATTTAAAACCACTACGCTTGATTTATTCCAATCTGATCCCTTACCGGAACTGATAAGCACCCAAAAGTGTACATTTTATACCCCAAATAGACGTATTTTAGTTGCAAATTCTCGATAATTTAGGTCTTATGCGCTTTATTGTCTATCTTGTAGGTCGAATGCACGTTGTGGTGTTCAAACACGTATTTCAAGGCAATTGTGGAGATTATGGAGCTAATTACCAAACCAATAACCCCAGCGTAGCCTAGCTTACCCTAACCTAGCCTAAACTTGTCCCGAATCGTGTGTGTTTAGTTTGTCCCATTTTATTTTATTTGTATCATTTTATTTTTACGAGTTATTTTATTTTTTTATTTTATTGAGTCATTATATATTTTAAGGATTTTTATATTTTTTTAGCGCTTCGTGTGTTAGTTTTTATATTTTCTTTTATTTTCGTAGCTTTTAGTTAGGTTATTATTATTTCATTTTATTTTTATTTTATTTTTAGCTTTTAGTTTTTATTTTTATAATTTTTATTTTAATTGTGTTTAGTTTTTTTTTGAGTTTTTTTTGTGTGTGATGTTGTGTCATTTTTATTTTAGTTAATTTTTATTTTTATTTTTTAGTTTAGTTAAATTTTTATTTTGCTTTATTTTATTTGTTTTTTAATTTTAGGGTCATAAGTTAAACACACACACAACCCCTCACACCCTAAATAACTTATGCCATACATACACCCAAACACATTTACTAACCCCCACCCACATTCCCATACACTCACCTACACACTAACCCCACCTAAGTCTTCTTCAACCTCCCATCACCACCTCTTTCTCTTTCCTCTCACCTAACCTCCATTACACCCCATTAACACAAACAACAACCATATCTCTCCACACCTCTCACCACTCAAACCCTCAACCAAACCCATCCCCACCGGACAAAACCGCCGATGACGAACCCAATGACCCGCCGACCCACCAGTCGATCTCGAAAATCGGACATCACACCTTAACCCCCTCCGGAATCCATACCCAAACAACCCATCTCGAGTATTTTCTGAACCCGAGACCAACTCAACCATCAACCCCTTCACCTGTCTTACCCCATAATCTAACCCATGAACCCCTCCAATCCAATCTAACGACGAACATCAGCCCTCAACCCAACCTCCAGCGCCGAAACCCCATCCGGCGTGTTGCTAAAACTAAAATGCAAACCAATCCAATCCCCTGCGACCCGCCGATGGTACCAGCGACCTCCAACCTGTCACCAGTTCGGTGTTGTCCCACCTCCCGCCTGTCCGGTTCACAAACCCGAAAGCCTCCCTACCTCCATCCTTACAACCCAACCAAAAACCCAAACCCATTATCTACCTTATTAAAACCCATTTCCCCTTTAGCTCTTAAATCGTGAGCTGCTAAATGTTCCAACCAAAAGCCTAAACCAAAAAAAAACCAAGTCATTTAACCCACATGAATTAAAACCCTTTTTATCCCATTTTCCCAAACTACCCCAACTAAACCTTTTTCCCATTCTACCCCAAAACCCCTTTTACCAAATTGGATTTTATTCCCTCACCTCACTTCCCACATGACCTCACACAACTCATGCACATTTGTGCATTTTCCTAAATTAACTCTCACTCACACCTCATACAACCTCTTGCACCTTTATCCTCCCATTTTTAACCCCATGCTCCATGCCTACTATTTAAATAATGGAAAACTCAATTTGAAAAAAAACTTTAAGAATAGAAATTTGTAGAGAGAATTCTAGAGAGAGAAACACCATTTTAGATTAGAATTTTTATTTTATTATTTTTTAGATAGTGAGGGAAAATAAATTGTTGTGAGGATTAATTGTAGTGAAATTTTGATGTAATTTTTTTTGGATCATTAAAATTGAGGGATGTTAATTTCAACTCATGGATTGAAGTTCAATTAAGCATCAAGAGATTGGGTTTGATGGTTCCTTCCTCTTCTCATTTATTTTATGCCTTTGATAATTAATTTGTCAAATTCCATACCATGTTAGGCTAAATCCCCTTTCAAGGGGTGGAGGGAAACCCTTATTTGATGTTATTTTAATTTAATTAGTTTGATTACTTAAAAATTCCATTTGAATATTAATTTTTATCCCTCACCCATATATTTACGCCTCGAGAGAGGGTAAATGATTTTTGAGAGAAAATCGAAATTCTAAGTTATAATACCCATTTTAGATTCGAACTAGAGATAGGGGTTTCTTAAGTGGGGTATTATTAGTTGAATTGCAACTCTAAATTTATTTTCTAAGATTTACATAAATTTTAATTGATCGATCCTAGCGAGCGATTAATTAAAAGGAGTGTAGATCTATTTTTCTAGAGTTGTGGGGTCTTAAACTTAATTTTCTAAAAGTTTACTATTAAAATTTTATTTGCAACGAGAGTTGATTTGTAAGTTTGATATTAATTTGGGAGAAATCAATTAATTAATTAGAATAGCTAAAATTTGTGGTGTAATCTCACTACTTGATTGTTCTCAAATTTATTTACCTCGTTTATCTCTTATTTTTGTGTTAGAATTTATTTTTCATTTTAGTCACTTTTTAGTTTGTAATTTGATCTTCCGTATAGTTTAGTGTTATTTCACCTCACCTCACCTAATTGTTTTAATATTTGAAAAAGCTAAAAAAAATAGAAAAAGCAAAACCATAAAAAGAAAATAAAATTGAATTACAATTGAGTTTGTCTCTGGCTTACCCCCTAGATGTGGATTTATACCCTTTACTTACCTCTACACTTTAGATTGTTATATTTTGTACGTAATCCAGGATTTTGATTACAGATGCTTTTTAAGCAATGACAAAAAATATACCAAGAAGTTCTTTCTATCAAGAACCACCCATTTTATTCAAAGTACTATTTCAACGCACGCTTTCACCATGTTAAAAAATACTTGCTTTTCATTTGAAAACTCTTTTCATTTCATACTTATACAAATTATGGGTTTAACAACCTATGTTACACAACCACCCATTTGTCCACTTTACTTTACCCTCTTTGCCTTAGCTATTGGACATTAATAGAATTACGCGTTTACTTGTCCATTTAACCTTTACCGGAATATTTATTACATTCATTCAGGTTAGGTTGTATTGATACGTTTTAACACACAACCCATTTCTTATCATGTCATTTATTCCTTTCATCTTTTCTCAAAATCTTCCTTTACCGCATACGTACACGAGCTCCACACTGACGGCTATGCGCACCCTATGCTCTGGCCAGTGATCTAGGGTTCTCTAGGCCCTTATCTCTTTATCTAGGTGTCATACAAGTTCCCTTTTTAAGTGTTTTAACATTTTATAAATGTTCACATTATTCCCTTCCTTGCTTTTACCCAACTAAAACCAAAACCCGAACTTAACCGTCTGTTTTTCCATTAACACTTGGAAAATTGTTTATTATCTTCTTTAAGCCCCTTATCCACACACACATGATTTATACCAAAATCATTCACGATTTAGGAATTAATTCATTATCACACACATTAGTGTAAAGACATTCTTTAACATTTTTATTCTATAAAAATGTTGCACTTTAAGTAAATTACCAATTTACCCCTTTATTTGCCAAACTCATCATTTATTCCTTAACAAGTGTTATTTCTCAAATGGTTATTAAGTCTCCAACTTAACATTTAAAGAACTTTAGCCATTTTAACACTTGTTTAATATCGCATTTTTGCCCAATTTTCAGACTTGTCACTTTAACCCTTTTGACACAAAAATAACACCCTTTACATTTAAGCTCCCAAATTTTAATTTTTCTTATTTCATGCTTACACCAAACAGGACTCTATTCAAAATTTCTCACATATTTATTATCAAATTACTACAAGTTTATATGCATAGAAACTAAACTTTAAACAATAAAATCATACTATTGATACCAAAAATTATCCACATACGTGGACCAACCATAAGTTGACAACTGTCTCCCTACGTGGCAAAAATCATAGTCCACAGATAGTTGCTCGTTAGGTATGCCAACCAATGTGAAGAATGTAGACCATCAGTATAAATGAAAATCCACCACACAGGAAGTATAACCGAGGGTATAATCGTACGTGGTTCACACAATGAACCATCCCATTCATTATGTACATCTGTAAATGCTTAAATGTATAAAGTCATTCCAACCCTTGATCTCCGGGTCACTATAAAATCATTGTATCCCTTTCAAAAAGGGTAAGACAGAACATATCCTAGTATATTCTTATTAACAAGAGTATCTAACTTTTTGTAATCTTAAAGATCAATACCATAAAAGTGGACGTAGGCTTTCTTACACAACCGAACCACTTTAAAATTGTCTGTCTTTCATTTAATCATTTATTTGAATACTTATATTTTATATGTGATTAGAAAATTGGATCTAGTCCATTTTTTACATTAATATATTGGCGTCGTTTGTGGAAATGTGTGTCTAAGTTCCATTCTCTATCTCGTACATCCTTGTTTATTAAAAAAATGAATGATCCTGAGACCACGGCTAGAAACGAAGGCACTCAAGCCATTCCATCTACTCTGCCTATGGTAGCTGACCTAAATGGGGTTCTTGCTAATATTTTCACGGTTATGATGCTATGTTAAAAATAATTAGGTAATTGGCTCAGTTATTACCAGCCAGATCTCCTGCCCCTTTCCAGGCAATAAATGGTTCCTTCACTAAGATGAGAAATTATGCCTCCACATCCAAGACATAGCCGATGTAGCAATTCCAGATCGTTGCATAATAGGATTTATCATCAATGACTCAGTTCATTAATTAGAGCTACAGAGTTCTATGATGGTCATCACTTTCTCTAAAAAGGCCAAGTGTTTTGTAAAGATTTTGAGCACAACCTCTCCTTTTTATTGTTTGAGACCCCGAGCAAATACAAATCCTCCTAGAGAGCTATCTAGAAGTAATAAACATCCAGCTGACCAGTGTGAAGCTTTAATCAAATCAAGATTAAGTGTCCAATGATTTGTGCATGCCGACCAGACTTCTCAAGAAGAGAGCTCAGCACAAACATATGGTCAGGATAGCCTAGCTTCTTCACAAAAATCTAATTTAGGTAACCCTTCGTGGAATGGCTCAATCCAGAGATTAGAATATCGATTAGGAGAAATGGCAAAATCAAAGAATCCCTTGCAAAATTTAGTCAAATGATCTCCCTTCATTCAGGAAATTATTAATTTTCCAACTCCATCTAAGTTTAAAACCCTTATGGTCACCCCTAAATATGATGGTAAAACTGATCCAATTTTGCACATTGAGCAATATCAAGTTGCAGCTGATATTTATTTAATCCCTGATAAAATGAGATGTAGAGCATTTTCAAGCGCCATTATAGGTTCAGCCCAAATATGGTTTAATAACTTGACTAGAGGATAAATTGCCAATTTCACTCGGCTTCTCGAGCTATTCATCAATAACATTTATTTCGAAGCCAAGCCAATAAAATGAGTAGCCCATATCTTGAGTCTTAGGAAGCAAGTAGGGGAAACTACCAAGAAGTACATCACTCATTTTAACAACGAGAAATTGGAAGTGGTTTACTATGAAGAGAAAATAACCATCACTACCCTAATAAGTGGATTGCCTCTAGAAAAACTATATTACTCTCTAGCCAAAGATCCTCCAAAAATTATGAGTGAACTCATGTCTAAGGCAAGAAAGATCATGAAAGCCAAGGAGACAATGGCTACAAAGAAGAGTCCAGTCACTAAGCCTGATAAGAACGATCAGAAGGAGCATAAGTAGCAGAAGCCGAAGAAGGATGATAAGTTCAAAAAGTATGGAACATAGACAACTTTGACTATTAGCATTCACCGTATTCTAGAGGAAATCAAACACAATAAGGATTTGTAATAGACTGAAAGATTAAGGGGAAAAATATTATGGCCACACAATTGACAACTGTATTACTTGGAAGAATGAAGTGGAACCCCTCATTCGTCGAGGAAAATGGAACAAATTTCTTGATCGATGAGAAATAAGAGAAATAAGGGGAAGGTCAAATTGTCCATGTAAGCCTAGAGATGATATAAAAAGAAACCATAAAGATGGTTATAAAGATGATCCCGACCTGTAGAAGAAGTTTAAGCACCCAAAATGTGAGGTAGATATGATAAGTTTTGGTTCTTTTGATTGTCACGTAATTACAGGTGGCGATGCATGAGGAAGAGACCATACTGTCAAGAGAAAGGCTTTCATGAATGAAGCACGAGCATGTTCTTATATCCAGAGAATCAATTTGAAAAATTATGATTAGCCGAGTAAAGTCAACAAAGACAAACTAGTAATCGGCTTTTCCAAGAATGACTCTCTATGGTACTTTATCCCTATGATGATCCATTGGTTATCATGTGCAGAATTCAGGATGCCATCATCTCTAGGGGTTTGATTGATAATGGGAGCTCGGCGGATAACATGTTTTCAATGTCTAGATTTCAAAATCAGCCAATTAGAACCTTACCACGGGCCATTAATAGGTTTTTCAGGTGAAAAAGTTTCCCCGGTGGGAATAATCAAGCTAGAAGTATTGGTCGGCACATGGCCAAAAATCCATACTAAAAAAATACGCTCTTTCGTGATGGATAAAAACGTTCAATCTGCCTACAATGTGATCCTTGACAGGGAAGGATTAAAGAAGTGTGAAGTTGTAACTTCTACAGTTATTCAATATTTGAAGTTCCCAACTCAATTTGGGGTCGGTGTTGTGAAAGGTGACAAAAAAGTGGCAAGAGAGTATTATTAACCATCAACCGAGTAAGAAGACTTAATTGATTTGAAAAAGAAGACCACCACCTATCAAGTAGATATGGTTGAGCCTAATAGTGAATCAAAAGTTGAACCTTTGGATCCTCGAGATGAAAAAGAGTTAGTCAAAGGGTGGATTGTGGAAGCCACTAAAAACATTATCCTGGACGATGACAAATCGGAGAGGACTACACAGATTGGCTCAACACTGGATCCAATCCTTAAATAAGAGTTTATTGCATTTTTAAGACATCGGAAGAATTCGTTTGCTTCGAGTCACGATGACATGTCTGGGATGATCATAACTCCATTTGTCATGAACTCAACATCAATTAGGATTCCAAGATGATTAAACAGATACGTAGGGTTTTCAGTCTGGGGAAAAATCAAGTTATTCAAGAAGAGGGGGAGAAACTTCAGAAGGATCAATTCATTGAGGATGTTAAATATCCAGCCTCATTGGCAAATGTCATAATGGTAAAAAAGAAAAATGATAAGTGGATAATGTGTGTAGATTTTACTGACTTGAATAAAGCCTTCCCAAAAAAACCAGTTTCCCCTGCCTAAAATTGATTAGTTGGTTGATGAATCAGGACAGGAGCTTCTAAGCTTCGTGGATGCTTATTTCGGCTATAACTAGATAAAAATGAAACTAGAAGATAGGGAAAGTACTATTTTCATCACCAGCCAAGGTACTTATTGCTACAACGTATTGCCCTTTGGGCTAAACAATGCTAGAGAAACATGCCATAGGCTGGTCAACAAGGTCTTTAATGATAAAATAGGAAAGAATATGGAGGTTTATGTGGAAAAATAGTATTTTTTGTTTAAATCTACATTGACTAGGAATAAATTCTATGTGAAAAAGCACAGACTATGATTTGGGGTCTTTTACTTTCTAAATAGATTTGAAGAAGTTTAAATAAAACCTATATATGTTAAGAATGGACCTATGGTTTTAGCCAACATGTTTGTTCCATTTATTTATAAATACAAATGTCTAATGTTAGTGTACTCAAAGCATACATGAGGACTTAAGTAACATATATTGCCGAAACATGGTCAAGTTGCAATGGATATACAAATATTTATTTAGTTATTTATATTGTTACACTCTAAAGTTTGTGTGTTTCGATAATTATATCATGTTTGTGTGTTTGCTTATGTGTTTTTCCCCTGAATGTATCGGGAACCTTGGATACAAATGTTATTTACCTTATTTCTTTTTAGTAAAAGGCTCAATTATGTATATATTATATACATATTATTGCATACATACAGAAATCACCAAAAAAAGGACTTTTGGTTAGGATATTTTTAAACTTAAATATTAAAGTGTGATTTTTTTTTAGATTTAATTTGATTGGATTTTTTAAGAACATTCATCAAGAATATGAATTTTTTATTTGGTTTTAAATTTATGTTAAAGCCTACTATATTCTTGCGGCTATGCTCTGCATTTTCATTGGCTTTAAAGTAATTATTTTCATAACTATGTATTCATAAACAAGGCTCTGTTTTAGTAATGCATGCTGATTTATTCAAATCAGCCCATAATATTACTCACTAATTGTTTGTTAAAACAACATAAAAATGAAAAGTTTTTTTAATAGTTACTATGTGCTTCTACTTTTGTTACGATTTTCTTCTGCAAAAAGAGTTAATTTTAAAATTAGTTATGAATTAATATTTATTTGGCAATCAAACGTAAAATTGTATAGTTAATTTATTAAAAGCATCCTCCCCAAGATGGTAGCAAAGAGCATTTTTGTCTGCTAATAAGGTAGCATGGTTTTCCATTACGAACATTACTCCTACGGTTTTCAAATAGTAGCTGAAAAGGTGGAAAAGAAGTCATGTATATAAAACCCGATTTACATAAGCATGGCTTTCCAATATTTATATGTGATTGGGTTTGTGTTTTTTACTACTATGAATTGGTAACAAAGAAGTCGGTGATTTGGTTAAGGTTAGTAATCCTTATTAGTTATGTTGAGTATGAAGTAAGTGGTTTTCCCCCAATTTGGGTCTGACTTTTTTGTACGATTTAGTATGAATTTTGTGACTTTGATGATTAAATTAATTTATTTTACAACATGTTTTATTCATGTTATTTTTGTTATACATTTTCCTATCATGTTATGTCATAGTAAACTTTTAATTTTGATTACATTGTACAACATGGAAGGATGAAGAAAACTGAACTATGCCACTAATTTTTCTTAAATTTAGAAAGTTTCCTCACCTTTGTAACATTATGTTTGTATATACTTCCAGCTATTTATGACCACCCTTTATTTCATGGAGATGTTCATCATATTATATATATCTATATAATAAAGTATAAAACTTATGTATGTCATAAGATTAAAATATGATGTCATTTAGATAAGTTTTTCTTGCACTACCAATTTTACCCTTCAAATATTTAGTTTCCCCCTCTTTTTTTACTTAACAAATTTACACTTCAATTCAAAATTGGGGATACTTTGGTCAAAATAAGAATAGTTCTCTACTTCTCTCCCGCTCACACCAATATCAAATTTCTATCATTCTCCACTTCTCCCCCGTTCTATCATCGGGATCCAAAAAAAACTCTACCTCAAACATCTCCACACCTAGGGTTGACGCCCCTTCTCTAGGTTGCCGCTCTGCCGCAACGTAAGTTTAACCCTCACCCTCCTCCTCTCATGCGGTTAATTATTGGTGCCTTTGGTTTTTGATTTTATCTTTCAGTTAACTATTGGTGCATTTGGTTCTAACCCTCACCCTCCTCCTCTCATGCGTCCGCCTTCACCACATATTAAATTCAGGTATTGTGTGTTTTAGGCTTTTATTTTTTAATGTGGGGTTTTAATATTTAGATCTAACGTGTTTTTTTTATTTGTAGATCTAATATTGGGTACTTTAGATCTAAGGTTGGGTACTTCAGATTTAAGGTTTGGGGTTCTCATTCTAACGTTAGTATGATTCTAATTTTTTTGGGTTTCAGATTTTAAATTATATATATTTGGGTTTCCAATTTGAGATTGTATATGTTGGTATGATTCTTATATGGATTTTGTAGATTAACTTTGTTTCACTTTTGATTATACCACTAAAAACATCTCTCATTTTTTCCCCACACATTAGGTGTTTAATGGTTATCTAACATGGGTTTTACACACCTGAGAGGTAATAATTTTAAATACAATGTCCATTCCTTCTTTTGTTTATTTTAAAAATGATTTCTCTTTCCATGAATTGTTTTTTTATTTTAGTAAAATAAATTTCTGTAAGGGAGGCTTGAAGATAATCTCAATATTAGAGATAATCCCCCTAGCTAATACAACAGACTCGAGAGTTTAAGTCAACGAGGCAGCTCAAGCGATGCAACTCAGCGAAGCATCTAAGCGATGCAACTTAGCGAGGTAGCTCTAGCAATGCAGCTCAGTAAGGCAACTCAAGTGAGATAGTTCAGTGTGGC
This sequence comes from Sambucus nigra, assembly GCA_949130495.1. Lineage (NCBI taxonomy): Eukaryota > Viridiplantae > Streptophyta > Magnoliopsida > Dipsacales > Adoxaceae > Sambucus > Sambucus nigra. The sequence continues at coordinate 673,281,896 of OX422215.1, forward strand.
AATCCAGGGAGATCTACCAGCGAAGAAACTGGCTGGGAGAGATCACCCTTTAGGTTTATTGATTTACGTAGTCTAGTTGTATCTTTTATTTGTATTGACTATAAGATGTAATGATTATACTGTTATTTAATGTGAGGTCAAATGGTACTTATGAGAGACTGCCATTCATTATTTTGACCCCATAAATGGTAGGAAACTTTATGAACTTATGCACGGTAGACAATACTGCTTCTAACTACTTCATTCCTACTCTTCCTAGAATGATATTGTAAGCCAAAAAGACATTTTTACATAGTACAAAGAAATGAATCCTTTCCTTCTTGCTTGTCAGCTAAGTGCCGATCAACACATCCAACTCGACTGTTCCTGATGGATACACCCTCTCTCGTAAGAAACCTATAATTGGCTCATGATAAGGTTCTAGATTACTATCTAGTAGCCCTAAGTTGTGGAAATAGTTGTAGAACATAATGTTTGAAGAACTCACATTATCGACCAAGATTCTTGCCACTCTACTACGGTGATCCCTATAAGTGATGACTAATGGATCATCATGAGGATAGAGTACTCCTCTCAAATCATTCTAAGAGAAATCAAACACCAATTTGTCCTCGTTAATCTTCATAGGCCAACCATTTGTGCATTCAGACATGTCAATATGTCTAATAGAAGGACAAGCCTTTGCTTCATTCAGATAAGCTTTTATCTCGATAATCTCATCTCCTCCACCAGCGTCTCCTCATACAATAAAGTAACAACCAAAGGAAATCATTCCCACATCCACTTCAGCGGGACAAATTGTGAGTTTAAAAAGGATACTTATTTTTACATCGACCTTATAGTCATTTTGAGTGTGTCGTTGCATGCGAAAGGGTTAAAATAGTCATAAAAGTCTATTTGGATGTTGGTTTTGAGTCTCGGGTCATTTGGAAATGAAAAGACAACCAAAAATGGCATTTTGGTCATTTTTACAAGGGGGATGAATAGTGATTTTGGATTTTGTCCTATTATAAGTATTTGGAGATTAGTTGTACGTGGATTCCTTCATCTCTTCTACACAAAATTGAAAGGTCACCTTGTGAGAGAGAGTGAAAGGTTGATTGGGAGAAGAGAAGCTTGCTTGGAAAGGAGGAGAACTGAGGACCAAAGGTCACCACCACCATGTAATACCCCGTACTTTTGGCTATATTTATTTTTGGGATTTATTAATTAAATTGCGTATTTATTGGAAATTAATCCGGGTTAATAATAATACTAATGTGATGCGAATTGGTATTTGATTATGTGCATATATGATTATATATGTATTGGTTATTATAAAATTTGTCGTGAGATTTATATACGGCATTTTAGAAATTTTGTTGAGACGCGTGGGACCGCCGCGTCACGGTATAATATTTTGATATTAAAAGTGAATTTAAAATCTATAGTCCGTATGGTCGTTTTGAGTGCGCCATCGCATCCGGAAGGGTCGAGATAGTCAGAAAACACTAGCCGGGGGTATAGTTTGGGTCCCGGGGTATTTTTAGGCCATACCGGTAACTTAAAGGGTATTTTGGTAATTTTACATTTTGAGGAATTAAAAGTGACGAAAATTAGAGATTAAATCTGATGTGGATATTAACCCATTAAGCCCATTAGCCAACCCATATTAACCTAGAAGGCTACGTAGGTTGTCATTTAGGTTTTCTAAGTTTCCACAAATCAAAACCTTAGCCACCTTGAGCCACCATTGGAGATAGAGCTTGGGAGAGAAGAAACTCTGCAGAATCTTCACCAAACCAGAAATCAAACCAAGGCAAGTGTTTTAATCTTATTTAAATTCGTAGAATGTTTCCTCCATGTTAGAAATTGATAAATTTCAACTGTTCTTGGAAGATAATGAAAACCCATGTAGTTTGAGGTTTAGAACTTAAAAATTTTGAAGAGAATTGCATGTAGTATGATAGGTAAATGATTTCCCTTATTATAATTGTGATTAGAAGGAAAGAAAACGAATTAAATTCTGGGATTTGATGATGATATGTAGTTAGGGTTCATGTTCTTGAGATAATTGGAAAAAGTGTAAAAAGGTGTAAATTAAATTAATATTTGGATGGATTGATCCCTTAGAAACATGTTAGGATGTGACTATATAGGTTTAGTATTGATTATAGACCCTAAAACGTTGTTAGGATGGACTTTGGGAGAGATTAGAAATGTTATAAATGGTGAAAAAATGATTTTTGGGAAGTTCTGGGCCGAAACTGGCATCTCGTTAGAAGCAACCCCCAGGTCGTTCGAACGAGCTCGTTCGAACGAGCTTCTAACGAGTTGACCAGTCGTTATTAACGAGTGGGGTTTTCGTTCGATATCTCGTTCGAACGAAATAATCGTTAGAAGGGTCAGTTCGTTCGAACGAACTGGGATCTCGTTCGAACAGCCTCGTTCGAACGAGACTTCTAACGACCTGACAGTCCAAACTCGTTCGAAGCCTCGTTCGAACGAGACTTCTAACGAGTTGACAGTTTGACCCTTTTGGACTGTTTTGACTTTTGGAGTTCCGGGAGATGGTTCAAGGGTAGAGTTAGCATCCCTTTGATGATATAGTGATGGATTTGGGACTTTTGGGTTGTTGGGATGAGTAAATCATATACGAGAGTTATATTCAATGAATCTTTTGGGTTGAGACGTGAGGGACTACTACGACGTGAGGATGAATTATAGCGCGTATAATTATGAACCGGAATAAAATAAGTTGTGATAATTATAATTAGTACGAGAGTGCTATATGTACTACGAATAAAATACGGAATTACTAAGAAGTGTGTTTACTTAGTATTGATATATGGATTGTATGTATGACATACCTACCATACTTGCTATCACGGGAGGTTTCGTTCGCTTAGGACCCTCTAATCCTTGTGTGCCTACGGGGGGGATATAGACTGGTACCTTGATGAACATAGGTCATTGAAAGACTTATTGTGATATTAATAAGTCCGCTGACCATGGGAGCGTAGGTATGTGCGTGACCCATGTGATGGTGACTGTGTTCGCCTCCATTATTTGTGATGTTGTTATCGGTAAACTATTCCTGAGAGATTCGGAATATGTAATCCTTATGTACGTGATGTACCGGGATGGATAGCAGAGTATGTGTGCACTACAGCTTAGATTGCGGGGTGCTTGTATCGTATATTTATGTGATGAATAATATACATTTATTTAATGGAAATCCTCATGTTAATGTTGTAAAATATTCCGGTATTGTTTCGAGATATATAATGAGTTAGCTGTTAGTTATATCAATGGCATACTTAATAACGGAGATTACGAGAAACCTCTATTAAATTACGAGCGTTGTTATGTTAAATTAATCGAGTAAAATGAGTAGAACCTTTGGTTGTCTAGTTAGTTTACGTTGTCACTTAGCTAGTGGAGAAGGTAGTTATAGATGGGTACTTACGTTAGGAGTGCACAGTTAGTCGAGAGGTGAGAATTTAATGTGAGTGCACGTCCTAACATGTACTTTGCATTTAATGTTTTAAATGTTTTTAAAGCACTTGCAGGTTTCTAAAATGTTTTCCACTTTCGGGCTCTGACCCATTTGCTTTCAAATATATTTTCTTGTAAAACCATTTTAGGTGCCCAGCCACAAGGTCACCAAGCATAGGATTCTCATTCAGGTGACGAGCTGTAGCTGTTTGTGGAAGCTACAGGGATTTGCATGTAGACGCTTCTCTCGTTTGGATTCCAGTCTCAGCATTTATCAGTTGTAGGGCATGTTGCCCAATTCTATTAGACATTTTTACATTTCAGTTTTCAGACTCTAGCATGTATTGCTCAGTTTTCAGTTTAGTTATTTATTTCAGTTTACTTATCAGTTGTGGGATTTGTATTGAGGAGTTTTTCCTCCAGGTTTTATTTACGTATTGTGATGGTTATTCATTCTATTTCAGTATGGTGAATGGTGTTATTTAGTTATTCATTACTCTTGTTGCATGTTAATCAGATATAATAAAATTTGGCACTTACTTTTTAAATACTAGGTGGTTAGTAATCTTTAAAAGGTTTTCGACAGTGATGCTATTAACTGAGCCAACTTGGCATTTTGAATTAATTTTATAAAGGAGTAGCTACCCGGTGTTTAATTAGTACGGGTGTCACAGGTGGTATCAGAGCATCAGGTTCTAGTGTCCTTTAGGATCTGTACGGCTATTATGTTTCCGCTACGTTTTCTTTGATATAGAGCCCTATATTTTAGGACTGTTGTACTCTTTTGTGTATGCTTCGTTCTTCAGCTATATTAAGTTTATAAACTGCGAACTTATAAACTTTGTTCTTATTTCAGATGCCTCCACGACGTGCACGACGAGTTCCCAGGAATGCTACGCCCGAACCACAGCCCGCTCCAGTTCAGGGCATGTTGAACGCCACTGAGGTTGCTGCTATAGTAGCCCAAGCGGTAAATGCCGCGATTGCCGTGATTCAGCAGGCACCACCGCAGGCGCCGGTTGCTGCGCCAGTCCAGGTTAATGCATTCCCGTCTGCTTGGGAACGTGTACGTGACGCTTTTCAGAAAGCGCATCCACCAGAGTTTGCTGGAAGCTCAGATGTGGTTATCTCGAGCCAATGGAGGAAGGATATGCAGAGGCACTTGAGGATGCATGAGTGCTCTGATGTTCAGAAACAGGTGCTAGCTACTTTCAAGCTAGTTGGATCTGCGTTACAGTGGTGGGAGTCTATTACCACCGCAGAGGAGAGGGATACCCTCACGATTCAGGAGTTCTGGGTGCGGTTCGACCGCAAGTACTTTCCGTCTGCAGTTCATACAGAGATGAGGAGGAAGCTGATGAGTCTGAGGCAGGAAGGCAAGACAGTGGCCGAGTATGAGGCCGAGTTCACTAACCTGTTGAATATCGTTCCAGACGAGATTCCAACAGAGAAGAAAAAGATAGAGAAGTTCACTGATGGGTTGAATTGGAGAATCCGTCAGCATCTGCTAGGGAATCTATCATTGGCCACGTATTCTGATGTGGTTAACGCTGCATTACTACACTGCCAGGACCACCGTTTTCATATGGCCGAGGGCAAGCGGTCAGGGGAGTCTAGCCATCAGGGCAGGACTGGAGGGCATGGTGCCAGCGGGGCACAGACCGGTCAGGGGCAGAGACAGACTGAACAGGGTACCCAGCAGGGGGACAATAAGAGGTTCCGGTCAGGGAACTACAGGCAGGGACAGGGAGGTTTCCGCCAGGGCCATCAGGGTCCAAACGGCCATCAGGGCCAGCAGGGACAGAATGGGCAGCAATTTCATCAGGGCCAGCAGGGCCAAGGGAGGAATGGTAACGGCCACCAGGGCCGGGGACAGCAGGGGCAGAGGGGAGGGAACTTCCCAGGGAAGTGCTTTACTTGTGGCAAGACTGGCCATAAGAAGCAGGATTGTCCCGATAGGGGCAGGGCCCCACAGCAGCAGCAGCAGGGTGCTCGCCAGGAGCCACAGAGACCTATGTTTCCCGCCGCTCTTCCTGCACCGCCACAGATGGCAGCATTGCCACCCATTCCAGCAGTCCCAGCTCAGCAGGGGCAGCTACAGTATGGACGTGTCTACAACGTTCACCAGGCTGCAGTTCCACAGGCACCGCCCGCGATCGAGGGTACGTTTCCTATCCATGGCACTATGGGTCGGGTGTTATTTGATACGGGTGCTACACACTGTTTTATTGCTACACACTTCGCGAAAGCTTTAGGATTGTTAGCTACGGCAGAGAGCACAGTGACATGTGTCGACTCACCATTGGGGAGTGGGTCACTTATTTTCTTTATATGCCGGGGAGTCGGGGTAGAGGTTGGTGGTTTGGTATTGCCTGCGGACATGTTAGTGTTAGACATGCATGTTCACGATGTGATCATCGGTATGGATTGGCTCGTATTATATAGGGCCATGATTGATTGCTTCAGCGGGAGCATTGTTTTTGCCATTCCGGGGCAGGAGATGTTTATAGTGGCGATGCCTCGCCCAGAGGGAGGATCGACCGCTCATCTGTATTACATAGAGGAGGATACCTCTAAGGAGGTTGTTATTCCTTTAAATTCAATCCCGGTTGTCAGGGAGTACTCGGATGTGTTTCAGGAGATACCAGGCTTACCGCCCAGTCGAGAGATAGACTTCGTTATTGATTTACTACCGGGTACGAGACCTATAGCACGTGCACCGTACCGTATGGCTCCAGCTGAAATGCGAGAGTTAAGGGATCAGATAGAGCAGCTGTTAGGGCAGGGCTTTATTCGTAGGAGTACCTCACCTTGGGGCGCTCCAGTTTTGTTTGTGAAGAAGAGGGACGGTTCACTGAGGTTGTGTGTGGACTACCGAGAGTTGAATAAGGTCACGATACGGAATAAGTATCCGTTGCCTCGAATCGATGACTTATTCGACCAGTTGAGAGGAGCTTCTTTCTTCTCGAAAATTGACTTGAGGTCGGGATACCATCAGTTGCGTATCAGGGAGGAGGATGTCTCGAAGACTGCGTTCTTGTCGAGATATGGTTCTTATGAGTTTCGGGTTATGCCTTTCGGCTTAACCAACGCTCCAGCAGTGTTTATGGACTTGATGAACAGGGTGTTCAGAGATTTCCTAGATCAGTTTGTCATTGTCTTCATTGATGATATTCTGGTTTACTCTCAGATAGAGGAGGAGCACGCCGAGCATTTGAGGCTGATTTTGCAGACACTTCGTCAGAACGAGCTGTATGCAAAATATGAGAAGTGCGGGTTTTGGCTGAAGGAAGTCCAGTTCTTGGGTCATATTATTTCCGATCGGGGAATATCTGTCGATCCGGGGAAGGTGTCAGCGGTGAGGGAGTGGGGACAGCCCACGACACCAACGGAAATTCGTAGTTTCTTGGGTTTAGCAGGATACTACAGGAGGTTTATTCGGGGTTTCTCAGAGATAGCAGGTCCTTTAACACATCTTACTCGCAAGGGTGTGCCATATATCTGGAGTGATGCCTGTCAGTTGGCATTCGATGAGTTAAAGGACAAATTGACCTCAGCACCTGTGTTAGCGTTGCCGAGACCGGGAGTTGAGTATTTGGTTTACACCGATGCGTCTTTGCAAGGACTGGAAGGTGTGTTGCAGCAGGAGAGACAGGCCATAGCTTATGCTTCCCGTAAGCTTAAGCCTCATGAGAAGAATTACCCCACGCATGATTTGGAGTTGGCGGCAGTGGTATTTGCCTTACGGATTTGGAGGCACTATCTTTTGGGGGAGAAGTTTCAGCTATTCACGGACCACAAGTCACTACAGTATCTGTTCACGCAGAAGGAATTAAATATGCGGCAGCGTAGGTGGCTTGAATTTGTGAAAGACTACCAGTTCGACATTCAGTACCACCCGGGTAAGGCTAACATGGTAGCAGACGCGTTGAGCCGCAGGCCAGCAGATGAGGTGGCAGAGGTGTGGAAAGCGAAGTGGAAGGAATTGGGACACCAGGATGCAGTGGCCCGATCTTTCATGTCTGTGATGACCGTTACACCGCAGATTGTCACGAAGGTTGTACGGGCACAGGCAAATGATTCGTTCTGTCAGGAGCAGATAGTTCGATTACTCGCTGAGGGAGCTGAATCCTATACCGTTAGCTCAGACGGGGGATTACGCTTCAATGGGAGATTGGTAGTTCCGGAAGGAGAGGAACTGCGACACGATGTGATGGCAGAGTCGCACGACTCACAGTTCGCGGTACATCCCGGAGGGGACAAAATGTACCAAGACATGAGACGGCAGTATTGGTGGAGCGGTATGAAGAGAGAGATCGCTGAGTTTGTCTCGAAATGCGCCACTTGTCAGCTTGTAAAAGTGGATCACCAGAGACCGGCAGGATTGCTACAGCCGTTGGTGGTTCCGGTGTGGATGTGGGAGAGCATATCCATGGATTTTGTCACGGGGTTGCCTACGTCGCAGAGGGGTCACGACTCCGTTTGGGTAATTGTGGACAGGCTGTCCAAGGTCGCTCACTTCTTACCCGTAAGGACTGACTACACTACGGGACAGTACGCCCAGCTCTTCATTTCAGAGATTGTGAGACTTCACGGTGTGCCCCTGAATATCGTGTCTGACAGAGACAAGATATTTGTTTCGAGGTTTTGGGAGAGTTTCCAGGAGGCCATGGGCACGGAATTGCGGTTGAGTACGGCTTATCATCCGCAGACTGATGGGCAGACAGAGCGCACCAATCAGATGTTGGAAGACATGCTACGCATGTGTATTATTGACTTCGGGGGTGGATGGGAGCAGTACCTTCCACTGGTGGAGTTTGCTTACAACAACTCCTATCAGTTCACGATTGGCATGGCTCCGTTTGAGGCATTGTACGGTAGGCCTTGTCGTTCCCCAACATGTTGGTTAGAAGTGGGGGACAACAAACTACTTGGGCCGGAAGTAATTCAGGATACTTCGGCAAGGATTGAGTTGATTCGGAGTCGCATTCGGGTAGCTCAAGACAGGCAGAAGAGTTATGCTAATGCGAAGAGGTTTTTCAGGGAGTTCCAAGTGGGGGACCAGGTTTTGCTCAGGGTTTCTCCGATGAAGGGGATTATGCGATTCGGGAAAAAGGGGAAGTTGGCACCGAGGTATGTGGGGCCGTTCCCTATTATTGAGCGGATCGGACCGGTTGCGTATAGACTCGGGTTACCGGAGCATTTGCATCGGATTCACGACGTGTTCCATATTTCCTCGCTGAGGAAATATCTTAGGGATGATTTGGCTCATTCTCACATTGCTGTGGAGGACATCGATCTCCAGCCGGATAGCTCTTATGAGGAAGGGCCAATTGCTATTTTGGACCGAAGCGAGAGGAAACTGCGGTCAAAGATAGTTCCGTTAGTGCGTGTTCAGTGGCGACATCACAATGTCGAGGAGTCCACATGGGAGCGCGAGGATGAGATGCGCGAACGTTATCCAGAGCTGTTTTTAGTAGGTAATCTCTAGTTTCGAATTTCGGGACGAAATTCCGTTATTAGGGGGGAAGTATGTAATACCCCGTACTTTTGGCTATATTTATTTTTGGGATTTATTAATTAAATTGCGTATTTATTGGAAATTAATCCGGGTTAATAATAATACTAATGTGATGCGAATTGGTATTTGATTATGTGCATATATGATTATATATGTATTGGTTATTATAAAATTTGTCGTGAGATTTATATACGGAATTTTAGAAATTTTGTTGAGACGCGTGGGACCGCCGCGTCACGGTATAATATTTTGATATTAAAAGTGAATTTAAAATCTATAGTCCGTATGGTCGTTTTGAGTGCGCCATCGCATCCGGAAGGGTCGAGATAGTCAGAAAACACTAGCCGGGGGTATAGTTTGGGTCCCGGGGTATTTTTAGGCCATACCGGTAACTTAAAGGGTATTTTGGTAATTTTACATTTTGAGGAATTAAAAGTGACGAAAATTAGAGATTAAATCTGATGTGGATATTAACCCATTAAGCCCATTAGCCAACCCATATTAACCTAGAAGGCTACGTAGGTTGTCATTTAGGTTTTCTAAGTTTCCCCAAATCAAAACCCTAGCCACCTTGAGCCACTATTGGAGATAGAGCTTGGGAGAGAAGAAACTCTGCAGAATCTTCACCAAACCAGAAATCAAACCAAGGCAAGTGTTTTAATCTTATTTAAATTCGTAGAATGTTTCCTCCATGTTAGAAATTGATAAATTTCAACTGTTCTTGGAAGATAATGAAAACCCATGTAGTTTGAGGTTTAGAACTTAAAAATTTTGAAGAGAATTGCATGTAGTATGATAGGTAAATGATTTCCCTTATTATAATTGTGATTAGAAGGAAAGAAAACGAATTAAATTCTGGGATTTGATGATGATATGTAGTTAGGGTTCATGTTCTTGAGATAATTGGAAAAAGTGTAAAAAGGTGTAAATTAAATTAATATTTGGATGGATTGATCCCTTAGAAACATGTTAGGATGTGACTATATAGGTTTAGTATTGATTATAGACCCTAAAACGTTGTTAGGATGGACTTTGGGAGAGATTAGAAATGTTATAAATGGTGAAAAAATGATTTTTGGGAAGTTCTGGGCCGAAACTGGCATCTCGTTAGAAGCAACCCCCAGGTCGTTCGAACGAGCTCGTTCGAACGAGCTTATAACGAGTTGACCAGTCGTTATTAACGAGTGGGGTTTTCGTTCGATATCTCGTTCGAACGAGATATTCGTTAGAAGGGTCAGTTCGTTCGAACGAACTGGGATCTCGTTCGAACAGCCTCGTTCGAACGAGACTTCTAACGACCTGACAGTCCAAACTCGTTCGAAGCCTCGTTCGAACGAGACTTCTAACGAGTTGACAGTTTGACCCTTTTGGACTGTTTTGACTTTTGGAGTTCCGGGAGATGGTTCAAGGGTAGAGTTAGCATCCCTTTGATGATATAGTGATGGATTTGGGACTTTTGGGTTGTTGGGATGAGTAAATCATATACGAGAGTTATATTCAATGAATCTTTTGGGTTGAGACGTGAGGGACTACTACGACGTGAGGATGAATTATAGCGCGTATAATTATGAACCGGAATAAAATAAGTTGTGATAATTATAATTAGTACGAGAGTGCTATATGTACTACGAATAAAATACGGAATTACTAAGAAGTGTGTTTACTTAGTATTGATATATGGATTGTATGTATGACATACCTACCATACTTGCTATCACGGGAGGTTTCGTTCGCTTAGGACCCTCTAATCCTTGTGTGCCTACGGGGGGGATATAGACTGGTACCTTGATGAACATAGGTCATTGAAAGACTTATTGTGATATTAATAAGTCCGCTGACCATGGGAGCGTAGGTATGTGCGTGACCCATGTGATGGTGACTGTGTTCGCCTCCATTATTTGTGATGTTGTTATCGGTAAACTATTCCTGAGAGATTCGGAATATGTAATCCTTATGTACGTGATGTACCGGGATGGATAGCAGAGTATGTGTGCACTACAGCTTAGATTGCGGGGTGCTTGTATCGTATATTTATGTGATGAATAATATACATTTATTTAATGGAAATCCTCATGTTAATGTTGTAAAATATTCCGGTATTGTTTCGAGATATATAATGAGTTAGCTGTTAGTTATATCAATGGCATACTTAATAACGGAGATTACGAGAAACCTCTATTAAATTACGAGCGTTGTTATGTTAAATTAACCGAGTAAAATGAGTAGAACCTTTGGTTGTCTAGCTAGTTTACGTTGTCACTTAGCTAGTGGAGAAGGTAGTTATAGATGGGTACTTACGTTAGGAGTGCACAGTTAGTCGAGAGGTGAGAATTTAATGTGAGTGCACGTCCTAACATGTACTTTGCATTTAATGTTTTAAATGTTTTTAAAGCACTTGCAGGTTTCTAAAATGTTTTCCACTTTCGGGCTCTGACCCATTTGCTTTCAAATATATTTTCTTGTAAAACCATTTTAGGTGCCCAGCCACAAGGTCACCAAGCATAGGATTCTCATTCAGGTGACGAGCTGTAGCTGTTTGTGGAAGCTACAGGGATTTGCATGTAGACGCTTCTCTCGTTTGGATTCCAGTCTCAGCATTTATCAGTTGTAGGGCATGTTGCCCAATTCTATTAGACATTTTTACATTTCAGTTTTCAGACTCTAGCATGTATTGCTCAGTTTTCAGTTTAGTTATTTATTTCAGTTTACTTATCAGTTGTGGGATTTGTATTGAGGAGTTTTTCCTCTAGGTTTTATTTACATATTGTGATGGTTATTCATTCTATTTCAGTATGGTGAATGGTGTTATTTAGTTATTCATTACTCTTGTTGCATGTTAATCAGATATAATAAAATTTGGCACTTACTTTTTAAATACTAGGTGGTTAGTAATCTTTAAAAGGTTTTCGACAGTGATGCTATTAACTGAGCCAACTTGGCATTTTGAATTAATTTTATAAAGGAGTAGCTACCCGGTGTTTAATTAGTACGGGTGTCACACACCAACCACCATCGGAAGTGACCAGAGAAGGGGAGAACCACCTGTGCTATACAAACCCAAAGGATCAGACCTTCATTAGAGGCAAGTATTTGATGATTGTAATCTAAGTTTGTATATTATCCATGTTAGGATAGTTGTAAAAAGATGAGATTTTTCATGTTTGGAAGATAAAGAGAAGAGTTGTTAATGGATTTCTGGAAAATGGAACTATGTAGGAATCAAACTCATGTTGTAGGTAGATAGTAATCCACGAAATAATCATAAATTTGTTGAAGAAATTATGATAATCATTGGTGTGTTCTTGAAGATGTCATGTTTAAAATTTTTTGGAAAAAAATAGGATAAATATATGCTTTTAATTCAAACACTTGATGATCCTAGGAGGTTAGGAATGATTCATAACCTGTTAGGAGTTGATGGATATTGATGATGAGATGTTGGGTGTTGAATCTTAGGGGTTTTTAGATTCAAAAATGGTGAAAAACACTTAAATTTGGTGAAGAAGAGGAAATAGTAGGTCTCGCACGAAGCCGCGCGAAGTGGTTCAAACGAGATGGGGATCTCGCGCGAAGTCATTCGAGCGAAGTGGTATCTCACGCGAAGTCGGTCGAACGACACGTGGAAGTCGTTCAAACGACAACCCTTCTGGTTCGATCGACAGAGGGAATTTTTGGGGATTTTCTCAAAGTCCAGTTTTGAGTTTGCCGATTTATTGGAGTGAGAGAAACTACCAAAATATAAATTCAAATAGGAAAGAATTTTAGGAAAATTATATGAGAATTCATACTTTAATTATTTCGGTATAGAGAGAATGTATTTTGGATATAATGGGACTTAGGGAAGATCAGTAAGCCCTAGATAAGATTCGAATTAATGTGATTGGAATTTAATTGATGAGAATTATGATAATTAAATTTAAGATGAAAAGTCATAATATTGTAATACGTAGGATTTAAGAGATATAATGCTACTTATGGTAATTATCTTAGGGTAGTGTGAGTACCTGGTTGATATTATATCTATAGGTAGATGATAATGCCTATTTGATTAATTGATGATTTATATGTATGACATACCTAGCTTACTTGCTATCGACGGGAGGTTTGCGCGTGAGGGTGGTCATATCCTGATGAATCCATGGAATTTTTTATTTGTCGCTCGAGAACATAGGTCTATGAAAGACTTATTGGGGAGTTGATAAGTCCGCTGACTATGGGTACGTAGGTCTGTGCGTGACCCATGGATACGAGAACTATGTTCGCCTCAAATTTATGTGTTGATGTTTGTGGTTCGAGGAATCCTTACTGAATCTTTAGTCCCCTATTCGGCGACCAGCGATATTGGAACGTGATAGCAGAGTAATGCATGCACCGCAGCTGTGTCTAAGGGTGCCGTATTATATATGCATATGTATAATGAATTAAATGAATATATATATAGTGGTTAGATCAATTTTCTGTGTGATAATTGTAAATGACGGTGAATAGAGAAAAAAATTGAATTAAGTTAATGAATATTTATTCTTATAGATTTGAAAATCTTAATTCATATTAATGAGAAACGTATATGAATGATTACACTACGTATGGTATGTGACATACGGGGTTATGATATGGGATAGAATCATATTACGGAAATTAGTTAGGAGGAACCATTAACTAGGAGGTTAATAGGAAATGTTAAGCGTGCACTCTAGATGAGAGGTGAGAATATCAAGTAAGAGTTTGGATACTAACATGTGTTTAATAAATGCTTTATTGCACTTGTTAAATACTTGCTATTTTCAAAATCATTTTACATCGGGCTCTGACCCGTTTCCTTTCATATTCTCTTTTCTATTGTACCTTCTATATCATGTATCCAACAGCAGGGACGCCAACCTTAGGGGATTATGACGAGCTATGGAGCTATGAAATATTTCATAGACGCCTATCTTCATTTGATTCATAATGATCTTTTATTTTGGGCATGTCTCCCAGAGGAATTTAGTTATCATCTTTATATCTGAGTCATACAGTCTTGTACTCGTATCATTTTAATACTTTTATTATTGTTGGGATTACTGTATTTAATAATTATTTGGGAATGTTTTTTCTAATTGCACTTAAATTCTTTTGAGTTATTTGTTCAGTTATTATTGTGTTAGAATAAAATGTGAAGTGTTATTCATAAACTAAAAATGATTTTGTTGAATTAAAATTGGGAAAGTTTTTAACACCAGCTTAATTGGGTATTGGGTGATTAGTAAATGTTTTTTACAGTGATGCTAAGAATGAGCCAACTGTATATTCTATTTTAATTTGATATGGGACTGGCCACCCGTTATTTAATTAGGCGGGGTGTTACAGTTAAGGAATACCTCAAGATATTGAACAAGAAGATCGATTAAGTCATAATCCATGGTAACTACATGGACAACACAAACATGTCTCCCCATCCTAAACCTAGGTTACTGAAAAAATTCAAGATGCCCAATATTGAGAAGTTCAGAGGCAGTGGACCCCCGATTTTTCATCTTCGTAGATATCACTAAGCCATGACTCTCATAGGGGCTTCTGAATAAATAATGGCTCATATGTTCGAGCAGACTTTGAAAGATAGCGTCCTCTATTGGTTCTTATACCTTGAGGAGTCCAGAATCCGTAGTTGGGAAATTGTTGCCCGTGAGTTCATGACACAATACAAGAACAACAAGGAGCTAGAGGTTACCCATCGCTACTTAGAGTTACTTAAGTAAAATCATGGGGAATCAATCACCTACTTCATAAAAAGATGGAGAGAAAAAGAAGATACCATGACTAATCGTCCTTCCGAAGAAGATCAAGTCAACATTGTGAAGAAGAACTTCATTTCCCATGTCCGAGCAATAATGGGATGAAAGTATTACCCTCACTTTCGGCCGCTCCAAGAAGTAGGAGTGGAGATCGAAGAAATTCGTATAAAGAAAGAAGTTGAACAAAAGAAAAACTCTGGATAGTTTTCTCCTAAAAAGTTTGAAAAACCCGCTAGTATCGCGGTATCCACAATCAACGACATCTCTCAGCCTGTCGCTTCATGGGCACCATAAATTTGCCCAAACCCAGTCCAAAAGGAATACACCGAGCTTCACTCTCCTCTCTCCAAAGTCTCCCAGACCCTCTTGAGACGAAACCTGATCAAACCCTTGGACCATCGTCCGTTACCAAGCCCACTTCCAAAAAACTTCAGGCCTGATGCCCATTATGCCTTTCACCAAACTGCTGGTCATACCACCGACCAATGTTTCCATTTCCAAAATATGATCAAAGGCCTGATTGTCCGGGATGTCATTGCCCCACCATCCAATCCTAAACCAAACACTACCAATAATCCACTCCCAAATCATACAAATGCCATCTTCCTAGATAAAAACTCAAAATTCGACCCATCAACCCAAATTATACCAAGTAAATCACAAATCGTACCTATATACTCTCCTAAACCTATCCAAACATGCTCATATTTCCTCTTACACCCTACCAAAATTTTCGATCAAGCCTTATCCCTCCTCACTAGAGCATGCATCGTTTTTCGCACCCGTTTTAGAGGTAAAGATATAGAACTGTTAGAAGTACTCAACCAACTCTTAGATTTTGAGCTAAAATTGCCCTCCGAGATGACCATCGCTTGTTAGAGATTCAGTGGATTATTCTTAGAAGATCTAAAGTGGGCCTAAGAGTCAGATAACTAGGTAGTGACAACTGACGAAGTCAGTCTAGATGACATGGTTCAGATCATGGTAGATATGTTCTAACAAACTCGTGATATTTGTATCATATTCGAACTTCTTAACACTTGCAAAATATGAGGGCCCCTGGTCCTTTCAGGCATGTATCTCCCTATCGAATGGGAAGAATTGTATGAAAAGGCCGTGAAAGTTGTAGAATGCATTGACTTTACATGGAAAGAAAATATCATTACCACGGATAGGGGGCGATGTCAAAGATTTAGCTGAAGAGACATATTTTTATTTAAAGACTAGTCTGGTAGACAATATATGTGGGATGATATCATTCAACGAGATTCTAGGTGAGATCAACACGGTAGCCGAACAACCTGATGTTGATGAGGAAATAAGATTCCTATTATTCCCCTCTACAGTGAACCACATGACCAGGTTAGGAATATTTTACCAAAACCTAAGCCAACAACCATCAACAACCGATAAAGGAAAGGGTGCCGAGAACCTCCTTATGCCAGAGATATCTATTGAAGAAAGTAAGTTCCTTGAGAAATTGAAGAAACCCCAAGCCAATATCACCCTATGGGGACTTTTTATGCCCTCACAGTTATATCGAAATGCCCTAATCAAGGTACTCATAAGACCTATATTTCCTACCTCAACCACACCAGAGGAAGCAGTGAACCTAGTCAGATCCTTGACCTCTACTCGAATAGTCTCCTTTTCAGAAGAAGAAATACCCAAAATTTGTCCTAACCATAATCATGCTCTTAATATATCTGTTAAAGTCTTGGGAAAAATTATCCCCCTCTCTCTTGTTGAGAACGAATCAGATCTTAACGTGTGTCCGTTAAGAACTTTGAATTGTTTAGGATTGAAAGTGAGTGACCTGGCTCCAACCTTTGATGTCGTACGTGCCTACGACAACACCAACATGATGCTTGGATGACCGTGGATCCATAACATCAAAGGGGTGTCTTATTCCTTTCATAAGAAATTGAAGTTCTTCGCTAACGGACAGGTTATCCCCTTCTTAGGAGATAGTGACAACACCAAGAATGCAAGCACCAGTAATTTCGTACTTAAGATACAACACGGGGTGAATGATGTTCTACTATCAGTGTTCTGAGTTAAACCACTTCTATTCATAGAAGGGGATGACTTAAAGGATAAGGTTTGTCTAGAATATGACTTTCGTGGAAATGTCAATGTAATCTAGATGTTTGAGAACATGAACTTTATGCCCTAACTAGGGCTAGGGTGAAGACAGCAAGGGATAACTGAACCTATTGTGTAAAAGTAGGCCTTTACTCCCCTTGTATTAGGATGTTAGCTATCAGAAGAAGAACTTAGATTGATCCATCATCCTTGACCAAAGAGGAGGTTAGGATGCACCAAAACTGTCTTGGGGGATTCCCTAAATGGAAGGTTCATTAGAGAGGGTGAAAACTTCCCCTTTACGGCTTTCTTAAACCTAGGTATGACCATGTAGACAAAAGGATGAAACCAGGAATGGAAATCTTCTTCAAAGATAGATACCCATGGATAGATACCCATGGGCCAAGAGTTCCAAGCATTGTGTACAACTACCCATTGGAGATACCATAGTTAAAACTGAAGACTCTGAGGGCAACGACTTTGAGGATTCTTTCAATGTACAAACACTTGGTCTGACACTCTACATGATCCACTCAAGACTACATCGTTAAATCCATCCTACCTCATCAAAGATGCTGATGCACCTCTTCTCAACTGGCATGCTGCACCTGTGCCACCTACTAATATTCAACCTAATCCCAATGTTAACCCCCCTTTCCCCTTTAAATATTTCGCCTAACTTTGATGTAATCGAGACCTCCTTTGATGAGGTTCTCCATGCTATTTTTCCTATCAATGAAATAAACGACGATTTTGAGTATCTTGTTGTGCCTTACATTAATTGTTTTAATTCTAATCAAACTCTTGATGATGATGACTTTGTAAATCAACAATTCTTAACTGATCTAAATAAGGTTAATAATAAATAACATAACCACTGTGGTGACAATTATTATGCAACACAAATAAATATGAAAGAGGTGGCAACCAAGAAAAGACAAATAAAAAGACAATCACACAACAACGGGAGTACGTGGTTCAGCAAAGAAGTGCCTACGTCCACGGTGGTTCAGTCAGTGTTATTTCTCTATATTCTGAAGAATAAGTACAGAGAATACAACTTGTCCTCTGCCCCGGACTTAGGGTTTTATTTATACATGTATGTGTTGGAGTAGTGGGGATGATGGGTTCCTCCTTATTAGCCATCTCCCCTACATGGAATTGTGTTTCCCCACAACTTCTCTTCATGGGATCGTGGGGTAATTGGATTAATACGAAGGTGATGGGCCTGGGCTTTGGGCCGCTAGGGAGAGGCTACTCGTAGAGGCCTATGGTGCTAAATTCAGGGTACCCACAATTGCCCCTAAATTTGTTGGGCCATCTTTACAGGTCCAATGAATTTAAATAATCAACTATTATGGTTGATTTCTTTGAAAACTGTGAAGTTACTTTGGCGGCACCCGCTTCGCTATCCGTGCGCTATGATTAGACTTGAAGGCTCGTTGGAATAAGGCGCATGTCTTTTTGTCGCTTCAAGCTTTTCCAGCAATCTTCCATCTTCTGAGAGCTCTTGCGCTTAGTACCTTCTGTTTTTTATTCCAACTTTCGTTGCTTCTTCGCCATTTGACCTGATCTTCTGTCTTGTAAGTCTCTCGTGCTTTTTGCATTTTCTCTTTGGTTTATAGTTTTTCTTGTATTTTTCCAATGGCGAAGATTGGAAATAGGTCAGTGGCTGAGTTTAGAAAATTCTATAGTATTCCTGAGTGGGTAGAGATTGAGTGTTGTGCCTCGCCTCCTAGGAACGTTAGGGATATAGAGGATGCACATTGGATTCACGTCCTGTTGCTCTCCCAGGGGGGACTTACCTTCCCTCCCAATGATCTGTTTCTGCACTTCTTTAGCTACTTCAGTATTGTGCCTGCACAATGTTCGCCTAACGTATGGAAAATATTGAATGGCGTGCATAGGATAAATCAATTGTATGGAACAAAGTTAGGGCTTGCCGAGGTCTATTTTTGTTACTCCTTTTCTCGAACGAGTTCAGGTGTTCTGTACCTTAAGGCTAGGAGCCCTGATAGGGTATTGGTAGTAAATCTACCTGATTCCCATAAGGACTACTGGCAAGAAGGTTTTCTTGTCAGGAATTGGCAACTTTCTCCCCAATTTGAAGGGTCGAGGTCTGAGAGGTTCACTGTTCCTTTTTATGGGGACGAATATATAGGTAGATGCCAGATTATTATTTCAACCTTTGCTGACTTTGTGATTTTTCTAACTTCTCCTTGCTTTTTCTTTTACAGCGAAGATAAAGAACTTGGAGCCTGCTCTCAGCGAGGTTCGTATCTCGGAACTGGTGAAAGCTTGGAACATCAGGGAACCCTTGGGTGACGGCAAGCATCCTAGGTGTGCTGCTTTTCTTCTTGAATACAAGAACACAGGCTCCAGCTTCATAGCCTGACATGTGGATACTGTTCCAGACTTTGACTCTTCCGAAGAGATTTCTGCTGAGCCCATCCAATTGGACGAAGAAGAGAGCAGCTCGGAGAGTGAGCTTGCAGGTGTTGTTAGTAATTTGGGTGGAGGCAGTGATGATAGTAGCAGTTCTTTGAGTACTACCAGCAGTTCAGGTGAAGAAATGCCTCCCAGTAAGAATTTAATCCGAGATGATGATGATGATGATGTGCTTCTTGCACAGAGGTCCAAGAAATCGAAGACTGTCTCCGGGGCCATAGCTACTGGTTCTTGGCCTTCCTCTCAAGAGCAAGAGAAGAAGAAGAGAGAGGAGGAGCAGGCGAAGGAGAGGGAGAAGAAAAAGGAGGAGGAGAGGAAGAAGGTGGAAGAGAGAAAGAGGAGGGAGAAAGAAAAGGAGGAGGAGAGGAGGAAGATGGAACTGAGGACCAAAATTGGTTAAGCCTTGGTCCCAGTATCTGTTTTGCATGAGGGGGCTTCGGTGGCCACCTCTCCTCAGTTCGCCCCTGCGCTGCTTGAGAGGGCAGTCCTCCCTGCAAATCGTGAGAGGGCGTCGGGGTCTGATCAACTGGCTTTGCAAGCTAGCCAGAGGCTTGCCTTGGTAAGGTTCCTTTTCTAATTCTCAACTTCTTTTAATCCGTTTTGATGGTTTCTTCTTTCTGATCCTTCCTTTGTTTTTTGTAGTTTGTGAGTAACTTTGCTGTGCTCTATCGCTCTCGCGACGAGCTGTTGAGAAGGAACAGCGAGCTGGAGCAGCATAAGTCTACTCTGGTGGCCAGGGGTTCTCAGCTGGAGGCCGATCTGAAGGCTGCTGATGCGGCTCGAGCTTCATCTGCCTCGGCCCTTGCTAATTTTGCTCGCGAGAGAGATAATGCTGTCAGGGAGCTCGGCGAGCTGAGGCAGTTGTATGATCAGGTCTGCTCGAGCAAGCTGGACTTTGTGGAGAAGAACAGGGTTCTTGCCGAGCAGCTGGAGGCGGAGAAAGCCCAGGCAGCCACTCTTAAAGAATATTCGTACAATTCTGGCTGGGCTGTTGCGTATGAAGACGTCGAGGTTCAGATAGGCTATATTAGCCGTCTGTACTTCAAGAAAGGGTGGAACAAGGCCCTCGTGGCCTCTGGGGTGGATGTTGCATCCCCACTCTTTGACGAGCATGATCCAGGGCCAAAGTCGGTCGTGGATGAGGACCCAGCCCCAACTGCTGAAGGCACCAATCCTGTTTCTCGGGCGACTCCTTCTGACGCTCCCTTGGTCGAGGAGGCAGTGGATACCCCTGCAGAGGGTAATGCCCCTGCTGATGCTGATAAAGACAAGGGTCCATCCACCTAGGTTGCTAAGTGATAGGGATTCTTTGTAACTTTTTCCTTTTTTGATCTGATGTAACCTTGCTCATTATCAATGAAAAGACTTTATTTTTGTTTATGATGATCACTTTCTTTTCTCTTTCTTTTACTTGTAGTTGGTTGATGTGGATGACTATATTCCTGTTACCTCCCAATTAGGTAGGACTCTGGGTCCTAATGCAAGCCTTGCAGTTCGCCAGGCTTTTGCTAAGCTTTGCAGGTTTGCTAAGTCAAGGAACCAGAAATATAAGTATCAGTCCGAGCTGGTGGCCAAATTGAAGGACAGGCTCCAGGAAATGGAAGAGATCGGAGCTTCAGTGCAAGAAGAAGTTAGCGAGCTGAGAGCAAAGTTACTGGAGGCCACCGAGATCAATCAAGTCGTGGAGTTTCTTCAGCGGGAGAATGACGACCTGAGGCGGGAGGTCTCGAAGCTTAAGGAGCATTCGCCGAGCACCGCTTCGGCAGTCCTGCAAGGCTCTTCCTCGTCGCGAGCTGCTCGTCCTCCTCTCCCGCGTGCTGGTAGGAGTACGCGGGGTAGGAGTAGAGAAGTTGAGGAGCAGCGTGAGAGGGAAATGGAGGAGCTGTACGGCGATGTTCGGCGAGCTTACGTAACTGCTGCTGGGCTCCAGAGGGATGTCACCCGACTGCGACATCTATTCAAGAAGGGCCCTCGCCAAGTGTGGAATGATGGCTATGATCAGGGCTGGCTGGATGCTCCCACAAGATTATCAGAGTTCGGGGAGCTTTCCTTCATCAGGCTGTGGTTGAGTGCTCTCAAAGAGCTGCAGGTCCCGAGGAACTCGATATTGTGGTACCATCACGAGGTGTCTCCCTCTACTCTGATGCCCAATCCATTCAGGCGAGATAATCGATGGATTCCCATCGATGCTATTCCCCGGCGACTGCTGGAGTTGGATGCGAATGAGGTTGTTGAGGAGTTCGATCCTGCTCCTGATGATAGGAGGAGAGCTAAGGTCGCTGACTACCTTGCTCGGAGGCTTCCACCTTCTTGATATTTTGTTTTTTAATAATTGTAAATGCTTTGGGCTTGCTTTTGCCGACTAAACATGTACTATTATTGTTTGTAAATATAAAAGATTAATGGAAAGTTTGAGTTTTGGGCGATTTTGCCGACTAAACGTGTTTATCCAATCTTTGTTATATTTTTGCAGCTTCACAATCTTTATCTTGTCATGTGAGTGTCTGCCCAATCCAGTATTAAGAATACCATTGTGCCCTTTCTTTACCTTTTAGGTCGTGTCGTCACACTCCCTTAGGTCTAAGTGGGCCAATTGGCGAGGACACACCTGTTATTGGATGTCTTCATCCGGTCAGGATTTTGTTTAACCAAAGTAGGTTTGATGCCTAAGAATGCTCTGTAGGGCTTCATATATTGCCATGGGCAATGCTAAGAGGTCTGTCGTGCTTCATGATGATGACCTGAGGAGGGGTGTTCCCCTGCTATGCCAACCATTATACCTGTGATTTGAAAAGGATGTGCAATAAGATATAATTGTTACTTTTTAGAGAGTGATCAACTGAGAGATTTTCATTGGCGAATAGAGAAATAAACTGTCTTTTTCCCATAATGAGTACAATAAAAGATCTAACAATAGAACTCCTAAAAGTAGAATTTCTTGAGATTAGCCGCGTTCCATGCTCGTGGTATCTCTCTGCCCTCCATCGTTTTCAAATGATAGGCACCTTGCAGATCGTCTCTAATTATCTCATAAGGTCCTTCCCAGTTCGGGCCGAGTTTACCGTCTGATGGCTTCACTGTGTTGCCCAGGACCTTTCTTAGGACATAGTCCCCAACTTCGAATTTCCTTGGATTGACCTTTTTGCTATAGTGCTTCGCGAGCTGTTGCTGATAGCTCGCTAGTTTTACTAGGGCAAGTTCCCTGCGCTCGTCGGCCAAGTCGAGTTCAGCGAGCAAAGCTTGATCGTTCTGACCCTGCTCGAAAAGGTCGGATCTCATTGTAGGCAATCCTGCTTCTAATGGGATGACTGCTTCCATACCATATGCTAGTGAGAATGGCGTTTGACCTGTGGCTCGCCTAGGAGTCGTTCTGTATGCCCAAAGGACATGTGGTAGCTCGGTTGTCCACGCGCCTTTTGCTCGCTCTAACCGCTTCTTCAACCCAGCGATCACTGTTTTGTTGGAAGCCTCAGCTTGTCCGTTGCTTTGAGGATAAGCTACCGAGCTGAAGTGGTGCCTGATCCCGTGTTGATAACAGAAGTTCTGAAAGGGGCCACTCTCGAATTGTGTTCCATTGTCAGTGATGATGGTTCTGGGGATCCCGAATCGAGTGATTATATTTCTCCATATGAACTTCATCATGTCAGCATCTCGGATGTTCGCCAGTGGTTCTGCCTCGATCCACTTGGTAAAGTAATCAGTTGCGACCAACAGGTATTTGCGATTGCCGGCAGTGGTGGGCAGTGGTCCCACGATGTCCATTCCCCACTGGGCGAAAGGCCAGGGGCTGGTCAGGGATTTTAATTCGCTGGCAGGCTGGTGGACCATGGGCGTGAAGCTGGCATTTTAGGCATCTGCGGACATATACTGCGGAGTCCCTTTGCATATATGGCCACCAGTATCCTTCCTTTATTGCTCGGAAGGATAGAGACCTTCCTCCGACGTGACTCCCGCAGATTCCTTCGTGAAGCTCGTGAAGCACTGTCTTGACATCGCCTGGGTGGACGCATCTAAGGTAGGGGCCGGAGAAAGATCTTTTATACAAGTCGCCTCCCGTGGATAAGTGAAAGCGAGCAGCTTTGACTCTTATCTGGTGGACAGTCCTCTTATCCTCTGGGAGCGTTCCGTTCTTCAAATAGTCTCTTAAGGGATCTATCCAGCTAGGGGCTGGTTCCAATTGGAGTATTTGTTTCGCTTTTGTCAGCTCGCAGTTGGGGTGAATGCTCGGGCAGCTAAGGAAATCGATAGGGATTATCCTTTTAAGGCTGGAATCAACTGCCAAGCTTAGGGCTGCCAAGGCGTCAGCGTGGCTGTTCTGCCCCCTAGGAAACTGTTGGATGTTGATTTCTTCAAAGTTCGTCATTAAGTTTCTTACTAAGGAGAGGTAGGCTGCCATCCTCCCATCCTTCGCGTTGTACTCTCCACTTATCTGATTGGAAACTAGTTGCGAGTCTCCGAATACCTGTAAATGTTTTGCTCCTAGAGTTTGCGCCCTTTGGAGACCTACAATTAAGGCTTCGTATTCTTCTTCGTTGTTGGAGGCTGCAAATCCCAGCCTGATTCCTTGCTTGAGGACAGCATTTTCTGGAGTGATGAGAACAATTCCTACTCCTCCCCCCTTTGAGTTGGAGGCTCCATCAACGAATAGCTTCCAGCTTCCCCCTGTAGCTTGGTTGTTTTGTTCTGTTGGCTTAGGCTGGTTGAAGGGTTCTTCGCCTGTGAATTCAGTTATGAAGTCAGCAAGGATTTGACCCTTGATAGCTGTCCTTGGTTGAAATTGGATGTCAAACCGGCCGAGCTCGATTGACCATTTAGACAGTCTGCCCGACAAATTCGCCTTCCTTAGGACAGCCTTGAGGGGGTGTGATGTAAGGACAATGATCGTGTGAGCTTCGAAGTAATGCTTCAGTTTTCTCGAGGACATTACTAGGGCAAATGCGAGCTTTTCCAATGGCAGGTAGCGCTGCTCGGCGTCTAGTAAGGTTTTTCTCGCGTAATAGATTGGATGTTGGATCCCTGTAACTTCACACATTAGCGCTGAGCTGATAGTATGGCTGGATATAGAGAGGTAGAGGTACAAAGGGTCCATTTGTTGTGGTATGACAAGCAGTGGTGGGGAGCTTAGGTAGGACTTGAGCTCGTCTAATGCTTGCGAGCAACCTGGGGTCCATTCTACTGTTTTACTGCCTTTTAGGAGTTGGAAGAAGGGCTTGCATCTCTCGGAGGATTTAGAAATGAAACGGTTTAGAGCAGCGAGCATTCCGGAGAGCTTCTGTACATCGCGAATTGTGCGAGGAGGTTGCACTCTTTTGATTGCATCAGTCTGGTCCGGATTAGCCTCTATGCCACGCTTGCTGACCAAATACCCAAGAAACTTTCCTGACTGGACACCGAAGGAACACTTGCTTGCGTTGAGTTTCATTCGGTACTTCCTGAGAATTTCGAAGGTATTTGACAGGTCCGAGAGGTGATTTTCCTAGTCCTTGCTTTTGACGAGCATGTCGTCGATGTAGACCTCCATCGTGTCTCCCATCTGATTCTTGAACATTTTAGTAACCAGCCGCTGATAGGTTGCCCCTGCATTTTTTAGCCCAAAAGGCATGACCTTGTAACAATATAAACCAACCGTCGTGATAAACGCCGTTTTATCCTGATCTGGTGCATACAGGGGAATCTGGTGATAGCCTGAGTATGCGTCCAGGAAACTCATTCGCTCGTGAGATGCAGTGGCGTCTACTAGTTGGTCTATTTTCGGAATAGGGAAGCTATCCTTGGGGCAGGCTTTGTTGAGGTCAGTGAAGTCTATGCAAACTCTCCACTTCCCGTTGCTTTTTGGAACTACCACTGGGTTGGATAACCATTTGGGGAATTGCACTTCCTGTATGGATCCTGCATCCAACAGTTTTTCGACTTCTTGTTCAATTGCTTTGGCTTTCTCGGGAGCAGTTCGTCGTGCCTTCTGTGCTATCGGCTTGAATGTGGGATTGACGTGCAACCGATGGCAGACCATATTGGGATCGATTCCTGGAAGCTCATAGGGTTCCCAAGCGAAAACATCTATGTTGCTTCTGAGTAAGGTTAACAAATCCTTTTGCTCTTGGTCAGTGAGTGAGGTCCCGATCAAGAAGACTCTGTTGTTGTCGCCTTCTCTAGCAATTACTTCTACCAGGTCCTCTACAACATGCTCGGAGGGGAGGAGCCTGGTCTCTTCCACTCCGAGCCTTCCATATTTTAATTGCTATTTGGAAGGGATTGCACCTTCCTCCACTTTCTCGCTGGTTTGAACGTCTTTTTTCTCTGGCTTTTGTCGGATGGCCTCTATGAAGAACTTTCTTGCCATCGCCTGGTCGCCATGTATCTCCATCACTCCCCGCTCGGCGACATATTTGAGTTTCTGGTGGTAGGTCGAGGAGACTGCCTTCATTGCATGAAGCCATCCATTGCCGAGGATGGCTTGATACGGTGAATCAATGTCGACCACCAAGAATTTGATCATTTTTGAAACATTTCCAGCGAGCACTGGTAGTACTATCTTGCCCAGAGGCATGGTCATTTTTCCAGAGAAGCCGACCAGAGGAACAGTGGTTCCCTTTAGGTCGGCGATGTTCAACTTCAATTTTCTGAACAGGTCGATGTACATTACTTCGGATGAGCTTCCTTGATCGACGAGCAGCCTGTCGATATCAAAGTTGGCTATCCTGAGTGTAATGACTAAGGCATCGTGATGTGGGGTCCTTACTCCCACAAGATCTTCATCCGTGAAAACAATATGCTTGTTGTAGTTGATGTCCTCTGCTCGTCGGTGTTTTCCTGCCTGTGATTTCGCTGGATCTATTTGGAAAGCTTGCATTACTGCTGTCAGCTTCTTTACCTCCATCCGAGCTGAGTTGCCCTGGATTTGCTAAACATCGGACATTCCATGGATTACTGCGAATTCGTGTCCGGTGTCGTCTTCTAATACTTTGTCGGGTTTTGCCTCCTTGTGGACAGTCACTCTCTCTACCTTCCTTTCCACAAAGTCATTCAAATGTCCGGATTGGGCCAACTCCTCGAGGTGGGACTTAAGAGCCTTGCAGTGCTCGGTCTTATGTCCTCCCTCTTTGTGGAAGGTGCATCTCAGCGCATCGTTTCTTTTCGATGGGTCTCCTCCCATTTTCCGGGGCCATTTGATGAATGGCTCATCCTTGATCTTAGCGAGAATTTTGTAAATTGGTTCTTTGAAGACGGTGTTGACCGCCTGGAACGACTTTGCAATGTCAGGGCTCCCTCCGTTCTTGGGGCCATTCTTGCTCCAATTATTTCCTCCTTTTTTCTGGTTATGAACTTTCTCACTTCCCTTCGTGGCGAGCTTGGCTCGACCGTTTTCACCTACGTTAAGGCGGGTGACATCTTCCACCTTTGCGTATTTCTCAATCTGGGCCATCAGGTCATCAATGGTGGTTGCTTCCTTCTTTGTCATGGACTGGTAAAGGAGGGAAGAGATAGGTAGCCCAATTTTGAATGAAGCCACTGCCGCCTCTTCCGCGCAGTCCTCGACTTCGTTGAATAACTCCCAGTACCTCTTCGCGTAGTCTCGAAGTGTCTCCTGAGGAGTTTTGTTCATCGTCAATAGAGCATCCATCCTTTTGGGATGGGAGCTTCTGGTGATGAACCGGGCCATAAAGAGCTCAGACAGGGATTTGAAATTTCTGATGGATCGGTGAGGGAGTTTCTCGAACCATTTTTGGGCCACGTCATGAAGGCTCGAGGGAAAAATACGGCACATCAGTGCATCTCGGTGATTCCAGAGGGTCATAGCCTGCCGGTACTTCCTGACATGATCAATGGGATTAGTCTTCCCGTCGTAAATATTGAATCTTGGAATAGCAAACTTTTTGGGGGCTTCTTCTTCTTCAATTTCCCTCATGAAGGGCGATTTCATCTAGGTCTTGAGGGCTCTCCTGGCGAGTTCTCTGGTTGACCTGGTGCCGCGGTGAGCTGGATGTTGGTCCATTTCTCTGTGGACTAGGTTCCGTATGTTGTCGTCGCTGCGAGCAGGGCTCTGATAGCGGCGAGCCTTTCTCAGTTGCTCGCGGAGGTCGTCGTCTGAGTCGCCACCTTCGGACCCTTGATATTGCCGCCTAGGGCTCCTTCCTCGGCTGCGAGATTTGCTCGCCTGAGGGCTAGGAGTGCGATAGGGGCGTCTCCTGGTATCAGGACGTAATTCTTTTTCCAGTTTTTCCAGTCTTCTTTTCAGGCGAGAATCATACCTGCGAGAAGACTCCCTCTACTCGTGGAGCCTTGCTTCGTATGCATCGATCAATCTAGATATCTGAGTGGACCTCGCTGGTCCTTGACTTTCTTTTGAGGCTGGCCTTTCTAAGCGAGCCCCTTGATCTGAACGTCGGACTTCAGACCTAATCCTGCGAGGAGCGGGTGGCTCCTGAATATCTCCTGCTTGAGGAGCGTTGCTG
Organism: Sambucus nigra; assembly: GCA_949130495.1. Classification (NCBI taxonomy): domain Eukaryota; kingdom Viridiplantae; phylum Streptophyta; class Magnoliopsida; order Dipsacales; family Adoxaceae; genus Sambucus; species Sambucus nigra. The sequence continues at coordinate 673,309,654 of OX422215.1, forward strand.
CTGTGACCAGACATCTTAGATTTTTTCTCAGTGTGGGCTCTTCTCAGGGAAAGATAAACGTTTCCCACAGACGGGGGCAATTGTGGTGACAATTATTATGCAACACAAATAAATATGAAAGAGGTGGCAAGAAAGAAAAGACAAATAAAAAGCCAATCACACAACAACGGGAGTACGTGGTTCAGCAAAAAAGTGCCTACGTCCACGGTGGTTCAGTCAGTGTTATTTCTCTATATTCTAAAGAATAAGTACAGATAATACAACTTGTCCTCTGCCCCGGACTTAGGGTTTTATTTATACATGTATGTGTTGGAGTAGTGGGGATGATGGGTTCCTCTTTATTAGCCATCTCCCCTACATGGAATCGTGTTTCCCCACAACTTCTCTTCATGGGATCGTGGGGTAATTGGATTAATATGATGGTGATGGGCCTGGGCTTTGGGCTGCTAGGGAGAGGCTACTCGTCCAGGCCTATGGTGCTAAATTCAGGGTACCCACAACCACGTTCAAGTTAATGAAGATGAAACTATTATTGTTAATATCGATTCTAGTATCCAAATGCGTGATATTAGGATAGGGGTCAACCTTAATGAGCATGAGCGCGCGGAAATTAAAGAACTAATGAAGGAATTCGTGGATTTCTTCGCATGTTCCTACGATGATATGTTCGGTATCGACCCTAAGATAGCTCAACATGAGATTCCAGCTCTCCCAGAATGCAAACCAGTCAAACAAAAGTTAGGAAAGCTATGCACCGAATTATCACTCAAAGTTAAAGAAGAAGTAATTAAGAAATTGAACGAGGGGCTTCATTCGTGTAATCAAATATCCCACATGGATAGCCAATATAGTACCAGTGCCGAAATCAGGAGGGAAGGTTCACATGTGTGTCAATTATTGAGACTTGATCAAGGCCTCTCTGAAGGATGATTACACGCTACCCAACATCGACATAATTGTGGACAATACGGACAATCACCCTCTCAAGTCATTTGTTGACGGGTTTATCGGATATAACCAGATCAATATTCACCCTGATCATTAAGAGAAAATCTCATTCATCACCCTATGGGGAACCTTTTGTTACACTGTCATGACATTTGGTCTAAAAAAGGCCATAACTACCAATCAGAGGGAAACTACAACCATTCTGCATGATCTGATACACAAGGAAGTTGAGTTCTATGTGGATCACATGATTATTAAGTCCAAGACTAGGGAAGGCCATGTTCCCTCTCTCTCTGAAAGTTGTTTGAACGACTGCGACAATACTAGATACGACTTAATCCATAGAAATGTGTCTTCGGCTTCAGTAAAGGAAAGCACTTGGGATTTATGGTGAGTGAAAAAATGATAGAAGCAGATCCCGCTAAGATGAAATCCATACTTGAGATGCCACCACCCCGAACGGAGAAGGAAGTCCAAAGATTCCTTAGGAAATTACGATACATCATTCGGTTCATCATCCAATTGACTTCAATATGTGAACCCATATTCAAACTCCTCTAAAAGAATTCAACCAAAATCTAGAATGAACATTGCCAAGAGGCCTTTGATCAAAGCAAGTAATACCTAACCCAACCTTGAGGGATTATGCTGTCGCAGCCTGGTCTTCCCTTACTCCCATACCTAACAGTGACCGATACTATAGCTGGGGATTTGCTAGCCCAGTACATTGAAGAAACTCGTAAAGAGAAATCCATTTACTATACTAGTCACAAGTTGAACGGTTATGAAGTTAACTATATATGACACTCTTATTTTGGTTACCCAAAAGCTTTGGCACTACATGATCTCCTTCCCCATCAGACTTGTATCCGGAATGGATCTAATCAAGTACCTACTCGAGAAGCCCACCTTATCCAGCCAAATGGCTCATTAGCTAATGCTTCTACCTGAATTTAATATTACGTATGTCATATAAAAACCCACGAAAGGAAGATCCATCTCTGACTACCTTGCAGAATACCCTAAGGAACAGGTCGATGTCTGGATTTTCGAATTTTCATATGAGAATATCCTTTGTACCTCCTAAGAAAACCTTCGATGGTAATTTTTCTTTAACGATGCTGCCAACAAGAAAGTGTATGGAATTGGAATCCTCCCGATTACCCCTGGTGACTCCCATACTCCCATTGCCATTAAACTGGATTTTCCCTGCACTAATAACAAGACTGAATACAAGGCATGTATAGTAGGCCTCAAAATTTCCCTCAAGAAAAACATTCATTACCTTGATGCTTACTGGGATTCAGCCCTTATCATTAGTTAAGTGCTTAGAAAATGGAAAGTCAAGTATGAGAAACTCTTACCCTTCCATGCCCACCTCGAAGAGCTAGTTTTCTAATTCCAAAAAAACACCTTCCACTACCTGCCCCGAGCAAAGAACAACCTAGCCGACGCACTTGCTACCTAAGCTTCCATGATCGGCATGCCTTAAGGAACAACCATATCTCCTTTCCTTATCCCAAAGCCAGATAAACTAACCCATTGTTACCACATCGAACTCAGCACAAAGGAAGATCCTAAAATAGCCAACTGCTGGTACTACGATATTTGGCACCTTCTCAAACATGGTAGGTATCCCCAAGGATATGATAAGAAAGACCGAGCAATGCTTCGCAGACTAGCTCCCCAATACATTATTTGTGATAAAGCACTGTTTAACGCAAACTTCGGTGGAACCCATTTACACTGCATCGCAGTGGATGACATTGAAGAGATGATGCAGAAAATCCATAGCGGGGAATGTGAATCCCACATGAACGGTCATATGCTCACCGAAAATATCATCCGACGGGGTTACCACTGGAATACTATGGTTTAGGACCGCACAGCCTACGTTTGAAGATGTCTCAAATGCTAACAGTATTCCAACCTACAACATTTATCTTTTCTATAATTGTACAACATGACCTCTCCCTAGATGTTATCGACATAGGGCATTGATATCATAGGTAAAGTTACATCGAAATCATCTAACAGGAATGAGTTCATCCTATTCACCATTGACTACTTCACCAAATGGGTCGAAGTTGAGCCATACTCGGTTTGGAATGCCAAAATAATTTCCAAGTTCATCAAGAAGAACATCATCTGTCGTTATGAGGTCCCGCATGAGTTGGTATCAGATAATGGGTTACATTTCGAGGCATAAGTTACAGAGGTGGCTGATGAGTATAGAATTCAAAGAAAAAAATCCTCCTCAAACTAATGGAGAAGTCGAGGCAGCCTCAAAGACATCATTAGCAAAATAATCCAAAGTTATCAATATTGGGCCGAGAGGATCCCTTACGCCCACTGGGCTACTGCACTTTAGTTCAAACCTTTACAGGAGCTACCCCTTACTCTCTAGTCCACGGCATGGAAGCAGTCCTACCTATGGATCTACGCATCATGCTTTAAAGCAAGGTCACCGAGGAAGATTGGCACTGAAACCGTCTTGACGAGCTATCAGCCTTGGACGAAAGGAGACTAAAATCCCTATATCACATACAAGGTCACCATCGTCGTAAACCGCAATCATTTAACAAGAAAGTGAAGACCCACGATGTTCGAGAAGGGGAATTATCCCTCAAAGAAATAGTAGAGCCCATCTGGGAATCCATAGATAAATGCAAGCCTAATTGTAGCAACCCACACATAGTGAAGATGATCGATCCTATCAGGAGCTGTTGTTATGCTAACTGACCTTGATGGAGAAGAAATGGCGCATCCAGTCAATCAAGATAGTCTCAAGAAATTTTACCCCTAGTTCGAAATCTCGACGCACTAGGACTCTTCTCATCTCCCTTATATTCTAAAAAAAATTCTCTTCATTTACCCTACCCATAACTACCTAGGCCTGATCCTCTAAAAAATGAATTTCAATTTTTTTCAAAACCCTTAGAGGTACGTAGGCAGCTAATCCCCTTACATGTGCACGAACCCTTCTTTTTCACAAAATACTATTCTTTTATTATCCCGAGAATGATAGTTCATTTTAACATATACATTAATAAAAGGATTATGTATGCCTTCACGATTGGTATAGATAATTCAAATGCAAAAGTCATAAAGAGGCACAACTATATGATCGAAAACTTGTGTATTCCATTATTTAAAAATTTTAGTACAATTACATCGGCGTGAGGAATCAAATGACTTTCCTTGTCAATTTATTCCTACTTTCCTAAAAAACAAATAAAAACATCACCCCCCCCCCCCCCCCCAGTACTCCTAAATAACCACAAATAGAACCAAAAATAATACAAAATCTTCACAAATGGTCTACCCACACTTTCCATAAGAACTATCTCCATCGCCCACATCCTGGGGTCCCCAAACCTCCCCTGACTGGAGGGAATGCCGTTGACACTCCATTGAGCGATAAGCCCAGATCAGCCTTGGGAAAACTACAATACCCCCCCCCCCCCCCTATAAAGTATTAAAAAAGGCAAGCCACCATTGTCCATTCTCCACTACCATCATCTTAGCGACCCCTCTTCTCCACAGCCATTTTGATGTAGTCCCCTGAGACATGCTAGAATCTCCCAACATATTGGGAAGGATAGGTCGATGGACAACGATTCTACTACAAAGAGCCCAGATGCATGCACATATGCTCCGTCTGTTCCTATACATGAAAGAAATCTAGTGTTCACGGTGGCATGATTTTCTCCCAACAGTATTGGCACAAAAGCCGCCAGGCAAAATAGTAAGAGGTTTGCCTGAGGCCAACCAACCGGAAGTATTGATGACTCCCCGAGCTGTAGAATGGGCAGAAGATTCCCCCACCATCGAACAGACCAGTGCAAACCTAGATCCCCGTGCTCTATAAACCATATCGCCCAACTCTCGATGTCCAGGCCTATACTAATGAAGTAGGATGAGAAGAAGTTTGGAACCGTTGAAAATGGATACTCAGGTGGGACTACCATACAGAACCTCTCGGACAACCACATAAACACCATCACAGGAATCCCTCTCAGAAAGGCAGAGCGACATTCCCGCCAGGCATATGTGCCATTCGAGGTCTCCGCCAGTATCACCGTCGCAGGATTGCGACGGTATGACTTCCAATAAATAATAGCCGCAAGATGGGGGTCTACTAGTGCCTCCCCAATCACCAACAAAACTTTTGAAACAAGGACCATAATGACGGCCCTAGCGTAGCCAACATCACCGACATCCTAAAAGTACACGGAGTGCAAGAAAACTAGGCAAAGATTTTATGACCCTCAGAACTAGTTCACCGAATTTTATAATCAAAATAGTTTTATTTACCAAAAAATATTTGGTGTGCTAAGGAGGTATTACCTATAATAAGATCTCGGGCAAGTGAATGTTATGCAAACATTACTTTGCAAAGCAAAAAGTAAAGCAAGTATGAAGTAAATATATTCATTGCTGCAAGAATGAAGTATAGCAAAGCAACACAAAAGTCAAAATTTTAAATGCCAAATCCATTGTCATTCAACAATAAGGAGTAGATGTTTACATTAAAGGTACCATGACCCAAAACTATGCAAAAAGAAAACAAAAATTACAAAAATTCCTTCAGAAGGCTTGATATTAGTGGGGTTAATAGGAGCTTCATTGTTTGGGGATTCATTAGGGATGAAAGGTGGATGTTTTTTTAGAGCTTCTTCTTCTTGAAACTATGAGGTAGAGGCTTCATTAGAATACCTACCACTGATGTTCCCACCATCTGATTTCTCTTCACCAAACTAAAGGCTTTTAGCAAATATACTAGTGATGTCAACATTAGGAAAGAGTTTCTGGACCTTGGTCTTATAAGTTTCAGACCGAGACCTAAAATTCTAGATATAAAACTTCTTGAAGAGCTAAAACTCAAGATATGAATCCGATTATTCTTCAATTCAATATGGATCTTCACTTAGACCTTTATATGGTTGTCTAGGTCCTCATCATAATCCTTTTATATTCCTGGCCTTTCGAGGTCAACACTTCCTTCACTTTAATGAGATTAACCACCTATTATTTTAAAAGACCCATATCCTTATCAACTCGAAGGAGATTCTTTTATAAAGTTCGAAGCTCGAGGATTTGATCTTGGATGTCCCCTACCATCATTTTATGTTCAAATTGAGCCAAAACAAAGTTCTCCTCAACCTTGGCCATGGAATCTTGAGCAGTTCTTAGGAGGGAAGCACTTTTTCTCAAGGTATTTTCCTTCAGAAGCTTGTCCTCATCCAACTCGATGATCTTTGACCCCAAGCCTACCCTCTCCTATTGTAGGTATGCCACCTCGAGCCTGAGATTGTTAATGATCTAACTTTGTTCCAATTGGACATGGCCCCTTTTGTCCAACATCTCAACATCATTATTCCATTAATTGGTGCTATCAATGGCATCCTCTATCATAGCCTCTACCAAGTACTAGGACTTCAAAAGAAAGAAAACATATGAGATCAAAGAATAAAGAACAAAAAAGTGTTGAGGAAAAGATGAGAGGGAAATGCAAAATTACCTTCCCTAAAAAATGAATCAACTATTGGGTATTATAGAGGTAACCCTATCTCTCAATCTAGCGACCAACTCTGAATAGTTTATCATGGACACATAATGAAAGGCATGCTCACTCGAGGCACAAGAATTTATATCCCCAGCAGACGGATGTCTTGAATACCTCTCCACCATAGGAGATAGTAAATCCTCCATCACAATAGTAGTTTTCCCTTTGGATTGGATAGAGACATTAGATGCCTCCTTTAACCTCTCCCCCCTAACCTTCTTGGGGGATACCACCATAGCCTTCTATTTTGAAAGGGTATCACTCATAAATTAATTAAATTTTTAGACCAAGGGTGGAAAGTCCCTTAGAATAGAAGGATCACTTTGGGTTTCCCCATAGGTCCCACCATTGCATGAGTTTAATTCCATCATGGGTAAGGTTTTTATAAGATCTAGCATTAAGCGTTAATCTGATCCAATCTTTTTGGTTGCCTCCTCCACGAGCTTGACCCCATGAATTGGAAGATCCTTTGAGCTGCCAAACTTCAAACATTTAGCGGGCTTTGTAGGAGTCTCTTTGCCAAGCCACCTAGCAATCTTGCATTCCTCTCATTCATCTACTAGGTTAGAAATAAATTAAAGTTATCTACTATCAAACTCAGTGTTGTGAACCCCTTGACAGATAATCACCTTTGTATTAGGGGAACATACCAATTGGGTAGATGTGCAGAGGTTTCAGGTTTTTGAACTGTAGTTGAAGACTAGGAAACGTGGGGACCAATGACATACAAAGTCTTTCAGAACAAGACCTTTGAAGGGGAAATATTTTTCCTATAGACATTATTGGAAAGAAAATGGTTACTTTCTCAAGAGAATTTTATAGAAAGAAGAGATAACTTGAGTGAGTGATAAAGAACTCAATATAGCCTAATGGTCTATTTTATTGACCCCAAAGTCTAGAGTTCTAGTTCTTTTAACCTCTAATACTAGATACTTCAATCCTCTTAATCGCATCAATGTTCTCAAGCGCAACACTTCTCCATAGTTACGTGCAACCACCTTCCCAATGGAATCAAATCATTGAAAGAATCTCGATGGTTACTTACAACCTTAGACCTAACTTTTATAAACTGATAATTATTCCCCCTTATAACCTTATCAAGAACCAAAAAGCAGGCACTAATGATACTCGATTAAACACTTAGTATTTAAAACATTCTAGTACCCATATATTACTCTCTGATAAGAACAGGTGTCGTAAGTCTACCCTCGTACCTCAAAAAAACTATTGCTTGGTCCCCAAGATCGTCACTGCTCTTAAGGAAAAGCTAAAGTACTGTAATAGACCTCATCCACCTCTTTTCCATCCTAAAATATCCAGTCATTCCAATATGTCTTTTTAACAAATCTTAGAGACCATAGCACTAGAATTTTGGCATGTTTGACGATCGGAGCAAACCTTTGATTTAAGATAAATGACCTCCCATGACAATCAACCCTCAACGCTGAGGTATATCTTTGAGAAGCATATTAAGACAAATGTATAGATGCCCCATGATAGTTCCAGACCTTTTGGTCCTTAGGCAATGCTTACGCAACAAGTATGGGGGGTAGGTGAAAATCAAATCATTATTTCACCTACATCCACCAGTCAAGCCCACTTGCACTAAAGCGTACCATATGCATTTAATGCACTCATCAACTACCTCACACCACCTAAAAGTCTTTGTCCAACACTCAACCCTTTCTGACATCGTTAGCCCTCAAGGACACCACATTCATGTTGTGTCAGTACACTTATTCTCTCTCCTAGAGTTTGGATATAAATAAAAAAAATTCGCATTTATAAGTATTTACACCTTATTTTATACTCTCTCTCAACCCATTATTGGGACATTACTTTCACGACTTTAATCATTTCTAGGTATCTTATACCTTTTTGTTCCCTAAATAAATGCTAAACAACCCTTAAAGAATTCCATTAGTTACTTATTAAGGTTATTTGGATTATTAACAAAGGCCGCAAAACCTCTGACTCTGTTGACCAAAGCTTAAGAGTTCTCCCAATTTGTATTGAATCTTTTATTATAAACACATATAAAACTTTTTGATAGTGGAAGTAGGGCCCTAAGATAAGGACCAACACAATTTAAACAATTCTATCACACTTTGACACTTCTCCATTTTACCAGTCTGAGGTCTAGTGGGGAGCACCTTTGGGTCAGGGGTGATACACGATTTTAACACCCATCACTTAATATATTTTTGCATTATATGTTTTATCTCTCCATATATAGTTACAATTTTTGTTCTCAAGCCTAGTTTTTGTTGGAGTTTTGTTATGGAAAGAACGAAATATATTAATTAATTTCTGCAAGGCACGTTCTTGGAACGCTTTCTTTTAGGAAAAATTTCTCCCAATCAGGTTGAGACAGAACCAGAACCGCGAGTACACTACGGGTTTTATAGAATCTGCCTTCAGGATACAATGCAGTGTATGAACAGTTGTTTGATTCAAACTATGTACTGTTTGATAAAACCTCGAACACTATAAATTTGTAACTTGATAATGCCAAAGTATAGAGGACGGAGAGAGGAGAAACTAGCAATTTTCGGTGTCCAAAACAGAGTCCTGGAACTCTTTTTATAGCCATTTCTGTGACTGTTCTTCAACAGTCACAGCTCTTCATGGAGTGACTCAGCCACCATTGGATCGTGCCTGTTTGGAACAGCTGCGATCTAACAGTTCAGATTAGGCATCCCATCGTAAGCGAATCGACATCCCCTACACGAAATGCTACGAGTTCATCTAACGGTTTAGATCAAGTCATTTCGGATTTGAAACCCTTTGATCGGATCGTTTAATCACAATCGTTGATTTGTTTTACCTTGTCAAAACTTTAGTCTCCCACGCTCCAAGCGACGATGCGTACGTGTGAAGTGCCAAGTGCGCGTTAAAGTGTGCAATGCGCCCTAAGTCGCCCAATCACCCTTTTGTGCGCTGCGCTTATGCGTGTCGCGATTGGTGGGGCTTAAGCACCACCGCGATGCGTAAGATCATAGCCTCTTATTTGACTTGTCAACTAAGAATCTTAGTTGTCCTTTAGTTGATATACCACTACTTTTTGTGGTATTCTTCCAATGTGGGACAATATGGGATTTTGAACACTCCCATATCTTTCACACACATTTGCTCATTTTTTTACCTTTTAAAATAAAACCCAAACTATGTTTAAATTAAAGCACCAATAATATAATAAAATATTAACAACTAAAAAATAAAATATCGATAAATATTGGAATTTATGCAACATTCCCCTACCAATTTCAATATACACAAGAGAGCAAAGAAAAAAAACAATAAATAACATTTGGCATTATCGCTAAAATCTAGTACATAAATGAGAAGTGTCTTTCGGACTTGAACTTCCATATAGTGAAAATAATTCAAAGCTTCATCAAGGTGATGTGGTGAACGTATCTTGAACCAAGGACCTTTTTTGACTAGCCAGAACTATCACACATACCCATTTCTGAGTTTATAAGCGTTCTTCTGGCATGCACTTTTATGTCCTTGTGCTAATCCTGATTTCACGAGCGCTTTAGGATCAGTTTTGATTCTATAAAAAGCGGCCACACATTCGACACTCGTATAGGTAAATAAACTTTAGTGATTCTTTGAGTCACACTTATATGATTTATTAAGAAGTGACCTTCATCCTCTAACATGCAGAAAATCAACACTAGGCACATAGGAATGAAACTTTTTGTATAAAATTCCTAGTGTTCCATAACAATAATTTAACTTGTTTGTACCACATTGAACTATATCTATATTTTCAAGATATGAGTTGGGTTCCCATTAAATATAGTTGTGCTATTTAATAGACCTTAGTCCCATTCCTTTTGAGGTGATATATACCATCTCCCTAACAAGACCTTTAGTCAGAGGATCTGCTAAATTCTTGTTCGTTTTAATATAGTCGACTGTAATTACTCCTTCCTTGAGTAATTTTCTTATAATTTGATTCCTTAGACTAATGTGTCTAGATTTTCCGTTGTAAGTTTTGTTCGAAACTTTAAAAATTTTGGCTTGGTTATCACAACTTATCATAATAGAAGGTAATGGCTTTTTCCATAAAGGAATATCATACAACACATTTCTAAGCCATTCTTCTTCTTTACATGCATCTGCTAGGGCTATAAATTCAGATTGCATTGTTGAATCTGATACATATGTTTGTTTTTGTATCCCCAAGAGATAGTTGCTCCTCCTAGCATAAAAATCCAACCAGTATTTGACTTGGATTTTGATTCAAGATTATTCCAACTTTAATCACTATATCCTTCTAAAACAGATGGATATCCTACATAATGTAAGCCATAATCCAAAGTCCTCTTCAGGTATCTAAGCACCCTAGAAATTGCATTCCAGTGCTCTTGTCCTGGATTACTTGTAAATCTACACAATACACTTACTGCATAAGCAATGTCTGGTCTAGTGCAATGCATGGCATACATTAGACTCCCAATAATACTAGCATATTTAAGTTGGTCCATAACACTCCCAGTATTTTTTATTAATTTGATGCAAGGATCCACTGGTGTAGCAGTTGGCTTATGTTCAAAATTATTATATCCTTTAAGAACTTTTCTATATAATGAGATTGAGATAACTTTAAAGAATTATCCTTTATCATAATTTTGATTCCTAAAATTACATCAGCTTCTCCAAGATCTTTCATATCAAATTTTGATGAAAGAAAACTTTTGGTTTCTTCAACATATTTGAGATTAGACCCAAATATTAACGTGTCATCCACATATAAGCAAATAACAACACCAATGATGATGCTAAAATCTAGCACCACTAGATAAGTGATGATGATCTCAAACAACAGTACTCATGGCAGCCATAGAGATGTAAGTGTATAAGTGTGTAGAAGGAGGTGAGTATAAGAGGAATAAGATAATGATGTATAGTGGTTCAGCCAATTAGGCCTACATCCACTGTAAGTGTGCGATCCACTAAGTATGGGCACTAATGGCCTTGGATACAATGCACATAATCTCCCCTTCTCTCTCTACTGTGTGTACAAGCAGATTTTTAGCTAGGGTTACAATTATCGATTGATCCCCCCGTAGGGTTGTAGGTGATAAGTATATATAGGTCTTGGGGGGTATAGTGTACCCCCCCCCCCCCAAGTATGCATTGTGCATGTGAATGATGATCTAGCCAATCTCCTCTTGACACCTGTAGATGCCAAATGATGACATAATATTCCCTCACGTGAGGGGGTGATATGGTTATAACGGTCTTCCACGTGCCATGTGAGCCTCACGCGCACTGTTCCATGTGTCTCCCAAACCACGTGCTATGATGATGTCACCCTCGGCCTATGATATGAGGCCGAGGGCAAAGTTCCTTCTGATAGTGAATCAGGCCCAATTTAGGCATCGTGCTGTCGTACTCTCGTAGGGTGATCTGGAGCTTGATGAAGGGTCAGCCCCATGAGGGGTCGTCTGGACCCTAATGAAGGGTCGACCCCCTGAAGGGTCATCTGGAGCCTGTTAAAGGGTCGGCCCCCTCAGGGGTCGTCTGGGGCCTGATGAAGGGCCGGCCCCCTGTGGTGTCTTTCGATTGGAGGGTGCACTCGGCCTAGCCGAGGATATGTATATGGGCATATCAATCACCCCCAGCCCTTATCTATGGATGTTATTGAGATGGCTGAGGGATAGTATTGTAATTGAGATGGGTGTATGGTCAGTTAGGTTAGTGACAGCTGTTAAGCTTATATGACACCTAGGCAGGTACTCATTGTCACTTCAGTTTCCAAGGCGTGGTGGCTGCACACTGCCTGGGGCTTTGTGCCCTAATGATGCCCTCCTATTGGGTTGTGCTCTGCATTGGCTAGTGGACCCACTCATTGGTAAACTATTTAAACAATTTTTTGAAGTTTTCTCTCTCTTCTTCTTCTTCTTCTTCTTCTTTGTGCCTGAACTCTCTCTCTCTCTAACTTCCAGCCTTCTTGCCATTTCTGCAGTTTCAACATTTCGAGTTTGGCAGCTTTGCTATTTTTTCTCAGGTAATCTCTCTGCCCCAGTGTCCTCTTTACTTTCATTTCTTTTTCTCTTTCATGTTTTAAGCTTGTAGGGCTAGATTTGGGTCGTTTCACAACTTTTTCGGCGACTGGTTTTTGAGTGTTCTCGAGTTTTCTTGAGTGTTCTTGATTGAAAACCATCAATTTCTTTTGTTTTAATCCAAAAGTCCAACCTGGTCAACTGCAAACTTATTTGTAGTTAAGTTCCCCAAATTCTTCCAAGTGTAGGGTCTCCTCCTTGATGCTTAGGAGGCTTTACAGCTTAGCTGAAGAATTCCCTTCCCTGAGAGAGAAGTTATTTGTTGAGATCGGACGAATAGAGGAAGAGGAGGAGAGGAGACGAGGGGCTGACCCTAATTAGGTACGACCTATCTTCCCCATTCCTCTTGCCACAATAAAGCCCTCTGAGTCTTGCGGGTCATCCTGTCGTCCAGCCGAGAGTTATTCGAGTGAGATGGGTGAGAGGGCGTCGTCACCAAGAGGAGATGGACCTTCTGGGAGAGTAGAGACGTCTGATCAGAACCCAGGCCGACAGGCCGAGGGTATGGTTGCTTCTTAGGCTTTCCCTATGATAACCCTATCCCCACACGCTTTCCAGATGGCTTTTCCCCAAGGGCCTCTGATAGGTGATGAGAACGAGGCCGAGGGTGAGGGGACTGAGGACTCAGATGACCCAATTGACCCATCTCACCCGTAGTCTTATATTTCCTCAGTCAGGTATTGTGACCTTCTTCTGTGGAGGCATGCATATGGTGTTCCTCCCACCATATCTATGAGGGTTCCCTCTGACGACGAGAGGGTCTTTGAGGGTGAAGAGGGAGAGATAGAGGTATACGAACAAATGTTCAAGGTAGGTGTCAGACTCCCTTTATATCCTGCTGTCGTAGATATTTTGTCATCCCTCGGCATAGCCCCCTCTCAGCTCCCTCCTAATTCCTGGAGGACGATCCTCGACTTCATTTCCCTATGGAAAAAATGCCTTTACTGATGAGCCTTCCTCCGATGTGTTCTTGGCTTGCTATAACATCACTTCCTCGTCCAAACAACCTGGGTACTACCATCTGGGTGCGAGAAAGTCCGATAAAAAACTTCTCCACGTGGCACAAACATCCAACCACGATTGGAAGAAGAGATTCTTCTTTGTCTCTGGAGAGTGGGAGTTTTCTGCTGAGGCACAACCTTTAGCCGATGGTCCGAGGGTCCCCAGAAGATGGTCTAACCCTTCAATGAAGGCCAGGTCAGACCCCAGACTTAGTCTGGAAGAGAAAGATATAGTTGAATATATGAAAGGACGAGGGAGAGGGGGTGAACTTCAAAAATTTGAAGATCTGATGACCCCTCGGTTCCTCAAGGAAGCTGGTCTGAGGGTCGGCCCCCTGACAGAACTATGTGAGTTATATTATTGTTTTCTCCTTCTTTACTTTTTCCAAGTGTTTCATCTGTCTCTACATTTTTCTAACGTGTCTTCCTCCTTTCAGGTCGTCCTGTTGGTGTACCTTACCACCTTTGGGAAATGACTGCCCCCAGTTTGTTATCAGGCTTGGCCAAGAAGAAAGGCAAGGGGCCTCAGCAAACTCCGAGAAAGATGCAGAACCACGGGGTCGACACCTTCCAAGACGACCCTCGACAGACAAAAGAGGAAGGAGCCTGAGGTTCCCATCGACCCTCGACCAGGTTCACGGACGAGGGCAAGCGTCGAGGCGTCTGAGGGGAATGCCTCGTCTTCCAGCATGGGGGACTTTTGGTCGCAGAATTTGGCACTTCTGAAGGCCGAGCCATCCTCCCTTATGGCGAACCTAAGAGAGGCCAAGGCGTCCATGTTTTCTGCCCCCTCGGCTGCTGACTATGAATTTTTATCCAAGATGACTCCAGCAAAAGTGTATGACTATGGTCTGCATGCCCTAGCTCAGGTATTTATTCTCACCTCATTCCCTTAGTTGTATTCTTTCGTCAACTATTTTCTCAGCCTCTTGATATCTTTTTATTATTTCTGTGCAGTCTGTATACGCCTTTACCTCGGCCACCAAATGGATAGCAGAGAATCAAGAAATGTTTCATGAGGCCGAGAGGTCCATTCAGCATGAGGATGATTTATAGTCAGAGCTCGAAACTACTAGGGCTGAGTTGGAGAGCGCCAGGACTGAGCATGCGAGGATCCTGGACGAGCTGACGAGGCAACATGATGCAGACATGGCGACCAAGGACTTGCTTCTTAAGGATAAGGATGAAGCCATGACCCATCAGGGGGCCCAATTTAAGATTAAACTTTCTGAGGCCGTGAAGAAGGAAGAGGTAGACGTTATGGAGGCCTACAAACTCTCAGATGAGTTTCAAGGCTTTGGTCTTGAATACTTGGAGAGAGGGATCAGGACTTCCTGTCGGTGGGTCGTCCTCAAGTTCGATGATGTCGTCTCTTCAGTCCATCCTTCTCTGGAGGCAGTTTAACTGAACGACCCCTTGATTGCTGAGGCTTTAACCCAGGTGGAGTCCCAGGTGCACGTCGAGGGTGTCGGTACGTCTGAGGATCAGCCAGTCGTGGTCATTGAGGAGACCTCTCTTATCGACGTTGAGGCCCTGCCCTCTGACATTGCTCAATAGGGTGGCTGACTGTAGACCATACCCTCTTCGTGTAATTAATAGTTTTGTACTCTTTTATCAGACGAACATCATCATTTTGTAATGTAATATAATGCCTCTTTTTCTTCTGTATTTGTCTCTCGTATGGCTTGTATTGTGAATCTTATGTTAATATCACTAACCCCTCCCTCGTCTTTCTTGAGGGCAATGAGGGGGTCGTCCCCTCCATTGACCCTCATTATAGCCGAGGGTTTAAATTACAAAATTAATGATTTTCAACAAAGGCTTGCCTCGTCTTTCTTGAGGACAATGGTGGGGTCGTCCCCTCCATTGGCCCTCATTATAGGCCGAGAGTTATAATTACCAATTTAATGGTTTTTAACAAAGTTTTCCCTCCTCTTTCTTGAGGACAATGATGGGGTCATCCCCTCCATTGACCCTCATTATAGGTCGAGGACTATAATTACCAAATTAATGGTTTTTAACAAAGTCTTCCCTCGTCTTTCTTGAGGACAATGGTGGGGTCATCCCCCCCCCCCCCCCATTGGCCCTCATTATAGGCCGAGGGTTATAATTACCAAATTAATGGTTTTTAACAAAATCTTCCCTCATCTTTCTTGAGGACAATGGTGGGGTCGTCCCCTCCATTGGCCCTCATTATAGGCCGAGGACTATAATTACCAAACTAATGGTTTTTAACAAAGTTTTCCCTCGTCTTTCTTGAGGATAATGGTGGGGTCGTCCCCTCCATTGGCCGTCATTATAGGCCGAGGGTTATAATTACCAATTTAATGGGTTTTAATAAAGTTTTCCCTCGTCTTTCTTGAGGACAATGGTGGGGTCGTCCCCTCCATTGGCCCTCATTATAGGCCGAGGACTATAATTACCAAATTAATGGTTTTTAACAAAGTTTTCCCTCGTCTTTCTTGAGGACACTCATGGGGTCGTCCCCTCCATTGACCCTCATTATAGGCCGAGGGTCGTCCTCTGAAGATGTTTCCATGCGTACTAGAACTGACAAACACAAGATGAGAAGAAACACTGATATTTCTCATTAATTTTTCAAGTGTTCTATCGGAGCAAAAGCTCTTACAACTGTCGTTCGATAGGACTTTACAAAACTATTGATAGTATTTATTCAAATGATCTGCATTCCAGGGGTTGGAAAAGGGTTCCCCCTCTGGGTTTTCTAGTCTATAGGTCCCAGGGACGACTTCATCGATGACCCTATATGGGCCATGCCAATTAGGATGGAGCTTGTTGGGCTTTTGCCAAGTCTTTTTTAGGACCAAGTCCCCCACCGAAATTGGTCTCTGTTTCACCCTCTGATTATAAAACCTTGCGGTCCTCTGCTGGTAGGCGGCCTGCCTCATCTAGGCATCTTCCTTTCTTTCCTCAATTAGGTCTAAGTCGAGTTTCCTCTCTTCTGTATTTCTCTGGGGGTCATACATTTGGACCCTATGAGTAGGAAACCCAATCTCGATGGGGATGACGGCTTCTGAGCCATAAGCTAGCATGAATGGGGTCTCTTCGGTAGAGGTCCTCACGGTCGTCCTATATGCCCACAACACGGCATATAACTCCTCGACCCATATTCCTTTTGCCTCCTCAAGCCTCTTCTTGATTCCATCTAGGATTGTCCTGTTTGTAACCTCTGTTTGCCCATTGGCCTGAGGTCGGCCTGGGGTAGAGAAGAATTGTTTGATACTCACCCTTTCACAGTACTTCTGTAGAGAGGTATTCTTGAACTGAGTCCCATTATCCGAGATGAGGGTGTTGGGGAGACCATATCTGTATATAACATTTTTCCAGATGAACTGGAAGGTCTTCTACTCTGTAATCGTGACCATCGGTTCGGCCTCCACCCATTTTGAGAAATAGTCAATCGCTACGATGAGGAACCGATAGTTATTGACTGCTCTTGGTAAGGGTCCTACTAGGTCGATCCCCCACACTGCAAATGGCCATGGGGATGTAATGGAGGTAAGAGGCTGATGGGGTTGGTGAGGGATGGTGGCAAATCTCTGGCATTTATCGCACTTTTTTACATATGCCGCGACATCTTTCCCCAAGGTCGGCCACCATTACCCTTGGGTGATCACCCTCTTCGCTAAGGATCTGCCCCCAATGTGGCTTGAGCACGATCCTTCATGCACATATTGAAAAATGGAAGGGACTTCTGAGGGATGCACACACCTATGTAAGGGGAGCAAAAACCCCTTTTTGTACAAAGTGTCTCCGATGACAGTGAATTTTGCAGCCTTGTATCTCATCTTCTTCCTTTCTTACCTTGCTTCTGGCATCTCTCCCTCTTTAATGTATCTTATCAGAGGGTCCATCCATGAAGCTTACTGAGAAACATTCAGGCAATTGATAAGTGTTCCCTCAGCGTCTTCAATAGTTGGCCGAAGCAAAATTTCCACTGGGACCGTCCTCCTGATGTCTATCCTAGTTGCCGAGGTCAACCTAGCAAGGGCGTCAGCTCGACCATTATCGAGCCTAGGTATCCTCTTTAACCTTACTTCTTTGAAGCCCTTCAGTAACGACCTCACCTTTTCAAGGTACCTAGCTATCCTCTCGTCCTTGGCCTCGTAAGCTCCTAGTATCTGATTCACTACTAGCCTCGAATCACTATGAACCAAAATTTGGCCGACACTAAGAGATCTGGCCAAGGAGAGACCTGCTATCAAGTCCTTATATTCGGCCTCGTTATTGGAGGCCTTAAAGTTGAACCTCAGGGCGTACTCAATGTATGTGCCGTCAGGTGCTGATACTATTAATCCAGCTCCACTCCCGCTTTCGCAAGAGGATCCATCAACGAAGAGACTCCACACGACATGTTCTTTCGAGAAACTTCCCTCGATGAGTGACCCCTGTCTAAAGAGATATCTTCCCTATTCGTTTTCAGCCACTTTCCTTTTAGCGGTGCTTGTCTCAGCCTTGTCTGCAGGTGTGTCGGTGAGCTCACCTTGTCGGGTGTCTATCTTCCCGAGGCTCTCACCCTCGGCCGCGCCATCTTCCCAAGTAAACTCGGCCACAAAATCTGCCAATGCTTTCCCCTTAATGGCCGTCCTAGGCTGATACACTATTTTAAACTCCCCCGGCTCTATATCCCAGGCCATTAGCCTCCCTGATTTTTCAGGCTTGTGCAAAACCTGCCTAAGGGGAGAGTCGGTGAGGATGACCATTGTATGGGACTGAAAGTATGGCTTCATCTTTCTCGATGCATGGATCAAGGCATAGGCCAACTTCTCCATCCTTGGATATCTTTGCTCTGCCCCGTGGAGTGCCTTGCTGTTAAAATACACGGGCTTCTCTACCCCATCTTCATCTCTCACAATGGCTGCACTGATGGCCGACTCTGAGACGGCGAGGTACACATGAAGTTGTTCACCCTGCACCGGCCATGACAACAGCAAGGGAGACCCCAGGTATGATTTTAACTCCTTAAAAAGCCTCATCACACTCTTTACTCCATTCGAAGGCTTTTCTGAGAATTTTGAAGAATGGTAGACACATGTCTGTGGCCCTAGACACGAACCTGTTCAAGGCAGCGACTCTCCCTGTGAGTCTCTGAACGTCTTTAACGAACTTGGGGGTCTTCATCTAAACAAGGGCCTTTCTCTTTTCAGGATTGGCCTCGATGCCTCTTTGGTTGACAATAAACCCCAAGAACTTCCCTGCTCCAACCCCGAAGACACACTTGGCCGGGTTGAGCTTCATCTAGTATTTGTCCATCGTATTAAAGGTCCTCTCTAGGTCCTCTCCAGGTCTGCCACATGATCCTCTGCCTTCAAACTCTTAGTCAGCATGTCATCTACGTAGACCTCCATGGACTTCCCAATCTGATCTTCAAACATTTTGTTTACAAGGCGTTGGTATGTTGCCCCCGCATTTTTTAGGCCAAAGGGCATGACCCTATAACAGTATGTCCCTTTGTCAGTAATGAAGGTTGTCTTCTTTGAGTCTTCAGGGTTTATGAAGATCTGGTTGTACCCTGAATAGGAATCCATAAATCTCATGAGCTCTTGGCCTGCGGTAGCGTCTACCATCTGGTCAATGCGGGGGAGAGGGAAGCTGTCTTTGGGACAGTGTGTGTTGAGGTCAGTGAAGTCCACACACATTCTCCACTTCTCGTTGGCCTTTAGGACAATGATTGCGTTGGACAGCCATTCAGTGTAGATGACTTCTCTGATAAATTCAGCGTCTTCTAATTTTTTAACCTCATCCCTTATGACCTCATACTTTTCTCTAGAGTAAATTCTCCTCTTCTTCTTTACAGTCTTTGCTCCCTCTACCACATTGAGCTTGTGGCACATGAATTTAGGGTCGATCCCCGGCATATCTTCGTGACTCAATGCAAAGATGCTTCGTCTTCTCCTCAACAGTTTAATGAGGTTTTCCTTGATATTGGCCTTCAGAGATTTGTCGACTTGGACGGTTTTTTCGGGTAATCCTCATCGAGGATGATGGATTATACCTCTTCCGCGGCCTCTCCTTTATTTAGCTTCATCTCATCCCTGGGGTCTAGGGTAGCAATATTGTAAGTAGTTGTGGCCCTCTTGTGTGCCTCTCTTTCTTCAATGGAGTTGTAGTAACACTCCCGTGTTGTCGTCTGGTCTCCCTGAACTTCCCCCACCCCATAAGGAGTAGGAAATTTAATCATCTGATGGACCGTAGATGGCATAGCTTCAAACCCCTTGAGGGCCACACGCCCTAGTATGATGTTGTAGGCCGGAAACACATGATCATCCATCACAAAGAAACTGACCTTCTTGGTAAGTCATCTCGGCCACTCATCACCCATCCTGACATCGGCCTCATACACTCCAAGGGGATGAACCTTTTCCCCACTGAACCCAATCAATGGATGATGGTATGGGACGAGTCTAGCACGGCTGAGACCTAAGGCTTTGAAGCACAGCCAAAACATCACATCTGCAGAACTGCCCCCATCGACCAAAATCCTTGGCACCTCACACCCTTGCACCCTAGTTGTGATGACGAGTGGGTCATCGTGTGGGGCTAGGAGGCCTTTAAAGTCCATTCTTGAAAACCCCACTATCATAGTGTCCATATCGACCTTCTTCCTCTTTTCTGACTCGACCTCTAGAGAGGTTGAGTGTGCCGTCTTAGTCAGTGCCTTGGCCTCAGCCACATGGGCCTTCCTGTCAGCGACCTCAGACCCTCCTCCTACTAGACCCCCGGAGACCACTCCCACTCTGAGCGAGATTATATTAAGCCTATTGACAGGGCCTGGATCATATCTCGGCGGTAGGTCAGGGTCGTCCTCATCGTCAGAAGGGTCGTCCCCTCTTTTTGAGGACCTTCTTTACATGCATCACCTCGCTTTTTTCTAGGGTCGTCCCCTCAGCCCCTCTTGAAGGTACCTCTGTCGATGTACTTTTTGAGTTTCCCTTCTTTCATCATCTTATCAATCTCATCTTTCAGAGTGAAACATTTGTCTGTTATATGGACATGGTCTTGGTGAAATTCGCACCATAGGTTTTTATTCCTCTTGTTGGGTGTTGCCCTCAACTTCTCAGGCCACTTCAGGGACCGGTCACTCTTTATCTCATTGAGAATATGTTCACAGCTGACCGTTAGAGGTGTGTATCCAGTGAACTTGTCGTCCGTAAACCTCTTCTTCCCCTCTTTGTTCTTCTTAGGGTATTTACCCCCACTAGCGCCTCCTTTTTCGTCTTCATATTTTGCGGCCATCGCCTCTTCGGCGTTCATCACCTTTCCTGCTGTTGACAGTAACTCAGCCATCGTCCTAGGGGGTCTTCAGCAATCTTCCATAACATCTTCCCCTTTTGGAGTCCTCCAATCAGGGTTGTCATAGCTATTCTCTCCTCATAGTCTTCCACCTCCAGCTTCTCTTTATTGAATCTTGCTATGTAGTCCCTCAGACTCTCATTCTTCCACTGCTTAACATAGAGCAGGTGGGTGGTCTTCTTCTGTGGCCTCATCCCGAAGCAAAAATTGTGGATGAACCGGTCTACCAATTGCTTAAAGTTTTCAATGGAGTTTTTTGGGAGAGATGTGTACCAGACATGTGCAGCCCCAGTCAGGGTTCCAGAGAAGGCATGACACCTCATCTCATCTGAGATAGAGTATATATCTACTGCTGACTAATACATCTCAACATGGTGGATGGGGTTGGTGCTCCCGTCATATCTTGGGGTGACCACAGGTGGCTTGAACTTTGATGGCGTAGGGAAGTTGACTATCTTCGCCACAAAGGGTGAGCCTATGGTGTATCCTCTCTGGAGAGAGTCTCGGCTTTTTAGTATATCGCCAATCTTATCCTCCAATCGCTGGATCGAGTCATTCCAGGGCCTCGTAGGGTCGGCTTGGCCGATGTTATCCCCTACCACCTCTTTGAGATGGACGGAGGGTCCTGCCGCGGATGGCCTGTGTTGGTTATTTACTTCTCCCTGACCGTCATCCCGTCCTTGGGGTCATCCCCTGTGGGTTCTGCCATCTGCTGCCTCCCTTCTGGACCTTGCAGCGCTCCTTGACCTGGACAATTTTCCCGCATGTCATTTACTGGGCCCAACCTCTCAAAGGTCGACCCCCTGCTCAGGTGGTCGAAAGCAGAGCCTCTCTGGCGATCATCAGGGTTTTGCCTTCCACACCTCCCTCTGCTCTCCTGGAGGGGTCCTACAGTATTGTTGGAGACCTCATACGGCTCCCAGCATTTCTATGGGGGCCTCCTCCCCCTCCAGATCATCATACCTGTCTTCAGGGAAAGGGTTTCCTTGCCTCCCCAGGCGTAGACGCCGGGGGTCAGCAACATCCCTACGCCGCTGAGGGGGTGGCAAGTCTTTGCGTGGGGCCTGGGGTGGTCCCCTGGCCTCATGCTGTCCTGGAGATGCTGTCGGAGTAATCATCTCAGGTGAGACCCCTGGTGGTCTTAATATGTTCTGGCTCAGAGCTGTGAACTGCTCCTGCATGATTCGATGGCTCGCCGCCAGAGACTTCAAGGCTGTCGCCACATAAGCCATCTCAGACTGAGGTGGTGGTTGACTGGAACTGGGTCCTCCCCCATCATTCAGTGGGGGAAGTGGTGGTGGTGGCATCTCCGGTGCCATGTGTTTGAGCTTATGAAGAGCTGAACTGAAGAAGAGGGATTAGGACCTTAATGGGTCTCTTTCAATGGTGAAACATCTCCACACAGGGAGAGAACTGGCTCACCACCAGAGTGCCCAGTGAGGTCAATCTGTATTCAAGGAAGAGATGTCTTCTCGTTCCTACAAATGGCGCCAAACTGATGATACTGAAATCTAGCACCACCAGATAAGTGATGATGAGATTAAACAATAGTAACCATGGCAGCCATAGAGATGTAGTGTATAAGTGTGTAGAAGGAGGTGAGTATAAGAGGAATAAGACAATGATGTATAGTGGTTCAGCCAATTAGGCCTACATCCACTGTGAGTGTGTGATCCACTAAGTATGGGTACTAATGGCCTTGGATACAATACACATAATCTCCTCTTCTCTCTCTACTGTGTGTACAAGCAGAGTTTTAGCTAGGGTTACAATTATCGATCGATCCCCCCGTAGGGTTGTAGGTGATAAGTATATATAGGTCTTGGGGGGTGTAGTGTACCCCCCCCCCCCCCCCCCAATTATGCATGGTGCATGTGAATGATGATCTAGCCAATCTCCTGTTGACACCTGTAGATGCCAAATGATGACATAATATTCCCTCATGTGAGGGGGTGATATGGTTATAACGGTCTTCCACATGCCATGTGAGCCTCACGCGCACTGTTCCACGCGTCTCCCAAACCACGCGCTATGATGATGTCACCCTCGGCCTATGATATGAGGCCGAGGGAAAAGTTCCTTCTGATAGTGAATCAGGCCCAATTTAGGCCTCGTATTGTCGTACTCTGGTAGGGTCGTCTGGAGCCTGATGAAGGGTCGGCCCCCTGAGGGGTCATCTGGAGCCTGATGAAGGGTCGCCCCCCTGAGGGGTCATCTGGGGCCTGATGAAGGGCTGGCCCCTTGTGGGGTCGTCCGGTTGGAGGGCGCACTCGGCCTGGCCGAGGATATGTATATGGGCATATCAACCAACACCATTTTTAAATTTACTATATATACATTTGTCGACATCATTAACTTTTTATTCATGGGATATAATAATATTATTAAACTTCTCATGCCATTGCATAGGAGATTGTTTAAGGCCATAAAGAGATTTAACAAATTTACACACTTTCTTTTCTTGGCCATGCAAAACAAACCCTTCGAGTTGTTCCATGTAAATCTCTTATTCTAAATCATAATTTAAAAATGCAGTTTTAACATCCATTTGATGAATAACTAAATTATGAATAGAAGCAAGAGATATCAATATCCTAATGGAAGTGATTCGAGCAACAGGAGCATACGTATCAAAGTAATCAATTCCATGTTTTTGCTTATAGCCTTTAGCAACTAGTCTTGCCTTAAATTTATTTATAGAACCATTCGGATTTAATTTTCTTTTAAATATCCATTTGCACCCAATAGGTTTAGCCCCGGGGGGAAGATCGAAAATAACCCAAGTTTGATTTGACAAAATTGAGTTCATTTCATCATTTATTGCTTCTTTCCAAAAGACAGCATCCCTAGATGTTACCGCTTCATGAAATGTGGTCGGTTCATCTTCTACATTAAGAACAAATTTAATTTTGTTTTTATTCTCATTTAAATCCCCTTCAACTAAATAAATAACAAAGTCAGGCCCAAATGGTTTTTCAGTTCTTTGTCTTTTACTCCTTCGTGGTTCAACGTCATTCGTTGTTTCCGAAGAAGATATAGGTTGTGAATTTTCTTCTAAATTTGAGGAGTCAACAATCAAATTCTTATTTTCTAGACCTTGATTCAAAGTACTAAACTTTGGTAGATGTTCAAAGAATTTCACATCTACCGACTCAGTGATTTCTTGAGTTTCAAGGTTTAAAAATGTATAAGTCGTACTGTTACTAGAGTATCCAATAAAAACACATTTGTAAGTCCTATTTCCTAGTTTAGGTCTTTTAGGTTCGGGTTTTCTTACATAAGCAAGACATCCCCAAACTTTAAGACATCTAAGATTAGGCTTACGATTAAACCATAATTCATATGGTGTAATATCCTTGTTTTTCAATGGAACTCTATTTAAAATATAACATGCGGATAAAACCGCTTCTCCCCACATCGACAAAGGTAAACCATAACTGATTAACATTAAATTTATCATTTCAACTAAAGTCCTATTTTTCCTTTCCGCCGTTCCATTTTGTTGTGGCGTATATGGCACCGTAACTTGATGGATTATCCCATGAGTATTACAAAATTGTATAAACTCACTAGGGTAATATTCAACACCCCTATCAGATCGTAGGACTTTAATTTTTCGATTTTGTTGAGTTTCAACTTCTGCTTTAAAAATTAGGAATTTCTCGAAAACTTCATCTTTACTTTTAAGTAAATATGTATATGCATACTTAGAGTAATCATCAATGAAAGTTAAGAAATATTTATTTCCACAACGAGTCATATTACTCTTCATATCACATACATCACTATGAATAAGATCAAGCATTTCAGATTTCCTCTAAACAGATTTGAACGACTTTCTAGTTATCTTCGATTGAGCACAAATTTTACATTTAGAAAGGTTATCAAATTTACAATCCGAGATTAAGCCGAGATTAGTCATATTTTTTATACTTCTATAATTTACATGACCTAATCTACTATGCCATAAAGAAATAGACTCAACCATATAAGCAGAACTAATATCATTGATTACATTAATTTTGATCATGCTGTTACAAGAGTGCCCTTTGCCAATAAATTGGCCATTCTTATACAAAACAAACTTATCAGACTCATACACTAGTTTGAAACCTCTCTTATTGAGAAGGTCCCTAGATACAAGATTTTAACACATATCAGGTACATGAAGTACATTAATTAGAGTAAGTGTCTTTCCAGAAGTTAGCTTCAATTCCACTGTGCCTTTTCCAACTACATTGGTGCGAAGATTATTTCCCATCTTCACTTCTTTTCCATCAATTTCATGATATGTTTTGAATGAAGAGCGGTCTTTGCATATGTGGACCGTTGCGCCGGTATCCAGCCACCATCCATTTTCATTATTAATTGAGTTTGCTTCGCATACAATAGCAATAAGATTTTCAACATTCTTGGTTTCCTTCGACCCTTATTTTTCCTTAAATGCCTTCTTTTTAAGACGACATTCCCGAGAATAATGGCTCGGTTTGTCACAAAAGAAACATTTTCCCTTCTTTTTCTTATTTGCACTTTGGTTCTTGAATTTTGAATCATTCTTTGCTTTAAATTTTGAGTCTTTGGTAATCTTGGATTTTTTATCCTCAACTATATTAGCTTTTGAATGACCCTCACCTTGTTCATCCTTCTTTTCTCGAATACGAGTATCATCTTCAATACGAAGGTGACGAAGAAGGATTCCATAGTATAAGTCTTTTCATCATGATTAATTTTCTTCTTCAAGCCATTCCAAGAGGATGGATGTTTTGAAACAATCACCCCTACTTGAAATTTATCTTGAAGATTAATACCAGCGGCTTTAAGGTCACCAACAATTTATTGGAGTTCATGGGCTTGTGCAACGACAGATTTATCATTACTCATTCTAAAATTCATATAGTTTGAAATTAGAAACTTACGGTTGCTCGCTTCCTTATTTTGATACTTTGTCTCCAAAGCCTTCCATAATTCCTTTTCCGTTGGAATCATTCGATGAGCGCTATAAACAGTTTGAGACAAAGCATTGAGGATGTGTCCTCGACACATAAATTCGTCTTCTTTCCTCTTCACACATTTTTGTTTTATTTCTTCGGTGTCTTTGAGTGTAGGCTTGGGAATTTGTTCAAGGTTATCATCTAGAATGTATGCAAGTTTTAGTGATGTGAAGAAGAACATAACTTTCTCTTGCCAACGGGTGAAATTTCTGCCATCAAAACGGTGGAGTCGGATTAAGTCTTGAGTCATGACTTGGATAGATTGTGCCACAATTCCTTCCATTTGAGTGGAGTAATAAGAATAATTTTGCCTAAAACTATTGGAGTTTTGTTATGGAAAGAACGAAATATATTAATTAATTTCTGCAAGGCACGTTCTTGGAACGGTTTCTTTTAGGAAAAATTTCTCCAAATCCGGTTGAGACAGAACCAGAACTGCGAGTACACTATGGGTTTTATAGAATCTGCCTTCAGGATACAATGCAGTGTATGAAGAGTTGTTTGATTCAAACTATGTACTGTTTGATCAAATCGAGAACACTCTGAATTTGTAACTTGATAATGCCAAAGTACAGAGGACGGAGAGAGGACAAACTAGCAATTTTCGGTGTCCAAAATAGAGGCCTGGAACACTTTTTATAGCCATTTCTGTGACCGTTCTTCAACAGTCACAGCTCTTCATGGAGTGACTCAGCAACCGTTGGATCGTGCCTGTTTGGAACAGCTGCGATCTAACGGTTCAAATTAGGCGTCCCATCGTAAGTGAATGGACATCCCCTACACGAAACGCTACGAGTTCATCTAACGGTTTAGATCAAGTCATTTCGGATTTTAAACCCTTTGATCGGATCATTTAATCACAACCGTTGATCTATTTTACCTCGTCCAAACTTTAGGCTCCCACGCTCCAAGGGACGATGCGCACGTGCGAAGTGCCAAGTGTGCGTCAAAGCGTTCGCGCGCCGCGTGTCGCGTTTGATGGTGCTTAAGCACCACCGCGATGCGTAGGATCATAGCCTCTTATTTGACTTGTCAACTATGAATCTTAGTTGTCGTTTAGTTGATATACCACTACTTTTTATAGTATTCTTCCAATGTGGGACAATATGGGATTTTGAGCACTCCCATATCTTTCACACCCATTTGCTCATGTTTCTACCTTCTAAAATAAAACCCAAACTATGTTTAAATTAAAACACCAATAATATAATAAAATATTAACAACTAAAAATTAAAATATCAATAAATATTTGAATTTATCTAACAGTTTTCTCATGATTATATATGTAATATTCCGTCTTTAATTAAATTCTTAAAGTGATAATTATATGTTATTTGCAGGCAATAACAAGAAGTTTATGTAAAACAAGTGAAAGCATGAGTTCTAATGGGTGGTGGGTAATTGATACGATGCATAAATGGGTTTTAATAATACATGGATGGACTTGTATGGGTATTACTAACACTGGATTCAATTTTGCATAGACTAGCATGGCCCTGCAAATGTTTATTTCGGGTTGCAGGTTAAAACTGGTGTTGAAAATTATTCTAGAATGCACTAATTAGTGTGCACTAATTATAGAGTAAGGGTTCATTTTTCATAAATAAAGTTACTTATTAAGATGAGTATTTTGTAGAAAAATTACTCCTTGAGACAAGAGGTTATTTTAAGAAGTTACATTATGATAAAAACTACGAACTTGGACATACATTTTGTATATGTGTATTTACTTGAATTAATTAACGAACTAGTATGGATTTTTAGAAAGAGAAAATTGTATATATAAGCCTTAGAAAAACCCAAGTTGTAAAACCTAATCACTGTCCATCCAAAATAGCATCCCGATTTCAATCACACTGTTAAACCCATGGTGACGTGTAAGTATGACCATGGTTGTGGCATGTCGCGAAGAAGATTTGGGCATCTATTTCATTGTCAAAACCTTTTTGTCTATCCTTGTTTTGTTGTCAAAATTTTACTGTCCCAAAGATTATTCAAAAATGTATCTCCAATATCTCTCTCAACTATTTGTTTTATCAGGCAAAGTTAATTAAATAGGGCATTTGCCTTAGTTTTTCTAATAAAGAACCATGAGAGAAATACGCCTTTCTCTCTATTAAAAACGCCCCATAATACATTATGCATAAGAATATAACACATCCATTTCTTTCTACCTCTCCCCTTACCTACAGAAGTTAGCTCATGTTTTCATAAGTAATCATATAACACCCTTACTTTGTTAATTGTATACCATTATTGGAGTTAAAAGATAGGTTTTTGGGTGTTGAATGAGGGTTTTAAGGTGGTGGGTTTTGGAGCTTGTATGGGGGTTGTTATTAGATGAATTTTATGGAGTTCAAAGGGGGTTTCAAATGGGACTTTCATGTACATTTTGTTATTTTAAGGCCACCTTTGGAGGTGGGGTTGCATTCTTCTAAACCATTTTTTCCACAATTTTGGGCTCATTCGAAATAGAATTTTTAGGCATGTAATATTTTGAAATTTCTGTAATTATCTATGTATTTAGATAAGAGGTTACATAAGCATGCTACGATTCTGTGCATATTAATATTTTAATGGAAATTAATGAAAATATGTATCTAAAGTGTCTTTAATAACTTTATCAAATATTTTCAGAATATTAGAAATGATTTGTTTATAAATGTGATTAATAAAAATGCTATTATTTCTTGTGGAAATATGTTATTTCATGAAGATAAATATTAAGCTAAAAAAGGTTTATATTTTATATGTGAAAATTCAAGAGAAGTCGCATATTGTCAATTTGGTTAATTTTGAACATAAAAGGTTAATTTGCATGATAATATTTTCATAATATTATTTGGATAAAAATGAAACTTTGAAGTGAAAGAAGATGTTATAATGTAGTTAAACATTCCTAAGGGGTATGATTGAAATATGTAAATGTCGATTCAAATGGTATACCTTTGAATATTTATTGTTCAACTTGATGAAGTATTTGTAAGACTTGAAAATGGATAGTTTACAATATGACCCCCAAAAAGGATGAAATTATGACTTTACTCCGAACATAATATTTTGAGAAAATTGAGACTTTGTTATATAAGGTTTTGAAAAGAACACAAACGTGATGACAATGGTCCTTGAGCTCAAAATGGAAGAAATATGTCACTTAGGTAGAGGTAAAATGTTAGTTAAACATTGAAATTAAGTAATAAGGACTAAACATATAAAGTTTTCTTAAACATGTAACAAATGTGAGAAGGTCGTATTTATCGTGGGTTTTGGACTTCTCGCAGGGTAAAAGTTTAAAGTAACATAAAGGAACAAAAGGTACGGTTATGCAAGTAAAGGAAGACGATAAGATGGGTGTTCTTTCATAAATGCAATGGTTGGATCGCTAGAAAGCAAACATATTTAAAAGAGAAAGAGTTTTCATAAAGGACTAATAGGAAAACTTAAGGTGGTCCCAGTCTTAGACCCAAGACCACTGGCCAAGGAAGCAAGGACTGTAGTATTTTTTCCAAGTTTTGTAAGCCTATAAACATAAATGGGAGACAGTTAACTCCAAGGGTAAAAGAAAATAAATGGAAATATATGGAATTGGTAAGTTCCAGGAAAGATAAAGGGTTTATAATTGTATACAAATGAGATATTCTAGGTTTAAATCACATACAATGGAATTGCAGGCAATCGTACAGTTGTGATAAGGACAAACCCATTTTGTAATGGATTCAATAATATAATGAGTTAACATGGTAATGTGTTGGTAAAATTAAAGGATATAGGAAATAAATCAATAAAGACCGTATTTGGGTGTTCGAATAACCGATAGGGGTATATATATATATATACTGTGTGTGTGTGTGTGTGTGTGTGTGTGTGTATCTTTTCATCCACTGGACGCGTGAGTCAAAGTGTTATTTTTAGAAAAGGCTATAGACATGGCGGTTTAAATATGAAATTGAAGAATTTGAAAGGAAACTGGTTTTAACATAAAGGATATTGGAATATAGTTTCTTGCATATTAATCATATAGATGAATGGATTAAAGGAGCATTGAAGTTATAAAATGTCAAAGCGTATAATGTAAAGGTTAATGCATTTTAAGCAAAGTTTAAAGATAATGTTTTGAAAAAAAACAAAATTAAATCATACATTAAGTAGTTATTACATGTACATTCGAGTTAATGTGCAAGGACACAAATTTCCAATTGAGTCCATGTATTGTGTTGGCTCAATTCCAGACAAAAACATTTATTCATAGGTTAGTGTTTTATTGTCATACTCTCAAGCCTATGAAGTGTGTTGAAGACGTAGCGGCAAAGAATTTAAAGCTTCATCAAAATGCCGGTTTGCGTGCCTCGTTTCTACGTCATCAACTAAGGTTCCATGCTCCAAAGGTATGAATGTAATTATATTTATATAGGAGCTTGGAAAAATGTTTATTGGGTGTTAGGATTAATAAAATAAGTTTATAAAAGTTTCTGCGCCAAAAATCGAATTTTACAAACATTCTTGTCATTCGTTAGAAATGTCGTTCGAATGAGTTTTTTTCGTTCGAACCAGGTTTCGTTCGAACGAGTTTTTCGTTCGAACCAAGTTTCGTTCGAAAGAGTTTTGACAACGACCCTAAACTGGTCAGTCGTTCGATATGTCGTTCGAACGAATTTTCTCGTTCTAATGAGGTATCTAACGAGGTTCTAACGAGCCCAGGCTGGTCGCTCGTTAGAAGTCTCGTTCGAACGAGAATCAAGTTCGTTCGAACGAGATTCCAGCGGGAACAGTTTTTTGGCAGTTTTATGCAGTTTTTCCCCACTTCTCCACTTGGTTTTCAACCAACTTTTTTCATACATTATTATATGCGGGAAACACATTTTCCAAGATAACTTTTCCATCCTAATACATCTCCTAGAGAGAGTTTGAGAGATTATTTACAAAAGGAAAATGTTCATGTTTGAGTGTTCTTCAACTTAAAGAAAAATCTTTAAACACTTAGTTTACACCCATTGTTGTTTATTCCAAGTTCATATATATCTATCATCTTGCTTGGAGTTTTGGCACCGGTTTCTCTACACCATTCAAAGAGAGTTTTGGATTGCTTCTAAATCCATCAAAGAAGAAGATGTTTTGCTGCGGCGTTCTCACATGGTGAAAGGCGTCATGTGTGGTTGACGGTGTGCCTAATTGCCCGATCGGTACAGTCCGAGATCATGGTGGAGCTCCGTTGGTTATCCGCTAATTGTAGGTCGATACAAGAAGAAGCATCACGGCTTGAGAGGGTTCGAGTTTAGGAAGTAAGTCTTTTGTCTTGTATTTTTTAATACCGTTTTTAGTGGATTTGAGGCTAGGGCCGTCCCGAGGTTTTTTCCCGTTAGTGGGTTTTTCCTCGTACATCGCGGGTGTAGTGTGACCTTGTTTATTTTATCTTGCTCTATATCACTTAGAACGCATGCTAGATTAATTCAAGATAAAATCGGTTTAATTATCACACTCAATTAATTTGGTGCTAGATTAATTAATTGGGTAAAGTTTATTCTAGTAATTTATTAAAATTGGTTTCGCCTAATTTGGAATAATTGAAAATTATGACATAGGCAAATTCTAGGGCTTGGATCTATTTAATTGGACTTAATTGGTTTAAGTGAGTATTAATTATTTTGTTTGTTTAAGTTAATTATTCACTTTATTTTGTTAAGTTAAAATTGGAATTTTAATATTTGAATTTGAACCATCATCCTACCGTTTACCCTTCCGCACCTAAATTCAGTTTTCGAAAAGGAAATTGAATAATTTTTTTTTTAATTGTGTAGAACGGGATTCCATACTTTTCAAATTGGTATCAGAGCCAAAAACGATAAATTATTTCGTTAAGATCCTTTAATTTTTGGCTAAAATGGAATTTTCCCCATTTTCAAAATTTCCTATTTTTGATGGTTCAAACTACGCGTATTGGAAAGCGCGAATGAAATCGGCACTTAAATCTATCGATGAACGTGTTTGGATGTCTGTTGTTAACGGTTGGACCCAACCAACTCATCTTATTGAAAATGAACGTGTTCCCAAACCCGTCGATAGATGGACCGAAAATGAGTTTAAGCTAGCAAATTTTAATTCACGTGGTTTAAATGCTTTATTTAGCGCTGTCACACCGGATGAATTCCGACGCATTATGACGTGTGATACCGCTAAAGAAGCTTGGGATATTTTACAATTAACTCATGAAGGAACGAGTGTCGTTAAAGCTTCTAAACTCCAAAACCTCACCACTCAATTTGAAACTATCAAAATGAATGAAAAAGAGACTTTTGATGAATTTTATGCTAGACTTTCTGATATTGTTAATTCATCTTTTAACTTGGGAGAAAAAATACCTGACGACCGTGTAGTAAAGAAAATTTTAAGGTCCCTACCCGATAGATTTATTCCAAAGGTGACCATTTTAAATTCTTTACCCACTTTAGCTTCTACGAAATTAGAAGAACTTGTAGGTGATTTACAAACCTATGAACTGGATATGTTTCCCTCTAAAAATGAAAATAAAATCGAAAAGGGCGTTGCTTTAAAAGCCCGAAAAGAGGTTAAACAAGTAGTAGAGAGCGAGAGTGATAGTGACTCGGAAGATATGGCTTTATTTGCTCGTAAATTTAGAAAATTTCTTAAATTCAACAAAGATAAATTTAAAAATGATTTTAAGAAATTTGATTATTCTAAACATGATAAAAGCGAGAAGATTTCTAAAGCCGAAAAGATCCCTAAACCTAGCAATGAAAATTTGGATAGGGACGAGTCCAATAAATGTTTTGGTTGTGAAGTTTATAGCCATAGGGCTTATGAGTTCCCCACTAAACTAAGGAAAGAGGGTAAGAGACCCATTTCATATAATGCAACCCTTAGTGATAGTGATACGGAAGAAAAGCCCGATTCCCCCACAAAGAAAAATTTTGTGGCTTTTATGGCAAGTCATGTGAGTGATAGTGAGAACTCATCGATTGATGACACGATAGCTCATGCCACTTCCAAGGTCATTGTTCACGATTCCCTTGTTTTTTATGATAGTGAGAGTGGAGAAAAAAGAGAGAGTGAAAATGAAGGAGAGGTTGATGTGAGTGAACTTCAAAATGCTTTTCATGAATTATATAAAGAATCTATTAAATTGAAAAAGGCTAATTTGAAGTTAGAAGCGAGTTTAAGAGAGAGTGTCAATGTCGTTAATGAAAGTGCCTTAATAGAAGACCTTAGGACACGTGAGAGGACTCTTCGAGAGAAGCTAGAATACGTAAAAGGCGAAAGAAATAGCCTTAGGAATTTAATGGAATCCTTGAAAAAGGAGCTTCTTGATTTTGAAGAGCGAAATTTTTCACTAGAATCTACCATATTAGATTTGGAAAATAAATTAAAAGATTCTAGTAATGTCAAATTTGATTTGGAATGTCGTTCGCAAAAACTTGATAAAATGTTAGGAACGGTCCAAATTAAAAATGACACTTTTGGTTTAGGCTTCAATACTTGTAATGAATTCAACCCTAAAGTCAAAACCAACATTTTAGGAGAATCTACTAGGAATGCATTTAAAGATCACTTCTTAGGTAAATCTTTTCGACATATTTTCACTTGTTCACATTGTGGTCGAAAAGGTCATCTTAGAAAATTTTGTTTTGATCTTAAACGAATTCCTAGAAAATCCCATTGTAAAGTAACCACGGTAGCTAATGTTTTGTAATAACCCGCCCTTTTGGAGATGATTAAATTCTATAATTAAGTATAATTTGGAATTTGGCGAATTTCTCGATATAGTGATTTCTGGGATTTTCGAGAATTTGATGATTTTCGAAGGGTGTTATAAATTATTTTGGGACCATATAGGTCGAGATATTTTATTTATATGTCGTCACGGAGTATAGCGACAAAAGAAGTGAGATTTTGAGTAGAACACCGCATTTAATTATTTTGGATTAGAATAGTGATTTGCGGTCAAGTACCTCGGATGGAAATTTCGACTGCGCCACGAGTCTCGGAATGTCCGAGATAGTCGGAAAAGAGTGTCCGATTGTCGAAAATGAGTTTCGGATAATTTTAGAGGTAAAAGTAACTCGTAATTGGGTAAACGAGTCGTTTTTGGGTTTTAAGGGGTATAACCCCTTTCTTCTTATTTAAAGAGGGAGAAAGGGAAAGGAAAGAAGAAAGAAAGAAAGAAAAGAGAGAGAAGAGAGAGAGGAAGGAGAAAGAGGAGAAGAAATGGGAGATCTCGGGCCAACTCCGTCGGATTCGACTCGAGGTCGTCGGATTTTATCCACGAGGCAAGTGTTTACTTGCTTTATTTACTTTTGTGCATTAATCTCATATCACATTTGGTATAAATATGATTTTAGGGTTAGAACCCTTAAAATAAATTGGGTAAAAGTTGATTATGAGTTTACATATTGATGTAGTGTAAACTCTTAATGATATTTAGTGTTAAAACCATGTTAATGGAGTATAAAAATGGGTTGAAATGTTAAGTTGGGGTTTTTATGGTTTTAGGGTTTAAAACTAAGATAAATGATTTAATACTCCAAAATAATTGATGTGTTAGTTGTAAAACATAGATTAGATGTTTGTTGAGTTGTTGGATAAGGTTAGAAACAACAAAAATGGAGGAAAATGGAGTTTGGGAGTTTGGGGAAGATAATGAATACTGAACCCGTAGCCTTTGGGGTCATTTTCGGCCAAGCAGATAATTGATTTAGCTTTCGGCCAAAACACGAAAGTTGTAGATATTTTTGATATGGTCGCGTGGGCGCCGACCGTGTATTTTTCTGAATTTTCTACTTTTTGATATGATTTTTACAAGATGACAGCTCCGGGTTGAAAGTACCAACTCGGAAATCAAATCGGGAATTGGAAAAATAAAGGCTAGAAATTATTGTGTAGATGTTTGGGATGATTTTTGGTGTAGAGTAGAAACCATGAAAATGAATTTGGATTGATTTTTGGGTATTTTGGAGTTTGAGAAATCGCCCAAACTGTGACCCTCGAACAGGCCGAATCGATTCGCCTAAGGGGAATTGGGTCTCTGCAATGGGCCGAATCGATTCGGGTACAGACCGAATCGATTCGCCATTTACAGACCTGTTTGCAGAATACTTTCCGAATCGATTCGGATTGGGAACCGAATCGATTCCCCTACCCGAATCGATTCGCTAAAGGGGCGAATCGATTCGCTTAGGTCAGAATTTCTAGTTTTCTCCCTTTAAGAGTATAGGGAGTTGAAATACCAATTAGGATAATTTGGGGGTATATATATATATATATATATATATATATATATGCTTCACTTAGAGGAGAATAGTATCATTGGAGATATCCAATAAAATCCTTAGAATAGGATTGAAGTATATAGTGCTTATTAAAGTAAGAAATACCTTGGATTTAGAATCATGCAACCATGAAAGCATGATTACAATTCGTGGAGGGAATCTTTGGGATATTTAGTCATCGCTAGATGCTATAGGCCACTAAGACCGGTTATATATATTCTAGGAAGAAAATGTAGGATATGTATATACTGTGTGTTTTAGGTATATATATATGATGATGGAAATGATTTTGAAAATATATAAATGAATATTTTCAAAATGGAAAAATAAATGTTTTTCATAATTAATAAAATATGGATTACACACCTCTCTAAATCGCTATCATAAGGGAAGTTGCGTTCGTATGGTGAAGCCCCCTGGCTAATGATGCAGGGTGGATATAGTCCTATAGGCCATGTGAGCGTTTGTTGTTATATTTTCTGCGCTGGTTAGGAGATTCCGGGTGTGGTCTTGACTATCCCGCAGGCACATGGTCGCTTCCCGACGTCTTTCGTTATAGGATCCCAGGTTTTCTTGGAGGCCCTGGAAGATGATAGCCATTTAGGGGCGCGCACAGTGGAGAAATCCGGACGGGCGGTCTTAGAACGCGTTTATATTAAAGCAGTTCATAATAATGGATTTGCTTTAATTACATTTCCTGGATATAGGAAGGGAAATGGGTTATATATAAATTGGCTTCGGTAACACTTCCCGGATGGAAGAAAGGATGTGGAAGCATATGTTTTGATCAAAGCATTTTTATGATAATGAAAATGTTTTTGAATACATTTCTTGAGTATAAAAAAAAGGGAAATGGGAAAATTGATAAAGGAAAAGATTTTTTTTTTAATAAAATTGGCTTTCAAAAAGTATATGGTTTGTTAATGCAATTCATGATAATGAATTGGCTTTTATAAATAAATTTCCTGGATATGAGAAGGGAGATGGAAGTTTTTGAAATGAAAAGGATAAGTATTTATAAATACTTTATATATCAAGTAATCCTCAGTCCGGGAGATATTTATATTATCCGGAAGTATATTGTAGATGTATGTATATGTATAAATTGGGTGCCGAGTGTCTAATGAATCCCGACGATCGACCGTGCCGCATAGTAGTGTATCGGGGGGGTTCCTTGTTTGGATTTCGCTTCGCGAGACACCCCACGCACGAACATGGCATAGCGTCGAGATTAAAGTGAACTTAGCCCTTAGTACATCTATTTGACTATCTAGGTTAGATAGTGGTTGGGTATTAGACTAGTTTAGCAGGGTAGCTTGACTAGGATGTTTTTCGGGATGCGCTAGGTGTGCACTGTTAGAGGAGAGGTGAGGGGTATCTCATGAGAGTGCGATACCAATTTAAATATGAGATAAAACTATTTTTCTAAAAATAAAGCATTTATGCACTTGCAAAATATTTTCTAAACATTCGGGATCTGACCCGTTTGTCTACTCTCCTTTCTTTCTCTATACTATATATATATATAGGTGTCCAGACACAGGGACGCCTGGATGGAAACTCTTTCGGGTCAGACGTCTGCTGCAGCAGCTGTGGATGCTTGCAGGTTATCGGTAGACGTTTCTTTCTTTGTACTCTAGATAGGAGATATTGTATAAACACTCGAGCCAATGGCTCAATTGCATTTATTTATTCTTTCAGTACAGCATTCGATATGGTTGTATATTTGGACCGAGTGTTCGGTTATTTTAGTTCCTTTCATTTCCATTTCAGTTCATTACGCATTTAATTGTGAATGTTTTAATTTGTACGCTAAAAAGAGTAGTTAGATAAAAGTTTTTTAACGGCCACATAATAGGATATTAGTAATTAAATGGATTTTCGACAGTGATGTTAAGGATGATCCATTTGTGACTCCTGTTTTAATTTAATATTGGAGTGACCGCCCGGTATCTTATTAGGCGGGTTGTTACAGATGGTATTAGAGCATCAGGTTCTAGTGTCTTTAGAAATCTATGCGGATGTACTACGCTTTCAGCGTTGCTCTCGATTTGTATAGAGCCCCAGGATTAGGATTGTTGATATCTCTTATGAGATTTCGTTCTCCTGCCATATTATGAGATTATAGAAATCTTTTGCGCGCTCGTTTGAGAATCGTGTGCGGAGCTTGGATGGCAGCAGGAGGTGAGGCTTAGCTGGTGCAGCTGGTAGAAGGTTGGGATGAGTACCTTAGTAGAGGTCACTCTCTCTATGGTAATTGTTAAGAATTATCTCAATGACTACTAAATCATAGTAGTTACGAGTACCATAGTGCCGCCGTAATAGAGTGTGGTACTAAAGTTGGATTTCCCCGTGGAGATAAGGATTAGAAAGGGATCTTACGGATAGTTCTAACCGTGAGTCCCCATGAATCAGCAGGATGAGAAGAATGCAGCTTTGGGAATTATTCGCCTAAGGTTCAGCAGAGGTATATAGTGTGACTATTTTGCGTGACTAGATAAAGTCGCGGTATTAGTTAGCCCTAGACTCGTGTGTGTATTTTGAGTTGTGGCGGTCTCGATAACATTTTAATGTATGACTATGTGTTTTTCGCAATAGCGGAATTTTATTTCCCTTCATTCGCCATAGAGGCGGGTGATTATATTTTGTATATATACGTATACGGTATATGGTGTAACAGAGCGATAGCAGGCTAACGATGGCAAGTCTATCGTGTCCGCAGTTCCTGGAGGGAACAGGTTGTTATTCTGGTGTCTCACCTTGATACAGGTTGAGTACACCTTTGATATTATGGATTTATGGAACCTCGATGAGCAGAGGCTTCCTTATTTTGGATGGTATATGTGGCAACCTTATAGATATAATTCAAGGCCCACAGAATCGTTGTTGCGCGGTAAGATTTAGCTCAGTATTGGTTTGCGCAAGGACTTAGAAATGAGTGCGAGCGCAGGGTGGTATGACTCTTAGTTAGAGATCCGGTTGCATGTTGAAATGACTCAACGCCACAACCAAAGAAGTCAAGGGTTAATGTGTGGAGGGGTTCCTTGTTTGGATTTCGCTTTGCAAGACACTCCACACATGACTCTTAACGGCGTCGGGAGTGGGGAGCTGTTATGGGATGCAAGGATGTTGATCTTGTGGAAATGTCTTATAGTGTGGATGAACCACTATAGGCTATGAACCACATAATGTTAATATACTTATGGAAATATTGTGCTATGGAGAAGCACTAAAGTGGTCCCTTCGCCACAAATGGGTGGGTGAGGTTGGACTTAGAGAAATTTATTTGAGGACAATAGTCAGGCCTTAATGAAAAGGCAAGTTTTGAGGAGCTACATTTTGGGTGAAATGTTTGTGACACTTTCTACAGAAAGTGGGCACTTGATTAGTTAGGTTTCCTTCTGTATGGGCGGAAGGATAAGATAGTAGGAATGCGTTCGTAGGCTAGCCTGGTAGGATTTAGGACGTCCCGTTTCTGTGCCTTGGGTCGTTATATCTCGATGACCGACTACGCGAGGGAGTAGTGTAACGGGAGGGTTCCTTGTTTGGATTTCGCCTTGGCGAGACGTCCCACGCATGAAACCAAGCAATTGTCGGGAGTTGAGAGAGGCCTTGGGCACTAGGGACATACTTAGGATTATATTAGTTTCGTGTAGGTAGGGTAATGCTTAGATCGTAGCATTTTTAGGATATAGGTTCGCTAGTATTAGCAGCGCCGAGGTTAGGAGTATTGAAATGCGCGGGTTCGGAGGACCCATAGGTGAGTATTACACCGAGGAAAGGAGATCCTTATTGGGAGAGAGTGATGCGTGTCAGACGTTCGTAACGTTTGTGCTGATATGCACAAGTTAGAAAGGTGTATGGGCACCTTGGTAACGTAGTTTGATCTACCGCCTAGCTAAGATGGGAGTAGTATACAAGATTGGAATCCATGCCAAGAGGCATTTTAGAGGATGGTTATTGAGTGACGTATTAGAGTTACTTTATGATTGCGTGAGCCGCATAGTGTACGATCAGGAACCATTAGGTTAGTATTTTTTTCCTTGAGGGTTTTAGGATTTGTAGTAATCCTAGTTAGAGGGTGTAAGTTACATTTGAATTTCGAGGACGAAATTCTGTTGTAAGGGGGGGAGTATGTAATAACCCGCCCTTTTGGAGATGATTAAATTCTATAATTAAGTATAATTTAGAATTTGGAGAATTTCTCGATATAGTGATTTCTGGGATTTTCGAGGATTTGATGATTTTTGAAGGGTGTTATAAATTATTTTGGGACCATATAGGTCGAGATATTTTATTTATATGTCGCCACGGAGTATAGCGACAAAAGAAGTGAGATTTTGAGTAGAACACCGCATTTAATTATTTTGGATTAGAATAGTGATTTGCGGTCAAGTACCTCGGATGGAAATTTCGACTGCGCCACGAGTCTCAGAATGTCCGAGATAGTCGGAAAAGAGTGTCCGATTGTCGAAAATGAGTTTCGGATAATTTTAGAGGTAAAAGTAACTCGTAATTGGGTAAACGAGTCGTTTTTAGGTTTTAAGGGGTATAACCCCTTTCTTCTTATTTAAAGAGGGAGAAAGGGAAAGGAAAGAATAAAGAAAGAAAGAAAAGAGAGAGAAGAGAGAGAGGAAGGAGAAAGAGGAGAAGAAATGGGAGATCTCGGGCCAACTCCGCCGGATTCGACTCGAGGTCGTCGGATTTTATCCACGAGGCAAGTGTTTACTTGCTTTATTTACTTTTGTGCATTAATCTCATATCACATTTGGTATAAATATGATTTTAGGGTTAGAACCCTTAAAATAAATTGGGTAAAAGTTGATTATGAGTTTACATATTGATGTAGTGTAAACTCTTAATGATATTTAGTGTTAAAACCATGTTAATGGAGTATAAAAATGGGTTGAAATGTTAAGTTGGGGTTTTTATGGTTTTAGGGTTTAAAACTAAGATAAATGATTTAATACTCCAAAATAATTGATGTGTTAGTTGTAAAACATAGATTAGATGTTTGTTGAGTTGTTGGATAAGGTTAGAAACAACAAAAATGGAGAAAAATGGAGTTTGGGAGTTTGGGGAAGATAATGAATACTGAACCCGTAGCCTTTGGGGTCATTTTCGGCCAAGCAGATAATTGATTTAGCTTTCGGCCAAAACACGAAAGTTGTAGATATTTTCGATACGGTCGCGTGGGTACTGACCGCGTATTTTTCTGAATTTTCTACTATTTGATATGATTTTTACAAGATGGCAGCTCCGGGTTGAAAGTACCAACTCGGAAATCAAATCGGGAATTGGAAAAATAAAGGCTAGAAATTATTGTGTAGATGTTTGGGATGATTTTTGGTGTAGAGTAGAAACCATGAAAATGAATTTGGATTGATTTTTGGGTATTTTGGAGTTTGAGAAATCGCCCAAACTGTGACCCTCGAACAGGCCGAATCGATTCGGGTACAGGCCGAATCGATTCGCCTAAGGGGAATTGGGTCTCTGCAATGGGCCGAATCGATTCGGGTACAGATCGAATCGATTCGCCATTTACAGACCTGTTTGCAGAATACTTTCCGAATCGATTCGGATTGGGAACCGAATCGATTCCCCCACCCGAATCGATTCGCTAAAGGGGCGAATCGATTCGCTTAGGTCAGAATTTCTAGTCTTCTCCCTTTAAGAGTATGGGGAGTTGAATTACCAATTAGGATAATTTGGGTTAAAATATATATATATATATATATATATATATATATATATATATACTAGCGGAATGCCCGTGCCTGAAGGCACGGCAAAAATTTCGAAAGCACATAATTACAAAACGGTGAAAATTTTCGAAGTACGTAATTACAAAACGGCAAAAAAAGAGTAATTTATAACAATTGGCCGTAATCTCATTTGTTTATAAACTATTCACCCTGCTTAACAAACAACAAATAGTCCAACAACATTCAAATAATCTTAAATTCATCAAACAAATTCACATATAATATAAAATATACAATATTCATCAAAAAAATTCTCATTGTGTCTCAAAAAAACAAAGTGTCAAAGTTTTAAAAAAATTGGGCAAAATCTCCTTTGTTTATTGGACTATCCACCCTTCTCAAGGGATAACAATAATAAAAAAAAAATTGCCTAACAAAAGCTTCAATAGAACAAACATCTTAAAAAATAAATCTATATCAATGGAAGCCCCATAGCATCTCCGTGGCAGCTCCGTAGCAGTCCCGTAGCAACCCAATAAATGTCTCGTAGCAACCCCATAGAAGTCCCGTAGCATAAAAATTAAGTCCATTTTGATTGGTCTTGGACTAAAACCTGAAATGAAAAGAAAAAAAATTAGTTTGTTCCCAAAAACATTGTACGTTCTCTATATACGATATGGGGTGGGGTGGGGGGAGATACACATCAATCCGAATTACTAAGAAAATTAAAAACCTAATTCAAAAAACACACTTGTGTGTGAGTGTGATCTGTGTGTGTTGTGTGTCATCTTGAAACTACTGGATTTCAATGTTCCCAAGCAACCCCGAAATCATCTATATGAAACCTTAAATATTAATAGTGTAAAATGGATCAAAAACAATTTGATAACATCATATCACGAATACAAAATGTAAAAATGAAAAATAAAGAAAAACCAATCCAAGTAGGCAATATGTAAACCTCGATCCGCTTTCTTTGTTTAAAAAAAATAGTGTCAAAGTTTTAAAAAAATTGGGCAAAGCCTCCTTTGTTAATTGGACTATCCACCATTCTCAAGGGATAATGACAAATCCAAGAATATAGAAAAAAAAATCGCAAGTTTTGTCGTAAGCAGATCCATCTTATTCTTTTTACATACCGTAAGCTTTATCGTAAACTTCTCTGTGACACTTATTCTCCCAAGTATGTCTATACATAACCATCACGGTGATCTCTATACGCACCTGATAATTACAAAGAACCAATGAGAATGAAGTTGGACATTTTTATTTATCTTTACAAAAACAAAAGAAAACACAAATCCCATGTATTAGGGGGCACTAAAGGAACCGCGAAGGTTTTCCATTGTTGGTCGTATTAAAGTGTGTTTCTATAATTACTACGACATAAGTAGGGGAATGGTAAAACTTTTCAAGAAGATTTTACTTGGATTTTGGCAGATATCCTGCTACAAAAAGAAAAACTGTATATTAGCAAAATTAAAGCACATGTTTCACATGGTCCATGAACCAAAACAAATAATCATATATTCATGCAGAGAAATTTCAATAAATAAGATTCATGGACGACATATGCATATTCGGTAGTATAAATGGGGGAGCTTATGAAGAAACTATAAAAGAGAGAGAACGTTACCAAATTAGTGCATTCCTCAAACTATATAAATTAGAGCATTCCCCAAAATTGAAAGTATAAAACAAATAGTATATTCACTAAAACCATATATTAGTATTCAGAAATGAAAGAAAAAAACTAAGAACAATATTCGTAAATCATACCTAAGGAATATGTTTTAAATGTATTTGTCAAATAATGAATAATAGATATTCTAAAAAAGTCATTACATCCTTATCTCTCTCACCCCAGCTTAACTTGCTTACTACGTGGAAGATTGAGGCAGCGGGCTATAGCGGAGGGGGAATATTGAGGAGGAGGTGGTTGGCAGCCGGTAATAGAGCCTGGAGGCAGGAGGGTTTCTATGATTTGGGGGGGGGGTGTTTAGGGGAAAGTGAGAAATGGTAGAGAGAGAAAATGAAAGAGTAATGCAAATTAGGGTTTCAAGTGTTTGGGTCATTCGTTAAGTGAGAAACGGGAGAGAAAGTTAGAAATGAGTGTTAGAAACAGTTAAATACCCCATATGTATCCAATTTAGGGTCATTTTGTAATCTCCAAAAATAAAATTAGAACATGAAATGAGTGGTATCTCAATGGTAGAATCAAATATACATAAATACATTCCCTAGCTACTCAACTAAAATATTATGAAGCATTTTCTATATCTAAAACACAACTATTCCCAATGTAGTAAATTTGTCCAAACTCATCATTATGTTACCAAGGAGATAATAGAAAAAACAAATACCAATGTAAATCATTGATCGAGCCTGAATCTTACAACCTATATTGCTACATGGACAATAGAAAAAGCAGCCCCTCCAATGCTGCTCACAAATTTAAAAAGGAAAAACAAAAAAGGAAATAACAGAAAAGGCCCATTATATCCATTTTTTAAATCTTCCATTCAGAGCATTTCTCAAACTTATAATATACCTAGGACATCTCAGTTTCCAAACAAAATAGAAAACTATTCCCCCACACACTTAAAATGCATAAAGGAGAAATACATTTTCGAATTCAAAAACTCAAAATTTAGAGATCCCCAATTCAAAATTTTCAAAATGTGGGGCTACAAATTTTCAAAATTTTCAGAATGTGGGGCTATAAAAAAAATATCTCATTTTTCTGTCTACGGATACAAAAACTCAAAATTCAAAGATCCCCAATAAGAAGGTAGGTACCTGCTACTTCAAGGTAGGTACCTGCTACTTCATCAGTTATACTAACGTAGAATGTGCGTGGGATCAAGGTAGGTACATGTTATATCATCAGCTATACCAAAGCTGATCAACAGCCCGCTATATCATCAAGGTAGGCACCTGCTACACCAAAGCTGATCAACAACCTACTATACCAAAGCTGATCAAGGTAGGTACCTGCTATATCTTCATTTATACTAAGGTAGGGTGTGCGTGGTGAGTATAATCAACAGCCAGATCAGCACCAGTTGCGAAAACCTGATCTATTCTCCATAACAATTGCTCCTGCTTTGTCATAGTCTTTATACCTAAATGTCGATCATTGGGAGTTAATTATAGGCATATTGGAAATGGATTTGAAAATGATGACATTATAATACAACACTAACAAAGAAAAAAAAGGTGTGATCTTTAACTATCTCAGATCTATCAATACTAAACATAGTAAAATGATGAGCTGGAGGAACTGCCCAGTCGGAGCAGATTTGATGAAACCGTCCTGTTTAGATTCGAATAATTTTAATGAAGATGAAGGGGAGAGAAACCCAACTACAATAAGAAAAAAGGGAAGAAAAAAAATAAATCAACCGCAATCAACATTTAACCAAAATCAGATCTTTAAACGGAACCCTTAATTTTTTATTCAACTCAAAGGCGATCTAACGATGGTGCATTTTATACATGTCAGCACCGAACAAAGAACAATAAAAAGAAAGAATTACAAATGAAAAAAAAAGAATGTCAGAAAAGAGATGAACACCTTCAATCACGCTATTTTACGTTATCTCTCCCTGAAATGGAATATTTGCAGAGAAACATCGGGATTCACATTTCTCGATGACTCGTGGAACCATCGGTTTTCGATGACATGCCAGAAAATCCACCGGCAC
This sequence comes from Sambucus nigra, assembly GCA_949130495.1. Taxonomy (NCBI): domain Eukaryota; kingdom Viridiplantae; phylum Streptophyta; class Magnoliopsida; order Dipsacales; family Adoxaceae; genus Sambucus; species Sambucus nigra. Next base: position 673,354,251 of record OX422215.1, read on the forward strand.
CTGGGGGTGGCACCTGCCCCTTCAAACCTTCCTCTCTGTATTGATCATAAACTGCTCGCTTCTGTGAATCACTCAAAAGCTGTGAAATAAATTGAATTAAAAAAAAGTAAGGCTTTAGATTAAAAAAAGGGGCCTTGAAAGATATAAATGAATTTGTACATCGTAGGCTTCGGAGATTTGTATGAATTTAGCTTCGGATTATTTCTTGAGGTCGTTGTCTTTGGCATTTTTGTCGGGGTGCCATTTCATGGCGAGTTTGTTGTTGGTTTCTTGAGGTCGTCGTCTTTGGCGTTACGGTCTACCTGGAAACAATTAGTAATGAATTAAGAAACACCTTCAATGAATACACAACAAAGGAAAACCACACCACAACTATATTGAAAAAATCCTTCTCATTAAAGTGGGGATTTAAAAAAAGAATTACTTAAATATTACCAGTGATGAAAGATCTCACAAATTCGTCAATAATCATCGGGTGGAGTATTTGACAGTGAGGAGTTTTGTATAGAGCGGAAAGATAATATATGAACTAATACTTTGTATGTTTTGTATTGATTGTATGAAGATCTTCTTTCCCTTCAACCTTTAAATGTTGTGAATACTTTGTATGTAAAACCGCTTATAATAAATAGAAAAAAATACCATTAGACTTTTAGATCCGCCATATGTCAAGCCATAGGAATGTAGCAAAAGTGAGAAATCTGCATCAAACAGCAAAAGATATTTATTAGATCTCAGATTAGCATAGAGAGAAAGTACAAAAATGGGGACAAAAATGAGAGATATTTTGTGGGTTTACAACTTTACACTCCCAAACTGTAAAAACGATTCAGTTGACTCAGCCCGACCCGCTTCTCTTAAAGCCATTGCGTCACCGGTTACCGTAGCCTCCTCTGCCCACTTCAATACCGACAATTAGAAAGCCAATGCTCCGATTGTGTTTGGAATCAAAAAGTCAGAAATGGTAATTTTGGAAACAAAAAGTTACAAAAAAAACCAATTCTTTTGCTTCTGCTTCTCGTTCTACAGCCGAAGAAAGATGAAGGCTCAGTATCAGATCTTCCCTATTTCTTGAATAACTTTTTTTGGCTTTGCTATACACAAATATAAACAACAAAAAAAAACATCAAAGCAACCTAGATTATGAATAAAGGTTATTATTTTAAAACAAAAAATGACACAAAGAGGCTCGAGGTGTTACCTGGTTGTATGTGCTGAGGAAAGATTTGCACACAAAAAACCCCAAAGAAAATAGAATTAAAAACACATCTCAGCGAAAAATCAAAAAAAGCCCTAATTGAAAAATCGAAAAAATCCCTAGTGAACAAAACTAAGTTTTTCTACCATCTTTAACAACTAAAAATATTACCTCAAATATCACAGATCTTCGAAGGGGTTGTGCGGCAGTGCGGAGTGGAGGCGGTTGGTGGTTAGGGCAGTGCGTAGTAGATCCAACTGACGAATATCTGTTAGGGAGAAAGTGCGAAGGGGTTGGATGCGGTCACCTTTGAGGTGGAGGGGGAGGGGGAGGGGGAGGGGGCGGAGGGGAAGTTTTGTAGCAGGTGAGGTATAGAGGGGCGATCGTGGGGAGAGGGGGCGGCGGACGGTGGCAGCTTGTAGGGTTTTTTGGGGGGAGGGTTTGTGTTGAAGGGGAAGGAAGATAATGAGAGGGTTTGTGCAAGTCGGGGGTTGTATTTTGGGGTTGAGAGGCATTCTACTATTTGCCATGGAATAATCCTACGTGGCATGTCATAATCCTACATGGCACAATCTAAGACCATTAGATCGAAATTGGTGGATCAATCTCAATCGTAGATATTTTGGAACAGTAAAACACCCCCCTCTCATATAATATATATATATATATATATATATATATATATATATATATATATATATATATATATATATATATATGCTTCACTTAGAGGAGAATAGTATCATTGGAGATATCCAATAAAATCCTTAGAATAGGATTGAAGTATATAGTGATTAATAAAGTAAGAAATACCTTGGATTTAGAATCATGCAACCATGAAAGCATGATTACGATTCCGGGAGGGAATCTTTGAGATATTTAGTCATCGCTAGATGCTATAGGCCACTAAGGCCGGTTATATATATTCTAGGAAGAAAATGTAGGATATGTATATACTGTGTGTTTTAGGTATATATATATGATGATGGAAATGATTTTGAAAATATATAAATGAATATTTTCAAAATGGAAAAATAAATGTTTTTCATAATTAATAAAATATGGATTACACACCTCTCTAAATCGCTATCATAAGGGAAGTTGCGTTCGTATGGTGAATCCCCCTGGCTAATGATGCAGGGTGGATATAGTCCTATAGGCCATGTGAGCGTTTGTTGTTATATTTTCTGCGCTGGTTAGGAGATTCCGGGTGTGGTCTTGACTATCCCGCAGGCACATGGTCGCTTCCCGACGTCTTTCGTTATAGGATCCCAGGTTTTCTTGGAGGCCCTGGAAGATGATAGCCATTTAGAGGCGCGCACAGTGGAGAAATCTGGACGGGCGGTCTTAGAACGCGTTTATATTAAAGCAGTTCATAATAATGGATTTGCTTTAATTACATTTCCTTGATATAGGAAGGGAAATGGGTTATATATAAATTGGCTTCGGTAACACTTCCCGGATGGAAGAAGGGATGTGGAAGCATATGTTTTGATCAAAGCATTTTTATGATAATGAAAATGTCTTTGAATACATTTCCTGAGTATAAAAAAAAGGGAAATGGGAAAATTGATAAAGGAAAAGCTTTTTATGTTAATAAAATTGGCTTTCAAAAAGTATATGGTTTGTTAAAGCAATTCATGATAATGAATTGGCTTTTATAAATACAATTCCTGGATATGAGAAGGGAAATGGAAGTTTTTGAAATGAAAAGGATAAGTATTTATAAATACTTTATATATCAAGTAATCCTCAGTCCGGGAGATATTTATATTATCCGGAAGTATATTGTAGATGTATGTATATGTATAAATTGGGTGTCGAGGGTCTAATGAATCCCGACGATCGACCGTGCCGCATAGTAGTGTATCGGGGGGGTTCCTTGTTTGGATTTCGCTTCGCGAGACACCCCACGCACGAACATGGCATAGCGTCGAGATTAAAGTGAAGTTAGCCCTTAGTACATCTATTTGACTATCTAGGTTAGATAGTGGTTGGGTATTAGACTAGTTTAGCAGGGTAGCTTGACTAGGATGTTTTTCGGAATGCACTAGGTGTGCACTGTTAGAGGAGAGGTGAGGGGTATCTCATGAGAGTGCGATACCAATTTAAATATGAGATAAAACTATTTTTCTAAAAATAAAGCATTTATGCACTTGCAAAATATTTTCTAAACATTCGGGCTCTGACCCGTTTGTCTACTCTCCTTTCTTTCTCTATACTATATATATATAGGTGTCCAGACACAGGGACGCCTGGATGGAAACTCTTTCGGGTCAGACGTCTGCTGCAGCAGCTGTGGATGCTTGCAGGTTATCGGTAGACGTTTCTTTCTTTGTACTCTAGATAGGAGATATTGTATAAACACTCGAGCCAATGGCTCAATTGCATTTATTTATTCTTTCAGTACAGCATTCGATATGGTTGTATATTTGGACCGAGTGTTCGGTTATTTTAGTTCCTTTCATTTCCATTTCAGTTCATTACGCATTTAATTGTGAATGTTTTAATTTGTGCGCTAAAAAGAGTAGTTAGATAAAAGTTTTTTAACGGCCACCTAATAGGATATTAGTAATTAAATGGATTTTCGATAGTGATGTTAAGGATGATCCATTTGTGACTCCTGTTTTAATTTAATATTGGAGTGATCGCCCGGTATCTTATTAGGCGGGTTGTTACATGTTTCTACACCCCAAGATTGTCATTCTTCATTAATTTGGGTTAGGAAATCCGATTTGGTTGCCTTACAAAATAGGGATTTTGATTCTCGTTTACTTTCACATGCTTCCTCCCATGCTAAATCTAAAGGATGAATGTGTTAGTATTTGCATACTTTAGATTTTGTACTTCATGCTATATTCACATGCTAAATGTATGCTTGTTTAGTCATTTTCTAGTCTTTGCCTCATGTATATCATATGCTAGAAATTATGACTTGTTTATCTTTTTGTATTATATTTTGTGTTTGAATTAAATGAAAAATACAAAAAGATTTTTGTTTATCATTTGGACTTTATCTCTTGATAATTTGAGCTTAATGAAAGATTCAAATGATTCTTGTTTATCCTTTTGAGTATATATATTTATTTTTGGTTAAAATGTTAAAAGCTCAAAAAGATTTTATTTTGTGTGTATTTTTGTTTGACACACTTTATGTGGCATATACTTGTGTTTGAATCCCTCCTTTAACACCCCCACGTGGCTAGAACTTTTGGTTTAGATTATCAATCCTTCAAATGCTCTTTACCATTTTTTTGGAGTAGTTGGATTTTGTATTGATTAAATGGATTCTATTTTCATATGCCTCTATTTCACACATGCACGAGCTCTTTTGAAATTTTAACTTCATATGTATATTTGAGCTTTGTGAAGTGTTCTCCTACCAATCTTGTCATCTACATATTTGTGACTTAGGAGGACTAGTGCATGTCTAAATCCGTTGCATGTGAGATTTGTGTGAAAATTAAAAACATGATAAATATAAATGTGCACGGGGAAGGGCTCCGAAAGGACTAAGTGATCCTTTGCGAATAGTAAGCCACCGTTCTTTTAATGGACCTAAAAGAAATACGTGGTCCAAAGGCCTAAAAACAGAATATATGGTATTAAAAAGAAAATAAATTGCCAAGGCCTATGTTTGATTGATATATTCATTCACAATTAATATAAATGCATATTGAGGGAGATTGGATGGTTTATCAACGGTTTGCACAATGTCCGTTTATCCTAGTTGCGTATTTCATGTCATGACTCTATTGGTCTGTAGAATCATTAATATGCTAGGCTTGTATGCATTGTGTATGTTTGTTCATCGAGTTCAATCTATATTGTCACATAAGGTTATATTTAAATCTGATGAAGTTTTCCATCAAATGAGAACTCCGTGAACGTTTATTAAGTGTTTGGGTCTAAATTTAATTGTTGCTAGTTCACACCCCTACACTTCCGTTTCCATATGACACATTTTTGCCATACGAGTGTGCAAACTTATTGTATTTTGTGTCTTGTGTGTGTTTATATCTATATATATATATATATGCAAGTACTCTATTGGTATATTTCTAGTATATATATATATATATATGATATATGTTTGTCTTTGCCTTAATTTCTAGTCCATCCATGCTTATACTTCATTATTGGTATCTATCTTGGATTAGTTATGCTTTTGTTGCCCATATGATTTCATGATTATCACTTTAAGCTTCAACATGTTTTTATGTTTTGATTCTTTAATCTTTGTCTATTCCTGAACAAAAAGGGGGAGAATGATGATAAGGGGAGAAATGGTATCTAAACCTATTATTATATCTTAGTTTGGGGGAGATTTATCTTAGGGGGAGACGTCTTTCTAAGTAAATGTCATTTGTTTGATAAAGGGGAGAATTATTTTAGGGGGAGTAATTATTTAATTGCATTTAGTATTTTGATATTCCCTATGCATTTGATGAGTTTGCTTAAGTGTGCAGGTATTCTACCAAAGCGGCATCTTTAAAAGGCAAAGATTTTAATCCTTGGGTTGAGTCAAGTTTGGGCGGGTTATGTTTTTGAGTCTAGTGAGCTTGACGGCCCTTTAGGATTTTTGTTTGGTTTTTGTCCCGGATAGCCAAAGGGGGAGATTTGTAAGGACACAAATTTCCAATTGAGTCCATGTATTGTGTTGGCTCAATTCCGGACAAAAACATTTATTCATAGGTTAGTGTTTTATTGTAATACTCTTAAGCCTATGAAGTGTGTTGAAGACGTAGCGGCAAAGAATTTAAAGCTTCATCAAAATGCCGGTTTGCGTGCCTCGTTTCTACGTCATCAACTAAGGTTCCATGCTCCAAAGGTATGAATGTAATTATATTTATATAGGAGCCTGGAACAATGTTTATTGGGTGTTAGGATTAATAAAATAAGTTTATAAAAGTTTCTGGGCCAAAAATCGAATTTTACAAACATTCTGGTCATTCGTTAGAAATGTCGTTCGAACGAGTTTTTTTCGTTCGAACCAGGTTTCGTTCGAACGAGTTTTTCGTTCGAACCAGGTTTCGTTCGAACGAGTTTTGCCAACGACCCTAAACTGGTCAGTCGTTCGATATGTCATTCGAACGAATTTTCTCGTTCTAACGAGGTATCTAACGAGGTTCTAACGAGCCCAGGCTGGTCGCTCGTTAGAAGTCTCGTTCGAACGAGAATCAAGTTCGTTCGAACGAAATTCCAGCAGGAACAGTTTTTTGGCAGTTTTATGCAGTTTTTCCCCACTTCTCCACTTGGTTTTCAACCAACTTTTTTCATACATTATTATGTGCGGGAAACACATTTTCCAATATAACTTTTCCATCCTAATACATCTCCTAGAGAGAGTTTGAGAGATTATTTACAAAAGGAAAATGTTCATGTTTGAGTGTTCTTCAACTTAAAGAAAAATCTTTAAACACTTAGTTTACACCCATTGTTGTTTATTCCAAGTTCATATATATCTATCATCTTGCTTGGAGTTTTGGCACCGGTTTCTCTACACCATTCAAAGAGAGTTTTGGTTTGCTTCTAAATCCATCAAAAAAGAAGATGTTTTGCTGCGGCGTTCTCATATGGTGAAAGGCATCATGTGTGGTTGACGGTGTGCCTAATTGCCCAATCGGTAGAGTCCGAGATCACGGTGGAGCTCTGTTGGTTATCCGCTAATTGGAGGTCGATACAAGAAGAAGCATCACGGCTTGAGAGGGTTCGAGTTTAGGAAGTAAGTCTTTTGTCTTGTATTTTGTAATACCGTTTTTAGTAGATTTGAGGCTAGGGTCGTCCCGAGGTTTTTTCCCGTTAGTGGGTTTTTCCTCGTACATCGTGGTGTAGTGTGACCTTGTTTATTTTATCTTGCTCTATATCACTTAGAACGCATGCTAGATTAATTCAAGATAAAATCGGTTTAATTATCACACTCAATTAATTTGGTGCTAGATTAATTAATTGGGTAAAGTTTATTCTAGTAATTTATTAAAATTGGTTTCGCCTAATTTGGAATAATTGAAAATTATGACATAGGCAAATTCTAGGGCTTGGATCTATTTAATTGGACTTAATCGGTTTAAGTGAGTATTAATTGTTTTGTTTGTTTAAGTTAATTATTCACTTTATTTTGTTAAGTTAAAATTGGAATTTTAATATTTGAATTTGAACCATCATCCTACCGTTTACGCTTCCGCATCTAAATTCAGTTTTCGAAAAGGAAATTCAATAATTTTTTTTTAATTGTGTAGAACGGGGTTCCATACTTTTCATAATGTATGATATATCATTTGTTCTTTCAGTCGTTCGTTTTTATATTGTAAATCCTACTGGTTATTGGTTCACCACATTCCCTTTGTTACGGTAGGTTAATGGATGTTTCGTATTTTGAGAGCTTTTTGTAGGTAAGTGATTCTTCCTTAGAGTATCCTTCTTAATGGTAGATATCCAAATAAAATTAATTTACCTAATTTAAGAAAAGGTTTGTAATTTTATTACAAAGGGTTAGAACATATAAAAATATATGTGATAAAATATTTTACTAAATTTTAGAATCTTTACAGTTTTGTCTTCGTAATTAACACAATGATTCTAAAAGATGCTGAAGCCGTAAAATAAGAATGAGAATGGGTGTACAAGGGAAAACCCCACTAATGGGAAACCTTGAGCCGATAAAAAGGACAAATGCACTAAATTTTTATCACTAGAATAAATAGACTTAAAACCTCATGATGCCACAACCGTATAGACACTCTTTCCCGCCATATTATACATAGAGAGTGCCAATAGCTAGAGTACGCTGCATAATTACAATCGATTTCGGTCCGTGGCCAATGCCTACGAATACTCTAGCCAATAATCTTTTTTATGAGTTGGATAAAAAACTATATTTTCTGGAACGAAACGTTCAATCAACTAAACTTCAACACTTAGGATATTTGAGTACCCCTATATATATGTGTGTTTGGATGTTTGCAAAAGTGTGGTGCTTTAATTATCAAAATGAGTGTTTTTCCAAACCAATGAAGATAAAATACTTACTCATTAGTGATAAATATTTTTTAACATAAAGTAAGTAAATATACCTATATTAGAAATAATGGCTTGCAAGAACTCAAAGAATAGAGATCTCAAATATATCAAATATTTTGTTCAGCAAAAATATTTTTTCTAAAGCTCTCACTCTCAGTTTGGAAGATCATACAACACCTTAACTTATAGCATTTTGATTTTGACAATGTTTAAAGGTCCAATTGCTAGGTGTCATGCTCCTAAGGTATTAAGTGTTACACCCCTCCTAATTAAATAGCGGGCGATCACTCATTTATTAAATTAAAATCAAGTTGAACAGTTGGTTCATTCTTAGCATCACTTTCGCAAATGAAAATCTTTTCCAATTAAACACCCTAAATAATTACGCTAAGTGTCAAAACCATTTAAAACTTTATTTCCATTTTATTTAAATCTAATTATAAAACCTTTAACCATTTACATTCTAAGAGTCACACAATAAGTATAAGAATAGAATGAACATTCAAGAGTTTACCCAACAATAATACATCTCAACATTAAAACACTAATGGAAAACATCCTGACAGTAACAATTCCCAAAATAAAGATATTGAAATTAAAAGAATTACAATCTCTGACAATACCAGCTAAATAATGGAAAAAGGGCGACGCATGCCCCCACTGGATAAAGCTGGACTAGAAGTAGAGTCAACAATGAGGTCGTCTAAGAAATGGCCTGCAACTCCCACAAAAGCTACAGCGTGTTCCATCCAAAGAATCCTAAGTAAGCCACCCCTGTGGCTGGGCACCTGTAATACATATATATATATATACAGAAGAGAGAAGAGGTAACAACAAACGTGTCAGAGCCCGAATGTAAAACAATTTTAAAAATAGTTTAGCAAGTATTTAAAATGCTTATCGGCTAATGCAACAGTCATATCAGTGCGCGACACTCTCTTGAGAATTCTCATCTCTCATCTAGTGTGCACGTCTATCGTACTAATGAACCCCATATATCTCTCTAACTTATTCTCCATAAGTTTTACCACATGAAATTTAGGTTATGATATTCACTTTTAGAAAATCTAACTCTTCAAGATTCCTTACGTTATCTAAAAAAATTTCGAATTGTTACAACGTTTCCGAATACTTACAGTGAAGTTGATGATTTTCATACTTTACTTAACTACTATTTTACTCAGTAGAAAGTTCTCATATAATTACACGTATATATATATTAATTACTCGTATAATATATATACAAACGGCACCCCACATAAAATCTATGGTGCTAGACTTCCATATGTAAGTATATATATACCAATCACTCGTCAATTATATATATACTAACGGCACCCCACATAAAATCTATGGTGCTGGAATACTCTCCTATCAAGTCCCCGTATCACACAAACTAAGGGAAATACTAGTTCAGAATCACTCTCGAACTGTATTAACACAAAACACAAATAAATGGAGGCGAACATAGTTCCAAGTCCAAGAGGTCAGCACATACCCACGCGTCTCTTAGGACCGTCCGACTATCAATCAGATAGCTTGTACCTAGGAATCTTATGCTCTAGGGTACAAGTCAATATCCCCCGTAAAGGTCCCATCGAGATAAGACTGTCCCAGTGCGGAAACCCCCGTGATAGCAAGTAGCCTGGGTACGATTTTTCACATAGAAATAATATATGCACAATCACACCGTCATATATAAATATGTATTCACATCCACATTATTAAATTAGGTACTCTCACGACCCAAAATTATCATTATCCGTTATTACACGTTTTACTCAATTATATCGTATAACGGCCTAATTCTTCTTTATTCTCATAATTACTTTATTCTAAACTCACTTCTTGTCATTTTCTAAGTACAATTTTAGTAGGTCCTCTCTCGCCTTCTAATCCAACTTATTGGATGTTTCGATTATTTAATCAGCACCCGTATGATTTCTTAAGTCTGAAAGTCTCCCCGTTTACCCTTTATTTCCCTTCACATTAAACTTCCACTTTATGGGATTTCTCTTGATCCTACTGGTCCTCTTTATGTTCCATTATATTCTAGCAACCCTAATCAAGGTGTAAACGCGTGATGATATGGATACCCGAGTTCTTAATTTTCACAATTAAAATTAACTTATAATTTCCTTATTATAAAACACGAGATGCGGAAGCGTTAGGATGGTTCAACAATACAGACGGATTACCGAGTTTTAATTTTCTTTAAAATTAAACAAAAGTGAAATTAACTTAAACACAAATATTAAAATCACTTAAACCAATGTTAATTAATCAAGCCAAACCCTAAAATTTGCCTATGACATAATTATCAATATTTCGAAGTTAGGCCAAACCAATTTTTGCAAATGACTTGAATTAACTAAATTTACCCAATATTTACTTTAGCACCAAATTAAATTAAGTGTGATAACTTAAACCAAATTTTATCTTGAATTACCCTAAGCATGCATTCTAAATTATTATGCAAGATAAAATAAATCAATCACACTACGCCGCGATGTACGAGGAAAAACCCAAGACGGGAAACAACCTCGGACGGCCCTAGCCACAAATCCACTAGATACGGTTTTACAAATACAAGACATAAAGGCTTACAACACACGACTCGATCCCTCTCAAGCCTCGACGCTTCTTCTTGTAGATACCTCTTCCTAGCGGATAACCTTGGAACTCCACCGCGGTCTCGGAATCCACCGATAGGACTTTATATGGTCACCGTCACCCGAACATGAAGCCTTTCTCCAAACGAGTAAAACAAAGTAAACAACTTCTTCTTTGTTTGTGGGATGTAGAAGAAAACTCGAAACTTCTCTTCTTCAAATCGGTAGAGAAAAACCGGTGCCAAACTCCAAGCAATTGATATGTATATATGTGAACTTGGATAAACACTAATTTGGGTGTAAACTAGAGTGGTGAATGATTTGCTCTTTGATAAAAATACACTCAAAACATGAACATTTTCCTAAAACCAATATTTCTCTCAAACACTCTCTAAGAGATGAGATAGAATGGAAAAGTTAATTTGGAAAATGTTATTCCCACACATGATAAAGTATGAAAAAGTTGGTTAAAAACTAAGTGGGGAAGTGGGTGAAAAAACTGCTAAAAACTGCCAATAACTGTTCCCGCTTGACATCTCGTTCGAACGACATTTCGTTCGAACGGCATTCTCATTCGAACGAGTCTTCTAACGAAGTTCCAATATGGACTCGTTGGAAATCTCGTTAGAACGACAATCTCGTTCGAACGACATTTCAAACGAAGTTCCAGTATGCCTAAGCGGGAAGTCGTTGAACTTCTAGAAAGTTTGGAAAATTCGATTTTAGCCCAGAAAACTTTATAAACTTATTTTAAAATTCTAATTAATTCTTTCTGAAAATAAAACACAGTTTTTATTAAACCTAACACCCAATAAACTTGTTCCAAGCTCCTATACATATAATATTGCATTCATACCTTGCGAGCATGGAACCATAGTTGATGACGTAGAAACGAGGCACTCAAACCGGCATGATGATGAAGCTTTATACTCTTTGTCACTATGTCTTCAAACAAACACTTCATAGGCTTGAGAATATTATAATTAAATACAATCCTATGAATAAATGTTTTTGTCCGGAATTGAGCCAAAACTATATATGGACTCAATTGGAAATTTGTGTCCTTACACAAGGTTTACTACACATAAAATCGGATTAAGCTAACACGAGCAAAAATGCAGTTTTCCCAGGAGGGTCGATCGATCGATGCTCTGGGCTCGATCGATCGATCAAGCATTTATGGCGAATCTGTAGAAAACCCAGCTACGGAATTGGTACCCCAAACTCCTCCAAACCCTCATATTACAATCCCAAACTTCCAACCAATTATACTATAAGTGTTGTATATCCATATAAACAATCTCTTACGTAACACATGCGAATTTTCATCAAGAATCATGGGTTAAAAGGGCCAAACTCTACATAATTCTCATGAACCCTACCTTTAATTTAATTTCTTTCGTTCTTTTTCCAGATTTTCTATCTCTAATATCATGGAAATTTGTGGCTCAACCCCTACATGTGAAATGGATTTCTAGAAATATGACCTTTATCATTATAACATGCAATTTATGTCTCCAATTAATACTTTTCTTCAAGAACACTAATTCTAATCAACCTAAGACTAATACAAAAGGATGAATTAACTTGATAAAATCAATATAGTTACTTGCATGGAAATTTAGTCTCTGATTTGTGGACGAATTTGGTGTGGTTACGTTCCCCGTCGCGCGATCTACGCGTTGGTGGTGACGGCGGTGCAATCAGAGGTGTTCTTGGCATAGAACTCCTTGGAGAGATTCTCTTCTTCCTCTCCAATGGCCATCATTAGTTTTTCATTGTGTTAACCCTAAAATATGACACTTAACATCTGATATAACCCTTGCAAATTCGTGGGTTTAATTATCCATGATTACGAAATGTCCAAAACGTCCTCCCGGGGTGCTAATTAAGCCTAAAAATGACCCGAGACCCAAACTAAACCCCCGGGTACACTTTTCTGACTATCTCGACCCTTTCGGACACTTTGGCGCACTCAAAACGGACATACAAGCAACTTATAATTTATTCACTTTTATTAATCAACATTTAGTCCCGACACGACACAGGCGCGTCCCGACTTAAATTTTCATAATTTTCATTTTATTCACACGTGACAATATTATAAAAATAAATCTCATATATTACTATACTCATCCAGTAACATTCAACAAATAACAAATTTCCAATAATTACTAACTCTCGTCATGCTAGTAAATATTTAAAACAACATTCCGGATTAAAATTAAATTAATTATTTCAATTAAATTTAATTAATCCCTAAATTTAAAAGTCATAAAAATACGGGATATTACATACTTTCCCCTTAATAATGGAATTTCGTCCCGAAATTCGGAAAATAAGGCCTACCAGGTAGCACAATTCTTGATATCCTTGTCAGTACACAAACTAACTACATATTACGGCGCTCAATCACTATAGCCTTTTCCTCACAGCAACATTATTTTACATTCTCATTGGAGACACTTCACATTGCGCTCCCAACTGACAACATTCGCATAGGTCACGCCTATACGTTATAAATTCCATTATCTAACTATCATTAGGAGGCCGCACCTCACTACATAACAACTACTCGGATTTATTCATATACAAAATTCCCATTCTCAGAAGACCATACGAACATTTGACCACTTGTTCGCCTAAAATAGTCGTGGAATTCTACCATAGTTATCGGATATTTTCTCGACCGATCCAAAAATTGATTATCTACTCACCTCTAAACATAGGGAATGAGAATAGTCGGGGTTCTTCCATAACAAAACCTTAATAAGCACCTCGTACGCGACAAATAGGTACGAGTGCTTTTACAGAGCATTCTTGAAATCATCGTACCAAGATTCCAAAATCTCCTTCACGTGGCTCCACTAATCTTTAATCATCGTGCGCCTATTCCCTGGCTAAGGGTGATACATCCAACTTGAAACGAACCTTATCTTCGTTGGTTCCTGAAATCCCATATCAAAGGTGGGAGTGACCAATCTCATTCTGATTCAAAAATTTATACTGTGTCGGACCATGCACTGACGCGATCCTTCCTTTCAAAGGAAGTCTGGGGCCTACAAATTAATATTGTAAACCAGCCCAAAGGAATATCAATCACTTCCTTCTCGGCGACTTAATTCACATGTTCGGGATGAACCCTTGATCTTGTTTTGAGGATGGCAATCCATCCAAAAACTTTACCGACCTCTTCCAATTTCAGGAATTGTCGATAAACACAAAAATCTTTGGTTGATCCTCCTCTTTCAACCAAACCTTAACTATGGGCGGTGCATGTAGAGACTACTCATTACGTCCCGCTAAACATCAATTTTCCCTTGAAATGTCTTACCTTAAGTGACATGTAATACTCCCCTTTCTTCTTTGGAGTATGCCGAACGTTTCGACCCGTGCTCTTCTCTCCACGAAGTGCACTTCTGGATCTCTTATACCATACTAAAATCATCACCCTTTGTATGTGCAAGTCGCTCTCACACTTGCCTACTAATAACTCCGCTCCGAGTGTTCTTCATAATCATTTAATTCAGCTACATTCAAGGAATACTCTTCTTAAATGGCTTCCCACAGTCTTCCAATTCAAATTAAAGTGTGCTATTCTAATTGCACACTTATGTATGGATTATCGCCCCTCATGTGACGTGTAATCCACTCCATCATTTCCACTTCGTTATGCTAGACCCACAAACATATAATTCCACCCATCCATTACCACGTCCCTTCGACTCGGATGATTTTAACTGCAGTTAACCAAGATGCCCACATTTTTGCAACACCCCGACTGCCCTGGGAGAGAGAACGGCGTGCTACTCATCTGTAGAACTAACTAAACCCCACAAGACACAAGGAGTAGATAAAAGGGGAACAACAAATTTTATCCTTCTTCAGATAGCTTCAACAATTTTCCCTAATAAGTACAACAACCAAAATAAATAACTAATGCTCTATTCATCAAAATAATTACAGGTTATCTCTTTTGTGCAATAAAGTTCTTTCTAGATAATCCATGCTAAAAATCATTCCAACTCTTTATTCACCTCATGTTTTGCACGCGGTTACGACATTTGGGTACTCTCAATCACCCTAGAAATCAAAATTTTTAAATCCTCTTTATCATCATTCCACCCCTCAACTCGTGGGGTTAACTTTCAATGCTTTCTTACCACAAAATCCGGCTCCAATAGCTTTAAAACAAAATTCAACTTCCAACTTACATACATAATTACTTGATCCCATTTCGACCAGGATACCGAACTCATGGAATAGTGACCAAACGTCCCCCTATTTCCAACCTTACGCTAAGTTTCATGTGTGGGATGTCTCGCAAAGCGAAATCCAAATAAGGAACCCCCCGATACACTACTACCCAGCATTATCGGTTATCGAAATCCGTTAGGTCCTCCGTCCATCGCATGTACCCCTTTATTCTGTCTCTTGACGGAAAAGTTATAATTCCTCCCGTAATTATGCTTAACAAAGAATGTTTCACCAATTTCACTATCGTCCTGTATTGGTTGATGGTAATTGCATTCTATAAACCTCGAATATATACGATCGGAATTCTCGAAATTCCTTTCCCTAACATTAGGGGTATAACTCTTAACTCCCACATCTCTAGAGGATAGATATAACACTGCACTCTTCCTATCACTAAGTCCGGAGTGCTAAACATAATACTGAGTCAAATCTTTTCGCCCAACGGTAAATCCCGATACATACTGAATCATATTGGAAAAGTCTATACATACATTGGCATCGAATATCTCGAGCCCACTATCTCCTCCGAAATCTCTAGGATAGATAATATAAGTGCGAGTCCAACCTTCTTACAGGTAAAGCCTCGCCAAAACAAAACATGCTGCACTAATGCAACTACTCCGATAGCCTTGCAATAAACGCCCACTATCGTACTACCCATTTCTATAACGTTTTAACAAAGATAATACCATACTCGTATATCGCATCACTACGACGAGTAACCTCAGTAAAATACGTAACACTGTTAATATACACATTCATCCTCCGCGGATAGCACTAAAGAAAAATCCCGCTACGCTAGGGAAAAATATTTACATAATGGTAACATTTATAATTATATACATTAAACTCGTCTCACATGCTAATCTAGCAATGAACAAAATATGGTGACTCGCCCGTGTCACATAAACACGCCGCATCCTCTGAGGATACAACTTATACTTCCACCTTATCAATTGTCTTGACTGTACAAATGGTTTTCGGACGTAACATGTCTACTCGAACAAAATGAAATTACTTTAATCGTTGTCTTCTACTAGGCACCGTATCCTAGTCCTTCTTCTCACTTTCGAAACGTATTATCGTGAACGATTTCACTCCCCACAAAATACCTCAACACATAATCCACTTACTACCTGTCCTACTAACTAGGTTAGGATTGTCCTTCTCTCGAACTTTAGTAGACTCTAATCCTGTTAGCTGCCTCGGTTATACCCTTAGTCTTTTAGGCCCTAAAGAACATGTCACTGACTATAATAGTCCTTAGTGAATCTACCATCTCTTGGTAGGAATTTAACTATCTGAAGCATTTAAATGGGTCCCTTGATGTGTATCCACATCCCTTTGTGGTGCTACACCACTACCGTTGTATTCAGTCTTATTCCTGACTAAATTCTTCGATTCTTTTAACTTCCCCCTACAAAGAAGCGTTATCATCTATATTGACAAAATACGACATTCTCAACCTCTAAATCGGTTGTCCATCAAAATTTCCTCTTTGAGTGTTATCAACTATTATTACGAGTCGATCTCCCACTTGGAGTCATTTCCCCCACTTGTATCTACATCTTTCGATACAAAATTCGCTAGCGGTTAAGATTCATATTCACAAATGGACCCCTGTCATGCCCTCCCGCGATGAGTTCAGAACCACGTTTTGCTTCTAATCCTGAACAGTTGAGGAAGGAACATACGGTCAACACTATACCTAAGGTTCTCCTATAGGCATAGCATTCCACTTCTAAAATTGGTGGTTGACTCCCACCATTATAACTTCGTCCCGAAAGCCAAGAAAATTTTCTTTAAATTTTCACTTTCAGTTAGCCACACTCCGTCTTATATTTTAACCTTGGATACTTTACCTCCTTTGGTAACCACACACAATTCCCGCAATTCTAGAATTTCCCACTGACAGTTCTTTACACGTTTTTATAATACGTGGGGTAAGTTTACCCTCGCACCTCATTCGTCTATAACAGCATTTGGAAATCATTGTTGCGCCTTAGTCACCTTTCTAATCTTGGCTTCTCGTGCCATAATGGAGGTGACCTCGACTACTGTCATCATCCTCGGATATATTTTATAATCTCAACTGAGCCCTACCTCCTGATTTCCGCTTAACGGTCCTCTTCTGACATCCGTCATCGCTCGGCACACGCACACATCTGAACGAAATTAGAGTTCACTAATGTATATACGTCATAGCAGAAGAACGAAATCTCATCAAAGAAATTGATAATCCTAAACATAAGGCTCTATATCAAACAAAGCAACGCTGAAAGCATAATAAGCCGCACAAATCCTATGAGACACTAGAACCTGCTTCTCTGATACCACATGTTACACCCCGCCTAATTAAATACCGGGCGATCACTCCTTTATTAAATTAAAATCAAGGTGAACAGTTGGTTCATTCCTAGCATCACTGTCGCAAATGAAAATTTTTTCCAATTAAACACCCTAAATAATTAAGCTAAGTGTCAAAACCATTTAAAACATTATTTCCATTTTATTTAAATCTAATTATAAAACCTTTAACCATTTACATTCTAAGAGTCACACAATAAGTATAAGAATATAATGAACATTCAAGAATATACCCATCAATAATAAATCTCAACATTAAAACACTAATGGAAAACATCCTGACAGTAACAATTCCCAAAATAAAGATACTGAAATCAAAAGAATTACAATCTTTGACAATACCAACTAAATAATGGGAAAAGGGCGACACATGCCCCTACTGGATAAAGCTGGACTAGAAGTAGAGTCAACAATGAGGTCGTCTAAGCAATGGACTGCAACTCCCACAAAAGCTACAGAGCGTTCCATCCAAAGAATCTTAAGTAAGATACTCATGTGGCTGGGCACCTATAATACATATATATATATACACAAGAGAGAAGAGGTAACAACAAACGGGTCAGAGCCCGAATGTAAAACAGTTTTAAAAATAGTTTAGCAAGTATTTAAAACGCTTACCTGCTAATGCAACAATCATATTAGTGCGCGACACTCTCTTGAGAATTCTCACCTCTCATCTAGTGTGCATGTCTATCGTACTAATGAACCCCATATATCTCTCTAACTTATTCTCCATAAGTTTTACCACATGAAATTTAGGTTATGATATTCACTTTTAGAAAATCTAACTCTTCAATATTCCTTACGTTATCTAAAAAATTTCTGAATTGTTATAACGTTTCCGAATACTTACAGTGAAGTTGATGATTTTCATACTTTACTTAACTACTATTTTACTCAGTAGAAAGTTCTCATATAATTACACAAATATATATTAATTACTCGTATAATATATATACAAACAGCACCCCACATAAAATCTATGGTGCTAGACTTCCATATGTAAGTATATATATACCAATCACTCGTAAATTACATATAAACTAATGGCACCCCACATAAAATCTATGGTGCTAGCATACTCTGCTATCAAGTCCCCGTATCACACAAATTAAGGGAAATACTAGTTCGGAATCACTCTCGAACTGTATTAACACCAAACACAAACAAATGGAGGCGAACATAGTTCCAAGTCCAAGAGGTCAGCACATACCCACGCGTCTCTTAGGACCGTCCGACTATCAATCAGATAGCTCGTACCTAGGAATCTTATGCTCTAGGGTACAAGTCAATATCCCCCGTAAAGGTCCCATCGAGATAAGACTGTCCCAGTGCGAAAACCCCCGTAATAGCAAGTAGCTTGGGTACGATTTTTCACACAGAAATAATATATGCACAATCACACCGTCATATATAAATATGTATTCACATCCACATTATTAAATTAGGTACTCTCACGACCCAAAATTATCTTTATCCGTTATTACACGTTTTACTCAATTATATCGTATAACGGCCTCATTCTTCTTTATTCTCGTAATTACTTTATTCTTAACTCAGTTCTTGTCACTCGAAGTGTTCTCTTTTTCTAAGTACAATTTTAGTAGGTCCTCTCTCGCCTTCTAATCCAACTTATTAGATGTTTCGATTATTTAATCAGCACCCGTATTATTTCTTAAGTCTGAAAGTCTCCCCGTTTACCCTTTATTTCCCTTCACATTAAAGTTCCACTTTATGGGATTTCTCTTGATCCTACTGGTCCTCTTTATGTTCCATTATATTCTAGCAACCCTAATCACGGTTTACTACGCATAAAATCGAATTAAGCTAACACGAGCAAAAATGTAGTTTTCCCAAGAGGGTCGATCGATCGATGAAAGGGGGTCGATCGATCGAACCTTCGATCGATCGATGCTCTGGGCTCGATCGATCGATCAAGTAGTTATGGCGAATCTGCAGAAAACCCAGCTACTGAATTGGTACCCCAAACTCCTCCAAACCATCATATTACAGTCCCAAACTTCCAACCAATTATACTATAAGTGTTGTATATCCATATAAACAATCTCTTACGTAACACATGCGAATTTTCATCAAGAATCATGGGTTAAAAGGGCCAAACTCTACATAATTCTCATGAACCCTAATATTTCCTTTAATTTAATTTATTTCGTTCTTTTTCTAGATTTTCTATCTCTAATATCATCGAAATTCGTGGCTCAACCCCTACATGTGAAATGGATTTCCAGAAATATGATCTCTATCATTATAACATGCAATTTGTGTCTTCAATTAATACTTTTCTTCAAGAACACTAATTTTAATCAACCTAAGACTAATATAAAAGGATGCATTAACTTGATAAAAGCAAGATAGATACTTGCCTGGAAATTTTGTCTCTGATTTGTGGACGAATTTGGTGTGGTTGCGTTCCCCGTCCCGCGATCTATGCGTTGGTGGTGACGACGGTGCAATCGGAGGTGTTCTTCACCTAGAACTCCTTGGAGAGATTCTCCTCTTCCTCTATAATGGCCGTAATTAGTTTTTCATTGTGTTAAACCTAAAAGATGACACTTAACATCTGATATAACCCTTGAAAATTCGTGGGTTTAATTACCCACAATTACGAAATGTCCAAAACGCCCTCCCGGGGTGCTAATTAAGCCTAAAACGCCCCGAGACCCAAACTAAACTCCCGGGTATACTTTTTTGACTATCTTGACCCTTCCAGACACTTTGACGCGCTCAAAACGGCCATACGAGAAACTTATAATTTATTCACTTTTATTAATCAACATTTAGTCCCGACACGACACAGGCGCGTCCCGACTTAAATTTTCATAATTGTCATTTTATTCACACATGACAATATTATAAAAATAAATCTCATATATTACTGTACTCATTCAGTAACATTCAATAAATAACAAATTTCCAATAATTACTAACTCTCGTCACGCTAGTAACTATTTAAAACAACATTCCGGATTAAAATTAAATTAATTATTTCAATTAAATTTAATTAATCCCTAAATTTAAAAGCCATAAAAATATGGGGTATTACATTAAGTAGTCACATCAAGGTCTAAATCACCCAAAAAGTTATAATTGACACACTAAGCAAGAAGAACTTAATGAAAGATCTTGTGCAAAAGTGACTTTCGGCACCAGTCTGACTCATTTCACCGCAACGTTGTTGCAACGAGCCTTTGCAACTCTACAACAAACCTGAGGTGATCCAGGTCGCGATCATTTCTAGACATTTTGCACAATGACACAAATGACCAGTGAGATATTGTCGCTGGAAAGAGGAGGACCATTGTTGCGACATAATTGCGGTGGAAAAAGTTATGGCTATCTCCAGAGATTTTGAAATGGGGATAAAAGAATGTTAAAGACAAGTTTTGCTACAATGAGACAAGTCGTTACTGCGGTGAATCTGAGGCAAGGTAGGTCACGTATGTGTCCAGATGTTTTGTCCAGTTTGTCTTAGTGTTTTTTCAAAATATATTTTGTGTAAAACTCCAAGTATCTTTGTTTTTCATATGAAAATAATTTATATTCAACATTTATAGTTTTTCTTTTTCATTCTATATGCGATCATTCGTTTTGATGTTTGATAATCACTTCATGGCAATAGTAATTAATAGTATTCATGTCTAACTTATGAATGCACGAGTTTTATGTTTAATGTATCTCTTCTTTTCTTCTTTCGATGCTGCAAGGTTCAACTCAACAAGCTTTGAAATTGTTTAAATTATAAATACATCTTCTTATGAGACATAAAAATAAATTTCTTTATTGTTCGTTTTGTCATTTGTTATGCATTTGGGGGTTTTATTATTCTGTTTTTTGTTTGAATATATAAAAGGTTCACTTTTGTGTTTATTATTAGAATAGTAACTTTAATATGCATAAATTATGCTTTGTTTTTGCATTTGTAGATTTGTTGTACAATGGGCCTAAGTGCATTAGTGCCAAATTATGCCTTATTTAACGTCTCTACTTTTAAGTCTTTGGGAAAGGAATATTTTAGATTATTCCACTGTTCACGCTTCCCTAAGTGCATTGGCACTCGACGTTATCTAAGACCCCTCTAACTATCGGTATAACTATAGCGGTGTGTCATTCAGATAGAGGTGACCCAAGAATGATGACACAAAATGTATCGTTCACTCGATATAATCGGAGCAAAAATTACAACCGTGCCTTTAGCTTTTGTGTTTAATTTATAATACACCATCAACACTGATGATACCATCACCACATGGGTTTATAAAGCCATATTGATTTATATATTCAAAACTATGTATCGTGTATTTAGATGCCTACTTTTGGCCTTTAGGTTTAATTTAAAACAACATGTTGAATTTTTATCACATTTGCATATGTATACTCTTAGATCTTTATCATGTTTGGCTCTGTATCATGATTTTGTCCAATTTTTTTGTGACGTTGGTCTACTCATGGAACCACAAATCTGATAATTTTTGTTTGGATTTTTTGTTTTCACTATTAATTTGAGAGTAACCGACAATCCCAATCTACATGCATATAAAGACTTGTGATATCATTGTACAAGCGATTTAAAAAATGACAAAATAGTTCAAGTCTTATTTTCTCCTTCTCGAAATATCTAGTCACATATGATATTAGATATCGATCATGCTGAGAGGCCTCTATGGAAACAATACCAGTTTTTAATCCATTTGTAACAAGTACGCAACGATGGTCGAGCAATTATTAAAATAAGAACTTGGTGGACTCGAAGGTCTTAGGTATGAAAAAATAAATATTAACGGTTAGAAGAGATAAAAAAGAGGGTTCTCATTTCTATATTTTTTTAGTTATCTTCACGAGTTATCAAAAAGAAAAATTGATGCTCAAAGTGAGTTTAAGTGACTATAGATTCATCACCAGGGTCTAGGCAAAATATACTTCAAGTGAATTTTTTTTTTCTTTATTGGGGTGAATATGTAATAATTAATCATGTGCATATTGGATAATGGGTCTCATTTTTCGAGAAATTAACATAAGTTAAATATTGGACTTTCAATATTTGAAGGATTCTACCAAATATCGAGAGTATGGGCAACAAAAAATAGTTACATAAGAAATAATTTTGACCTCCGAGGGTGGTGAGTTTGGATGGATGTGGTTATCAAAAAAAAAAATTCTTGAGTGTATTCCTCCATTAAGTGTTTATGATTCTATTTTATTTTTTATGTTAATGAGTCAAGTCGGTAATGACATTGAATTTTGTGTTTTATATAAGGAAAATGCTTTGAGTCTCAAATAATTCCCTCAAATCCCCCTCAAATCCTACGTGGACATCACGTCATTCTTCCACGTGTCTATCATCTATTGCCATGTGGTGAGGATTCCGTCAGGGCACAAAGTCCAAATCATTTTGGGGGAAGTTTGGGAGAGTTAATTCGAATATGTAGCATTACTCTATATATAATCGTATCTCCGGAATGTAGTACCTTTAGCTATTGAAATAAACGATTATATTGATGAACCAACTCACAATCGTGTCCATCCAACACAATAACACCCAAAGGCGGATCTAGGCCTGGGCTGATCAGGGCTGTAGCCCAGGCCAGAAAAAAAAAACCTTTATATCAAACCCATACCAAATGAAAGACAACCCACCTTAAGGAAAGGTAGCCCACCCAAGTGCTCAGCCCAAGTTCTTTAAAAAAAAAAAGATAAACCTACCAACAATGCGTACAAATCAAGTGGCAAAAAAAGTTTAAAAAAAAAAACTTTTCTTTCTTTCCCACCAAAACAGCACCTTCTAAATCTCCATGGGCTACTGTTGTTCAGATGTTATGTTGAAGAATGTTGAAATAGTTTGGCATTTTTAACATTTCTAAACCACTATTTATTTGTTGGTTTTTTTCCTATTTCTAATTCCTTTTATCCTTGAGATGTATGCAAATAAATAATCAAAATTAGTAATTTATTTGTTATTAGTTAATTTAATTGATTATTATTTTTTTTTGTAATATTTTCAGAAATATTGGAGATTACAATTTAGCATTTAACTTATTCAAGTTATTCTATATAGTGAATTTGTTTTAGAATTGCATGATTTCATTTGTAGGATATAATTGGTTACTTATTTAATCAATTAGGGGTTTGTTCTCATTAATTTTTTTTATAAATTATTTTTTAGGTTGAAATTGGGGGTTATTCTTTTCCGAGTGCAAATTGTTAAATTTTAATTTTTAATCGCTCTAGGTACATGAATCGCACTTTTCTAATGATTGAATCTTATTCACAAATTATTTTAATTTTTCATTATTTGTATGCATGATTGAGATTGTGACAATTATTTAATCTTATTTATGGTAGTTTTAATTTAAAAAATCGTCTTTACAACTTTCTTAGGTTATAAGTAATTACAGTATATTATAAAACGCAACAACTAAAGGAATAACTAGTGATTTTTAAATCATTTAATGTGGAGGATATTTCCATGTTTCTCTTCTTTAAAGAGACCTTGGTTTGAGTATTGATTTAGATTCCGTAATTGCGTAATTCAAATTGTTAAATATTAATTTGGAAGAATTTCAGTATTTTTTTTAATAGATGAATTTTATTATCTAAAGACCAGTCTGACACAATTCGAAAGATTTTTCTGTATTTTTTATGTTTAATGGATGAATTCTTATTCTGATCAATGTTTAGCAATAATTTTTTTTATATCTAAATTTCATTGTTATGAAATTTTGACTAGATTTTAGCCACCCCTTGGGCTAATTCTGACTCCGCCTTGATAACACCCATAATAAAATTGCCCAATATTAGCGGCCGAAAGAAAATATAAAGTCAAATATTTTTTCTTCTTATTTTGGTTTAAAAATTTCATCCGTGGTTATCCTAAACTCTGTTTTCTAAGGGTGCAATGATTATTTCTTTGGAAATGTTTTAAGAGCAGTGCTACTCTTACGGAATGCCTATTACCCATCCCAAACTGAATGCTTACCTGGATAACAGATAAGGCAATTGTCTTGGAACCAACATAGGGACTCTTTCTTTTATCTTTTTTTTTTCTATAAAAACAATCTCCATACATAAAAAATTCATATCATACTAATATTAAATTATTTTTTCAACAACACACAAAAAAAGAATTAAAACAGGTTTTTTTATTAAAATTAAAAAAAAATTATAAATAAAAAACTATGTTTACAATTAAAAATGTTTTTTTAATCTAAAAAACTCTTTTATAGCTTTTTTTTATTATTAAAAGCTTCTTTAACTAAAAACTATTTTTTATAATAAAAGATTTTTTTTGCTGCATTGAACATTTTGTGCGACACACAGACGTGTTGCGTCTGTATTACTTTATTTTTGGATCGTGGCGGGACCACTCAAAACGAACCAATGTAGATACAACACGTTAATGAGTCACAGAAAATGAGTCGGGTTCACGAGTCCCCTAGAATTACTGTTTTTTTATCACACACGACATAATAAAGACGCAACACCACATAACACACACAAAAAAATTGCCTAACGAGAGCACGATAAAAAAAACGCGACACTAATTGGATGTTTTTTTTCATTTTTTTATATACCAAATCCAAAATAATCTAATTAAATATTAATATAATATAAATTTTATTTAATTTTAAAATAATTGGGGCATATACCAAATAGTCACTCGGATATTTTTTTAATACACGTTTAGTGCAAGCGCTTTATTTTGTTCAAAAAAATCCCTTACTACGTAAAACATAAAAATAAAACAGCTCTGGTGAGAGTCGTCGAAGTTTGGATAATGGGGGTGAGGTGGGAGTGCCGTTGGTGCGGACCTTTAAAAATAAGAGAATATTGATTAAATTGGTGTTTGAGGGACTTTTTGAAACAAAATAAAGACTTAAATTAAATGTGTATAAAAAAATATTTGTGTTACTCTTTGACAATTAATCCTAAAATAAATCATAACTCTAATTATTTATCAATTTAAAATAAAATTTTAAAAATGAAGAGAATATGTTTTAGTTTTGTTTTGGCACTTTATTAATTGACATAGTGCATTGTGCTTTTAAAAGAGATTAAGGGTTAGGATATTTTGGATATTAGATTAAGGATTAGGATGATTTTGGTATATTATCGGTAAGTTTGATTCGAAAAGAATATCATTATTCATCTTTTTAAGCTACTCCAAAATTATAGAAATTGTACTTTTAAGAATTTGTCACATCATAATACAATACTATTAAAACACACTTTGATTGCATACATCATTTGATGAATTTGTGGGGTGTTGTTTCTTTCGATTTTGCTTTTGGTGTTATCGGTGGTTCCGTAAATTAATCAATGCTTTTGAAAGTGAGGGTGCCATTCGATTTAGTGTATTGTAGTGAAAGTGGGTAGAATCAATCTGACAGTTTTGTTGGGAAACTTATTGGTACAGATGAAATGAATATGGCAACTTTGGGTTTCAATAATAGTTTATGCATTTTTACAATTTAAAATAATATTGATCATCAATATAAGATAATAAAAATTTTATTTTTATTTTTAGTTTTTGTTTTTAAATTAGCGGTTGATATGGCATGTTGTGATTAGTAGACGTTTTATGAATATGGGTTCGCACCGGTGGTTTTACTCAAAAATAGGGACTAAAATTATAAATGAAATATTTATTGTCTTATTTACAGAATACATATTACAATATGTTTTAAATTTACATAGCTGCTTGAAATAATACCTTTTACTGACGGGCAATCTGTGCAATGCGCGGATATATTATAATATTTTGTAAAATCATATAAATAATTAAAAACAAATAATATAAATAAATAAATGTTGTATACTAAAACTATTTACTGGAAAAAATAAATTAAAATTATAATTATATAACTGTTCTAAAAAATTCCCCTTGGCACACTTAGGCGTAAGGCTTCGGAGAAACATCCTGCATTAAGTTTTTTACGCCTTATTCTTGGTAAAAGCCTTAAGTCACACTTTTTCTAAAAAGAACAATGTTTTAATGAAACGATATCGCCTTTTAAAGAATTTTTTTTACTAACCGGACCATTATCTCATCCAAAATAATCAAATAGTACTTTAATTTGCATATATTCAGACATATTTTTATGATATGTATAATTTTAGTATTTTAATTGTCTTGTCATAGTTAAAAAATCTTAAAATATATTAAGAAAACCTAAACGCCTTTTCACCCCTAAGGCCCGCCTAGGCTTCTAAAGCTTAAAGCTTGCCCTCCACACCCTACATTTTTTAGAATCTTAAAATATATAATGATATAGATAAATTTGTAATAATATAACTAATGAGAACAAACCTCCATTTTATCTCGAATTGTATGTGTATACATGAATAAATGGAGAATGCAAAAAGAAAGGTCCATACAATTGGGGACCTGAAGTACCGACCAAAATGAAAATACATACTCAAATACATACTTCCTCAACAATGAAATAAAGCCTAAGTTTGTATCATGTTTGTATCTTTTTTTTAGGAATTTCTTCAAACTGTAAATATGCACGATGATAAACTGCTGAGACAAATTAGACTCTTCAACATTAGAAATTATCAACTTCATATATAATTTAAAAGAGATAAACAATGAATAGTCAGATTTTAAGGAAGTCATATATATGCAAATTTTATTAAAAATAGCATTATTTTTGTTGGTGGTTTTGGGGGTGGGGGGGGGGGGGGGGGGGGGGGAGAGTTAAGCAAACTTACATAATTAAGAAATGTAAGACGTTTTTTTAAAGTAATGTCTCATTAATTGATTCTTTTACATAAAACACAGGCAAGATTATTTTCAATCTCAAATTTGGATTACAGTTGCAAATTGCAATTACTCATCAATACTTTCATTTGCATCCATGCATTTTCAAAGAAGCATATACATATAAAACAGTCATATCCTTAAGATAATATATAAATAAAATAAAAAGATTGATGTATTATAAAAGCAGTAACATAAATGAATGTGTATCATTCAAAAGTATATTTTTCCATTAAGAATGTGGTCACAAGCAAAGATATTATAAGATTTAGTTTCAAGATATAATAATAATAATAATAATAATAATAATAATAATAATAATAATAATAATAATAATAATAATAATAATATAACAATAATGGGGAGAAAGTGGTGTTACATAAAAACATACCCACCTCCAAAGATAGAAGAACCAACAAATCCCCGAAGAGTTGTGAATAATATTTATTCTGATTATTTTTTGCGCGGCTTGTAGAAGGCGTGAGAGAGAAATACATAAATGACCATTGTGCTTGCCTTTTGGCTTTCCAATATAATAGAGTCCCAGTGTGCATGTATTGTTGTGTAAAAATTAAACGTACCAAAATATTAAAATATTTATGAAGTGTAAACGTGTTGTCGTGTAGGGGCGATAAATATCTACTTTGTATTGTGATGACAACTTTATGCATATGCATAAGTATATACCAACAAAGGCGGATACCGGGGGGCAAGGGGTGGCCTTGGCCCCCCCATACTTCAAAGAAATTCAAATTTTAACTCTATAATTTTAAAATTTTGTGGAAAAAAATTGTATTTTTATAGTTTTGGCCCCTACAAATATAATTATATATTGTTTGATCCCCTCTTATTCACATTTCTGGATCCCCCATTGTCTACCAAAAAAATTGACAGGTTATCGGTTCAAATGTGAACAATTCCAGAAAAAATAAATATCACATGACAGGTTATCCGTTCAAATATATTTACAAAATTTAAAAATTTCCATCTCACTAAATTATCTCTATTTCAACAACATAATCTCAAAACAGATTGACGATTACATATAACAGAATTAATATCACAAGAACATAATTTTTTTCCCAGTTAAAGAATCTCATATGAAAATATGTCATAAAATTGATGCAAATCTTAGTATTCTTCTAGAAAGTGCTGAAATTTGTCATTTTGGCTCCACATACATTTTTTAATAAATACACAGTGGCAAACCTTGTCATCTTCACGACTTGTTTATGGGGTTATAGATCATAAGGTTCGGTTCTTCCATATATATTTTCTACATTATAAAGATTCCATACCAGTGGCACCAACTTTGTAATTTATGATCTTCATTCAAATCATAAGGTCCTAGTTTTGTATATTGTAGTGATTATGGCTTCTTTTTATTTTTTTCTGCTGTATACGGGATTGTTTAGTATTGTCATAGACACAATTTGGAAGTGCTAATGAAATTTGATAAACTTATCAATGAGAAACTGATAACAATGGGTTCGAGTCCAAACATTTGAATTAGTAGAGAATTAAGGTAAAGGGTGTGTCCCTTCTATATTTGAATTTTAAAGATAATGTTTTTCAAGTTTATAAATTTAGTCGCTGTGGTACAATAACATTTATTTTCGTGGTCTCTTTAGAGTTAGGAGTTCATTTCTTTGGTTCGCGCCAGCGGCACCATTTTTCATCATTTTTCATGGTGTTTTTAGTATAGAGACTAAATTTATAAAATTATGTGAAGCGTTCTATTTTTATACACTTTGAATCGACTGGATTTTAGAAGTTTTTATGGGAGTAAGATGGGTTTACATTTATAGACCGGGAACGTTGGAATTAATAAAGGGAGAGATATTAGATGCCATTTTTTTTCTTTCTCCTTTTGGAAAATGTTTGAATAGATATATCAATTGAGGTGAACACGTGGTGCTGCAGGAAGGTTTTAAAGGGTGTAACGCTAGAGTTTTATAAATACACATAAATTTCATACAAGAATCAATCGTCGGTAAAGTGAGTATCAGATATGAGTATCTGTTACTCGTGAATTTTCCACAAGTTTTGGGTTGATGTTGGTTTGTGCCCACTTGGAGATCAATAGTGATAATATAATTATTATTCTGAATCTATATCATACTTAAGGGTATTGTCACACGATCTGATAACACGACACGATTCACGCGATTTTTTAGCCGGTTTGGGTGAATGCTTAACGAATACGGGTGTTTAACGGGTAAACCCGCTAAACACGATAACTTAACGAATCGAGTTTGGGTTTAGCCATTTAGAGTAAAAACACGACACGACTCGTAAAGACACAACTTGAATACGATCCAAACACGTTACGGACCCGATAAGACATGACACAGTTCACATGAAAGGCATAAGAGGTCGAGTTTGGGTAGAGATGATTTTGACACGAACTCGATTAGACCTGGCATGAAAATGACGCGACATGACCCATTTCCACCCCTAATTTAATAACTAATTTGTAAAATGGTGCCTCCTTTTGTGAATGTGTCACCTGGCATATTAACCCTATTACTATTTCGTTTATAGAGTCTCTGCCGTTTCTCTCATCCGCCTCTTGAGGTACTAAACTATTCTTGGGCATAACTTGCACTTGAAAACTGATGTGGTCCATCCCTTCATTTTCCATGGGTAGAGTAATGGGTGATTGCTTCCTATTCTGTGGTTATATTTTTGTACCGAAATATGTATTTTGGTTGAAGTTTAAAAAACAAGATCTCTTAGTGAACTAATGGGAAAAAGTGAGGAGATATCAGTGCACTTTTTAAGGGAATTATGTAAGTTCTTCTGTTGGAATTATTTGGATCCAAAAATAATTTGGATCTATCATTTCTATTTTGATCTTTTTTCTATATGTGAAAATAATTATTGAAATTATTTGGATCTTTTTTTTTATTTGGATATGAGAATCACTTGTTATTTGTTGGAATTGTTTTTTATGCTGAAAATGCTTTTATATTACTGGAATTTTTTTTTGCTGAAAATAATTTTTATTTGATGGAAATAATTTATTGTCACTGGAAATCATATTTTATATGCTTAAAATAAATTAATATTGTTGAAAAACACTTTTTATTTATTGAAATTATTTTTCTATGCTGAAAATGCTTTTATCTTGGTGAAAATTATTTTTTATTGCCAAAAATAAGTTTTATTTGATGAAAATAATTTATTGTTTCTAGAAATCATTTTTTTATCATTTTTTATATGGTTAAAAAATATTATATTGCTGAAAATATTTTTTTATTGCTCGAGATCATTTTTATTGATCAAAATAATTTATTATTTCTTGAAATCACTTTCTATTTGCTAAATTAGTTTTTTGACATAATTTTTATCTGCTGAAAATAAATATATTTTTCTGAATTATTTTTTTTTAGAATTTTCTATCCTAGAAATCATATTTTATATGCTAAAAATAGTTTATGTTGATGAAAATCCTTTTTTATCATTTTCGTGGGAAATTATATTTTCTATAATTATTTTCATGTAATTATTCTTCTGATATGATTTCTTTTCCAAGGGATTTTTTTTTGAATTTTATCGATTTTAAATATTTTTTTAGTGTTTTTCGAATTTTAAAATATATATTCTAAATTTTAGAATTTTTCACAATATTTTTAATATGATTTAAAGATTCTTTAACAAAATAATTAGGTTTGCACAAAAATACCCCTGCTTAAAGTCATGTGTCACACACATGCCTAACGTTTTCTGTGAAAAGTTAACGGTCTTTGATGGCGGGAGATGAATTATAACTATTTTCAAAGTTAAGGATGCAATTTGAAAAAAGTGAAAGAATCGAAGGTGAAGTGTTAGTAGGGTCAAAGTTCCGGAGGTCCAAGTGTAATTAGCCCTTTCAAAATATTAAATTAATAATTTATCACCCCCCCTCTCCCGGGATATTTACTCAGTTAAGATCTTTGAAATGGTTATGAGGATGGTATAAAAAATTATGGACTATTTTTAATTGTATATGAACTAATTAAAATTTTGCGATATTGTTGCTGAATGATTTGTCAGAATAATGTAAGGCTATTCATTTTGTGAATATTAGTTTAGAAGTAGATTTTTACTCTGAAAGACTTTTTTACCGATGGGTATAAGCATAAATAGTCTATTTCATTTTGATCATCCTTATGGTCAATATATATTCAACATATTACTTTTATAGTCAACTTTTAGATTTTGACATAATCTTTTTTCCCACTATTGTGAAATTTTAATGAAGTTTTTACTCAATGTGACATTTTTATAATATTTTTCTATATTTGTCAGTATCATGAGGACTATAAAGTTCTCGCGCATTGCGCAGGGCTAAAACCTAGTTATACATCTAATATGATAGTATTAGAGGTGTAAATGATAATAAATGCTCCCAACCTAGATAGGTCTCCCTCCTCTTAAAATTAATACTTCTATTCACATAAATGAATTAATCAAAAATCTCTTTCAAACCAAAAAAATGATGAAATCAAAACTCTCTTGAAAACTAAAATGATGATCTATTATAGAGTTCATCAATTAATCTCTCGATCCAACAGAATCTAGATTCGATTAATCTCTTATCATCATTTTCAACTTAAAATCACATTACATTATATTACTAATAGTGCTACATCTATATAATGTTTTATTTCTAGAAAAAAAAGTTTTCAAAAAGTTTTCAAAATTAAAACACAATTTTTTATATAAATAAAAATGTTTTTTGGTGGAAAAACCATTTTTAACGTTGTATTAATAGAAAAAAACTTTAAGTTTTTACTTATAAATGACATAAAGTTTTTGAAGCTAAAAACATATACAAATATGTATAATTTTTTTTATATAAAATACATAAAGTTTTTTTTTGAAGTTTTTGTTTATAAAAAATAATTTTTGAGTTAAAAAAAGTTTTCAAAATTTAGAAATTGTTTTTAATATAAATAAAAAAGTTTTGGGTTATAAAAATATTTTCAACGTTTTATTTATAGAAAAAAACTTTATGTTTGTATCTATAAATGACATACACCTTTTTAAACTACAAACAAATAAAAATATGTATAATTTTTTTATATAAAATACGTACTTAGGGGTGTCAGTTATTTTCGAACTTCTGAATTTTCCATTTTCCGATCCGAATTTTCCCGATTATGGCACCATTTAAAATCACCGATTTCCGAATTTTCCGATTCCGAATTTTCCAAAAAAAAAAAAATTGGAATGGAATTGGAAATCATATATGAATTTCCGAATTTCCGATCCGAATTTTCCAATATCATGCCGATCTGATTTATCCAAAATATATTTCGAAATAATAATATTTTATATATTTTAATACATTTTTACTACCATTTATATATATAATTTATTAGTTTAATCTGGACCCTCCATTTAAAATGATCTCAACCATTAATATAACTACATCACACCAACTAACCCTAAAACGAAAACAACATACGGCTCTTGCTTTCCCCTCTTCTCTATCTCTTAACTTTCTTCTCCTCTTATCTTCCCAAGCCCCAACCCAATCTTATCTCTCTCTTTCTCCAGATCTAGTTAACTTTCTCTCTCCCTCTCTCTCTACCAACAGTGGAGGTGTTCCGATCTCATTATCTCTGTGTGTGGAAGTTTCCAAGGTACACCCATTTAGTTGTTGTTGTTTGTATATTGTTGTTAATGTATATCGAAATCATCTAGAATATGGAAATTAGAATCGGAACCATCTTTATATTACATCTCTGTTACATTCATAATAGCTACTTTGGTACTCTTTATTTACTTGGTATAAAAAAAATAACAGCACTGAGGTTCCTCAGTGAGAAGCTACAAATCCTCACTGATCCTTA
The DNA here is from genome assembly GCA_949130495.1 of Sambucus nigra. Lineage (NCBI taxonomy): Eukaryota > Viridiplantae > Streptophyta > Magnoliopsida > Dipsacales > Adoxaceae > Sambucus > Sambucus nigra. The sequence goes on from OX422215.1 coordinate 673,387,329, forward strand.
GGGGCATTGAATTGTTGAAAAATAACAAATTATGAATTGTTGAAATATTGTTATTTATACACCCATTTAGCTGTTATGCATATTTAGTATCCTTTTATGAATTGTTGGTACCCATTTAGCTGTAACCATTTAACTGTTATACACCCATTTACGAATTGTTAGTTTGTATCCTTTTGATCCAAGGATGATATTCATATTTTAACAATATATTGTGATTTGTTTTAATGACAAACATATATGTCAGTTACGGGGGAGAATTCCACAATAGTAGATTCCACCCCTACTACGGAAACTATACAAAAAACGTTTAAGACGGGTGTCAAATCTGGTCTTCCTGGAAATCATGGAACTTCAGAGGTATGGACTTCTTTTACCAAACAACTTGTAGACGAAATCGAAAAATATTCTGGTAAAGCTGATTGTGTCTATTGTCATGCTACTATTAATGCACCTTCTACCGGTGGAACAAACAAGTTGTGGACCCACATTAAAAATGTAAGGAGTTTCCTGGGTTTGAAGATGATACGACACAAACTATTATTTCTTTTGCAAAAGGTCAAGCCACCCCTTGGAGATTTGACCAAAAAAAATGTCGTAAACCTTTAACAAGAATGATCATTTGAAAGAGTTGGCGCTTGCGTTCAATTAAGAAATAATATAATAAATACCCTTTTTAACCCAAATTAACCCTAAGCATGCAACTAGGTGTGATTGAAACAATATGAAATCATGCACAAGATATTCAACACACAAAGTTAAGGAAAAATCCCCCACAGGGGCAAAACCATTTGTATATTCACTATAATTTGTAAAAGACGGTTTACAATCGGATTACAATGAAATACAGGTTGACTAAGAATTACCCTCAGGTGTCGGATTCTGTAGTCGCGGCTAGAATATCCCTTTCCAGTAGGGCAGCAATGAAGAGGAAGAAGCGGTCCACTTCACAAGGGTTGAACAACAGCAATGGTGTTCTTGGGTTACGAGATTTGATTCACATAGATATGTGAATCTAAAAACCTAGAATCATAGTACTCAATAGGTGAAGACTTTAGGGTTGATATGCTCTGAAAATCGTGGAAAAGTCTTGGAAAAAACCACTTCCCGTAGTGGGATTAAGTAGGAGAACTTGAGCCCTAAATTTCGGAACATGATCTGAACACGATCTGTTTGAGATTATCCTCGTCGGATCGGTCTGGTCCCTTTAGGCGGATCGGTCTGGTGAACTCGGATCGGTTCTTTTTCTGAAGACGGATCCATCCGGTTGGCATCGGATCGGTTCGACATTTTGACTTCATCGGTTCGTTATGGATCCGGGGTATACTGGCCTCAACTCAGCAGGCGGATCGGTCCGGTACCTTTAGGCGGATCGGTCCGATGAACCGGATCGGTTCTTTAATCTGGGCCGGATCGGTCCGGTAAGGTCAGTTTCCCTTGATTCCTTTTTATCCTTTTGATATTCGGATCCGTTGATCAGCATATGATTCTTGAACTTCCTCAACGGTGTAACGGCGTATGACATATACAATATTAATGGACAACAATGTCCTTACAAATCTCCCCCTATGTCTATGCCGGTACATACATAAAAACAAACATCCGAATTATCAATGAAATGAACATGCCTATACAAATCTACCCTTCCATGAACCCAAAACTGGAAATAGTGCAAGTGAATAAGACTGCATCGTTTGATCTTCAATTCTTCAGTAATCTCAACGCTTTTCTCATCAGGGTGTGTAATTCAATTATCAAAGAAGTACCTACACACATGAGACAAAGCAAAATACCAAGTGACATATCGAGTTTGAAATGAGCTAAACATATATACCAATTGATGAACAAAACTCAAAATTTCAAATCTCCCCCATAATAAGATAATTCTTTCTCCCCCTTTTTATAATGTCTCCAAATAGACAAATGAGAGAAATAAATCAATTAAGCAAGTGCGGGATGTCACAAGGATAATATCACACCATAAATGAACACAAAGCAACCAAGCCGATGATAGTGTAAATGAAGAGGTGTGATCAAATTCGATAGGAAAATCAAAGCATACAAACATGACATATGTGCAAGATGAATATTGGATATTCCTAGCGAATGAACTCAAATGCTTCCTTTGGTGTAAAAGAATGTCAATATAAGATATTGACTCAATCAAATCAACAAATCAAAGCTCAAAAATGATTTTCACACCAATAACGTCCAAAATGATTTTATGCTTTTTCAGGACTTTCAAGGAAGTGCAAACCCGTTTATATTCTCCAACCAAACTCCCTCAGATATTATATTGAATAGAGGCATTCTAAATTCTCAAACTTTGGAGAATTAATGGTGAAACCTAAGTGGCCCATATTTGGCATGAATTGCTTTTTATTGCCTTTTAAATTTTTTCGGGCTCTTTTAACCTCTTTGGACCTCGGATATTAAAATTCCTCCATTTTTTAGGTCCTTTTTAACGGTGGCTTTTGCGCAAGGGAAAGATAATTACCTTTCGCAGCCCCTCCCCGTTATTCAAAAACTCACAGTCTCACCAAAACGGTTTTTACATGCATTCCAATCTTGTCAAGTTATATCGCATTTTATACATTGTATAGAAAGGATTGAGATGGAAACACGCAAGCCAACATGAGATAAACAAGTGCAATATTCAAATATAGCCGTGAATGTGTGCAATAAAGGATATAGGAGTCAAACATGTAGGAAGATATCACTAATTACATCTCAAAGACTCCGACCAATGTAAAGCACATGGATGAAATGATGTAGCCTCTCAAATCTCTATCAAACAGTCACATGGATATATGGAATGAAGTTGTGACTTGGTTAACTTAAATGTTCATCCATAACAACAAAACTCTTTTTGATTTTTTCTAAAATTTTATCAAAATAAAATCTTTTTGTGCTTTTTTAAAAAATTTTGTAAAAAGAAAATCATTTTGTATTTTTCAAAGAATAATGAAAAGCGAAAATAAGTAAAACACACTAATAGTACAATCTAGCAATAGGCATCAAAGGATATGAAAATGACAATGCAACCTACGCTAGACACGGACCAACCCCTCAGTCAACTGTGCAAATCCCCAAAGACATCCTAAGACTCTCAAATCTAAGGGCATCTAAAGGTTTCGTGAAAATATCGGCTAACTGATGGTCCGTGGGAACAAAACTCAGGGTTACGACCTTCTCCTCAACTAACTGACGTATAAAGTGCTCGCGTAGCCTGATGTGTTTTGTGCGAGAATGTTGGACATGATTGTGGGATATGTGTATCGCGCTCGTGTTATCACAGGAGATGGTCATGGTGTCCTGTGAAATCCCATAATCCTCCAACATTTGCTTCATCCACATGAGTTGCGTGCAACAACTCCCGGCGGCGATGTACTCAGCCTCCGCAGTGGACAAAGAGATGGAGTTTTGCTTCTTGCTCAACCAAGAGACAAGAACAGAACCAAAGTAGAAACATCCACCAGAAGTGCTCCTACAACCATCTGCATCTCCGGCCCAATCAGCATCCGAATAGGCGGACAAACGGTCATTGGTATCAAAGGAATACCAAATGTCGTATAAGAGAGTTCCACTCACGTATTTGATAATACGTTTTAGAGCGAGTAAGTGAGACTCTTTCGGAGATGCCTGAAATCGCGCACAGACTCCAACACTATAGGCTATGTCGGGACGACTAGCAGTCAAGTAGAGAAGACTGCCTATCATACTCCGATACAAGGTTTGCTCAACGTCCTTGCCTAAAGTGTCCTTGCTAAGCTTGGTAGTGGTACTCATAGGTGTACGTGCATGCTTAGCAGAGTCTAAACCAAATTTATTCACAAGGTCTCTAGCATACTTGGATTGGGAGATGAACATCCCATCCTCTAGCTGACGAACCTGGAGACCAAGGAAGAATGTAAGCTCACCAACCATGCTCATCTCAAACTCACTTTTCATCTCCTCCTCAAAGTGGTGAGCATGCTGGGAGCATGTGGATCCAAAGACTGTGTCATCCACATAGACTTGGGCAACCAAAATAGCACCGTCATCTCTCCTGACGAACAACATCATATCAACTCCCCCTCTCTTGAAGCCACGGGCTAAGAGATAGGAAGTAAGCCTCTCGTACCAAGCACGGGGTGCTTGCTTCAAACCATACAAGGCTTTCCTCAGATAATAGACGTGATCCAGGTGCTTAGGGTCTTCAAACCCTTTTGGTTGTTCCACATAAACTTCCTCCTGTATAATGCCATTCAGAAAGGCACTCTTGACATCCATCTGATATAACTTGAAGTGCAGATGACATGCGATGGTGAGTAGTAAACGGACGGACTCAAGCCTCGCAACAGGAGAAAATGTCTCCCCAAAGTCTACACCTTCTATCTGTGTGTAGCCTTGAGCGGCCAACCTAGCTTTGTTTCTAGTAATAGTACCATTTTCATCTATTTTATTCTTGAAAATCCATCGGGTACCTATCACATTAGTATCACTAGGTCGGGGGACAAGTTCCCAGACATTGTTCTTCTTTAACTGAAGCAACTCATCCTGCATAGCGGATATCCAGTGTTCATCCTTGAGTGCTTCTTTGTGATTATTGGGCTCGACTTTGGACGTGTAGCAATGATGACTAACAACGTTCTCTAGTTGAGCACGAGTCTTGACCCCTAGAGTGGGATCGCCAATAATGGCTGAAGGATCATGACTCTTGCGAACCCAAGCAGGTGTGTCCCCTAAAATAGGAATAGGGTCCACAGAGTGTGGGAGAGGAACAGGAAAATCACTGTCAGAAAAGTCCTCATCCTCACACTGAAGGTTGGGATCAATAATCGTCGGAGGTTCGTCATCTTGCACAGTGACGTTTATTAATTCCATAACCTTAGAGTTCTTCAGGTTAAAGACCCGGTACGCTCTACTGTTCGATGAATATCCTAGCAATATTCCCTCGTCGCTCCGGGAGTCAAATTTTCCTAATTCCTCTCTATCCCGTAGGATGTAGCATTTACTCCCAAAAATATGGAAATATGCCAAGTTGGGTTTCTTGCCAGTCCACAATTCATAAGGCGTCTTAAGTGTGTGTGGACGAAGATAAACCCTATTCACCGTGTGGCATGCAGTAGACACTGCCTCTGCCCAAAATCTCCTAGAGACCTTATGACCTAGAAGCATTGGTCTAGCCATTTCTTGGATCGTTCTATTCTTTCTCTCAACAATCCCATTTTGCTGAGGAGTTCTCACAGTAAAAAACTCATGTTTGATCCCAAGGCTATCACAGTAAAGGTCAACTTTTGCTTCTGTGAATTCAGTACCGTTATCACTATGCATCCTGTTAATAGTCACAGCGTGTTGTTTTTGCAGAACACGACACTTGGTCGTTAGGAATTCAACAGCATATGATTTCTCTCTTAGAAAACCGACAATAGAGTATCTAGAGAAATCGTCCACCATCACGAGAATGTATCTCTTACCACCTAGACTCTCCTTGCGAGTAGGACCCATAAGATCCATGTGAATCAACTCAAGAACACGTGAGGTGGTAATGGAATTCAACTTCCTATGTGGGATACGGATTTGCTTTCCCAACTGACAGGGTCGACAAATCATGGAAGTTGGCTTTCCAAGTGATGGTAAGCCACGTACTAGGTCCTTTTTAGCTAAACGGGATAATTCTCTAATGTTTACGTGACCTAGACGTTGGTGCCACAGATCCATAGGAGTGATCGTTGCGCTGTTGCAGACAAGTGAGGATTTTGACTCAATCCCATAACAGTTATCCTCTGTCCTCACCCCTTGCACTAATAGTTTACCGGCTTGATTATAGACCTTACAAGCTTCTGGGTCAAACTTTACTGCAAAGTCATCGTCGCACAGCTGGCTGATGCTGAGAAGGTTTACTTTCAAACCTTTGACGTACAAGACATTTTCTAGCTTAGGAAGTCCTAGTAACTCAACTGTACCTCGTCCTACAATGCTAGACTTACTCCCATCTCCAAAGGTAACTCTCCCATCATCATAATCCTCAATCTTTGTAAAAAGGGAGATATCACCTGTCATGTGTCTGGAGCATCCACTGTCAAAATACCACTGAGAGGTATTATGTACTTTGAGAGCAACATGGACAACAAGGGCCTTTTTCTCTTTCTTAGGAACCCAAGAGTAGGTACCTTTTTGTATTCCCTTGTTATTGTTGGTTTTAGCCGGAATGCGGGGCGCATTCATTGATGGTAAGGTCATCCGTCGGAATTCCTCCATCAAACTCTGAGATGTGGCGGCTAGAAATTCAACTCGCTCTCTCAGACTGGAAAACTCATCAGTATGATGTGGAGGAGTAAAAGTACGTCGTGTCCGACCCAAACTATAGCAAACATCCCTAAGGTGTCCATTTCTTTTGTAATGGGAGCAAAAGGGCACAGTATTAGGAGGACCTTGGTTTGCTTTTCTTGGTCGAACTCTCCTTCTTGGTTTTTGACGACGGCCATAAGGAGTTGTAGTAAACTCAGGAATTGGTCCCGGTGCAATTTGAGACATGGAGGCACCATCAAAACCTATTCCTTGCCTGTCACCAAAACCTAAAGCGGGACCGAGGAGCATCTTTCCCATCTTCCCAGATTTGTCCTCGATTTGTACCTTGACTTTCCTAGCTCTCTCAAGGTCATGAGTAAGCTGAGCAACAAGGGCTTCAAGTTTCTTTTGAGTATCCACGGAGGAATGGAGCTCACTAGTAAGACTAGCCACTTGTTTAGTCAAGTCTGCTATCTCTTTCTCAAAACTGCTCTCTCTCTCTCTAAGAAAATTCTCTTTACTAACCCAGGCAGACTCTCTCTCTCTCATAGCGGTGCAGGTGGAGGACTCTCTCTCTCTTGTCTCTTCTAAATCTTCTTCTAACGCGGTGATCCTAAGAACTAATGCCTTGTTACATTTTTTAGTTTTGAAAGATTCATTATATAACTCGGCGTAGGCGCGTTGAAGGTTACTCTCGTCCTCACTACCTTCCTCTTCTCCCTCACTCTCTTCGCTCTCGCTGTCGAGGTGTCCCTGTGAAGTAGTATCCTCATCGTCGTGAGATGCACTAGGAGTACTCACATGACTAGCCATGAACGCGGTGAAGTTACGCTCATGCGGTGACTCATCTCCCGAGTCCACCGGCTCGACCTCACTGTCGTCACTAAGGGTAGCATTAAGGACAGCTTTACCCTTTTCCCTATTCAGACGAGTGGCACACTCAAACGCTCTGTGTCCCTTACCGTCGCACTCAAAACACCTCTCACTGTCTTTAGGGGGTTCTTTGAAATCTTTCTTTTCAAACTTATTTTCTGAAAAATCTTTTTATCTTTGAAATTTCCACCTTTTTTAAATTTCAGAATTTTCTTGAAGTTTTTAGCAAATAATGCCAAATCATCTAAGTCAAACTCACATTCAGAATCAGAATTCTCTATATTTCTAGATGACTCGGCTTTCTTTCTTGCCGACCCCTCACTTTTTCTCTCTTGGGCTTTAAGGGCAATTCCCTTATCTTTTGGCATGTCTATTTCATAAATTTGTAAATCTCCTACCAGTTCTTCCAATTTTAGTGTATTTAAATTACCCAAGGAATTTAGCACAGTGACTTTAGGTATAAAACGCTTAGGAAGGGAACGAAGAATCTTTTTAACAACTCTAGCAATTGGAATATGTTCACCAAGATTATAGCTAGTATTAACAATGTCAGAAAGCCTAGCATAAAGTTCATCAAAACATTCATTTTCATGCATGGTGATGGTTTCAAATTGAGTTGTTAAATTTTGCAATTTTGACACTTTAACAGCATTTGTTCCGTCATGGGTAAGTTGCAATACATCCCATGCCTCTTTTGACCTGGTGCACGTCATTATGCGTTTGAACTCATCGGGTGTGATAGACCCAGAAATGGCACTTAGACCCTTAGAGTTAAAAGATGACCATTTAAATTCTTCATCAGTCCAAGAAATGTCAGGTTTCAAGTTGGTCACATTATCAACAGTCACGGTGGGAGGAGTCCACCCTCGTTTAACCAAAATCCAGACACGTTCATCATTGGCTTTTAAAGCCGACCTCATACGGGCTTTCCAATAAGAATAATTTGTCCCGTCAAAAATAGGCATTTTATAATATGACTTCTCCATTTGAACACGCACTTTTTCAAAAATCAATTTTTTTTTTTGAAAATTGATATCTTTAGAAAAATTTTGCGGAAAAAGGAATACGCGATAGATTAGCGTAACCTGCTCTGATACCAATTTGAAAGAGTTGGCGCTTGCGTTCAATTAAGAAATAATATAATAAATACCCTTTTTAACCCAAATTAACCCTAAGCATGCAACTAGGTGTGATTGAAACAATATGAAATCATGCACAAGATATTCAACACACAAAGTTAAGGAAAAATCCCCCACAGGGGCAAAACCATTTGTATATTCACTATAATTTGTAAAAGACGGTTTACAATCGGATTACAATGAAATACAGGTTGACTAAGAATTACCCTCAGGTGTCGGATTCTGTAGTCGCGGCTGGAATATCCCTTTCCAGTAGGGCAGCAATGAAGAGGAAGAAGCGGTCCACTTCACAAGGGTTGAACAACAGCAATGGTGTTCTTGGGTTACGAGATTTGATTCACATAGATATGTGAATCTAAAAACCTAGAATCATAGTACTCAATAGGTGAAGACTTTAGGGTTGATATGCTCTGAAAATCGTGGAAAAGTCTTGGAAAAAACCACTTCCCGTAGTGGGATTAAGTAGGAGAACTTGAGCCCTAAATTTCGGAACATGATCTGAACACGATCTGTTTGAGATTATCCTCGTCGGATCGGTCCGGTCCCTTTAGGCGGATCGGTCTGGTGAACTCGGATCGGTTCTTTTTCTGAAGACGGATCCATCCGGTTGGCATCGGATCGGTTCGACATTTTGACTTCATCGGTTCGTTATGGATCCGGGGTATACTGGCCTCAACTCAGCAGGCGAATCGGTCTGCTACCTTTAGGCGGATCGGTCCGATGAACCGGATCGGTTCTTTAATTTGGTCCGGATCGGTCCGGTAAGGTCAGTTTCCCTTGATTCCTTTTTATCCTTTTGATATTCGGATCCGTTGATCAGCATATGATTCTTGAACTTCCTCAACGGTGTAACGGCGTACGACATATACAATATTAATGGACAACAATGCCCTTACATCATTCTTTGTGAACTCCCTTTTAGTCATGTTGAAAAGGATGGGTGTCAGTGGTTTTGTGAAGATTTACAACCAAAGTTTCATGTTGTTTGTAGAACCACAATAACAAAAGACTGTTTGCTAATATTTTTTGAAGAAAAGCAAAAGTTAAAGGAATTTTTTAAGGTTGCATCTACACGGATATGCATCACAATGGATATGTGGACATCAATTCAAAATCTTGGTTATATAGTTTTAACTGCTCACTTTGTGGATAATGATTGGAAACTTCACAAGAAAATAATAAATTTTAGAGTACTTCCACATCCTCATAAGGGAGAAGTCATTGCTAAATCCGTGGAAAGTTGTTTAATAGAGTGGGGTCTAGAGAAAGTTTTGACAATAACTCTTGACAATGCTAGGAATAATGACACGTGTGTTATAGATTTGAAAAAAAGACTATCCAAAAGAAATGGTTTATTGTTGGGTGGTGAAGTCTTTCATGTAAGATGTTTTGCACACATAATCAACTTAGTTGTTAGGGATGGTATTGAAGAAGTGAAAACAACTATTAAGCGCCTTCGCAGAAGTGTGAAGTATGTGAGGAGTGGTTCCTTGTGCCTGCATGCATTTAAAAAGTGTGCTTCAGATGAAATGTCAACTAGTAAGAGGGTTTTTTGTCTAGATGTCAAAACTAGGTGGAATTCAACTTATCTAATGATAAATGTTGCGTTGGAGTTTGAGAGAGCTTTTGATAGGGTTGAGGAGCAAGATCCAAATTATAAAATTGAGTGTAATGTGAAGGGTGTAGGTCTATTGCATGAAAATGATTGGAGAAATTGAAAGCTTTGCACTCATTTTTAGAAGAATTTTATGAACTCATAAAAATAGTTTTGGGTTCTAAATATGTCACTTTCAGCACATATTTTGATGAATTAACACAAGTTAAAGATCTTCTTATGGAGCATTTAGTAAGTAATGATCCTTTTTTCCATGACATGGCTTTGAAAATGGATGCAAAATTTGATAAATATTGCAACTTTGACTCTCTTAATTCGATTTTAGTTATTGCAATAGTGTTGGATCCTCGATATAAGATGCAATTTGTGGAGTTTTGGTATTCCTCCTATTTGGATAAAATTTGCAATCTTTCGGAAAGGGATAAAGCTCTTAAAGTGGGTAATTATATAATGAAGTTGAATGATCTAATGAGTCGTATTTATTGTCACTACAAGTTGGAAGGTACATCCTTTGTTGATGTTGAATCATCCAACATTTCGGGTAATGATATGGACGTTGATAAGGTGTCCAAACGTCCCAAGAAAAGACTTGTTTAGGGGCATTTTGAAGAGGAAATATTATGTTGAAGTCTCAAATGATTTGGATAGGTATCTATGTGACGGGGTAGTGGTTAATGAGGATCACCATTTTGATATATTACTTTGGTGGCATGGGAAAGTTGGAAATTATCGTGCTCTTGCGATGATGGCTCGAGATGTATTATGCATTCCCGTCACATCGGTTGCTTCAGAGAGTGCCTTTAGCACAACTGGGTGAGTTCTTGATCCTTTTCGAAGCTCATTGACCCCAACTACTGTGGAGTGTTTGGTTTGTACATAAGATTGGTTAAGAGGACCTACACCATCTATTGTTGATTATGTCGTTGAAGAAAAACTTGAGACTCTTTTTGAACTTGAGAGAGGTATACAAATTTGAATTTAATTTGAAATTTATTATATAAATTGTATTGTATGAAATGTTTAATAATTTCTTTTTTAATCAATGTAGTTGTATTCGAAGACTTTCAAAAACTATCGCTTGGATCTTCTACTTGAGGCAACATTTATGATAAATTACGGGACTCCTTGAAAGGTAACAATTTCAGTTCTACTTATGTTTGCACCTATTATACAATTTCTGTTTACATATATAACAGTTATAACTGATATAACAGTTATATCTGTTATATAACAGAAGTGATCATCATAAGATACTAACTGATATAATAGTTATGTATAGTTTTATTTATATTCGAAGATACCAACTGTTATAGGTTCTAACTGTTATAGCCTTATATACAAGATACTAACTGTTATAGGTTCTAATAGTTTTATTAGTATCTTTCAATTTCCTATATGAGATACTAACTGTTATAGCCTTTGGTGTTCAATTTCTTATTAAACTTAGTATCTTTTAGGTGTTCACTTTCTTAAAAGATCCTATATTGAACATTTAGTATCTTGTATATAAGATAAAAACAAATTTCTAAGGACTCCAAGAAAACAGATTTCTTATAACAGGTATAATAGGACTCCAAGAAAATAAATTTCTAAGAAAACAAATATAACAGTTCCATTTCTTATAACAATTTCTTATAACAGGTGTTCAATTTCTTATATAAGATAAAACAAAATTTCTTATTGAACAATTAGTATCTTGTATATAACAGATATAATCATATAACAGTTTTCTTATATAACAGTTTTCTTAGGAGTTATACAGATGTAATGTTAACTGGTGTATATTTGTTTTATGTTTTTAAACAATGTTGTTTTTATTTGACGCAGAAAACACTGTGCTTGCTGGAAAAATTACTGGTGCGAGTAGACGTTGGTTATAGCATCGAATTATTTGTCCCCCGAGCAGATAGTGTAGTGCATTATGTTATATTATAAAACTAGTTGTTAAATTTGATGCTAGTAGACGTTGGAGAATGACAATTGAATGTTAAATTTGATGTATAAGACTACTTAACTATCCATTTTGATGTATAACTACAAAAATGTTCGTTCCAATAGTTGTTAACTTTAATTTCTTCCATTTCTTTGGTTGTTACTTCCATTATGGTTGTCCATTCTTATTTATAACACTAATGTCAAGTGTTTTATTTTTATTTTAAAAATATTGTTCTCAAAAATTATATTTCCGATATATTCCGAAAATATTATAATTGATAATTCCGAGATTTCTTCGAATAATAAAATTTCCGAAAATTCCGATTCAGCCGAATAGGAAAAAAAAATTGTTTTTTGATTTTTATTTTTTCCGAATTGGAAAGGATTTTAAAATTCCGAAAGTTTTGGAATTTTTCCGAACACCCCTATTCCGATTCGATCCATCCGAAACACACCCCTATACGTACTGTTGTTTTGAAGTTTTTATTTATAAAAAATAGTTTTTATATCATAAAAATATTTAAAAATAATAGACAAGTTTTATTTATGAAAAAATCAACCTTTTACAATGGCTTGAAGATAAGATATTGAATTCATGATATATACTACTTTTTATAATTATCATTATATTTGTTTATTGTGCATCGCTCATGCATCGCACGGGTTGTATGCTTGTTATCACTCGTGCATCGCACCATTTTTTATAATATTAAAAACAGTTTTTAAAACATTGCAAAATAATTTTTAAATATTCATAACAGTTTTTTAATTATTTAAAACAGTTTTTTAATTATTTAAAACAGTTTTTAAATTATTTTTTATAACATTAAAACCGTTTAAGAAGTTGGCAAATTTGTTGGCAAATATTTCCCACTCAAATAAGTAAGCAAAATTTGCCGACAGATTGTGCATAGAAGGTGTTGTACATTGACAAATAATGTCTAGACAAATTGTACAATCAAACAGTCAAAATGTGGACAAACTTTTATATTTGCCGATTTTTTGGCATTTACCTAGGCAAATTTTGCCAACTAAACGGACCCTAATAGTGTGTGCTAAAGGGTTTAAGTAGAGATATTTATGAAAACATCAAGGGTTGTATGCTTTTAAATTTTATTCTTATTGAATGTTAAGATCAATTTCAAATCAGTAAACACGGCATAAATTTGGATTTACATTTATTTCAAACCTATTTATTTACAATTCACTATATCAAAATTATTTAATTTACATAATTAAATAATTTACGTAACTAAACATGACCCAACTTTTTCAAAGAATTATTTGCTCTGCTTTTTCCGAGAAGTGTTTAAAGCTTTCTTTTTCATCTACGCTTTTCAGAAATGTGTTGAGAGCCTTTAATTTACAGCTCTAAAATTTTCACGTGATATGGTATGGAATGGGCCATACCACATGGCTTCAACTCAAAGAAGACACAGGAAACCAAGTCTCTTGGATCAGTGATAAAATGTTATTATTGGAATAATTTTAAGAGTGGATTGGATTTGATCTCCAGTTTAATCCTTAGTACTGTCAAAATAATATTTGGTTAGCGGAAGCGACGAACTGCGAATAGAAATTAGTTGAAGTACGCGTAGACTGCCCGAATACTTCATGGTATGCTAAAAAAAAAAGACATAGGATTACTTTTTTGACATTTCTCTCTATTTTCTAGGCAAATTTCAAACAATGTGCAGTTTCCTTAGGTCACATCTACACTAAGAATAGTTCGAGGTATTAACCACCCATGGGAAATCTATATGTATAAGAATGAAATTTTAACTTTGGAAATTACTCTGGTAATTAGTCTCAATGCTTTTGACTTAATACTTTGAGGATGAAAGTTGTTATATATCTATCAAGGCTATTACTCTAATGTGTGGTTGTCAATGTCTAATAAAAGCTTAATCAAAAAGTATGTTTATACGGGATTTTTCTTCTTCTTTATTTCTTGGTATTTATTCCAACCCCACACTCTATGTATGCAGGGAGTGGCTCCTTTTATCCCCCTCCACTTTATTTGGGTATTAAATGAAAATTGTACCATTATGCTTACAAAATCTAAATATCTACTTTTTTTTTCTCCAACTAAAACAAATGCATTTGATAAAAACTAAAATTTTATATTTTCAATAAAAAAATACTGTATTTTTATTTAAAAGAAAAAATGTTTCTAATAAGAATCTGTTTTAAAAATATTTTTTTAAACTTTTTATTAACTGTTTAAAGAAAAAATTTCAATTGTTTTAAAAAAATCTCATCTGTTTTTTATTTAAAAACTATTTATAAAACGTAAAAAATTGAATTATATTAAATAATTTTTTTACAAAAATAAACCGTTTTAACTATAAAAAGTTTTATAAACAGTTTTTTATTTAACTATTAAGTATTTTATTTATATTAAAAAAAATATTTCACGCCATATGTTTTTTTAAATTATTATTAATATACTCAATTAACCGTCATTGAAATCCATGTTAAGTCTTGCATACTAGTTAAAATTCTAATAGTGAAGAATTCATTACATTTTATAAATTTTATATTGACCCCCTTGTATCTTGTATTTTTTGCACTTTTAAGGTTCTCTCAAGATAGAAAAATTCACCACAAACCTCTAAAATTATACCAAATAGTTAAATTAATTATTAAAATAAAATTATACTTTTGCTCATGATCAAAATTCACCATCAACATATAATCTAATTCACCACAAGAATTATATTTTTGTTTGGTATATTATACCAATATATGAAATACAAATTATACTTTTGCTCACGATTAAAATTCACCAAAAAATTAAATTTTAATTTATTGAATTTTTTTGGTGGAAAATATTTTTTTCCTTTCCTTCTGAAATCCGTTTTTTTGTTGGAAATTATTTTTTGGGTAGAAAACAAGTTTTTTCCCTGCCAGATATCATTTTTTTTAATCTATTAGTATTTTTATGAGTTTTTTCTTTGTATTTTTTAGTTTTTTAGAATTATTTTTCTGTGGTTTTTAGAATTTTTAAATAAATTTTTATAATTTATAATTTTTTATTTACACTTACATTTAACTCATAAAGTCTTGAGAGTAAAATTGTTATTTAATATTCTTAAACAAAAGGTGGAGTGGAGAAGACAAGAGAGGAGTGTGTGTGTGTGTGTGTGTGTGTATTCGCAGAGAGAGAGAGAGAGAGTGTGAATCTTAGGTGCGGGCTAGAAAAGAGCCCGCACCATGCGGCCTCATTAAAAAAATACCCAAAAAATATTTTTGGTTTAATTTTATTTGTGTGGGTTTTAAACATTTCAGAGTACTTAAAATGAAAATAGCGCAATATGATTTTTTTTTGCTATTTTGAAAAAATGGGTTAATGTTTGATATTTTTTCTAACAATTTCAAAAACTGTGAAACATTGACACTTTTTTTTTAAATAGAAAAAAAATAATTTTGAGCTAATTTTTTTAATTTTTTATGAGTATGCTAAAATGTTTAAAATCCACACAAAAAAAATCAATCAATTTTATTTTTTGGTATTTAAAAAAATTAGTTAGCATATTGTGATCTCTTTTTTAGGCTGCACCGAAGAAGGCATATATATATAGGGATGGAGGCATTGAGGGACTAGTGGGGGCTTGAGCCCCGACAAATTTCTTTAAAAAAATACATGTGTGCTTGTTAAACAACTTAAGGGGTAAATTAAATTCTATAAAAAAGTCAAGGATTACTTTTCCTAAAAATTGAAAAGATATTACTAGAAAAGCATAGCTTAGTAGAGACTAAAAGAAAAAAAAGGTGGTTAATCTTCTTATATACAATCTATTAATTAATTTCTTGAATTCTTGAGGATGTACCTTCTTTTGATTGATTTTCTCTCTAACTCTTTATGTCTCTACTCATGTAACGCCCTCGACCCAGATTTATGAATTACTTGTAGTCAACCCGGTCCAACCCGAGCGTTATGTGTGAAATACAATGAAACAACCTATATAATGTTGCTAGTCCAGTTTTATTTTAATTGACATTTTACTTGTTTAGAATGCGATTCCAGTTTCAAAATAAACTAGTGAGGGACCCATGAAGAACACCTCGAATTCCAAGTATACAGAGCAACTAACATAAAATAAAGAAATTACTTACATGTATAACGCTCTCAAAATAGGAAACTGCTCCCAACTTGTCGTAATAAAGCGAGGGTATGAGCTAATGCTCAGTGGAAAATATACAAATGCAGTATAGAATCGAACGACGGAAAGGAGACTCTGACACGTTATGCCTACGTGCACATGCAATTATATATATATATATATATATATATATATATATAATTGATGAAACAGTTTTATATTCGAAACCTTATTTATCCAGATTAATTTACCTTAATCGTATAAAAGACTTCCTTTTACCTATTTTAGCATTTCTCGGTTTATTTAACACACATGGTTCAACACTTGAAACCACTACATTTGATTTACTCGAAATCATTCCATCACCGAAATCACCATTTTCACGCGAATACCGTGCTAGAAAATACTCATTTAATCTTTAAGAACCTTTTACAACACATTCTTGTGTTATTATGGGTTTAACTGCTTAGGTTGCTTAATCACCCATTTGCCCACTTACTTTACCCTTTTTTCTTACCCTGAGGACATTAATTAATTACACATTTTACTTGTCCATTTTGATCCTTATCGAAATAATTATGAATTCATTCTAGTTAGGTTGTATTAACACATTTCACCACACAACCCATTTCTTGACACGTTCCTTGTTCCTTTATCTTTTCTTGGAATCTTTCACATACCGCATACTTTAATGGGCTCTACATCGCCGATTATGCGCACCATATGCTCTGGCCAGTGGTTTTGGACCTTTCACCCCGAGCTCCGGTCCCTCCTTAATTATCCTGGTGTCATCCGAGTTATTTTTTAATGTGTTTTAACATTTTGCAAATGTCCACATGAAAACGTCGTGTAATACTGATTTAAATTAAATTTCGCAAGTTTTCAAGTAACCCTTATTTAATTAGAGTCTACTTTTAAATCAAATAAATTCAGCCCCTAAGCATCCATCTACGGTGCGTGTGTCAACCCATAAAAAAATAAAGTATGCGAAACAAGTTTAAGGAAAAATCCCCGCAGGGCAAAACCTTTTATTTCACTATAATAAGTAAATCGCAACTTACACAGATTACAATGAAATACAGTGACACACGAATACCCGCAGGCGTCGGTCGGTGTCGCCAGCAATGAATCCACACGCAGCGAACCCACATGAACCTCAGTCCAATCAACAAAGGAGGAACCGCAACACTCCTCAATGACACGCAACCATAAAACTTTGTAGAGACTCCCT
Source organism: Sambucus nigra (assembly GCA_949130495.1). Taxonomy (NCBI): domain Eukaryota; kingdom Viridiplantae; phylum Streptophyta; class Magnoliopsida; order Dipsacales; family Adoxaceae; genus Sambucus; species Sambucus nigra. The sequence goes on from OX422215.1 coordinate 673,404,498, forward strand.
TAGCAATGACACGCAGCCCTCGGTTGCAAAGATCTCTCCACAAAGGTTTGAACAAACTAAAAGTTGTGTTCTTGGGTTACCAGAAAGATTCACAAAGGATTGGCAATTGTGTGAATCAAAACATGAGTCTTGGGACTCAAAAAATATGAAGACTAGAGGTATTTGGACTCTCAAAAACGTCTTCTAAAGTCTTGTAAAACAACTCCCCCGAAGTTGGTATTTATAGGAAAAAGATGAAGAGATCCATAATTTTAAAACTCTTAAAATTCTATCAGCGTACAGGTACACCGAACCGATTCGGGTACCCTGCGAACCGGTTCGCCCCCCCGAATCGGTTCGACCCTCGGTTCGAAAAAGTGCGCTGGTAAAAGAACTTAAACACTTCATATTTTTCCCAAGTCATTTTCTTGGAAATTTCTCCAACTTCAAATGGTCATAACTCCTTCACCGTAGATCGGATTGAGGTACCGTTTCTTTCAGTATCTTTGTTGTGGCAAGCTCTTCAACTTTCCAGTTGACCATACCTCCGAACTATGGATGTGAAATTACGAAAATGTCCTTGAACTTCCCTATCAAGCCTTGTTTCACTGTTTTGACTTCCCTTGCGTTCCACTTGCATTAGGTCCCTAAAATTGTGGGACGTGAAGTCGTTGCTGCAGATGAGGGACACATTAACTAAGTTGTTGAATGCTAAAGCTTGGAATTCGGATAGAGGCGATAGAGGCCGTTGTCTGCCAAATGTAACGGCGTACGACATACAAAACTGTAAGATAACGGACATGAGAATTATGTCCTTACAAATCTCCCCCTATGTCTATGCCGGTACATACATAAAAAATCCGAATTATCAAATACGAAATTGCCTATACAAATCTACCCTCCCATGAACCCAAAACTGGAAAGATAAAAATGAACAAGTCTTCATCGTTTGATCTTCAAATCTTCAATTCATTCAAAGCTTTTCTCATCAGGGTGTGCAATTCAGTAATCATCAATGTAGTACCTACACACATGAGAACAAGCAAATACCACGTGACATATCGAGTTTGAAATGAGATAAACATAGATACCAATATATGATAAGCATAAGTCAAATCTCAAAAACTCCCCCAAAATTCAAACTCCCCCATAAAATGATAATTCTTTCTCCACCTTTTTTATAATGTCCCCAAATAGACAAATAAGAAGAATGAATCAAACAAGCCAAATCGGGGTGTCACGGTATACAAAAAATACACAAACTATTTTTGATTTTTCAATTTTTCGAACAAAAAAAATTGATACCATTTGAAAAAAAATGATACAAAAATCACACCATGGATTTAGACTCAAACAACCAAGTCATGGAAACGGAATGAATGGGTGTGAACACATTCGATAGGTAAATCAACTCAATCAATCATATGTGCACGATGCATATGTGTACTCCTAACGAATGATCATCAAAAGTATCCTTAGGTGTGAAATTTTTTTTGTTGAATTTAGATGACATCGTCTTATGCAAATCAACAAATCAAAGTCAAATGATTTCCACACCAATAACGTCCAAAACTATGTAGCGCATTTTCAATAATTTCAAGGACATGAAAACCCGTTTTAATTCTCCAACCAAACTCCCTCATATATATTTTCTTTTAGAGGTAATCTAAATTCTCAAACTTTGGAGAATTGGTGCAAAAACCTAAATGGCCCATAATTTGGCATGAATTTCTTTTTATTGCCTTTCAATTTTTTTGGGCTCTTTAAACCTCTTTGGACCCCGGATAATAAAATTCCTCAATTTTTTAGGTCCTTTGGAACGGTGGCTTTTGTGCAAAGAAGAGAAAATTACCTTTCGCAGCCCCTCCCCGTTCTTAAACAAAACACACAATCTCACAAAACGGTTTTTATATGCACAATTTCCTTAACAAAATTTGTCGCGCTTGGTTCGTTTTAAGGACAAGATTGAAGTGAAAACACCCAACCAACATGTGATAAGACAAGCACAATAATCAAACAAATTCATGCATGTGTGCAATAAAGGAAATCATGAGTCAAACATGTAGGAAGTAACACTTAATTACATCTTAATGACTCCAAACATTATAAAGCACAAGGATGAATTGACCTATTGACTCAAGACACTATCAAATAGTCACATGAAAATAATGGAATGATGTTGTGACTCGGTCATCCAAATTTTCCATCCATAAACGGTGCAAACAAAATACAAAAATCTTTTTGGATTTTCTCAAAATTTTAACAAACTAAAATCTTTTTGTATTTTTCAAAGTTTTTTTAAAAAAAATAAAAAATAAAACATACAAAAATGATACATACTAGCAATAGGCAAACAATAACATCATGAAAACCACCCTATGCTAGTAAACAAGTCAAACCTCAGTCATTAGGTGCGCAGAGGTTTTCCAAAGGTGGTGACAACTTATGAAAAACCTCCATCAATTCTTGTGAAGTTTTGACTAAAAATTTAAGTTGCTCACCTAAATGTGCAAACTCTCTCATGTAGTCTCCGGGAGAATGTAAAGTATCATGTGTGGGTGCATGTGTTCCAGAAACACGTGTAGAAGCAAAACGTGACACATACCCCAACTTAAAGCAAAATTCCCTAAGGTGTTCTCTCCTTTTGCAATGTGACCAAACATAAATAGGCCTCGAACACCTCTCTCAAAAACGATAGGGCGGGCTCTCCTAATAGGAATAGGACGCCTAGGTGGGTTAGGATGAAACTCACGTGAATCAAACACTAAAGTGGGAATCGGCTCGGGTGCTAATTGGGAAGAAGAAGCACCGTCATGACTTATTCCTAACTTCTCACCTTTACCCTTATGAACCACCTTTTCAACCTTCTTAGGTGCGTACAAAAAATTGATTTTGACCTCCCTGGCACGTTCGAGATCACTCTCGAGTTGGGATACACGTGTCGTCAGACTCGACAACGTGTCGGTCAAATCATACTTCTCCTTTCTCAAAACCTCTTTCTCTCTTTCCAAATCTAAAACCCGACGACCTAAATCACGATTATACTTCTTTGTTTTCAAGGTCTCGGTGTACAAATCTCTAAATGATTTTTGGAGCTCACTTTCATATCCACCATCACTTTCACTTTCTCCCTCACTCGAAGAACACAAATCACTATCATCGCTCTCGTGTGCACTCTCGTGAGACAAGGTGGGTGTGCTCACATGAATAGATAAAGCTAAAAACTTCTCACCACTAGTCTCATCACCCTCACTATCACTAAGTGTGGAAGGCATGGCTACTTTCTTCCCTTTATTTCTAAGCCACGTAGGACACTCAAACGACTTATGTCCCTTACCCCCACATTCAAAACAAGTGACGTTCTCAAAATCTTCCTCACACTCCTCATCGGAGTCATTCTCTTTTTTCCTCTCACCACTTTATTTGGCCTTTCCTTTCCTTCTATTTTTCTCAAAAAACTTCCTTTTATTGGAAGAATTATTTTTGTTCATGTTGAGAAATTTTTTAAAAATTTTCGCAAACAAGGCCATATCATTAAAATCAAAATCTCCCTCAGAATCAGACTCACAAACTTTTTCTTTCTTTTTCTTAAAATGAGTCTTTAAATCAATGCCATTATCCTTAGCCTTAATGGTTTTGGGAAACATGTCAATCTCATAGGTTTGAAGATCTCCTACAAGTTCTTCCAGCTTAAGTGATTTCAAATTTTCCAAAGAGTTCAAAACAGTGACTTTAGGAATAAAGCATTTTGGGAGAGATCTTAAAATCTTTTTAATGACACGCGTGTTATCAATCACTTCACGCAAATTAAAACTTGTGTTAACAATGTCTGACAAACGTGCATAAAAATTATCAAAGCATTCAGACTCAGACATGGTGATGGTTTCAAATTGAGTGGCCAAATTTTATAATTTTGATTCTTTAACCGCATTCGTACCCTCATGTGTCAATTTCAAAACATCCCAAGCCTCTTTAGACGTGGTGCACGTCATAATTCGGCGAAACTCATCCGGAGAGACAGCTCCAGAAATAGCACTCAAACCACGGGAATTAAAATTGGACAATTTATAATCATCTTCAGTCCAGGCTGATACGGGTTTTAAAGTGGTGATGTTATTAACTGTGACCGTGGGAGGAGTCCAACCATTTTCACAAAGCAGCCAAACACGCTCGTCAATAGATTTTAAAATCGATTTCATACGAGCTTTCCAGTAGGCATAATTAGACCCGTAAAAAATAGGCATCTGATTAATAAAGTGCTCCATAGGAAAAAATGTGAATTTTCACAGAACTGATTTTTTCAAAAAAAATCAGAATCACACGATTTTGCGAAAAGTAGGAATACAAGATAAATTTGCGCAACCTGCTCTGATACCAATTTGATGACGTGAGAAGTCAAATTGTATCAAGAAAAAAAAAATTTAAAAATCAAGATCACTCGATAATTTAGAGTAACCTGCTCTGATACCAATTTGACGGCGTGAGAAGTCAAATTGTATCAGGAAAAAAAACTTTAAAAATCAGGATCACTCGACAATTAAGAGTAACCCGTTCTGATACCAATTTGACGATGTGAGAAGTCAAATTGTATCACAAAAAAATAAATCCTTGAAAAATCAGGATCACGCAATATATTAGCGTAACCCACTCTGATACCAATTTGAAAACGTCGTGTACTACTGATTTAAATTAAATTTCGCAAGTTTTCAAGTAACCCTTATTTAATTAGAGTCTACTTTTAAATCAAATAAATTCAGCCCCTAAGCATCCATCCATGGTGCGTGTGTCAACCCATAAACAAATAAAGTATGCGAAACAAGTTTAAGGAAAAATCCCCGCAGGGCAAAACCTTTTATTTCACTATAATAAGTAAATCGCAACTTACACGGATTACAATGAAATACAGTGACACACGAATACCCGCAGGCGTCGATCGGTGTCGTCAGCAATGAATCCACACGCAGCGAACCCACATGAACCTCAGTCCAATCAACAAAGGAAGAACCGCAACACTCCTCAATGACACACAGCCATAAAACTTTGTAGAGACTCCCTTAGCAATGACACGCATCCCTCAGTTGCAAAGATCTCTCCACAAAAGTTTGAACAAACTAAAAGTTGTGTTCTTGGGTTACCAGAAAGATTCACAAAGGATTGGCAATTGTGTGAATCAAAACATGAGTCTTGGGACTTAAAAAATATGAAGACTAGAGGTATTTGGACTCTCAAAAATGTCTTCTAAAGTCTTGCAAAACAACTCCCCCGAAGTTGGTATTTATAGGAAAAAAGATGAAGAGATCCATAATTTTAAAACTCTTAAAATTCTATCAGCGTACAGGTACACCAAACCGGTTCGGGTACCCTACGAACCGATTCGCCCCCCCGAATTGGTTCGGCCCTCGGTTCGAAAAAGTAGGCTGGTAAAATAACTTAAACACTTCATATTTTTCCCAAGTCATTTTCTTGGAAATTTCTCCAACTTCAAATGGTCATAACTCCTTCACCATAGCTCGGATTGAGGTGCCGTTTCTTCCAGTATCTTTGTTGCAGCAAGATCTTCAACTTTCCAGTTGACCATACCTCCGAACTATGGATGTGAAATTACGAAAATGTCCTTGAACTTCCCTATCAAGCCTTGTTTCACTGTTTTGACTTTCCTTGCGTTCCACTTGCATTAGGTCCTTAAAATTGTGGGACGTGAAGTCGTTGCTGCAGATGAGGGACACATTAACTGAGTTGTTGAATGCGTAAAGCTTGGAATTAGGATAGAGGCGATAGAGGCTGTTGTGCGCCAAATGTAACGGCGTACGGCATACAAAACTGTAAGATAACGGACATGAGAATTATGCCCTTACACCACATTACTCCAATTTTCTTTTTTACCCAGTCGAAGCTAAAACTCGGTGTAACAATGACCAATTCTCATGTAAAAGCTGCCCAGGCATGATACGTCGAATATGGGGCTTGTTTATCAATTAATAACATTCTTAGCATCAACATAATATAAGTCACAAATTAAAGGTCCATAATTTGGTTTAAATCAACCTTTTAATAATAAAAAATTCGATCCAGCATCAAGTGTATGATAAGTCTAACATAACTGTAAATAACCCATGCCAACATAAAGTAAATGAACCTCGGACTTATGCCCATACAATAATCCCAAATAAAAATAAGTACTGAAGCCGAAAACGTACCTAAGCTAGAATCAACTGATATGAAATTCCCGAGGAGCAAAATGAGAATGCAAGGCTGTCAAGTCAACAGTCCCTCTATCCCTGTCTATGAGCACCCGAGGGGAGAAAATATTTAAATTTGGGACAGAGATCTAGATGAGCAAGAATTAACTCATTCAATTTAAATTGCAATAAATACAGTCGATGCAAAGTAAATATCTCTTATCGTCACTCCCATGCGATTAACATCTCACCCCCGCATCTAAGTACGATATCTCCCGCATCCCAATAAGCCCAGAAATAATAAATATGACCGCCGTGCCAAAATTAATATTAATTAGATTAACTATATTCAATTGCTACAACGAATCCGACTATAATTAATTAGCCAATCCCAAGGTATCCAAGTCTTATACATATCTCTCATAAAAATGGCATAAACATCTATTATGCACAACATAATAAGGGTCTGTGATTTATGTCTACATTCTTAGACAATTTAATTGATCACATTTAATCCGGGTAAATTATATATATATATATATATATATATATATATATATACAACACGCAAAAGCATCAATCAATGGTGTCTTGCTCATGCTCTATCGGCAAGTCTGGAGGACTCTCCTATCCAAGTCGGACATCACAAAACATACATTAGTGGGGCGGTCCCTACGTAGTACACCAGTTCATGGCTTATACTCAACGGTGATAAAGGATCCTAGCATCAACACCTACCTCTCGTAGATAGCGCTGCTATGTAGTACCTGAATGACCTACACAATGCTTGGCCCACCTGTACCGAAGTATGCTATGGTCCGGGACACACGAAACCCCAAGCCGATAGGACCATCCATGAATATTGATATGTCCACAGAGATACACACAAGTACATATTATTACTCCTATATAAAATGTATAAGAAACTACTGTATAATTACCTAAATGTCCCACATGATATCCACAATTGTTCATTTATTAATAATTGACCATCTAGTTAATTATTAATTCCATTTTTTAATAATTTATTTAACCATCTAGTTAAATATAATATCCCAATTAACATGTGTGCCACGTTTACATTTTTAGTAAATTTTTCGTTGGCCCAAACACCGTCCTACCGACTCGTTCGAACTTCTAAAAATATTTCTGAACTAACCATGGCCCCAACTCACTCAGCCCAAATCGAATTGGTTCACTGCCAAACCGAATCGATTCGAACCAATGCTGAATCGATTCGAAAAGTGGTAGTGGCCCAGATCTGATTATTTTATTAAATGTGAACTTTCTTATTTCATCTTCAAGATTCATTGTAATCGTTATTTCCTTTTTGTAAACATGTGAGTGGGTACTTATCACTTAGTTATACATCATACAACCATTTATTCCATATAACCACATCAATTACTACCCCCAATTCCCAAAATTTATGAATATAATTAAAGAACCTAATCGAGATTCCTCCCACAATCATAACAATACATAATTCAATTTACGGGGTATATAAATATGGAATCGACATCAAAATGTATAGGTCATAGCCATGTGTTAAAGTCCTCTACATATGATTTCGAATAATCCCCAATTTCATCTAAAAAACACTAAGGTTTCTATCATCAAATTTCAAGAATCGATTCCTAGATTTTTGGGTTAACACCCTATGTTATAATTAATACTCTACATACATGAGATTAATTCCTAACATTTAATCATCAAAGTATAACTGAAAACCCATAAATCACATGGCGTAATTGCAGTGCATCAAGAAGTAAATTAGAATTTAAATTAAGCAAGAAAATTCTTGCCATAATGTGTAGTTAAAGAAGTCCCCTTGAATTCCACTTAAATCCCTTGTTGTGATTTCTTCTCTTCTCCCTCTCTCTCACAGTGGTAAAGGTTAGGATTCTCTGAGACAACCTCTTAGGAGTTTCTTAACTTCCTAATATATGTGGTTAACCCTCTAATCTTGATTTGGGTAAAAATCCTAAATTACCTGAACCCCTATCCAGACTAGCCCAAAAGTTTCCCAACATATATACCTATACTCCGGGACCATTTTTAAAGTTTTAAAATAGCGAAACGAGCCTGTATACTCCCCGAAATACAACCCAATTATTTTTATCCCAACATTATATTTTTATAATTGTGTCACACTTCATTTATAAATTTTTCTACTACACATGCAATTATTATAAACATTAACATAACACAAATCCATCACACATAATTACGACATAACAATAATTTATTTGTTCGCAATTAATAATTTAAATTCACCGATTTAATCCAATTTCCACAAATTTATATTTTATCCCAAAAATATTATTTTATCATTTATCTTAAAAAAATACGGGGTATTACATTCTTTGCTCTAGTAGCGGGATTCCGTCTTCGAAATCAAGAAAAGTAAGTACCTAGCTAGAAGAGTTCTGGATATTTCGTGCGCATGTCGACCTCCCTCTACTAAGTCAACTCATCCTCCCGATGGTGTCCCCACTGCACCCGAACTAAAGGAACAACCTTGGATCGAAGTTGGCGTTCTCGTCGATTCAGAATGGCTACCGTACTCTCCTCGTAAGTAATGTCTGTATGGAGATCTATCTCGTAAATATGAATGTACTGGTATGCTATCTCATTTATAATAAACCTCTACAATTCAGATATATGGAAGACGTCGTGCATCCGCTGTAAGTGGTTCGGTAATCCCAACCGATATGCCACGGGATCAATCCTCTCTAGAATAGGGAATGATCCCACGTATCGGGGAGACAACTTCCCTTTCTTCCCATACCTCATCACTCCTTCATGGGAGACACTTTAATCAACACCTGATCCCCAACATCAAAGTCTAAGTGTCTCCGGCCCCCATCCATGTAGCTCTTTTGCCTATCTTGGCCCAAATCATCTCTACCTTGTCTGAGGTTTCCTGAACGAAATTTGGACCAAGTAACTTGTTCTCCCCCACCTTCAACAAGCACGAGGGTGAATGACAAGTTCTCCCGTAGAGTGCCTCAAACGGTTCCATCACAATTGTAAACTGGTAGCTGTTATTGTATGCAAACTACACTGAAGGCAACTACTGGCCCGAGCTCCCCTTAAAATCTAAAATGCACATACGCAACAGGTCCTCCAACATCAAATTCACCCTATTCATTTTCCCGTCGATATGAGGATGATATGACGTGCTCAATCCCAACTCTGCCCCCAAAGCCTATTGAAAGCTACTCCAAAAGTGGGACACAAAATTCCTGTCCCTGTCTGTCAAAATATTGAGCGGTACCCTTAATAATGTCTGTAAAGAAATGTTTGGCGTACTACTTGGAGCTGTAATCTGTCCGACCCGATAAAAAGTGAGCCACATTCATTAATCTCTCGACGATCACCCAAATGGAATCATGTCCCCTCCGTGATGTAGGTAGACCAGTAATGAAGTCCATAGAGATTTTTTTCCATTTCCACATCGGGATCTTTAAAGGATATAAAACGCCCATAGGATGTTGATGGTCAACCTTCACCAGCTGACACGTAGCACACTTGGAGACAAAATCTTTTATGTCCCTCTTCATCCCAGCCCACTAATACTGACACCGCATGTCGTGGTACATCTTATCCCCTCCGGGATGTACCGTAAAGCGTGACCCATAAGCCTAAAAAAAAATTGCTTGCCTCAAATCCTCATCATTTCGGACAACCAATCTTCCCTGGAATCTCAATCCCCCATCTGAACCAATAGAATAATTCTCCACTCCCTCGGCTAATAGTTGTCTATCTCGCTCCTGGCCAAGATGATCTCCTGCTTGTGACTTCACCACCCTAATAATGATCTCGAGGATAATGGTGAGAACTTCCATAAACGCGCTATTTAGGTCGTCATCCCCACGAAGTGATTTCCACTTCACCTTCCACACTGTCGCTAACTCCAATATCGACTTGCGGGTCAAATCATCTACCATGACATTTGCCTTCCCCAGGTGATACTGAATGTCGAACTGATAATCTTTCATAAAAATTAGCCACCTCCTCTGCTTGATGTTTAGCTTTCACATAAGATAGTTCCTCTATACTCTAAATGCAAATATCACGGTTTCTAACCCTAAGTCGTGGGTGGAGTAATGTCCTCGTGAGGCTTAAGCTTTCGGGAAGCATAAGCTATCGGCCTCTCCTCCTCCATCAAAACTCCTTCAAGTACCCTCAAGGACGCATATGTTAAGACTTTATAGTCTATCCCTGCCCGAGGTAACGCCAAAATCGATGATGTAGTCAATTTAGTCTTCAGCTCATCAAACACTTGCTGGCACATGTCATCCCACACAAATGGTAATCCTTTCCTCGTCAAATTCGTTAAGGGTTCGACTATATTGGAGAACCTCTAAATGAAACAACGGTAGTACCCGGCCTGTCCCAAAAACCTGCATACCTCGGTAGGTGTAGTGGGTTGTTCCCACTCCATCACTATAGAAACTATCCTCGGGTCTACTGATATATCCCTCTCAGACACAATGTGGCCCTAGAACTATACCTCTCTCAACCAAAAACTGCATTTCTTAAACTTTGTGTACAATTGCTGATCTAGTAGTGTCTCTAACTGTTGAGCGTGCTCCTCCGCAGTCCAATAATATATCAGGATATCGTCAATAAACATGATGACGAACCAATCAAAATAATCTCTGAACACTCGATTCATTAAATCCATAAATACCTACGGCTCATTGGTTAGCCCAAATGGCATCACCAAGAACACATACGAGTCATATCACATAAGAAAATCCGTCTTCGAGATGTCCTCCTCCCGGACTCTCAACTGAGAAATACGCAAGACCCCTCAGCTAGTCAAACAAATCATTAATATGGGGAAACGGATATTTATTTCATATAGTGACTTTGTTGATAAATAAACTACTAGAGCACCCCACGGAGTCGATATAAAGTCGCAGACATCCATCCATCTTCTTGATAAATAAACTACTAGAGCACCCCACGACGAAGTAATCCTCCCGATAAACCCCGACCCCAACAAGTGCTTAATCTGATCCTGTAGCTCCCTCATCTCTAGATGAGCTATTCGATATGGTGTACGTGCAATGGGTCTTATGCCCAGAATCAGGTCGATCATAAAGTTTATCTACCGACTAGGTGGCAACCCTAGGATCTCCCCGAAAACATCTGAAAACTCACTAACCATCGGGATGGAGTCTAGCGTCACCACAACCTCCAAAGAAGTATCCTCCTCGAGATAGTATAAATGCGTGCTCAACCTACCCCCAGGGTGAAGCATCGCAACCAAGTACATCTCCTGCCCCAGAATGGCGAAGACGATGGACCTCCCATAACATTACACACATGATCTATTCATAGCTAGCCAGTCCATTCGCAAAATAACGTTGTACTCATCCATATCAAGTACTAATAAGTCAGATACAGAAGTGAGTCTTCCTATCTCAATCCCGATAGCCCGACACACTGATCGTATGGGTGCCCCTCTACCCAATGGTGAATCTATGTGTAGGAAAATGTCTGAAGCATAGTCTACCATCCCAGTATCCCATGCAAAACTCGTGCTAACAAAAGAATGAGACGCCCCCATGTCGAATAAAATGCAACCCGTTTGACCAAAAATAGGGAACATACCCTCAACTGCATGTACTAGAGATGGCCCCTCCATGGGGGCAATATGGGAAACCCATCCATACTGTGGTGGTCGTTGTCCCTGAGGTGGGCGATGGGTGCTGGAGCGACTAGTGCAGCAACTCCCAGAGCTAGTAACGGTGGGTGCTGTCCCTATGGTGTCTATTGTCTCCTCTAACCTCCTTGCTGCTGAGCTATCTGGTTACCCCGAGGACACCACCTAGATGGCGCGGCTACGTAGTCTCTGAATGACCTACACAATGCCTAGCCCACCTGTGCCGACGTGTTATACGGTCCTGGATGCACGAAACCCTAAGTCGACAGGACCGTCCATGAACATTGGTATGTCCACACAAATACACATAAGTACATATTATTATTCCTATATAAAATTTATAGGTAACTACTTTATAATTACCTAAATGTCCCCCATGATATCCACAATTGTTCATCAATTAATAATTGACCATCTAAACAATTATTAATTCCACTTTCTTTAATAATTTATTAAACCGTCTAGTTAAACATAATATCCCAATTGATATATGTGCCACATTTACATTTTTAGTAAATTCCCCGTTGGCCCAAACATCATCCTACCAACTCGTTTGGACTTTTAAAAATATTCCTGAACTAACCATGGCCCCGGCTCACTCAGCCCCCACCCTAGGGCCAAAACGATTCGGTTCTTGGCCGAATAGATTCACTGCCAACCCGAATCGATTCGAACCAAGGCCGAATCGATTCGAAAAGTGGTAGTGGCCCAGATCTGATTATTCTACTAAATATGAACTTTCTTGTTTCTTCTTCAAGATTCATTCTAATCGTGATTTACTTTTTGTAAACATGTGAGTGGGTACTTAACACTTAGTTATACATCATATATCCATTTATTCCATATAACCACATCAATTACTATCCCAATTACCACAATTTATGAATATAAATAAAGTACCTAACTCAGATTCCTTCCATAATCTCAACAATACGTAATTCAATTTGTGGGGTATATAAATATGGAATTGACATCAAAATGTCCAGATTATAGTCACGTGTTAAAGTCATCTACATATGATTTTCAAGAATCCCCAATTTCATCTCAAGAACCGTAAGGTTTCTATCATCAAATTTCATGAATCGATTTCAAGATTTTTGAGTTAACATCCTACGTTATAATTAATCATCTACATGCATGAGATTCATTCCTAATATTTAATCATCAAAGTATAACCTAAAACCAATAATTCACATGGGATAATTACAATGCATTAAGAAGCAAAATAGAATTGAAATTGAGCTAGAAAATTCTTTCCTTAATATGTAGTTGAAGAAGTCCCCTTGAATTCCCCTCAAATCCCTTGCTGTGATTTCTTCTCTTCTCCCTCTCTCTCACAGTGGTATAGGTAAGGACTCTCTGAGATAACCTCCTAGGAGTTTCTTAACTTCCTAATATAAGTGGTTAACCCTCTAATCCCGAGTTGGGTAAAAATTCCAAATTTTTGGCCCCCAAATGGATCCGAACCCCTATCCAGACTAGCCCAAAAGTTTCCCAACATATATACTTATACCCCGAGACTATTTTTAACGGTTTAAAACACCTAAAATGAGCCTGTATGCTCCCCAAAATACGTCACAACTATTTTTATCCCAACATTATATTTTTATAATTGTGTCACATTGCATTTATGATTTTTCCCACTACACATGCAATTATTATGAACATTAACATAACACAAATCCATCACGCATAATTACGAAATAACAACAACTTATTTGTTAGAAATTAATAATTTAAATTCGCCGATTTAGTCCTATTTAAAAAAAAAAATTTATTCCAAAATTATAGTATTATTATTTATCTTAGAAAAATATGTGGTATTACACCCGGGGTTACAGCCCAACTTCTGTTACACTTTGAAATTTTACCATTTCATGTCGTTTACATTTTAACCTTGATTTTATTCCAAAAATCATATTCATTTAGGACCACTTTGTATAATACCTTTTTCAACATTTTTATTACATAAAAACATTTCACTTTAAGTAAAATTATCATTTTACCCATTTATTTTCAAAATCATCTTTTACTTCGTTTCTGCAAGTGTTAATTTCTTTCAAAACACTATTAAGTTACCCACCCTAACTTCTTAAGTGTTTAAATACCTTAACACCCTTTTAACGTTGAAGTAATATTCTTCTAATTGGAAACACCTTTCACCCTTTAAGTCCTTTTCAATTTTAGAAGTCTTAAACCTTTATAACATTATTAAGTCACACACCAACTTTCCAATGTCTACCCATTAACAATTGTTTAATATCTTTATTAATCATTTTTCCAAACTACACATTTTCTTACCTTCTTCATTCAAGAAATCCATTTACACCTAAGACTAATTTTATAAGAAAATACCATTCATTTATTTTATATGTAGTCTTACAACTTAGTACTTATCATACTTTTGACCCCCTTTTCACACAATTTAAAGACAAGAATTTCTACTTTTCTTATTTCATGTTTAAACTCAAGAGTAACACCCCGCTAGCCCGGGGAGAGCGAACGGAGCACTAATGCGATAAAATAAATCCAAATCCACAGGTGACAAGGTATAGAGCATCTAAGTCCCACAACAACAAATGAGAAACTACAAATATCAATCTATTCAAATTAAATACCGAATCTCTCGAATTACATACAACAACTCACTCGAAAATAAAATACAAATCTCCAATGCTCTATACAACAAAATAAATAATATAAATCTTCCAAAAATATTCTTTCCAAAATAATCCACGCTAAAATCAATCTCCATAGCGCCCCAAAATCCGCGCTAACCTGCCACTAAAAGAAAACATGGGGAAGTACACAATACGACAGGAAAGATGCTCAATAAATATATGTTAGCGATCAATAAAGCGTAACAACACGAGTACGAATATTCAAATCAAAAGAAAATCTCAAAGCATTTAACAATATAATTTCTCAACAACACATCAATGGGTAACCAAGCCTCACCCCAGTTGCATATGCTTTATTAAGCCATAGCCGGGAATAGGTATTTTGGCGGGTACTCAACATCCGTGCCATATTAAAATCTCATGACAACGTGCTCAATAACAATATAATGATACCACATTAATAAAAATAATTTCAACAATTATTTTTCCAGATTTCAATGAATTTAACAACTCAAACATGAGTTCAATTAAACAAGAATTCAAAGAGAATGACACTCGTGAGATTTAAGGAGCATATTGTGTAAAACCCCATACCTCAAATCACGATGAGAAACCAATTATCACATCCTCAAGATCAACTCAAAAGATCTACAAAATCTCCTCCAAGAACCTTGAACAAAATAGTCCCAAGAACACCTCTAATCTAAGGTTGCAACTCACAAATCTCAAGGGCCAATATGTATATAAAAAGAAGAGGAATATAAAATATATTTTCTGCCAAAATTTGTGCCAAAAGTATCTTAAAAAAGGTTGCCCATGACTTCCCTTTATAATGCAAAGAAATGAAGAGTTGAAATCCAAAAGACTCCTTTAAATAAGGTAAAGAAATGAAGA
This sequence comes from Sambucus nigra, assembly GCA_949130495.1. NCBI lineage: Eukaryota > Viridiplantae > Streptophyta > Magnoliopsida > Dipsacales > Adoxaceae > Sambucus > Sambucus nigra. The sequence continues at coordinate 673,419,851 of OX422215.1, forward strand.
GTTGGAAGTCAAAACAACTTCAAGAGTTAAAAACATTTAAAAATAATTTTACAATCTGTTTTAACTCCGTTTTCAAAACCGTTTGAAATTCTCACCTTTAAAAATAATATTCAACATATTTGAGCAATAAAAATAATTTTATCAAAAATTTTATTTTCCTCAATTTTCCAGAAATTAACTAAAATAGCCCAAAATTACGCGGGTTGTTACATTTCCCCACTAACAATGGAATTTCGCCCTCGAAATTCGCCGAATGTCTAACTCTCAAAATAAGGCCAATAATCTACAAAATAATCTCGTCTCCCAAAAATAAATTCCTCACCTCTAATCTCGAAACTCATCACGAATATCACCTAAAATTTTTTATCTCCAAAAATTGTTAACCACGCAATGAACCAAAAACCCAAGCCCCGAGGGCTACCGTATACCTAAGCTCTGATACCATTTGTAACACCCCGCCCACCCGGGGAGAGCGAACAGAGTACTAATGCGATAAAATGAATCCAAATCCACAAGTGACAAGGTATAGAGCATCTAAGTCCCACAACAACAAAAGAGAAACTACAAACCTCAATCTCTTCAAATTAAATACCGAATCTCTCGAATTACATACAACAACTCACTCGAAAATAAAATACAAATCTCCAATGCTCTACACAACAAAATAAATAATATAAATCTTCCAAAAATATTCTTCCCAAAATAATCCACGCTAAAATCAATCTCCATAGCGCCCCAAAATCCGCGATAACCTGCCACTATAAGAAAATGTGGGGAAGTACACAATACGACAGGAAAGATGCTCAACAAATATATGTTAGTGATCAATAAAGTGTAACAACACGAGTACGAATATTCAAATCAAAAGAAAATCTCAAAGCATTTATCAATATAATTTCTCAACAACACATCAATGGGTAACCAGGCCTCACCCCATTCGCATGTGCTTTATCAAGCCATAACCGGGAATAGGTATTTTGGCGGGTACTCAACATCCATGCCATATTAAAATCTCATGACAACGTGTTCAATAACAATATAATGATACCATATGAATAAAAATAATTCCAACAATTATTTTTTCAGATTTCAATGAATTTAACAATTCAAACATGAGTTCAATTAAACAAGAATTCAAAGAGAATGACACTCGCGAGATTTAAGGAGCATATTGTGTAAAACCCCATACCTCAAACCATGATGAGAAACTAATGATCACATCCTCAAGATCAACTCAAAAGATATACAAAAGCTCCTCCAAGAACCTCGAACAAAATAGCCCCAAGAACACCTCTAATCCAAGGTTGCAACTCACAAATCTCAAGGGCCAATGTGTATATAAAAAGAAGAGGAATATAAAATATATTTTCTGCCAAAATTTGTGCCAAAAGTATGTTAAAAAGGTTGCCCATGACTTCCTTTTATAATGCAAAGAATGAAGAGTTGGAATCCAAAAGACTCCTTTAAATAAGACAAAGAAATGAAGAGTTGGAAGTCAAAACAACTCCAAGAGGTAAAAACATTTAAAAATAATTTTAAAATTCGTTTTAACTCCGTTTTCAAAACCGTTTGAAATTCTCTCCTTTAAAAATAATATTCAACATATTTGAGCAATAAAAATAATTTTATCAAAAACTTTATTTTCCTCCATTTTCCAGAAATTAATTAAAATAGTCCAAAATTACGCGGGTTGTTACACTTCCCCACTAACAATGGAATTTCGCCCTCGAAATTCGTCGGATGCATAACTCTCAAAATCAGGCCAATAATCTCCAAAATAATCTGGTCTCCCAAAAATAAATTCCTCACCTCTAATCTCGGAACTCATCACGAATATCACCTAAAATTTTCTATCTCCAAAAATTGCTAACCACCCAATGAACCAAAAACCTAAGCCCCGAGGGTTGCCGTATACCTAAGCTATGATACCATTTGTAAGACCCCGCCCGCCCGGGGAGAGCGAACGGAGCACTAATGCGATAAAATAAATCCAAATCCACAAGTGACAAGGTATAGAGCATCTAAGTCCCACAACAACAAAAGAGAAACTACAAATCTCAATCTCTTCAAATTAAATACCGAATCTCTCGAATTGCATACAACAACTCACTAGAAAATAAAATACAAATCTCCAATGCTCTATACAACAAAATAAATAATATAAATCTTCCAAAAATATTCTTCCCAAAATAATCCACGCTAAAATCAATCTCGATAGCGCCCCAAAATCCGCCCTAACCTGCCACTAAAAGAAAATATGGGAACTACACAATACGACAGGAAAGATGCTCAACAAATATATGTTAGCGATCAATAAAGCGTAACAATACGAGTACGAATATTCAAATCAAAAGAAAATCTCAAAGCATTTATCAATATAATTTCTCAACAACACATCAATGGGTAACCAGGCCTCACCCCATTCGCATATGCTTTATCGAGCCATAGCCGGGAATAGGTATTTTGGCGGGTACTCAACATCCGTGCCATATTAAAATCTCATGACAACGTGCTCAATAACAATATAATGATACCACGTGAATAAAAATAATTCCAACAATTATTTTTCCAGATTTCAATGAATTTAACAATTCATACATGAGTTCAATGAAACAAGAATTCAAAGAGAATGACACTCGCGAGATTTTAGGAGCATATTGTGTAAAACCCCATACCTCAAACCATGATGAGAAACCAATGATAACATCCTCAAGATCAACTCAAAAGATCTACAAAAGCTCCTCCAAGAACCTCGAACAAAATAGCCCCAAGAACACCTCTAATCTAAGGTTGCAACTCACAAATCTCAAGGGCCAATGTGTATATAAAAAGAAGAGGAATATAAAAAATATTTTTTGCCAAAATTTATGCCAAAAATATGTTAAAAAGGTTGCCCACAACTTCCTTTTATAATGCAAAGAAATGAAGAGTTGGAATCCAAAAGACTCCTTGAAATAAGGCAAAGAAATGAAGAGTTGGAAGTCAAAACAACTCCAAGAGTTAAAAACATTTAAAATTAATTTTAAAATCCGTTTTAACTCCATTTTCAAAACCGTTTGAAATTCTCACCTTTAAAAATAATATTCAACATATTTGAGCAATAAAAATAATTTTATTAAAAACTTTATTTTCCTCCATTTTCCAGAAATTAATTAAAATAGCCCAAAATTACGCGGGTTGTTACAAAATCTTCTTTAAACTTGTTTATACACTTAGTGCAAAAATAATACAAGTTTATATGCATGAGAAGATGAATTTTTAACCATAAAATCCTATTAAATGGTTTAAACATATTTTGCATTCTAGAAATTCATCATACTTGCAAAAGATGCATTCTAATGCACAAAAGACATTTAATTTCTTCAAACTCGCACAGTGTCCATTTTTCATAAAATCTTCATTTCTACAAGAAAATTTAAAACATCATTTCACCAATAATTAACAAGGCAAATCACCATTTCCAAACATTTTATTTCACAAGTTTAACACCAATTCTTCTAGAATATACACCATTTTCATCAACTTTTAATATTTTAAAACTTTGAAATATTTAGTCATTCTCTATTTTCAACAAAATATCATTTTCTCAACATCTTTATTTCATAAAAATGTTTAGTAATTCCACACATCAATTTCATTGTTTATTAAAATGCACCTTGGTCATGTAATCTAATTATAAGACTACAAATATGCAAAAATAGAGTCTTAATACTAATAATGATAGACATGAAAGTTCTAAGAAGATAAAGACCCTCATACCTCCTAACGTGGCCTCAAGGAGGTTGTTCCACTCCAAAAGCATGCTCCATCAAGCCTCTAGGCAAGAACACCCTTCAAACTCTATTAATCTTCCATTTCCATGTTCAAGAATCCCCAACAATAACTCCATAAATTCATGGTTCTCCTCATCCATGGTAGAAATGGGTATATATGGTTCAAATATGGTGAAATACATAACAAATATGGGAATATAATGTTTAGGTGTGGTGGTAACATGGTGGTTTTTGATAGAGATAGATGGAGGAACACACAAAAATGGTGGAAGACACAACTATCTCTCTCTCCTTCTTCCAATCCAAAAATGAACTCAAATGAGCCAAACACCCCTAATCCTTCGAAATCCTATTTTTTCCCATATGGCCTCGCAATAATGCAAGGGACAGAAACGTGAAAGCGCACAAAAGGGAGTCATATTTAATATTTTAAATTTATGTTGTTCGAATGATATGCACATGTCGTTCGGATGACTTATCCATCTCGTTTGAAATTGGGTTCGCGCGACCCTTCCTGCGATTTGACATTGTAAAGAAGTGGCATGTCGTTTTAAGACCTATATCTCCTCACATCCATATCGCTTCTAACGACATAGGGATGTTGTTAGAACGACCCCTTACAATCATTCGAAAAACCCTTATTCCATAATTGTATTTATTTAATTTTTTACCCACAATACTCTCATCATCTTCTTTAACTCCTCTACAGAATAATTCATATATAATTTAATTTAATTGTTGGGACATGGTATTACAAACTTTCCTCCTTGGGGAATTTCTTCCTCGAAATTCTCGATCCATTAATCCTCAAGCTTATAGGTTTCACCAATTTTTATTCTAAGTCCGAGAAATCCTCACAAAAAAATCATCAAAGTCCTCAACACTAAGGTCACCAAATACTAAATATGAGACATGATCTAACACTCACTATTTCGCTAACCATGACATTACATAATTGACTCGGAGTCTCCACTCTCTTTATGATCAAGTCCAAACCATTTTTAGAACCACCTATGCTAGTATCTATGGTGTACCGGCGCCTCTATGGGCAATCCTTTTTTTAGCGATTGACACTCACCCAATGTGAATCATAATACTACCAACCGTCGCATTTATCATCAAAATCAATTCTAGCTTAGGATCGTACATCCCTTATTCCCCAATTTTCAAGCTATCCTAACTACACAACTTATATGAGCTTGATGATAACCATCCTCTGCTATTTTCTAACTCTAAAGAGGAATATTCTCATCAAGTCATCACTGTATGCCCAGTTTACACCTTTCCCTACGTCACTATGATGAACTTAATACTACCCTAGGTGACTGTCCTTTGAGTACTTGCTAGGGTCTCGCTTTAATCCCCTCATCGTGGAAAAATAATAACATATTCTAAGCTTCCTCAATTTCTAACACTATACTGTATCCTCAGGTCATTATCCCGCCCTTCTCAACCCGAGCGAGACACTGACTTCCGATTCGTCCAGTAAAAAGTCCACTAGCCCTAAGTAAGATCAATACTATGAGCAAATCGTGTGGTCGAAAGAGCAACCACTCGCATATGAAACTTTATGCAATAGAAAGAATACCTCAGATAAGGTGCGCCCAGTTACCGAGCTATACCGACCATACCTGGTACATCACTCTATACTAGGACCAACCACATCGTACCACGACATGGTACTACTTCAAATCACCACATAGGTGAGAATACCGTTCCTCGATTACCAAACCCGAAAAAGGACACATGAGAGTTGAAAGGAATAAGCAACCGTCCCGTAAAATTTTGCCAATAAGCATCCGACTATGGTTCACGAAAGCGAACCTACGCCATATACTTGAGTTCATGTTACTCATTTCCAAATTTTTCACCGAGCACAAATCCTAGCCACATACCCTGGTTTGGGTCACCAGCCGTGGCGAATTGAGTCACAACCCTTCATTCTCACAACACAAAAGCAATTTATAAATCGATAGTCCTTTAGGAAGTCAAAGCCCAACTTCCGTCCTTAGGATTAAGGCCTTACCTTTCACATCCTTGGCTTACATGAACTATCTCGATTATCGAACACCTCATGCTCTAGTATACATTTACCTTGCCCAATCACTAGTGACACATCACCAACCTATTACACCTAGGCTATCTTTTTCCTTATAGTATCATGATCAAACTCCCAAATTCCCATAGTCATTTCTTAGTTTAAGAGGGTCACTCGTCTTACCATGTCCCTTGCCCACACGAGATTATCACCAAAATTTCCTTTGGGTTCCACCCGCACAGAATTTACGCAGTGACCATGCCCGCCATCCTTGGCATTCTAAGGGTAGTAAATACCACACCAAGCTACATCTTCAAACATGAACCAACTTTTCCAGGCATGCCGAGATTTACTCATCACATTTCTAAGGCTACCCGAACATATACCATCGACATGTCAACATAATAATCACGTTTCGATGTTTCCCCACATCGGTCGATATTTTCAAGTCTCCACATTGAATCATCACTTTAAATCTCGAATACATTTCCTAATACATCCCAAAACTGAGTATCACCACCCAATGGTAGTCATTCTATGACATCCTAGCTTCACTCCTATAATTGTACAATCTATCATTCTACCTCAGGAATTACACCACCCATCTGTGCCGATTTAGGAAGCCACACTCGGAACGAACACTACACGACTAGCAATCTGGGATCACCACCTGACCCACAACATAATCGCACTAGAGCTCCACTGCCTCTTTTTACTGGACTTAATTGGTCTCCTAAGAACACCAGACACATCACATGTAAAAGTTCCAAAACCCGACAAGATTCATCGTCCATAACTTTAACATTATAGGTGTGCTCGACAAATCTTTCAAGACCCACATTGCAATTACTCGGTGCTCGCCTCGCAAAGACACTAGTCTATGAGCTTCTATTTTTATTGCGCCTTAACAATTAAACACCTCAAGACATCACTCATTCGATCTATATCATCAATGACTCCACACACAATTTGTCTTATGAGCACCTCAAATACCAAAGAACTACCCTCACACTAGGATTATCTCTCACTTAGCAATTGTCTCGGTGACTAAAATGAGTCTCAACACATAGACATTAATCTTATCTTTCTCTTAAATGGCTGTGACCATAAGCCATGTATACACCATAACTAAAGCTACTAAGGACTATGGTAGGTATGGGACGTCACCTATAACCTATAAACCTCAAGGTCTGCGTCACCTAATCCTCGTGAATGTTCAACCACGATAACTAAATTACATCACTACATAAACTTCACACCATGTGTTAATATGCAAGTTAACACAACTATAAAGATCTCAATAGGATACGGGATGTCGGGAATTGCCTATAAATACCAAGGCCTACACTATAGATGCCACACGAAATCCTATTCCTCAATACCACGTTATAGTTAAGGTACACCCAACCCAAGTCCTTAACCAAGGGACCTAACACGTTTTCACCGAAGAATTAATACTTATGAATGTTAGTCATCTAACCTCCAAATGCGAAACATACAACCTTTACAGTTAGTTCGCAACGAACCTATTCACTGTTGCCACTAACAAGCCTACTTTCATCACCAATGTCATCACACAATGCATCTCACACAAAGGATAACGACATTGCCACGATTAGCTTACACAATTTCATATATTCACTGGACTACCATTACTTGCGATATCACCCCAAGGATCAAATTTGTCTAATTATGTTACCGACATTAACTACCAGTAAGCACTTCACCTAAGGGCTATAGAGCTTTCAATCACTAACCATTAGTGCCTAGTCGAGATATCCTAACCATCAACCTCTACCATTGACTATATGAAACTCGTGCCACTTGCCCAATGGGCGTCATTTCACTCTATTGACACCTCAAATGATTCTATTTCACCAAGAATTTAACACAAGCACCTCACAATAATAACCAAGGTGTCATCACTACTAGCCTGCATGGACACACGTAAATTTCTAACAAATCTAATTCGAAGCGCAAAAGCAATTAACAACTATCAATTTAGTCGTGTGCCACTTGACACTAACTTACTTGTCTTGTTAATCACTTTGACTTTACCGTTGAGGACACAAACTAAACCAACACCAAACTAGCATGACCGACCCAAATCGTATCGATGTCAAAAGATCCAATACTAACCTCACCACGTCTCTCCCGAAAGGAACCTTGAAGCTAGAGCTTTGATACCATTTGTAATGCCCCGATTCGAATTTATGGGTTACCTATAGTCACCCGGTTTGACCCGAGCGTTAGGCGGGAAGTGCAATGAAACAATCTATATAATTTTGCTAGTCTAGTTTTATTTTAATTAACATTTCACTTGTTTAAACATATTCTAGTTTCAAAATAAACTACGCGAGGGACCCAGGGTAACACCCCGAAGTCGAAGTATGCAAAGCTAATAATGTGAAATAAAGAAAATACGTACCTATATAACACTCTCAAAATATGAAATTGCTCTCAACCTGCCATAACAAAGAGAGGGTGTGATCTAATGCTCAGTGAAAATATACAAATGTAGTACAGAATCGAACGAAATAAAGGAGACTCCTTCACGTTATGCCTATGTGCACATGCAATTATATTATATACATATATAGATACACATATATACCCATATTTAATGCATTAAAAAATTTCACTTCCAAAAACCATATTTATCCATATTAATTTACCTTAAACTTATAAATGGCTTCCTTTTACCCATTTTAGCATTTCTCACTTTATTTAAGACACACGACTCAACACTTGAAACCACTACATTTGATTTATCCGAAATCATTCTTTTATCTAAATCACCCTTTTTATTTTAATCAACACACTTTAGTATTTTCGTTGAAACCCACCCTTTCAATCCATACGAATAACGTGTCAGAAAATACTCATTTAATCTTTGAGAACCTTTTATAACACACTTTTGTGTTAATTATGGGTTTAACTGCTTAGGTTTCTTAATCACCCATTTTCCCACTTACTTTTACCCTTTTTCCTTACTCTATGGACATGAATCAATTATACATTTTACTTGTCCGTTTTGACCCTTACCAAAACAATTGTCAATTCATTCAAGTTAGGTTTTATTAACACATTTCACCACATAATCCATTTCTTGACATGTTCCTTATTCCTTTATCTTTTCTTGGAATCTTTCAAATATTGCATAATTTAACGGGCTCCACACCGCCGGCTATGCGAACCATATGTTCTGGCTAGTGGTTTTGGTCCTTTCACCCCAGGGCTCCGGTCCCTCCTTAATTATCCCGATGTCATCCAAGTTCCTTTTTAATGTGTTTTAATATTTTGCAAATGTCCACATTACTCCAATTTTCTTTTTTACCCGATCGAAGCCAAAATCTGGGGTTACACCCCAACTTGTGTTATAGTTTGAAAATTTACTATTACATATCCTTTACACTTTAACCTTAATTTGATTCCAAAAACCATATTCATTTAGGACCACTTTGTGTGACACCTTTTCCAGCATTTTTATTTGATAAAAATGTTATACTTTAAGTAAAATTACCATTTTACCCTTTTGTTTTCAAAATCACCTTTTACTCCATTTTCACAAGTGTTAATTTCTCTCAAAATACTATTAAGTTCCCAACCCTAACTTCTTAAGTGTTTAAACACCTTAACACCATTTTTAACATTGGATCAATATTCTTCTTAATTGGAAACACCTTTACCCCTTTAAGTCCTTTTCATTTTCATAAGTGTTAATCTTTTACAACATAATTAAGTCACAAACCAACTTTCCAATGTCTACCTATTAACACTTATTCAATATCTTTATTAACCATTTTTCCAAACTACACATTTTCGTACCTTCTTCATTCAAGAAATCCATTTACAGTTTAGGCTACTTTTGTAAGAAAATACCATTCCTTTATTTTATATGTAGCCTTACAATGTTTTACTTATCATACTTTTAACACATTTTTCACATACTTTAAAGAAAAGAATTTCTACTTTTCTTATTTCATGTTTAAGTCCACAAAAAATTGTTTTAAACTTATTTATACACTTAGTGCCAAAATACTACAAGTTTTTATGCATGAGAAGATGAATTTTTAACCTAAAAATCCTATTAAATGGTTTAAATATATTTTTCATTATAGAAATTCATCATACTTTCAAAAAATATATTTTAATGCACAAAAGACATTTAATTTCTTCAAACTCATAAAGCGTCTTTTTTTAAAAAATCTTCATTTTTGCAAAAAACTTTAAAATATAATTTCACCAATATTTAGCAAGGCAAATCATGATTTTCAAACATTTTATTTCATAACATGTTTAACACCAATCTTTCTAGAAAATACACCATTTTCATAAAATGCTAACTTTTAATATTTCAAGACCTTGAAATATTTATTCATTCTCTATTTTCAACAAAATATCATTATTCCCAACATTTTTATTTCATAAATTTTTTTATTAATTCTACACATCAATTTCATCATTTATTCAATTGCATCCTACTCGTACAATCTAATTACAAGACTAAAAATGTGCAAAAATAGGGCCTTAATACTAAGAGTAAGGGTTTCTTACCTTAAATGGGGTTCTAATAATGATTGGCACGAAAGGTATAAGAACATAGAAACTTACCACCTTCCAAGGTGACCTCAAGGAGGTTGCCCCACTCCAAAAGCATGCTCCATCAAACTTCCAAATAAGAATCCCCTTAAAACTCCATTAATCTTTCATTTTCATCTTAAAGAACGCCCAATAATAACTCCATAAATTTGTATCTCACCTCATCAATGGTGAAAATGGGTATATATGGTTCAAATATGGTGAAATACATAACAAATATGGGAATATAACATGGAAGGGTGATGGTAGCATAGTGGTTTGTGGTGGAGAGAGGTGGAGGAACACAAAAAAATGGTGGAAGAGACCCCTCTCTCTCTCCCCTTCTTACAATCCAAAAATGAACTCAAATGAGCCAAACACCCCTTATAAAACACCCATAATCCCTTTAAATCCCGTTTTTGCTCATCTAGGCTCGCCAGATTTCAGCAACCTAATAATCCAAGGGCCAGAAATGTGACAACACACAAGGGAAAGTCAGGTTTAATATTGTTAATTTACAGCGTTTGAATGATATTCCCATATCGTTCGAACGACTTCTCCATCTCGTTTAAAGTTTGGTTCACGCGAAGCTTCACGCGACTTATGGCATGTCGTTTGAAGCCCTGCATCTCGCGACATCCATCTCGCTTCTAACGACACAAGGATGTTGTTAGAACGACCCATTACAGTCGTTCGAACGACCCTTATTCCAAAATTTTATTTATTCAATTTTTGACCCACAATTCTCTCATCAACATCTTTAACGCCTCTTTAGAATAATTCATATATAGTTTAATTAAATTGTTGAGACGGGGTATTACAATCCATTTTCTAATATTTCAACCAATTAAATATTATTCAAATATTTTATTTGTGTAAGTTTGTTAGTTAGACTAAATGATTATATTAAATGGTTAATTTGTGTTAGTTTCTTAAATGGTTAATTTGAATTAATTTGTGTTAGTTTATTAGTTAGTTTTTGGTTTAATTAAATTAAAGTTTGTGTTATTGTTAAATCAAAATACTAATATTAGTGTTATGGTTAAATTAAATTAAATTGGTTAATGTATTTTTTAGAGACATTGTTGGTTGGTTTAAAGTCTAGTCGTTGGGCCAATTTTTTTAGGATTAATGATTGGTTTGAGTTTGGTGTTGTAGATATAAATTTGTGGTTGAAATTGATAGTTTAAATTTGATATCGTTAGATTAAATTATGCATAAGTATTTAAAAAAAATTGACGACGACATCCATACCACCACTTATTAACATCTGAGGTTTATTTTATGGTTATAATGCTAATGTTTGTTAGAGCTTGCTTTAATATTTTTTTTGGTTTTTTTATGGTTAATTTTTGGGGATAATTAGAGATATTGTTAGTATAAATTTAGGGCCGAAATGTTGGTTTAAATATTTGTTTCTCTTTCCATTAGATCAAATAAATTATGTGTTTTTGTTAAATATTTAAAAATAACTTAAAAAATTTCGGCAAGGGGGATCCAACCCTCGAACCCCCGAAAATCACCGTTAAATTAGCCCCCAGTAATTTGAATTCCTGGCTCTATCCCTATATATATATATATATATATATATACACACGAGGGGTTCATAATTATGCAGTTCTGTTCTGGGCACGAGCTCCTGTGTTTTGTGTACCCCTAGCTAATGAAGAATCCCAGTTAGAAAAGACTCACACATCTTTTCCGCTTGGAACGAGTAAGGTGATCAATATAGATCCCAAATCTTAGGGATATCTATTAGCATAGCTCGGGACTCTCCAAAACTCCACTATAAATATAAACCATATCTCATTTGTTTCATAAGAAAATGTTTAGGTAGCTAAAGGAGTAAGGCATCGATCCCAACACCCCGAGCCATCAAATGAAAATGAATTTATAGCGAGAATTTCCCCATATAAAACCTTAACATGATTTAAGGCACTAAGGCCAAATAATGGACTTTAATGTACTTAGTGGTTATGTATCAACCATTGCAATCATTCCATGATCAAAACTATCTATGATTCTCTTCTTGAATTTCATTTGAGTGTCGATCTGACCAAGTAGAATTCTATATGCACGTTGTTTACACTGTGCCAAGTAAAAATGTGTGAGTTATTTGATCCAAATATATGGGATTAATATTAAGTTTACAAGCCCAATTCCTATTATTTTATGGAAATGTATTTGAAGTGATTTAAAGTTGGAACGAAACTATGAGTTGCTATAATTTAGAATAATATTGTGGAGGAAGAGACGAATCTTCATTATCTCCATAACTTCATCATATTAAGTCAACTTTGATTTATGTTGTTGGTATGAACACCTCTAAACTTTTTGCCCGCAAATTAGGGTTGTGTACTGCAAATTAAATGTGACTTTACTGACAAACAGTAAATTATTATTATTATTAGGGCTGACAATTTTAGAAATGATATGAAAATACGACACAGAGCGATATGAAATCGACACTACATATTGTGTTCGTGTCGTGTTTGTGTCGTTTTTTACACGAAGTTGTATCGTGTCGTGTTCGTATTAAAATTATGAATCGTGTTAATCGTGTCTTGTTGTGTTACTCGTATTTTTTTCGGTTATCGCGTCTATTTATGTTTAATTTAGTGTGAAATTTTAAGAAATCGTGGTATTCGCGTCGTGTCGTGTTATGTCAATTTTATTTGATCCCTGTTTATGTCAACTAAAAAAACATGAATCCGTGTCGTATCGTGTTCGTATCCGAAAAACTTTTGTCGTATTGGGTCGACTCGAAACACTATCCGAAAATACGAATTGCCACCCTTAATAATTATAGACTTCAAACGGAACAAGAAAAGTATATGTCTTAATTAGAATTAAATATTGTTAGAATTTATGGGTTTTTAAGTTGACAAAATCAGATTTTGGTCAACTTTATGGTAAATTTAACATAGAACCCACACGACTTTTGAGATGGTTCGAAGTGGTAACGTGTTCTCCTCCGTAAGGAGTATAATTTGATATACTCACATGCGTAAAACTATAAATTAATGAATGAGAAATTGTAGTGCAAAGTACCCACTTTGAACATGGAACTTGGTTGAAGTGTTCAGACTAAAGTCCTTGTCCCACATAGGAAGAATATGAAAAATGGGTATAGTATTATAATATAACCCATTTTGGCTTAAAGGCTTGGTGCCCTTGGGGTATCCCAACTTAGGGATGACAATTTTTCCCGAACATTTGGATCCCCGCGGATACCCGAAAAAAAATCTCCGAAAAATCCCTGAAAATTCTGAGATCGGGTCGGGTTCGGGTTGTAAAAAAAATCTCTGAAATTTTTTGAATCGGTTTCTGGTATACCCTCGGATTTCCATGGGGATACCCAAATTATTAATATACAATAATATATATATATATATATATATATATATATATATTATAATAAATATATAAGTATAAAAGCATTTGTATTTTTCACTCTAGCCCTAGCGCCGCTCGCTCCCTCATCTTCCCTGGATCTCCCTAACTCATGTCCCTCATCTTCCCATTCCTCCTCATCTCCCTCCCGACGCCGGCGACTCAGACTCATCTTCCTCATCTCCATGACCTCATCATTTCGGGTTCTCTCTACTGTTACCATCCCTATAGGTCCCCATCTCCACGACCTCATGGTTTCGGGTAAGTTATTGTTGTTGTTAATTGTTGATTTTGATTTTACGATTATTGATTTTGTCCATTTTTGTTGTTGTTGATTATTGTTTCGTCCATTTTTGTTGTAAGATGTTGTTGTTATTGATTATTGATTTTATGATATCCATATTGTAAGGTACTGTTGCTGTTGATTATTGTTTCGTCCATTTTTGTTGATGTTATTAATGGTTCAATTGAAGATTCTTTACATTATTGTTGTTGTTATTAATGGGTTCTCTCATCTTGTAAAACTGGATTCTCATATTTAGTTCAATTTTATTTCTACTGTTGATTTCGAATGGTTTGTTCCTACTTTGAGATTTAACACATTTACTTAATTGTAAATTTATTTTTCGTCTCATATTTAGTTCAACACTTAACTGGGTTCTCTTATATACTTAACTATTTTTGAGATTTTGGAGTTGCAAAATTTGGATTTTGAACTATTGCACTTTAGTTGTGTTTAATCATTTCTAATTGGGATGTAATTTAAATGTAATTTTTATTTAGTTACTTTAAGAAAAAAAAGAAAAAAAGGATTCGGGCTCCCTGTGGGGAAACCGATACCCGTTTTAAATGGGGTCACATATCTCCGAACCCGTTATAATGGGGAACGGGGCGGGGATGGGAAATGATATTTCTAACAGGGACGAGGATGGGGATGGGGATTCTTTCCCCGACCCGAACCGATCCGTTGCCATCCATATCCCAACTTTTTGAAGAAGGGATGCCTTACATGAGATTGGATTGACTTCCAAGGTTACGCACGTGCACGCCGCTGCCACCCGACCCGACCCGACCCTGTTCGGCTCGTGCTCGTGGGTTGTGGAGACTTTGGACTTTGGCTTTGTCTTGAATAATTATAATAGAGAATTAAGGTAAAGTTCATGTTCTTTCTTATATTTGAATTTTTAGGGCAATGCTTTTCAAGTTTATAAATCTAGTCCCTGTGATACAATAACATTTATAAATCTAGTCTCTATGGAACAAGATCCTTTATTTTTTTGGTCCGCTCTAGCGGCACCATTTTTCACCATTTTTCATGGGACTTTTAGTATAGAGACTAAATTTATAAAATTATATGAAGTGTCCTATTTTTATACACTTTAAATATTACGAGGACCTTTTCCCAAAATTCCCTAATTATAAATATTATATTGTGAGCTTAGTCGTAATGGTTAAGTATCATATGTAAGTCATCCATCTATCATGTTAGACTAATACTACACCATTATATGCTATGGATTGAAACGCGGTCCTGCCTCATAAAGCAAATATGTGTGGTATTGCTTTTTTGAAGAAAAAAGACGAGGTCTTAAAATCTTGGAAAAACTACAACCATCCAATTGTGTCTGCGCCCATGCCTTAATAATACATCCTTCACATATGTGTGTCTGACTTTGGGCCATGCCCATGCCTTAATAATACATCCTTCACATATGTGAAGCATTGTAGACACAAAGCATCAAATGGCTTCTCCCGACACTGAGGTGATTGTGCTTGAGCATTGCCGAGTCTCACCACCACCCGGTGCGGTGGCTGGAAAATCACTGCCACTCAATTTTTTTGACTTGTTCTGGATAAACTACTTTTCCCCCATGCAAACCCTTCTGTTTTACGAGTTTCCCCACACCAGAACCCATTTTACCCAAACAGTTATTCCTAATCTTAAATACTCCCTTTCTCTAGCCCTCAAGCACTTTTTTCCTCTTTCCGGAAACTTGGTGTTATTCCCTTCAACTTGTGATACTAAGCCTGAAATCCGTTACGTGGAAGGGGACTCCATCCCTGTAATATTTGCTGAGTGTGTTTATGATTTCAATTGCCTTACCCACAAGAAATCTCGTAATATGTCTCAACTTATTTCTCTTTTACCTCACCTACCACCTTCTGCTAAAGGATTAGACAACTTCATATTATCCCCACTTTTAGCTCTGCAAGTCACACTTTTCCCAAATCATGGCATTTGTATCGGAATGACTCACAGCCACGTGGTTGGGGATGGCAGCAGCGTGACGAATTTTCGAAGGGCGTGGGCTTTAATATCTAAATTCAGCTCAGAAGAGCAGTTGCTAACGAGAGGACCTCTCCCGGTTTATGATAGGACCATGGTCAGAGACGAAACTGGGCTATACCAAATTTATTGGGAACAAATTCAAAAGACTAATGAACCTACAGACTATGGAGCTGGGCACATTTCTTTCTCTCCAACCAATAGGGTTCGAGCCTCTTTTGTTATAAGCCCGGATGAAATATTGCAACTCAAGAAATTGGTGTCATTGGATCAAACAAGGAAAATAGTACGTGTATCATCTTATGTTGTAGTGTGTGCTTACATGTGGAGTTGTTTGGCTAAATTACGAGGTGCCATTGGGGAGGAAATGGAGCACATAATTTGTCCAGTAAATTGTCGTGCTCGATTGGATCCGCCCTTACCTGCAACTTACTTCGGTAATTGCATATCGCTATGTATTGCATCTGTAAAGAGTACTAAATTGATGGGTGAAGAAGGGTTTCTAAATGGAGTTGAGGTTATAGGAGGGGCCATTAATAAAATGGTAAATAATGACAAAGGGGTGTTACATGGCGCGGAAACCTGGATGTTAGAACTGGAAGCACTGAATGGGAGGCGGATATTAGCGGTTATAGGTTCGCCTAACTTTAGCATTCATGATATAGATTTTGGGTGGGGAATGCCTAAAAAGTTTGAAATGGGTCTCCCTGCAGGCGCAATGTCAATTAATGGCTGTAAAGGGGGAGGTCTAGAAGTTGGATCGTCGTTCACCAAAGATGAAGTGGATGCTTTTACTAATATCTTTGATGATGGACTTAAATATATATAGTCTTAAACCCCCGATGAGCAAGCTATGTGGTAAAACATTTTATAATATTATAAAGATTGTGTTTAGTCTTCTTTCATTGCTAATTTATCATTTTACTGTTGTTGGATCATCATGTTTGTTTCGCATAATAATTGCATGTAATAATCATGTTAATGAGTGTAAAAGGAATGATCTAAAAGTTGCATTGTCTTTTACCAAAGATGCAATGGATGCTTTTAATAAAATCTTTAATGATGGACTTAAGAATATATAGGTGTAAACATGTGCTACGTGGTAAAACATTTTATAATATTATAAAGATTGTGTTTAGTCTTCTTTCATGGCTAATTTATCATTTTACCGTTATTGGATCATGATTCATGTTTGTTCCGCATAATAATTGTATGTCTAAGATTCTAATGTTAAATGTATACTACATAAAGTTTTGTATTATTAAAGAATAAATACCATGTAGAAAGCCCAACAATTAACTTGTATGGTTGTTGGACTCCGGCAATGGGGGTTGCGGGGTGGGGTGGCGAAAGGTGAGTAAATGTGTTTGTGTGTGTCCTTTTTTTTAGTGTTAATATGTGGTGAGGGATTTTTTGGAACAAAATAAAAAAAACTTGAATAAAACGTGTATTAAAAAGGGGTTTTGTAAATTTAGGACATATTGTAATGTATATTCTGAAAATAGGACGACAAATATTTCATTTATAATTTTAGTCCTTATCTTTTAATAAAACTGTTGGCGCAGACCCATATGCATAAAACGTCAACCAATCAAAACATGTCACGTCAGTCGATAATTTAAAAATAGGGACTAAAAATGAAAACAAAATGTTTGTTGTCCTATATTCCTAATCAATATTATTTTATCTCCTAAAAGTGCATAATCTATATTAAAAAATGTTTGATGGACTTTTCGATTTATGTCCCAAATTTAAATTAATGTAAATACTCAAATAATAATGATAATAGCCCAATTGGTCGCATGCACTTTTAAAGAAGCATGAGCTCCCGTATAGTATGTATTTTTTTTTCCCCATAAAATAAGCCATATTTCGAGCAATTGTGCCGAGAGCAATACAACTAACCACAAAATTATTTCTAACAACATACTTTAAAGTCGAAGATGTTTGAACTTTTGAGTTTAGATTTACTTATGATTATAGTTTTGTACATTAGTTAATTTAATTTACATTTTCTTAATTAATTGAAATTTAAAATGGTCTAAACCTTAAACGCCAACCACCCTCAAAAAAAAATATATATATATATGGTTTCTTCCCTTTTTTCCCCCTAAAGAACTCATTATTTTCTTTTATATATGGAGACTGTCAATTTAAATTCAACACATACTTGCATTTTGGGATGAAAATATATTGAACTGTGGGATGTTATTATGACAATAAGTAGTTAAATTTTGTCGCAGATATTAAACATAGAGAGGCCTGATATTGAGAGTTCTCAGTCCCAAATTCTCGGGGACAGCCATATAGATTTGTTACCAAAAATTAGAAGTTCATTTTTTAGTACTTATTTTTTACAGTTTTACATTTATTATCGTCATTATATACATCTACAAATTTAAGTAACAAAATATTGCACTAAAAAATTTCCCTAGTCCACTAATTTATACACGACTGGGTAGAAAAATTTGGGTATGGCAGGAGCCTGACTGAACTTAACTCAGAAGAGCCGCTAACGAGTGGGCCTCTCCCGGTTTACGATAAGAAAATGGTGGGAGACGGAAACGGTCTATATTAAATTCATTGGGAACACATTGAAAAGACTAATGAGCCCACAGACTCTGGAGCTGGGTACCTTTCTTTCTCTCCAACCAATATGGTTCGAGCCTCTTTTGTTATAAGCCGGACTGAAATATTGCAACTCAAGAAATTGGTGTCATTGGATCAAAGCAGGAAAATAGTACGTGTATCATCTTTTGTTGTAGTATGTGCTTACATGTTAAGTTGTTTGGCAAAATTACGGAGGGGCCATTAATAAAAGGCTAAACAGTGAGAAAGGGGTGTTACATGGTGTGGAAACACGAATGTTGGAACTGGAAGCACGGAGTGGGTGGCGGGTATTGGGGGTTAGTGGTTCGCCTAACTTTAGCATTCATGATGTAGATTTTGGGTGGGGGATGCCCAAAAAGTTTGAAATGCGTCTCCACGCAGGCTCAATGTCAATTAATGGCTGTAAAGGGGGAGGTCTAGAAGTTGGATTGAAGTTCACCAAAGATGAAATGTATGCTTTTACTAATATTTTTGATGATGGACTTAAAGAATATTTAGGAAATAACCTGTTAAGGCTGATTTAGTGTTAGTGTGCAAGAATTTTAGTAGCAGTTATATAACGTGTTGGGAATTGATTGTATTAAAATTATTATTATTATTATTATTATTATTTTATAATCTTGAACCCCCACATGAACGAGTCATTTGTCCATGCAAGCTAAAGAGGAGGGACGTTGTGCCAGAACTAGCCTAACACATGCTCCACTTACTATCGAGTATCCGTTTGGGAGTTTGGAACCTTAGACCAACGGGTATTATCCGAGACCATCAAGTCGACTTCTTATCGCAGGCACACCAAGTGATTATATTAACATTATTGAGACTACAACCATCAGAATTCTAACTTAATTAGAATTAATACAATCAGTTCCCATGCCAGGTCCTGTACAAATGATGTTGAATCACTTGGAGAAGCAAAATCTCGCTCCAGAAAAAATAAATATAAAAAGAAAGGGTTGTGGTGAGTTCATCACCCACATATTCAAAGAAAAAGGCTAAAGCTGAGTAATATCTACATACTAGTTAGCATACTAAGAAAAGGACTCAAGGTTGATTTTGGCATATTGTACTAACAAGGAATTACCATTAATGATTTCATGAAAAAACAACAACTTTCATGTGTTTTAAGACTACAAAGCATAGAAAAGGAAGTTGATTTAGAGATTCAAATATTACATTAACACCAAATGGTTTTCTACAACTACAGTGGCTACATCAATGGACCCATAGGAGAATTTAATGCAAAATGCCAAAATGCTATAATATTCCGTATTTTTATGGCCTTTAATTATGGAATTAATTAATCTAATTGGTGGGATTAATTAAATTTAATTAGGATAAATTAATTTAATATTAATCCGAATTTTAAATTGAATATTTACTAGCGTGACGAGAGTTAGTAATTATATGTTGAATATTACTAGATGAGTACAGTAATATATGAGATTGAAGTTATTAAAAATTGTCGCGAGTGAATAATACGACAATCATAGAAATTAAGTCGGGACGCGCATGTGTCGTGTCGTGTAACAGCCCGCCCGCCCGGGGAGAGCGGGGGGAGCGCTACTCTCGATAAAACTAATCCAATTCCACAATCAACAAGTATAGAGCATCTAAATAAAATCCACAATAAGAAAAGAAAATCCACTAATCTCAATCTTCAAATAAATACAACAAAGTCTCTTGAAATAATACAACTATCTAACTAACTCGAAATAAAAATAAACCTTCAATGCTCTATACATAAAAAATAAATACAATTCTTCTCATGTATTCTCGAATATTCTTCCCAAAATAATCCTCGCTAAAATCAATCTTCATAACGCCCCAAATAATGGATAACCTGCCACTAAAAGAAAATGTGGGAAAGTACACAATACGACATGAAAGATGATCAACAAATATTAACGGTGAATAAAACGTAAAAATACGAGTACGAATATTCAAATCAAATGTGAATCTCATAAGCATTTTATCAATATAATTTCTCCACAACACATTAATCCGAGTCACCAGGCCAAAACAGGAATCTTGGCGGGTGCCCAACATCAGTGCTACATTAAAATCTCATGATAACATGCCCAACACAATAATAATACCACATGAATCAAAAATAGATTCCAACAATAATTTCCCGATTGCAATTGAATTTAGCAATTCAAATATGAGTCAATGATCACAAGAAAACAAAGGGAATAATACTCACGAGATTTAATGAGCATATTGTGTCAAACCCCATACCTTAAACCATCAAAAGAATCCAACATAATTATGCCGAGGAAAGTCAGATTACACCATAAAAAATCAGTCCACAAAGATCCACAAATCATCTCCAAGCGCCTTATCAAAACAACCCCAAGAACACCTCCAAAAACTAGTGTTGAATGCATAACATATAGGGGCTAAGTGTATATAAAAAGAGAGGAAATAAAAATATGTTTGCTGCATATTTTTGTGCTAAAAGTTGGTTCTCAAATGGTCAGCCACGACCCCTTTAAATAAAGCAAAGAGAAAAGAATTTGAAACAAACCAAAACTCTTGAAAAATGCTTACAACTCACGAAACCTATTGGCGTCGATCGATTGACCCTGGCGTGGATCGATCGATCGCCCATAAAAACTGACAGTTCCGCTTAAAAAACTATAAGGGATAAATAAATAAAAATCCGTTTTCACTCCGATTTCGAAACCGTTTGAAATTCTCGTCTTTAAAAATAAAATCCAACATTTTTTAGCAAGAAAAATGATTTTATCTAAAACTTTATTTTTCCTCTATATTTTGAAAATACCCCAAAAATTACGCGGGTTGTTACACTTCCCCACTAACAATGAAATTTCGCCCTCGAAATTTGTCGAAAGCCTAACTCTAAAAAATCAGGCTGCTATGACTATCTCCAAAAATAATCTCGCCACCAAAACATAAATTCCTGACATCTAATCTAGATGCCTAATACGAAACGATCATATAAAATTTCCATCTCCAAATACACACCACAAAACGCAACAGACCCAAAATCCAAGGCCCGAGGGTGGTCGTATACCTAAGCTCTGATGCCATTTTGTAACACCCCGCCCGCCCGAGGAGAGTGGGGTGGAGCACTACTCTCGATAAAACTAATCTAATTCCACAATAAACAAGTATAGAGCATCTAAAAAAGTATTTTTTTTTTAACTATTATTTGTTTGGAAATATATTTTTTTCCCGTAAAAACTGTTTAAAAACGTTTTAAAAATATTTTTATACATAAAAACAGTTTATATAAAATAGTCTATATGAAAAAAACTGTCTAAAAACATTTTTTCTTAATTTTTTTTTTAATATTTCTATATATAAAATGATTTTTTATATATAAAAAATAAATTTATATATAAAAAATAGTTATACATAGTATAACAGTTTATATATATATAAAAGTTTTATATATAAAAACAATATAAATATATATGAATATATATATATATATATATAAGAGGAGATTGTTTTACTGTACCAAAATTTCAACGGTTGATATCAAATTTTTTGAAGCGATCTAAGGGTCTCAAATTGTACCAACGCAGTCAAAAAACCCAGACCAAATCTGATCACCTCGATCATCTCCCATGTCCCATCTCTGGCCAACTGCATTTTACACAACCACAATTATGATTACCTCGAGCCTCCTATTTCCCATCTGTTGCCCCCTTCGTTTTACACAATCTTCCACAACCACTTTTACACAAAATCTCTCTCTCTCTCTCTCCCTCTCTCATCTAATGAAAGAAAATCAATGTTGAAAAACTTTCCCTCTTTCTCAACTTTCTCTCTTTCAAGTTTCCAGTACAACCTTCTCCCTCACTCCTCTCTATTAAATACTCCACCTTGAAAAACTTTCACTGCTTCTATAAACCCTCATGCCATGGGTCTAAAGGTTTGTTTATAATCTCTGTATCTTTTATGTTTAAAATTCTTAAGAAATATATCATTTGTGTTAAAATTAATGCATAACTGCTTAAGGTCTGCTGTAGGAGCTACTCTAGGGATAATTAATGTGTGCCTAAGTGGTCCTAAAGTCTAGTTGTTGTACCTACTTTGTAGGGCAATTAATGTGTCTAGTTAGTAGAAAAATATGAACACATAAATGTAACCCATCACTCATGTTTTAGAATGTACTCTACTGAAAAAATAAACAACACTTCTCTATTTAAGAACAAGTTTGTCTTCTCCAACTTATCTCCAATTTTTTCTTCACTTCTTCAAATACAACCATATAGTTCTCATTAAATTCCAACAAAGTGGTATCAGATCCCTGTTCAGATCAAGAGCTGGGTGTATTTTCTTTGCTAGCCGAAAAACAAATCAAATGAAAAGCGACAGGAAATTTATGGCAAGTTCTAGCAACTAAATGGGTACCCAACAACCCTTAATTCCAATTTTTTATGGAGAGAACTATGATTTTTGGTCTGTAAAAATGAAAACCATTTTCCATTCATTTGATTTATGGGAGTATATTGAAGATGGGTTTAATGAATCGGAGGATATCACAACTTTGCCAGAAGCTCAAAAGTAAAAGTTGAAGGAGCACAAGAAGAAATATGCAGTTGAAGGAGCCCAAGAAGAAAGATGCCAAAGCTCTAAGCCTAATCCAACAGGGGTTAGTTGAAACAATATTTCCAAGAATTATCAATGCAAACAAAGAAAAGGAGGCTTGGGATATTTTACAAAAATAATTCAGAGGTAATTTGAAGGTAAGGGCTATTAAAATTCATTCCTTAAGAAGAGATTTTGAGAATATGAAGATGAAAGGGTGTGGAAATATTGAAAGATTATTTCTCTAGATTAGTGGAGATTGTGAATCAGATGAAAACATATGGGGAATAAATTTCTCATCAAAGGATTGTTGAAAATATTTTGATTAGTTTACTAGAAAAGTATTACCCCATTATTTCCATTATTAAAGAAACTAAAGAAATAGCCTCTTTGAGTGTTGAAGAATTGATGGGTTCCATTAAAACATATGAGCAAAGGTTGAGTAAACACTCTAAAAAATCTGTTGAGAGTGCCTTTCAATTTAAGCTCAATGTTGGGGTCAAACCATGTTTTGATCAATCCAAAGGTGAATCTTCAAGAGGTGGAAGACATTGAAGAGGAAGAGGAAGAAACAATCGAGGAAGAGGTAGAAATAATTTTGAAAGAAGAGAAAGTAGTGAAAGTTTCAATCAACTAAAGTGTAGTATTTGCAAGAGAAGTATCCATATTGATAAAGATTGTTGGTTCCGGGGAAAACCACAATGACACAATTGCAAGAAATTTGGGCATGTTAAAAAAGATTGTCGGCTCATGAACAACCAACAAGCTAAGTTCACAGAAGAACAAGAATGTGAGGGGAGTATGTTTTTTGCTTGTCAAAGTGCATCGGAGCAAATAAATGATTTGTGGTTTCTTGATAGTGGGTGTAGTAATCACATGCCCGGATATCAAAATATTTTTACCTCTATGGATACTTCTGCTAATTCTCAAGTGAAGATGGGTAATGGTGCCTTAGTCCAAGCAAAGGGCAAGGGTACTATAGCCATTGAAACGGAGAAAATAATAAAGTATATTCGAGATGTGTTACTAGTTCCGGATTTATAGCAGAATTTGTTGAGTGTTGGGCAGCTTACGTAACACGGGTACACTATTCTCTTTAAAGAAGACTCGTGCAGAATTTTTGACAAAGGGGGGATAAGCCAAGTTGTTGCAAAAATCAAGATGGAAAAGAATAGAAGTTTTCCTCACTTTTCGATACTCAAAGAATGTGGCCTTGAAGATGAATATAGTTGACAACATATGGCTATGGCATAGAAGATATGGGCACTTGAATTTTCAAAGCATGAAGAATTTTCATCAAAAGAGCATGGTTTACGGGCTGCCAAGCATCCAAGAAGTAAATGGAGTTTGTGAAGGATGCACTTTTGGAAAGCACCACCGACAGCCTTTCACAAAGGAGAAAGCATGGAGAGCTAAAGCACCATTAGAGCTTGTTCATACCAATGTGTGTGGACCAATGAAGAACACTTCTCATGCCGGTTACAAATACTTCATTACCTTTATTGATGATTTTACAAGAATGACTTGGGTGTATTTTACGAAGCAAAAATCAGATGTTTATGCAATTTTTAGAAAATTTCAAAAACTAGTTGAAAAACAATATGGCCACTACTTGAAAATTTTGAGAAGTGGTAGAGGTGGAGAATACAACTCTAAGGAGTTTGATAAATTTTGTGAATATATTGGCATGGAAAGACAACTAACGGTTGGGTATATGATAGATAAAAATTGATGTCACTATTGTTCTTGCCGTTGTATGTAATTCCTCTATCCATAATAAAAACTTCACAAACGTATAAAAGTAGAACAAAACTAGAATATAGCGGTAAGTGAGGTATCAATCCATATCTAAGGATGAAACACAAAAGTGGAGAGGACATATATAGATTCATCTGCATTTTATTATTATAATTATATTTTTGCTATTTATATTTTTTTATTGATTTTTCAAGGGATTTTTTAAAGTAATTAACTATACTAATTTTTATAACTACTAATTAAGAAGTAAAAGCTAATTTAATAAAAGTGAGATAAACAAAATTGTCCTAATAAGTAAACTAACAAAATTGGACTCATGAGGGCTTCAATATTTCATCCCATAAATGGGAGATTAGCCCTCAATAATCATCATCCAGCAAAATAAAAATAAAAGTATACAAAAAGAGCATGTGAGGATTAAACTAAAAATAATCAAGAGGAGGAGATCAAACCCGTTTAAGCTTTGAATTGGAATGAAATATTCAATTATATTAACATTGTCTCAATTACAATCCCTCACTCATGTATTTATTGAATCTAAAATAAAAATTGCAAAATAAAATAAGAAGGATAGTGGATGAGTTCATAATGGACAATTAAATAATAAAAGAGATTTGCTAAAAATGCAAATCCTAACATTATAAAATTGTACATTAGAACTCACCCAAAGAAATAAATTCTAGAGCATTAATTTATATTGAGATAATTACTAAAAATGCAAAATCTCAACATAAAGGAATGGACTAGAATTTACCTCCCAATAAGGGATGAATTTAACTACATCAATCCATTTTGAAATAATTGCTAAAAATGAAAAAAATCACTATAGAGGGCTGGGGTTGAATTTATCCTAGAGATAAATTTCACTACATACCTCTATATTGTGATATTTTCTAAAAATGAAAATACTCAACATAGAGGGATGGAGATAATTTTATCACACAAAGTTTAAAAACTAATTTGGAGATTTCTATCAAAATGGTCTTCATCTTCCTTAAATAGTACACATGGAGCGTGGGGGTAATTTGGGTAGGTTTGATGTGTAAAAGTTGTGTAAGGTGTTGAGGTGAGGGTATTTAGGAAATTATGCACACATGTGCATGGGTAAGAGGTGAGGTCATGTCACAAGTGAGGTGAGGGTATACAATCTGATTTGGTAAAAGGGGTTTTTGGGTAGAATGGGAAAAAGGTTTAGTTGGGGGTAGTTTAGGTATATGGGTTAAAAGGAGTTTATTAGACATGTGTGGTTTGTTTTTGTTTTTGTTTGGCATTTGTTTTTTCACACGTATGGCAAATATGATTTTGGTCTTTTGGATCCTGGATTGAAAATGTGTAAGGGATTGGAGAAGGCAAGGGTCAGATTAGGAAGCCGGGTCGCAGGGTTGAAATCGGGTATGGGTTGGACAGGCCCGACCGGAGGTGAGTTTGGATCAGCGTGGCAGCGGGACTGGGCAGGTTCAACATGGGTTTGCGGGTTGAAAGGTGAAGGCGGCGCCGGGTTGGTAGGGTGGGTTCGTCGGCGGTTTCGGCAGAGTTAGGGAGGTGAGATTAGAGGTTGGTGATGGCTGATGGTGGTGGATTTGTGGTGGTTAGATTAGAGTTGTGTTGTGTGTTGATTTGAGTTTTTGGTTATGGAGTTTGGTAGTATTAAGAAAGAGGAGAGAAAGTGTGTGTGTGTGGGGGGGGGGGGGGGGGGGGGGAGGGGGGGGGGGAGATGGGTTTGGGAGTGTTTGTGTGTGGGGAAGGTGTAGGGGAATAAGGTGGGGATGAGTGAGGTGATTGTGTGTATTAGGGGTGTATGGGATATGGCGGGGATGAGGGGTTGTTTGTGTGTGTTTAAGTTATGACCACTAAAAATATCTAACTGATAAAACTAAAAATTAAATCTTAGAAATAAAAAATAAATATAAAAACAAAAATAAAAACTTAAACAAAATAAAATCTCAAGTCCTAAAAAAAATAAACTAATAGACGTAAAAAAAATTCCTAAAACATAAAAATTAAAACTAAAGACCTACAAAAATATAAATCAAAATAAAACTAAAAAAAATAAATGAATTCCTAAAAAAAACTAATCCTAGTAAAATAAAATAAAAATTAAAAACTAAAAAGTAAAAATCAAAATAAAACATCATTAAATAAAAAGAAATAAAAAAAATAAATCCTAAAAATAAAAAAGATTGAAACAAAAAAAATTAAAAATATAAAAAATATTAAAGGGAACAAATCAAACACACATGGCTCGGGACAAAGTTTTGTCTAGGTTAGGGTAGGCTTGGGTTATGGGATTTTTAATTAGCTCCATAATCTGTACAATTTCTTTGAAATAAGCGATTGGACACTGCAACGGACATTTGACCTACAAGATAGACAATAAAGCGCATAAGACCCAAATTGTCGAGAATTAACAACTAAAATACGTCTATTCGGGGTATAAAATGTACAGTTTTGGGTACTTATCACACCACCTCCAAACAAAGCGTTGCAAGTCCTCGAGCAATAAGATAGAGAGAATGAGTAAGAAACCAAAAGTGTACCACTTTCACGGGCACTTGCGATTGCACTTAGCATGTGCAACAAGCCTTTAAACCAATAGGTTGCCCTACATGAGGAGTTTTGTCTCGTGAGGGTTTGCAGGTAATATACCCAAAAAATTCTTATTTGCAAAATGATTTAGTGAAAGGGAGTCAATATCTTCTTAGATATAGAATAATCGCACAATCCATCATAAGAGAAATAATTTGAGAAATACAAGCTAGAAGTGCATAAAAAGTTTAGCTAAGTAAATACTCAAAACACATCCTTCCTAGAACTCAACGTGTGTAGTGTGAATCAGTCAAAATGGGTCGAGTATCACCAGAGTAATTCCTAGATTGCCTTTCTGGAATCAAAGATTCAACTTCAAATCTCATGGATATATCTCTCTCAAATGAACACTTGTGATTTGGGTTAGTGTATCTCTCTTGTGTGTGAGGAGGTGGGTAAATGTAAGAAAGTTCAAACGTCTCACACACATATAAGAAAGAACAAACATATAGAAGAAAAGTGATCTCATAAAAGAAATACTAATCACTATAGTGAGAACATCGAGTTATTCACCACGTTGACTTTCATTTGCCCGAACACCTAGGGAAAGATATGGATGATAATGGGTGAGGGGGAAATGAAATGAGAAGGATGGGATATGAGGTTAGTTAGGATAAGATGGATGCGTGAAATCATGGATGTAAAATGGATGTGAAATGGATGGATATGTGATAAGATTGAGAAGAGTGTACTATGAAGAACAAATGTCTTTATTACACAAGAACTAACTACAAACTCTTTTTTTCGAATTTTTCTCTTTTTTTTTCTCGATTTTTGTTTTGTTTTTGTCGCTCTCTCTCTCTCTCTTTTAATACTATCAACACTAAAGACATTTAACATTTGGAATCAACACTCTTTTCTCAAAATAATGGACGATATATAGATGGAGTGGGGGATGTATGATATGGGGAAATATGGAAGAGCATGGGAATATAATTGGTGAAGTGAATGGTGAATGGTGAATGGCAAATGGTAGGTGTATGGATGAAAAATTGGTGATCAAGACAAATTTCAAGGCATGCGTTTCTTACAACTCGAAAGTGATGTCATTCGCAGTGATTAATCCAATTTTTTTTTATAAAGAATAACGAGATCATACAACGATTTAATGCAGACCCAAAAGAAGTTGATTCAACTTGTGACTCGGAGATTGCATAAAACTCTCTAAAAGGTGAAAGGCACGAATCTCACGGGCTAAAGTCTCTACTAGTGATCCTTAAGGTTCTCTTGGGAATTATAGTACTCCTCAACTCTAAACCGTAGTGACATGATAAGTGCGCAAATTTTGTTGAGCCTAGAAATGCATGATGCAAAATGCCTTGTTACATATTACATAAGATATTTAGAAAAAATATTTTTTAGCTTGATTTCTAGACTTAAAAAGATGGATGACTGAAAATTCACATCAATGAGTGAGATGAAAGAAACTGCACGAAAATTTAAAAAATCATGTTCAAAATCAAAATTTTTCAAAAGAGGCACGATTTTGATAAAATTCCCCACCCCCAAACAAAAAGGAACATCGTCCTCGATGTTAGGTAAAATGATTTTTAAAATTCAGAGCATAAGGTAGGAAAGATAATACCAGAATCAGCCACTCATGAAGTGGGCATATGTAGCCAAGAATAAACCTGAATAAGAAGTGAGAAACAATGTGTACAACTCCATAACATGGTAAAGCATAGGGTTATGTGAAACACCACCCCCAAACAGGATGAGACTAGTACAAGAAACGCGAGCTGCCTCCCGATAGTGCTAAGTTTAATATCTTCAGTCAAACCGAAGGGATATCACCCTAAGGATAAGAACGAGGAAAGTGCTGGGCGACAAAAAAATTAGGGTGATGAGAATCACCCCCAAACAAGATTGAAGCGTCAGTCTTCCTGGATAAAGTTTAAAGGGGTCAATGCACTTGTATAGCAAAATGCATCATGCGATGCAAAGCATCGGTGGACCAAGGGCGGGTGGGTATTAGGTCAAAGGTGAGGAAGGCATGGGTGATGAAGCATAGATCACGGGCCTTATTGAGCCAAAAGGTGAGGACAACGGGGGCCCTATAATCACGTTGCTCTAGTTGGTGAGGGAGACAAAATGGTGTGGAAATATGAATGGGGTGGGCCTTAGAGAAATCACACGACCATTCTATGAATGGGCGATGATAATGGTCATGCCATGACACGCCAGGGAGCTGTCTCGAGAAAAAATAAACACCACAAGAGAGTGGAGGGGATAGAGTAACAAGCTCAGTGTCACGGTGGAGAGTAGCACCATAAAAACTCTCATGGGTGGAGGATGGTTTTAGGTGATGATCTAAAAATGTAGATGGAAACTTGAAATGTGTAAAATCAAGATACAAACCAAGTGTTAGGGTGGAAAGGACAATGGGTGGGTCGGGTGGGATAAATGGTGGAGGAAGATGATCCAACTCCAGAGTGGGAGACACACACTCATTGGGAGGAGTAAATGAATACTCACAAGGGAGTGTGGTTTCTAAAGATGGAGTGGTCAACTTCTCCATAAGAGTGGCATCGGTGAATGTGGTGGATGGGTAAGACGAGGCACCAAGATCTAAGATACAGGAATCCCTAGAAATATCAGGCTCAAAAGGAGCCGTGCATGGTGGGACATCATCCATATCCGGATAGGTAGGAACTATCACGTATTCTATCTTCGAAAAATGGTGAACACCCGTAACCGGAGCTAACCTAGGATAATTTTGTTCCTTGGGAACACAAGGGTGAAGCTCGATAGGTGTAGACTCGGGCATTTAGTTGGATTCTATGGGAAAGTGAGTGGGAACCGCAAAGTGGGCTTCATATGTACATGGTGGGATTTGATCAGGATCACTAATGAAAGATAAGTCAACACAATTATCGACTTAGGGTCAGGACCATGGAATGGTCTTAACTTTGAGATTCTCGGGGTGGTAGGGATGTTCACACTCAAAAGATGTGTCACAAGAGGACACATCATCATCACACTCGGTTGAAACGATAGGTGGATCCATGGGAATGTCCGTCTCTCTTGCACACTCCAATTCATTTAACCTATGTTCAAGCCTCTGGAGGGCTTCATTTTGAATTTGAGGGGCTTGCACTTGCTCGATGATAGATTGCTGCAAGAGTTACTCGAGAGCGGATGTGGATGAAGGTGGGTGAGTGATGGGTGGTGGAGGTGGTGGAGGTGGACACAACTCGCTAGGATCATGACTATATATAAAAGACTCAATGGAAGTGTGTGGAACGGGGTGAAGTGCATCATACACGAAAGGATCGCTTTCGTGATGGACAAATGGTTGATACTCATGGGGTGCGTAGTGAGGGAACTGGTCGTGAATGGGTGCACAAGGCTGCCATGACGACTGTTGGAACGTGTGAGGATCCACAACATCGGGTTGGCATTCGTATTGCGTGGAAGGGTGATCAGGTCTCCACGAATAACTGGGGTACTCATGCAACTTAGGATTAGATACATCGGGATAGTATGCCGAGGTGGGTTCCGGAACAGTGTCATATGGATACACATGTTCCATGGTGGGTTCGGATAGATATGAAACGTATGGACACTCATGGGACAGGTGATCGGCATAGGAACAATGGGTGCATGACAATAGTTGCGACATGTTGACACTTGACACCGAGGGTGATGGAAAATGAGGCGCGTGCATGGACGGGTCAAGAGTATCTATGGTACTAGTGAGAGAGGTGAGACCACAAAGGATATCATAAAGACACGGCTCAGGATTGTGACAACCCGCTCACCAGCATAAGGGGTGGCCAGCCCAATACTCCAATATAACGGAATCATAGATGGAATCATCCTCAGCATCACAATAAAAATATAGAGTATCCAGGATAACCACCCAATATTTCAGAAAACGGGTTGCCAAAATTTTTAAATGTAAAGTAAATAAAGGAAAATGCACAACCCGATTCTCTGAAAAGATAGGGGAGGACCCAAGACATATATAAATAGTACAACAAGAATACAATAAAAAGACCGAATATGATACCGGTCACCAACTGATACACCAATAATACACAAGTTCAATAAGTTACATATTACACTTAATTAAACATCTTCAAAAGCTTGGGCCCCTAGCCCGAATAAAAGACTGGATCTTAACTATAATGTAAAAATGAAAACGTCAATACCAATTGGGTCCCGTAACACCCGCAATGCATCACGGCTCGCCGAGGACTTCGGAATAAGAATTCAAACCAGGCATCCTTTCGGCGGAGTACCTGAGGGCAGACAAGATGCATGTGAAACAAGAAATATAAATGGGTCAGGGCCCGGTTCTATATGATTACTAGATGAATAAAGAGTATGACAATTATGAATGATGAATCATGATGAGAGATATAACTGTCTAACTACACAATTTAAAACATAAACTAAGCAGGAAGATAAAATAATTAACATTAATCTGAAAACTTATCATGTGTACCAATTTTCTCAGATATCTTTTTCCTTAACAGGAAATATATGTAAAATCACAATGTTATGCTCTTTATGGCATTTTTATCTCACTTTTACATTTTTGTAAAAATCATTTCCTTTTCAGGATAATAATCATTTTCAAATGCTCTTTGTGGCATTTATATGTGCTCTTTATGGCACTTCATCATGCCCTTTATGGCATATCTCATACATCAAGTCCCACTTGATTTTGAATAGTTGTATTTATATACATATAACGATTCTAAGATCGCCCGTCTGGGTTTCCCCACTGTGCGCGCCCCTAAATGACCATCATCTTCCAGGGCCTGTCATAAGACAACCTGGGCACCTCTTTCGCAAGACGTCGGGAAGCGACCATGTGCCTGCGGGATAGTCAAGACCACACCCGGAATCTCCTACCCATCGCAGAAAAATATACAACACAAACGCTCACATGGCCTAGGACTATATCCACCCTACATTCATTAGCCAGGGGGCTTCACCTCACGCGCGGACTTCCCTTATGATGTCATTTTGAGAGGTGTATTTAAATCATTTTATTTATCATTTTCAAAATCAAGTAAATCATTATTTACCGGTTTCAAGATTACGTAAATTATCATTTACTAAAATCAATACCATTTCCATGTATACGTTTCATTTTGTTCGAAACCATTACCATTTACTTTTTATAACTAATCTAACTTATCATCCGGAGCTATACGTATTCACATTGTCATTTTGACCTCAAAGAATAAATAGACTTTCAATTATTCTCCCAATATTCGTTTATAGATATAATAAACCATCAAGAGTAACATAGCTCCAATGAGCTTCTGAGGTCTCCCAAGCATAATAATGCCTCCCCTAGTTTAAAAGAAATCAACTAGAAGAGAGAATGCCCTAACATCAATAGGCATAACCCCGGAAAAACGCCGCCTAAACCATCTTTAATCTAGGGTGGTACCTCAACTCATCAAGAACTCTAGGACTCTAAGTTTACTTCATATAAGAAGGTTCCTAGTTCCTAGTAAAGAGAATGAACCTAGGAAACAAAAATATGTTTTAAAGGTGAAAAACAGGGGACCGGTCGACCGGTCCCAAGACCGCGGTCGACCGCGTCTCAAGGTTTTGCCTACGAAAGAATGCAGAAAGCTCAAAATGGAATGGCCGGTCGACCGCACAAGAATTTTATGCCTTCCTAGAGAAGCAGTAGACCTGCCCCCGAAGGCACGGTCGACTGGTCCTGGGACCGCGGTCGACCGGTCATAGCAGACCTAGGGCTCTTCTTCTTCAAAAACTCACCCAATCTCAAATCTCTTTCATTTTGAACACAACCAACAACTTTTATTTACCCAAAGATTATCCTACATGGTTTACAACTATTAAAACTCAAAATCTTATCATCAAAGATAAGGTTAGGGTTTAAATCCCATAAATTTCATTTTTGATCCATAAATGCAAATACACAACTATCATACAAATTATTAAACTTAAATTACATATTAGCAAGTAGAAAACTTGCCTTAGGGTTGCAAATTCAGATTTCTTGGTGGTAGAAACAATGTCCCTTCTTCAATCTTCATTTTTATCTTCTTTCTCCTCTTTTCTCTTCTTCTTTCTTTCTTTCCTTTTTCTCTCTATGTTTAAGACACAAGTTAGGAAATTAGGGGGGTTTTGAAGACTAAATCGTGGCTTAGGTTAAAACTCCCAACTTAAATGGTTAACACCACATTAAAATGACTCCCAAATATGCGTTTAAGCTAAAATCAGGTAAAAGTGCCCGAAACACAAAAATACAATATGTCACTTATTTTGACTGTCTCGCACCTTTCGAGACTAACTACACCCTCTAAACTGGCATCCGGAAATTTTATAAATTATTTCGACTTCAAAAATCATTTAAATCAAAATGTCATTTTAAATACCTGACACTAAAACATGCAACATGATGATATTTACTTCCACATACAGTAAATATGCATCAATTTAATAAATATTAACTTTCAATTCATTCAATTAATATTTACCCCAGACCCCACATTTTATATAATTACCTTATGCGGTAATTTAATATAAAAATGAGCCTCCCAAAATCGAGGGTTGTTACATACTCCCCCCCTTAAGAGGGAATTTTGCCCCCAAAATTCGTGCATACCCAACTCTCATAAAGGGTATACTACTATAACTAGGATTATACCATCCTAACAAACCCCTCGTTATCGCAATCGTCCCAAATGGACCCGGACTAAGATCGGCCCTATCGATCTCAATCTACATCATTTGTGCTCTAACATAGCACAAAGCGTTCCTCCCTAACTATCGATTCTAGCTTCCTACGACAGAAGACGATGCCCACATGACTCAGCACAATCGCCCAACCTCTAGAATCATGTTACATCTCCCCTCGGGGAACCCATACCGACTTTAAGTGGCTTAATCCCCACGCTACTCAACTTTCTCTCGCATTGACGTATCTCACCAAGGTGTATGGCTTAAAAGCCAAATCTTTAAAGAAATGTCCCGAGACCAAACCAAGTCCAGGGAACATATTACCCGTTGGTCCTTTCCTACGAGTATACGAATTTCTCAACCGACCACGCTAGGCCACTCACAATGCCAATGCCTTAGGAAATGATCCATAAGGCCATTCAAAAGCCTAATGGTTGTACGAAAATCTCTATCCATACAATTACTGCTCCCACCTACTATGTATACTAAGGCGCCCGTTCATGATATGCCTTTCGGCATAAGTCAATTTCCTCCCTTTCACCCATCTACTTTAGGGTGGCAGGATATACGCGACTTCCATACGGTTCCCATTACTTCATGGAAACTTTTACCAAACCTCCGACACAATTATCTAGTCTCGGTCCACCCTATTTTAATAGGCACCTACTACGGTCCTACCATTCCTTCATCAAGAATGGAGCGTACTCTACTTCATGAATTCCATCTAAAATGGCCAGAAATGTACCAGTCTGGTTGAACGATCAACCATTTTCTCAAATATGATCATGACCAGAATGGTCCCGGCACTAAAATGCAAATGTCTCTGAATATACCCTTCTTCACTTCACCGCTACTCCTCTTCACGCGAGTAGGGGAAATGATCAATCATAGGCCGGAATATTCTTACTACAGAGTCTCTCGAATCATACTCGCTTCATTTGTCTTTCCATGCCAACACAAATATCTCTGACGGGTTTCTGACTCGACGCCTCTACTACCCCAATCACATTCCCTTAGCGAATGAGAAAATATCCAAATGATAGTTCTTTAAGAACTCCAAACACCAACTCAATTTCTACCCCGACATATTGCAACAACTTGTTGCTTGTGAGAAAAACCAAATTTCCTGCCCAGGAAGTAATGCCTTATCTATTTAAGGTGATCACAACCACGATGAATTTTAATTCAAGCATGGGATAATACTTCCCACAAGTTTAAGCTTGTGATATGCATAAACAATGAGTCTATGCTCCACTATCATTACTCCCCAACCTGGCAGAAACTTCTCCATTATACCCACTCTCGATCTTACTATCATGGGCTCAGGAGTGAGGGTCCACCTATCCTTTTAACTCTCCAGAAACGAAGTTCCAACGTAACACTATTTCTAAGAAAGGCCTCATCGATTCCGGCCAAACCTACCAAACCTCTCGAGACCCCATAAATCTCGTTCCTAGGGATCTAATCCCACCCCACGACTTATTCGTGGTCCACTCCTTACCACCTTCCTGAATTTACATCACATACCCTAAAGACCTAATGCCCTAAAAATCCTAAAGTCTATCTATATATATCCTACCTAAATCTTAAGCATGTAATACTAAATATATCCCTAGTGCCCAAGACCTTACTCAACTTTCGATGTTCTCTCAGGTTCATGCATGGGACGTCTCGCCGAAGCGAAATCCAGACAAGGAATTCTCCCATTACACTACTACCTCGCATTGTCAGTCATCGAGATATGACAGTCTAATACACCTAATCGGGATCGGTAAATTTTAATTTACAGTTCTATTAACAAAATTCTACTTCTACGCCTTACCATAACATCATTAAAGATTTTAACTGATCAGACATTCACTTTCTGTGAAGCCTTACCAATTTTATCCCTTAACATATATATACATCTGTTCAAATAGCCTTCTTATCAAGGCATAACCCGAAGTCTCAATTTGACTTCGTATCTCAGTCTCCCTCGCATCGATCAGAGGAGAGAACTACATGTAGTGCTTCTATCTCGCACTTTATTAGCTCTTAATCACTCTTCTACGTGATTCTCGGCTAATCCTTCCAATCCCACTTCTAACAACAAAATAAATGAAATAAAAGAGAAAGAAAAGGATAGCGTCTCTCCAATCACAACATCATTAAGTGTTCATGCGGCGGAGTGTCTCGCCGAAGCGAAATCCAAACAAGGAACCCCTCCGTCGCATGCCTACTTAAGTAGTTGATCATGGGGATAAGCGTAACATGCATAAACAAAACAAAAAAATAATCAAACACTCACACAAGATAACTAAATGAATAACACGCTCTCCTACCTACTCGATCCACCTCTATAAAGTCCCAACCTGTATCCAGGAGAGAAATCATAGAACAACTAGTTCCATTTTGAACTAGAAGTGAGATAGCTTTGAAATTATATTTACTTGCTATCTCCCCGACCAACTAAAATATCTATACTTCGCATAATGTATATAAATTAAAAGAAAGGAAAAAATGGCATCTCTCCACTCCCAACGTCCTTAAGGTTCACACGTGGAGCGTCCTGCAAAAGCGGAATCCAAACAAGGAACCCCTCCTATGCATTACTACTTAACTTTGTTGGTGGAGATAAGTCATAACAACCACATACAATGCAAATAAGCAATAGAACACTCAAATTAAGTAACACATAATGCAAGTAACACGTATGACACATATACATTTAAAATATCATCACTCTATTCATAACGAGTGAGGAAAAGATAGAACTTCCATACCACGGAAGTCATATAATTAATCTTCTGTAATAGTGTCAATACTACAACGAGCTCAAACTACACACCCGAATCAACAGCGGATATAATACTACTAAGTCTTCCCCTAAGGAAAAACACCACCCATTAATAAGGCGGAATTTCCACCAACAATTTATGCCAATCACTCCGGGTCAATAGTAATGGTTCTCAGACTCCATATCCTAGCCATTGTTCCAACTTTAGCTAACAACAATTGCCCACGCAGTCCCTCTTACTTTCTTAATAAAAGAGGACATGATCTCGGCCTCCTCTTCCTCAGTTCAATGAAACCTCCCCAGGCGGATACTCATCAAAGGGTTTCATGATCATTACTCCATCAGAAGTGTATACGACACTTATTCTGGAGTCTATCATTTCATGATGCACAGTCCCCCTAACCGTACAACACTTTATTCACTGTCGGCCTTTAGCCGAGCATTCCATGAACACTCGAGAATTCACCTCCTCCTCAGTCCAGTTATCCCGGAGAAACTTACGATAGGAAATATCTATCGGTTTTCTCCAAGGGCAAAACTTCCGGCACTCTCGAACATGGTGCCCACATCTTCACCACCTCTACACTACTCCTACGGGTGAAGGATTTTCCCCCATCCTACTTCAGGGCACTTCTCTACTCCAATCTAGCATTGCTTGAAATCTCGAGCTTAGTACCACCTTATACTTCTAGTGGTACTTAGGAAAACTACATCAACTGTAATTAGTAGCCGTAGTAGCAAGACAAGAAGAAGCTACAAAAAGGGAGCGACCTCCAAAACGGTCCTCATCCCCGACCACAAATTACAGTCCTTGGTAGTTCCTACTCATGACGCCCTTCTTCAATCGACCTACTACTCTTACACGAATGCGCAAGAGATTTTATAGATTCTACCTCAAGGTAGAAGAACGAAATCTCACAAGAGAAACCAACGATCTTAATCCTAAGGCTCTATGTTAAATCAAAAGCAACGCGGGAAACTTAAGGCGTCCACACAGATTCCTAAGGACTCTAGAACCTGATGCTCTGATACCATCTGTGACAGCCCGCTCACCAGCATAAGGGGTGGCCAGCCCAATACTCCAATATAACGGAATCATAGATGGAATCATCCTCAGCATCACAATAAAAATATAGAGTATCCAGGATAACCACCCAATATTTCGAAAAACGGGTTGCCAAAATTTTTAAATGTAAAGTAAATAAAGGAAATTGCACAACCCGATTCTCTAAAAAGATAGGGGAGGACCCAAGACATATATAAATAGTACAACAAGAATACAATAAAAAGACGGAATATGATACCGGTCACCAACTGATACACCAATAATACACAAGTTCAATAAGTTACATATTACACTTCATTAAACATCTACAAAATCTTGGTCCACTAGCCCGAATAAAAGACTGGATCTTAACTAGAATGTAAAAATGAAAACGTCAATACCAATTGGGTCCCGTAACACCCGCAATGCATCACGGCTCACCGAGGACTCGAAATAAGAATTCAAACCAGGCATCCTTTCGGCGGAGTACCTGAGGGCAGACAAGATGCATGTGCAACAAGAAATATAAACGGGTCAGGGCCCGGTTCTATATGATTACTAGATGAATAAAGAGTATGACAATTATGAATGATGAATCATGATGAGAGATATAACTGTCTAACTACACAATTTAAAACATAAACAAAGCAGGAAGATAAAATAATTAACATTAAACTGAAAACTTATCATGTGTACCAATTTTCTCAGATATTTTTTTCCTTAACAGGAAATATATGTAAAATCACAATGTTATTCTCTTTATGGCATTTTTATCTCACTTTTACATTTTTGTAAAAATCCTTTCCTTATGAGGAAAATAATCATTTTCAAATGCTCTTTTTGGCATTTATATGTGCTCTTTATGGCACTTCATCATGCCCTTTATGGCATATCTCATACATCAAGTCCCACTTGATTTTGAATAGTTATATTTATATACATATAACGATTCTAAGACCTCCCGTCCGGGTTTCCCCACTGTGCGCGCCCCTAAATGACCATCATCTTCCAGGGCCTGTCATAAGACAACCTGGGCACCTATATCGCAAGACGTCGGGAAGTGGCCATGTGCCTGCGGGATAGTCAAGACGACACCCGGAATATCCTACCCATCACAGAAAAATATACAACACAAACGCTCACATGGCCTAGGACTATATCCACCCTGCATTCATTAGCCAGGGGGCTTCACCTCACGCGCGGACTTCCCTTATGATGTCATTTAGAGAGGTGTGTTTAAATCATTTTATTTATCATTTTCAAAATCAAGTAAATCATTATTTACCGGTTTCAAGATTACGTAAATTATCATTTACTAAAATCAATACCATTTCCATGTATACGTTTCATTTTGTCCGAAACCATTACCATTTACTTTTTGTAACTAATCTAACTTATCATCCGGAGCCATACGTATTCACATTGTCATTTTGACCTCAAAGAATAAATAGACTTTCAATTATTTTCCCAATATTCGTTGATAGATATAATAAACCATCAAGAGTAACATAGCTCCAATGAGCTTCTAAGGTCTCCCAAGCATAATAATGCCTCCCCTAGTTTAAATGAAATCAACTAGAAGAGAGAATTCCCTAACATCAATAGGCATAACCCCAGAAAAACCCCGCCTAAACCATCTCTAATCTAGGGTGGTACCTCAACTCATCAAGAACTCTAGGACTCTAAGTTTACTTCATACAAGAAGGTTCCTAGTTCTTAGTAAAGAGAATGAACCAAGGAAACAAAAATAAGTTTTAAAGGTGAAAAATAGGGGACCGGTCGACCGGTCCCACGACCGCGATCGACCGCGTCTCAAGGTTTTACCTACGAAAGACTGCAAAAAGCTCAAAATGGAATGGCCGGTCAACCGGTCAGGGGACCGCGGTCGACCGCACAAGAATTTTATGCCTTCGTAGAGAAGTAGTAGACCTGCCCCCGAAGGCCTGATCGACCGGTCTTGGGACTGCGGTCGACCGGTCATAGCAGACCTAGGGCTCTTCTTCTTCAAAAACTCACCCAATCTCAAATCTCTTTCATTTTGGACACAACCAACAACTTTTATTTACCCAAAGATTATCCTACATGGTTTACAACTATTAAAACTCAAAATCTTATCATCAAAGCTAAGTTTAGGGTTTAAATCCCATAAATTCCATTTTTGATCCATAAATGCAAATACACAACTATCATACAAGTTATTCAACTTAAATCACATATTAGCAAGTAGAAAACATGCCTTAGGGTTGCAAATTCAGATTTCTTGGTGGTAGAAACAATCTCCCATCTTCAATCTTCATTTTTCTCTTCTTTCTCCTCTTTTCTCTTCTTCTTTCTTTCTTTCCTTTTTCTCTCTATGTTTAAGACACAAGTTAGGAAATTAGGGGGGTTTTGAAGACTAAATCGTGGCTTAGGTTAAAACTCCCAACTTAAATGGTTAACACCACATTAAAATGACTCCCAAATCTGCGTTTAAGCTAAAACCAGGTAAAAGTGCCCGAAACACAAAAATACAATATGGCACTTATTTTGACTGTCTCGCACCTTCTGAGACTAACTACACCCTCTAAACTGGCATCCGAAAATTTTATAAACTATTTCGAGTTCCAAAATCATTTAAATCAAAATGTCATTTTAAATACCTGACACTAAAACATGCAACATGATGATATTTACTTCCACATACAGTAAATATGCATCAATTTAATAAATATTAACTTTCAATTCATTCAATTAATATTTACCCCAGACCCCACATTTTATATAATTACCTTATGCGGTAAAATTAATATAAAAATGAGCCTCCCAAAATCGAGGGTTGTTACAAGGATCACTCTCACACGTGTCGCATGATAATGAAAAATGACTAAAGTAGTCCCATAAAGGACATTCTTCGCCCATGATGAGAGAAATATTTTTTTGATTTTTAAATTTTTTCAAAAGGAAAGAAAATATTTTTGAATTTTTCTAAATGAAAGAAAGAAAATATTTTTGGATTTTTCTGAAAATGAAGAGAAGAAAAGAATTTTTTGGATTTTTCTAAAATCAAAGAAAGAAAATATTTTTGGAGTTTTTGGAAGAAAAAGGGTGGGGAAAAAATATGGACTCAGAAATTTGGGACAAACTGACTAAAATCGACTACCAAAAAATTAAATTGGACACACACAAGTCAAGGTAATTTCCTAACTAGCACATAGACAATTTTTATGTTTAAATTTAATGAAAAGGGTAGTCAAATTTTAATTAAGTCCGCGGGGGATAAAAAATCACGGAAATATCTTTGTGATCGCCGTTTGCAAAAATGTTCTCCTGGTGGGCTACCTAGTTGATTAATTTTAAATTTAGTGATGGCTAGGGTAGCACACAATTGTAAGCGAGTGAGTCGGGTGATAAAATCTCTTCTCGTGAGTGACCGGGTGTAGGTCTTAGTCAATTAATTCATCACACATTAAAAAATAAATGCGAGAATAAAATCACACTAGATTATGTAATCAAACACAAGAGTTGACTTGCTAACAGGAGATGCGCGAGGGTTTAAAAATGTAGCTCCCATGGTTTTTAGGCTGTGGGGTGCTGAAAATTTTCGAGTCAACTGGGGGGAGATCACGCCAATCTC
Organism: Sambucus nigra; assembly: GCA_949130495.1. Taxonomy (NCBI): domain Eukaryota; kingdom Viridiplantae; phylum Streptophyta; class Magnoliopsida; order Dipsacales; family Adoxaceae; genus Sambucus; species Sambucus nigra. The sequence continues at coordinate 673,461,552 of OX422215.1, forward strand.
AGTCAGCTCTGGGAGTCCTACCGACCTAAGGTAGAGAGGCTTATTTTCCTCGCCTTTGGACGCCCTCTCTCTACCTTATCTGGTATCCCTATCACGCTTTGTTCGATTATTACAATTTTTAAAATGAGAAATAAAATAATCGTGTCTCTATGCACCGTAATACAAGCAAGGATAAAATAAACCTAATATAATCCTTCTAATAAAATCCAAAAATGGTACTTAAAAAAATAACAAAGTGCAAAAAATAAATGAACTACAAAATGAAATCTGCTCCGAGTGCTTAACGCTCCCAAGAATGGCAACGACGCCATTTGATAGAAAGTACTTTTTTGTTGTGTCTTTGTTGTGAAATATCTTCAAGTCAAAAACCTTAAAATACCTATAAAATTAGAACAAAACTAGAATATAGAGGTAAGTGAGGTATCAATCCATATCTAAGGATGAAACACAAAAGTGGACAGGACATATATAAATTCATTTACATTTTATTATTATATTTCTATTTTTGCTATTTCTATTTTTTATGGATTTTTCAAGGGATTTTTTAACTAATTAAATATACTAATTTTTATAACTACTAATTGAGAAGTAAAAGCTAATTTAAGAAAAGTGAGATAAACAAAATTGTCCTAATAAGTATTCTAACAAAATTGGACTCATGAGGGCTTCAATATTTCATCCCATAAATGGGAGATTAGCCCTCAATAATCACCATCCAAAAAAAAAAAAATAAAGGTATACAAAAAAGAGCATGTGAGGATTAAACTAAAAATAATCAAGAGGAGGAGATCAAACCCGTTTAAGCCTTGAATTGGAATGGAATCTTCAATTATATTAAAACTCTCTCAATTACAATCCCTCACTCATGTATTTATTGAATCTAAAATAAAAATTACAAAATAAAATAAAAAGGATAGTGGATGAATTCATAATGAACAATTAAATAATAAAAGAGATTTGCTAAAAATACAAATCCTAACATTATAAAATTGTACATTAGAACTCACCCAAAGAAATAAATTATAGATCATTAATTTATATTGAGATAATTTCTAAAAATACAAAATCTCAACATAAAGGAATGGATTAGAATTTACCTCCCATAAGGGATGAATTCAACTACATCAATCTATTTTGACATAATTGCTAAAAATGAAAAAAAAAATCATTATAGAGGGTGGGGTTGAATTTATCCTAGAGATAAATTTCACTACACACCTTTATATTGAGATATTTGCTAAAAATGGAAATACTCAACATAGATGGATGGAGAGAATTTTATCACACAAAGCTTAGAAACTAATTTGGAGATCCCTATCAAAATAGTCTTCATATTCCTTAAATAGTAGGCATGGAGCATGGGGGTAATTTGGGTAGGTTTGATGTGTAAAAGTTGTGTAAGGTGTTGAGGTGAGGGTATTTAGGGAATTATGCACACATGTGCATGGGTAAGAGGTGAGGTCATGTGGCACTAAAAGAAAAATACCTTTTTATGACAGTTCAAAAAATGACTTTTAAGGCAGTTTTTAAAAAAAATATCATAAAAAATATAATAATATTACTTACATGACATATTATTTATAAATTGTCATTATATATTTATTAAGGTTAATTTATATGACCATTTAAATATAATAATCATATTTGATTACATATATTACGACTCTTTTTAGTAGAGGTATACCTTATATGACGATTTTTCCTCAAAATTTTTTTGGACACATGTCTTTCCCCCCACTCAAATGGTTATTTTCTCCCAAATTTCTCCATTCCCGCTCGAGCTCCAAAAGTGATCTACCTCCCCAAAATCAAGCTCCATTCACGTCTTCTTGTTCCTCTTCCCCATCAGGTAATCTCTCTCTCTCTCTCTCTCTCTCTCTCTCTCTCTCTCTCTCTCTCTTACACGCATTTATATTAAACCCTTTTTTCATGGGTTCCTCTTATACATTATCAGTAAATGTATACATTATTTCTTCATGTAGGTTAAATATACATATTGTGACTTTATTTGTACAGGTTATGAAATTAAAGTTGAGATTTATTTGTGTAGGTATACTCCATCTTGTACAGATTATGAAATTGAAGATTCATGGGCTTCTCTCACAATTTATCTCTACAAATTATGAAATTGAAGATTTGAAATTGATTTGTACATCTATACTCCATTTATTCCATGTAGGTTTAATATACATATTGTGACTTTATGACTAATAGTTGTGCTTAATTTAAATGAAAAAATAATATAAATTATAAACCAAAACAAAGCCCTCAATCATAATAGTCATCTGTCATAAATTCTTACTATTTTAACTGTCAAAATCGAATTGATGGTTATGTGGTGCAATATATATATGATATTTGTTATCAATTACTACGATCTTTACTTGGTTTTCACTAGATTCACTTTTTCAGTTGATTTTCGGATTTAGTGTCTAAATTTTTGGAGGGTTTTGTAAATCTCATATGGGATTTTGAGGGTTTTGTTGTGATGTTGCTATTTTTGTTGTGTTGTTAATTTTGGTGATTTCTTAACTTGATGTAATTAATGGATTGAATGGTGTTTAATTTGTTGTGATAATTGATTAAGGTCTTAGTAATGTTTGGTAATTGAGAATTAGTTAGATTTTGAATATTAAAGTGACTTCTGTTTGGTAATTATTGTTGTTCTTTATGAAATATGGTGGGATTGTAAGTGTATTTGTGTGTGTGTGTGTGTGTGTGTGTGTATGTGTATTTTCCTCTTTCTACTACTAGTTAATTTGATGATTAGAATTGGGAATAATAAATATTTTAAGTGTGTATGTGTATGTATTCCTCTTTCTAGTTTGGGTTGCTTTGATGATTCAAGTTTGGAATATTAGGTATTTTAAAGAGCGTGGTTGGCCATATTGGACAATCTTTGAGATGCCTCCTGAGGATGACGCCGATAGGGAAAATCTAATTGACACTATTTAGGTATATCTTCTCACTCATACATGTACTGTACACATGAACACACACTCTTATATTTGATTGCCATTTGCATACTTAATTTCTAAAATTTTATAACTTGATTGTATATGTACAAATTTTATTTCACTGTGTAATTTGAGAAATATCAGCTTCTATTGATCAAATTTCAATCTTCGTATAGATAGTAAACATTGAGTAGAAGCATCTACAACCCTTAAATTTCCATCACAATTAATTTGGGTAAAAGTGACCTCAAATTTGATAAAGGTTTTAGCTAGAGGGTCGAAGCCCAATTTTACTAACATTAAAGTTTGATACAAATTTTGACTAGGAAGCACAAACACTTTTCTTAAGGTGATATACTTGTTTTGGACACTCCGACGCGCGTACGACACAACTCGAACACGTGTCTGACACTCCACATGATGTGTCGAACTTATTTGACATTCTAAAGAAGTCAGACACTCCACGGGCACAAATGGATGCTAATAATGTCATCATGTAAAATTAAATATTTTTAGAGTTCGAAGAAAAGTTAAAATAATGAAGGTAGTCTCTTGCTCGATTTTAATGCTTACTTTTGACTACTGCTAACTGATAAGCACCCAGAAGTGTCCATTTTATATCCCGAATAAATGCATTTAAGTCACTCGTTTTAATTAAAATTGTGCTTATGTTCGTATTTATCTATATTGCAGGTCAATCAGCAGTCACAATGTTTAATAATGGTATATCAAGTCAATTGCGGCACAAAAGCGGTTAAAAGCTTGCATCGAAGAAATCAAAGGAGTCCGCGAAGTCTGGAGTCCTATTTAAGCGTGCTGAGATATGTTTCGATATCCCAAACCTTGTCCCGAAGCAATTCTAAGCCTAAATTGATCCCAGTCCATACTTCGAGCCCGGTGTGTGTTAAGTTTGTGCCTTTTTAGATGTTCTTAGATTTTGATAAATTAATTTGAGGAATAAATTTGTTTTTCAAGTGAAAAATAGGTGAAACTATACATATAAATATGTATAATTAAAAAGATGCATTTATTTATCAACTCTCAAGTAAAACTTTTTTAAAAATGATGCGAAATAGCATCAATTGTAGACTTGTGCAACATTTAGTCATAAGATCAAGTTATCTTTGTGTATCAACTTTATTCATTATTTTTTTGCATTCTTTCTATAGATGTAACACAAGTCAAAGTATCTTAGTTATAAAAAGCTCAGTCGAGATCATTAACTGTGTTAATTGAGCCAAGCTTGAGCTGAACATTTAAGCTTAGCACTTGAGTGTGCAACTGCAGTTTGTACATGTAATTTATTTTCTTTTGCCTTTTCTGCGCTTTGTACAATTTTTTTAGTTTATTTTGATCTCAGGAATTGTTAGAAAATAGAAACAAAACAATCTCTATGCTTTGTTATATTGTTGTGGGGATGGCTATAGAGATTATAGTTATGTGTCCTATTTAAGACCGGCAATATCTTCCCATGATTGACAATCTTCTTGCGCTTCTAATTGGGGGATTTCCAATTGCCATGCTTACTGTTCTATCTATAACATATGTTTAGGCATTTGTTATATTCAATTTTCCCTTGGCCTTTATAGTGTACATACTGAAATATGAGTTGCTTCAACATTTTTATGGACATTGATCTGAAACCATGATAACTTGACACAACTATGCCGATGATGTAATTCTTTTAATCGAAGGAAAAATTGTATATCAGGGGCCTCGTGAGACTGCTTTGGAATTCTTTGCATCGATGGGTTTGCATTGTCCAGACAGAAAAATATTGCTGATTTTTTACAAGAAGTATGTGTTCACTCATTGAATCTTAATGAGGAATTAAAGTATGGGACTCGTTCACGTAGAGACATCATATTAAATATTTTTTTATATGATAAACAATGGACCCCATACACCAACTAGTACACTTTACCACATTAGCAAGTCCCCTATTTTAAGTCCACATGGAAAGGGTATAAAATTACACTCTGAAGTTTGAACTTGAATTCATGTTTGGCCTTAGTAAACAGTCCAGTGAATCTGGTTCCATGATGTTAATGGTAACCTTTGTTTTTCCGTTCAGTTCCTTTTGTGATCGCAACTTATTGTTTTCATATTAATAACTTATTTACTCTAATCCTAACAGTTTCAACTCAGTCAAATTTATTTTGAAGGTCTTAGTTTTTCCAGTAGTTAAGGCATTTTTGAACAATGTCATGTTTAACATGTTCCATTTATCGTAATCAAAATTTTGTTTTATTTCTCATTACAAAAATTGTTTTTCAATCTGGATCGATTGGTTACCTGCGACCGACCTTCTGATTCCGTTTTGTGGTGAGCTGATTGCTTTTTTGTTCATCTAAAATGTATTATTATTAAGGGTGTATTGCAAGAAACCCTGCAAGGACCCCTTGAACTATTCAAGTTTTGTAAGAACCCCCCCCCTAACTATGTACCTTGTTGTAAAGACTCCCCTATATGTTGCTAAAAACATTGTAACAAGCCCACAAATGGGGGTCTTTGCTACAAAATACATAGTTTATGGCGTTATAAACATACATGGAGTAGGTTTGAAAAGCTTAAAAGTTTAGCTTTTTTTTATACTATCCCCTTACTATAATTATTATCTTGACATCATTATCGGTATAAGCATTTTTCAAACTTATTAATCTTGCTCCTGACATGCTAGCCCTTTTGTTGGGCAACTTGCATTTGTGATGCTACTAACGCTTTAGTCTTTGTTATCTTTTCCAATTTTTATTCATTTTTTTTGTAGAGATTCCCTCTTAATCCGTTGAATGATATCTTACTAGGGCCTTTGAGTAATATTCTTTCTGATGTAATTGAAACTTTTCACATTTTACTAACTTTTTGACCCCCAAGGGAACATATATTGTCTATATGCCTTATCGCGTGAGAAGCAACGACCCTCATGATGTTTTGGGCCCTTGTGACACTAGTTGATTCGGACAACCCGTATTGGCCTAATTAGCTTGTTCAATATCGGACGTACTTCTAAAGATTGCCTATGTACAATGATCATTGATTGAGGGTAGAGAGATAATTTAGTTTCCCAAGGGATGGTAGATATTTAATATATAGGGATTGCTGGTAAAACTATTCAAGTCGCACCACATTGTGTGGGCAGAAGGTGGTAACTAGATTGTTCTTAACTGGCAGTGTTGAGTATCGTTATTTGACCGTGATGTATTCCCGTTATGTCCTGTTCTGATATGAGTGGTCCGTCTTTGAGCATCTTCTTTTGTTTAGGGTGTTGTGGGTGGGGGCTCAGTTCCAATTGTGACCTGTGCACCTGGGCGAAAGCTTTGCACTTGCAATCATCAACCTTACTAGTATCAAACTATGCTTTGATATTAGAGACCAAAGATTTCCATGCAGTATGCACTTGTGAGCATTGTGTCCATTTACAGATCTGAATCACTTTGTCCATTTTCATTTGATCAATTCTTGACACATTAACTTTAGATGGCATATGCATCTATTTTGGACATCTATACTCTTGAAATACAAAGGTGTCTAATTTTTTTTTATTTGCCGTGTCAACGTGTTCGTGTCATGCCAAACATAATCTCCAAATATTGTCCTTATTCACTAGCAGCACAGGAGAGCCGAAAGGACTGCTGAAAGGCCTGGTGAACCCAGCCTTGAGCATTTCCCTCACTATCTTTTGTATCTCAAATTTTTGGACATGTGGGTACCTGTTTAGCTTTATGTTCACATGGTCATGTTCCCTATTGGGTGGCAATCCCACAGGTTCATTGAACACTTCTGAATACTTTTCAAGTAAGGTCAACAATGGTTTAGGAGTAGATGACCCCTGAGCTTCAGTTTTTAAGGAATATAACTGTCCAGTGATTGCATGACTGCTCTTCTTATATAATTTTTCAAATTCCCTTCCACTGATCATTTTCAGTTCTCCTTCTTCCTTAATTCCCTACAGTATAACCCACTCCTATCCTTAAGAAACTTGATAAATAGGTTAAAAACAAAATCTCCCAGTTCTTTCAACCACTCATCTCCTAGGATCATGTCACAATCACCTAGGGGGAGCAGCCTCATGTTAGCTTGATAATCTCTCCCTTGTATATATGCCAATTAAAATATGGAGCTATGTAATCTCTAATTAACTTGCTGCCATTTTCTAGTACTACCCATAACTATAGGGTTGCTTCTGTCATGGATCCAGTTTGCTTAACATTTTTGGGATCTAAAAATAACGTGAGAACTCCCAGAGTCTATCCAAATGGTGATATCCCTCCATTTGACTCTGACCTTTATTAAAATTATCTGATGAAAGGAAGTACCTGATTAGGCTTGGAGGGAGATTGACATTCCCAGACTTTCTTCACAGCTCCCTCCTTCACTGGGAGCATTATCCTTGGGTTCCTTGGACCCACTCAATTCGTCCTCCTCAAAACTTATCATGTGGACGCTAACTTGTAAGGACACAAATTTCCAATTGAGTCCATATAAAGTTTTGGCTCAATTTCGGACAAAAACATTTGTTCATAGGATTATATTTAATTGTAATAATCTCAAGCCTATGAAAAGTTTATTTGAAGACGTAGCGACAAAGAGTATAAAGCTTCATCATCATGCTGGTTTGCGTTCCTTGTTTCTACGTCATCAACAATGGTTCCATTCTCCCAAGGTATGAATGTAATATTATATATATAGGAGCTTGGAACAAGTTTTATTGGGTGTTAGGTTTTATTAAAACTGTGTTTTTATTTTCAGAAAGAGTTAATTAAAACTGTAAAATAATTTATAAAGTTTTCTGGACTAAAATCAAATTTTCCAAAGTTTCTGGAAGTTCGTTTGATATGTCGTTCGAACGAGATTGTCGTTCGAACCAGATGTCGTTCGAACGAGATTACCAATGACTTCCCATTAAGGCATATTGGAACTTCGTTCGAACGAAATTATCGTTCTAACAAGATTTCCAACGAGTTTCTAACGTGTTCATATTGGAACTTCGTTAGAAGACTCGTTCGAACGAGAATGTCATTCTAACGAAATGTCGTTCGAACGAGATGCCAGACGGGAACAGTTTTTGGCAGTTTTAAGCAGTTTTTAACCCACTTCCCCACTTGTTTCTTAACCAACTTTTCTCAGACTTTATTATGTGCGGGAATAACATTTTCCAACTTAACTTTTCCATCTCTTAGAGAGAATTTGAGAGCAAAATTGCTTAAGGAAAATGTTCATGTTTTGAGTGTGTTTTTATCAAAGAGAAAAATATACACCAATCTAGTTTACACCCAAATTAGTTTCTTCCAAGTTCCCATATTCATATATCTTACTTAGAGTTTGGCACCGGGTTCATCTCTTTCGTTCAAAGAGAAGTTTCGGGTTTTCTTCTACATCCCATAAAGAAAGGAGAAGAGTTTTGTTACGACATTACCCACTTGGAGAAAGGCTCCTTGTATGGGTGACGGTGACCATACAAAGTCCGATCGGTGGACTCCGAAACTGCGGTGGAGCTCCGTGGTTATCCGCTAGGAAGAGGTATCTACAAGAAGAAGCGTCGGGGCTTGAGAGGGATTGAGTCGTGTGTTGTAAGCCTTTCTGTCTTATATTTGTAAATTCCATACTCAGTGGATTTGTGGCTAGGGCCGTCCGAGGTTGTTTCCCATTGTGGGTTTTTCCTCGTACATCTCGTCGTAGTGATTTCTTGTTTTATTTTATCTTGCAATATCACCTAGAACACATGCTTTGGTAAAAAAAAAAAAAAATTGGTTTAATCACTATTTATTTATTTTGGTGCTAAAAATAAATATTTTGTAATTGTTTATTTAATTCAAGTGATGTGTTAAAATTAGTTTTGCCTATTTTGTTTAAATGAAAAATATGACTTAGGAAAATTCAAGGACTTGAATTAATTGGTTTTAGTAAAATTTAAGACTTGTGTGTGTTTATTTAATTCTCCCTTAAGTTTAATTTGAATTTGAAATAGAAAATAAAATTTTATATTAAAATTTTATTTTAACTGAACCATCACCTTTTACGCTTCCGCAAAGTTTACAAATATGGAAATATAATTTTACAAAGGTTTTATACAATCCGGGGATTCACATCGTTTACAAATTGGTATCAGAGCCAAAGCGATATATTATTTCGTTAAAGATCCTTTAAATATTTTTGGCTAAAATGGAATTTTCTCCATTTTCAAAATTTCCTATTTTCGATGGTTCTAACTACGCGTATTGGAAAGCACGAATGAAATCGGCACTTAAATATATCGATGAGAGGGTTTGGATGTCTGTAGTTAACGGGTGGTCTCCTCCAACTCATTTAGTTGAAAATGAACGCGTTCCCAAACCGACCGATAGATGGACTGAAAATGAGTTTAAACTTTCTAATTTTAATTCCCGTGGTTTGAATGCCTTGTTTAGTGCTGTCACACTTGATGAATTCTGACGTATTATGACGTGTGAAACCGCTAAAGAAGCTTGGGATATTTTACAACTAACTCATGAAGGAACTAGTGTCGTTAAAGCTACGAAACTCCAAAACGTCACCACTCAATTTGAAACAATCAAAATGAACGATAATGAAACTTTTGATGAATTTTATGCTAGACTTTCCAATATTATCAATTCATCTTTTAATTTGGGAGAGAAAATACACGACAACCGAGTTGTAAAGAAAATTTTAAGGTCCCTACTTGATAGATTTATTACAAAAGTGACCGTTTTAAATTCTTTACCATCTTTAGCCTCTACGAAATTAGAAGAGCTTGTAGGTGATTTACAAACCTATGAACTAGATATGTTTCCATCTAAAACTGAAAAGAAAATCGAAAAGGGCATTGCTTTAAAAGCCCGAAAAGAGGTCAAACAAGTAGTAGAGAGCGAGAGTGATAGTGACTCGGAAGACATGGCTTTGTTTGCTCGTAAATTTAGAAAATTTCTTAAATTTAATAAAGATAAATTTAAAAATGATTTTAAGAAATTTGAAACTTCTAATCATAACAAAGGCGAGAAGATACCTAAAGCCGAGAAGATTCCTAAAGCCGAGAAGATCTCTAAACCTATTAAAGAAAATTTAAATAGGGACAAGTCTAATAGGTGTTTTGGTTGTGAGGGTTATGGCCATAGGGCTTCTGAGTGCCCCACTAAACTAAGGAAAGAGGGTAAATGACTCATTTCATATAATGCGACCCTTAGTGATAGTGATAAGGAAGAGGGATCCGATTCCCCCACTAAGTTAAATTTTGTGGCTTTTATGGCTTGTCATGTGAGTGATAGTGAGAACTCATCGATTGATGAACCGTTAACACATGATGCTTCCAAGGTCATTGTTTATGATTCTCTTATTTTTTATGATAGTGAGAGTGGAGAAGAAAGAGAGAGTGGAAATGAAGAAGAGGTTAATGTGAGTGAACTTCAAAATGCTTTTCAAGAACTTTATAAAGAATCTCTTAAATTTAAAAGAGATAATTTGAAGTTAGAATCTAGTTTAAAAGAGCTTTTCAAGGTCATTGATGATAGAATGTTGGTAGAAGACCTTGAGACACGCGAGAGGACTCTTCAAGAGAATCTTGATTATGTAGAAGGTGAGAGAGATAGCCTTAGGAGTTTAATGGAATCCTTGAAAAAGGATCTTCTTACTTTTTAAGAGCAAAATTTTTTATTAGAATCTAACATTTTAGAATTGCAAAATAAATTAAAAGACTCTAGTAATGTCAAATTTAATTTGGAGTGTCGTTCGGAAAAATTAGATAAAATATTAGGAACGGTCCAAATTAAAAATGACACTTGTGGTTTAGGCTTCAATACTTGTAAAGAATCTACTCATAAAGCCAAAACCAATGTTTTTGGAGAATCTACTAGGAAAACTTTTAGAGATCACTCCGTAAGTAAATCTTTTCGACATGTCTTCACTTGTACACATTGTGGTCGAAAAGGTCATCTTAAGAAATTTTGTTTTAATCTTAAACGAATTCCTAGAAAATCCCCACGTAAAGCAACCAATGTATTTAAAGTTCCTACATCCCAAGATAGTCATTCTTCATTAAGTTGGGTTAGGAAATCTGAATTGGTTGCCTTGAAAAATAGGGTTTTTGATTCCCATTTACTTTCACATGCTTCCTCCCTTGCTAAATCTAAAGGTTGAATGTGTTAGTGTTTGCATATTTTAGCTTTTGTACTTCATGCTATATTCACATGCTAAATGTATGCTTGTTTAATCATTTTCTAGTCTATGCTCCATGCTTATCACATACTAGAATTATGATTTTTGTTTATCTTTTGTATTATATTTCCTTCATTTTGTTTGCATCAAATGAAAAATACAAAAAGATTTTTGTTTATCATTTGAAGTTTTTATCTCTTGATAATTTAAGCTTAAAGAAAAATTCAAATGATTTTGGTTTGTCTTCTGAGTTTATATTTTTATTTTTTGGTTATAAATGTCAAAAACTCAAAAAGATTTTATTTTGTGTGTATTTTAGTTTGACACATTTTATGTGGCATATACTTGTGTTTGAATCCCTCTGTTAACGCTCTCATGTGGCTAGAACTTTTGGTGTAGATTATCAATCCTTATTATGTTCTTTACCATGCTTACATGGAGTAGTTGGATTTTGTGTTGTTTAAATGGATTCTATTTTTATATGCCTCTATTCACACATGCACGAGCTCCTTTGAATTTTTAACTTCATATGTATATTTGAGCTATGTGAGGTGTTCTCCTTCCAATCTTGTCATCTACATATTTCTGACTTAGGAGGACTAGTGCATGTCAAAATCCGTTGCACGTGAGATTTGTGTGAAAAATGAAAACATGATAAATATAAATGTGCATGGGGAAGGGCTCCGACATGACTAAGTGATCCTTTGCAATTGTAAGCCACCGTTTTGAATGGACCTAAAAGAAATACGTGGTCCAAAGGCCTAAAAACAGAAAATATGGCTTTAAAAGAAAAAATAATTGCCAAGGCCTATGTTTGATTGATATAGTCATTCCAATTTAATATAAATGCTTATTGAGGGAGATTGGATGGTATATCAATGGTTTGCACAATGTCCATTTATCCTAGTTACGTATTTCATGTCATGACTCTATTGGTTTGTAGAATCATCAATATGCTAGACTTGTATTCATTGTGTATGTTTGTTCATTGAGTTCAATTTATATTTCCACATGAGGTTATATTCAAATGTGACGAAGTTTGCAATCAATGGAGAACTCCGTGAACATGTTTTAAGTGATTGGGTCAAAATTTAATCGTTACTAGTTCACACCCCAACACTTCCGTTTCCATATGACACATTTTTGCCATACAAGTGTGCAAACTTATTGTATTTTGTGTCATGTGTGTGTTTATATCTATATATATGTGCATGTGCCTTATTGATATATTTCTACTACATATATTTATGATATTTTGTTTTGCCTTTTCCTTGCTTTCTAGTCCTTCTCTGCGTATACTTGAGTTTTGGTATCTATCTTGGATTAGTTATGCTTTTGTTGCCCATATGCTTTCATGTCTTATCACTTTAAGCTTCACCATGCTTTTATATTTGTTCTTTATCCTTTGCCTATTCCTGAACAAAAAGGGGGAGAATGATAGGGGAGAAATGGTATCTTAGGGGGAGTAGCTAACTTCTTGGGTTAATCATTCTGATAAAGGGGGTAATTAATTTTGGGGGAGTATTTATTTTAATTGCTTTAAATACTTTAATATTCCCTATGCATTGGATGAGTTTGCTTAAGTGTGCAGAAACTCTTCTAAAGCAGCATCTTTCAATGGCAAAGCGTTTGATCCTTGGGTTGAGTCAAGTTTGGGTGGGTTATGTTTTGAGTCTAGTGAGCTTGACGGGACTTTAGGATTTTTGTTTGGTTTTTGTCCCGGAATAGCCAAAGGGGGAGATTTGTAAGGACACAAATTTCCAATTGAGTCCATATATAGTTTTGGCTCAATTCTGGACAAAAACATTTATTCATAGGATTGTATTTAATTGTAATATTCTCAAGCCTATGAAAAGTTTGTTTGAAGACGTAGCGGCAAAGAGTATAAAGCTTCATCATCATGACGGTTTGTGTGCCTCGTTTCTACGTCATCAACTATGGTTCCATTCTCCCAAGGTATGAATGCAATATTATATATACAGGAGCTTGGAACATGTTTTATTGGGTGTTAGGTTTTATTAAAACTGTGTTTTTATTTTCAGAAAGAGTTAATTAAAACTGTAAAATAAGTTTATAAAGTTTTCTGGACTAAAATCAAATTTTCCAAAGTTTCTTGAAGTTCGTTCGATATGTCGTTCGAACAAGATTGTCATTCGAACCAGATGTCGTTCGAACGAGATTACCAACGACTTCCCATTAAGGCATACTGGAACTTCGTTCAAAATGTCATTCGAACGATATTGTCGTTCTAACAAGATTTCCAACGAGTTCATACTGGAACTTCATTAGACGACTCGCTCGAATGAGAATGTCGTTCGAACAAAATGTCGTTTGAACGAGATGCCAGGCGGGAACAGTTTTTGGCAGTTTTAAGCAGTTTTTCACCCACTTCCCCACTTGTTTCTTAACCAACTTTTCTCAGACTTTATTATGTGCGGGAATAACATTTTCCATCTTAACTTTTCCATTCTATTCCATCTATTAGAGAGAATTTGAGAGCAAAATTGCTTAAGGAAAATGTTCTTATTTTGAGTGTGTTTTTATCAAAGAGAAAAATATACACCACTCTAGTTTATACCCAAATTGGTTTCTTCCAAGTTCCCATATTCATATATCTTACTTGGAGTTTGGCACCGGGTTCATCTCTTCCATTCAAAGAGAAGTTTTGGGTTTTCTTCTACATCCCATAAAGAAAGGAGAAGAGTTTTGTTACGACATTACCCACTTGGAGAAAGGATCCTTGTACGGGTGACGGTGACCATACAAAGTCCGATTGGTGGACTCCGAGACCGAGGTGGAGCTCCGTGGTTATCTGCTAGGAAGAGGTATCTACAAGAAGAAGTGTCGGGGCTTGAGAGGGATAGAGTCGTGTGTTGTAAGGCTTTTTGTCTTGCATTTGAATATTCCGTACTTAGTGGATTTGTGGCTAGGGCCATCCGAGGTTGTTTCCCGTTGTGGGTTTTTCCTCGTACATCTCGGCATAGTGATCTCTTATTTTATTTTATCTTGCAATATCACCTAGAACGCATGCTTAGGTTAAAAAGATAAAATTGGTTTAATCACTATTTATTTATTTTGGTGCTAAAAATAAATATTGGGTGATTGTTTATTTAATTCAAGTGATGTGATAAAATTGGTTTTGCCTATTTTGTTTAAATGAAAAATATGACTTAGGAAAAATCGAGGATTTGAATTAATTGGTTTTAGTAAAATTTAAGACTTGTGTGTGTTTATTTAATTCTCACTTAAGTTTAATTTGAATTTGAAATAGAAAATAAAATTTGATATTAAAATTTTAATTTAACTGAACCATCACCTTTTACACTTCCGCCAAGTTTACAAATATGGAAATATAATTTTACAAAGGTTTTATACAATCCGGGGATTCACATCGTTTACATTACTCTTATAATAGAATGAAAAGATAGTTTGTCAACCTAACATATATTTTACTAAATTCAACACACAATGAACAAACACATGGGGTAGGAATAACAAAATAAAATGTATGATAGGTTCTTAAAAGTCAAAACTAACCAAACCACGTCCATACAATAGTCATTTAAGTGTCGAACTTGAGCAATTCCTTAATAAATTTCTTTGTATATTGTCATTTAAATATTAGTTTTTTGTTGTTTTGATAATGAAATGAAAATAATTGTGTCCAGAGCATAATATATTAGCGTAGACGGTCATTTTTTCATTCTATTCACATCTAGTACCATTTGCTACAATGATAGTACCATTTGCTATAGTGACAGTACCATGGGATTTCATCTAGTACATGACCATAGGGTTGATATGGCATCTTTTTATGATATCGGGGTTCCTACTGTTGTTGATCACTCATTATTTATAAACTTGACATGTTTTTCATTTTAATCTTTATCTTGAAGTGAATTTAAAGCGTTGGTTGTTCATGAGAGATCTAATGGGTTTTACATATTTATTTTATAATATTTTGTTTCCCTGCTAATTACTTTTATAAGGAAAAATTGAACACAACTTGTGTCATTTGATTTGATAGATGAAAGAGTTGGCTGAAAAATCAACCATGAAAATCATGAGATAGAAGAAGTTCAGAATGAGTTCATCGATTTCATTCAGGATTATTTTTAGTGAGCTACAGTTGTGGACAATTTGGGCATATCTTTTGAGGTACCTTTTTTTTCTTCAATCTAGTTAATTACTTCTGTCGATGTTAATAATGTTTAATATAGAGAATCAAAATATTATATATGAAAATATAACAAAAATTGTAGTTAATATTATCAAAACACAACAAAAATATGATGTCAAGATTAGTGTTGTTAATGAATGGACGGGGTGAGATTTATATTACCGTTGTTGTTGATGATGATGTTGAATGCCCAGGGTGGGATTTATTTTGTTGATGGTGAATGCCCTGGTTGGGATTTATATTATTGTTAGTTAAGCATGTCATGTTCAATTTTGGATTATTAAAAATATAAATTAAACTATGTCGAAATTTTCACTAAACCGTCCCATTTATCTCTTCCCCGTGTTAAAAATTAATGAAGTAAAAATTAACTTTGAGATTTTGCAAATGTTTAATTGTGATGTCCGTTTGGGCCTTTATATTGTTGTTAATTGTGAATGTCCAGGGTGGTATTTATTTTATTATTACTGATCAGTGTTCTAAAAAACCAGCCTAGGCTCCGCCTAGGCACGCCTAAGCTCCGCCTAGGCACGCCTAAGCTTAAGGCTTGGGAGAAACGCCCCGCCTTAAGATTTTTACACGCTCCGCCTAGCACTACACCAAAAATAGGAAACTGGCATGCTTAGGGAAGGAGATTCTGGCACTGTTTAAAACCGTGCCAAAATCTGGCACGGTTTTATCATAATCTGGCACGGTTTGAAAAGTGCCAAATTTTGGCACGGTTTTAAACAGTGCCAAATATGGGTATGCTTTGTTAAAAAAATAACCCCCCAAAATTTGAAGAGGGGACCAAAATTTCAAGACAATCTAACCCTAACTCTCTCTCTCTCTCTCACTCCCTCCCCACGCAGCCGACTCCCATCATCTCCTCCTTATCTCCCCACGCAATCGGCTTCCATCGTTGCTCCGAGTTGCTGCTCCTGCTCCCACGCTTCTGGCTTCATCTTCGTCAGGTATTACATCTCTCTCTCTCTCTCTCTCTATATATATATATATATATATATATATATATATATATATTTGTATATATATATATATATTTTCCTCATTTAGTTATTGGTGATTTTAATGTTGTTTCTTCACAAGCTGAAAAGGTAGGGGGTAATGACATAAATTTCCAGGCTGTTAATGATTTCAATGAAGCTATAGATGAATATGGCCTGAGAGACTTGGGTTATTATGGCTCTAGATTCACATGGATCAATAATAGAAAGAAGGAGGATCTGATTATGGCTAGATTGGATAGGTGTCTTTATAATTCTTCTTGGGAAGCTTCTTTCCCAAACTCTAGAATTACACACCTCAATAAAGCTTCTTCAGATCATGCCCCTCTTCTTTTATCTGTGAAAACTGCTATGGATAACTGTCCTAGACGTTTCAAGTTTCAAAAAATGTGGTGCTCTCACTCATCTTTCATAGATACAGTTAAAAAATCTTGGGATGCAGATTGTCAGGGATCAGATATGAGGAAATTTTCTCTTAAACTCAGAAGGCTTAAAGAGGATTTGAAGAGTTGGAACAAAGAGGTCTTTAAAGATATTTTTCAATCCCTGAGGAATCTTGAGGATGAAGTTGCTCATCTTGAGATTAATTATGAGATGGACAAGTCAGATTCTAATAGAACAATTCTGAGTCAAACTCAAGCAAAGTTGCTGGAAGCTATTAAAGTGGAAGAAGAATATTGGAGGCAGAAGTCCTCTATTAAATGGTTGAATTTGGGAGATGCCAACACAAAGTTTTTTCATGCTACTGCGAAGGCCAAGCAACAAATTCTTCATATTCATTCTTTAAAATCAAATGATGGTCAGTTTATTGAGGATCCTCAAGAGCTGCAGACTCATATAGTTGATTTTTTCAAAAATCTTTGGTCTCCTGCTTCTCGAGTTCAAATGCATGATGTAACTGAGTTTATTCCTTCATTGATATCTGCTGAGATGAATGCTTCTCTTGAAGAGTTCCCTTCTGAATTGGAGATTTTCACAGCCATTTCAGACCTTAGCGAGGAAGCAGCTCCTGGACCTGATGGCTTTGGTGGATCTTTTTACAAAAAGTGTTGGCCAATAATTAAAACTGACTTTATATCTGCTATCTCTTCTTTCTTTGCAGGTACATCTATTCCTCAAAGTTGGTCTACCACTTCTATTGCCCTTATTCCTAAAGTCAAGTGTCCAAAGTCCTGTGCTGAGCTAAGACCTATTAGTTTATGCAATTTCTCAATGAAGATCATCTCTAAAGTGCTTTCAAACAGATTGGCTAGAGTCCTTCCTTTTATCATCTCTTCTAACCAAAGTGGATTTATTCAAGGGAGAGCTATCCAAGACAATATTCTTCTAGCCAAAGAGATGGTGGAAAACTTAAACAAAAAGGTTCATGGAGGTAATGTTATTATTAAACTGGACATGGAAAAAGCCTATGATAGAGTCAATTGGGGGTTTCTCATTTCAGTGCTCAGGGGCTTTGGTTTTGGGGAAAGATGGATTGATTTTATTTGGAGGATTATATCCTCTAATTGGTTCTCTATTCTTTTCAATGGGCAAAGTTTTGGTTTCTTCAAATCCACTAGAGGATTGAGGCAGGGGGATTTCTCTAGGTCTTTTTATAATTGCAGCAGATTTCTTGAGCAGAGGGCTGAATGTGCTTATGGAGAAAAGGAAAATTTCTCCTTTCTACTTACCTAGTGGCAGTCCCTTAATTTCTCATTTATCCTTTGCTGATGATCTTATGATATTCTGTAGAAGGGACAAAAAAAGCTTAAGGAATGTTATGGGATTTCTTGCTTATTATTCATCTATATCTGATCAGAAGGTCAATTTCAATAAGAGTAGCTTCTCAGTTGATTCCAAGTGCTCTTCTCAGTTCAAATCCAAAGTTGCTGATTGTACTTGTCTGAAGTTTAAAGACCTACCTATTTAATATCTAGGTTGTCCTATATTTAAAGGTAGAAACAAACTTAAATATTATGACAGCTTGCTTCATACTTTGAGATCTAAATTGGCAGGTTGGCAGTCAAAATTTTTGACTACAGGGGGCAGATTGATTCTCTTAAAACATGTTCTATCATCTATCCCTCTTTTCTTATTGGCTTCTATATCCCCTCCAAAAACCATCTTCACTAGAATTCATAATCTTTTCAATAAGTTTTTCTGGGGTGGTTCTTTTGCTATGGGCTGGAAGTTCCAATGGAAAAAATGGGAAGTGTTATGCAGAGATACTCATGCAGGAGGAATGGGATTCAAGAATTTTAATAGCATTTCTAAAGCTTCATCCATGAGGCTTTTTTGGAAGCTCAAGACAGAGAAATCTCTCTAGTCATCTTTTATGGCCAACAAGTACAAGAACCTAAAGACTGCATCTAGTGGTGGATCTCAGACATGGAAGAGAATTAAAGCAGTTGAAGATGAGTGCTTGGACAACATGATCAAAGAAGATGGTTCTTGGATATGGAAGCCCAGTATTTCCGGTGAATTTTCATTTTCTTCAGCTTATGAGTTGTCTATAGATCATTTTCCTTCATCCAGAGTTTTTGAGCAGATATGGGATTCTCATATCCCAATAAAATTATCTATTCTCTCTTGGAAGCTATTGAACCAGTGTGTTCCTATTGACGACTGCATTCAGAAGGTTGGAGTTAGGCTTTGCTCTAGATGCAAATCTTGTTATAATCATGCAGAATCCATTTCTCATTCATTTATTCAATGTCCTATCATCTCTCCTATTTGGAAGTTTTTTGCTGATTTGATGGGTATGTCATTAGACATGTCTTCTATTTCTTCTCTTATGCACAGTTGGTGGCTGAAAGCAGGGTCCAAAGATTATCACAAATTCCTCTGTAAGTGCATTCCTACAGTGACTTGTTGGGAGATTTGGAAAAGTAGAAATAATTCTACATATAATAATGTCAATATGGACTCTCAGTATATCCTCTCTCAAGCCATTTATTTAATTTCCAAGATTTGCTCAGGCCTTCATTTTAAAAACTCAATCTCTGAGTTTGATGTTGGAATTAAAGAGATCTTTCAACTAAAGTCATCATATAATTTCAATTTATGCAAGCCTATCAAATGGTCATCTCCCCTTTCGAATTGCTTCAAACTCAATATTGATGGTGCTTCTAAAGGCAATCCAGGTCCTAGTGGTTGTGGGGGTATTGTTAGAGATGATAAAGGTAATGCAATTCTTGCATATGCTCATTCGACAGATATTGCTTCCAATTCTTATGCGGAATTATATGGCCTTAGAATGGGGCTGAAGTTATGTATTGAATTTCATATTGAGGAGATCCACATTGAGGTAGATTCAATGTTCGTGGTGAATCTTATCAATAGGAACTGGAAGCCCCCATGGAGATTAAAGAATTTGGTTTCCGAGATCAAAGAAGACTTGAAGTTCCTTAAATTTTCTTTATCCCATTGTTACAGGGAATCTAATATGGTGGCGGATTATTTAGCAAACTTTGGCATTCATTGCAAGAATTCTCAAATCTTCTCTTCTATGGCAGAGCTTCCTCCTTTGGTCAGGGGGGCTATTAGGCTTGACAAGATGGGCTGTCACTACATCAGATCTTCTCCTATCAATTTATAGTTTCCCTATTCATTTCTTAATTTTGTAATGGGGTTGTTAATTATCCTCTCATTTATTGCTTTAAAGCTTTTTGTATTGGGTTTGCCACTTTGGAGAGGCTGTTTATCCTTGATTTATAATAATGGTGGGGGTTCTTTCCCTCTTATATAAAAAAAAAAAATAAATAAATAAAAAAAAAATTATATATATATATATATATCAATTGGATTTCAGGTACCGATTTCTGGTACCTGATTCGATTTCAGGGGTTCCGATTTAGGGGTGCGATTTCAGGTACCAATTTCTAGTACCTGATTTGATTTCAGGGGTTCTGATTTAGGGTACCATACATATTCAATTTCAGGGGTGCCATTTCAATTTCAGGGGTACCATACATACCTACATATATATATATATATATATATATATATATATATATATATATATATATATATATATGTGTGTGTGTGTGTGTGTGTGTGTGTGTGTGTGTGTGTGTGCATATATTTACTGATTTCTCAATTTTATGCATATATATATGTATGCATATATTTACTGAAATTTCAGGGGTACCATTTCAATTTCAGGGGTACCATACATACATACATACAGTTTCAGGGGTACCATACCCCTGAAATTTCAGGGGTACCATTTCAATTTCAGGGGTACCATACATAGATACATACATACATATATATACATAGATACATACATACATATATATATATATATACATATATATATATATATATATATATATATATATATATATATATATATATATATATATATATATATATATATATATATATATATATATGTATGTATGTATGTATCAGTTTACTGATTTCTCAATTTCAGGGGTACCATACATATGTATTAGTTTACTGGTTTCTGAATTTCAGGGGTTCAATTTCAGGGGTACCATACATATGTATTAGTTTACTGATTTCTCAATTTCAGGGGTACCATACATACATATATATATATATATATATATATATATATATATATATATATATATATATATATATACCATACATATATACATACCGGTTGGGACGTGGTATATTGGGATTACAATACCCCATTGAACTAAAAATTGGTGGTTATTATTTTTCCAATCGTGTCATAATTTTAGATGTTAGTTTAGTTTTTATTGGTGCTGATTATGTGTTGTATTGGTAATACACTCGCCTGTTAACTTGAGTTAATAAACATGTAAATGAAAATCGTAACCATAGTGTGACCATGAAATGATAAATCGTTGATTTATAACCATGAAAATTGATCTTGATTATGGGTTTTGGGTTTCTTTTGATATGGTATTTGGATGGTGAAGAACATCTTCGGTTTTTTAATTTCTTGGGTCAAAAAATTATTGTTTGATGAGGTCATGTGGCTTGATTATCATTGGTGTGGGTTTATAGAAGCAGGGTATAATGTTTGGTTGTGTTTTTAGGCTAAAATATGAAGTTTTTAAAGCGATTTAGGTTGGTTTTGTCCAAGAACACGAGTTGTTGATCGTTATGTGTTCTTTACTAAAAACCTAAGGTTTGGAGGTTTTGTTTCTGTCTAATAACTAAAACGTAAGAATGGATGTTAGATCTTAGTCAACCCTTATATTGCTTTAGGTTTCTCTGATTTACTCATTGTGTCAAGATGCATAAAGGATCCACAGTTCCTCGAAACTATTACTCCTGTTGGAGAGAGAGCCCACAGTTCCTCGAATACATATGGGAAAATTTGGATAATTAGAATGTATTATATGTGATTGCTGTAATTTAGTAATTCTCCATAGTTCTTCTTGTTGAAATTTTGAAATGCTATTTTATGTGATGTGATCTTATTAACACATTCTGCATCCACATGTATATCAGGATGTCATCGATGATCAATAAAGAGTGGATAAAGGAGAAAAACTTCGAGATCTATTCCTATAGAGATGGGGTGTTAGAGTTTTGCAGTATGTGCGTAACACTATTCCCAAGGATATACATTCATGTCCGTGTAGGCGTTGTCGCAATGGGAAAGGACATGTTACTTTAGATGAGATCTTTGTCCATTTGATGGACTATGGTATGGATATAAATTACACCTTATGTAATTTTCATGGGGAGACGTCAATTCTTAATCCAGTCCAGCGATCAACACAACCCGCTGCTCAGACTAATATTGGAGAACACATTAATGTGTCTAATATTCCGACTTTGGATGACCTTGTGAATGATTCTTGTGAGATGTTCACGACTGAAGCGTGTCCTAGTGCACCTAATTGTGTAGGTGGTGATGAAGGGCCCCAAACTTTTGATGTTTTGAAGGATTCTCACACATATACAGGCAAAGGCAAGAAGTATGAGCGTTTACATCAACTCGCAATGGAGCCACTGCACCCTCCTACTGGTTCGTCACGCCATACGACCATGTATGCTCTTGTGAAGTTAAATGATATAAAAACGCAAGTTAATTTGTCAGATGGGGCCACAGGTGGAATTCTTAGATTATTGAATGAGTTACTCCCTAAAGGGAACAACTTGACAACTAGTTATACCGAAATGAAGAACACAATTAGATATCTTGGTATGGACTATGTTAAGTATGACGTGTGCATTAAAAATTGCATGTTATTTTGGAAAGAGCAAGAAAACTGTAATAAATGTCTAAAATGTGGTGCTTTGCGATACAAGTGTACTTCAAGAGGCGATGATGGAGAGGAAATTGTATATCCTAAGGGCCAAAAGAAGTTTCATAAGGTTCCTAAGAAGGTAATGCGACATTTTTCGTTAATCCCTAGGCTAAAGAGGTTGTACACCATTAAATGGATAGCCGAGAAAATGACTTGGCATGCTTGAGCAAGCTCTTGTATGGAATTTATGCGTCATCCCCGAGATTCAGCAGAGTGGATAAATGCAAACATTATGTGGAGACAATTTGCGAAGGATCCGCGAAATCTTCGACTTGCAATAGCAACTGACGGTTTTAACCCTAATAACATGTTTCTCCGTAACTATAGTTGCTGGCCAGTGATTATTCAACCTCTCAACCCTCCCCTATCAATGTGTATGAAGAGTGAGTTTTCAATGTTGACTGTACTGGTTCCCGGGCCAAAGTCACCATCAAGTAATATTGATGTCTTCCTCCAACCCTTAGTCGACGAGTTGAAGATATTATGGTCTGGAGTCGAGGCTTGGGATGCAAATAAAAACGAACATTTTCAGTTAAAGTCCATGTTGATGTGGGGTATTCATGATTTTCCTGCTTATGGGATGTTAGCAGGTTGTTCAACTCAAGGTTATTATGGGTGTCCTGTTTGCTCTACAAACACACCTTCTGAATATCTTTGCAAGTCAACGAAATGTTGCTATCAACGATCTCGCATGTTCCTTCCCGAAAACCATCCTTACAGGTACAACACATCAAAACAAACATTTAATGGTAAAATAGAGTCTGCTATGGCTCCACGAAAGTTAACAAGTGTAGAGATTGAGCAAATTGTGTCTGTTGTCGCTCGAGAAGGTGCCCAAAAAGAGGGAGAGGGAGTGGGGAAGGGGAAGGCTAAAGGGAAGGGGAAGGGGAAAGGGAAAGGGAAGGGGAAAGGGAATGTAATAACCCTCTCTTCTGATAGCCCATTTTATATTTATTTACTATGTGTAGTAATTAATTATAAAATGATGGATGTAGAGTAAATATTAATTTAATATGAAAAAGGTTAATAATTACTTAAATGTTGTGTAGTTACCTTGTGTTTAGGTAAAAATATCCATGCGGTAATTTATGGTGTCATAAGATATAAAATGACAATTTGGTTTAATATGAAACCGGAACTAAAATGAGTTATAAAATTTCCAAATGATAATTTGGAGGGTGTAGTTAGTCCCAGTAGGTGCGAGACAGTCAAAATAAGTGCCATATTGTATTTTGGCATTTCGGGCCTTTTTGACTGGTTTTGGCATATTGCGTATCATTTTTATCGTGTATTCATCATTTAAGTTGGGAATTTTAGACTTATGGCCCGATTTAGTCATGCTAAGACTTACTATTCCTCTTATGCCCCAAATTGTTAACTTAAAGAGAAAAAGAGAGAAGAAGAAAGCTATGGAGAAAGAGAGAGATTGAAGATTTGGAGCTTGTTCTTGCCTCCTTCTTCATCAAATCAGATTCTTACACTTGAGGTAAGTAATCTACTTGCAATTATTTGATTTAAGTAGAATAATTAGTCTTGATATTTATGGATTTGTTGTGATTTAGAAATGTTAGGGTTTTTGTTAGATTTTTGGGTATTAACCCTTGGGA
Source organism: Sambucus nigra (assembly GCA_949130495.1). Classification (NCBI taxonomy): domain Eukaryota; kingdom Viridiplantae; phylum Streptophyta; class Magnoliopsida; order Dipsacales; family Adoxaceae; genus Sambucus; species Sambucus nigra. The sequence continues at coordinate 673,485,690 of OX422215.1, forward strand.
ATGGATTTGGATGATAAATGATGTTGAGGTTGGTAGTAGAATGTGTTTAGGATGAAGAAATTGCAGCAAATGATTTCGGTTGGGGTTGGTTTTGGTGTTGGATTAATTTGGAGTTCAAGACTCCATAGCCATTCTTGGCCATTTCGCAGGGGCGAATCGATTCGGCCCCTAGGGAGAATCGATTCGCATAGATGCAGAATCCCAGGTCTTGGTACCCGAATCGATTCAGATTAAGACCGAATCGATTCAGCATTTGCAGAAACTAAAGTTTGTTGTCCGAACCGATTCGCTTTCAGAGAAAATCGATTCGCTTGGACGAACCAATTCGGCCCTTAGGGCGAATCGATTCGGTTCCTGCTGTTTTGAGTCATTTTCCTTTTTAATTTTTGATCTTTTTTTTTAGTTTAGGACCTAGGAACCTTCTTAAAAGAAGTAAACTTAGAGTCCTAGAGTATTAGATGAGTTGGTCGTTACCCTAGACTGGAAATGGGTTCATCTGGGGTTTATTCTGGGGGAAGTTTAAAGTGATGTTAAGGCATTACTTATTTTAAATTCAAACTTGTTGAAGTTTGGAAGTTAGGAGTTTGGAAGCCCATGCTTGGAGACTTTAGGTGCTTATCGAAGTTATATAAACTTTGGGGAATTTTAGAATCGTTACAAGTATTTGGAGACTTAGTCAGGACTTGTAAATTGAGGAATATTAATGGGAATATTCGATGGTGTTAGGTTCGGATAAAATGAACCACATTAGTCTAAGGTATTAGGTTCGAATAAAATGAACCAGATTATTTGATGGAGATTGGTTTGAATAAAATGAACCTAAAACATGGATAATGGAAGTGGTATTGCTAATGGAAATTGGTTATGATAATCAATAATGAAAATGAGATTTCAAAATGTAAATGATAATTTACTAAATCATGTAATGGAAATTAATAAAGCGGATGTTACACACCTCTCTAAATACCATCATAAGGGAAGTTCGCTCGTACAGGTGAAGCCCCCTGGCTAATGAATGCATGGTGGATATAGTCCTAGACCATGTGAGCGCTTTTATATATATGTATTTTTCGACGATGGGTAGGAGATTCCGGGTGTGGTCTTGACTACCCCGCAGGCACATGGTTGCTTCCCGACGGATTTCGATAGGTGCCCAGGTTGTCTTATGTTAGGCCCTGGAAGATGATGGTTATTTAGGGGCGCGCACAGTGGGGAAACCCGGACGGGTGATCTTAGATATCGTTATATGTATATGAATATAACTATATTTTCATCAAGTTGGACTTGATGTTTGTTAAACACCACAAAGAGCGTATGATATATGCCATAAAGAGCATGAATATGTGCCATAAAGAGCACGGGATTGAGATAAATGCGCCATAAAGAGCACTTGATATTAATGATATTCCTATTAAGGAATGGAAAGATAATTCACTATAAAAGTTAATAAGTGAAAGGAAATGATATCTTCTTGACGTAACCAAATAAATGGTTTTATTCCTAATAGGAATGTAAGGAGGATAGGGTAATTGGATGAATGAGCTAAGGCTTTAAATTTAAGTTATTTACTCTTCTTTCTTTCATGTAAATTACATTTATCATCCTTCTCATTTTTGCATAACTGTTCATACCTATCATGCTTTTTATTCTTCTGGTGATCATATAGAAACCGACCCTGATCGGTTTACTTTCCTTGTTGTATATATATACGATTGTATCCGTTCAGGTGCTCCACCGCAAGGACGCCCATTTTGACTTTCCAAATTCCACTGCTTTTGACGAGCTGTAAGATTTTGCGGGTTATTACAGGACGTTGTATTAGACGCTTTCATTCTTGTTATTCTAGATATGATCGGGTCTTTTCACTCGGGCGTGTGGCCCAAACATTTGTAGTTGATTAATGAATGTATTACATACGATATTAAATTATTGTACGATGTTCTATGTAGCTGTGGACCGACAGCCTATTCGGTCCTCTTGTTTACATTCGTTTTAGTTGTAATATATATACTCTTGTAGAATTCCACTTGCTTAACTGAATGGGGTTGTTTAAATTTAATCTTCATAACTGCATTTTCAAAATTTTACACTTTTTGGCAACCCGTTTTCTGATTTATTGGGTGGTTTTCTCGTATACTCAGTTTATATTTTGTGATGCTGAGAATGATATCCATCCATGATTCCTGTTACGTTTGAGTATCGGGCTCGCCACCCCTTATCTTGGATTGCGGGTTGCCACAGATGGTATCAGAGCATCGGGTTCTAGAGTACTAGGATCTGTGTGGACTTGTCACGTTCTACCGTAGCGTTCTTTGATGTAGAGCCTAATGTTAGGACTTCTTTGTTGCTTATGTTTGCAATCTTCTGCAAGATAGATTATTTTAACTAGTATGTTAATACTGTTGTTTTCCATCTCAGATGCCGCCTAAGAGAGGTCGTCCAACGAGACGTAATAGAGTTGTAGAAGAGGAGGTAGGTCCTCCACTGCCGCCACAAAGGACCATTAACATTGCGGATGTAGCCAACATAGTGGCTCAAGCGGTTAATGCCTCCATGACCGCAGTGGTCCAACAATTGACACGGGCTCCAGGTGTTCAAGCTCCTACGGGACTTACTCTGTGGGAAAGGGCTAAGGAGTCCTTTCTAAAGGGTAATCCACCGGAATTCGAGGCAGGTGCTGATGTTATTAAAGCCAATCAATGGAAGAAAGACATGCAACGCCACCTTTGAATGATAGAATGTAGCGAGGAGATGAAACAAGTCCTTACCACTTTTAAGCTCGTTGGATCTGCATTACACTGGTGGGAGACGATGACCACACCAGAGCAGAGAGAGATAATGACGATCACTGAGTTCTGGGCTTTGTTTGATCTTAAGTATTTTCCTCCCGCAGTTCAGAGGGAGATGAAGAGGAAGTTGCAAGATGTAGTGCAAGGGGAGAGATCTGTAGCGGAGTATGGAGAGGAATTCACCCGGTTGGCAAGTTTTATACGGGATGAGGTGACTCCGAAAGAGAGGAAGATCTCGAAGTTTATGGGAGGTCTAAACTGGAGAATTCGACAACACTTATTGGGTAACCCAGCTTTACAGACTTTGGGTGAGGTTATGAATGCAGCCTTACTCCATTGCCAGGAGAATCGATTATATATGCAGGGTAGAAAGAAAGCTACTGATATGAGACAAGCAGGAAAGCTCGGAGGGTTTATTGCGAGTGGCAATAATAATAATAGGCACAGACAGGGTGCTTTGCAACAGGCAGGTCGGGGTGTACCTGGAGGTAGAAGTCATCCAGGCCAAGGCACTTCTCAGTTTCGAATTAACAGAGGTCGAGGTCAGGAGGATGTGAAGGGACAGTGCTTCCAATGTGGGGAGGCAGGTCATTACAAGATGGAGTGTCCTCAGTTGATTGGGGGTTAGTTTCCTAGGGCCCCGCAGCAGCCACATGTTCAGTTTCCACCTCCGATACCTATAATGGTTGTTCCTCCGCAGCAGGGACAGCTACAGTATGGACATGTTTGTCATATTCAGGAGGCTATGCTTCCTCCAGCTCTGCCGGCACCACCCGTTATTGAGGGTAAGTTTTTCTCAGAGATACGTGAGTTATGTGTTATTCGATACGGGTGTTACGTGCTCATTTAGTTTATGAGCTCTTCTCAGATTACATATTTGATAAGATCTGCTGAGGGTATTTTTTTTTAGCGTTGAGTTTTCTACGAGTGATGGTTCGCACGATTTCTTATTTTTATGCTTAGGAATTTATTGTGGTACTGTGTGCTTTGAGGCCGATTTACTCGTCCTTGACATGGTCGGGTATAATGTGATTTGTATGCCTTATCTCCACGACCAACAAAGTTGAGTGGTAGCGTATCAGAGGGGTTCCTTGTTTGGATTCCTCTTCTGCGGGACGCTCCACGCGTGAACCTTAACGACGTTGGGAGTGGAGAGATGTCACCTTTCCTTTTCTTATTCTATGTTTATTACGCCTTATCTCCATGATTAACCAGTTAAGTAGGCATGTGTCGGAGGGGTTCCTTGTTTGGATTTTGCTTTGCGAGACACTCCGTCGCATGAACACTTAACGATGTTATGAGTGGAGAGATGCTAATCTTTTATTTTCTTTTAGGTTATTTAATTTGTTATTGGAAGTGGGATTAGAAAGTTTAGCCGAATCACGTAGAAGAGTGATTAAGGGCTATTAAAGTGCAAAATAGAAGCACTGCATATAGTTCTCTCCTTTGATCGATGCGAGGGAGACTGAGATACGAAGTCGAACTGAGACTTCGGGTTATTCCTTGATAGGAAGGATATTTAATAAGATGTATATATTTTGTGGGGTAAATAGTTGTAAGGATTTATGGAAAGTAGATGTTGGATTTGTTAAGTTTTCAGTTATTTATATGGTAATGTATATAAGTAGAATCTTTTCGGTACCGAACATGGGTCTTAGACCTGTATACCTTGATGACTGACAACGCGAGGTAGTAGTGAGCTAAGGTTTGAGTTTTGGGATGGTTGATAAAAGGTTTTGTGTACTTGATCTACATTGACTGGGGTAATAGTTATGACACGAAAATAGTTTTTTCTCAACATACTTCATTTTTTTTAATAACAAATTTTGAACAATATAGACAGCTAATGAGCAGTAATTGAATCACATAGGAACATCATAGTCGTACTAAAGTTTTAGAGCTTCCTTCTATTAGTTTACATTAGCCACTATTAGAAAAATTAATTTAGCAATTCAAGTACAATATTATAAAGTAATTTAATTTTTAATTGACACATGCTATACCTGACGTTGATTATGCTCACATAAAAGTTCTAAGAAACCCAAATGGATGGTAATTTGATAAGGGAGAGAAAAAAAAGGCAGTTTATTCTTTACTTCTATATGTAAATTGTTCCTTTGCGGTGCTTTTTTTTTCTTTTCTTTTTGGGTGTGAGCATCCATAATTTCTGTTACTTTAATATAACGCCAAATCGTTGGTAGGTGTAGAATGATCAACAAGTATAATGCTACACAACCCGATTTATGAATCCTCAATTCCTGATGTTATTGTTTGATTTTCTGAAATTAACATTTTTAAATTGTCATCCTACGCATGACACTTGGTTGTGCTATAAGCATAGTGTATTATAAATTTGGATATATATACGGTATACTCTACATAAATTTGGATATATATGCGAGTGCTTATAACACTTGGTTGTGCTATAAGCACAGCATCGGTATTGAAATCTGCTTGGGTGTTGAAGGTTTCCTTGTCGGGTTGTAGTGGTGGTTTGCGATGATGGAGGTGCTTGATTGTTTATTTTTTTATTTTTTTATGTATATCACTACTCCAATGGTCATGGAGGTTCATGGAAGTGGTGGAAATAGTGGTCTGTGGTTAGAAATTGTTTAAACGTGTGGTGGGACTTGGTTGGTACAGGGGGTGAAAATGTGGTGTCACATAATAACATATCGCGTTCATATACGTGTCATGGTTTCATTACGATTGAATCAAAACAGATTTCAAGAATGCGACACGTCACTATACCATAGCAAATGCATCGAATTTATGAATGAATAATAGAGTTTATATCCCAACAAATGCGTACGACTCCTCAAGTGGTCGGTCCTGAGCAGGTTGTACCTGGGTTCTTCATTGAGAAAAATGACAGTTCTTTCAGAAATGTAATATTTCTATAGAATTCATGTGTTTACCAATTCATCTATTTATTGTATTCTTTCTTATTAATATATTTTGTTTAGTTTGGTTATTTTTATATGTTAATAAATAGTAAAAAAATGGTTTGGTTTGATATTGTCGATGATAGAACTTTTTTAACAATTTACAAGTCATTATTTTGAGAATTCCATGCCTAAAACCACCGCCCGAACAGGATTAAAAATGATATATTGTGTAAATTTTGAACCAAATTCGAATCGTATCACCCTTTCGTTCCAAAATTATCAACCCTAATTTTGAATAATTATTTTTACTCATACAATTAATTATAAAGCATAATATATTTACAAATTCTATCTACTATTATCAATTTATATTATTAGGATTATTTAAAATAAATTTTAAGAATTTTTTCTTTAAAACGCTCATGCATCGCGCGGATTACATGCTAGTTACATCTAATAATCCGGCTTTCAACTTGATTAATACTACATGATTAAATGCTATGGATTGAAACGCGGTCCTACCTCATAAAGAAAAAATTGGTGGTATTACTTTTTTAAAGAAAAAAGACGCGAAATTAAAATCATAGAAAAACTACAACTTTTATTATTCCCTTCAATTTGTGGTACTAAGTATGAAATTCGTTACGTGGAAGGGGACTCCATTCCTGTAATATTTGTTGTGTGCGATTATGATTTCAATTACCATACCTGCAAGAAATCTCGTAATATGTTTGAATTTATTTCTCTTCTACCTCAACTACCAGACGTACTTTTAGCTTTGCAAGTCACACTTTTCCCAATTTATTTCTCTTCTACCTCAACCACGTGGTTGGGGATTTCAGCAGCATGACGGATTTTAGAAGGGCGTGGGTTTTAATATCTAAATTTAGCTTAGAAGAGCAGTTGCGAACGAGAGGACCTTTCCCGGTTTATGATAGGACCATGGTCCCAGACCAAAATGGGCTATACCAAATTTATTTGGAACAAATTCAAAAGAGTAATGAACCTGCAGACTATGGAGCTGGGCACATTTATTTCTCTCCAACCAACAGGGTTGGAGCCTCTTTTGTTATAAGCGAGGACGAAATATTGCAACTCAAGAAATTGGTGTCATTGGATCAAAGAAGGAAAATAATACATGTATCATCTTTTGTTGTAGTATGTGCTTACATGTGGAGTTGTTTGGCTAAATTACGTGGTGCAATTGGGGAGGAAATGGAGCACATAATTTGTCCAGTAAATTATCGTGCTCGATTGGATCCGCCCTTACCTGCAACTTACTTCGATAATTGTGTATTCCAATGTATTGCATCTGTGAAGAGTATGAAATTGATGGGAGAAGAAGGGTTTCTAAATGGAGTTGAGGTTATAGGAGGGGCTATTAACAAAATGGTAAATAATGACAAAGGGGTGTTACATGGTGCAGAAACATGGATGTTGGAACTGGAAGCACTAAATGGGAGGAGGGTATTAGGGGTTAGTGGTTCGCCTAGCTTTACCATTCATGATATAGAATATAGATTTTGGGTGGGGAAAGCCCCAAAAGTTTGAAATGAGTCTCCACGTAGGATCAATATCAATTAATGGCTGTAAAAGAGGTGGTCTATAAGTTGGATTATCTTTGACCAAAGATGAAATGGACGATTTTAATAATATCTTTGATGAGGGACTTAAGAATATATAGGTGTAAACTTGCGATGCGCAAGCTACGTGGTAAAACATTTTATAATATTATAAAGATTGTGTTTAGTCTTCTTTCATGGCTAATTTGTCATTTTACCGTTATTAAATCAAGATTAATGTTTGTTCCCCATAATAATTGCATGTAATAATCATGTTAATCTTAGATCCTAACGTTAAATGTATACTACATAAAGTTTTGTATTATTTTTTTTTATAATTAAATGCCATACAAAAACTCGCAAATGGTGCGGACCCGTATATAGGGAGTATACCAAGAAACTAAACATGCTGATGAACAAGAAAAGTCAAAAAAGAATAAAATAAATAAACCCCAACATAGATATCACATGCTACAGAACCGATTGAAGCTCGTCTACAAACTCGAGAACCTACACAGTCGTGGCTGCCAAGCTATTTTTATACCAACACATAAGCGTGCTAAAAAATAGATAACGAAGTCTCGGGGGCGCAATCTCGTTACCATTAAAACATCTCGAATTCCTCTCCTTTCAAACCGTCCAAAAAATACAGTGAGGAACTAACCACCACACACGTCAGAGAACAGAACGCCCCGTCGGGGGTCTCCAGCCCTCTAAGAGAGCCCTCACTGACCCGAGCATAATCCAAGAAATCCTAGTGATGGAAAAGAAAATATCCCACAATCCAGTTTCCACCTTTCAGTGTAAAAGAAGGTGATTGGTCCTCTCTTCCTCCTCCTTACATAACCAACAACGACTAGCGAGCCGAAAACTCCTTTTCTGAAGCCCTTCGAGTGTTAGGATGGCCTGTCTAGCTGCCGTCCACATAAAAAATCTGACCTCGGCGGAACTTTCACATTTCAAATATTCTTCCAATGGAATCGAGCCGAGTTGCCCTCGTTACCACACAGAATATTATAGTAGTTTCTGACCGAGAACACCCTTGCCCCCCTCCCTTCCAGCGCATGCAGTACTCCCTATCCGTCGGGCGCGGTGCCTAGTTCAACCATTCAATGAACATATCCACCTCTTGAAGCTCCCAATCCCAAAGCCTTATTCTGAACTGGGGATTCCATCACCCACCCTCCTCGCTAAAAAGACCAACAATTAACTTGTGGGCCTGTTGGACTCCGACGGTGGGGGGAGGTGGCAGGAGGTGGGTAAATGCGTTTGTTTGTGTCCTTTTTTTGAGTGATTTTATGAGGTGAGGGACTTTTTGAAAAAAAATAAAAAATATGAACTAAACGTGTATTGAAAAATGTTGATGGACTATTCGATTTATGTCCCAAATTTAAATTAATGTAAATACTCAAACAATAATGATAATAGCCTAATTGGTTGGATGCACTTTTAAAGAAGCATGAGCTCCAATATTCAATCCAACAGAGCTATAGTATGTTATTTTTTTTTTCATAAAACAAGTCATATTTTGTGCAATTGTGCCGAGAGCAATACAACTAATCAAAAAATTAATTCTAACACCACACCTTAAAGTCCAAGATATTTTGACTTTTGAGGTTAGATTTACTCATGATTAAAATTTTCTAAATTAGTTAATTTAATTTACATTTTCTTAACTAATTTAAGTTAAATATGGTCTAAACCTTAAACGACCCCCCCCCCCTCCCCAAAAAAAAAAAAAAAAAAAAAAAAAAAAAACAATATGTTTTCTTCCTTTCTTCCCCCTAAATAACTCATTATTTTCTTTTATATATATAGAGACTGTCAATTTAAATTCAACACACACTTGCATTTTGGGATGAAAATATATTGAATAATGGGATGTTATTATGACAATAAGTAGTTAAATTTTGTCGCATATATTAAACATAAAGAGGCTTGATATTGAGAGTTCTCCTTGGCTCCCAAATTCTCGGGGCCAACCCTATACATTTCTTACAAAAAATTAGAAGTTCATTTTTTAAAACGGGCCAGTTTGGTTCTGTATTCAGAAAACTCAATTTAAATGTTGTTTTTAAATACAATTTTACAATTCAGTTTTTTGTGTTTATAATTGTTAGTGCATGTTTGGTAAACTTATTTATAAATACATTTTTTTGAAAATTTGACAAAATTGGCAGAGTATATTTATTTATTTATTTATATAAATACACAGTATGCAAATGTAAATGTATATACATACATAAAAGTATATCTATATAATGATATTACATGTATAATTGACAATAAAATTATATATATATACATGAATTGATAATATTTTTTAATACATATGTACTATGTGTATATATTTATATTATTTCATACATTAATAATACATGCATAAAACTATATATTAGTATCATGTATTTATTGATAACTTTATTTAACATATGGATCTTAGTATATTATATAATTTAATAATATAAATATACGTAATTTCGTTACATGTACATATATATTTTTTATTTATAAGTGTAGGAGGGTACTTTAGATAATATGGATGGAGGCGTAACCCCTTTCAAGTATGGTGATGATAGGTTAATTAGCCAAACCCTTGGATTAATGATAGAACACACAAACACAAACTCAATGAAGATAAGACTTAGTTTAAACTCACAAATCTCTCGTGTATAACTCAGAAAGTAGTAATGAACTTAGAAGTAACTTAGCTAGACGGAGAGAGAAGTAAGCACCCTAGGTATACCTTGGTAGGCAGGCAGACAAACACACAACACTCTTAAGAAACTCTGTCAAGTATTAAAAGCTTCGTAATAAATGACAATGGCGGCTGAATAAGACCTCTGGTTTGTAATAACTCTCTCTATCTCTCTCTCTCTTGTGTATTCTCTCCATCAATAACTTTTCAAACTCTCAAAAGATCATCATCTCCCCAGGGGTGGTTGGGGTCCTTAAATATCCCCCACACCATCCCCGAGGCAACTCAGTCATTAAAGACTATGAAATACATCCCTCATACTTTATGTCACAATATTAAATGCATGATGCACTAGTTGTCTCTACGTCATAAACATTAAATGCCAAGACATGCCTTTTGCCTAACCACTGTGTGTCAGGGGGCTGTTGTCGCAGAGGTGGCTCACCAACTGCCTGACATCCCCAAATACCACGGTGGTTTACTCAACTGCATATCTGACATTATTTAGCTGGCTAGTGACATCACCTACAGTAAATGTGACATTCAGTAGAGGGTTGTTTGGTTCACAGTCTAACTCCCGATGGAACTCCATGCTGCTCCGCCCGAGGTTCCACGGTTAGGGTTCTTCGGTGTTTTACCAGGTGTATCTAAGATGGTCAGGACAAGCCCCAATGATGTCTCACTTATCAATCCTCCAAAAAAAGTCCCTCTAAAGTTCCCATGGCGATTTCATTCGATAGAGCATGAAAGCTCTCCCTAGCCCTACCAAGCCTGGTCTTCGCGAGAACCGTTTGACCTGACACTAAAACTCATAATTGTTCTCGTTTCATCATTACAACCATTATAGCTTACAATTAACATAAAAAGAATTACAATATGACTAATACAATAAGCTAAAGTATGAGTTACGACGCCAAGCTGCCTCGCTGAGTTGCCACACTTGAGCTGCCCTAATCTCAGGATTACCTTCAAGCCCCCTCTACAATAAGAATTACACATATTAATATATTACGTATGTATATTATATATTAAGGTATAAATGCATTAAAATATTAAGAATGAATAATTTTGAGTTGAAAAATAAAAAACAGAACTTATAAAACACCATTATTTTGTTTTCTGAAAAACTTGAATATTGTAATTCAGTGTTTAAAAACAGGTTGCCAAATGAAATTTTTTTATCACAATTATATTTAAACACAAAACAGAATTATAATTTCAAACCTACAGTTTAACATTTATTATCATCATTTTTTATATCTACAAATACAAGTAACAAAATATTGCACTAAATTTTTTTCCTAGTCCAACTAATATATACACGACTAGGTAGGCTTTTGGTGATCTTTTTGGTGATGGGTGTGGTTTCATGTAGTATCAGAGTTTGATGATTCAAAAAGTAGTTTTAGGAGGAGATTAGCAGGCCATAACGAAAGAAGAAGAAAGATCTCTCATGATTTTATTCCAAGCAAAGCCTGAATTTGATAACGTGTCAACGCCTCTAGTAACTCCAATGAAAACACACCATATGGAATCCACTAACCCTCCACCCAAAAGCATCTACCCATCAGATATTCAAAAAAATTAATCAAAAACACATTTTAGAGAGAGAAGCACTTTAGCTCTTTATCTGTACTAACTCTTTTCAACCACATCCTTACTAAATCCTTCTAGACACTCGCACAAAACCACTCCCAAGATGATCATCACTCAAAATCCCCCAAAGCCATCAAATGAAACCATTATTCGAACCAAATCATTCCGATCCACCAAAAGAAACCAAGTTGAAGTCTTTAAATCCAGACATACACCCCAACCCATCATTGGATCTTTCTTGCTTCTACTTGATATTGATGTTGCTTGATAATACCTCATTTTTTCAATTCAGTATTAACGTCCACGATGAACATGAAAATGTGTTTTACAGAGTGACATAAAAGAAAAGGAAGCGATTAGGAGAGAGATAATTATCACCCAAAAAGGGATACGAGCTTAAAGAGTTATTGAGATTGGTGAAACGGTTGTGATATGTACAGAATATAAGAGATAGGGGGATATGAAGGGTTAAGATGAGACGGAAAGTCTCCACAACTTGCAACAATATAAATGTAGAGAGAAGGTTTAGAGAAACTTTGGGGTCGGGGAAAAGACATTCTGATGGAGAGAGAAAATAAATGAAATGAAAGAGGAAAGATAAAGTAGTCTTAAAATGTAGAGTGCCACATGGACCCAATCGTTCTTCAAGACATTCTTCCGATTATTGAACCCAAACGTTCCATGGTTCGAGGTTGAGAACTTCATGACGATTTTGAGTCCTAATAAAAAAATAGGTATCAAAATTTACCATTTTCCTCTGAAGGTGCATTTATGACTCTTACTTGCTCCGATTGCTTATAAATTCACCATTAGCATCGTAAAGCCTGTAAATACTCAAATAAAATTTGAAAAAAATGATTATTTATGAATATTTAAGGTTATACAGTAAATCAATATAAAAGATGAGTTTAATGTCATGGAACTACAATATTGCATAGTAAAAGGGGTGATAAAATGTAATATCTAACACTAATAACCCATTCGAAATTGAATTATTCCTAGATAATAATCTCCCTTGAAGAAAACTTTAAACTATTTTTTATTTATCCACATACTTTGCCCGTGGAAGCAACCTAAATGGTTATGGAAAAACATGAGAAGAAGAGTTGCTATGAAAATGGATCGAAATGAACCTGAGCCAAATATTTTGCCTCATCAAGACACCGTAGGATCAATCTGAACTGAAATTCAATCGATCAAACCCTTCTATTAATCGATTATATGGGACCTCAAATTGATTTAGGCTTGTATCTTAATAGGTTTTATTCTTCATTTAAACACATACAAAAATGACTATAACTCATCAGATCTTCATGAAACTTCCTAAAAAATTATTCATCACCCAAACCCACACAAATACATGATTATAAGTGTAAATCCACATTACATAACGCAATAACGACAAAAACCTAAATATTATAATTATACAGAATCTATGAGCAAAAAATAACCAGGCATAATTTAGTGTAGCAATCATTGATATATTAAAAACACATGTGACCATGATGGAAGGGATATAACAAAAAAATATCAGAAAAATCATGTTAGTACAATACTATAAATAAGATTATACAATCATATCACATGTAAAACTATGATTTTAATGGCAGACAATATGGACCTTTTGAAAACATGATCAATCCCAATTACGGATATGATACCAAGTTTCGAGAAAACAACTAGGGATTGATATTTAAAATACTAAAAACATTCAAATCTAAGATCTTTGATTAATCATGCATCGGAAATAAATTAAGAACTAGGTTTAACGATTCAACATGAGGTTGTAAAAATGTAATATGATAGTTAATAATGTTATTATTCATATGAGGAGAAATATGTTGATGATGATGTAGATTTCGTGGCCCTTGAAGGTCTTGAAAAACCTTGTCAAAACCTTCAAACTTAGTGAATCTTCAAGAATATGATCCACCCAAAGTAAGCCTTGAGTGTGGGCAACACCACGGTGAAGAATGGTTGAATTGACATTCTCTTTCCTCACCCCTTAATAAAATAACGAATGTTGTTTTTACTCTTGTTGGATAATCTTACATAATGGATCATTCACCTAAAACCCTAACTTACTCCAATATAAATAGGTATGGGAGTGATTTAGTCATACTAGAGTCTTAGAGAGTTACAAGACTACTAGTTAGGAAACAAACTTTCCTAAGGACCCATATTAAATAAATAAACTAGATTTAGAATAAATACTCAAAAATCTTAATTAAAATTACCATAATTATTTTCTTTCTTTATTTAATCTTGATTTACTCCACTAAATAACCACAACTGCACTCTAGTTTATTTATCTCTAAATCGCTCATAGTAAAGGGGCCTTATTTGCAATTAGTATTATGGAAAATAATATGATTCCCATGTTAAGCTTTTGATAAAAATTAGTAAAATTAAATTGTCGCTAATCGATTTTAACCAACATCAAATCAATTCCTTAATTCTTAACATAACTTATTTCTTACTCTACCAGGATTATAAAATAATCTACTGGACATGTTTTAGTGATGGGAAGAAAACATATAATTCAATAAATGTAGTATCCCTCTCATTGATGTGGATTCCTTTGAATTATGATTATTGAACTACACATACAATGATAGCTCAATTGCAGGGATCTACTGACCCGATCTAAAATTGAATCGCACTCATAGCAATTAAGGAAACAATTGTGCAAATATTTAATTCCTTATAATTATTGGGATTACAATTCTTTGCACTCTTTGAAAAAGGTGTGAGATTTTCTAGGTTTGATCAAAAGATCCCCGTGACACCCCCACCTAATTAAATACCGGGTGATCAGTCCTTTATTAAATTAAAATAGAATATCCAGTTGGTTCATTCTTAGCATCATTGTAAAAAACTTTTTAAAACTCACTAACCACCTAGTATTTGAAAAGTTGGTATAAAATATTTCTTTATAATTAATTACGCTACCAAATAAATATGTAATATCACATTCAACATTCAATAATCAAACACATAATGAATACAGTGGCATAATAATACAAGTGTGTCTGAAATTTACAATCCAATTAGAAATAATAATAATGTCATTTATAAAAACTAGCCCACCAATATGAGAAATAAAATAAAAGTCCTTTATCGCTGAATAAAGTATGAATGAAAGGGGTAACATGGCCGACTGAATGACGTAGTTCACAAGGAAGGAATGATGAATGCAGAGGCATCTAACATTAAGGTCCTATAACTTCCACAAATGATTCAACACATCAATTGATAAGATCTGCTAAGCCTGGTGTCCCTGTGGCTGGGCACCTAAAATATTTTACAAAAAATATTGATTTGGAGAAAATGGGTCAGAGCACGAGGAAAATAGTTTAAAAAGGTTTAACATGTACTTAAAATGCAAAGTCAACATATATTATATACAAGTTAGGTTTACGTCACCTCACAACTAATGTGTACACCTAAAGTATATTTTCTAACTCGTCCAAGTTATGCTACCTCGCCTAACTTGTTTGAACCAAATCTATTTCTTCACAATCTATCTCGGTATGCTTACCCATCTTTCCCATACTATATATTACATAATTCTTCATATCAAATTTCCAATTATGAAGTTCTAAACATATATTTAATTCTCCATATACTAGGATTATTTGAGATATCACTATCTTTCTCATCTACGAAGCACACATGGTAGAATATATCACAAGTATATATATTTTTATCACACTATTATATATATATACACTAATACGACACCCCTAGACCGAGATACGGTGCATGCATACTCTGTATCAAGTCTTGGTATATCATGTACTCAATAAAGGACTATTGGTTCAGTATCTTTCTCGAACCACAATTACAAATCACACATATTGGAGGAGAATATAGTTTTAAGCCTTTGGTCTACGCACATACATAACGCACCCAAATGACTTGTCACAACCTTATTCACACAAGTGGTGCTCAATACCTAAGTTCTATGTCCTTAGGTACAAGTCAATATCCCCCTCTCTCCCCCCCCCCCCACCACCCATGGGCTCACCAGAATAAGACTATCCTCATCGCAAAATCTCCCGTGATAGCGAGCAGCGTATGTATGTCAATACACACAAGAATCATATAATAGGTATACACACAACCTATATTTTATATCACCAGTATAGGTATACTTACGACCTATATTATATATCCCATAATAGTATATATAACTACCGAATATCCCACGTATTATTCATCATTAATTTTAGGTCTCATCGTACATTCCCAAATGTCCCACACTACTCGAAGGGTGACAAATATTCTTTAACATAATTCAATAGGTAAATTACTCACATTCTATTGGTCTATGTTATAGGTTCTCTCACCTTCAGCATGACTCATTCTCATTTCCCGAATCCACTTAAATTACAATTCACACTGATTAATCTTAGTCTTAATTCATCTCAGTCATGACTACATCCCAACACTACCCTTCGCCTAGTGTTGACCGACCTATCTCTCACAATGTTTCAAAGATATCTTAAGAGTCTTCCTATTCATCGATGTCAATTTTTGTTCTAATATATGGCAAATTTCCAAAATATGGAAAAATTGAATCGATTCTCCCCGGGGCCGAATCAGTTCTCTTACCGAATCGATTCGCCCTTGGGTCAATCGATTCGAAAGCTATAGGTCTATTTCTTCCTCCTTACGCAGTTTCGTTTTGCTACCTTTTTCTTAACCAAATTCTCATGGATCTTTTCCAAATTAAAAACTAAGGATCCCTAAACATTATGTAGACATATAGGGATGATTTCCAACTTAAAACATCATCAAAACATAATGAATTCGATCCAAAAACTGATTAATTCCTAATTATCAATAAGAACCCTAGTTTTATGTTCTTCCATGTACATATACCAACAAGTTCAGATTTTTCCCATCCATTAAGGCCTGATTTCGTCATCTGATTATTCCAGAATCCCATCTACATGTAATTCCTAGCCAAAGACTTAATTTAATTCTCCAATTCTTGGTTGAATTCATAGATACATGGATATTTCTTCAAATCTACTCTAACATGGATAACATATGCACATAATCTATCAAGATAAATACTTGCCTCTTGTTGAAGGTCTAATTCGTTGTTGAAGAGTGGTACGGGTGTGATCCTCTCCTCCCAATCTACTCAACTACGGTAATTTCGGTGCAAGAAAGGTCTAGACTGTCCATGGGACTTCCTCCTAGAATTTCCTTCATCCTCCCTTGATAGCTCTCTCACTTTTTGTTCATTTAATCCTAACTTCCCCAACTCCTAATTTGATTTAAACTTATAAAATTTGTGGGCTTGATTTCCTAAAAAATTCTAAAGGCTAAAATACCACTCTGAGGTGCCGGTTTAGCCTAAAAATGCTTCGGGACCCAAACAAAACCCTTGAGTACATTTTTCTGACTATCTCAATCCTTCCGGAGATATTGGCACACTAAAAATGACCATGTGGAACATGAAAAGTAAAATTATCTTTTATTTCCAAATTTAAGTCCTGACACGCGCGTCTCGACTAAATATACCGTAATTGTCGTATTTTTCACTCATGACTATTATAATATTTTCGTATTATTATTATTACTTATTAATTAAGTAATAGTCAAAATAAATAAATATTAACCCTTGTCTCATAAATTAATATTTATTTTACTAGATTTAATTCCAATTAATTCCCAATAGAAAAATCAATAAAATTACGTGGTGTTACATACTTCCCCCCTAATAATGGAATTCCGTCCCAAAATTCAGAAAAATAATAGGTATAGATAACTCTCGATAGTTGTTGCGCATCTCATCTTCGCCCTCACAAATAGACTCATCGGCATTATAATGTACCATAATATCACCTCAATTTCTTACACACACTGTGTTCGAACTCACACGATCTTTTTCTATTTCCACTATACATACACCAAAGGTATCGTTTCAACCAAAGGTCTACTGATTACAACCCAATATTAGAAACAAGTTCATTCGAGTCCTTACATACCAATATATTCCTTTATGCTTAACGTTTCACTTATATAATGACACGTAAAGCTATTGTGAATTCGATAAGATTATCTCAAAAGATGAGCCTACACTCCACTCACTTCATCATCTCTACGTTAGAAAGGACCTCACTTCTATAGGTATCAATGTCCCTTATTTCCGTACCAAGCCATTTATCCTCATGGGGTACACCTTTAACAATCTATGCTTACTCATGTTAGGCCTTAAAACTTTGGTTCTCATTAAAGTACCCTCAATGCGTTCCTAAATTATATGGAAAGGATGTGGATCAACTCAATCCTTGTCGAAGGATCATGAATCACTTCGGATCCCTGTTTGCAACTATCAAAAGGGTGGGAGAATATTTTTCTCCCTATTAAGCCTCTTAAGTCTCTTAGAAGTTAATCTCTAGCTAAAGGTAATCACATGCAGCCCTATCATTTGTAGTTAATATTTTTGATTACTTCAACAGTCCAAGAGATGCATCCTCACATTATGTCCCTTCTATATCACCCCTCTTGACTATACATCGACTTACGGTTGACACACCTATCTCAGGGCTCAACTCCACCCCTTTTGCCTCCTGATACTCTCCATTCAAGGTGGGACTCAAGGGTCTCATCCTGATTTACAACAGTATTGGGTGGCACGTTGTGCCGATTGATTTCTTATTTTTATCAACATGATGGGAACACTGTCCGATTATATAACACACACCGAATGAATGACGATTATTTTGTTCATGGAAAATTCACTTCATAGCCCAAAGAAACTCCTTCCCACTCCGTAATTTTTATAATCCAATAATGGACTTTATCAATATGCATACTCATTTCGTCCCTATAATAATCAATTTATCACCACATTCGGGTCAGTAGTATCGAACCAACCTCTTCCTTTTATGAGTGGAGAACTTGAAAACAACTTCACTATGTCCCACTCAACTTGATATCAACATACTCAAAATTTCACATCGCGTGGAATATCTTACTGCCCTTGTTTTAAAATATACAAAAGTTATGGCCCATGCGTTTTCTCTAAAGTTGCATACTTGTTAGGACCTTTTTCCACTTGTTAGAATTTTACCAACCTATCTATGCGTTAACCACACTAGAAATTTAACTGAGTGAGAATTCACTTGTTCCCAATGTATTTTAACTCACCTTTAAACTCACTTCGGCTGTGGGATATTTCTCGTGATATACACACTGTCAACTTCTCTCCCCTCCTCCAATGAAGTACAACCTCTCCTACCTTTTCACTTGTTTTTCTGACTATCCCGTTGATACATTTACAACATCTTACTAAGCCGCCTTATCATAGACGATATCAAAAGTGAAATTAACTAGGGCACCCATACACCCTATATCCAGTGCACAACTGCACAATCATATCCAACATTCCACACGTAACCTACTTATCTCAAGTCTGACCCTACACTCTCAGTGTGGCTATAACATTTTTCTAACCTCAATAAACCTACTAAAAGGATTTAATTCCCCTCGAAACTAACCCACCCATCAACTAGTGGTGCAAAAAGTTCTTCCCAGTTCTCCCCTCACAACGCTACTCGACTCAACATGTCATATATAATAGAATAAGAATCAAGCCATGCTTTTACCTCTATACACGTGTAGCAACTAAAGTGGTAACTAATGCTATAGTGATGAACACACTTCTCAACTCCTGACCTTCGTTGATATCCAAGCGGGGGACGTCTATCAAGCAAAATCGGAACAAGGAACCCCCTCCCTCCCTAATACACCACTACCTAGCATTGTCAATCATCGATATCCATAGGTCCTACACACATGATCCAAATATCCAAAATCCTATCTCCATATATATAAGTCTAACCGTCCTCTTCCACTTCACTAAAGGAGTTATACAACACGGTGCCCTGACTATCACTAGTTTTCCCGCGCTAATTCGATAGCGAGCTAAATATCTCCGTTCGACAGTAAGTTTGATCTACCCCGAATCATATCAGTATAGTCCCTACAAACTGGGATCAAATATAACCAGATAACTATAATCCTCTGAAGTCTCCTCCATGATATAATATAAACGTGAGCTCAACTTTCTTTCAGTTGACTGCTAATGAACATATCCTACCCTGAAATAGCGAACACAATAGCTTTGCTGTAATAGCCCACCATTGCTCAACACATTGCTAACCAGTACATACCAAGGACATCATCATACTCGAATATCATCTATTCAAATGATATAACCCACTAAAAAATATATATCCTCTCAGCGATCGTACTCACTTTCCTACTGATGGCACCAAAGAGCCCTACTACTAAATGGTAAAAATATAAGCACATAATAGTAATACTAACAGTACACCTACTAAACCCATCTCATGCGCGAATCTAGTGCTAACGAAGTACCGTGACTCGCTCATTCACACAAAACATATCCCACTTACCCGAGGATTAAAATTCACATTGTTAATTGCCAATAGCACTGGCTGCCCAAATGCTGTCTGGACATAACCCTCTTGTCTATACTGATCCAAAGCTTTTATAACTATCGCCCTTACTGGGCATTCCACTCCTATCTCTAAAATCGCTGCACATAATGTCAATACATGTGGATGTACTCTCCACACATAGGACACCTATAGGGTCCTTTCCCTATCTTTGGCCCCACTGGACATATCAGGATTGTCCTTCTTTCAGACTTAGTAGTCTTGGCCTTAATTTCTACCCTCGTTGATCCTTTGACTTTACTGGTCCCGTGGAACAACTTGTTGTCCCTAGCGACCCTAATTGATTGCATAGTCACTCGATAGTAATTTCCATTGATCTACATAATTTAAATGGGTCCCCTACTAGGAATCCCTCTGTGGTGCATTACTATCACCAATTACCTTTAGTTTTTCCCTTCTGACTTTGCTCTCCAACCCTCTTGGCTCCCTTCTCATGGAAGCATTAATATAAACATGGTTAAAGTACATCATTGACGGCATGTACTTAAGTTGTTCATGATTAATTTCGCATAAATACTAGAGACTCCCACTCGTGGGTCCATCATCACCTGTAGTAACCTTCCTCTTCACTACCTATCTTCCTAGGTACGAAGTTCACTTAAATAAATAAATTCTTCATCACAATCAACCTCTGTTTGTCCCTCTCGTGAAAAGTCCATAGACTTCTTTTTCACCTCCGTCTGAATAGTAAATAAAATAATTTGTGATTACATCGTGCCCAAAATTTTCCGATCAATTCCTTATCTACTTACTAATATGTGGTGACTATCTCTCATCATGGTAGTACTGCTACTTGGAGCCCAAATTTAAACTCTGAGTGCCACCATACCACCCTATGTGCAACTACTTTTGGATTTCTCTCCTTCTGTAAGCCCATCATATTTCATATTTTTACTTGAATCATTACCGATGGCTCTTCGAATGAGCTCCTCAATTTTCCCCCTTTACCGAGTACGCTGGATGAGTATAAATTTGAACCACCATTTTCTACGACGGTGCTTGGGGAAACTACTGCGCCCTAGTGATTATCCTATCGTCATCTCCCTAAATAACGATCATAGTGACTCCCATCACGGCCATTGTTCCCAAAATACTTTATGGCTTATGATAAAACCTAAGTCGCATATGATTCATATCAATTACACTTAATAGCAAGAGAACGTAAACGTGTGTACGAAGAGGAATACAATAATCCTATAATGGACCTCTATATCAAAGAACGGTATGCTAAAACGTAGTAAAGCCGCACCGATCCTAAGGACACTATAACTTGATGCTCTGATACCATCTATGCCACCACCCTTAATTAAATACCGGGTGATCATTCCTTTATTAAATTAAAATATAATATCCAGTTGGTTCATTCTTAGCATCATTGTCGAAAACTTTTTAATACTTACTAACCACCTAGTATTTGAAAAGATGGTGGTAGAATTTTATCTTTATAATTAATAATGAAACCCAATAAATTTATAATATCACATTCAACATTCAATATTCGAATGCATAATGAATATAGTGAGATAATATTACAAGTGTATCTGAAATACACAATCCAAACAGAAATAATAATACAGTAATCCATAAAACTAGCCCAACAGTCTGAGAAATAAAATAGAAGTCCTCTATCTCTGAATAATGTCTGAATGAAAGGGGAAACATGCCCGATTGAATTAAGTAGCTCATAAGGAAGGAATGAAGAATACAAAGGCATCTAACATCGAGGTCATGTAACTTTCACAGCAACTGCATCACGTCAATTGATAAGATCTACTAAGCCTGGTGTCCCTATGACTGGGCACCTAAATTATTTTACAAAAATATAGATTTGAAGAAAATGGATCAGAGCCCGAGTAAAATAGTTTAAAAAGGTTTCGCAAGTATTTAAAATGAAAAATTAGTAGATATTATATACATGTTAGGTTTACGTTCTCTCACTTGAGGTCCTCACCTCTCAACTAACATGCACACATAACGTATATTTTCTAACTCATCCTAGTTATGCTACCCCGCCTAACTAGTCCGAACCAAATCTATTTCTTCCCAATCTATCTCCTTATACTTAACCGTCTTGACCATACTATATATTACCAAATTCTTCATATCAATTACCAAATTATGAAGTTTTCAAGATATATTTAGTTCTCCATATACTAGGATTATTTAAGATGTCACTTTATTTCTCATCTACTAAGCATGCACAGTCAAATATATGACAAGTATATATATTTTTATCACTCTATTATATATATATATATACTAATATGACACACTTAGGATGATCTGCGGTGCATGCATACTCTTCTATCAGGTCCTAGTACATCATATACTCAATAAAGGGTCGTTGGTTCAATGTCTGTCTCGAACCATAATTAGAAATCACACATATTGGAGGCGAATATAGTTTTAAGCCTTTGGGATACACACATACCTAACTCACCCAAACGATCGGTCACACCCTTATTCACACAAGTGGTGCTCAATCCCTCAGTTTTATATCCGGAGGTACAAGTCTTAATACCCCCCCCCCCCAATGGGCTCATAAGAATAAGACTATCCCCGACGCGAAACCTCCTGTGATAGTGAACAAAGTAGGTATGTCAATACACATAAGAATCATACAATAGGTATACACACAACCTATATTTTATATCATCAGTATATGTGTACTCACGACTAATATTATATATCCCATACGTAGTATATAGAACTCCCGAATATCCCACATATTATTAATCATTAATTTTCCATATCATCGTACACTCCCAAGTGTCCCACACTACTCGAAGGGTGACAAATATTCTTTAATATAACTCAATAGGTAAATTACTCATATCCTACTAGTCTATGTCATAGGTTCTCTTACCATCGTCATGACTCATTCTCGTTTCCTGAAGCCACTTACATTATAATTCACGTTGATTAATCATAGCCTTAATTCATCTCACTTATGACTAAATCCAAACACTACCATCAACCTACTATTGACCAACCTATCTCTCACAATGTTCTAAATATATCTAAAGAGTCCTTGTATTCATTGATGTCAATTTCTGGGCTAAAATATGACAATTTCCAAAATCTGGAAAAATGAATCGATTTGCCCAGGGGCCAAATCGATTTTCTCACCGAATCGATTCGCCCTTGGGCTGAATCGATTCGAAAGCTACAGGTCTGTTTCTTCTTCCTTAAGCAGTTACATTTTTCGACCTTTTTCTAAATCAAATTGTCATAAATCTTTACCGAATTAAAAACTAAGGATCCCCAAACATTATATAGACATATATGGATGTTTGTTAATGTAAAACATCATCAAAACATCATAAATTCTACCTAGGAATCGATTAATTCCTAATTATAAACAAGAACCCCAGTTTTATGTTCTTCCATATACATACACCAACAAGTTAAGATATATCCCATTCTTTAAGGGATGATTTCATCCTCTAATTATTCCAGAATTCCATCTACATGTAATTCCTAACCAAAGACTTAATTTAATTCTCTAATTCAACGTCAAATTCATAGATACCTGGATATTTCTTCAGATTTACTATAACATGGATAACATATGCACATAATATTGCAAGATAAACGCTTCCCTCTTGTTAAAGGTCTGATCCGTTGTGAAATAGTGGTACAGGTGTGATCCTCTCCTCCCGACCTACGTAACTACGGTGATTTTGGTGTAAGAAGGGTGTGGAATGGCATTGCGACTTCCTTCTGGACTCTTCTTCTTCCTCCCTTGATAGTCTTTCTCAATTTTTGTTCACGTAACCCTAACTTCCCCAAATCCATATCTGATTTACACATATAAAATTCGTGGGTATAATTTCCTCAAAAATTCAAAAGACTAAAATACCCTTTAGGGCTGTCGATTTGGCCTAAAAATGCTCCGGGACCCAAACTAAACCCTCAAGTACACTTTTCTGACCATCACAACCCTTTTGAACACATTAATGCCCTCAAAATGACCATATGGAACATTAAAGTGAAGTTATCTTTAATTTGCCAAATTAAGTCCTGACACGATCGATACGCGCGTCCCGACTAAATTTACCATTACTGCCATATGTTTCAATCATGACAGTTATAATATTTCCTTATCATTGTTACTACTCAATCATTAAGTAATAGTCAACATAAATGAATATTAACCCTTATCTCGCTAATTAATATTTATGTTACAGGATTAATTTCCCAAATATAGTTTAATTAATCCCAATTAATTCCCAATATAAAAATCAATAAAATTAGGGGTTGTTACAACCCCTTAGATTAAAAATCTCATGGGTAGTCCTGTTTAACACATTCCTGGACGTTCCAATCATAATCCTTTAAACTATCACACAAGTTGATGAGCAAGAAGACAGGTTCCTGTGGTTTAAGGTAAACCACTAGGAATGTACTGTAACCGGTCTAATAGAATGCCATCTACCTATCTATGGATGTGAACTATTTAATAGAAATAGAACTTTACTTTCAATCTACTAAGATTATGTCGAACCTAACTCATCGGAATTTATGCTAAGTAGAATTTATCAATATGCCTACAATATATTTAAAGAGTAGATAGAAGGCCTTCTCATAACGATGATTTTTATTTCAAAATGATATAGCACACCATTCCTTAAGAGTAAACATTGTATATGGTTTTAAGAATAAAATCCCAAAACATCAATGGTGGAAACCATGTTAACTAATAATATCTATGTTGCCTGCTTCTATGGTTGTTGGTACAACTCAGTCTCCCGATTGACATCCCTTAATAAAGTTACCCGGACTTTCCTACCTTGGGTGTTTTACATATAAAATCAAATAAAAAAATTCATATACAATAATGGTCCTGTAAAAAGAGCATAAAGAAACCTAGAAATAGGTCTCTAAAATTTAAAAAAACATAATACAAAACGTAACAAAAATACCAAGGAACCTAGGACACTATAAGGTATGATGCTTCGATGCTGAAGATAGAGGAAGTAAACAAATGTGTACCCTTCATAACATCAATGACAATAATGCATAAATAAATAACCATACAAAACATTACTATAAAACAATGGAAATAAATAAAATAAGAGAGTAAAAACCAGTATCTTTAATAGAACCATATAAATGAATAAAACTATATAATACTGAATAGTTTCAAAATCAGATAAATAAACAATACGAGAATTCACAATGCCTAACTAATTACTGAGGCCAATCGCTCTAGAATAAGAACACTTGAAAATGGTTTTTAGGAATATTAATAAGGTTATACCCCACATATTCAAATAAATAGCTTAATTTATTTGAAAATTATTGAATTAGACTTATTTATGTTTCGTGTCATATCATTGGCACTCACATCCAAAATACCTCACCCCACATATCATAAGGTATAAGCTAGCTTCAATTCCAATTACGCTAGGCATATCTTCAATGTATAAGTCCAAGTACAAAAAAAAAAAAGCATGCCACCTAA
Organism: Sambucus nigra; assembly: GCA_949130495.1. Lineage (NCBI taxonomy): Eukaryota > Viridiplantae > Streptophyta > Magnoliopsida > Dipsacales > Adoxaceae > Sambucus > Sambucus nigra. The sequence goes on from OX422215.1 coordinate 673,511,194, forward strand.
TCACACACTGAGGCTACAATAGTAATGTAACTTTAACTACTCACGAAGATTCATAACCATATGTAGTATCTAGATACTACCTCATAATAAGATATGTAATAACCTCATTGTTAAAATAGTAGAACAAATCCAATCCACATTTGAATACACTCATCATCAGACCATGTACATATATATAATATAGGACGAAGGCTCTAACCTTTAAGAACTTGTCTCGTACCTCCATTGAGTCAGTTTGTAGAAGCTATACCCTAATGGATTATAATAAATCCATACATAAATAAAAGGGCAAATAACCACACCACAACACTAAAGTGTAATCACATACCAATATTCACGAGATAGATTAGGCCTCATGTGTCTCCCACATGTAAGATGGTTGACCAACAAAACATAGGATCGAAATATAAACCTTAAAAAACTTTCATTATCAACCAAAGTGGTAGGACAAGGTCCCGTGCAACTATCCCATCAAATCCCTTCCTAAATATTCGCCCGAAATATACATTCACCCGTGGTATGTCCACAAATAGAACACAAAGAAAATATACACCAATACCCATAACTAATTATTGTATAAATATTTAACGTTATATATCGGACCAAATGTACCCTCGATATATCCTCGAATCTCAAAACACTACTAAAAAAACTATGTGCAAATAGGATCATCAACCTAATGTCTAAACCTAAAAGTAAAAAAAAAAGTCCCTTGGTCCAAATAGATTTTCAAAGGCAAAACTCAAACAAAAGCTAAGCCCACCAACCTAAATGTCATCTCCATAATTGTGTCCAGGGTTGGTCATGCTATTTGCCTTAAGATCCCGATCATTGGCTATATTCCCTATGGATGTGGGTTTCAAGTGCTTCCCTTGAGCTTTGTCATTATCATACAAATCAAAACTAAAAACCCATTCGAAACTGAATACACTAGTTCGCTAAAAAGAGTTGCTAACCCTCCAAAATAATTCCAATACATATCCAAATCACCTCTAAAGGATCCTAAATAACTCTGTAATATTCTAAGATAATAATATATATAATTTTATCAAGATAAGGCTTACATGTTTATTTATCAAAAGATCTTATACGGGTTATTATAAATTTTGAGTTTAAGCTTTGAAATAGATTTTAAGCACCGAAGCCTCTTATAAACACATGATTCATCCTAGTAAATTAGTCCAAATCATGACAATTAGATTTCTAAAAAAATATAATGAATTCTAATCATTCAACCTCATTAAAATTAATGTACGACATTATTATGAAAAAGATCCCAAACTAGCATGTGTTTTACCCCAATTTAATTGATAAAAACAATCAATCGCAAAAAAGTTACATAAAATATAATAGTAAAACAAGTTATTTCTTTCCTGTACCTGGAAGATTAAGTCTATTCGATTGAACCCTCTAGGCTCTCCTCTAATTCTCCAAAACATAATCTTCTTTTGATCTCTCGAAATCTTATCTACTTCCTAGGTACTATATTATGTTTAAGGTAAGTGTTTAATGAGGGTTAAGTATATGTCTAAACATGTAATCGTAAAGGTATCCTATGGGTAGAACTTAACGTATCAAAATAATCCTAAAACACGATAAAGTCACTTCCAAAACATATCACAAGGGGGCTCAGACTGACATACTAAAACTAATAGTACTGGCCTTTGCATCCTCTAGAGACTAGTAGCCTAAGGAGGCTCAGACTGACATACTAAAAATACTTGTACGAGCCTTTGTATCCTCCAGAGACTAGTCCAAAGGTACTAACTCGCAACATAAAAATAAAACACAACATTATTATAAATTTAGGATTTATCCGCATATAATATAACATCTTCGATTAAATTATTTAATAGACTGTAAATGTCACACTAACTCATACAATTATTATACATGCATACCTATCATTCCATTAAGCAATACATTTCCACATTAATAATTGACAAAAATTATATCAAAGTATGGGGTATTAAATTATTCCCCCTAATAAAGGAATTCCATTGTTGGTTGTGGATACGTGTCGACCTAGAAATTTTTTGGATATCTCTCTATTTTATCATATACCAGTCGACTATTCTAATATTCCAAAGATAGGATGCATTAAAACAATTTGATTATGCTTGAAATAACACCACCAGGTCAAAGTGATGAATAAGATCACACCAGTATAACAATGGCAAAAATTCAACAAAAATATAGCAATATAAGAGTAGATAGAGATGAGGAGAAGATGAAGAACACTAAAATTTAAGTGGTTTGGTTGGAGCCTGCATCCACTGAGCATGTGTGAGTGTAATCCACTAACAATTGAGGCTCTAATGGTCTGGGTTACAACACTTAAGCTTTATCTCTCTTCTAGAGACAAATGATTAGAGTTTTATAGGGTTTTAATTAAGCGATCCTTTACGATAAAGAAGATGATATGTATTTATAGTGCCTTTGGGATGTATTGCACCCCCAATCATGCAATAATCATGTGTAGAATGTTCTTAGCCAATGAGGAGGAGCCGGATGTCTTTATCACATTTATGTTATGATGATGAAATATTCCCTCACATGAGAGAATGATCTAGGTATAATAGTTTTAGTTCATGTGCGTCACACATCCATGCGAACATCTTCATGCCTCTCCCAATGCATGCACTCTGTCGGTAATATGACCCCGACCGACCACATTGGCCGAGGTTGGACTTGTATATCCATGAACCCCAAAGAGTTGACACTTGTGATGTTGATTAGTCTCGGCTTTTCCTCATCGACCTGGTTTAGACCGAGGACAAGGGTGCTCAGTCTCCGAGAACAATGCAGGTAACTCATCCTGGCCAGTTACTAAAGGCCGAGGTCGAGGCATTCCAAGATGCTCCCTCGACCGAGTCAATATTGGTCGAGCCTGATCAGGCCGACTTACAACATCCAAATCTTGAACGGTTGGTGAAGGTCGGCTATGGCCGAGGCTGTATGATCATGGATGAGGATGCTCTTGGCATATCACAATTTATATCATTATTAACATCACGACAATAATAAAATACTTTAATGAATTTAAACCATTCATAGCACGTAATGATAAAAAATTATAAATACTATAATAATGAAATGCCTTAACATCCAATGTAAATAAATAATATCATCTCAAATATCATAAATGATCTCAATCGACTAAATAAACTGGCACTAACGTGTTGCATAAATCAATGAACATAATGAGTTTGAAAATGAAATGACTGGGATGACATGACATACCAATTTAGGAATTGAAAATAAGGACAAGTATGTAATTGGTAAACTTGAACTGCTCAGCCTTAGTGCACTTAAATACGAATACCTTGAAAACAATTATAAATACTTTGGGTCGAGGCCTAGAAAGTTACAAGAAATTTATCAATACATCGATGCAGTAATAGTCATTCCACTTATTTACGTAACCATGTAAACTTGTCGACATTCACACACAAATATACCACACCCCTCTTCATAAGGGAAATAACTAGACGAGTGCCCCAACTCAAGGAAAAACTAAATTGTCAAGTCTCAACTACTAGACTAAATATAAAACCATTCCATATACTTACAATTACATTAAAATGGAGCTGAAAATACATGAAGAACATAACAAAGACCAAACCCCACTTATATCACCCTAATAAGAAGATAACATAATATCATAACATACCCAATAACGTTACATAGTGTCTTTTAAGTAAAGTATCCATTAGTGGACAATACCAAATATTTATTTGTCTCATAAATACCATTCGAGTGCATTAACCTTCAGGGATGACCCTATCATTCCTTCCTCAGTAAAACCATTGGATTCCCTCACCAAACAGATTTAAAACATTCACACAGAAAATAATGGGGGATCACCACGCAGTCACACCATTGACTAGTCCCATACAAAAGCCATTTCATGGATTGAGACATCCTCGTATCCACGTCGTGAGGCGATGACCAAAAAAATGCTTAATAACCTCCATAGATTATGAACAATGGTTCGCCATAAGATCCTAAGCATGTATATTAATATTAAAATCTTAAAGGAACATAATGCATTAATTTAAATATCTTTTATGCTAAGATGTCATCGACATATAAAGGTATATCCTAATCATGGATATTAATATCAAAATCAAAACCAATGTAGATTATTAACAATCGTTCGCTATAAAATCTCAAACTAAATTTAGTTTTTCATAACTAAAAACAATCTGCAACACCAATATAAATTAACACAGTATAAACATGGGAATATTTTATCCTAAACATTCTTGTAATCCCAAATCAATTGTCAAAGAATAAACCAGTTACATATTGTATGATAATTGAATACGATCGTTCTTGCCTAAATATAAAGATGAATAATTCCTCCTATTGGAATTCCTTAGATCCTCTCCAAAAGTCTCCTTAATCTCTCCCAAAGTCTTAAGTTGTTATTTTTGTTATGTATAATATAATTAATTAATTAGGGCTAACACCCCTTAAATACCCTTACTCCCGCAGGTCCTTAAAAATCCTAATTTTGGGTCTCCATAAGCCCAAAACCCTACTTAAACTAGTCCAAAATTTGATCCAAAGGTATACTTACTCCTTAGGCCAATAAATCTTTAAGAATTCTTACCAGTCTAGAGTTCGGGCCAAATGGTAATACCTCAAAATGTAAAATAAAATAAACAACTCAATTATTTTAAACGTAACCTACATAATTTATTCCTACATAACTAATATCACCGATTAATTATATTACACGTGCACTACAAAAATCAGATAACATGCAAATTTTGATTTTCACAAAAATTATGCGTTTATTATTATTTCACACAAGTAATACTTAATTGATTATTAATTTATTCACAATAAATAATAATTAATAAATACGATAAAAAATATTGGGAATAACAGTCAAGCCCCCCCCCCCCCCCCCCTCGAAATAAAGGAATTTTGTCCTCGAAATTTGATACATATCTTACTAGAGGAGTACCAAATTATTCTCTCGCACATCATGCTACCTCTCTCATGTAGACTTTGCCTCATTGTAGTTTCCCCAATGGACACGTTCTAATAGAATAACTTTGGAGTAGAGAATATGCTCCTACGATCCAAGATCGAAACTCGCTTCTCCTTATCACCACGCTCGTCTTAATATTTATTTCACCGAGGTCAATGTTTTGGTATGAAAAGTCACACCTAAGAATTCTCTTCAGCATAGAGACATGGAATACATCATGCAGCCAATCTAGATGATCTAACAAGGATAAATGATATGAAGGTCGTGAGATAAAATTAGTAATATTGAATGGACCCATACAACGAGGAGTCAAATTCCCCCTTTTCCGTAACCGAATCACTCCCTTTATGGAAAACACCTTAGGTAACATATGATATCCAAAGACAAACTCTTGATGCCTCCTCCTCGAATCCCTTTGACTCTTATGCTTACTTTGGTAAGTCATCGTTCTATATCTAAAAGATTCACCTTTTATATGGTGTCTGGAATTAACTCGGATTCAAGATGCTAGTTTTTCCTTCCACTTTCTAGTAAATGGGAGAATGGTAAAGCCTCCCATACAATGACTCAAATAATGACATGCTTTTAATTTGATCATAAGTATTGTTGCAAGAAAACTCCACCAACTATAAGTAGTGCTCTTAACTACCCTTGATGTACATAATACATGATCCAAGTATATATTCTAGTACTTGTTTCATTCGCTAGGTCTAATTTTCAGTCTTTGGTGATATGAGGTACTGAATCGTAAAGTCTCCATCATATTTTGAAAATATAAACAAAAATTGGACACAAAATCGTGTCGCTATCGAACATAATGTCGAGTGTCACACCGTGTGATCGCACAATCTCTAATATGAAAGACTATTGTACTGATCTAAAGTGGAATATGTTTGTTAGATGAAAATGAGCTACCTTAGTCCAAAGGTCCATGATTAACCAAAAGGAATCATCTCACCTTGTTTACATATGCAACCAAATAATAAAATTCAGGGAAATGCTCTCCTATTTCCCCAATGGAATTTCAAGATGTTGTAGAACACATCTTGGACTCTTGTGATCTACCTTCACCATCAAGATAATAGTAAACATGGAAATGAATACATCAATGTTTTTTTTTCATGCATTCCCATTAATACTAGTGTCCCATGTCTTGATACATCCTATTCCCATCGGGATATACAATAAATCGCATCCCATGCTCCTCACTCAATACAACTCTCTATAACCCCTCATATTCACGTACCACTAATCTAACATTGAACGTTAATCCCCACCTGATCCAATCAAATATGACGATTCTCCCTTGGTTAATAATTCTCTCATCTTCTTTTGACAAGAAAGGTCCCCTACGTATGCCCTCACAACACGAATAATGATCTTAAGTGTGTTGTCAAGAATATCCGTAAAGGCACGCACAAATAGTATGTTTTACAAGAAGAACCCAACTAAAACTTCTAAATAGATGATAATGTAACTATTGTCATGAGGCTCAAGGCTCAAGATGTCATGTTCAACTCTATCTGCATGAATTGATACTAAAATATCATATGGTCTATTAAATGAGGAAATCTCTCTCCCAACAAATAGTGCCTCCACACTTAAAGGCAAACATACTATTGCTACTAACTCTAAGTTACGGGTGGGGTAATTACCCTCTCAAGGCTTAATATTTGGGAAGAAAAATCTATCATGCTCTCTTCTATTATGAGAACATACCAAAGTCCCTATAGAGAGGCATTAGTATAAACCATGTAATATATCATAGTACGAGTTATGGCAAGCACCGGAGTTGTAGTCAAATTATTATTGAACTTATAAAAATACGGCTAGAATAATTCATAACAAATAAGTGGTACCCCCTTCTTAATCAAGTTCATTAATGATCCAATTATCTTTGAGACTCCCTAGATGAACCGACAATACTATCCTGTCAAACAAACAAAATTGCACACGTCCAGAGGTGTCACGGGATGTCCCCACTCTAGCACTGTGTATAATTTACTTAGGTCCATTAAGATCCCCTTATCCATCATAATGTGACCCAAAACCTGCACCTCTCAAAACCAAAACCTATAATTCTTGAACTTAGTATATAGCCACTGGTCTCATAGCATTTTTAAGTCTACCTCAAGTGCAGATTATGATCATTTGGAGTCAGAGAATAAATGAAGATATCGCTTATGAACACTATGACAAACTATACAAATACTCTCTGGACAACTCAATTTATCAATTGTATGAACATAACTCGTGCATTGGTTAGACTTAATGTCATAACCATAAACTCATAAGATCTATTACACGTATAAATTATCATCTTCAAAATATCTTCGGAACATAAACTCATACTAAAAGGGCTATTGTAGTTAATATGATTGAGGCTCCAACAAGCATTAGGAGACTCAAAATGGAGTTCCAAACAATCTAACATAATTTTTAACAGCTCCGACCCACCATTGACCTTATATAATTCAAATGTCGGTCCATATCTCTGGAAGCTCGACTGCTAGACGAATTTAAGATGCCCAAAATTAAAAAAATTATGGGAATGGGGCCACCCATGATTCATCTCAATCTATAAGTTTTATACATTCAATACATTGGGGCTTCAAAGGTAGTTGTGTCCTAAATGTCTACACATGCCTTATCTGTAGGAGCACTCGTGTGGTTTATATCCATAGACATTGGACGAACCACAACCACCTATAAAGAATTAATGAAGAAATGTACAATAATGAACTAAAAATCAATCACAAAGACCTAGAGATGATGAAATAATAGATTAATGAACACACTTGGTAGCCTTCATTACTCATTGGGGGAATAAGGATACTCAATTTTGAATCAACTATAGAAAGATGAACAATTGGATCATATATAAGAACTTAAGCCAATTAAATTGAGATTAGCTTAAGACCCAACTTCAGAGCCCTTATGGATGTGGTAGTCAAGATTAAGGATAACCATATGAAGAGACCCCCAAAGGTTAACATGAATAACCTAAAAATTCCTCTTCATTTCCTAACCCATTGAATCAATAAGTCCAATGGCTTAGTCAACCCAAAATAATATAATCCACATAAATTTGAGCAATCAAAAGTCATTTTTATTAGACTTCTTAACATATAAAGTTTGGTCAACTCCTCATCTAATAAATCCATGTGAAGATAAAAAGAAGTTAAGCATTCGTACCAAAACCGTGGAGATTGTTTTAAACCATATAAGGCCTATTTAATTTTTTAAACATGATCAGGGTGTTTATTATCTTGAAATTCTTTAGGTTGCTCAACGTAAACCTCTTTAGACAGAATACCATTAAGAAAAGATGATTTGACGTTCATTTGAATCAACTTAAATGGTAAGTGACACGCGATAGCTAGAAGTAATCTTGCTAATTCAAGATGCCCTACCAGGGAAAATGTCTCGTCACAGTCTATTCATTCTATTTGAGAGGAACCCTGTGCAACTAGTCTAGCCTTATTTCTAATGATTATCCCCTTTTCATCGATCTTATTTTTGAAAATCCATTTTGTACTGATTACTTTAATATGCTTGTGGCTCAAAACTAGGTACTATACGCCATGATCCTTGAATTGATCTAGCTCCTCTTGCATCGTATCTATCAAATAATAATCACGAAGTGCCTCATCTACTAATTTTTGTCCCACGAGGTGTATAAAAGTAGTCAAATGAGCTACTTGACATATTTGATTCCTAGTTTGCGCAGGTGCATAGATACTTCCATAATTTCTACAGAGGGATGATATTTTGAAAGCCAATTAGGCACGACAGGGGTCGGTGTTGGCAAAGATTCATCTTCTGTTGAAATTGGATCATTTAAAATATTTGTGTCCAAATCAGTCTCAACTGGTGGATCATTACTAACAGGCTCAACTGCGTTGTCAATTATCATAACATTAATGGACTCAACAATGGATTTTGTTCTTCGACTGAAAACTCTATAGGCCATGCTATATTGATAATAGCCAAGAAAAAATGATTTACCCCCTTTGGATTCGAATTTACAAAGGTTTTCGTGATCATTACAAATATAGTAGATTTGGCCAAAAACCAAAGGTTTCAAAATATTTTACATTGGGCATTTAGTTCAACCAAAGCTCATAAGGGGTGATTTTGGTATTCTTTTTGAGGTAAATTCAATTAAAGTTTTGAATGATAGTAATGCATGCTTATTCCCAAAAATATAGCGGTAAATTTTTAGCATGTATAAGGACTCTAGCCATTTCCTGAATGACCCTATTTTTTCATTCTACAACCCCATTTTATTGAGGAGGTTTTGGAACACTAAACTGATGGGAGTAACTATTGGCATCATAATATTCAATGATTTCGATTTCTTTAAACTCACAACATCTATCACTTTAAATTCATGTTACTTGGGTGTCTTTTTTATTTTCAAGTTTAGTTTGAATTTTCAAAAATTGGATAAAAGTTTATGACTTACTTTTCATGAAAGAAACCCATGTAAAATAAGAGAAATCGTCCACAGTGACTATAATATAGGAATCTCCATTTAAACTAATAGTCCTCGTTGGACCCATTAAGTCCATGTGGAGAAGTTTGGAAGGAGCAGTGGTGTTAACATCTTTAACTTTTTTGTGAGGAGAGTTAGAAATTTTACCCACTTGACAGGGATAGCAAACATTAGTGGGGAATTTATTTATTTTAGGTAAGCCTCTCACAAGGTCTTGTGATGACAAACGGTTCAAAGTATCAACACTAATGTGTCCCAAGCTATTATACCGTAGCTCAGAATTATCTAAAAGTGTCACATTACAAGACAGAGCACCAGATGCGTTGTAATAGGTTTCTGCAGTACGATTGCCTTTTGTATAATCCTCTCCCATTTCAGTCAGCACATCGCATGAGGTTTTTATAAAGTTAACTTGGCATCCGTTACCACAGAACTGACTGATATATCTTAAATTTTTTCTCATCCCTTTAACTAATTACACATCATTGACAGTAAGTAAACCCTCTTCGTTAAGGGAGCCTTTACCAATGATTTGGGAGGTCTTACTATCCACAAAGGTAACTTGGCCACCTTTATAATGGATAATATTCTTTATTTTGGTAACATCCCCCGTTATATGGAGCGACCAAACACTTTCTAAGTACCAACCCGTAGTTTGCATCTCACAATGAAGTAACTGAGTTTCCTACAATGTGACGATTGTGTTTTAGAGTGCTTGTACTTTGGCTTAGACCTACACTCAGTAATGAAGTGACTGAGTTTCCCACAATGTGACAAGCCATTTTAGATTTATTAGTCTTACTACTTTTACAATCATAATCAGGAGTCTGCTTTGAACTTTTATTCTAGTGTCCAGTGGACTGCCTAGACTTATTATTTTCTTGCATAAGTCTCTTAGCAACAACATTTATGTGCTTCAAAAGTTTCTTAAATTGGTAAGACATAAGAGAAAGTTCATTTTCAATCTTTTTAATTTCATTTGAATCCACATCAGAGTCATTGTCCGACTCAGATTGCTGTTTAACTACCCTATGATTTTTTATCAAGACATGTACTTTTAAACACAACTGTATAAGGATTGGATAACTCATTATTAGCATAAGATTTAAAAATCTTCCTAAAGGCTAATTCAATTTCCATAGTTCTCAATTTTGAGCAATGCAGTTCAGGTGTGAGAGATAGGTTGTTTATTTCTTCCATAATGTAACATTTATGGTCAAATCTAGGGCAAGGGACCTTAAAATCTTAGAACAAACTTCTTTATCAGTGTATTCTATACCATTCTCTTGTAGTTGTCTAATTATACAAGTCAAATGCATGTAAAAATCATTAAATAGTTCATTATCTTTCATAACTAACATATTGTATTATTGAACCAACATTTTAGTTTTACACTCCTTTACCCTAGTGTCGCCCTCATGTGCTATTACTAAAGTATCCCAAGAATCTTTGCTAGTGGTCCAGTGACATATACTATTCAATTCATTCTCACTCACACTCATGAAAATTGCATTTTTACCCTTATTATTGAAAATCTTCTTTTGATAAGTGCTTAATTCAGATGTTCTAAGTTTTTTAAAAATAGTGCTACCTTCTGCTAAAGGAGTAGAGGGGTGCCTATAGCCATTTTCAATGAAAGCCTAGACATCATCTCTTAATGTGCCTTGAGTAGACACAATCATTCTAATTTTTTACAATGGAAAATTGGTGGTATCGAATATAGGAGGTGTACTAAAATTTCCTGGCCGAAGTAACTGAATTGAATCTTCCATGAAAACAAGGTAAAAAGAGTTTAACAATAGTTTATAATAATAAATATCTGTAAGGTCTATCTCTGATACCAGTTGAGCGGGCGACTAAAGACCAATAGACTCTAGTGTGAAAGTAAACTATCGTCGATTAAACGCAAAATACCTACGAGTTTTTATAGATTATCCAAGGGGGCCCAATTTAAACTTTCCTTAAATTATTAACTATACTGAAAATTGAATAATGTTTGGAAAGTTAATTAGAGTCCTAATTATTATCTTGATTAAACTAGGTGAGTAAGCAGATAATAGCTAATTGAACTTATTTAGACAAGTTTCTAGACTTAAGCCTTACTTTTTTGTGTTAGGTGATATATGAAGAAATTTACAGTACGTGGTGATTTATTTTACGTCGTAAAAACCCTTCACTTGGGAAAAATGACAGACTCTCTCGGGTAACCTAATCAACCAAATTTCACTAAAACAAATCAATACAGAACGATTTACAAACATGTAGAAAACTCAAAGTAGGTTAAGTCAGAAAGTTATTACCTATCTCGGCCAAGCTTCTCTACTCTGGTTTCTCTTCTGTAATTAGACTAACTATTGATCTCTTTTCCACATTGGTTTCTCCACATCTCATCATTCCCTCTATCTTCCCCAGCGCAGGTCAGCTAAGTGCCTATTGATTCCAATAGTGGCATGTGGTAGTGCAGTGTTTTTGATGTGCATTATTCTATATGACACACTCACCCTTAATGTTATAAACTGAGTGAATATGCAACAGTTTTGATATCCTAAATATTAGTAGGAAATATTATGTTCCTTTCGTCTGTTGAAATCAAGCTATCTTGAATAAAAATTGTTATCAACAAACTTTCTTTTCAAAAATAAAAACACTCATATTTGATCTAATATGTTCACAAGAATAAGTGCCTATGTGAATATTAGTGTATAGTGTAGGAAATAAAAGTGATATGTAATGATGTAACAAAGTTTCTGAAATATCAGTAAGATTATGGAATAAGAATAATCAAGCGAGAATCTACAATCTATCAATACACAAAACAATATATGACTTCAAATATAAAAACAATTCAAGAACAAAGTCAAATATTAGGAAACTATTTTTTAAAGGTAAGTTTTAGATTAAACCAAATTTAATCTAACAACATATTAAATCAATTTTACATAGTCCAATAATTCAATGTTTCAAAGTTTTCAATTCAGTTCAACAGTTCTTGGTTCTAGTTCTCGGTCCTTGGTCCGATGTCAATAGTAATACAATTTAGGTGTAATATTCAAGTACAAGAATAAGGGCAATCAACATTTAGTTCTTTACAAATAAAACTTCAGCAATTTTAGGTGTAACTCTTTAAACCTAAATAAGATATAACTTTTGAAGTCCAAACTTGCTTACATATGTTCTAAAACAAACAATTTAAATATTAACTCAGAATAACGACAACAGCTAAGAATATACACAAATATGATTTGTGCATGAATTAGTGTTCAACCAAACATAAGAACGAGATCTAAGTCGGATCTTACAAAATCAAAACAGAACCAAACGAATCAAAGGTGTAAAACTGTGTGTAAGTGTAACTAAACACTAGATATCAAACATGACGTCAGCTTAATAATTCTTGATAGCAATAACACAAAAAGATACGTGTTTTGTGTATATTGTGATATACACAGATATTTCGAACAACCTAGAAGTCATTTACAATCTAAATAACTAGATCTTAAGAAAAAGATAGAATATAAAACAAGAATGGTGTAATTTTTTTGTGATTTGTGTATCACACAATTTAAATAGAAAATCAGAAACATAACTACAAGATTTGTGATTCGGTCTATGTTCATTGTGTATTATGGAATAGTAGAACAATATAACAGCTACATAGAATGAATTTCAACCCAATCAGGTCAATAAGGATCTAAATAAGATCTAAAACTGAGAGATAAGATTTCACTTCAAAAAACTCAAAACGTACAAACGCATAAGTGAAACTTAGTGTTTCTTTTCAAAAAATCCAAAATGTAAGACTAAACCCTAAGATGAGAGTTTTCAAAAAATTTTGACAGATTCAAATGTATTTCAAACAAAAATCAAAAAACAAAAGAAATCAAACAATAGTATTGTTCGTGTGGTTAATAAGATCTATAAACAAGATCGAATCAAGTGATGAGCACTTGTGTGTGTAGAATGTGAACTCTCTCTCTCTCTCTCTCTCTCAATAAATGAATTTGACACAATTTCATCTCTCTTTTAAATTTCTCGAATGACAAAAACTTAGGACCCAATGGTCTCAATTTATAAAGAAATGAAATGTGTCCTGATCATTTATAGAGAACATCACAAGGATTTCACAAGAACAAACATAGCCGTAGAGAAAATTATGATCCTACAACAGTTAAACAAACACAGACTGACTAGCTAAATGAATGACATGCTGCATATAGTTGTGATCCATTTAAACAAAAATATGTGATGTTCTTCTCCTTCAATGTTACCATTTAATTCAATGAAGTCTATCTATATTTCAATATCCAAAATCGGGGGCAAAAAATCGTGTGCTGGATTTTGTTACTGGTGGTGAAATATGATCTATACAATGCGTACAATAGGCGTATGAACAAAAAGTGATCCATGACAGAATACGCGTAAATAAACTAGAAATGGAATAATGTTTAATTTAGAAGCTTAAATAGCTTTCAAAGAATTTTTAAATCAAAATAAAATTAGAAAAATTTCCAAAAAATATGAAAAAATTCAAAAAAATAATTTCTATGTTTTTGCACCCAAAAAGATTTTTCTTGAGAATTTGTCCCTATTTCTTGTAATTTAAATTAATTAAGACAAAAAATTCAAATTATGAACTAATATGATTTAAATTGTTTAAAAATTTTTTAAAAAAATTAAAAATCTCTTTAAACATATAAACACAAATCATGAGGAATGATAATATGCAGTGAAATGCAATATTTGTCCTATGTGGTGTAGAAATAAATCCTTTGAGCGAATGTGAATAGGTGTAAGAGAAAACTTTCATTATATGGCTGAATTATAAATTGATGCAGGGTTGAGTGGAGATCTTGGCATAAGTACCTAGACGCGACATAATTATAGAAAAAATATTGTCAAAATTTAAATCCAACTAGATGAAGGTCTATATAACTAAAGTACAAAAAAACCTAGGAGTGCTATATATAGGTCATTCAGAATGTTGGAATTGAAGAGAGAGGGACAAAAAGAGGAGGGAATATGAATTTGGCTACCTAAATTATCGAACCAGTTTGTACAAGACCCGAATTGGTTTGCACTACTTAATTTTTTTGACTTGATAGGTCCAAATTGGTTCGACCTGTAAAGAAGGCCACAAAAAACTGGTTCGTAATTCCAATATATCTCCAATTTTGTTTTCAAGTTCTCTAAAAAATTAAGTGTTGTAACACTTCCCACTCGACTCCCAAACCATAACTAAAGTTTTTTTACCCAAATTTTAGCTAAAAATGCCACAAAAAGTCCCCTCAGTTTGCCTTGCGCTCTCATGCGTAGTGCAACGGTGCTCCTGTCCTTTCTAACTCATGACTTACAGACCCCTATGAACTTAATCTAACACGACTCACTATAGTACAACAAGATCACCCCATACACATCGAGGGTGCGATGACCTCTCTATCTCCTCTAAAAACTTACCCCAACTCATGAATAAGGTTCGATGCTCTCTTTTTCTCCATCTTCTTCACATCGTAAATTAATAATCGAAACAAGTAGGGATCATCCCCATATGTATGGGGAACACCTCAAGTATCATGATGAATGATGTGAGGGATATCACCATGGTGTCCATTCGAATCACAACATACTTGTTCCGACTTGGAGAAAATGTCTCAGTGAAAATTAGAAGGACATGTTAAACCTAGATTCCCCTTACATTCGAGACTGCTTGGATTGGGATCTAACACGGATGAAATACTTGTTCTTTCCTCGATGTCATCCGCAAACTCAAGTGACTTTCGGTGGATATTCATAAATAAGGAATCTATTTATTCAGACTTTCCAGTTGTTCTCCTCTAAGTGACAAAAGTAGTCCAAAAATTATTGGACTTGAACATTGAGATTCTTATCCATCTGCACAAATTCTTTCCCAAATTCCTCTAGGCATATATCCCTTAACTCTCTCTTCCTAGATCTTCGAAGACTCTCCCTTACTCTCATTAAACCTGTCTCTCTCACTCATATCTACGTGATTTCTTTGAGTCTAAATAAGAGTGATTAAACATGCCTCCTCTACCTCCCGCTCAACGTAAAAAATATCGCTCTCACTTGATGTAACAAGCCATACCCCTAATGGTTCTCTCCTTTGATTTCCCTCAGCGTGGTCATTTATTGTCTCATCCATATGATCAGTCTCTCGAAATTCCTCCTCATCACCCTCATCATTGGTGATGTTGAAGATGTTATTTAGAGAATCATGTTCCTGATCGTGAGTTGCATTTTCCCATTGTGGGTATTAGTAAATGAATTTGCCATGGATAAGAATGGGTGGACAAGGATCATATGAACATGATTACTCGGGAAAGCGGAGGGATCTTTATCCCAAATGAAAAATCTATCGAGATGTTAAAAGTGTCAACTTGGACAATCACGTCCTCAATGACCCCTAGGTATCTTCAAGAAATAATCCACGAGTTGGCGAGTCACCTTTATGGACTTAAGGTCCCCCAAATCTAATTTCTTATAATCTAATTGGTTATATATGGAGTAGGGGAGGATGTTAACACTCACCCCTAAATGTATTAGTTCTCTATCAATTCGATTATTCCCCATACTATATGAAATGGTTGTTGTAACCGAATCTTTATATTTTGGTCGAATGTCGCTCAACAGTACTGAACTGATGTTATGTGCTAAAAACACATTTTTCTTTACCTTCTGCCTTCATTTCACTCTGTTCAAGTCCATAAAAGACTTAGCATATGTCGGAATCTGCTTTCTGGTTTGAAGGGAAGGTAAATTAATCTTCAATTGCTAAATAACATCTAGAACATTATCACAGGTTGTCTCTTTAGAGAGGTAAACTAACCGTTGAGGGTATGGAGCAGTAGTTGGAGGTTTCATAACCACCCCGGGCCTAACGGTGTCGTTATTACCACTCTTTCTCAACGGGGACATCCTCTTTCGTGCCGGGTGAAATCTTCTTGTCATTGAGCTAGTCGTGTGGGGGAGGTGATAAATCAACAACTCTTTAACTATATAGAGTGGTTACCGCCCTAAACTTTGATTGATTTTTCTCGAGATTAGAGGTAACAAAGTTTTGACCTTCAGGAGGTCGTTAGCTTTGGGCGGGAAACTTGTCCTTTTCTTGGACACTTAGGGAGGATTGAAATTTGAACAACGATGCCTTTAATTCAGCAAAATTTTGGGTGTTTTGATAATTAATAGATGACTGAGTTTGCATGAATTGGTTATAAGTTTCCTCAATATTTTTATGCGGTGGGGTAATATAAGGTGCATGAGGTTGTGCTTACATAGGTGGATCTTGTTAGAAATGTGGGAGAGTTGGTGGATGTGGGGAAACATGTGAATTAGGTTTCATTGTTGCATGTGGTTTCCTATAATTGAAATTGGGATAGTTCCGCCATCAAAGGTTAAAGGAATTACCATTAGGGGCATTCAAAATATCCTTAAAATATCATATCACTTCCATTTCTCTTGAAGCATCACTTTGTAGGCGAGTATCATATGGGATTCCTTCATTGAATGTTCTGCCTCACAAATCGCACACACCTCCTCTTTTAATGATTGAGTGGAGTCGGATGTCTCTCTCCCCCTGGACTCGCTAATGTCTTCCATCCTCTTGAAAAGTTGTTTAATTTGAAGTTTCAACTCAGCTTCCTTGTCCAAATGATAGAGTTCGGATGTAGAAGGATCCATGGATGTTTGTCGGGCCTGGGATTGGGTGTTTGGATCAGATGTGTCCCACGCTTGAGTATTCTTGGTGACATACTTAAGGTGAGCCTATGCATCATTTGCGTTTAACCCTAGAAACTCCCTGGGACATATGGTTTCAATAATTTTTTAGAACATATGTTTAGCACGTGATAGTCTCCACTTCTCAAAACTGTCGTGCGGGAACATAATATCGTGATATTTTCTTGTATTTGGTTGATAGAATTTTAATCTTTTTTCATATTTCTTTGTTGCTTAAAATATATTGCAACATTTACAGAAAACCACCTCTATAAGTCTGTACGCACAACATATATATGCAAAACAAATTACACACTAAGCTTAAATTAAACAAATGCAATAAAATTAAAATTTCACTAATATATAATTAATGTCATTCACCATACATAAAAATATTTGAACTTGGAACAAAATATCAAATCAAAATATGATGTCACATAATGATGTCAGAAAATGGAATAGGTAATGATTTAGGGAAAAAGAATGTCCATAAGTCTAGTCTCATCCATGAGGATAAAAAATCCTCTTCCACAAACATAAATTAAAATCAACAATTAGTTACCAATACGTTATTATTTAGAAACTTTAAATTATTAAAAATAAAAAAATATTAATACAAGTGAAAAAATGGATGCCTTAGGTGGCAAATGTTGAGAATTTTACTTCAATATCAATTAATCAAATCACACTAGTCCAATAACAATAAATTAACTTCTTCCTCTATCGTGTAAAACTAGTGATATACACTCATTTTAAATGAGTCAATATAAGCCAAAGTGTTAAGTGATTTTCCATATGTACATTTAATATAAAGAAAAACAAATTTCTAGAAACATTTGGAGGAGTTCCATTTTTTTGGCCATCCTAAAAAATAAACATGCTAAAAAAAATTAACAACCCAATATCGCCATTAAAAGAAGTAAATACTTTCAAATAATGAATGTAATGAATTTAACGTAATAGTTGATCACCTAAAAAAATTCAAATTCTGACGTCATCAAATCTTTTTAAGAAAAAATGAAAAAATGGAATCAAGCTCACCCACCTCTTTAGTTTGAGCTAAATTTTATTTATTTGTGTTTCTAATAGGTCAAAAACCGTTATTAGTTTCTTATAGTTGTTTCTGGGGCTATAAAAGAGAATCATGCAGCACATTGAAGATTGAGGATCCTATTTTAGCATAATTTAATATTAGTATATAAATATACATGTATATTTGACTGTAATATTTCAAAGAGCCTTTCGTTATAATACACGAAAGAACAACGCCGTTATAAGTTGTTGTATATGGATCACTTTTATTTTCTTATTTCACATTGGATTCGTTTTTGTATTTCGGGTAAAGGAAAATAGTTTGAGATATGTGTTTGTGTTTGACAAACACCTACTGATTAATAAATAACATGCTATGAAATGGCTATTGATTAAAATGCCAATTAAACTCCCTTTTTATTCATGGTTGTTACAAATATACGCTGTCGACATTGATTGGATGCTATTTTTTTTATCAAATAATAGTTATTAAATGTCAGGAGAGTATCGACGACAAACAAACTTCTCTCTATTATAATGATTATAACTTTATATTACATTTCACAACATATAGCAAGGGTGGTGATATTCCCAATCCAAAATAATCTCATTAACACCACTTACTTCAAAACACCACAAATATAAGCTATACATGTCACTAACACCAAAAAACTCAAGACCCCAATTTCAAACTCCATTATATAAACCCAAATTAGAAAATACTTCAATTTTTCATCCTTTTCTCTTTCTACTCTTTTCTCTCTACTACTAACACCCCAAACCCTAACTCCAAAACCAAACCCTAGCTCCAACCTCAAAACCAAATCCTAACTCCATAACCCACAAAATAAGTAGGTATGTATTTCAAATATTTATACTTGTGTTTTTCTACGGTATTCTCATTTAAAATTCTTATTCCCATATTTTGTTGCAGATCCATTAAATAGGGATAGATAGTAGATCCCTTGTGACTGCATTTGTGATTAGGTGCTAGGTAACGAGGTTCTATAGGTATAGTTGCTCAAAATGTAAACGTTCATCTATAATCCCATTTGTTTAAATTTAATTTCTTTTAATTAGCGTGTCAATTATTAGTTATCTAAACTTCCATTGCTAGTACTAATCTATCAAACATTAAAAAAATTATCTTTTAATTTTACTTCTCCTCTGGATGATCCTACTCACTTAGTTTCATTTCAGGCCTGATATTATTTTGAGTGAGATACTTCAGAAAATGAATCTAGCCGTGGGGGTAGGGCCAAAATATAGAGGCCAAGTAGTTGCACAATAGAGATGATTGTTATATTGCACTCTACTGCATAGTTGCATTCCTCTATATTGTGGCCTTACCCCCACTGCTAGATTAATTTTTCGAAGAATTTCACTCAACATAATATCGGGCCAAATATGCTACAAAGTGAGAAAAATCATCCCAAGGACAAGCAAAATTAATAAACAAATTTATTAATATTTGATAGGGTAGTATTATAAAGGGAATTATATATTGCTAATTACTGACACAATAGGATAAGAAAAATTAAATTTGGACAAATGGGATCACAAACGTAATTATAGATATGAGTGAGTACACCTCGCAAACCAAGTCACCTACCAAGAAAGGAGAAGGACGAACTGGACCCTAATAAGAGATGTGCCCCTATAACTTCACGAGAAATATTATGCACAACTTTGTTACTTTGTGGCATTGTTAATTTGTTAAAAAATGTGGTTATTTCTATATTTTATTACCAAACATTGTGCTAAATATTGTGGCTTTTAATAAATGTGATTGTTTGTACAATGTGGTTGAAGATTGTTTTATTATGTTTTATTACTAAACATTGTTGCATTGTTTAAAAAATAAAGGATTCTATGATAAATAACATGCCCAAAGGAACTTGAGGTTGGCATATAACCACCAAAATATAAAATGGAACTTGAGATGACTGGATTGAAAATCATGACACACTAAAACCATGAAATAACTAAGGAACTTGAAATCACTAGATTGCAAACCACAACTCACTAAAACCGTGAATTTAATAATGAACTTGAGATCACTGGATTGGAAAACATGACCCACTCAAAACAATAAAATTAATAATGAAATTAATATCACTAGATGAAAACCAAAACCCACTTAAACCTCGGATAAAAACCATGACCAAATCAAACCATAGTCAAAGGACAAAACCATGACCCACTTAAATCTTGGATAAAAACCACAACCAAATCAAACCTTGGTCAGAAGATAATGATCAACCCAAATCGTGCTAAGGATACCATGACCAAATCAAACGGTGGTCATCAATCAACGACCAACCCCAATTGTGCTAAAGAGATAACTACCAACCCAAACAGTGCTAAAGATACCATGAACAACCCAAACCTTGGAAATCTAGGGTTTGGTCTACAATGGCCAACCCAAACTGTGACATGCATTTCCACGACAAAGTTAAGTCGTGTTACTTATAAGAGAGTAACAACCTAAAATGGTGGTTGAATTTAACTTACCATGTCCATGTTAAGCCATAATATACCATACCATACAATTATGGGAAATCGTAGGAATATGGATACGTCCAACTTAAATCGTGTGGGCACTTCCACGAATTTGTCACAGCAAAGAAAAGTCGTGGTGTACCATCACCTATGTATATGGGTCACCGAGGAGGTGCTTATGGGGGGTCCTAGGATGGGGGAGTTTATAGATATCATCTTGACGGGGGAGCTTAGAATGATAGAAACCACATCAGCATTTGTGAAGAGTATTTTAGGTCAATTCTATGGACCTAGAGGATGAAATTGATCGATTCAGCAGGCCGAGGTTAGTTACAAGGACCTAAGAAGATGAGGATGATTGATTTAGTGTGTCAATGAGGGTTTACAATTGATTGTAAGGGGATAGGGTGACTAATTCAGCGGGTTGATGTCAATTCTGAGGTCCTAACGTCGTGTTGGGGATAATGTAATACCCCGTATTTTTATGACGTTCAAAATTTGGGGGTTTATTAAATTTAAATTGAGATATTAATTTAATATTAATCACGAAATTAATTTAAATTATTACTAGCATGACGAGAGTTAGTAATTATTGGAAATTTGTAGAATATTACTAAATGCGTAAATTAATATATAAGATTGATTTTATAAAAATTATCACGAATGAATAAAATGGCAATTATGAAAATTTAAGTTGGGACGCGCTCGTGTCGTGTTAGGACAACATTATTATTAATAAAAGTGAATACATTATAAGTTGAATGTATGCTCATTTCGAGTGTGCCAATGGGTCCGGAAGGGTCGAGATAGTCAAAATAATGTACCCGGAGATTTAGTTTGGGTCTCGGGGCATTTTTAGGCCTAATTGGTATCCCAGGAGGGTATTATAGACATTTGATATTTTTTGGGTAATTAAACCCACAAATTTCCTAAGGGTAAATCATCCTTTAGGGATTGCCTTCTAGGGTTAACAAACACAAAATCAAAGAACGGCCATTAGAGAAGGAGTGGGTGAGCTTTCCAAGCAATTAAAGGCCAAAAACTCAACCGTTTACACTGCCTCCACCACCAAAGCGAAGATCGCGTGACGAGGAACACAACCATACCTCTTTAGTCCACAAATCAGAAACTCAAATTCCAAGAAAGTATCTATCTTGATTTTCTTTTAGTTATTGTTTCATCCATGTTAGATTAGGATTGTTATACACATGTTCCATAGAAGAATTGGAGGAATTTAAGGATTTAATCACATGTTTTGGTGGAAATAATTATCTTCTAGACATCCCAATCATACGTAGAGGATAACCCACGAATTGAGATGAGATTAGAAGAAAGAAATGTGGAAAAGAAATTAAAATAATGGAAGTTTTATGAAAATTAGCGTTCTTGATAGTTAATACAAATTGACCCCTTTAATTCAATTCCGTTGAAGAAATTATACATGTCTTATGCAGAAATTCATTCATATATGTATATAGAACCAGTAGTAACCTTATTTGGGAGTTTGGGAATTTTAAATGGCATTTTGGAGAGGATTATTGGTTGAAACTCGTTGGTTGAAATTGCAGTTTTAGGCAAGAACTGCTTCAATCGATCGATCGACCCAAGAACATCGATCGATCGATCGACATCTTCTAAAAACTACATAGTTTTTCCATTTTTCCTTTAATCCGGTTTAATTACGTAGGAACCCTTGCTTATTATTTATAGAATATGAGGAGTTGTGAGGAAGACCAGTAGGGTCTAAATAAACCCCATTGAATAAAATTTAATATGGGACGAAATAGTGGGTTAACGAAGAATTTTGGTACACATTGGAGATTGAGTAAATTCATTAATGAATCGAGGGACTTGTGAAAGACTTAGGCCGAAAGGTTAAAGATGGTGTACCTACTGAAATTATAGTTAGTTAGATAAAATACTTCGAGAGATGAGAAGTAAGTATGAAACAAATTATATATGAGAAAAAGAAGAGGCGAATACGTTATGTGAGATAATCGAGTAAATTTTACTAAGAACGAATAATTTTAATTATGGGTCGTGGGCGCACCTAATTTAGAAAATATGAATATTTATATATATGACCGTGTGACTGTGCATATATTATGTATTTGTGTAAAAATCATACCCGGGCTACTTGCTATCATGGAGGTTTCCACGCTGGGACAGTCTTTTCTCGATTGGACCTTTATGAGGGGTATTGACTCGTACCCTAGAAGATAATATCCTCGATACAGGCTATCTGAAAATGATACTCAGATTTTCTAAGGGACGTGAGGGTTTGTGCTTACCTCTTAGGATCTGGAACTATTCTTCGCCTCTGTTTGTTTGTGTATTGTGTTCATACAGTTCAAGAGTGATTCTGAACTAGTATTTCCCTTAGTTTGTGTGATATGGGGACTTGATAGCAGAGTATGCCACAACCATAGATTTTATGTGGGGTGCCGTTAGTATATATATTGCATGTGTGACTAATATATATACGTATATCTATATGAGAATTTTTTACTATGGGTATAAGTAGATAAGTAATGAATAAATGCTTCAACTTATTTATAAGTGTTCGGGAAATTTATAACGGTAATGAGTTGTTCTAAATAACGTAAGAAAACTTGAAAAGAATGATTTCGTAAAGTAAATATCATAACCTCGCTTTCCATATTATAAAACCTTATGGAGAATAAGTTGGAGAAACTTATGAGATTTATTAGTACGGTAAGGCACACTAGATGAGAGGTGAGAATTCTCAAGAGAGTGTCGCATACTAACATGGTTGTTGCATTAGCCGGTAAGCATTTTAAATACGTGCTAAACTATTTTTAAAACTGTTTTACACTCGGGCTCTGACCCATTTCCTATTATTTCTTTTCACTTGTATATATATATATATATATATGTATTTATTAAAGGTGCCCAGTCGCAGGGGAGTCATGCTTAGATTCCTTGGAATGGATGTGCTGCAGCTTATGCGCGAGTTGTAGGCCATTGCTTAGACGACCCCATTGTTGGCTCTACTCTTATTTTAGTTGTGATTAGTTAGGGCATGTGTCCCCCATTTCCCTATTCAGTTGGATTTATCAGAGATTTATGTTCTTTTATTTTCAGTATTTGGTACTCTTTGGGATTTAATTCTTGCTAGGATGATGGAATTTATAGTTTTTAAACTTGGTATTAGATTATTTGAATGGTTAAATTCTATTATGTTGATTTCCATCTTTAACATTGATGCGATTCTTAACTATTAATCATTGGAAAAAGGTAGTCATAAAGGAATTAAATAAAATAGAGATAAGGTTTAAATTATTTTGTCACTTAGCTTAATTAATTAGGGTGTTTGAACTTGAAATTTATTTTGTGACAGTGATGCTAAGAATGGACCAACCGTTCACCTTGATTTTAATTAAATACAGGAATGATCACCTGGTATTTAATTAGGCGCGGTGTCACAGGTG
The DNA here is from genome assembly GCA_949130495.1 of Sambucus nigra. Lineage (NCBI taxonomy): Eukaryota > Viridiplantae > Streptophyta > Magnoliopsida > Dipsacales > Adoxaceae > Sambucus > Sambucus nigra. Next base: position 673,535,414 of record OX422215.1, read on the forward strand.
GTATCAGAGCATCAGGTTCTAGTGTCCTTTAGGATCTGTATGGCTTACTTCGTTTCCAACTTATCGTCTTTGATTTAGAGCCCTAATATTAGGAATGTTGTATTCATCTTTATGCGTGGGGAATTCGTACTTCTGCGATTTGTTTATGTGAATGATGAACTCATCCATATTATTTAAATTTTCAGATGGATCTTCAAGAAGAACAAGCTATTGTCATTGGGGGGGGGGGGGGGGTCAATGAGCAAGGTTAACTCACACCTCAGGTGTCTCCAAAGAGAGTATCAACCGCTGAGTTAGCAGGTATTATGGCACAGGCAGTTACCACTGCAGTCTTACAGTATCAAGAATGAAGCACACATCTTATAAGGGGCAAAATGTCTAGATAATATAGTTAATCTTTCATGACTAGAAATAACAAGTGTGCGAAGACACAAAAATCGTAATAACAAGCTCCTCAAGACCGTAAAAGCCACGAAGGTAACAAATTATGCAGGGAAACCCAAAAGCATTAGGACCAACAAAGCCGGGGTCAGAGTGAAGTCACAAAGAGGTGTTCTAATTATGGAATGGATGGTCATGAACGCTGAACTTGTCCGAATCAGACTAGAAAGGAACTCTGACTCGACCAGCGAGAACTTTGAGGACTCTTCTATAAGTGTGTATAAACGGGTCACAAGTGGAGGGGCTGTCCTCAACCAGGTGTCATTTTTCATCAAGATGCTCAACAAGGCCAAGGAAAAAGTGGAACAGTACAACTGGACCAAAACCAACAGAGCCATGAAATGAAACATCTTAGAGGTAGATGCTTCAATTACAGCAGGATGGGTCACCCGAGGCAGAATTACCCAGATAAGAGTAAGATACCCCAACAGCAGCGGAAAAAATAGCACGAATGTGTGTACGACATCTAACATACTAAAATTTAGCTGCCATCATCATCCATTGATGGTACGTTCCTTCCTTCTAGCACTATGGGACACATTTTATTCGATACTAGGGCATCACATTGTATCATAGATACTCACTTTCTACGGAACTTAGGATTTTTAGACATTACTGAGAGTGCAGTGTCATGCATAGACTCATCATTGGTAAAGGGTATTTAATTTTCTTTATACGCTTGGGTGTAGGTATATAGTTTGGTAGTTTGATTTTACCTACAGTCATACTAGTTTTAGTCATACGTGAGAACAATGTCATTTTTGGCATGGATTGGCTCACTGCGTACAAAGCCATGATAAATTGTTTCGTTAGGAGTATTATCTTTGTCATTGCGGGGCATGAGATGTTTTGGTGGAGATGCCTCGCCCAGAGGGAGGATCTTCCACCCGTTTGTATTACATAGAGGATGATACCTCTAAGGAGATTGTAATTCTCCTGGATTCGACTCCAATGGTTCGTGAGTTTACGAATGTATTTCAGAAGATAAGTGGGTTATGTGTTGAGGTATTCTGTGTAGAGTAAAACCACATGAGTTTAAAAAAAAAAAATTCCAAAGAAAGAATAAGGGCAAGGGTATGGTGCTTGCAAGGGAAATGGTTAATATAATTTATGATTTGGTTCACACAGATGCGTTATGTTCAGAAGACAATTAAGTATCCAAGGCGATGGGTAAAGTAGAAGTATGAGTTTTATCCTCGTAGGATGAAGCGTGTTTTATGTGACACGAGCGAGTCATTATATTTTTGTTTATTTCTAGATTCGTATGTGAGAAGAATGTAGTGCGTATATCTATAGCGTTATTATTATGTATATGTTTCCTGGGTAAAGTGGAATTATCTTTAGTGTTCTCCACGGAGGACAAATGAGTGCATTATTAGTGATTTATATTCTTTATTGAGAATTCTAGTATTAGTGATGTGATATGCGAGTATGATATTATACAAATTATGGTTTATAAAAATAGTTAAAACAATAGTGGGTAGTAATTTCAAGGCTATCTGAGTGGTTACCATAGGGAAACATGTTTTGTTCTGGCAAGGCCTCACCTGCGAGAGGGCCGGGCTCGCACTTATATTATCTATTTTAGATATTTCGAAGGGAATAGCGGTCTTGAGATATTCGATCATAGTGTGTGTAGGGACTTTGTTGCTATGATTCAGTGTGTATTGGGTCTACTGTTGAGCGAAAAGATTTAACTCATTATTATGTTTAGCGCTCAGGACTTGGTGTTAGGAAGAACGCATTGATATATCTATCCTTTAGAGATGTGAGAGTTAATACCCATATGTTTGGGGACATGATTTCAAGGACCTGATTGTATGTATTTGAGGTTAATGGGATATGATTACCACCAATAGTAAACAATTGTAAAATTGGCGGAATGTTTTTTGTAAAGTGTAATTACGGGAGGAGATGTAACTTTTCTATAAAGAGACGGAATTAAGGGGTACATGCTATGGACGGAGGGCCTAACGGATTTCGATAACCGACAATGCTAGGTAGTAGTGTGTCAGGGGGGTTCCATATTTGGATTTCAGTTTGCGAGATATCCCATGCATGAAACTTAACATAAGGTTAAAAGTGGGAAGATGTTTGGTCGTTAGTCTATGATTTTGGTACCTCGTCGTAGTAGGAACATGTAATTATATCTGTAAGTTGGAAGTTGAATTACGATTAAAGAAGAGCCGATGGTGGGTTAAGAAGGCATTGAAAGTTTTTTAGTATCACCACGAGTTAAGGGGTGGAACGATGATAATGAGGATTTAAAATTTTGATTTCTAGGGTGATTGAGAGTACCCAAGTATGGTAATCACATTGTGAGCACAAGTAAAATAAAGAATTTGGTGTTATGCGTGAAGCCTATGTGATGCTTACGCTAGTATGCACGATTTATAGGGTGTGTGGGCATCTTAGTTAGCTGATGTCAAAATCGTCCGAGTTGAAGGGACGTGGAAATACACGTATGGAATAAATGTTTGAGGGATTTACATAACAAAATGGAAGTGGTAGAGTGGATTGGGCGCCATGTGAAAGATGATAAATTCCTATATTTGTGTTCAGAGTAGCACACTGAATCTGGTTGGAAGGCGGTGGGAAGCCATTTAAAAAGGGGTATTCCTTGAGAAGGGTAGAATTCAATTATTATGGAGAATAATCAGAGCGGAGTTGTAATTAGTCAAATATTGAGAGCGACTGATGCGTACAAAGAGTGAAGATGTTAGTATGGTAAAATAGGTCCGAAAGTGCACATCGTGGAGAGAAGTGCATGGGTCAGAACTTTCAGTGTACGCAAATGAAAGAAGGGGAGTATTCAGTGTCACTTAATGTGAGACATTACATGTAGAAGTCGATGTTGAGTGGGACATAGTTGGTAGTCTCCGCGGTCTCTCCTCATAAATAGAAATAGGTTTGAACAAGAGGGTCAACTAGAGAATTTTTTGGCTATTGACGATTCCATTAAGGGAAGGGTCCAGCGAAGTCGATAAAGTTTCCTTGATGGGTTTCCAACCTCAAGATAAGATCAAGGGTTCGTTAGAACATATGGAACAAGTCAACCAAGAAGGAAGTGATTGATATTCCTTTGGGGTGATTTACCATATTAACTAGTGTGCCCCAGTCTTCCTTTGAAAGGAAGAATCGCGTCGGTACATGATCGCTCTCCTTAGGATGATACTTTCAAATCCCACCTTCAATATGGAATTTCAGGAAGCAGCAGGGATAACACTTCGTGTTGAGCGGGTTGTATCACACATAATCCGGGGAGTAGGCGAGCGGTAATTAAACATTAGTGGAGCCTTGTGAAAGTAAATTTTGGATTCATTGTGATCGTTTTATTTCCACAATGGTTGTAGATAGTAAGTGGAGTATAGTACGGTAATTGGGGAAGGATATTAACTAATGGTATGGTTTGGTGGGATCACTCTTCCCTGTTTATTGTGAACAAGGTGCTTATTGAGGTTTTGGTGTTGAAAACCTTAACTTTTTCTCACTCTGAATGTTAAGAGATTGGCGGAGAATCAGAATTTGGGATTGGTCAAGTTAGAGCCTGATGACTATGGTGAATTACCATGACTATTTTAGGCGAACAAGAGTGGTCAGATGTTCGTACGATTTCTCTCAGAATGGAAGTTTTGTGTTTAGATAAATCCGTGTAGTTGTCATGTAGTGAGGTGCGGCCTCCCAATGATAGTGAAATAACGGGAATTAATAATGTATAGGCATGTCTTATGCGAACGTTATTGAATAGGAGCTCAATGTGAAGTGTCTTTAATGAGAGTGTTAAACAAGTTTACTGTAGGCGAGGACTATAATGATTGAGCGCCATCCTATGTAGATAGTTTGCATACTGTTAGGCCTTATTTTATGAATTTCGGGACGAAATTCCGTTATTAGCGGGGAAGTATGTAATACCCCATATTTTTATGACTTTCAATATTTGGGGATTTATTAAATTTAAATTGAGATATTAATTTAATATTAATCGAAAAATTAATTTAAATATTTACTAGTGTGACGAGAGTTAGTAATTATTGGAAATTTGCCAAATATTACTAAATGAGTAAAGTAATATATAAGATTGATTTTATAAAAATTGTCACGAGTGAATAAAATGGCAATTATGGAAATTTAAGTTGGGACGTGCCCGTGTCGTGTCAGGACTAAATTATTATTATTAAAAGTGAATACATTTAAGTCACTCGTATGGTCATTTTGAGTGCGCCAGTGGGTCCGAAAGGGTCGAGATAGTTAAAATAATATACCCGGGGGTTTAGTTTGGGTATCGGGGCATTTTTAGGCCTAATTGGCATCCGAGCGTATTATAGACATTTGACATTTTTTGGGTAATTAAACCCACGAATTTCCTAAGGATAAATCATCCTTTAGGAGTTGCCTTCTAGGGTTAACAAAAACAAAATCAAATAACGGCAATTACAGAAGGAGTGGGTGAGCTTTCCAAGCAATTCAACGCCAAAGACTCAACCGTTTACACCGCCACCACCACCAAAGCGTAGATCACGCGATGAGGAATGCAACCATACCTCTTTCGTCCACAAATCAAAAACTCAAATTCCAGGAAAGTATCAATCTTACTTTTCTTTTACTTATTATTTCATCCATGTTAGATTAGGATTGTTATACACATGTTCCATAGAAGAATTTGACGAATTTGAGGATTTAATCACATGTTTTGGGGGAAATAATTATCTTCTCGACATCCCAATCATACGTTGAGGATAACACATAAATTGGGATCAGATTAGAAGCAAGAAATGTGGAACATAATTGAAAAGAATGGAAGTTTTATGAAAATTAGGGTTCTTGATAGTTAATACAAATTGACCCCTTTAATTCAATTCGGTTGAAGAAATTATACATGTCTTACGCAGAAATTCTTGCATATATGTATATAGAACCAGTAGTAACCTTATTTGGGAGTTTGGGAATTTTAAATGGCATTTTGGAGAAGATTATTGGTTGAAACCCGTAGGTTGAAATTGTAGTTTCTGGGCAAGAACTGCTTCAATCGATCGATCGACCCAAGAACATCGATCGATCGATGCTCGGTCGATCGACCCCTTCTAAAAACTGCATATTTTTTTCTCTTTTTCCTTTAATCTGGTTTAATTACGTAGTAACCCTTTCTTATTATTTATAGAATATGAGGAGTCGTGAGAACCCCATTGAATGAAATTTAATATGGGATGAAATAGTGGGTTAACGGAGAATTTCGCAACACGTTGGAGATTGAGTAAATTCATTAATGAATCGAGGGACTCGTGAAAGACTTAGGCCGGAAGGTTAAAGATGGTATACCTACTGAAATTATACTTAGTGAGATAGAATACTTCGAGGGATGGGAAGTAATTATGGAATAAATTATATATGAGAATAAAAAGAGACGAATCCGTTACACGAGATAATCAAGTAAATTGCACTAAGAACGGATAATTTTAATTAGGGGTCGTGGGCGCACCTAATTTAGAAAATATGAATATTTATATATATGACTGTGTGACTGTGCATATATTACGTATTTGTGTAAAAATCATACCCGTGCTACTTGCTATCACAGATATTTTCGAGCCCGGATAGTCTTATCTCGCTCGGACCTTTATGGGGGATATTAACTCGTACCCTAGATAATAGTATCCTTGATACAGGCTGTCTAAAAATGATACTCAGATGTTCTAAGAGACGTGAGGGTATGTGCTTACCTCTTAGGACCTGGAAATAAGCTTCGCCTCCATTTGTTTGTGTATTGTGTTAATACAGTTCGAGAGTGATTCCGAACTGGTATTTTCCTCAGTTTGTGTGATACGGGGACTTGATAGCAGAATATGCCAACACCGTAGATTTTATGTGAGGTGCCGTTAGTATATATATTGCATGTGTGACTAATATATATACGTATATCAATATGGAAATTTTCTAATGTGCAAATAAGTAGATAAGTAATGAATAAATGCTTCAACTTATTTATAAGTGTTCGTGAACTTTATAAAGATAATGAGTTGTTCTAAATAACGTAAGAAATCTTGAAGAGAATGATTTCCTAAAGTAAATATCATAACATCGCTTTTCACATGATAAAACCTTATGGAGAATAAGTTAGAGAAACATATGAGATTTATTAGTACGGTGGGCGTGCACACTAGATGAGAGGTGAGAATTCTCAAGAGAGCGTCACATACTATCATGGTTGTTACATTAGCCGGTAAGCATTCTAAATACTTGCTAAACTATTTTTAAAACTATTTTACGCTCAGACTCTGACCCATTTCCTGTTATTTCTTTTCTCGGGTGTGTCCATATATATATATATATATATATATATATATATATATATATATATATATATATATATATTTATTACAGTGCCCAACCTCAGGGGAGTCATCCTTAGATTCCTTGGAACGGACGCGTTGCAGCTTATTCGGGAGTTGCATGCCATTGCTTAGACGACCTCGTTGTTGACTCTACTCTTATTTTAGTTGTGATTAGTTAGGGCATGTATCGCCCATTTCCCTATTCGGTTGGATTTGTCAGAGATTTATGTTCTTTTATTTTCAGTATTTGGTACTCTTTGGGATTTAATTCTTATCAGGATGATGGCATTTATAGTTTTTAAACATGGTATTAGATTATTTGAATGGTTAAATTCTTGTGTGTTGATTGCCATCTTTAACATTGATGCGATTCTTAACTGTTAATCATTGGAAAAAGGTGGTCATAATGGAATTAAATAAAACAGAGATAAGGTTTAAATTGTTTTGTCACTTAGCTTAATTAATTAGGGTGTTTAAACTGGAAATTTATTTTGCGACAGTGATACTAAGAATGAACCAACCGTTCACCTTGATTTTAATTTATTAAAGGACTTATCACCCGGTATTTAATTAGGCGGGGTGTCACAGATAATCGATTCTTGTGGTCGAGGTTGTAACAACCAATTATGAGGGATGTGGTCAATTATGAGGACTAGAAGTTATAATGATCAATTCTAATGGCAAAGGTCCATTCTGAGGTTCTGCGGAATGAGGTCAATTCAGAGGACCATAAGTTATGGAAAAATATTTTGCGGGCTGAGGTCAATTCTTTCTCCAAGCCGAGGTCAATTACAAGGGGTTGTGATGGAAAATTTTATTGTTCGAGGTCAATCTGAGGACGTTAAGTTGTGAAGACTCATTCTGCGGGCCAAGGTCAATTACAAAGACCTTAAGATGTGACGACCAATTCTTAAGGTTGACATCAATTTTGAGGACCTAAAGTTGGGACGACCAGTGTTGAGGGTCGAGGTCAGATCTATGGACCTAAAGTTAAGACAATGAATTTTGAAGGCCAATGTTAACGTTGAGGACCAAAAGTTGGAAAGACCAATTCTGAGGGCAGGTGTCATTTTTGAGAACCTTGAGTTAGGGGTGACCAATTTTGGAGGTATAGGTTAATTCAGAGGACTTAAAGTTTTGAATATCAATTCTGCGACCCGTGATCAATTTTAAGGACCTAAAGTTAGGACAACTAATTATGAGGGCCTAGGTCAATTCTGAGGACCTGAAGCTATGATGACCAATTTTTTGGGGCGAGGTGAATTCTATTAACCTAAAGTTATGACAATCATTTCTGAGGGATGAGGTCAATTTTGAGGACCTTAATTTGTCACGATCAATTCTAAGGGTTTAGGTCAATTCTGAGGACCTAAGGTTGTGATGAAAATTTTTGTAAGTCAAGGTCAATTAAGAGGACCTCAATTTTTGATGATCAATTTTGAGGTAAAAGATCAATTTGGAGGAACTAAGGTTGTGACGACCAAGTCTGAGGGCTAAGGTCAATTATGAGGACCTAAAGTTGTAACATGGGGAATAGTTTTCCTGGGGAAATTAAGATTATTTTTTAGGGTACAGGTTCACTTGTGGTTCCTCTATGGATTGTGTTATATTAAGACTCCACCGAGGGATGTTTAGCTTGGGATTTCCAACTGAGGAATTATAGTAGACATGCGTGTGGATGAATCATTGGTTTCGTTGTGGAGTATGCTAACGATATGAGTGTAAGATTAATCCCGTTGGAGAGTTTGAGAATTTTTAAGGGGATTATTTCTCCACAAATGATTTTCTTGAGGGAAAATATTCTTCCATATTTTTTTTCAGGATTTTTTGGAAATTTTCGATCAATTTTTAGATTTTTTTGGCATTATTTGCACAAGATTTGAAAGGGACCGCCCTGTAATAAGCAATGGTACGGACTCCTGGGCTTCCTTGGGAAGAGGAAAAGGTGGCTGTCGATCGGTACGTGTTGGGGCTTTAGAACATTTCTTTTAGGTGGATTGCTAAATCTTTGTTAGGTATGTAGGTAATGTTCTACCCATGGAGTCTTGCTTCGAGGGTTGCAGGGGTTATAAGTATGTAGGTGTAGATAAGGAGGTTGCTAGGGCATGAGTTGGGCTATGTTTGGTACCTGTGGAAGGGAGTTGTCTAAAAGATGATGTTATATTCATTTCTAGTTCTTTCCTTTTAATATTTTCTTGCATATCTGTCATCGTGATTGGAGGATCTTGGCGTGGACCATGTTGGATTCTTTACGTAATGGTTTTGCACTTAAAAACATAAAGACTCAAGGAGGCAAAAAAGATGCATTTTTATTCGATTATCTTGATTTAATGGCTTATTGTATATGTAATTTTAATTTTCCGTTGAGGTTTTGTTTCGAGAAAAAGTGATAAAAGTGTTGTTTGGAATTATTTGGAATATGTTTTTGTAATATTTGCATAGAGGAATGACTTAAAGGCTTGGTTGAAGAAAATTGATTTTAGTTCAAAAATGGAAAGAGGTTTTTTCGAAAAGAGAGAGGTTGTCGGTCATCATACGCATTGAGTTGCTTATCGACATAGGGGTTAAGTCAAATCACTCTTAGGCTTTGATTGCACATTACTACATACTTATGTACTTTTGTAGGACTTGGATTTAAATGGATTTCTAGAAGTTTTGTTTTTTTACAAAGGATTTGGGTACAAAAGGAGGGATATGAGGTGTATTTTTCTTCACCAATGCCCCTATTTTTTTGTTACTTCTCATTTCCTATTCCCTCAAATGGATCTTCCCATGTATGAAGAATTCTCCTCTAATCTCGAAGTTTTGGATGATATGTGCCTTTACAATGTTTACTACGATTCTTTCAACTTTCACCTAGTTTCTATGTGGCTGAATCGAGCCATAGACAAGAACTTTCTAGCAGCGATAGAACAATTCTGGTACCTCAAGGACCATATCTTTCATTTTATCCTGGATGGGGTCTGTCCAACCTATGAGGAATTCTTAGTAATGTTGGGGGTCTGCCTCAGTGTTACAATGGTTATGACATATTTTTCTTGTTCTTCTCGAGAATTTCTAATGGAGTTGATCCATATATCTCTTTCGATGGCTCGATCGTTGGTTACTGGATGTACTATTTCTCTTCAAGAGGTTATGTGTTCAGTGAACCTAAATGTCTTTGAGGATGTTGTCTTTGATGGAGTTATTTTTAGGCCTTACTGCGAGGCTTCTACTTGTGATAGGGGACTTGATGACTGATCCCCATCTGGCTGTAATAGTGGCATGGATATTTTACTATCATAATCCTACAGAGATAGTGTTGATTGAGACCCTGAATGCTCTTGATGATTGGAAAGAGCTCTATTCTAACTTTTTAAGGGGTAGCCAGGTAACTTTGTTTATATGAATTGTAGAGAGATTTCATTAAGCGACCCCTCCTGAGTATCCCATGGTAGGTGTGCCTAATTTCTTTGTTCGACCTTTCTTCAGTTTTGGTCCACCAGTAGTAAACTGGGCCAATCAATTTATTGAGCATGGAGCCCGATTTCTTTATTGGTCAGTTCTATGGTGCGGAGACTTGTATCCTGTTTTGCATCGAGGAGAGTAGAGATTTTTACTATTGGTTGTCCTTCATAATACTTCATTTTATTTCAACAGGTGGCTTGTGCACCAAGTTAGATGTGGAAAAATTGTGCCTCCTCAGATAGCAAACTTCATTCTGGTGGAGCATCTGAATGAATCATTATGGATGATGTTGAGCTAATTGTGAAAGAGTCGTCGATCATTTACCCATCCTTTATAATCTATAAGATCGTCACAAAATGTGTTTGGGGTCTACTCGAAGTGGTTGTGGAAGTGGATAGTGGAGAAGATCATTGAAGAAGGGGCTAGGAAAATGTGGCTTATCTCCTTCATCACTATGGAGTAAGGTGTTGTGTTTTTTTAGGCTTATCAGGCCTTACCGCTCAAGGAGTTCATATAGAGTGTTAACTTGGAGTGGGATAATTGGGGACCACTGAAGGCCATGAATGACGATGAAGTAGGGCTATCAGGTAGGTGAAGTGAAGCTTGGGTGATATTTTATGAAGCTAACGTGTTTTTGGTGATTCTCGTGTCTTGTGTTTTTGGGGGTTTTCTGATTAACCCCCTTCACTGATTCTTCATGTGAAGGATATATATTCCTTAATGAGAAGTAAAAATTATTTTGATCATATTTTGTTCTGCATATTGATGATTTTTTCATTTGAAATATCTATCCCAATCAATAAGACATACATAATCCTTTTGTACACGTAAATGATGTGATTAACCAACGTTCTCGGAGGTTTAAAAAAGAATAGCATTTTGTGAAAAAGAAAGGGACCGTGCCCATGTATGGCATATGGGCTGTGGATATACCTTTGTAGGTTTTTAAAAATTTCATGAGTCTTATTTTGAAAAGAAAATGTTTTTTGAGATGATCAGGTCCCACGTAGTTTCAGGTTCGGGGAAATGAAGCTTTTTTTAGAATAAAAAGGGATGAGAAGAGTCGTAGCACGTCAAGATTTTGGACTAAGGGTAAAATTTCTTGAGATGGTCCAATTAGGTCTAAATTACCCTCTGATATCCCAAATGGGTTCTACCATCTCCTTGAGGGAAAGGTCTCCTTCTTGGGAACTGTGGTCCTTAATTTTTTTTATCGAATGATCATACTATGCGGTGATGGTATCCCTATATATGATATAGAGCCTTATGTATGTTTCCATCCAGGAATGACATCTTGTCAAAGAGGTTCTAATGCTAGTCTTCTTTGCTAACTTTTCTCTCGAGCATGATGCATAGGAATGGTATTTCTAACATTACAGGTAGGACTTCTTCCGTATCGTACACTATAGAATAAGGTGCTGCCCCAATAGGCATTCCGATTGAAGTGCGATTACCCCAAAGGGCATAAGGGATCCGGTTGGACCAATCTCTGTAACTCTCAGTCATTTTTCTGATAATGATTTTGAGGTTTTTATTAACGATCTCGATAGCCCCGTTGGCTTGGGGTCGATAAGGAAAAAAATTATGTCTCTGAATCCTATACTCATCGACTAGTTCTGTGACCTCGTCTTCAAAGAGTTGTCCATTAACTGATACTAACTCGTGGGGAACTCCGTATCCGTGGATTATGTTTTTTATGATTAACTTGGCCACTTTCTTGGCATTCAATACTACGTGTGACTCGGCTTTGACCTAGTTGGTGAAGTAATCAATGGAGACCAGGATGAATTCATGAACATTTGAAACTTTGGGAGTAACCTTCCTTATGATATCAATGCCCTTGGTGGATAAAGGTCAGGAAAATGTCATGTTGTATAGTTCTCGAGGAGGTAAGTGTTGGAGACTAGCAAACTGTTGACATTTGAGGCTTCATCGAACATAGGCAGTACAATCTTAAACCATGTGGTCTAATAGTATTACTGATTGATGATCTTCTTAGCAAGAATATGACCATTGATGTGGAGATCGCATTCCCCACTGTAGATTTTCTGCATCATTTCATCATTATCATCCCCTGTTATGCAGTGAAAATGGGTTCCATCGAGATTTATCTTGAAAAGCATTTTATCGCAAATGATATACTCGTCAGCCAGTTCACGAAGGGTCACATGATCTTTCTTATCTACATATTAGGGATACATACCATATTTAAGGAGGCACCGAATGTCATAGTATCATAACCTGGCCATATTGGAATCTTCATTAGTGATGAGCTCAATGTGGCAGTAGTTGATGGGCATAGCTTATATCTAAACTAGGAAATAGGCCATTGTTATTCCCTTAGGCATGTCAACCATGGAGGCTAGGGTACCAAGGGTGTCAATTAGGTTGTTCTTTGCACGAGGAAGGTAGTGGAAGGTGATATCTTTAAATTGGGAGGCTAGCTCTTCTAGGTGGGTGCGAAAGGGTAGTATTTTCTTATCTTTGGCATTCCATTATCTGAGGATTCAGCCGACGATGAAAGCAGAGTCTCGATATATGTCTATATGGATGATTCTTTTTTACATGTCGATTTTGAGGCCTATAGTGCATGACCCATACTTAGCCATGTTGTTAATGCAATGGAAGTCTAATTTGATGGCAATGTGGTTTTTTAGAGTCATCAGTGTTGATCAGGAGTATCCCAATGCAATATCCTTTCTTGTTGGTAGCTTCATCAAAGAATATTTTCCATCTAAGGTCCTCTTGAGAGGTGTAGATAAAATCTCAATCTATAAATTTAGACACCCAAACAGTGGTCCCTTCAATTGGGTAATCAGCAAGGTAGTCAGAGATGGATCTCCATTTTATATCTTTCATGCCTGACTTACACAATATCAAACTCGACTAATAACTCCAACTAACGGGCCATTTGACTAGACATAACAGGCTTCTCTAGTAAGTACTTGATGGGATTCGTTTGGGATATTAGGCTGATGGGAAAGGAAAGCATATAGTGCCGTAATTTCCACATGACCCAAACCAGGGCAACACATACTTTCTCTAAAGAAGTGAAGTTGACTTCATATCAGGATAATTTTTTATTGGCACAATAAGTGGGCCTTTCCTTATGAGATTATTTTTAGTATCAAGCTAGTAAAGCCCCCATTACGGTATCTATTACAATCAATTACAAGATGAGGGGGATACCTAGCTATGAAGTCATAAGCATCCAAGGTCGGGTGAAGTATTGTTCGATTCGATCAAAGGATTCTTGCGAGCCCTCCTTCTAGACTTTAGTTGAATCCTTTCATATAAGTTTGAAAAATGGGTTCGTACATGGAATTCAGATGGATGATGAACTGACTGATGTACTGTAGTTTACCAAGAAATCCTTGGACTTCCTTCTCCATCCGTGGTAGTGGCATCTCAAGTATGTATTTTAGCTTGGTAGGGTCTCCTTCATTTTCCTTTTCACAGACTATGAATCCTAAAAGTTTTCCTTTCGTGATGCCGAAAACACATTTTTATGGACTAAGTCGCATCTAGTATTGTCACAATCATTTAAAGATCATTCGGAGGGAAATAATATTAACTTCTTGAGTCTTAGATTTTATGATCATGTCATGTGCATAGACTTCAACCTCCTTGTGAATAAGGTCGTTCATAATGGTTATCATAGACTTTTCGTAGGTAGCCCGACATTCGTGAGTTCAACTATCATCATAGCTTAATAAAAGGTTCCCTACAGGGTGATGAAGCCAGTTTTCTCCTGATGTTCAGGGTGCATAATGATTTGGTTATATCAGTTGAATTTATCAATAAAGAATTTGAGGGCGTGGCTAGCCGTGTTGTCTACGATTATGTTGATGATGAGCAATGGGTAATCATCTTTTGGGGATGCTTTCTTTTAATATCGGTCGTTGATGCACATGAGGACTTTTCCTCCTGACATTTGGATGGGGATCACATTGGCAATCCATATTGGGTATTCAGCTATGCGATTGAAACCCACGTTCAACTATTTGATCACCTACTCTTTGACCTTGAGTGACCATTTGATACGGAGTTTCCTTAGCTTCTATTTGAGCGGCTAGCATTCTGGGAATCTCCGAATATCATGCAGAGCTATTTATGGGTCAATGTTGGACATGTCATTATTGGACCATTTGAGCACATCCATGAATTCTTTCAGTAGTTCTTAAAATTGAACACATTTATGCTTGTTAAGGGTGGACCTTAACCTAATCTCGTGATGATGGCTACTAGAATTGAGATTAATAATAATAGTCTCATCATTATTAATTTGAATGTGGTTATGTGGTTTGTTATTCTCCTTATAATGATCAGTTAAGAATTATTCCTTTCCAAAATAATCATCATCAAAGGTTTGATTACAATCAATATAATTAGTGTAAGCCACATCTAGATACTCAAAATCCTCATTTATTTCATTTTTGGGAAAAACAACATCGAGAACCTTATCAAAAGACGTCTCAGTTACATTAGTATCAGGAAAAGGAAAAACAATAATAGGTGAAAAGACTTGGATTGGGTGAATAACGTCGTTGTATTCACTATGAGAAGGTTGGACTGGTTTGGAATTCCAGTAGAGGAGAGGTATGTTAGTAACTCTTATTTGAGCTAACGGATACGGTGACGCAACATCTGAGAGGATCATACAGAGACTCTGCCCTAGTGTCTACAGGTTGAACGATTCTTCAAAATTACTTTCCTTAAAGTCCTTGGTAATTTTCATCACTTGCTTAGCCAGAGATTGCAATTCAAGTTTGTAGTGATCGGCCTTAGATTTATTGACTTAAAAAATGATTTCCAACTCCAGTTTCATTTTCTTGGCAACATTATCATACCACGATTAAGGGAATCCACAAAAAGGGAAGTCTTCACCATCCTTGACAAATCTTCAGTTTAAGGAGTCTCTTAAAATAGTCTTTTCACCTTCCAAGATCCTTTTCGATTTTATTCGACAGATTACTTTGAGTTCATCTGGTGAAGTTGGTAACCTAGGCCACATGGGGGAAATTACTCCTTTAGGACCATGGGCTGAAGGATCCCTTGCTGGAATTTCCCTAGCCCCATTCTGGGCATGAAGTGCATATTCTTGAACATATAAATCACATTGAATCACATCCAAACAAACTCATTCATTACAGTTGTCCCTACTGGGAGGGAAGTTGGTCAATTATAAAACCAGAGAGGAGCATGTCATTCCTTCCACAAAGAATTTCCAATACTGCATTATTAGTGTTGGCATTATCTCTACTATTTTCATCCCTTAAAATGGTGATAACTTGAGCCTTAGCAAAAAACTTTAGTTTTAATTTAAGGGAATAGGATACTCCACGGTTCCTATGATGCCATTGGAGAACAAGGACAAGATTTAATCATGCAGGTATATTGATGACTTGAAACTCGGTGATAAGATTGATCGGGTCATCCCCTAGTGTAAGTTTTATGGACCCATTACTTCTTAGCGGGTATTTCCATAATCGCACATGATAGCATAAGTGGGAGTGAGATCAATGAATTTCAGTCCCGAACAATTAAAAGTTCTGAGCGAACATACATTAAGAGAGGATCCATTGTTGAAAAGTGAAAGTTGGATTATATTTCCTAAGAGTTCAACGGAGTTGTTGAGGGCATAATTGTGATCAGGGCTGAACTTCGGCATCTCTTCTTTGAAAAAGGAGGGGAGTCTAGAAGAGGTTAGGGACCCAACCTCATTTATAACTTATTTGATAGTAGTCGGAGGAAGAATTATTAGTCTAGTGTGGAGCTTATCTAGGCATTCTGGTGCAATTAAGAGGACATAAAAATCCACCATATGGTGATATTGGTGTGACACACCGCCTAATTAAATACCGGGAGATCACTCCTTTATTAAATTAAATCAAGGTGAACAGTTGGTTCATTCTCAGCATCACTGTCGAAAACAAAATTTTCCAATTAAACACCCTAATTAATTAAGCTAACTGTCAAAACCATTTTATAACATTACTTCCAAATTTTATTTTAAGAAAAATTATTTATGTATTTCATTAACAACATTACAATGAGTAAGAGTCACATCACAATAATTCTGGAACATAATCCAATTAATTTAAAACATTCGTCAATCCAATCCCAACAAGTAAAATTTAAAGTAACACATCCATACTGAATAAATCCCATAGTAACAGAACTAGAAATAACTGAAATACAAATGTCCCAAATAAAACAGATCAATAGTGGAAAGGGCGACACATGCCCAATAAATGAGAATGATAGAAGTGGAATCAATAATGAAGCCGTCTACGCAAGTGGCCTGCAACTCCCACCTAAGCTGCAACACGTTCCTTTCGAGGGATCCTAAGAAAGACTCCCCTGTGGCTGGGCACCTGTAATATATACGTATATACAAAAGAGAAAAAGGGAAATAGAAACGGGTCAGAGCCCGATAGTGTGTATGATTTAAAATTCAATTAGCAAGTATTTAAATTGATACAGGCCAATGCAACAACATATTAGAGCGACAGACTCTTGAGAAATTCTCACCTCTCTTCTAATGTGCACGCCTATCGTACTACCCTTCCCAACATATTATGTATTTTATGTCGAACAAATCTCTCTCAACGATTTAACTTATCGTAGTTTACTCGTAAGATTTCAAGGCCGAACAATATAATTGTTTATAAAGTAAGATTTCAATTTGTAAACAAGGTTCTCATTTTAACTTTATCAATCACTAAAGTTTTTCCAGTGTCATTGTATACTTTCTCAAAACAAGTATTTACAATTTGAGCCATCAATCGTATCCTACTTTTCAAATCACAGTAGGCAGTTCCAAATTCCAGAATTTCATATATATATTAACTACTCGTACAATATATATATATATATATATATATATATATATATATATATATATATATATATATATATATATATATTAAAACATCACCCCAAATAAAAACTATGGTGCGGGCATACTCTGCTATCCGATCCCCGTATCGCTCACACTAAGGGAAATACAAGTTCGGAATCACTCCCAAACTGTATCACCATATTCAAAACAACATTGAGGCGAAGCATAGATTCCAAGTCTCTAAGAGGTCAGTACATACCCTCACGTCTCTTAGGACCGTCTGAACTACCGATTCGATAGCCTGTACCAAGGATATCTATCTCCTAGGGTACGAATCAAAATCCCCCATAAGGCAACACAGGATACGATCGTCCCAGCGCGGTAACCTCAGGGATAGCAAGTAGCGCGGGTACGTTTTTCACACATAGATAATATATGTAAACACAATCATATAAATATACTAATATCATCATATCAATATTAGATATATCTCAATTCCATAGTTACGACATCATCCTTATTTTCAAATTTATTAGTATCGCGAATAAGGGTTCGTCTCTAGCCTTATTTCGAAGGATTTCTCCCACTTAATACGTAACATTCAATGGACTCTAACCTCCCAAGTATAAAATTCAGTAAGTGCCCTTTTTATGTTCCAACGTAATTCTCTTACGCAACTCTCCTGTTAATTTATAAATTCATCAACCCTAAAGTAATTATCCCACAAGTACAATTCTCGTCTCATATTAAGAGTCCCAAGATTATTCATATGCCCTACTGGTCTTCCATATCTCCCAAAACATTTTATTAAGGATGCCAAATAAGTATCTCACATTAAATTGAGTTTCAACTAATTAAGAGGGGAAAACATGAGTGTGCAGGAGGGTTCGATCGATCGAGGTCTGGGACTCGATCGATCGAAGCTCTGGGCTCGATCGATCGATCAAGCAGGTCTACGAAAACTGAAATTCTGCAGTTACGGGTTTCATCTCCTAACTTCAACAATTTCCATATTTTCTAATCCCAATCGCCCCAGATTTGATACTAATAACCTTATATCATCATATTAGGTATTTTCAACATAAAGCATGTGAATTTCAGTCATTTAATCATGGATTAACAGCCCAAGATCTATACAATTATCAAGAACCCTAGAAATTTCTTAATCATTGTTCTAATATGTTTTTCCCAAAATTTCCTTCTAATACAATATTAAAATTTCGTAGATTATTCTTCTACATCACCAATAAATTCCAGAATAAGGTTTAAATCATCACTACATGCAAATTCCTATCACAATTTAGGTTTTCTTCCATGTAATTCATCCCTAATCATTCCTAAACTAATATGAAAGATGCATTAACGAAATAAGCAAGATAAACACTTGCCTAGGATTTTTAGAAGTCTGGTTTGCGGCTGATTTTGGTGTGGTTACGTTCCCCGTCTCACGACCTACGCGTTGGCGGTGACGGCGTTGCAAACGGTTGAGTTTTGAGCCTTGGAATGCTTTGAGAGCTTTCTCCTCTCTTCTCCAATGGCCGTTCTAGAGTTTTGAGCTTTCTAACCCTAGAAGGTAACTTAGGTATCTGATATAACTCCTCTAATTTTCGTCAGTTTAATTACCCAAAAATGTAAAATGACCAAAATGCCCTCCCAGGTTACTATTTAGGCCTAAAAATGCCCCGAGACCCAAACTAAACCCCCGGGTACACTTTTCGGACTATCTCGACCCTTCCA
Source organism: Sambucus nigra (assembly GCA_949130495.1). Classification (NCBI taxonomy): domain Eukaryota; kingdom Viridiplantae; phylum Streptophyta; class Magnoliopsida; order Dipsacales; family Adoxaceae; genus Sambucus; species Sambucus nigra. Next base: position 673,554,212 of record OX422215.1, read on the forward strand.
GACGCGTTGGCACACTCAAAACGACCATACGAACAACTTATAAAATATTCACTTTTATTTATCAAAATTTAGTCCCGACGCGACACGAGGACGTCCCGACTTAATTTTTCGAAATTGTCATTTTACTCACTCGTGACATTTAACATAATCAATATTATATCACTTCGCTCATTAGTAATATTCAACAAATTTCATATAATTACAAACTCTAGTCACGTTACTAATTATAACATAATTAATTTCCGGATTTTTATTAAATAATTAACTCACATTAAATTTAATAAATCCCCAAATTAATATAGCATGAAACCCTAATAACGGAATTTCGTCCCAAAATTCAAAAAATAAGGCATACCTGGTAAGAACAAATCTGGATATCTCTCGCGTATATCTGCCTCGCGCTCCCAAGTGGATTCCTCCACATTATGGTGCTCCCACTGGACCCGCACAAGTGGAACTATCTTCGACCTCAATCTCCTCTCACTAAAGTCTAGGATAGCCATCGGTATCTCCTCGTAAGAGCTATCAGGATGTAATCTGATCTCATCTACCGCAATGTGGGTATGGGCCATATCATCCCGAAGATACCGTCTCAACGACGAAATGTGAAATACATCGTGGATGTGATATAAATGCTCTGGCAGTGCCAACCTGTATGCAACCGGCTCAATCCTCTCGATGATGGGAAATGGTCCCACGTATCTTGGGGCCAATTTCCCTTTCTTCCCGAATCTCATCACTCCTTTCATAGGAGATACACACAGTAACACTTGGTCCCCCACATTAAACTCTAAGAAGAACCGTTTCGCATTGGCGTAGATCTTCTGCCTGTCCTGGGCTACCCGAATGCGACTCATGATCATCTCAATCCTCGCGGAGGTCTCTTGAATCACCTCTGGTCCTAGCAACTTGTTATCCCCCACCTCGATCCAACAAGCAGGGGAACGACAAGGCCTGCCATACGAAGCCTCAAATGGATCCATGCCAATCGTGAACTGATACGAGTTATTATAAGCAAACTCTACCAGTGGAAGGTGTGGCTCCCAACCTCCTCCAAAATCAAGAACACACATGCGTAGCATATCCTCCAACATTTGATTAGTACGCTCTGTCTGTAGGTCATAAGTTGAAGTCAACCTCAACTCAGTACCCATAGCCTCCTGAAAGCTTTCCAAAAAATGTGACACGAAAATCTTGTCTCTATCGGACATAATATTCAGGGGCACCCCATGTAATCTGACGATCTCAGCAATGAACAACTGAGCATACTGACCCGTGGTATAATCTTTCTGCACCGGTCGAAAATGATCCACCTTGGTCAAACGGTCTACAATCACCCAGATAGAGTCGTGGCTCCACTGTGATGTAGGCAACCCCGTAATAAAATCCATGGAAATACTCTCCCACTTCCACGCGGGTACTTCCAAAGGTTGAAGCAATACTGACGGTTTCTGATGGTCTACCTTCTCCAGCTGGCAGGTAGAACACTTGGACACGAACTCAACAATGTCCTTCTTCATCCCACTCCACCAGTATTATCTCCTCATATCTTGGTACATCTTATCCCCTCTAGGATGCACTGCAAATCAGGACCTGTGAGAATGGGTCATCACTGCATGATGTAAGTATGTTCCTTCTGGAACCACCAACCTCCCATTAAAACGTAAACCTCCATCAGAACTAACAGAATAGAACTTAGCACCCTCGGCTAGAAGTCACACAATCTGCTCCTGGCAAAATGGGTCTGTGGTCTGTGCCTGTATCACCCTCGTAATAATATCGGGTGTGACTGACATAACGGATATGAAAGAACGGGCTACCGCGTCCTGGTGACCCATCTCCTTCCACTTTGCTTTCCAAACGTCCGCTACCTCGTCTACCGGTCTACGACTCAATTCATCAGCAACTACGTTGGCCTTCCCCGGATGATACTGTATATCGAACTGGTAGTCCTTCACAAACTCTAGCCATCTGTGCTGGCGCATATTCAGCTCTCGCTGAGTGAATAGGTACTGCAATGACTTGTGGTCTGTGAACAAACACAATTTCTCTCCCAATAAATAGTGTCTCCATATCCTCAATGTAAATACGACCGCTGCTAACTCCAGGTCGTGGGTGGGTTAATTCTTCTCATGCAGCTTGAGCTTACGGGAGGCAAAAGCTATAGCCTTCTCCTCCTGCTGAAGCACTCCCCAAAGTCCCCGTAAAGACGCATCGGTGTAAACTAGGTACTCCACACCCGGCTTCGGTAACGCAAGGACTGGCGCTGAAGTAAGCTTGTCTTTCAGCTCGTCGAAAGCCAACTGACACGTATCATCCCAAACATACGGTACCCCTTTGCGAGTCATATTCGTCAATGGACCTGCTATTTTGGAGAATCCCCGAATGAATCTCCTGTAGTAACCAGCTAATCCCAAGAAACTACGCACTTCAGTCGGTGTCGTGGGCTATCCCCACTCCCTCACCGCTGACACTTTACTTGGGTCAACTGCAATCCCCTGCTCAGAAATAACATGGCCCAAGAACTGTACTTATCATAACCAGAACCCGCACTTCTCATACTTAACATACAACTTATGCTCTCGTAGAGTCTGAAGAACCTCCCTCAAGTGCTCGGCATGCTCCTCCTCGGAGTGTGAATATATCAAAATGTCATCTATGAAAATGATGACAAACTGATCCAAGAACTCTCTGAATACTTGGTTCATCAAGTCCATGAAAATGGTTGGAGCATTTGTGAGTCCGAATGGCATCACCCTAAACTCATAAGACCCATATCTCATCAAGAAAGCAGTCTTTGAAACATCCAGCTCCCTAATACGCAACTGACGGTACCCCGACCTCAGATCTATCTTCGAAAAGAAAGTTGCTCCCCCCAGCTGGTTGAACAGATCATCGATTCGAGGCAATGGATACTTATTCCGTATCGTGACCTTATTCAACTCCCGGTAGTCCACACACAACCTTAGTGAACTATCTCTTTTCTTCACAAATAAGACCGGAGTGCCCCGAGGTGAGGTACTCCTACGAATGAAGCCCTGACCTAACAGCTTATCTATCTGATCTCGTAGCTCTCGCATCTCTGCCGGAGCCATACGATACGGTGCGCGTGCTATAGGTCTCGTATCTGGAAATAAATCAATGACCAAGTCTATCTCTCGACTGGGGAGTAGGCCTAGTATCTCCTGAAACACATCGGAATACTCACTGACAACGGAAATCGAGTCTAACCGAATCACAACCTCCTTAGAGGTATTCTCCTCTATGTAATACAAATGAGCGGTCGAGCCTCCCTCTGGGCGAGGCATCGCCACTACAAATATCTCTTACCCCGGAATGGCGAAAATAATGCTCCCACCGAAGCAATCAATCATAGCTCTATAAGCTGCGAGCGAATCCATACCAACAATAACATCGTGCTCATGCATATCTAAGCCTAACATGTCTGCAGGTAATACCAAACTACCAATCTCTACCCCCACTCCCCAGCATATAAAGAAAATAAGCGACCCGCTCCCCAGGGGTGAGTCCACACACGTCACTGTGCTCTCGGCTGTGGTTAACAACCCTAAGGCCTTCATAAAATGCGTAGCTAGAAAACAATGCGTTGCCCTCATATCAAACAAAACCCGACCCATAGTACCATGGATAGGAAACATACCCTCAATTGCGGGTGGTACCTATGGAGCTGCTTCCTGGTGGACGTTATAGACACGTCCATACTGTAACTGCTCCTACTGTACTTGAGCTGCTGGAATGACTGGTAGGGATGGCACCTGAGCTCGAGCTGGGAGGGAAGGTGGAAAAAGTGGTCTCTATGGATCATTACGGGCACCCTGCTGCTGTGGGGCCCTATCTCCCTCTGGACAATCCTGGCGCCTATGTTCGTACTTACCACACCCAAAATATCGGCCTCTGAAGTTACCTCCCCTCTAACCCTGCTGACCACGGCCCTGCTGGTCGTTACCTCCCCGCCACTGGCCCTGCTAGCCCTGATTAACACGCTGTTGGCCCTGCTGGCCCTGCTACTATCCCTGCTATCGGTGTTGGTCTTGCTGGCCCTGCTGATTATGCTGGCCCTACCTATAACCCCCATATCCCTGCCTAGAATCACCTGAATGGAATTTCTTAGCGGGGTCCCCCTAATGGGAACTCTGCCCGTGTTGACGAGTCTGTCCATGAGATGGTGTCCCACTAGAACTATTACCCCCGGTCCTGCCCTGCTTGCTGGAATCTCCTGCTCTCTTGCTTCCCTGAAGATGGACGCGGTGATCCTGGTAATGTAGTAACGCAGCATTGAGTACACCAGTGAAAGTACTCAGGGATAAATTCCCAATAAGGTGCTGACCGATCCTCCAAGCTAACCCGTCGACAAACAACATAATCCTCTTGCTCTCAGTGGGTGCCTCATCTGGCACGATGGTGAGAAGTCTCGTGAACTCCTCCTCATACTCAGCTACGGTAGAATTCTCTTGCTTCAGATTCAGTAATTTCTGCCTCATCTCAGTTTGCACTGCAAGTGGAAAGTACTTGAGGTCAAATCGCTCCCAGAACGACTGAATAGGGATCGTGTACCTCTCCTCCAAAGTGGTAGTGGACTCCCACCACTTCAAAGCGGCTCCCACCAGATTAAAGGAAGCCAACAGCTATTTATGCACGTCAGTACACTCATACATACGAAGATGCCGCTGGATGTCTTTCTTCCATTGGCTGAATGTGATAATATCTGAGCTACCAGAGAACTCAGGGGGATGCGCCTTTTGAAAAGCATCCCTAACCCTCTCCCATGCAGATAGGAGTTGTGGTGGTACTGGTGCCACTGCCTGAACCTGGGGTGGAGCCTGCTGAACCATCGCTATTGCGGCATTCACCGCCTGAGCAACAATGGAGGCTACCTCATTAGCATTCATAGTGCCTTATGTCGGGGCCGCTGGCTGCTCGTCCTGGGCACGCCTATCCTTCAAAGCACGTCTCGGAGGCATCTGAAATGTGAAGAATTTTATTAGTCTATAGTTATTATCAAATCTCAAATAGATGAAGACTTAAACGTAAAAGCAAGAGTACAACAATACTGAAAATAGGGCTCTATAGCAAAAACGTTAAGCTGAAAGCGAAATAAGCCGTACAGATCCTATGGACACTAGAACCTGATGCTCTGATACCACCTGTGACACCCCGCCTAATTAAATACCGGGAGATCACTCCCTTATTAAATTAAATCAAGGTGAACAGTTGGTTCATTCTCAGCATCACTGTCGAAAACAAAATTTTCCAATTAAACACCCTAATTAATTAAGCTAAGTGTCAAAACCATTTTATAACATTACTTCCAAATTTTATTTTAAGAAAAACTATTTATGTATTTTATTAACAACATTACAATGAGTAAGAGTCACATCACAATAATTCTGGAACATAATCTAATTAATTTAAAACATTCGTCAATCGAATCCCAACAAGTAAAATTTAAAGTAACACATCCATACTGAATAAATCCCATAGTAACAGAACTAGAAATAACTAAAATACAAATGTCCCAAATAAAACAGATCAATAGTGGAAAGGGCGACACATGCCCAATAAATGAGAATGATAGAAGTGGAATCAATAAATGAAGCCGTCTACGCAAGTGGCCTGCAACTCCCACCTAAGCTGCAGCATGTTCCTTTCGAGGGATCCTAAGCAAGACGCCCCTGTGGCTGGGCACCTGTAATATATACATATATACAAAAGAGAAAAAGGGAAATAGAAATGGGTCAGAGCCCGATAGTGTGTATGCTTTAAAATTAGATTATCCAGTATTTAAATTGATACAAGCCAATGCAACAACATATTAGAGCGACACTCTCTTGAGAAATTCTCACCTCTCTTCTAATGTGCACGCCTATCGTACTACCCTTCCCAACGGATTATCTATTATATGTCGAACAAATCTCTCTCAACGATTTAACTTATCTTAGGTTACTCGTAAGATTTCAAGGCCGAACAATATAATTGTTTATAAAGTAAGATTTCAATTTGTAAACAAGGATCTCATTTTAACTTTATCAATCACTAAAGTTTTTCCAGTGTCATAGTATACTTTCTCAAAACAAGTATTTACAATTTGAGCCATCAATCGTATCCTACTTATAAAATCACAGTAGGCAGTTCCAAATTCCAGAATTTCATATATATACTAACTACTCGTATAATATATATATATTAAAACAGCACCCCAAATAAAAACTATGGTGCGGGCATACTCTGCTATCCGATCCCCGTATCGCTCACACTAAGGGAAATACAAGTTCGGAATCACTATAGAACTATATCAACATATTCAAAACAACATTGAGGCAAAGCATAGATTCCAAGTCTCTAAGAGGTCAGTACATACCCTCACGTCTCTTAGGACCGCCTGAACTATCGATTCGATAGCCTGTACCAAGGATATCTATCTCCTAGGGTACGAATCAATATCCCCCATAAGGCAACACAGGATAAGATCGTCCTAGCGCGGTAACCACAGGGATAGCAAGTAGCGCGGGTATGTATTTCACACATAGATAGTATATGTAAACACAATCATATAATTATACTAATATCGTCATATCAATATTAGATATATAGCTCAATTCCATAGTTATGACATCATCCTTATTTTCACATTTATTAGTATCGCGTATAAGGGTTCGTCTCTAACCTTATTTCGAAGGATTTCTCCCACTTAATACGTAACATTCAATGGACTCTAACCTCCCAAGTATAAAATTCAGTAAGTGCCCTTTTTATGTTCCAACGTAATTCTCTTACGCAACTCTCCCGTTAATTCATAAATTCATCAACCCTAAAGTAATTATCCCACAAGTACAATTCTCGTCTCATATTAAGAGTCCCAAGATTATTCATATGCCCTACTGGTCTTCCATATCTCCCAAAACATTTTATTAAGGATGCCCAATAAGTATCTCACATTAAATTGAGTTTCAACTAATTAAGAGGGGAAACATGAGTCTACCAGGAGGGGTCGATCGATCGAGGTCTGGGACTCGATCGATCGAAGCTCTGGGCTCGATCGATCGATCAAGCAGGTCTGCGAAAACTGAAATTTTGCAGTTACGGGTTTCATCTCCTAACTTCAACAATTTCCATGTTTTCTAATACCAATCGTCCCAGAATTGATACTACTAACCTTATATCATCATATTAGGTATTTTCAACGTAAAGCATGTGGATTTCAGTCATTTAATCATGGATTCACAGCCCAAGATCTATACAATTATCAAGAACCCTAGAAATTTCTTAATTATTGTTCTGATCTATTTTCCTAAAATTTCCTTCTAATACAACATTAAAATTTCGTGGATTATTCTTCTACATCACCAATAAATTCCAGAATAAGGTTTAAATCATCACTACATGCAAATTCCTATCACAATTTAGGTTTTCTTCCATGTAATTCATCCCTAATCATTCCTAATCTAATATGAAAGATGCATCAATGAAATAAGCAAGATAAACACTTGCCTGGGATTTTTAGAAGTCTGGTTTGCGGCTGGTTTTGGTGTGGTTGTGTACCCCATCTCGCGATCTACGCGTTGGCGGTGACGGCGGTGCAAGCGGTTGAGTTTTGAGCCTTGGAATGCTTTGAGAGCTTTCTCCTCTCTTCTCCAATGGCCGTTCTAGAGTTTTGAGATTTTTAACCCTAGAAGGTAACTTAGGTATCTGATATAACTCCTCTAATTTTCTTGGGTTTAATTACCCAAAAATGTAAAATGACCAAAATGCCCTCCCGGGTTACTATTTAGGCCTAAAAATGCCCCGAGACCCAAACTAAACCCCCGGGTACACTTTTTTGACTATCTCGGCCCTTCCAGACGTATTGGCGCACTCAAAATGGCCATACTGACAACTTATAAAATATTCACTTTTATTTATCAAAATTTAGTCCCGACACGACACGAGCACGTCCAGACTTAAATTTCCGAAATTGTCATTTTACTCACTCGTGAGATTTAACATAATCAATATTATATTACTTCGCTCATTAGTAATATTCAACAAATTTCATATAATTACTAACTCTAGTCACGTTAATAATTATAACATAATTAATTTCCGGATTTTTATTAAATAATTAACTCACATTAAATTTAATAAATCCCCAAATTAATATAGCATGAAAATACGGGGTATTACAATTGGCTTGTTTCTTCTTGAGTTAACCATGGAATTTTCTTTCTTCGTTGGTTATTTCTAGCTTGGGAAGTTCTTCAACAACTCGCTTTCCTTTATTTATTTCACTTGCAGTAGGAATCCAATTTTTACTGTGTTTCCCAAACAGTTTCATATGGTTCATAGAAGCGAGAAAGAACCAGAATCATGTGGATTCATCTACGTCGGTTTGAATGGTCACATTATTGGTTTCTTCAAATAGATCATTGAAGGATATCATTCCACATAGGCTGGATATTGGACTGACTTCTTCTTAACTTCGTTCCTTATCTAAGCTATCAAAATCATCCCCCATTCGGTGGTAAGTATGTCTTTTTTCTAAGAGTAATCAATGTGCTCGATGACTTTAATGCCTTCATTGTACAAATTTTCCACTCAATGTGGAGGTGCAGTAGTGAAGGGACCAATCGTACCTGAAGCTTCAAAGCGATGAGCAACTCAGAAATGCTACATATTTCACTTCTTTATCGCAACATATTGGCCATGGTTTGTACCATATCATATAGACTGACTTCTTCAATAGGTACTAACTATTGATCTGATTATCGATCCAACTTTTAGGCTTTCATGAACAACCTGCCAAATTTTTTATAGTCAAGGGTCATCTTGTCCAGCCATTTGATCCTAAACTCTAAGAGTTAGTTCAACACAACTGGTAACTCCATGCCTGCCCCCTCACATCGGGTGCAGACAACGATGTTGGCCCTTGTAGAGAGTTAAAAATCTTGATCAATGGAGCATGTAGGGTGTGGGAGAAAATATGGGCAAACCTTTAGTGGTTTGGGAGAGATTATGGAGATGATGAGTTCTTTGCTAGGTTTGATTTGAGTAGATGGGTCAGTTTCTTGGTCACTTTCTAGAAATATGGCATTTGTATTCATTGGAAGTGGGTTATGAGTGGTATTAAGTTTAGGATTATCTAGTGGGGAGATGATACCTCGGTGAATTTAGCCTTCGATCAAATTCCTATGATGAAAGCATTGGTCGGTGCTATGACTTATAGATTGGTGGAAATCACAACAGGGATTGAGGTTGAATTTTGTAGTTACTAGATTTGGTAATTGATAGAGGTCCAAGACTTTGATGAGATTTCAGCTTAACAGGGTGTGGTAAACTTTGGACAGGGTATCATGGAGCTCAGTGTACTCATTCTTTATAAGATTAAAATGACTTTCATGTGCCCAAGAAGTTATAGGTTCAAATACGTTGTTGATGGTTGAGACTATAGAAATAACTTACTTCTCATACTTTCGAGGAATGACTATCCGTTCACTGTCTTTCGTTTAGATTCCACTTTGGTAATGCCTTCCTCAATTTCTCCACCATCTTATCGAAGGGATCAAAAGTGTGGGTAATACTGTTCTCCCATGGATGATTGCATATGAGGAAAAAAGTTCTTCACAATACTAGCTTGTTCCTCCTCGGATAATCTGTTGGTTATGATGGGAACTTTCTCTCTCCACCTTTATATGAAGTTATTGACTATTTCCCCAAGGTTTTGCTTAAGAAGATCCAAATCTCGGCACGTAACCGTTAGCTTTTCATTGTACTTATACTAAGACATGAATTCTCGAGCAACATCTTCCTAACTATGGATTTTAGATTCTTCAAGAGACAGAAACCACCCGGGGGCACTTTCTTCTAAGGTCCACTGAAACATTTAGGACACTATCTCTTCGGAGGAACCACGGAGGGTCATGGCTCAGTGATATCTTCGAAGGCGAAACAATGGGGGTCCTTTTCCCCTGAACTGGTAGCTGTCAGACATCTTGAATTTCTTTGGGTGCCTAGATTTTAGATAAGGAGATATAATGGTATAGTCCACATAGTTCCTTGATATCAAGAATTGGTCAAACTTTTTCAATATTAGTTTGAGGTCTTCCTTGAACTTGTTCAGTTCCTCCTCTTTGGGATTTATGGTACTGATAAATTAGCCCTTTGCTGGGTGAATCGGTGGTGGCCCATTGGCAGGGGGAGCATGCAGAGAGTGCTGGTACTCTTTTGGGACCCAAATACGCTCTGGAGCAGGTGGACTCATGGCACATGGTGTAAACACCTCATTCTGTTACCTCCTAACTCTCCTTAGGTCCCTAGTACCTCCACTCATCACTGTAAACCCTGGTCACATCCCGAGTACTGAATTAAAAGCCATCAGGCACTCCTCAGCTCAGTTGGACCCAAAAGTCAAACTCTTTGTCTCGACCGAGACTGAATGAATCTTCGAAGGGAACTGAAAACCCTTTCCAATGGTCCGCCCCATACACGATTCTGACTTACCATGCGGACGAACGATCCGTTTGCATTCGAATCCCAACTTAGAGTCCAATGGGAGCTCCCGGGATCTATTTGACCTAAGTCAGCTCTTCATCTCGACCGAGGCTAAATGAATATTCGAAGGGCACTGAAAACCCTTTCCAATAGTCCATCCCGTGAGCGATTCTGACTTTCCATGCAGACGAATGATCCATTTGACTCCGAGAGGTCACCAAATGCTTCTCGGTCCCGGTTGACCAAAGTCAGCTCCCTAAACTGGGTCAAACTCTTTGGACTGTCGAAGTACATCTCCTAACCTTTCTAACGGTCCGCCCCATGCGCGATTCGGACCTACCATGCGGACGAATGATCCATTTGCGTCCGAATAATCTCCCATCGAGAGGAACGACAAACGCTTCCGAGCCACATATGACCCAAAGTCAACTCCTAAACTCGGGAGCGATCCAAAGGAATTTTGAAGGTCTCTAAAATACCTTTCAAACTGTTTGACCTCAGAGGCCAATTTTCCAAAAAAGCCAGAAGCACAATGCCAAATGGCAGGTCCCAGACCCTGCCTATCGACACCTGCCGATAGGTAGTGCCATGGCAATGCCGATCGGCAGACCCCTGGCCCTATATAAGGAGGCCTTGGCCTCATTTTCAAGGGGAGCCCAGATCTGATAAAAATCTCTCTAAACGAATCCCAGAAACCTCTCTCGAAGGCAACGTGATTTCAACTTCCAAATCCCTTTTTTACTTCCACTTTTCATCATCCTTTTCATTAAACTTGGTGAATTAACCACTCTCCATCATCATTCAAAGTGCAAGGGCTGCTCTCCAACATTCAAGATCAAGCTCAAGATCTTCAAGAAGGTCCAACTTTCTCAAACTCTCTCATAAATTCTCTTAAATTTTCAATAACTTGTTTTCTTACTTAGCACTTTTATTATCTTATTTCACATATCCTACCATACTTTTTATCTAGTATTGTTGCACACCTCCTATTTTCATATAAATACAACCCAAAAAATAAGAAAAAGTGGGTTTGCTCATAAATTCCAAATAGGGATTCCCACACTTTTCCACACTCTTCTCACAACTAAAACACTTTTTTTTACACACACACATTTACAAATAAGAGATTTCTCTATTTGGGTTTATGGGTTAAACCCCACCCCTCATTTTGTATGCGAACTACGTGGACTTTGATGCCTTTATAGGATACGTAGGCGTCTCGGGGTAAAACCCGATACTCGAGTCCTTTTCTCACTTTTTATCTTATTTTCTCTCTTCTCTTTATCTCATTTCTATTATATTCTATACATTCGTTCTTAGTGGCATATTATTTTACATGCGTCATCGTTCCCTTATAACAATCAACGCAAGGGTAATCGCACAAATCCTATCTTCTACATTAATCTCACATTCCTACGAATGACTCGCTTTATCTTTTCCATGATACAAGTCGAGGATTCCTACCTCCATTCTATATATACACATGCACACATATCACGGGGGGAAATATAAAGGAAAATAGCAAATATCCATGAGAGACCGAATGGGCGGAATGGGTGCCTAACACCTTCACATTTTGTAACTAAGCCTCCGAACCCTTCTCGAATCATTTTGGTTTCGCACGCAGCAGTATGTCTTTGGATTCCATCCTTCGGGGTGGCTTCCCCTTTTTCTTTTGTCTGTTTTGAGTAAAATAGACAGGAGACTCTGAATCTCTCTACATTTTCACACCTCACAAATCGACGCCGACCGAAGCGCTCTCCCAAGAGAGGGGACGCGCGGGACCAGAATGATCCTTTATCCCTCCGCGATGGGGATCAGGGATGGCCACAGTGGCGACTCTGCTGGGGAAAAGTGTTATATTTTGAGGGCTTGACTCTGTTTACATGGATGCTATATTTGTTTATATTTCCCCCATATCTGCGTGTTCCCCTTTCTCACATGTGTATCCCATGCTTATGCTTATATTCACACACTTGTAGAAAATTCTCCATGTACACTTCACACCACGTGCACCTAGGATCAAATGTATATCCCCATGTTGCACGCATCACCCATCCATACTTGGTGTACCTTTTGGGGTACTTGTACTTGGCTCCCTGTTTTGGAATAATCAAGAAAGGCATTCTCATCATAAGATACAAATAAGATAATCATGCATGATTCACACGATATCACCAGAGAGCATTGCTATTTACCAAATTTTACCCAGTAACTAGAGGGTCACTTCATGATGGGCGCTGGTCCGGCAGGTCGCAGTTTGCCTAAGCGATATGACTCTCACATTCCATTGGCCAAGTACCTTCGACGTATATTTAATGGTTCCCTCGCATCGTACCGCTTGACCAAAGTCATGACGGGAGGTATATCGCAAGGGATTTGTTCACGTACGCCGAGTATATCGAATTCTCTCTCACGCGTACCGTCCCCACGAGGTATAAGGTGAGGCAATTCACGTACACTCAGGTATATCAAATGGCTTGTCCACACGTACCGATTGCCCGCAAGAGCAAGACATATATCATGGAAGTCACGCCAAAGGGGGGAACCCATGCCGATTCACCCAACCAACTGTATACCCGCATATAGGTGTCAAACCTAGGACACGCACTTCAGATTGCCGGTTTCAACCCAAAACTCTACCGAAATTCTGGGTCAGCCTGCCGACCAATTTTAACGCATTTTTTAAAACGGGACCCTGTTCGCGAACCCGGTTACAAGTCCAAACGTAGCTTTGCATATATATTAAGACCCCCCACTTTCCCAGGCTCGGGTCCCGTTCGGCATTGCATTTAGGAGAATTAAATACAAGTGAGAACATAATAATCATAATAATCATCCTGAGTTCCGTCTAAAAAAAAACATTTCTCCCTTCTTTATTAAAAATCAAAAAACATTTCTCCCTTCTTTATTAAAAATCCAAAAATAGTTTCTTCCTTTTTTTTCTCAAAAATAAATCTCATCCTACGCCTTCTCAGACCGATTGCAAGCCCTTAGCCGAGCTCCCTATTGGCTTCGATCTCAAGTCAAATCAACCCGGCATTTCATCCACTCCTCTAATGCTTCTTCTGAGTCCGGAACCCATCCATCTACCATGGAGAATGCAGATCAAGCACCAGCCATACTACTGGATCTTTCGATAGTTCTAGCTCAGCTAGTGGCCAAGATTGAGAACCTCCAGGCTGAGGTTCGAGAAATGCAATGAAACCAAGTCCCTATTCCTCAAGAGCCCGAGGACCTATTACCTCGTGCTATGGGTCCACCTGAGTCCATCTGGGTCCCGAAAGAATATCAGCAAGCTCCACGTGCCCCTCCTGCCAATGGGCTGCCGCCTGCCGAGCTTCTAATGCCAAACATTGCCAAACCTGTGGTTAACCTTCCTATGGTCATTAATTCAAAGGAGGAAGAGTTGAACAAAGTCAAAGAAGATCTTAAGATGTTCACTAAGAAGTTCGACCAAGTCTGAATCTCTGGGAATTACATGGACTACACCCATATCTTTCCTTATCCTAAAGCAAGGTTACCCGAGAAGTTCAAGATGGCAAATATCGAGAAGTTCAGAGGGAGTGGACCCCCAATTGTTCATCTTCGCAGTTATCATCATTCCATGACTCTCCTGGGGGCTTCGGAAGAGGTGATGGCCCAACTATTTCAGCAAACTTTGAAGGATAGTGCCCTCCAATGAATTTTATCTCTTGAGGAATCCAGAATCCATAACTGGGAGGATGTAGCCCGATAATTCATATTGCAGTACAAATACAACGAAGAGCTCGAGGTCACCTGTCGTGATTTAGGGCTGCTAAAACAAAACTCTGGAGAATCCGTCAGTAACTTCATAGCCCGATGGAGGGAAAAAGCAGCTACCATGACCAATCGGCCATCCGAGGAAGAACAAGTCAACATAGTGAAGAAGAATTTCTTGCCCCATATCCGAGCAACCATGGGAGGACAGTACTACCTCCACTTTCGAGCTCTCAGAGAAGCATGAGTAGAAATCAAGGAAAGTCTTGCCAAAACAGAAGTTGTGCCGAAGAAGGTGTCCGGACAGTTCACCCTTAGAAAGTATGACAAGCCTGCCAATGCTACAGTCTCAACCATCAACAACATCTCTCAACCAACCACATCATGGGAACCAAAAAGTCGCCCTGCCCCCGTTCGAAGGGAATACACTGAACTTCATGCTCCTCTCACCAAAGTTTACCAAGCCCTGTTAAGCCGAAACCTCATTAAGCCCTTGGATCCACGACCATTGCCAAATCCACTCCCAAGAAACTTCAAGACTGATGCTCATTGCGCCTTTCACCAAGCAGCTGGTCATACCATCGACCAATGTTTCCACCTTTGAAACACAATCCAAGATCTCATCGATCGGGGTACCATCGCCCTACTAGCCAATCCTAAACCAAACACTACTCATAACCCCCTACCAAATCACACCAATGCCATCTTCTTGGAAGAAAACCCAAATTTTGATCAATCAACCCAAATCACACCCCTATACCCTCCTAAATCTCTTCAAAGTTGCCCATATTTCCTCCTACACCCTACTAGCCTCGTTGATCAAGCACTGTCACTCCTTACCAGAGCATGCATCACTGTCCATACCAATTCTGAAAGTGGGAGTATGGAATTGTCATAGATATTGAATCAACTCCTAGAGTTCGGGCTGAAATTGCCCTCACAGATGATTATCGTTTGCCAGAGGTTCAGCGCGCTATTGTTGGAAGCACAAAAATGGGCCCGAGAATCAGATAGTTGGGTGGTACCAACTGATGAAGTCATCTTAGAGGATGTGGTCCAGATCATGGCAGAAGCATTCAAGAAAACCAACAACATTTGCAGTATCACCGGGTTACTTAACACTTTGAAGCTACAAGGGCGCTTGGTCCTTTCAATCACACATATCCCCACAGAATGGGAAGGCCTATATGAGGAAGTTGTTGAAGTTGTGGAATGCATTGACTTCACGAGGGAAAACAGAATTGATGCCACCGAATGGGGGGGAAGAATTCAAAGATTCAAATGAAGAACAAGCTTCAGGAAGAACTGGCCCAGTAGCCGACATATGTGGGTTGATATCGTTTGAAGAACTCCTCGAAGAAATAAACAGAGTGGTAGAGCAGCCTGAGATCGATGAAGAAACGGGATTTGGGTTTTTCTCTTCTTCAGTAAAACACATGACCAGATTTGGGAGACATTACCAAGTTCCAAGCTCGCTACCAGCAAATGAAAAGGGGAAGGGCGTTGAAAACCTTCCTATGCCAGAAATGACCATCGAGGAGAGCAAGATGCTCGATCAACTCAAGAAAACTCAAGCTAAAATCACTCTATGGAGGCTTTTCATGTCTTCCCAGCTGCACAGAAATGCTTTAATCAAGTTGCTCATAGGACCCATAGTTCCTCCTTCTACCACACCAGAAGAAGCGGTAAATTTGGTCGGGTCCTTAACCTCCACCCGAATGCTGTCATTTTCTGAAGAGCAAATCCCCAAAATTGGGCCGAATCACAATCATGCACTCAACATCTCCATCGAAGTTATGGGGAAGGTTGTACCACTTTCGCTCGTTGATAATGGATCCTCTTTGAATGTCTGCCCATTGAGAACCTTCAAATATTTAGGCCTAAAAGAAAGTGACCTCGCTCCAACCTCTGCTGCCGTGCATGCCTACGATAATACCCATCGGGAGGTGATGGGATCCAAAAAACTTGCAATAGGGTTAGGACCTATAAACCCTATCGTCAAATTCCAAGTCATTGATATCCCGGCCTGTTTTAACCTGGTGCTCGGACGACCCTGGCTCCACGGTATAAAGGGTGTCTCTTCCTCATTCCATCAGAAATTTAAGTTATGGGCGAGTCATCACCATTTTGGGCGACGACGGAAATGCTGAGAGTGCAAGCACCAGCAGTCCAATTCTTGAGATACAACATCGGTCAAATGATATGCTCCTATCAGGATTCCGAGTTGAGCCATCCCTACTCCCGACAGGGGACGGTTTCAAAGAAAGGTTTTGTTCGGAATATGACCCTCATGGCAATGTCAATGTGATTCAGATGTTCAGAAACACACACTTCATGCCCGGATTAGGTCTAGGACAAAGGTAGCAGGGGATACTTGAGACCATCGAACTGAAGAAATCTTTACCTCCTTGCGGCTTGGGGTATCAACCATCAGAACCAAAGCTCATAATGATCCACTAGATTCGATCAAATAAAGGGTTAGACTGTGGCCGAACTATCTCGGGAGACTCTTTAAATGGACGATTCATCAAAGAGGGCGAGGATTTCCCCTTTTGCGATTTTATAGAACCATGGTACGACCACATAAGTAAGA
Organism: Sambucus nigra; assembly: GCA_949130495.1. Classification (NCBI taxonomy): domain Eukaryota; kingdom Viridiplantae; phylum Streptophyta; class Magnoliopsida; order Dipsacales; family Adoxaceae; genus Sambucus; species Sambucus nigra. Next base: position 673,571,031 of record OX422215.1, read on the forward strand.
AGATGAAGCCTGGAATGGAGATCTTTTTCCAAGATAGCTACCCATGGTCCAAAAATTTCCACACCACGTGCAACCGCTCATCAAAGATATCGAAAAAACTGAGGAAAGTGATTTCGAAGATTCCTTCAACTTGCAAACACTAGGGTTGGCACTCTGCATGGTTCATTCAGGCACCACATCACTGGACCCCTCTCATCTGATCAAGGCTGTGGATACACCTATCCTCAATTAGCATGCTGCGCCAGCTCTACCTCTTGAAACCTCCCCTAACCCCAATATTTAACCTATTTCATCTACTGTTGTCTATCCTTGCTCAAATGTAATCGAGACCTCTGTTGATGAGGTTCTTAATGCTGTTTTTCCTATAAATGAAATAAACGAAGATTTTGAGTATCTCGTTTTGCCTTACATTAATTGTTTAGATTCTAATCAAACTTTTGATGATGATGATTTTGCAAATGAACAATTCTTAACTGATTTAAATAAGGTTAATAACAAACAACATAATTGCGTTCAAGTTAATGAAGAAGAGACTGTTGTTATTAATCTCGATTCTTATAGCCAACTGTGCGAGATTAGGATAGGGGCCACCCTTAACGAGCATGAGCACGCATAACTTGAAGAATTACTAAAGGAGTTCGTGGATGTCTTCGCATGGTCCTACGATGATATGCCCGATATTGATCCTGAAATAGCTCAGTATCAGATCCCCACTCTCCCAGATTACAAGCCGGTTAAATAAAACTTAAGAAAGCTCCGCATCGAATGGTCACTCAAAGTCAAAGAAGAGGTAGTCAAACAGTTGAACGTAGGTTTCATTCGAGTAATCGAATATCCCACATGGCTAGCCAACATTGTACCTATGCCGAAATCAGGAGGGAAGGTTCGAATGTGTGTGGATTACCGAGATTTAAATAAAGCTTCTCCAAAGGATGATTATCCGCTACCCAATATCGACATGATCGTGGAAAACACAGCTAGTCATGCTCTCAAGTAATTCGTCGACGGGTTTACCGAATACAACCAAATCGAGATGCACCCCGACCACCAAGAGAAAACTGCATTTATCACCCCATGGGGGACCTTTTGCTACACTGTTATGCCATTCGGCCTCAAGAATGCTGGGGCTACCTACCAAAGGGTTGCCATAATAATCCTGCACGATATGATTCACAAAGAGGTCGAGGTTTACGTGGATGATATGATTATCAAGTCCAAAACGAGAGAAGGTCATACTCATGCTCTCCGAAAGTTCTTCGAACGACTGCGGCAGTATTAGATGAGACTCAATCCACAGAAACTCCTTCGGCGTTACAAAGGGAAAACTCTTAGGATTCATGGTCAGTGAGAAGGGGATAAAATCAGATCCCGCCAAGATGAAAGCCATACTTGAGATGCCACCTCCCCGAACAGAGAAGGAAGTCCGAGGTTTCCTTGGGAAATTACAATACATCAGCCGGTTCATCAGCCAACTAACCTCCACCTATGAACCAATCTTCAAGCTCCTCCGAAAGGATTCAACCAAGGTTTAGAACGAGGCCTGCCAATAAGATTTTGACCGAATAAAAAAATACCTGACCCAACCTCCAGTTCTCATGCCTCCACAGCCTGGTCTCCCTTTGCTCCTATACCTAAACATAACCGACACTGCAGCTGGGGCTTTGCTAGCCCAATACCTCGAATACTGCCGCAAAGAAGGAGCCATCTATCATGTTAGTCGCAAATTGGTCGGGTATCAGGTCAACTACACTGCTTTAGAAAAGGCATGTGTCGCCCTTGTCTGGGTCACCCAAAAGTTACGACACTACATGCTCGCCTTCACCATTAAGCTTGTATCCCGAATGGATCCCCTTAAATACTTGCTCAAGAAACTCGCCTTATCCAGACGAATGGCCCAATGGTTGATGCTCCTAACCGAGTTCGATATCGTGTACGTCACACAAAAAGCCGTTAAAGGAAGAGACATCTCTGACTACCTCGCTGACTACCCTGTAGAAGAAACAGATGTTTGGATCTCCGAATTCCCATACAAAAATGTCCTCTACACCACTCAAGATGGACCTCGATGGAAAAGGTTTTTTAATGGCGCTGCCAACAAAAAGGTATATGGCATTGGGATACTTCTGGTTGCCCCAAATGACTCTTATACTCCCATCGCCATCAAGTTGAATTTCCCCTACACCAATAACATGACGGAATACGAGGCATGCACAGTGGGCCTCAAATTTGCTCTCAATAAAGGTATTCAATACCTTGATGTATTTGGGGATTCTTCCCTCATCATCGATCAAGTGATCAGAAAGTGGAAAGTCAAGGACGAAAAGCTCCAACCCTTTCATGCCCAATTAGAAGAGTTAGCCTCCCAATTTCGAGATATCACCTTCCATTACCTACCTCGAGAAAAGAATAACCTAGACGATGCCCTCGCTACTTTGGCCTCCATAGTCGACATGCCTAAGAGAATAACAATGACCCCCTTCCTAGTTCAAAAGAAAGACAAACCGACCCATTGCTACCATATAGAGCTTGTCTCCACATAAGACCCCGAACTAGCCGATTGCTGGTACTATGATATGTGGTGCCTCCTCAAACATGGTAGGTATCCCGAGGGTGCCAATAAGAACGACCGAGCTACCCTCCAAAGGCTGGCCACCTAGTACATCATCTATCATAAAGCACTACTCAAGAGGAATTTTGATGGAACTCATTTGCACTGTATCACAGGGGCTGACATTGAAAAGATAATGTAAAAAATCCATAGCGGGGAATGCGAGCCCCACATGAACGATCACATGCTTGCCAACAAGATCATCCGACAGGGCTACTATTGGAATACCATAGCCCAGGATTGCACCGCCTATGTTCAAAAATTCCCTAAATGCCAACAGTTCTCCAACCTCCAACACCTACCTCCGCGGGAATTATACAACATGACTTCTCCCTAGCCGTTCTCTACATGGGGTATCCACATCATAGGAAAGGTTACGCTAAAGGATTCAAATGGTCATGAGTTCATCCTAGTTGCCATTGATTACTTCACCAAATGGGTCGAAGCTGAGTCATACGTAGCATTAAATGCCAAGAAGGTGGAAAAATTCATTAAGAAAAATATCATCTGCCGATATGGGGTCCCGCACGAGCTAGTGTCAGATAACGGATTACACTTCGAGGCAGAAGTCACAGAAGTTATAAACAAGTATGGGATTCAGAGACATAAATCTTCTCCCTACCGACCTCAGACCAATGGTGCAGTTGAGGACGCCAATAAAAACCTCAAAGCAATCATCAGCAAGATGACCGAAAGTTGTAGGGATTGGGCTGACCGGATCCCGTACACCCTCTGGGGCTATCGAATCTCAATCCAAACCTCTAATGGTGCAACCCCTTACTCCCTAGTCTGCGGCAAGGAAGCAGTCCTATCTGTGGAGCTGAAAATACCCTCGCTACGCGTCATACTCGAAAGCAAGGTTAGTGAAGATGACTGGTGCCAAAGCCGTCTTGATGAGCTAGCCCTTCTAGATGAAAGGAGATTGAAGGCTCTATACCATATACAAGGTTACCATCGCCGAATAGCGCATTCATTAAACAAGAAAGTCAAGGACCGCAGTGTCCGGGAGGGGGATTTAGCCCTCAAGGAGATGATAGAACCCGTCTGGGACCCGAGAGGAAAATTCAAGCCCAATTGGAGCGGCCCTTACATTGTGAATAAGATCTTGTCTGGTGGTGCCACCATGCTCACTAACCTGGATGGGGAAGAGATGGCTTGTCCAGTCAATCTGGACCGTCTCAAGAAATTCTACCCCTAGTCTGAAATCTCGGCACGCTATGACTCTTCTTATCCCCCTTCTATTCTTAAAAAAACTCTTCATTTCCCTCTACCCAGAACTACGTGGGCCTAATCCTCTACAAAAACAATTTTAAAACTTTTTCAAAAAAAAAAACCTTGGAGGTACGTAGGCAGCTCATACTCCTCACATGAGTGAGGACCTTTTCTTTTTCACAAAATACTATTCTTTTCTTACCTCCGAGAACGTTGGTTCATTGTAAACATCTACTTGAACAAAAGGATTATGTATGCCTTAGCGATCGATATAGATAATTCAAAATACAAAATTCATTAAAATGCACAGCTGGATGATCAGAAACTTGTTTATTTCATTAATAAGAAACCACGGTACAGATTACATAAGAAAAAGGAACGGATAACTCCCTTCCCCCTACTACCATAAAAACCAGATAAAATCCCCTACATCTGTTACACAAATAAACTCCCCAGGAGTCATACCCACAGCTACCCGAAGAGCCTGTAACCTCATCATCTACATCCTGAGGACCCCAAGTTTCCCCTGCCTGAATAGAGTGCCTCAAACACTCCATGGACCGATGAGCCTTAACCATCTTCGAAAAGACCATAATACCCCCTTCCATGGAGTCAAATAAAATAAACCACCTTTGACCAGTCTCTACTTCCAACATCTTGCTGACTACTTTCCTCCACAACCAATTCATATAATCTTTAGGGACATGGAAAACCTTCCCGACAGACTGAGAGGGACGGGTCAACGGACGACGATTTTCCCACAGAAATCCAAGCAACAGACGCAAGCTCTCAGTTAAATCTTCTACCGAAAAGAAATTTGAGGTCTGAGGGGGCATGACCTGCGCCCAGCCAAATTGGGGCAAAAGTCGCCAAGGGAAATAAAAAGAGGTCTGTCTGAGACCAACCAGCCGCACATATGAATACTCTCCTAGCTCCAGAACTGGCTGCAACTGTCCCCACCAAGGCACTGACCAATATAGCCCACGAGCCCCATACCCCACAAACTAATTCTACCAGTTCTCAACATACAAGCCAATGCGGATGAAGTAGTGTGAAAATAAGTTGGGTACAACTGACAAAGGATATTCTGGAGGAGTTGATAAGCGGAATCTTTCAGACAACCACATGAACAGCATCACATGGCTACCCCTTAAAAAGTCAGAACGACCTTCTCTCCGGGCATCCAGGCCATTCAGAGTCTCTGCCAATATCGCTGCCATGGGATTACGACGGTATAACATCCATGAACTAATGGCTGCAAGTTGGGGGTCCACTCGCACCTTCCTAGTCACCAACAATAATTTTGAGACCAGGCCCAGAACAACGGCTCCAGCATAACTAGCATCACCTACCTCTCGCAAATGCATGGACTGCAACACCACCGAGAGGTAGATCATTCCTCCAGTAACTAACGATCTAGCCGTCGAAGGCGAGATATGAAGAAGCCCGGCCAACAAATCCCTAAGAGAGCGGGAAAATTCGGGTAAAGACCCTACAACACTGGGATTCACACCTAGTATGGAAAAAAATTCCTCGTAGGTAGGAAAAACTTCTTCCAACACAAAGCGGAATACATGGTCTTCGGGGTACCAAAATTGTACTGCCGCCATCAGCATATTCCACTCAATAGGTCGATTACGCCACAAGGAAACTCAGCGCATGTTGAAAGCATCATAGTCGACATTATAAGATCACATTATTTCTAAGGCTTCAAGGTAATTGGCAAACTCGGTGCTACCTGGGAGAGCCATCTTGTAGGGCAAAGAAATAGTGGGCAAGTAGATAAGGATGCAAAGGTATGAGGAAAGCACTCCACCCTTCCCCTTTTTTATACTTGAGAACTCTCACAAAAGACATAATCCCTGTAGAAATCGAAGAGAATCCTACCCCACAAGGTACTAAAGGCTGAAGAGGGTACCAATCAAAGCTTTTAATTGATAGGACTGGACTGAACTACCAATAGGCAGGCCAGGGTGCTTGCCGATAGGCAACCCCCCATTTTTAGAAATTTCCATTATTTCCTCTTTTGACAAATCAGAAAACTCAATAAAAATAAATTGATATTCTCAAAAGAATTTCAAGAATCATGTTTTTTCCTTGTGGGATTCCTTTAAAAAAATAGCTTTCCTCTGAAAAATTCCAAAATACTCCTATTTTTACGGTCTCAGCAACAAAGTAAAAAAGCGCATGCATTCATTCATCATTAAAATAAAAGATAGTCAAAAAACTACATTGCATATATATGTTTTCTGTGTTACATCATTTTTGCAGGAAATAAAGAAAAAGCCAAAAACAATGGGACTCAGCCCGAACCCACTCTCTCTCTCAAGAGCTTCCACCCCTGTGATGCGCTCTGTTCCCCCTACGACGAGACGACGCACCCCCACTACCAGAGCCAGAGTCTTCCCCGAATGAGGCTGACGGCATGAAGCAAGAAGGAACAGGGACAACATCTCGAATGTGGGCAGTCGTCGATGATATCCAGTCTCTGAGGTCTCTTAGCCAAGTGGTCGACACTCGGATTTGCTACAAGGAAAAGACAGAATCAGTATCAAGCAAAAGAAATCAAAAAGAGGAAAAGTACCGAAAGGTTTATCGCAAGACGAAGGACCTCCTCTGTCAAATCCAGCTTCTCCGGATCCATCGCGAGGGGACGGTGCAGCATTGGCACTATCCCTCCATTAGCCCTCCGGATGTTGTACGAAGGAGTGTGAAGCCGAACAAAAGGGACCTTCGATGTCGCCACTGCCGCAGGTGCCGACAGACCACCACCACTGTTGGAAGACCCCAATGCCCGACTCGAACTAGCCGGAGGGAAAGGCAGAGCGTCATGAATGCTGGGCACCATCAACCAGCTCATGACAAAGTCCATATAATCATACAGCGCAGCCGTATCAGTGTACAAGGCATAGGACTCGCCAATCATAGCCGTGATCCTCTCATCCTCCAACAGTTGTCGCTCCCGCCTCATAGACATAGGAGGCTGTGCGGAGGCACAACCACCTCCTCCTTCGCAATCTGATGAATCACCCTCTCCTCGAGGTACCAGGAATGGCCGAACTCATGCACCAACAAATGACTCATCTGCCCATTCACCCCAGTCATCCTCGTATCCTGAATGGCTATCCCCCAAGGATAAAATATCACCTGAAAATCCCCAAGCAGGCATGAGTCAATACAAGATCAGAAGGTGCCAAAAAGCAAGACTGAAATGGAAAGCATCTTACCCGACCACTGGTCAGGTCATTCAAGACCTGACGCACTGCCTCCAGGGAAAAAGTTCCCTTCGACTGCCGATTGGCCTTATGCCATCGATACAGTCGGTAAAATTACCCAAAAGTGTCATCCTTCAGAGGAATTAGTGGTGTGTTGCACCCAATCACCTCATAGAACCACATCTGAATTCACAAGAAAAAAGAGATGCATAAGGAAAATGCGAATGCATGAAAGAAAAATGCGAATGCATGAAATGAAAATACGCAAAGTAAAGAATACCTCAAGGAGAAACGTGACTCCAGTAAAGGTCTTACGGCAGCACCGACTGAATGCATACAAAGAAGACTAAAGGGTCGATAAGGTCAAACTCCCCCAATTATAAAAAGGGATGTTCGAAAATATCCTGAAGTACGGTAAAAACCACAAATGGACGACGTCGCCACTCGACGTCACCTAATCACCTCCTCAGTAGAGTTCACGACCTCAAACTAGTTATCTCCTCAACAATCAGCTCCTCCGCTCAAATCAAGGAGACAAAGCCTCCCCAGCCATCGGCTACCCTGTGCAAAACAATATCGCATGGCATTTTCCCCAGCGGATTTCAGATGAATCACTCACCCCAGGCGATCTCTCCCAAAGGACGATCCAAATCTTCTTCAGCTCTTTCATCGTACCCCAGCGGAACCTCAAATCCAATTCTTATCCCCAGTGGAACTCTTTTCTTTTCCCAAAGGAAATGCACTCACTCTTGGGTCAGAATTGACCCCGGTCTTGGATCGTCACCTAAGTTAGGTTAGAATTGACCTCGGTCCTCGATCATCACCACTCTTGGGTCAGAATTGGCCCCGGTCTTAGATCATCACCTGAGTTAGATCAAATTTGACCTCGGTCCTCGGTCGTCATCACTCTTGGGTTATAGTTGGCCCCGATCTTGGATCGTCACCTGAGTTAGTTCAGAGTTTACCTCGGTCCTCAGTCGTCACCACTCTTGGGATATAATTGGCCCCGGTCTTAGATCGTCACCTGAGTTAGGTCAGAATTGACCTTGGTCCATGATCATCACCACTCTTGGGTCAGAATTAGCCCCGATCTTGGATCATCACTTGAGTTAGGTCAGAATTGACCTCGGTCCTCGGTCGTCACCATTCTTGGGTTAGGATTGGCCCCGATTTTGGATCGTCATCTGAGTTAGGTCAGAATTAACCTCGGTCCTCGATCATCACCACTCTTGGGTCAGAATTGGCCCCGGTCTTGGATCGTCACCTGAGTTAGGTCAGAATTGACCTCGGTCCTCGGTCATCACCACTCTTGGGTCAGAATGGGCCCCAATCATGGATCGTCACTTGAGTTAGGTCAGAATTGACCTCAATCTTTAGTCGTCACCACTCGTGGGTCAGAATTGATCCCGGTCTTGGATCGTCACCTGAGTTAAGTCAAAATTGACCTCAGTCCTCGGTCGTCACCACTCTTGGGTCATAATTGGCCCCGGTCTTGGATCTTCACCTGAGTTAGGTCAGAATTGACCTTGGTCCTCGGTTGTCACCACTCTTGGGTCAAAATTGGCCCCGGTCTTGGATCGTCACCTGAGTTAGGTTAGAATTAACCTCGATCCTCGGTCGTCACCACTCTTGGGTCAAATTTCGCCTCGATCTTGAATCTTCACCTATGTTAGGTTAGAATTTACCTCGGTCCTCGATCGTCACCACTCTCGGGTCAGATTTGACACCGGTATTGGATCATCACCTGAGTTAGGTCAGAATTGACCCCGGTCCCGGATCGTTACCTGAGTTAGGTCAAAATTGTCCTTGGTCCTTGTTCATCATCACTCTTGGGTCAGAATTGACCCCGGTCCTGGATCGTCACTTGAGTTAGAATTGACCTCAGTCCTCGGTCATCACCACCCTTGGGTTAAAATTGGCCCCGATCTTGGATCGTCACCTGAGTTAGGTCAAAATTGACCTCGGTCCTCGGTCGTCACCACTCTTGGGTCAGGATTGGCCCCGGTCTTGGATCGTCACCTGAGTTAGGTCAGAATTGACCTCGATCCTCGGTCGTCACCACTCTTGGGTCAGAATTAGTCCCGATCTTGGATCGTCACCTGAGTTAGGTCAGAATTGACCTCGGTCCTCGGTTGTCACCACTCTTGGGTTAGAATTGGCCCCAGTCTTGGATCGTCACCTGCGTTAGGTCAGAATTAACCTCGGTCCTCGGTCGTCACCACTCTTGGGCCAGGATTGGCTCTGGTCTTAGATCGTCACCTGAGTTAGGTCATAATTGACCTCAGTCCTCGGTCGTCACCACTCTTGGGTCAAAAATGATCCCGGTCTTGGATCGTCACCTCAGTTAGGTCAGAATTGACCTTAGTCCTTGGTCGTCACCACTCTTGGGTCAGAATTGGCCCCGATCTTAGATCGTCACCTGAGTTAGGTCAGAATTGACCTTGGTCCTTGGTCGTCGCCACTCTCGGGTCAGAATTGGCCCCAGTCTTGGATCGTCACCTGAATTAGGTCATAATTGACCTCGGTCGTCGGTCATCACCACTCTTGGGTCAGATTTGGCCCCAGTCTTGGATCGTCACCTGAGTTAGGTCAAAATTGACCTCGATCCTCGGTCGTCACCACTCTTGGGTCAGATTTGACCCCGATCTTGGATCATCACCTGAGTTAGGTAAGAATTGACTCGGGTCCTGGATTGTCATGTGAGTTAGGTCAAAATTAGCCTCGATCCTCGATCGTCACCACTCTTAGTTGCTCAGAATCGACCTCGACCCTCTGAAATGGTCATCCTCACTTCCTTAGGTCCTCAAAGTTGACCTCGACCCTCTGAATTGGTCATCCTCGCTTCCTTAGGTCCTCAGAACTAACCTGGACCCTCTAAATTGGTCACCCTCGCTCCTCAGGTCCTCAGAACTGACCACGACCCTCTGAATAGGTCACCGTCTCTCCTTAGGTCCTTATAATCAACCTCGACCCTCTAAATCAGTCATCCTCGCTTCCTCAGGTCCTCAAAACCGGACTCGATCCTCTAAATTGGGCTTTATGTGGTGTCTAATCGACGAGCATCTTTTGTTCCAAACTCACCCGTTGAGGGGCTCTGTAGACACCTCATTCTATTACCCCCTAACTCTCCTTAGGTCCCTAGTACCTCCACTCATCACTGTAAACCCTAGTCACGTCCCGAGTAGTGACCTAAAAGCTATCGAGCACTCCCCGACTCAATTAGACCCAAAAGTCAAACTCTTCATCTTGATCGAGACTGAATGAATCTTCGAAGGGCATTGAAAACCCTTTCCAACGGTCCACCCCATGCACGATTCCGACTTACCATGCAGACGAATGATCCGTTTGCGTTCGAAGCCCAACCTAGAGGCCACCAGGCGCTCCTGAGCTCTGTTTGACCTAATTTAACTCTTCAGATCGACCGAGGCTAAATGAATCTTCGAAGGGCACTGAAAACACTTTCCAACGGTCCATCACGTGCACGATTCTGACATTCCATCCAGACGAATGGTCCGTTTGACTCTGAGAGGTCACCGAATGCTTCCCGAGCCCGGTTGACCAAAGTCAACTCCCCAAACTGGGTCAAACTCTTTGGACTATCGAAGTACATCTCCTAAGATTTCTAACAGTCTACCCTATGAGCGATTCGGACCTACCATGCGGACGAACGATCCAGTTGCATCCGAATAATCTCCCGTCTAGCGGACCGACAAACGCTTTCGAGCCACATTTAACCCAATTAAAACTCCCAAACTCGGGAGCGGTCCAAAGGACTTTCTAAGGTCTATGAAATTAGGGGTGGAAATTTTTGATACGACATGATAACCCGACACGAACTCGACATGAAGTTACCAGGTTAGGGTTGACAATTACTTGACACGAACCCGAATATGACACGACCCACCAACACGAATAATAAACGGGTTGGGTTATTGTCAAACACGAATAACTCGAAAATGACATGAATAGACTAGCTTAACTCGTATTTTATGAAGAATATATTAGATAATTTACATATCTTGATAGGCATTCTATAAAATTCATGGAGAATCGGATGATAAATTATTTATGTGTTGAAAGAAGTTGAAATTAATTAAATTTAAGTTATTGTACGCCTATGATTGGTATGATTGGTTGAGAGAGACGAAAAAAATTATTTTATATTTTACTTAATGGGTTATGCGAGTCAACCCGAACACGACACGATAATAAATAGGTCAAGTTAGTGTTTGCTCATCTGACACGATTAGTTAAATGGGTCGGATTAGGGTTGATTAATACTTGACACGAACCCGACACGACACGACCCGAACACAACACGACGCACACGAATTGCCACCCCTATCTAAAATACATTTCCAATGGTATGCCCCGTGCGCGATTCTGACCAACGGTTTTCCCTCGGCGGCCAATTTTCCGGAAAAGCCTAAAGCGCACTACCAAATGGCAGGTCCCAGACCCTGCCTATCGGCACCTGCCGATAGGTAGTACCATGGAAATGCTGATCGGCAGACCCATGGGCCTATATAAGGAGGCCTTCGCCTTATTTTAAAGGGGATATCCTTGATCTTATAAAAATCTCTCTGAACGAATCCTAAAAACCTCTCTCGAAGGCAGCGTGATTTCAACTTCCAAATCCCTATTTTACTTCCACTTTTCATCATCCTTTTCATCAAACTTGGTGAATTAACCACTCTCCATCATCATTCAAAGTGCAAGGGTTGCTCTCCAACATTCAAGGTCAAGCTCAAGATCTTCAAGAAGGTCCAACTTTCTCAAACTCTCTCATAAATTCTCTTAACTTTGCAATAACTTGTTTTCTTACTTAGCACTTTTATTATCTTATTTCACATATCCTACCATAGTTTTTATCTATTCATATTGCACATCTCCTATTTTCATATAAATAAAACCTAAAAAACAAGAAAAAGAGGGTTTGCTCATAAATTCCAAATAGGGATTCCCACACTTTTTCCACACTCTTCTCACAACTAAAACAATTTTTTTTACACACATACACACATTTACAAATAAGAGATTTCTCCATTTAAATTTATGGGTTAAACCCCACACCTCGTTTTATATGCGAACTACGTGGACTTTGATGCCTTTATAGGCTACGTAGGCGTCTCGGGGTAAAACTCGAGACTCGAGTCCTTTTCTCACTTTTTATCTTATTTTTTCTCTTCTCTTTATCTCATTTCTATTATATTCTATACATTCGTTCTTAGTGGGGTATTATTCCACATGCGTTATCGTTCCCTTATAACAATCAACGCAAGGGTAATCACACAAATCCTATTTTCTACATTAATCTCACATTCCTACGGATGACTCGCTTTATATTTTCCATGATACAAGTCGAGGATTCCTACCTCTATTCTATATATACACATGCACACATATGATGGGGGGGGGGGGAATGTAAAGGAAAATAGCAAATATCCATGAGAGACCGAAAGGGCGGAATGGGTGCCTAACACCTTCCCATTTCCTAACTAAGCCTCCGAACCCTTCTCGAATCATTTTGGTTTCGCACGCACCAGTATGTCTTTGGATGCCATCCTTCGGGTTGGCTTCCCCTTTTTCTTTTGTCTGTTTTGAGTAAAATAGACTGGTGACTCTGAATCTCTCTACATTTTCACACCTCACAAATCGACGCCGGCCGAAGAGCTCTCCCAAGAAGTGGGACGCACGGGACCCGAAGGATCCTTTCTCCCTCCGCGGTGGGGATCGAGGATGGCCACACATGGAAGAGAACCTCGAGTTCTTGGGGAATCTGGGCACAGTGATGATGCATTTCATGGACCTCAGTTTGAAGGTATGGCCATCAGATTGGGTTTCACATTCGATTCTTGGTCAGTATTATCCATGTAGAGCAAGTGGGGTAGATCCAAAATTTGAACGAAGTAGAAGAAGATATGGCGGAGCTTCAAGGCGGTTTGATGGAAGACCAAAGCCAGTAGGGAACCGGGAAAAATTCAGTATGCGATCGACCTGAGAAGAAAAAAGGTTCTAATTTATTTTCGAAATAAGGAGGGAGAAGTTTTTGTATAATTTTGGAATGAAGAGAAAAATGTTTTGGGTATTTTTGTTTTAAAAAGAGAGGGAAAAAAGAGAGGAATCTCTGCATGATTATTATTATAAGTTATATTGTTAGGTTTTCACTTGTATTAAGTTCTATTGTTAGGTTTTCACTTGTATTGATGTTTTTCCAGGCTCACAGACGGGGTTCTATTTTGAAAAAAAGGCAAAATAGAGGGAAAATTCGGGCATTGTGCCGGCTCAGAATTTTGACAGAGTTTCACATGGTAACTAAATGACTAAGTATGAGGGGCCTAGGTTTGACACGTATATGATGTTTATGAAATTATTGAGATAATGGAAGGGTTCCCCCTTTCCCATGACTTGCATAATATACATCTTGCCTATGAGGGAAATCGTAGATTGGTAGGTTTGGACAAGCCATTTGATATACCTGAGTGTATGTGAATTGTCTCACTATATACCACATTGGGATCGTACGTGTGAGAGCATATTTGATATATAATTGACGTACATAAAAGATTTCCCTACTATATACCTCCCATCATGAGTTCGGTCAAGCTGTACGATGCAGGGTAAACATTCGATATACATTGAAGGTACGAGAACAATGGAAGCTGAGAGTCGTATCGCTTAGGCTAACTTCTCCCCGTAGGACCAATGCCCATCACAAAGTCATCCCCCAAGTATGGGACAAAAGTTTGATCAATATTGTCATTCTCTTGGTGATGTTGTGTGCAAAAATGCATGAGCCTTAATTAGAATGCTATGGAGAGAGAGTATTATTTTTATTTTTTATTTCCATGATGAGTCATCCTGCCCTTCGATCTCTCATGGGCATGTATTAATCTTCTCCTGTTAGACTCTATGAAGTGTGTGCTTATGTGCATAATATAGATGGAAAATGAAATCATTAAGCCCGCTTCATGGAAAAGGACGGAGTGAATTCATCATTAATAGTGTTCCTAAACATAATAAATCAAAATATAATGTAATTGTTTTGTGAATAACAAGTCATTATAGAAGAAAGAATGTATACATCGGACAATACACAAGCATGCAAGAATATAACATCCATTAATAATATAGATATAATAAATATAATATAAAAAATGAGAATAAAGGACGATTCGAATCTCAGGATTTATCCAAGACACGTACATTGCCTAAGGGGCATCAAAGTCCTCATAGTTCTAAGACAACATAGGGTGGGGTTCAACCCATAAATATAAACGAGGGATTTCTCCTATATTGTGCGTGTAGAGATAAACGTGCTTTAAATGCGAGGATGTGTAGTGAGAAACCCTCTTTTTAAATTTATAATAAAACATCCTTTTCTTATTTTTGGGCTTTTTTATGAAAATAAAGTATCTATTAATACTACTAATAAAGGTTTGAGATTACAGTATGTGATGTAATGAAATAAAGTGCTAAAGTAGAAATAAAATAAATAATAATAGAATTTAGAGAAAATGACGGAGAATTGGACCTCCTTATGAATACTTAAAGTGGATCTTAAGTGTAGATACACTAATATTGCAATCGGGTGAAGGTGGGTTGAGGGGTGGGGGGGAATTTACTAAAAGAAGTATAAAAAGAATGGAATGGAATATGGGAGATGGGATTTTTTGGAAGGGGACAACTATGAATTCGAGAGAATGTTCTTTGAATTGCTAAGATGGATGTTCATGGGTGCTTTTCAAAGTGAGTTCATGGCCTATATTTATGGGTCCAGGGGGTGCCAAACGACATGGTTCTGGACCTTACAGTCAGCATAGAACCCCAGACACACTAGCGATAAGAAGGGTCCTGAGACACACTAGCGATAAGCAGGGTCCTAAGAGTTCCATTCGACAATCTAGGATAGGTTTTTTGTAAAACAGTCATAAAATGTGAACCATAATTCAGAATCGTGAAACAGGCGAACCGTCGCAAAGGGTATTATGATCCCATTAAGATTACATTGAGCCACTCCCAGATTCGATATTTGATCGAGGTCAAACAGATTCCAAAAGTGCCCTATGACCCTTTGTGCACGTGACGTACAATTGGAAAAAGGTATTCAGTGCCCTTCGTGATTTGATTCAACTTCATTTAGTTTGGAAAATTGACAAGGCTCAAATGGGGCCATAAAGTGCCTGGTGACCCTTCGGAGTAAAATAGGTTGTTCGTCCATACCGTAAGGATTATTTTTGTATAGGGGGATCATTGTAAAGGGGATTCAGATCCCTTCAAATATTCATTGAGTTTCTCAAAAGATGGAGAGTTAACAGGGGTAAAATGGGGCTCAAGAGAGCCCGATGGCCTCCAAATCAATTTTTGAGGTAAAATAGATCGTTGATCTGAACCATAAGGTCGATTCGCACATGGGCCAAACCATTAGAAAGGGGATTATGAGTCATTCTATAAAGTTAATAGGAGTCAAACAGGGCCGGGGAGCACTCAGTACCTCGAGATCAGTGTTCAATAGTGAAAAGGACCATACATTTGGACCGTAATGTTGATTGTGGCAAGGTTAGAGCAGTGGAAAGGGGATCCTGAGCCCTTTGATAATTCATTAAAAAAATTGATTGAAGTGAAACGGGGTTGGGGAGTGCCACACAACATCTATATCATTATTCGGAGAATGACCTAGGGTTTGCGGTGAATGGGTGACTTATAGGGACCTAAGGATGTGGTTAGGGGATCGTAGGATGGGGTGTGTACAAGTGTCACTACGCTATTTAGATCAATAATAACCAATTGTTTTGAGGATTTATTTATGAATATTCTATAAGAATTTTGAAATATTATTATTTTATTAATCGAGATATTTTATTTTAAATAAAATATTGTTATTAATAATATATTTGTAAACAAATTATTTTGTTTTGAAATTGAATCAAACTTTTAAATTATTTTTGAACATTTTATAATGGTTTATATATGTAAAGTATAAACTTTTGAATCAAAGGGCAATATTGAAATATGCGTTAGCTTATGCTCCAAGCTAGGTATTGAGGGAAAGGATTTATAAAGAATAATAAAGATGATTATAAGGAAAGAAAAATGAAAAAGGGAGTAAAAAAATGAAATCCAAAGAGGACACAACTAAGAGGAATGAGAAGATTCAGTTTGGAGTGTCTTAGATCTTATTTTTTAGTGTTTTCAAATTAGACTTGAGATATACTCAAAAAAATACCTGACCCAATGTTTCGTGTAGAATCTAAAGCTTAAATCGTATTGGCCATTTTCATAATGTTTGGAGATTATTTTATGGAGTTTTTAAAATAGAGCCACGATTGTGAATTCTGACATTCTTGAGGTATTTTCATTCTCCCTTTGTTATTTTTATGTTCTACACACACTCAAATTTGATTGTATAGTTATATACATGCTATGTGTTGCATTTATATGTATTATATGCTCGTATACTATATTCGTTATTGCACCCATTCTACATGTGTTATTTGTTAGGTTATAGAAATTGGGTATAAATCTTATACACATGATTTATGGGAGTTGAATATGAAATTTATTTTAATTGAGAGAGTGATATTATGATGACGATTATTGGAAAATGCATAGGTATTCCTTAGCCAAACCTTCTGCTAGACGGGGTGTGCAGTCGATGACAATTTTGTTTATTATCCAATGACTAGGCCATGGTCCCTACTTGGCCAATATGTAAAATCTTATCATGGTGATGATGAAAATATTTTATGGTGGTGATGTAAGGTTATGATGGGTCATGTGCCTGAGTTATTTTGCTTTATTTTGTTTTGTGGGGTGTGGGGTGGGGTGGGGGGGAATTGGATTTTCTCAGGAATAATCGATTAGATAGTGGACGGTAGTCCATTTTGCATCAGGAAGTGCGAAAGGATATTAATATGGGGTCTTGGGTTGGTAGTTCCCACGGTGAGATCCCACGTTATGATTAGATTATTGGGATTTTAGTTTGAGTGTTCAAATTTCATACACTCTTGTATATGATGCACGCACACAAGTGTATGTGTAATTACACTTGGAACATTTACACAAGTTACTAAGTTTCTCGCTTACCTCCCCCCCCCCCCCCCCCCACCCATAGTTTGTCGTTCAGGATTGATACGAGATTATATTTATGGCATCATTGGTATTGTCATCGTTGTTAGAGGCTATGGATATTTATTTGCAAAATTTAAATAAACATCTTTGGTTATTGTAAATTGTTTTGTAAAACGACATCTGAGATCTAATAAAATTGAGACATTATATTCAGTTGATATTTATTTTAATACTTCGACAAATTTATTCTCATTCTGAATGATACTTTTATAAAAATAATTCTCTAATTAATCATTAGTTTTTAGTAGCACCTTCCGAGGTGTTACAAAGTGGTCCCAGAGCATAGGTTAAACGTATTCTCGAGCTTGGAATTATTAGTTCATTACCTTATCCACCGAGAGAGATTTCATTTATGTTGTCTCCTATTTAAGTGATGTCAAACTTTCTGTTTGAATTTAATGGAAGAAACTTTTGGGTGAATTTCGAGGAGGAAATTCCTTTCTTTGGGGGAAAAATTTAATACCCAATTATTTCGAAGGCTTGTTTATAAACATTATATAATATTTCAAAAATATATTTAACTTATTAATTAAGATATTTTATTTTAAGTAAAAATATTTTTATTGATATTGTATTTGTAATTTATTTATTTTTGTTTGAAATCGAATCAAACATTTAAATTTAAATATATATGGTTTTTGGATATTTTATAATGCTTTAAATGTGCAAAGTAGACAATTTTGATTTAAAGTGGAATATGGTAATATGTGTTTGCTTACGCTCCAAGATAGGTATTGAGGTATAGACTTTATAAGGAATAATGAGGCTGATTATAAGGAAAGGAAGATGGAAAAGAGAGATAATGAAATTCAATGAAGCAAAAACCAGGAGGAATAAGAAGAGTCAGTTTGGAGTGTTTTAGATCTTCTTTTTGAGTTGTTTCGGATGAGATTTGAGAAAAACTGAAGAACATATCTGACCAATTTTTCGTGGAGATTGAAATAAAAAAAATCAGATTTCTGCTTCGAATAATGTTTGGATATGATTTTTCTTTGTTTTTATAAATGCCTACAATTGTGGATTTCAACTCTCTTGAGGAAGTTTAATTCTCCCATTGTTATTTTTGTGTGTTAATGAAACTCAGCCTTGATTTCATAGTTATATAAATTGTATTTGTTGCATTTATATGTATTATATGCTCGTATACTATATTCGCTATTCCGCTTGTTTTTGTATGTTTTTTTTCATGCCTTGTAGTTTACGGTAACGAAACTAATTGATTTCATAAGCATGTTGGGTTATAGAAATTGGGTAGAAACATGCACATTTGATATATGGAAATTTAATATGAAATTTATTTTATTTGAGAGAATGATATTATGATGATGTTTATTGGAGAATGAATAGGCATTCCTTAGCCAAACCACAAGCTTGACGCAATGTCCTATCGGCCAAGATTTTATTTGTTATCCTAAGACTAGGATATGGACCCCGGTTGGAGAGTTTGTCAAATGTTATTATGGCGGTGCTGCTAAGATTTTATAGTGTTAATCCCATATTATGATTGGTCATGTTCTCAAGTTATGTTATTTAATTTTTTTTTTTTTTGGGGGGGGGGGGGGGGGGGATTGAATTCTTCTTAGGATAATTTATAAGAAAGTGGACGGTAGTCCATACTGTACTGCGGGAAGTGTAGCGGGGATTTTGAAATAGGGTATTGGGTTATGTAGTGACTGCAATGAGATCTTATGTTATGATTATAGTATGTGCAGTTACACTTGGAGCATTTATACGAGTTACATAGTTTCCCCCTCACCCACCCCCACATAGTATATTGTATTGCAGGCTTGATGTAAGATGATATATTTGGCATGGTTGGGATTCGTATCATCATTAGAGGCTATGGGTTTTAAATATACAACTTTTGTTATTGTAAATTTGTTTGTAAAAGGACATTTGAGATCTAATAAAGTTGAAGCATTCTATTCAGTTGGTTTATGTATTTGTGCTTCTGCAAATTTATGCTCAATATAGATGGTATTTCTATGAAAACAAATTCTCTAATTTGTCAATAATTTCCAGTACACCTCCTAAGGTGTTACAAAGTTAGCTTGGTTTCATCTCGAGATCAACTTTTATTTTCTGATCCGATTTTATATGGGTGGATGTCAGTTTTGGTACATGCACTATGATGGATGTTATTCTCCCCTTTTGATCATTGCATTTTAGAGAGCAAACTGGTTTTGATTTCATTGTTCTTTCAATTAGAGGGGGAGTGTTGGAATATCAGTTTGTTAGGTGTTGGTGTCTTCCGGGAAGACTCCATATGTCATGCATCGTTGCGAAGGTTCTTTACATGCTAGGACTTTTATTCTTCAATGCTTCTATGGAAGATTTTCTTGGTTTATATCTACTAGATAGCTTGAGGGGGAATGTTATAACAAAAGGATACTTTTTTCCTTAGAGATATTAGGTTATTTTAGTCTTTTAGCAAGTCTTGTAAAACTTACATATAGGCATATATTGTAACATACATTTTACATATTAACAGTACAAGTTCTTTCCTTATTTACAAAATGTGAACCGATGACCACTTGGACTATGCCAAGTAACACAGTCACCTAAGCTAACATTTTCGATTAATAAGCAGAGTTATCCTCACCCATGACTATTTTTTGACCCATATCTTTTAATACGTATTTGTCATTCTTTGAAAAATTGATCCTAAAGAGTAATCATTGTATACATACATGCATGATACCCATTTCTCATAATCTAAAAGCTCATAACATATGTCGAAATTGTGCTACTTTTCTCAAGAACACAAAGATATGTTGCACATACATTTTTTACTATGGATGTTGCGCAAATTTAACTATTTTTGTATTCAACTGCCAAATAATACAATTAACTAATATTTAAAACTATTTTACTCTGCCAATAGTAAAACTTACAAATAGCAATTGGGAATAAAACTCCAATTATTTAGTCACCTCCTTAAAATAATAATCATAATACTAATACTAATTTGTTATTTAATATTATAATTATTAATATCTTTTTTTACTTTGAGGGTTGGCGTATTTAACTCTTTTTTTATTTTCTTTTAGGGTGATTTGTTAATCTTGAGAGTTATCACATGTCACACACTACTTTAACAAATGACAAAAAAATCTTCGTGTGTTACCACGTGTTAAAAATAATTAGAAGGTTGACTAGTTTCAAAAAGTAAATTGTCGAATTTGACAATGCGCCAACCTTGCAAGTTGATGCGTGTCACTTTTGCTTAATAAATTTGATAATTACGCCATTAGAAGTCGAGTTGATTAATTTTTATGATGAACTCCTTAAATTCGAAATTTGACATGTCGACTTGCCAAATGTCACCCGTTTTTTTTAGCGAGTTAAATAATTCTAGTATGTAACCCGTAAAATTTGGTTGACAATGCGACATCCTTGGAAATTATAACATGCCATGTGACGAATTAATAATATTGGACAATTAAATCTATAAATTTACAAATAAAGCATCCATTTTGCTAGTCGATGACATGTCACATTTTCGGACTTAATTAACTTTTTTTAGTAACATTGAAAATTTAACTTAGAGTGTCTCGATTTTTTTTCATTTTATATAATAACATTTTACGAGACACGTCAACCTTATGAGTTGTTGTGTCTCATATTTTGTCATTATTATATGTTTTAACAATTGTTTAATTTTTATAACTAACCCATTAAATTTATTTGATAGTTTTTCTGGTCTCAGTTTTCGTGTGTTATAATAACTTTAACACCAAACCTAAAAATTCTAATGGCAATCACATTGGTGACTTAATTTTGGAACCTCCCTTGCCAATCTTATAAATGATGTGATAACCACCTAGGTTGTCAGACATGGAAATATTTGGACGACTAACTTTAATAAACCGTGTATTAATTTTATAGAGTGACTCCACAACCATGCGAGTTGTAGCATGTCACTATTATATATCAGTGATATAATTCATTGCGCCTCATGAATATGACTCGACTAGTCACATTCTTATGGATTTATTTTATTACATTTTTTTTTATTATTCAACAACCCAAGTAATCGACGAACTTCAGATGCTACTTGTCACATAGACTTTGGGATTGAGATAGAATTTTCCTTATATACCATATGGGTTGACGAAGAGAGTGAGAATATTCATCACTAACCATCCTTTGGACTGAGCATTTTTGGCCTCAAGTGTCATACCCTATATTTTGGTATGAATGTACAAGAGAGTATATAGGCAATGAATTAAAGTTAAGGTGGAAAAACAAAACTTTATTCATTAAATAGTGTGACACACTCATTATACTACCAACGTAGTGGCAAATTACATTTTATTCTCAATACGATAAATAAAATATGTTATTGAAAACTGCCACTTCTTGCCCACATTTGCTTTAGTCTCGACCTATATAGTTAAATGTACAAACACGCGGCCCATGTATAAATGGATGGGGGACTATCCTCTTTCTCCAAGAACATCTCGAGGAAAAACGAAATAGCAAAAATATTCTAAGAAGATATTACAAAATTTATAACCAATTATATGCTGATAGAAGTTTGGAGTGTGTATAAAATTCTTCTATTTGGACACAATCGCATGGTTTGAAATAAAAATAAAAAAGTCAGGGGACCTAAGCTGATAATACCATACTTATCATATTACAAGGGGGTATAGAAATAAGCGAAGCGTCATTAAGATAACCAATTTCTAACCAACCCAAACCTTTGGGGAACAGTAACCAGCTAGGCATATAATTAAAGTAGCACTCATACCTATGTAGCTAAATATCTAGGCTTTCAATATCTGAGACCTTAGGCTAAGTAAAAAAATTCCTTGGGATATCGTGTGAGTGTACTTCATAGTTAATACTGATTTTTCTTTTAATAAGTAATATGCATAGAGGTACAGGGTGAACTGATTCAACCATTACAATGATTTTTTATAAAGTCAGCTACTAGGGGAGAAGGGTTAAACTCTATCCAATTGGTCATAATGAAAAATAACCAATGATATAATAACACATGAGTGTGGTAATTTCTAGACATACTTAAAATCAAATATGGCTATCATGAAATGATATCAATAGGAGTTAAATAAGTACACATAATTGTATTACTGAAAAGCTAAAAAATCTACTTATACGTATATCAAGCGGTCTAAGTATGATCAAAAGAGGAAATGAGGAGTGGTAATTTAGTATAAATTCTTCACATTTATCCCCGTAATTTAGCTACATTTATAATCCCATGCGATGTTAATTTATGATTTTATCTCATATTATTGCAACTAATAGTTTCGAGTGAGTACACCATGTTTTGTGTATTTTCCCTACCTTTTGTAGATATTTGATAAATTTGAAAGCGAGAAATAAATCGAATTGATAATAAAAAATCGGGATGCAAAGTCAAGGGGAAATTCATAATTAGACAGCTGGAACCCGAAAGTGGAACCTAAAGAGAAAATGAAGTTCATAAACTAATGAGCGTGTTGGAAGAATTAACACCCAAATCTGTCTCCTAGTTGTTAAGTTATAAATATACGAAGATGAGGATAATTCAAGGAAGAAAAGACGAAATTTTTTTGGTTCGAACTGGTTTGGCCCCATGGGGAACCAGTTGGTTTGGATAGAAAATTAGGCCTCAATACTGGAATAGCAAATTGGTTTTCCCCTTTATCATTATTAGTCTGAACAGATTCGATAATCTGACATATTCTACTATTTTATCCTTGTAAAAATAAGAGTTGTGCTTGGTTTAAACTCTTCTACAAATGCGGTAGTTGAATATCTCCTTTATTCTAGACATAGTTTAGTTAGTTTTACCCTAGTTTTGAGAGATCTTTGAGTCAATAAACCATAGATGAAAAGATTGACATAATAACATCATATGATTCATTATTTTGGATTGCTTTCATCAATATAAGTATCCATATCTTATTGCTCTTAAGATTTATTATCTTTCTAGAATATAATCCTTTATTATCTTGCTGGAGATTTTTTATATATGTTTATTTGCATTCTTTAAGAAACAACGAATCCATGCAACGCATAAATCATGATTTATCATAGTTACACCATGTCTAGCTAAGTTAATTGGAGGGTTGGGAACATGAACCCATCCTAGGTTAATAAGTTGGATAAACAATTGGATGAAATTATAGAGATAATTCTTAGGTTTGATATTTTGTCGAGATGAGTATTATAAATCTTTCTATTGTGTGCAATATGCATTTCGAAAATTTTATCATTTGTATTAAATTATTTATTAACGAGACATTGTGTGGAGTAAAATTCTCATATGCGTAGTACTTTGAAAAATTTAATGTTCTCTTCCAATTATCAATATAGTTTTTGAGAATAGTGTATCCATCTAATTTGTCTACGATTGGGGGGAGTGTCTACCAATCCCATTTTTCGCATATAGTTTTAATCAAAAAAATATTCGTCCCTGCATGTGTAGTTAGTTCACGTTTATTAATTAGGTTACATTAGTTCATTCAAATTTGTTTTCAAACAATCATCATATTTTATTTTCATTTTGTGTGTTGGTTGTTAGGTTTAGTCTCCTTCCTTAGTAGTAGTTATGCTTTACGTTTTAGTTGCTGAGTTTGATACCCGAATTGATTGGATTATTACTTACGCGATCGATTTACACTTGGTCCGTATTCACAAACACTATAGAAGCTTTTTGAGTCATGTCAAATTTTTGGCATCATTGTCGGGCACTGATAGACATTTAGGTTAGGCAGAATTAATCTAAAATTTGACTCTAATTCTTAAAAAGCCAAAAAAATCAGAAAATCCAAAAATCCCAAAACAATAAAATAAATAATAAAATAAAATGAAAACAAAATAGAATCTCTCAAACCCTTTCATGCAAAATACTCAACCAACTCCCCACTCTACTCCTACTAGAATTCACAAAAATCCCATAGTTAAGTACAATTTCAATAGCCGGCACACTCCACGCGTTCCTCAGTTTTGGGCTCCACCTCCTACACCATCTAACTCCATCACGAGTCACACGTATATAGAGTCCGAAGAGGTTAGTGATACTATTAGTGTGAGTACAACGTCGAATCAATGTAGTTTTGGTATGGGTGAGGGTGAGATGTCATATCTTCCTATAAGATACTTCTAATATCCTGAACAAATTGTCACTCTGGGATCCATTATTCTCCCATATAATGAAGGGAATTTTAGTTTTATAAATGGAATGGTCCAAATCCTCCCAAAATTCGATGGTATGGAGTGATAAAAACTCTACCTCCACATTAGAGAGTTTGAGGAAGCATGTGAGACTTTCATTGACCAAGCTTCCACTCAAGATGTTGTGCGACTTAAGCTTCTCCGCTTGTTCCTAAATGATAAGGTCAAGACTTGGCTATGGTCTTTGTCACCGAACTCGATTGGAATGTGGAGGGACATGAAAGCGAAGTTTCTCCAAAAATTATTTCCCACACATCGAAGCAACTCCATTAAGGCTCCAATTCAAACATTTAGACAAAATGAAAATGAGACTTTTGATAGATGTTGGGAGCATTTCCATGTAGCTCGAGAAAGTTATATAATGTCGTGAATAATTTTCTCCATATTTAACCTATTTTAGCAATGATTTTTCCTAACATATATGTGATTCGACAAAAAACATATCTAATAAATTCTTAATGTCACAAAAGATTTTTTTCCCACTTTTTAAATGCCGCAAAATTTTCTCTCCGTCATTAGTACTAATGCCATAAAAAACTCCGTTTGTCGCATTTTAATAAAATGCTGGTCCAATTGCCCATATCCTAGGATTTTAAAATGCCGCAAAACTTTTACCACATTTCTCATTGGATCATTTACTCAAATTCTTCAAAATTTTATGGAAAATGTCTTCATGGTATTTATGGTTTCTTTCTCAACATTTAATGCTGAAAAAATCCTTTTATTGCAGTGTTTGTTCATTGAATATCTTTAATACTACAAAATTACCACCTATAGTTGGTATTATCTATGGGAATGATATGGGTTGTTTTTCACTAGACAATTTTCTTAGATGTCTCACTCAAGTTCACCAAAATCTTGACGACCAGTAGGGCTATTATCATTACATTTATGGGGACATAATGGGAAATGCCAGAGACTATGATAGCCATGACGATTAAGACGACCACTAGTCATCTCGTCCATCCTAGATAATTAGATCCAAGATTGGTAATTACTACAAATCCTCAAATACACGTTATCATCTATAGGGGGAAAAATTATTAACACTGGTGATCTCGAAAGATCTAACTATATCTCAAGGATCATTGGCAAGTATGAAAAGATCTTACGACATGAAAGGGCCACCAATAGGCACATGCTAGAGTAGAATGTTGAGCTCCAACAGTACCTGTAGAAGTTAGAAAGGGAAACCCATAAGGAGAAGAACAGGCATGGGCACATATAACAACCTCTCTGGCTAGCAGATATGATGGCCAACGGAAAAGAACTCATTGATAAATGGAATCCCCTCCTCATAGGATGTCTCATAGAAAAACACCACACTCTATTAAGCTATGAGGAGATAGAGATATTTGTCATTTCATTGGAATAGAAGTGGATATCACCCACACCAATGAGGGGATCACAGGACCAAGGAGCTTCCAAGGAGAGACCATGAATGTCATCTCACGTGATCCTTCATCTGCTCTATTAATTAGTTTCCCACAGAGTTTACTCCCTTATGATTCGAGATCTATGATGGGAGCATAGACCACACCTACCATGTTAGTACGTATCTCTTGGTGATGACATTATGGAAACTAAACAAAGGCATCGACCATGTCAGGATGTATCTCTAAGTGGTTTAAGAAGTTTCCATACTGACGAACTTCCTCCTTCAAAAGAGTTAGTTGAGGCCTTCATGATTAGATTTATCACTACTAACAACGATCCTAAATGGATGGATTTTTTTCTCACAGTGAAAAAGAAGCCCTAGGAAACACTCAATTAGCACACCAAAAGGGACTTCGAGGTGTATACCGAAGTGGAAGATTATACTGAGTAAATTTTGCTGGCCTTTAAGATTGCACTACCGAGCATCTCTACGCTTTACCAGATTCTAACTGAATGAGAGGACATTACAATTGATGAAATTATGGCAAGGATTGAGAAACATGCAAAGTTTTGAGACACAATGACCTGAGTTGGCTATAAAGGATATCGACAGATACAATCCAAGAATAGAGACAAAGAATGAACAATCAAAATAGGATGGAAAAATCAGAACGAAAAGTATAAGGGAATAGATAAGAAGGATGTTGAGAAACCTTTTAATGATATTAACACCATTTCCTCTTTGTATACCTACAAGATCAAAGGTTGACAGTACTTCAAGTGGCTTGATAAGATGATTAGTGGTCATAAGAAGATGAACACAACATTAAGTTGTGTGTATCATAGGGATAAGGGCCACAAGAAAGAAAATTGCTAGTCTATCAAGTCCCACCTTAAGGAACTCACCCAAATAAGGAACCTAAATGATTTATTGACAAGGAAGATGGTGAAGCTCAATAGGTGTGAGTGAAAATACTGGACAATGTATTGAACGATGACTTGGGGCATAAGTTCATAATTATCAATGGGGTCTTTGAACCATCGTGCAACCCAAAGCCAAATAATGTTTTGAATGAATATTTTGGTTATCAATTTATAATGACTCATGGGGACCTAAGATCAAATAAAATCAAGGGGAATTAGCTCAGGATGAAAGTGAGGAAACATAAATTTATTATGGAGTCCTTTCATATCGACCCGTCCAAGCTTATTATAAGAAATCACCATTCACCTGGAGATATGCATTAGTCGAAGCACATTGTGTTCATCAATGATGATCGGATCAGAGTAAGGACTCCCTATAATAATGTTATTATAATCACTACTAGGGTTGCTAACTAGGATATAAACAAGCTTCTGATGGATTAGGTGAGCTCCTATGAGGTAATGTACCTTAATATTTTCCTCTAATTAATTTTTCATGTAGAAGACCTACAAAAGGCCACTCTACCCCTAGTCCTCTTTATAAGTAGGGTAACCGATCCCCCTGGTATGGTTGTTATCCCCATTTGCGCATGAGTAATCACTAAACTCATTGAGTTCCACATGATAGATATAGATTCCCTATAAAATAATGTACTTGACAAAGGGAAACTGAATGCTATGACGGCAGTGTCATCCACTTACCACCAAAAAGTAAAATGAATTGTTGATAAAGGAATCATGTAAGTTCAAGGGAACAATGGCTTATCTCAAAAGTGTTTCATAGAATTCATATTGGAAAAAATAGGAGAAGAAGGAGGAAAAAGTCATGGGACCAATAGATGGATATATACCCTCCAAGTAGTAGTTAAAGTATGAGGGATATGGTGTTGTGGAAATCAACATTTCCCATATCGATCGGGTCATGGAACCTCTTCAAGAGGTGATATTTGATGATGACCAACCTGAGAATAAGTTCCTAATTGAAAGCTTACTTATGTAAGAAGAAAAGGAACAAATGATTATTTTCCATAAATGAAACCCGATTTTTTTCCTGGAAACCGCGTCACATGCTAAGAATCTATCCAAAAGTAATGTATCAGAAACTCCACATGGATACATTACATCCAATAGTGACTTGAAAGGTGCTAAAAAATGCACCAAAGAAGCCAGGGAAGTGAAGAGGAATTAAGAATTCTTCTAGAGGGGCATCCCAAAAAGAAAGTTTAATTCCTCAAGTGGATGTCAAACCTAGTGGTCATGAACTAAAATATGGTAAGTGAAGAGTCTTTATAGACTTTATCAATCTAAACTTAGTGTGTTCAAATGATAATTTTTCCCCCTAAGATATACCATTTGGTCAAGGTGACCGCCAACCATGATCATACAACCTTCCTCAGTGCGTACTCAAGGTACCATTAGATCACACTGTTCACCCTCACCGACAAAAGACTTACTTTATCACCACGCTAGGTCTATACTCCTACAGGGTGATGTAATTTGTGTAAATAATTATAAGGAAATGCATTAGAGACTTGTGATGAATATGTTCAAGGAGAAGTTGGAAGATACGATAGGGATATACATATGAATAGATGAATAAAGGAGCACCACCATACTCTTTTGGGGAAAAATAGGGAACGTTCCTACGATACTATGTCAGTCAACGGGGTATTGAGGCAAAACCCGATGAAATTGAAGACATTAAGAAGGTATAACCCCCACACACTGTGCGCGAGGTGCAAAAGTTCACTGACATGCTTGCCAAGCCCAATAGGTTCATATCAAGATCTTCAAAAAACTTCTGACCTTTATTCCAAACACTAAAGATATAGTAATTCATTTAGCTTAGCTCTGGTTTGTTAGAAGAATGGGAGTCAATGTCCCATTTATCATGTTAGAAAAATGTTTCTCAATGCTAAGAAGAGCAGCCTCCCATTAAAGAAACTTACATATGCACGAGTGATAACCTCTTATAAGTTGAAACACTAATTTGAGGCTACCACTATTATTATTTTAGCCTCCTTCCATCTGAAGGCGATGCTCAGGAAGGCCAACATATCTAGACTGATGTCCAACTGGTGAGTTGACCTAGGGAGGTATGATATGCAGTTTTACTCTAAAATCTCAATGGAGGAAAAGGTCCTAGTTGAGTTCATTACTAACCTGATAAAGACTACTATCAAAAGTGAAAAATCAAACAAAGAGAATGGTAAGAAAGGAAAATAGGCGGACCCTTTATGTCAATGGAGCCTTGAATTCCAGGAGAGATATAGTTAGGATAATTTTTCTATACCCAGATGAAATTGTTATCAAGAAAGAAGTTAACTTGGGATTTAAATACACTACAAGAAAAATGGTCATTTATGTCAGTCAAAAACTGACATAAATGACCATTTATGTCAGTTTTAAAAAATTTCAAAACTGACATATAAAGCCCTGACATAAATGTTCATAAAACTGACATAAATAAGTTCACATTTATCTCAATTTTTAAGAACACACATAAAAACTACGACATTCAACATGTTTGTAATCATTTTTTCATAAAAAACTGACATAAATAAAATCACATTTATGTCAGTTTTAAAAATTTTATGAGAGTTTTTTCAAAACTGACATAAATGTTAATATAAAAAATTTTAAAAAAAATCATTAATCCATCAATAGACAACTATTATTTGATGTTAAATCAACGATTGCAAATAGATAATAACTAAGGTCATAAATATCACTAACTTATATACATCAAGATATTTAGAATCAAATTGATGTTAAGCTACATCATATCCAAAAACTACCTATCCAAAAACTAACTAACATCTACTTATCTATGTGATAATATCCTAAAAATAGTGACGATACATCACAATATCCAAAAACTAGCCTTTCGAATTACATCATAAGAATCACAATCCAAAATAGGACGTTGTCGAACGTAATACTCGATCAAATTTGTTCTCGACGCTATCCAACCCAGAATGAGTAACCCTGCAATCAAATATAATCAACATAGTTTTCATCAAAACACAGTCATCTCAACACATTGTCATTACAACGTAACAAAATACAATTACTCGGAAATACCTAATATATATAATCCGTAATGAACTCAATGAACTCCATTTGAACTTCATTTAGCTCATTCAACGTGTAGGTCACTTTACTGGACAATCTTCTCATCTAAAAAATTGAAGATAGAATTAAATTTATTATTACGGTATATAATAGTTAATAACTAAACAATATTTTATATAATAAGACAAAAAGAGAATATTGGTAACATACCTTTATTTCAAAAGGTATGGAAGGATTCTCCATGAAGTACTTCATGAACTTCAACACAAAATATCCGCAATAAAGAGTACCATTTCCTTGCATTGGGCACTAGTCAACACAAAACATTACTAGTGAACAAATAATAAAGAGTACAAGTCTAAAATATTTTTTATACAACACAAACAAGTGTAAAAACTATAATAATTTTGGGCAGAATTTCCTCTCTTTATAGGACTATCCACCCTATTCAAAAAATATAAAATACTCCAACAACAAAAATAATAGTTCATAACAACTCATGGGCTCAATGAGAGTTATTTCATTTAAAATCTGTCACGCCAATGTGAAGAGAAAAGCTGAAATTGAATCTCCTTGTATCAATCCTATTAGAGATCCAATTTCTTATCTAGGCCTGCATTCACAAAAAATCAGATATTTGGCCAACTAAAAACTGTCAAGTGCACCTCATCCATCTAGCTGAAAATCATTGTACTCAAAAACTAAATTTCAAAATTTCAAATTCACATGGCCATGCCAACTACCTCATTCTCTATCATAGAAAAATTGAACATTCGTCTATTCCTTACAAAAAAAACTCTTGGATCTTTGATATTGTGTCATTAAAGACTAATCGATGGGCCTTTTGATAAAACCTTTACTTGAAAAGAGTCGTGGTTCCGGACCAGGGATGTTTATCAAATATATATATATATATATATATAGCAGTATAGTATATAACAGCAGCAGTATGCAGTATATATATAGCAGTATATATATATATATATATATATATATATATATATATATATATATATATATATAGCCTCATACCTAGTGTTTAGACACTGGCTCACCTGTGCATATCACAAATTCTATGCAGGGATTCATAAGCAAGAGGCAACTAAAGACCAATGAAGGAAACATCAGTGTTAGAAATTGTATGAGAGTAGCTGTCTAGGCAGTTGGAATTGTTAGGCTAGAGCTTAGACCAAGATTTCATTTTGATTTAAAAAATGTTTATTACATTCCTTCTATGAAAAGGAATTTAGTTTCAGTTGCTTGCTTAGTTAAGAAATATTTTGTTTTTTCAATTGATTGTGAAGGAATAAAGATCTCTCATGGTTCCAATTATATTGGATCAGCCTCTTTTATGAATGATTATTGGTTATCAACATCTTATTACCCTAAGGAAGTTCTTTTAATTGAAAATTCAGAGACCACAGTTTGTTTGACTGGAAATAAGAGAGAGTTTAATGAGAATTTTGCCTACTTATGGCACATGAGACTTGGATATGTGTCCAAAGAGAGAATGCAATTTCTAGTTAAACAAAATGTATTGCCTACACTAGATTTCTCTGATCTCACATATTGCATAGAGTGCATTAAGGGTAAATTTGTGAAAAAAAATAAGAAAACAACAGTTAGGAGCACTGGTTTGCTAAAGCTAATTCACACAGATATTTGTGGACCTTTTAAAGAAACTATATCTGGCTGTAGGTATTTTGTTACCTTTATAGATGATCACTCAAGGTAATGCTCTGTGTATCTTATGACCGACAAATCCCAATCTTTAGATAAGTTCAAAATTCACATAGCAGAAGTAGAAGAAGAATTAAACGTTGAGATACAAATAGTGAGATCAGATAGGGGGAGAGTATTATGGCAAGTACATTGAGTCTGGGAAACACAAAGGGCCTTTTGCTTTGTTTCTAACAAGAAAATGGTATCCAAGTCCAATATACAACCCGAGGGACACTGGAACAAAATGGTATTATAGAGAGGAAGAATATGACATTGCTTAATATGGTCAGAAGTATGATGTGTACATCTAGCCTACACTTGTTCTTGTGGGGAGAAGCATTAGAGAATTGAAATTACTTATCAAATAGGATTCCTAGCAAAGCAGTACCTACAATTCCTTTTTGAGAATTGGAAAAATAGGAAACCAAGCTTCAATCATGCTCATGTATGGGGTTGTAAGGCAGAAGAAAGGGCTTACAATCCTAAAGAGAATAAGCTTGAGTCAAGGACTATTTTACGTTTCTTTATTGGGTATCCAGACCATTCAAGAGGTTACAAATTCTATTGTTCATCCCACTCTACTAGAATCATAGAAACCAATAAGGCAGTTTTTTTCTAAATGAGATTAATTATTCTAACGAGTTTGTGAAATTGGATTCAGATTTAAAAGAAGTGCAAGAATATAATTCTTCTTCTTTTGAAAATACCATTATCAGTTATCCTCCAATACTACAACACAAATGGATCTGGTTGTAGTCCCTAAAATTAATGGTCACATTGATCATCATGAATCTCAAAATGTAGGAAATGAGGTTGTTATTGCAGATATTGCCCCTGAACGTGATAATGTAGAATAAGTGCAAGCTCAAGTGAATGCTCCTGCACCAGTTGTTGGAAGGTTACAAAGAGCTAGAAGATCCACACTAGATATAATGGAAGCTGATTTTGTCATATAACCACAGGAAGCTGATTTTGACATTCGAGATATCACATAACCTATAACCTTTAAGCAAGCTATGGAAGGTGAGTTCAGTGAGCATTGCGAAAAGGCTATGATTGCAGAGTTAGAGTCAATGAAGATTAATAAAGTATGGACATTGGTGTAGCCTTCTCAAACACAAAAGCGAATTGGGTGTAAATGGGTCTTTGACCAAAACTGCAGTAGATGGAAGCACAGAGAGATACAAAGCTAGATTAGTAGCCAAAGGATTAAATTAGAAATAAGGGATAGACTTTAATGAGACTTTTGCTCCAGTCTATACAAAAGAATCTTTTAGAATCATCATGGATCATTTTGATATGGAGATGCACCAAATGGAGGTCAAGACAGCTTTCCTAAATGGAGAACTTAAGGAGGAGGTTTTCATGAAGCAACCCGAGGGCTTCATAGAACCAGGAAAGATCCATCTAATATGTAAGCTCAACAGGTTAATCTATTAACTAAAACAAGAATCAAGGCAGTGGTACTTGAAGTTTGATTCAGTGGTCACTGATTTTGGTTTTATTAAAAACCAAGTAGATGAATGTGTTTATATGAAACCAGAAGGTAGAAATTTCATTTTTCTAGTTTTATATATGCATGATATCTTACTTGCTAGCACTGATTTAAATCTGCTCAAAAGAACCAAAGCTTTTATGTCTAAAAGTTTTGACATGAAGGATTTGGGTGAAGCTACTTATGTACTGGGAATTGAGATAAAGAGAGATAGATCCAAGACACTTTTAGTCTTGTGTTAACAGAACTATATCAACAAGGTATTGAAACGGTTTGACATGCAAAACTGTTCAGAAGGTTCAGTGACTATGACTAAAGGGGATAAATTAAACAAAGATCAGTGTCCCAAGAATGATTTTGAGAAGAATGATATGAATAATAATCCATATGCTCAGTTGATAGGGAGCTTGATGTATGCCCAAGTGTGCACCATACCTGATTTAGCCTATGTAGTAGGCGTTCTTTCCAGGTTTCAATCAAATCGAAGCCATGACCACTGGGTTGGGGGGAAGAAAGTATTGAGATATCTTCAGCGAACCAAACATCACATGTTGGATTATAGAAGAGTGGAAGAGTTAGAAGTGTTAGGATACACTGATTCAGATTTTGCTTCAAGTTAACCTTATTCTAATAAATCTACTTCTGGTATGTGTTTGTTCTAGTTGAGGGAGATATAGCATGGAGAAGTGTGAAACAATCCCTCACCGCGACTTACATATCTGCATATATGTAGTATGCAATATGCATATATGTAGATGCATATATGCTTCATGGAGACCACTACTAGGAGCACATCGATATAGAGATACATGTGTTGCGATGTTGAAATATATGTGGAGAATAATTCATTAAGTACCAATTCATTATTGGACATGTTTTGTCTACAGGGTGTTAGGATGTGTTGACTTTGTAGAACCATACGCAAGTCTACCTGCTACTATTCGAGAGACCAGAGGTCTGAGGGTCTGATCCGAAACTCTGTGGGGATTGAATATGTAAATTCTTTGATTTTTGATCTAGACCAAGCACTTAGAACTAGCCCTATGTATGTTCAGCCAATTGAAACATGGTTGTTAATCTGAAACTCTAAATGGTTGTTGATTCGAAACTCTAAACTCTAACTGCCCCCATGTAAACTGTGAGAATGCAAGAACTTTTGTGATGCGTTCTTGGTGTTTTACGCTATTTTGAGAATGCATTAATGATGAAGATCAGTCACTGCAAAGCTGCACTAATGAAGTTGTAATCGTAGCAATCTCTACCTTCTTAATATTGCACCGGCAATGACCTTACTCACATTTGATGTGCAGCAGCTCTAGGATATTAACTCCTTTTCCTTGAAATCTTTTCTTTGGTACATCTAAAACTATTTGGGAAATAAGAATCAATATATTCGGATTATACGTGGTACAGGTTGGTCAAGTTGTTTAATTTCATATTTTTACTAATATGCTTAGCATAGGCTACACGAGCTAGGTTCACGCTTTCAAGCCAGAGCTAGTCTAACAACTACCGATTCTTCTTAAGCTCAGCTCAACTCTAGAATGCTCTACAAAGCGCAATGTACGCACATTTAACGCAACGCGCTTCAACTTTTCTATAAGTAAGGGGAGGGTCCTTATAAGTAGATGCACAGGAAAAACATTGCTCCTACCTATCATTATAGGTTAAGAGCCGAAGATTCCTGGTGCAACAAAGGGAGATATATATGATATATATATATAAGAAGACTTTTAGAGGGCGACTCCCACTCGAGGAGGGGCAGATGCTACTATATCCAATGCAAAAATATATAAAAAAAGGAGTGCCCCCTTGAGCACCCTTATCATTAGACCCGCAGAGCCTTTTGAAGGTATATATATATATAACGTTGATACATGTTATATAACACCTACTATATGATAAATTTACCTTAATACAACTCCACGATGCGTTATGCCTTTTCCCATTGATGTTCAATGTGTTAATCCCACTACATGTAAAGAGAATTCAAAGATGTGTATTAGGTAATGTTCAATAATAATGCACTCATCATGCATGTCAAACAAAATTAAAAATTATATTCTACTCATGTAGTGATATACATCTTATCTTTGTCACTGGGTACCGTATTCAATGAATCCAACCAATAAATAGTTCTTGTGGACAAATCAATGACGATCAATACCCAATGGAACCTGTAAAATGAATTTTGTCATAATTATATAGTCCATAATATAATAAAGATTTGTTTATTCGTGTGGAAAAAATTAATTTAACTAATTACATATCTTCGAGATTGTAAGGAATGAAACAAATCTGACTTTTTTTTGCATTCCCCAGCCTTTTTCCAATAAGTCGAGTTAAACCAAATTTTTTTGTACCATTGAAAGACTCGGGATTGAAGAATTGAAACTCTTCTCGGGAGCACTGAAACTTATCATACAAGAACCTGTAAAAGTAAGTAACTAAATTAGTCACTACGCATTTTAAATAACACGATTAAATCACGTTATACCTCATGTATGCAACAATGCACGTTACATCTAAAGGCTTCAATGCACAAAAGTCTTACAAATCGATCTTAAAAACATAGCATTGACCCTTATCTTCTCCAAACATCTCTTTCTCCAGTGGAATCGTTATTTGATTCGTCTTCATTATAAATAAATTATGGGTGAAGGTAGTTATCAAATCGCAATCAACATTCTTGTTTACTATATCACATCTACTTTCACCGAAGATATCCTTCTCTTTCTCATGGCCTGCTTTTTTCCTAACTTCCATTTCATTCTGCATTGAATCATGTGAAATGTCAGAAAGCAATGTCATTCATAGCACAAACACAAACTTATAGATAAACATAAGAACCAATGGTTTACCTCAAATCCCAACACTAACTCTTTGGGCCAAGCAACATATGACCCAATAGCCTCTTTCACAAAATACATTTCACTTGGAACAGGTATCGGGAGGATGGCACTAGAAGAAATAACTTTAGAAATGGAAACTTGAACATTGTTTTCTCCCAATGCTATATTATGAATTTTCTCGTTCGGTCCATTCCTATCGAATAAGATCCCCTCGGCAACAATGTTAGTTTTATTGCCAATAGCCAACCTACATTCTCTAACCTAAATTACAAAAAATAATCACATAAAAATTTAGCAATGTGTTAAAATTGAGCAATTTATTGGCCTCAACCAAGTAAAACTACATAAAATTCAATACCCTACTAATCCAACCAAGTAAAACTACAAAGTTATCACCATCGAGAAATGTGATCCCATTACCTTTGAATAAGACACTTGTTTCGTACTTTTATCACTAGTTATCGAAGAAGGTTTCTTACTTTTCACAGCAGCAACTGATTGAGGTAGTAACGTTTCACTATGTGTTACACCACTATTTGTGAACTATGCCAAAGAAACACAAAAACAAATTGCAATTACAACAAAAATCACAAAACCTTAATGGTATGCGTTTGTATAATTATCTGTCTCATTATACCTTTGAAGAAAGTGATTGTGACAACCCGAATATAATTATGATAAATTATATTTAAATCATGCTTATCTTATGTGATATGAATAATGTGATATTAGTATATCTAATATTAATTGCTTATGTTTAGTCTAATCCTACTGTCATAAATCATGAAATGTCGAGTTACGTACGAACACAAGATTTGGTTATTTTCGATAGAAATGTTCCTGTTTAAGACTAGTTTTGACCATTGTAACATTACAATGGACTTGAGGTGAAAACTACATAGTTGTAGACATGTGAGTTAGGGTCACAACACAACAAACGGTGCATCAAACGGATGCTCGAGGAAGAAGTTAGGTCGAAATTACGAGAAGGGGCAAATATGTCAATTCCCTTAAGTGGTATTTTGTCTTTTATTAAACCAAATGTTTTAAATTGATTGGTTGGATTGGGAGGCAGCCTTGGCCGACTTAAAACCCTCCCTTTAACATATTTCTTCAGCAAAAACCAGCCATGAAAGGTTTTGAAGCTTAGGGAAAGAGAAAGTAGAAGTTAAGGAAGAAAAGTGAGGAGAAAAAGTGTAGAAAAATCCGTAGAAATTACGTAAAAAGCCCTGAAGGTAATCCTAATTGTAATTCTTGTTATTTATCTCATATTACTGATTTATATGATATAAATCATCATAAGTTTACGAAAGTTTCAGCCCTTTATATATATGTATGGTTAGATGCAAGCTTATGTTAAGTTGAGTGTAGAAACCCTTAAAATTGCTTTGTGTTGAAACCCCTTGTATTCAAATCTGCATATCTCTTTGTGTGATTACTGGAATTGAGAAATTCCAATTGTAAATGAAATTATACTCATATATGCATATAATATCTGAAAATTAGAATTTATATCCTTGTGGTTAGTCCGTAATGATGATTTCAAGTTGGTACATAGTTGCTGTTTGTATACTTGATTTCGGTATGCCCTGAATTTGGTCAAGCTTTTGAGATAGAAAATGAAGTCCAAATGTTATGAAACTTTAATTATGTACAATTTAGTATGTCTACTGAAAGTGTGTTGAAAATCATGGAAAGTTATGCTGTATAAAAATTATGAAAATTCTGGGAATTCGAAGGATCAATAGAGGAGCTTGTAGGGCAGATTTCTTGTGCTGTAAAGAAATGGTCATAACTTGCCCTAGGAAGCTTGAAAAATTACACCGTCACTTGTACTGGATAGTATATTCATATATGTTTTCATATTGATGAGGTTGGACCCCTGTATTTATACAATTTAGGGATATGGGATGATTAAGTATGTAAGACAATAATTTCAGGCCATACTGGATACCCCTTGAATGAATGTTTGTATTTCGTTCTTACAAAGAGTACTTTCAGTACATGTTTCATGTGTATATACATTGAGGAGTATAATTTCATGTTTCCTTGACTTTGGTTATAAATTCCTCATAAGGTATTTCCTACAGTTGAATGTCCGTAACTTTATCAACATGTATATCATTGTTTTGCCTTTACCTATGTTTTATGGAATGTGACTTAATTGGAATTATATTATTGATGTATAGTCATGGAAAGTTACATAATTATGTTTGAATAATATTTGTGATTGAGGTTCAGAACTGATCTAGTTGGATTGACAGGTGTAAGGTCTAATCAACCCAGTTCAGCTCCACCAGAAGGAAACCTGAATACGTAGTTGACAACCCAAGGTGAGTGTACTCACTGGAAAGAGATATTTGTATCGTGTTGATGGTATGATCATAATAAAATGAATATGAAATTTTTCATTTCGGTTTACCGAAATGAGGGGTTACTCCTCGACCAGGAATGGGGGAGATTTGTCTATTACTGACAAGGGGTTACTCCTCGACCAGGAATGGGGGAGAATTGTCTATTTAGACAGGATATGTGAACCATGATTCAGAAAATTTGGTCATTCATTATGAATGAGCCGGATAAGTTAATACATAAGTATATGGACATGATTTATTGCATTTAAATTCATGCAGTAGTTTAGTAGTGATGCATTCACTGGGCTATTTTGCTCACGGTTCCTATGTTCACATTTTTCAGGTAATGCGATGTCACTGCCAAATCTAGGAAGTCGGTCTGGGTTAGCAAGAAATGGGAGAAACAAAGATTTTGTTTTAATGTAAATGATGTAATTAAGTTAAATTATCATTCAGGAAAGTTTGTATAAATATGACTAGTGTACTGTTGTAAAAAGGTTTTCAGTTATATGGATTTACAATGAAGACTCTGAAATCAAACCTCGTGTTTATGGTTTGGTTAGATTAATTATGGTTTGACTCACTTTGACTTTCAGACTTAATTATAAGTAATTGGGTTGGGGTGTGTCAACTTTTGGTATCAGAGCCTAGGTTTTAGAGGTTCTGGAGTGAGAAGAGTCTAGATTTGGCAGTGAATGTTAGAAATATATTTTATTTGATACTAACGATTATGTTAGGAAAGATATGTATATCTGCATGTTGTTATATCTTTGATTCATTACAGATATAAGAGAATGGAACGAGGGAATGTGAATGTGGGAATAGATGATGAGGCTTCAAATATTCCAGCAGAAGCGGAGGTTGAGCAACCTGTTCAGATAAATGTGGAACCCGAGCAAGAACAACTGACAGATATGCAAAAAATGGCACGTGCTATGACTCTAATGGCAGAGAAACAAGCTAGGTTTATGGCTCATGTGGAAGAACAACAGACCAGGCAACTGGAGGCACAAGCCTTGGCTAGGGCTGAGGAGGTGATACACCGGGAAGAAAGAAGTACTTCACATGAGAAATTTATTAAGATGAACCCACCATCGTTCGAAGGAGCAGTTGATCCCGCAGAGGCAGAAGTCTGGGTTAAAGAGATTGAACTTATCTTTGGGGTGATGAAGATGCCTGAAAATCAACGAGTGACCTTGGCGACGTATATGCTGAAAGGAGAAGCTAAATATTGGTGGGATGCCACAAAACATTTGTTGATTACTCCAGAAGGTGGGAATGTGATCTCATGGAATTCTTTTGTCAAAGCTTTGTATGATAAGTATTTTCCTCCGATGTATCAAAAACAAAAGGAGAAAGAATATTTTCTGTTGAATCAGGGGAGTATGACAGTTAGAGAATACGAAGCTAAACTTACAGCTTTATCTCGGTTTGCTTCGAGGTTTATACGGAATGAGGAAGATATGTGCAGTCGATTTCTCGATGGGCTTGAGTTAGTCATTAAATCACGATTGTCGGCTTTAGAGACTGTTAATTATTCAGCCTTGGTGAACAAAGCCATGTTGGTAGAAAGGGACGTGAATGAAGCTAGAGGGAATCGAGAACGAGGTGTAAAGAGAAGCAGATTCGATCCAAGTTATCAAAAGGGTAGTGATACAGAATATTCGAGACTTGGAGGGCAGAAATTCCAACAGGGTAGAGGTGGAAGTAGTTTGCAAAGGGGTGAGGCTAGTGGTGGAAGAGGTTCAGGAGTTTCAGCACAAAGAGATCCTAATGTTTGTTTCTTTTGTGGGTCATCGGGTCATATAAAAAGAAATTGCCCAAAGTTACAGAGTATAGAATGTTTCAACTGTCATCAGAAGGGCCATCTGAGAAAGAATTGCCCTATGCTATCAAGAGCAGTTTCAGTCAGTAGTGTGGGGCCTCATAAAGGTTCCTCTCCAGGAAGTGCCACCAGGGGAAGAGGTACAGGACAAGCAAGTGGATCGAAGGAAGGAGGAAGAGTGTTTGCAATGACGCTGCAAGATGCCCATGCTACACCTGAAGTGGTTACAGGTAAACTCTCTATTGCGAACAAAGATTTATATGCACTCATTGATCCTGGATCTACGCATTCATTTGTGGCATTAGATATTATTTCATATTTGGGTAGACCATGTTCATTTCTCAATTGTGCCTTATATATTTCTACCCCAATGGAAAGTGTGATTCTGGTTGAGCATGTTTATAAAGATTGTATCTTACGAATGGGGGAACGAGATTTCTATGTTGATTTGATACCGTTGGCCATTCGAGATTTTGATATTATATTGGGGATGGATTGGTTATCATCATACCATGCTTCCATTGATTGTTTTCGCAAAGAAGTTACATTTCATTTGCCTGGTGAACCCGAGTTCCAGTTTACAGGGGAAAGGAATGTTGTCCCTAATTGTCTTATTTCAGCAATAAAGAGCAGAAAGTTATTGAGTAAGGGTTGTACAGGGTATTTAGCTTATGTTGTTGATGTTA
This sequence comes from Sambucus nigra, assembly GCA_949130495.1. Taxonomy (NCBI): domain Eukaryota; kingdom Viridiplantae; phylum Streptophyta; class Magnoliopsida; order Dipsacales; family Adoxaceae; genus Sambucus; species Sambucus nigra. The sequence continues at coordinate 673,611,698 of OX422215.1, forward strand.
GTAAGGAAACACTTAAAGTTGAAGATATACCAGTTGTTAGAGAATTTTCTGATGTCTTCCCAGAAGAATTGCCAGGATTGCCACCCGATAGGGAAGTAGAGTTTTCTATTGAATTAGTTCCAGGTACTGGTCCAATTTCTCTTGCTCCATATAGAATGGCACCAGCGGAGTTGAAAGAATTAAAAGTGCAATTACAAGATCTGATAAGCAGAGGTTTCATTCGGCCTAGTGTTTCACCATGGGGAGCCCCGGTATTATTTGTGAAAAAGAAAGATGGGACAATGCGATTATGTATTGACTATCGACAATTGAATAAGGTGACCATTAGAAACAAGTACCCTCTACCTCGTATAGATGACTTGTTTGACCAATTACAGGGGGCCACAGTATTTTCGAAGATTGATTTGAGATCGGGTTACCACCAACTGAAAGTGAAGGATAGTGATATTTCCAAAACAGCTTTTCGGACTCGATATGGGCACTATGAGTTTTTGGTGATGCCTTTTGGATTGACTAATGCTCCGGCAGTTTTTATGGATTTGATGAACCGGGTATTCCACCCATTCATTGATTCATTTGTGATAGTATTCATAGATGATGTGTTGATTTACTCGCGTAGCATGGAGGAACATGAGAAACATTTGAGACTTGTATTGCAGATTTTGAGAGAGAAGAAATTATTTGCGAAATTCAGCAAGTGTGAGTTTTGGTTGAATGAAATTGTGTTTTTGGGCCACGTGGTCTCGGGAAATGGGATTTATGTTGATCCAAAGAAAGTGGAAGCAATTGTTGAATGGGAAAGTCCTAAGAATGTGACAGAAATTAGGAGTTTCCTAGGATTGGCAGGTTACTATCGTAGATTCATTAAGGGATTTTCAGCAATAGCATTACCACTGACAAAGTTGACTCGTAAAGAAGTGAAGTTTGTATGGGATGAAGAATGTGAGAGGAGTTTTAAAGAATTAAAGAATCGGTTGGTTTCAGCCCCTATACTTACTATTCCATGTGGGAATGAGTCTTTTGTTATCTATACAGACGCTTCATTTCAGGGGTTAGGATGTGTTCTTATGCAGAATGGGAAGGTAATAGCATATGCTTCCAGACAATTAAAGACGCATGAACGAAATTACCCTACACATGATTTGGAGCTAGCGGCCATTGTTTTTGCTTTAAAGTTGTGGAGACACTACTTGTATGGAGAAACTTGTGAAATATTTACGGATCATCAAAGTTTGAAATACTTGTTTACACAGAAAGAACTGAATTTGAGACAGAGGCGTTGGATAGAGCTGATTAAAGACTATGACTGTACCATTCATCATCATCCTGGAAAGGCCAATGTAGTAGCAGATGCTTTGAGTCGAAAATCATCAGGGATTCTCGGTTGCATACGGTGTGCTCGTGTTGGAAATATTCTTGACTTGGCATTGATGGGGATTGAATTGAAGTTTTCAAGAAGTGGAGGATTATTAGCACATGTCACAGTGAGACCTTTATTGGCCGAACGCATACGAAATTTGCAGACCAGTGATCCATTCCTTGAGAAGAAGAAACAAGATGTCCTGGATGGTAAAGAGAGTGACTTTGAAATTAAGAATGATGAATCGTTGTGTTATAAAAATAGGATTTGTGTATCGAATGATCCACCCTTAAAGAAAGATATATTAGAAGAGGCACATAGTTCTATTTACTCTATGCATCCGGGAGGTACCAAAATGTACAGAGATTTGAAGGAGTATTACTGGTGGAACAATATGAAACGTGAGATTGCAGAGTTCGTAGCTAAATGTTTAGTATGCCAGCAAGTGAAAGCAGAGCATCAGAAGCCGGCAGGATTATTGCAGTCGTTGCCTATTCCGGAATGGAAGTGGGAGCATATAACGATGGACTTTGTTACAGGATTACCCCGATCACCAAAGGGGCATGATTCTATTTGGGTGATTGTAGACCGATTGACGAAGTCAGCTCATTTTCTCCCAGTTAAGACCACCTACACTGTTGACAAGTATGCACGTATGTACGTTGATGAGATTATCCGTTTATATGGGGCACCAGTGTCAATAGTATCAGATAGAGATCCAACGTTCACTTCTAAGTTTTGGCCTCGTCTCCAGAATGCCATGGGCACAAGTTTGAAGTTCAGCACTGCGTTTCATCCACAAACTGATGGGCAATCAGAAAGGACGATTCAAATATTAGAAGACATGTTACGAGCCTGTGTATTTGACTTCAAGGGTAGTTGGGATGATCATTTGCCATTGATGGAATTTTCATATAATAATAGTTATCAGTCGACTATTGGTATGGCTCCTTATGAAGCTTTATATGGGAAGAGATGTAGAACGCCTTTGTGTTGGGATGAAGTGGGTGAAAGGAAAATGTTGGGTCCTGAATTAATAGATGTGACGACTGAAAAGATCAAAATGATTCGGGAACGGATAAAGATAGCGCAAAGCAGGCAGAAATTTTATGCAGATAAGAGGAAGCATCCATTGGAATTTCAGAAGGGAGATTTTGTATTCCTGCGTATTTCACCGTGGAAAGGCGTTATGAGATTTGGCAAAAAGGGGAAACTAAGTCCAAGATACATTGGACCATTTGAAGTGTTGGAAAGAATTGGGCCCCTGGCTTATAGATTAGCTTTACCTCCAGATTTATCTCGGTTACATGATGTGTTTCATGTATCGATGCTTCGTAAGTATTTGGCAGATCCATCTCACCAGTTGACAACTCAACCAATTAAACTGAAGGAAGGCTTATCGTACATCGAGGAACCAATGGAAATTATTGATCGTAAGGACCAAGTATTGAGAAATAAAGTTATTCCCTTAGTAAAGGTTATGTGGATGAGCCATGGAGTTAAAGAAGCAACTTGGGAAACGGAGGATAGCATGAGGAAACAGTATCCCCATTTGTTTGGTAAGTGACCTTTATATTAAATTTCGGGGACGAAATTTTCTAAGGGGGGGAGGTTGTGACAACCCGAATATAATTATGATAAATTATATTTAAATCATGCTTATCTTATGTGATATGAATAATGTGATATTAGTATATCTAATATTAATTGCTTATGTTTAGTCTAATCCTACTGTCATAAATCATGAAATGTCGAGTTACGTACGAACACAAGATTTGGTTATTTTCGATAGAAATGTTCCTGTTTAAGACTAGTTTTGACCATTGTAACATTACAATGGACTTGAGGTGAAAACTACATAGTTGTAGACATGTGAGTTAGGGTCACAACACAACAAACGGTGCATCAAACGGATGCTCGAGGAAGAAGTTAGGTCGAAATTACGAGAAGGGGCAAATATGTCAATTCCCTTAAGTGGTATTTTGTCTTTTATTAAACCAAATGTTTTAAATTGATTGGTTGGATTGGGAGGCAGCCTTGGCCGACTTAAAACCCTCCCTTTAACATATTTCTTCAGCAAAAACCAGCCATGAAAGGTTTTGAAGCTTAGGGAAAGAGAAAGTAGAAGTTAAGGAAGAAAAGTGAGGAGAAAAAGTGTAGAAAAATACGTAGAAATTACGTAAAAAGCCCTGAAGGTAATCCTAATTGTAATTCTTGTTATTTATCTCATATTACTGATTTATATGATATAAATCATCATAAGTTTACGAAAGTTTCAGCCCTTTATATATATGTATGGTTAGATGCAAGCTTATGTTAAGTTGAGTGTAGAAACCCTTAAAATTGCTTTGTGTTGAAACCCCTTGTATTCAAATCTGCATATCTCTTTGTGTGATTACTGGAATTGAGAAATTCCAATTGGAAATGAAATTATACTCATATATGCATATAATATCTGAAAATTAGAATTTATATCCTTGTGGTTAGTCCGTAATGATGATTTCAAGTTGGTACATAGTTGCTGTTTGTATACTTGATTTCGGTATGCCCTGAATTTGGTCAAGCTTTTGAGATAGAAAATGAAGTCCAAATGTTATGAAACTTTAATTATGTACAATTTAGTATGTCTACTGAAAGTTTGTTGAAAATCATGGAAAGTTATGCTGTATAAAAATTATGAAAATTCTGGGAATTCGAAGGATCAATAGAGGAGCTTGTAGGGCAGATTTCTTGTGCTGTAAAGAAATGGTCATAACTTGCCCTAGGAAGCTTGAAAAATTACACCGTCACTTGTACTGGATAGTATATTCATATATGTTTTCATATTGATGAGTTTGGACCCCTGTATTTATACAATTTAGGGATATGGGATGATTAAGTATGTAAGACAATAATTTCAGGCCATACTGGATACCCCTTGAATGAATGTTTGTATTTCGGTCTTACAAAGAGTACTTTCAGTACATGTTTCATGTGTATATACATTGAGGAGTATAATTTCATGTTTCCTTGACTTTGGTTATAAATTCCTCATAAGGTATTTCCTACAGTTGAATGTCCGTAACTTTATCAACATGTATATCATTGTTTTGCCTTTACCTATGTTTTATGGAATGTGACTTAATTGGAATTATATTATTGATGTATAGTCATGGAAAGTTACATAATTATGTTTGAATAATATTTGTGATTGAGGTTCAGAACTGATCTAGTTGGATTGACAGGTGTAAGGTCTAATCAACCCAGTTCAGCTCCACCAGAAGGAAACCTGAATACGTAGTTGACAACCCAAGGTGAGTGTACTCACTGGAAAGAGATATTTGTATCGTGTTGATGGTATGATCATAATAAAATGAATATGAAATTTTTCATTTCGGTTTACCGAAATGAGGGGTTACTCCTCGACCAGGAATGGGGGAGATTTGTCTATTACTGACAAGGGGTTACTCCTCGACCAGGAATGGGGGAGAATTGTCTATTTAGACAGGATATGTGAACCATGATTCAGAAAATTTGGTCATTCATTATGAATGAGCCGGATAAGTTAATACATAAGTATATGGACATGATTTATTGCATTTAAATTCATGCAGTAGTTTAGTAGTGATGCATTCACTGGGCTATTTTGCTCACGGTTCCTATGTTCACATTTTTCAGGTAATGCGATGTCACTGCCAAATCTAGGAAGTCGGTCTGGGTTAGCAAGAAATGGGAGAAACAAAGATTTTGTTTTAATGTAAATGATGTAATTAAGTTAAATTATCATTCAGGAAAGTTTGTATAAATATGACTAGTGTACTGTTGTAAAAAGGTTTTCAGTTATATGGATTTACAATGATGACTCTGAAATCAAACCTCGTGTTTATGGTTTGGTTAGATTAATTATGGTTTGACTCACTTTGACTTTCAGACTTAATTATAAGTAATTGGGTTGGGGTGTGTCAGTGATTGTGTTGCAATTTTTCCACCCGAACTTGAACGATTTATATTTTCACTTTCACGCATATGTGAAGCAACTTTCTCAGCTCGGGGTTCGGCTGTTGGGGCTGCGGCAACCGGCACATTTCTTAACCTCAACTGGGCTTCCATATCTTTTAATCTTTTCTTCGTTTCTCTTAATTCAGATTCTAACTCGATAATATGTCTCTTGGAACCACACTTTGGAAGATTGAAGTACCTTGTGGGAACAACTCCGAATCCCAACCATAGAACACGGCCCGAGTGTTCGGGAGTACCCAATGTCATAGTAAGAACATCATTACTTCCTTCAGTGATTAAACTACCTTCTTTAACTTGTCTTTTCAATTCAGCCTACAATGAAGTAGATTCAATCATTCAGAATGTCATCTAAATATTATCAAAATTACAAATCATACACTAAAAAACACCAAATAAAGGAACTCGTGTCGTAATTTATAAAAACTAACCATTTTATCCGCCACCTCTTTTAATGAATCATCTCCATATTCACCATTTTTCTTTTCACGGCCTTTCAATAATAAGAAAGCCCTGTCATCTTCATATTCCGAACCCATCTTCTTTTTCTGGTATCAATTGTAAAACAAAAAATCATATTATTAAAGAATAATTCAATGTTCAAGTTCAAACCATCACAAATCTAATGAAAATATTCAAACTAAAACATACCAAATCTTCAGCAAGACCGACGTAACCCTTCTTGCTCATACGATGATTGTATGTGACCTTGAATCGCTTTTCCCTTTGTGCCTCACTTGCAATCTTATAAATCAAAGCAAAAAATTAGAAAAGAATAACAAAAAGTACCACACAAATCTTCTACTATTTTTTCAATTATACCTCAAATCCTTTGGTTAGCCTGCTGCAAACAAATTCAGTCCACACATCTGGACTAATGAATTTCTCGTATTTTGGAGGAGGATGTTTGAGAAGCTCGCGTTGGTGTCTCAATGGTCTAATCCAAAGTCTCGTGAGGTTTGTTTTTAACGCTCTCCAACTGCAACCCATAGAGGATAACACCATCCTCTTGCTGTTCGGATCAATATCAAATTTGATCTGAAAAAGAAAGATGTTGAATACATGTCTTAAAATCAGTGTAAATATGTTAGGTTTTGGATTTCGACACACTCGGATTGCTTGACAAAAAGTACCACACAAATCTTCTACTGTTAATTTAGCTGTAATAGTTTGGAAGTCTGCTATGAGTTGATTACTTAGCTTTGAGTGGCCAGCTGGCTAGGTAATTTAGTCTGTTAGCAAACTAGTGTTGCATAAAAGGAGATTAAATTAAACCCAATTGTAATCGACAAGAATTGGTATCAGAGCAGTAAGTTAAGATTACACAAATGATAGAAACTTGATGGCAAGCGATAGAGTCAGGGTTTGCATAAATACACCAAACATAAGATGTAATGGATCACAAATTGGAACAAATACGAACAGAATTTAAGAGTGATCTGAATTCAGCCATGGATACAACAAAAATGCATCAAACAATATTTTCTATATATAACAGCTATATATATATATATATATATATATATATATATATATATATATATATATATATATATATATATATATACCTGTATTGCCTCCCATAAATCATTCTTCAATTTGATTGGCACTTTAGGCCAACTTGGATAAGTTATCGGCACAAAGCACTTCACCATCAAACCCCCATAACTTGATAATTCATTTTTGCTAGTACTTATTGGTTGACCAAGATCATTATATAAAATTCTTATCCGTTCCTCACTGCTCTTTATTTTAGTCAATCGCTTTAGCTTCGCCGCACCTCTGCCTTTACTACTATATTGTGAAGGTTTCTCCACGAGTTAGAGATCAATGTCTTCCATTTCAAGTTAAAGCAATCGAACTGTTGAAACACAGAAAAGAGCAATAATATAGATTTCAGTAATATAAGTCGTAACTACTCAAACAATACAATTATTGAAATGTACCACAAATTAAAATTCACCATTTTATTCTATGTTAATTAAAATGTACAAGAGCACAATTGCCAAAATATTAAGACGGAAATAATAATCCATAGTCTTAAGCAAATGTCACATAGCCCATATTCCATACATTCAATTTCCAACAATCAACTATAGTAGGTTCCACACAAAAAACTAAAAAGTTGGACAACTTCACCAAACAAGCTTACATTTTAAGAACCTATAACTAATAATAAAGAACAATTGAAACATTAAGCATCATAACATCGTCTAACACAATTATGTTGGCATATTGTCTATCCATGTCCCCTCACAATCTTCACGCATATAAGTTTCGGAAGATTACTCAACCATGTCGAAGGATTCAATAGTTGGCAAAAACTGTAGTGCAAATATCATCCCCGAGACATCCTTCATTGAGATCATCTTCATCATCTTTATCATAGTAATCCCTTTGAGGAGTTGACAATACAATTGAATATTTAGGATTCATTTGGTCCGGAACATAGAAAACTTGTTTCGCTTGAGAAGCTAAGATGAAAGAATCGGATTTATGACCAACTCTATCAAGATCGACGGATGTAAAACCAAGCTCGTCTATGTTAATTCCGTTTTTGTTGTCAACCCAATCACACTTGAATAAAGGAATCTGAATTGAAAAATAGTCAAGTATCCGTATCTCCCTTATGACACCGTAGAAAATTATATCGGTACCAACAGGATTGTTGTCCTTTGCACTAGCTATCTGCAACGTCTTAGCAACTAGGATCACTCCACTGTTTTGGGTTACTCGTGCATCATCGCGATCCTTTGTTAGGTAACGAACACCGTTAATGACATATCCGTGAACTTTGATGACGTCTCGACGAGGTCGACGAGTAATCCATTTTAAGTCATCTGAGATATTGTTGTTTGGGAGTTCTTCTTCGAGAGCAACCTATTAATATAAGAATTTTAGTTACTTACAAAACAAAATTCAAACATATTAAAGTAAGGGGATATTTCGTCTTTATTCCCACTTTAGTTTTTAATATTAGACCTCACCAACTATTTAGTTTTACTTTACACTCTACCACTATTTTCCAGTGGTTGGTATTAGACTTCGAAATTGTTTTTCACTAAGATTTGCAACTAATAAATAAAAAAACAGTGGCATTGTTTAAAAGAAAACTAAAAAATGGGTGAAGTCTTATGAAAATTAAAGTGGTGGTTAAGTCAACATGTCCCTAAATCATACCCTTTTACTTAACCAATGGATAAACGTGCGGTTGTGCTCTTCTTCAAGCCACTTCTTATTTTTCCCTTTTCGAGAATGGGTTTCTTTCAAGCACTGTTCATGCTCCCTAACAAGGTATTAATGAGTAATGCAACATTAATTATTAATATATGAGATAAGTATGTGAGGAACTAAGTTAAATATTAATGGGAAGTTAGGAAAGTCATAATCTATATAAGGTTGAACATCATTCGTGTTATGTAACACATGAAGATGTGCCTGCTCCAAGGACATGCGATGAACTTCAACGACATCTGAACCTCCTATCGGTTTATCATCATCCTTCCTCGCCGGAATTCCAATTGAATCTAATTCTGATAAGAACTCGAAACAAAACTCAATAGCTTCTTCTGCTATGTAACATTGAGCAATACAACACTCTGGGCGATTACGATTTCTCACATAACCCTTTAATAATTTCATGTACCTAACACATTAAAAAGAAAACTAAATCGATACACTTATTTACTTATATTAATACATGATAGTAAAGTAATTTGACCTAACCTTTCAATTGGGTACATCCATCGAAAGAAAACAGGATCGAAAAGTTTGACCTCCCTCACAAGATGCACCATTAAATGCACCATAATGTCAAAGAAGGATGGTGGAAAGTATTTTTCCAGCAAACACAATGTGATCACAATTTCATTCTGAATTTCTTTAAGTTTTTGCAAGTCCACTACTTTGGCACAAAGGGCATTGAAGAAAAAACATACTCTCATGATCGCATATTTCACATGTTTTGGCAATACCGATCGAATTGCAATTGGAAGAAGTTGTTGCATTAGAATATGGCAATCATGAGACTTCAAGCCATACAATTTTAAATCTTCCATAGAGACATGGCTTCTAAAATTAGAAGAGTACCCATTCGGGACCTTAAGGTCATGCAAAGTTTGGCAGAACATTTTTTTTCCTCTCTGGATAACGTATAACATGCTGGCGGTAGGTATGTCCTTTTTTCATTAACCTGCAGTGCTAACTCACTTCTTAAGCCCATTTTTTCAAGGTCGAGTCGACACTTCACCCCGTCTTTCATTTTTCCTGGAATATTAAGCAAGGTTCCAATGATACTATCACAGACATTCTGTTCAATGTGCATGACATCTAAGTTATGTCGAATAGGCAAATCCTTCCAATAAGGAAGTTCAAAAAATATCGATTTCTTCTTCCAAAAATTTTCAACCCTATTGTTACTAGGACCGCCTTTTTCAACCCCATTACCTACCCTCCTCGGTCTCTTACGCTTTAATGATTTCTTCAAATTAACCGCCCTCACCTTTTTTGCCTTCTTTCCCCATGCAACCTTAAGTCTCCCAACTTTTATCAATATTTGTTCACCGCTTAAAGGTTCAGGGGAGGCTTGGAACTCTTGCTCACCGTTAAAAGCCTTTTTTGGCTTCGAAATGGATGGTTTTGTGGAAGGTATCTCCTATGTCCCATATAAACGCACTTGCCACAATGTTGTAATCTGATGGAATACGTTTTTTCACTACATATTGGACAAGCATTATAGCCTTGAACAACACTTCCAGATAAATATCCATACACTGGAAAATCATTAATTGTCCACAACAGTATTTCCCTCTAAGTAAAAGATTCTTGTCGAAAGGCGTCGTAGGCTTTAACTCCTTCATGCCACAATGTATTCAGATCTTCTATTAACGGAGCCAAATAAACATCTATATTATTCCCCGGTTGTTTTGGACCCGATATCAACATAGTCAACATTGTAAACTTTCTTTTCATGCACAATTCCGGTTCAAAGTTATATGTGTTCAACATGACCGGCCAACAACTGTACCTACTACTAAGGGAACTATGAGGTTTAATTCCGTCCGTTGATAGTGCTAATTGAAGATTTCTTGGTTCTGCTGCAAAATCGGGCCACTTTTCATCAACTAATTTCCATGTTGGTGAGTCTGTTGGGTGACGCAACAAACCATCAACAATTCTATCATCTGCATGCCATGTCAGAGACTTAGCGGCCTCTTTAGATTGAAACCACCTTTTGAATCTCGGAATGGGTGAAAAGTACCATAACATTTTCGCAGGAACATCTTGTTTCCCCTCATCCCTTTTTTGTTCTTTCAAGTTCTTCTTCTGTTTGAACCTGGATATTCCACAAGTGGGGCATTCAACAGCTTCTTTATACTTTTTTCAATAGAGTATACAGTCATTAGGGCATGCGTGTATCTTTTGAAAGTCCATTCCGAATACCGATAAGCAACGTTTTGCTTCATTACTGGATGCAGGCAATACATTATTATCCGGAAGCATGTCGGCAATGATTGACAGCATATTTCAAAAACATTTATCGGACATCCCACTCTTCGCTTTAAGATTTAATAGCTTGACGATAGCGGATAACTTTGTATACTTTTTACATCTTTCATACAATGGCTTCTCCGCATCTAAAAGCAACTTCTAAAAAATTTCTGCATTTCCTGTGAAGTCTTCTTTTATAGCCTCCACCATGTCAATCAACTCTTCAACATCCTCCATGGTATCCATATTAAGATCGTCACAGATAGGATCACCCATATTAACATCCGGCAGTGTTTCACGATAATCCTCCTCTCCGTGCCATTTCCATATAGAATAATTCGAATCGATACCCGAACTATACAAATGTTGTCTGATTTCTTTAACACCCATTTTTAATCTATTTTCACATTGATTACAAGGGCATCGTATGAAGTTCTCATCCAAGGAGGCGTTTTGAGCAACCCTAAGAAAATTATCAACACCTTTTATGTATTCTTTTGATAATCTGTCCTTGCTCATCCAAGACATGTCCATTCTGGCCTGAGTATGTAAACCACCACGAGTGAGATATAAGCAATAAAAGATATGTAATTGTTAAAAATAATGCAATATTATACAACATAATATATTCACACAGTTAGAAAATATCGTAGAAAGTATAATATCCCTCTAAAACTATCACAAAAAATACCAAAGACACCAACAACTAATAGTAATAAGACTCAATCAACCATAACTAACCAACTCAAGAACACTAACACACCACCCAAACACTATACAACCAAAACCAATTTTAAACATTGAAGAACTTAAATTCACAAAATTATTATACATATTATACTATAATGTTATATATAATATGTATAACAAAAATTGTTATACATATTATACATGACAGCAACAACCATTAGCGATTATATACCTATAATATAATGAAGTAATTAATGAAAGCACATAGTATAAGCATGGGACAGTATTTATTGCAACACAGAACACATGAGAAAGAACAATGACTTTAAAAACACACTTGTCACTTTTGGGCTATAAAAATTGACAATTTTAAAAAGGAGAAAGAAAGATATGTCAGTAGAAATTCATTACATCTCGTGTGGAGGAGCAGAGATTTTTTTAACTAAGGTCTTGTTAGGTTCTGTATTCAGTTACTAGCTTTCAGAATTTGGAAGTGCTGGAAAACAAAACAATACACTCCTTCCTTTTCAATTAAGGAATATCACATTGCTTCTTAGTACGTCTCATATTTAGAGAAGTATGTTCAAAATCAATATACCAAATTCCAAATTAGTTAGATAGTTTAAATTTTGACCAATGATTACATTAATAATAGTATTCATTAAAAATATTAACTTTCAAATTACCACTCTCGGTTTGAGACAGTGTATTTCGTATCTCGGTTCCTTCTAATTCATGAGAATTTGGATGTTCAAATTCAAACATAGGTTGTGAATTGGTAACTTAGAATTCAATGAACAAAGATAAAGATAATTTATCATAAAAAAATTGGGGGGCTCATGTGTTCAAGTAACAAATGGCTCAACTAGAAGAAGGTTCACGATAGCCTTAATTGGCAACTGAGCTACAATTCCATGCTTGAACGTGTGAATGTAATCTTTTTGAGTTTTATTGACCTACCATTCTACCTTATGCGTAATCAAAGGCTTCAAACTTGTGATGCGTAAGGTAAACATATATAAATCTATAGTGACCATCAATGAATATGGTAAAAATCTTAACCAAAATTCAACTACTAAGCACTAAATGAATTGACCCTACATTTCTAAACATCTAAAAATTATACATTAAGAATAACATTTTGCAGTACGTCAAAAACTAGATATTTTACATTTAACTTAAATATTTTAAGTCAACCGGGACAATTAATGTTTAACCGCTAGGAGCTAAGTATATTTTACATTTAGTCCACCTTATTTTTTAAATTTTGCAAAAACTCCCCTGTTTACTTTTTTTGATAATTATTTCATAAAGTTTAGGATAAGATAAAAAAAAAGTTTGTAACTTTTTATGAAGCGAGGGATCTTTTGGAACAAAATAAAAAAGTTTGGACTATATATTAATTATAAAATTGTCGAGGGACTATTCTTCGAATGACCCTACTTTTTTTTTGCAACAAGTCATTAACCAAAATTATTAAACATTGAACATATAAACTAAAAAGCAAATAAAATTACGCTTGAAACTAATGTCACTCAACTATTTCTTTAATGTGTATTTTTTTTTAAAAATGACAATATATAAACTGAATTTATAATAGACATAATTCTTTAAAGAGTATTAGTGCTAATAGTTGTAATTAATCTAAACAAATAAAATCCTGAACAATGCTTGGCACAAACATAACTATTTACTAATGTAAAAATAGTTGGTAAAGCAACGTACCCAAATTCTCTATGTACAGACTGGGACGGGGTAGAAAACAGGAGAAGAGGGAAGGCGTCCCAACTGCGAGTCTGATAAAAGAGGCAAAATAAAAAGTAATAGAAATCGATTAGGTTTTCAAACAAAAATTACAAACTCATATACACAAATCAAGAACAAATGGCATATACACATATCACACACATACATATCAAGAACAAATCGCATATACACAACACATATACACAAATCGAATCCATATATATACACAAACCCTTGAAAATCCATATTAGGGCTTTTTGTACCTGATTGATGCCGGCGCCGGAGGTGATGAGTTGTGAGAGGGTCGGAGGTGAAGTGAGAGGGTTGTACTTGCGAGCAAGAGAGAGAGGGATGCAATGAGACAGAGAGAGAGAGGGCCGTGCGAGCTGGACGCAGCGAGCCAGAGAGAGAGGGGGTCGTGCGAGCAGAGAGAGAGAGGGACGCAGCAAGCGAGAGAGAGAGAGGGGCCTAGCGAGCAGAGAGAGAAGGTGGTCGTGCGAGCGAGAGAGGGAGAGGGAGGGTTTGAGGAGGTTTGACGCACGGAGCAGAAGGGGGTCGTGGGTTTGAAGAAGGGTTTGAGGAAGCAAACGTTTGGAGCGGGAATGAAAAAAAATAACCCCGCCTCTTTTTTTTCATTTATCTCAGTTTTTACTCAGAAGGTTGAAATAATTAAAGTATATTTATGTCATCTATATATAAATATGAGATAAATAATTTGTTTTTTATATCAATTTTACTTAAATTGAAATAAAAATTTACTTTAAAAGTCAAATTGACATAAATAAATATTATTTATGTCAATTTATATTTATCTAACATAACATTCATTTTTAAACTGACATATATCTAACATAACGTTCATTTTTAAAGTCCACCTTATTTTTTAATTTTGCAAAAACTCCCATGTTTACTTTTTTGATAATTATTTCTTAAAGTTTAGGATAAGATAAAAAAAAGTTTGTAACTGTTTTATGCGCCGAGGGATCTTTTGGAACAAAATTAAAAAGTTTGGACTATATATTAATTATAAAATTGTCACGGAACTTTTCTTCGAATGACCCTACTATTTTTGCAACAAGTCATTAACCAAAATTATTAAACATTGAACATATAAACTGAAAAGCAAATAAAATTATGCTTGAAACTAATGACACTCAATTATTTCTTTGATGTGTATTTTTTTTAAATGACAATATATAAACCGAATTTATAATAGACACAATTCTTTAAAGAGTATTATTGCTAATAGTTGTAACAAATCTAAACAAATAAACGCTTTAACAATGCTTGGCACAAACATAACTATTTACTAATGTAAAAAAAGTTGGTAAAGCAACGTACCCAAATCGCATATACAAACACAATAAAACAGGAGAAGAGGGAGGGCGTCCCAACTGCAAAGTCTGATGAAAGACACAATAAAAAGCAAGATAAATCAACTAGGTTTTCAAACAAAAATATTACAAACACATATACAAAAATTAAGAACAAATCGCATATACATAAATCACACACAAATCAAGAAATCGCACGCAAACGTATCAAGAACAAATCGCATATATACAACACATATCCACAAACCCTTGTAAATCCATATTAGGGATTTTTGTACCTGATTGATTGAATCTCGCCGGCGCCGGAGGTGATGAGATGTGAGAGAGCTGCGCGACCGAGGCAGGGAGAGAGAGAGAGAGGGAGAGTCGGCGTGCGACCCAGAGAGGGGGAGCCGGCGTGCGACTATGAGAGAGAGAGAGGGACACGGTAGACGTACGAGAGAGAGAGAGAGAGAGAGAGAGAGAGAGAGAGAGAGAGAGAGAGAGAGAGAGAGAGAGATAGAGAGGGACGCACGTACGAGAGACAGAGAGAGGGACGCGGTAGATCTTTTGAGGAATTTGACGCTCCAAAATTTTGGAGCGGGGAATGAAGCTTTTTTTTCCGTTTATCTCAGTTTTTACTCTAAAAGGGAAAATAACTAATATGTATTTGTGTCATCTATATATAAATATGAGATAAATGATTTATTTTTTATGTCAATTTTATTTAAATTGAAATAAAAATTTACTTTCAAAGTAAAATTGACATAAATGAATATTATTTATGTCAATTTACATTTTTCTGACATAACGTTCATTTTTAAACTGACATAAATGATATTTTTTCTTGTAGTGATACACCATTAATGAAGTAGAGTGTGAAACCTTGATCGGTGGTCTAAAGAAAGAACTTTCCCTGTCCACTTATCACGTTGCCGCCTTTTGTGACTCATACTTGGTATCAATCAAATATTACGAGACTATAATGATAAGGATGAATGCATGAAGGCATACCTTGAAGAATCTCATCACCTACACGTCCAGTTCATGCATTTACAAGTGCAACAGTTCTAAGGGGGAACAACATTTACATGAATGCACTAGCCACACTTACTTTAATTATCAAGAGAGATACAAAGCAAATGATCTATGTAGATTACCTTGATCAACCTAGCATCAACAAGGGAAAACATGTAAAGGAGGTTATGGCTATTAATAAGGGCCAAAGATGGTTGGATCCAATAGAGCTTTCCGCAAAAGAAGATGTCTTACTAGATGATAAAATGCAGGCACACAAGAATCGAGTGAAATTTTCCCACTTCCACTTACTAGCAGACCAGATGCTTTAGCAGGTTCTTTTTTTTAGCATCTTACCTTCAGTCTGTAGACCCACATGATGTCGACGAGTCCCTCTATGAGTTTCACAAGGGAAAATATGGAAGCTACACAGGGGCATGTCATCGGAATTTAGGGCCTTAAAATAATGGTGATGGCGGTCATATATTCAGTAGGATATGGTCGCCTGTGCTCAAAATTATACAAAAATTCTAACTTTTCTCCCCATTAGTCAATCAGCCCGTCGGCAACCTCAAGTTTCTCACAAGCCCGTGGAATTTTATGAGTGGGGGATAGACATCGTTAGTCCACTATCCCTAACTTATGGTATCCAAAAAGTATTCATTGGTCGGCATAAATTATTCCTATTGGTGGTTCAAAATAAATACCCTCGTAAACATTCGAGATGTCTAGATGACCAATTTCATATAAAAGACTTCATAACAAGGTTTGGAATTCCTCGAATCATCATCACTGATAAGATGAGTCATTTTGAGAGAGACTTATTTAAAATCTTATGGGGTAAGAACAACATTAGATACTGATTCGATGGAATATCCTCATAGAAGCGGGAAGGAAGAAGCATCAAGCAAGATAGTCCTTAGCGGAATTAGGAAGAGAATAGAAAAGGCAAAAGCTGCATAGGTCGACAAAATTTGGCACATTCTTTAGGCATCTCAATTTATGCCTAGAAGATGAAGAGGGGGAAAAACCTTTGACTTAGCTCATGGAGTGGAGGCAGTCATCCCATTATAAATAGGTCTATCGGATATGAAAACTACCTTAGTATAACGAGACATTTAAAGAAAATCTAGCACAACAGAACTTTACTTAAGCTATAAAAAAGGAATTAACTCTTGTAAATCTTGCCTCCTAGCAACAACAGTTGGCCAACCAATACAACATGGGAGTCACAATGAGGAGCTTCAAGGTTGGAGACTATGTATTGAAAAATATTGTGGGAAATTCTAAGAAGCCCTTATATGCGAAACTCGAGCCAAATTTGGAAGGTATATTAAAAGTAATACAAGACGACTTGATGGAACTATCCCAATTAAAAATAATTAAGGTCAAAGAGGTTCCGTGACTTAGAATGCACACAATAAAAGAAGTTTTACTTTCAAGTCTAAGTTTATTTAATTGGTGTAAATGTTGAATTATTTTTTTGGATGTTCTTTTATATTTGTAGCACATATTTATGTGTATAATATTTATCTCTATGCATTGGTCCAAGTCGAAGGAAAATAAGTATTTAATAAAGAATGAGTTTTTCTTAGGACTATTCCCTCTTACTATAATGATTATCTTATTTCAAATGTACTAGTTTAAGAATGACTAACATGTTGACTAAATACCATATCTAAATTGAAATGTGCGTGTACAGACTTACGGGTTGATCGTCTAATCATCAACCAAACTCAAAATGATATGACGATTAATAAAACATAGATAATTGGGTACATCCGTTAAAAGGCCTACTAGAGAGACATAATCAACCATGTCCACCCATTTCGAAAAAATCCTATATGGGGAACGACCCCAAAAATTGGTGCATTCTTGCTTTTCTAGATCTAGTCCTAAGATTTGATGTGATTACATCACCTAAAAGGCAAGACCAATGACCACGCAGTGCAAACGGAAACAAAGTACAAATAATTCCATTAACACTTTAAATTTGTTACAAAAATGGGAAATTAAAATAATTGACACTGAGAAAAGTTAAAAAAAGTTTTATTAGTCGTGCTAATGATGAGATATGACTTCTTGCGCTCCAACTTCAGCAGGTAGAACATCTAATACATAAGGACCAACATTCTCATACAAATGTTTTATTCTTAATGGCCCTCCAAGAATTACTCTATCAACAAATTTTGGAGGTTAGTAAAGTCCATCACCTTCATACAGGACATAGTCATCGAGGAACAATCTTCTCAAGATAATTGTAATAACATCCGTATGGATCCACAAACTTCAAGCCGATAGTGGGGCTTTGGTTGGCAAAATAAACCAGGGCATATGAATACAATAATTCAGACTCCTTTGCTACATTTGCCAATACCATGGCATTATAAAATGCATTATTACAGCCAACATTCCAAACATCATTCATGGTAACATCCATACAGAGAAGGGCCTCATCATAGGCATTCATCCATACATGGTGAGGTTTCTTATGAAATTATAATGTTAAGCGATCAAGCCTTCCGGATAGGCTCAAGATGCGCATCACTTTATTGTCCAAAGACTTTTATGTATTCTATATCTCTTGAAACATATAATAACCTCTTTTATCATGAGAGTAAGAGGTACCTACGAGGTTACATCCTTGTCGTTGAAAAACTATTAAAACTTCTTCGACACTTTTTTAGTTGACCATTTTATTTTTTAAGAAAAGAGTCTCCTTCTCTATTTTTTTCTATTGGTAGGGACTTATCAAATCTCGTAAGATGAACACTAAAATCATTGTTCTCTTTATCGAGAAAATTAGTGATCTCTCTCATGCATATAAGGCTGGACCACAGAGCGAAGCTCTTCCTTTCATTGATGGACTCAAGTTGGCCTACTTCTTGCGAAGTTCTCTTTCTCCACTAAACATTGCCACCTTTTTTTTTATCAATTTATCCCTAAAATTGAATAACGCGTCCCTATGATTACTTTGATTGGCAAGGATAATGTCATGAAAGGCTGTGTTATGTGCCACAACCTGGTGAAAAAGGTGATGTAAATCTAAAAAGCCTCTCTGCCCGGGTAGACATATAAAGGCATAAGACCTAGTCGAGATCATCATCAACATCCTCAGCATGAACATCTGCAAAGATTCCACTTCTTTCTTAAAAGTCATGCTGAGTAAAGACGACTGTTGCAAGTCTCACATCAAACTACATGAACGGGTTATAGAGTATATGAGATTGGAAAATAAAAATAAATATAAAGATTATTCCAAAACAACTGAACATGCAATAATTGAATAGAAATATCAATTTCACTAACGGATAATGAATGTGGCAATATTCTACATCATTGATTAAAAAGAAAAGAAATGCAATTCTTCTTAAAAGTCGTAAGGAGAATTCTCGCTGACCTTATCTTTCTCGGCATTTGGAACAATGGTTGTCTTCCAATCGATTAGTCCATGTTAAATCACTTTATTAGACTTTCCCCTGAGCAAGACTAGTCGTATCATCTTGTCCGACTTTCCCTTGAGTATGCCTAGTATCAGCAACTTGTCCTTCGAGCTCGTCCTCATCCTTATTCTCCTCATCTTCTTCCTCCCTAATTTAAGGAGGGAAACATGCGTTAATATATTTAAAGAGGGTAGAGTCCTCGATGATACTATCCTTCAAAAGGGTCATATCCCAATCGTTTTTAAAAAAAATTCATTTATGAGGTACGTAATTTTGTCTCCAACTTTGTTCAAGGCCTTATCTCAAATTTCATCTGCGGCATGCTAGCTAGAGCCTTGTTGACTTTATCATCATTATCCTCTGTCTTAGTAATCTCGGCTTCGAGCTTGGAAGTTTAAGCATCTTTCTTATCCTGATCTACAGCAATGACCAAGGCAGTTGATTCCTCATTCTTCTTTTGAAGTTTGGTTTTCTAAACCTTAAGGGTTTGGATATGTTTTTCGAGCTTCACCGTATTTTGCACTTGGGCAGCATTAAACAGTCAAGAATTTTCCTGATACTTGTCAAACTCATCAAATGCACCTCAACATCAATGGCATAATTCTTCAACGCATCATTCCTCTCCAACAAGTAATGATAGTCAACTAAGAACATCCAAACAATGGGCTAACAAATGTGGGTGAAATACAAGAAAAAAATGAATGCAAATAAAAAGACATAAAGACGATAAACATACAAGGGATATATTATGAGCATATGACAAGGTGGAAGCCACTTATCAAATAGTAGGAAATACCCCTGACCAAATTAAGTCTCGGTCCACATCGGAGAACACGACTATAAATTGGGCAATGCTCTTGCCTTTATCAGCATTCGGTTTGCCCGCAACGACCAGTGGGGGAGGAGGGATGTGATCCTACTTAAGCCTCTTTAAAAGGATCTCGTTCTCCTTGGAGGGTGAATCATCGATGTCCATGAGATTGGAAAGCCCCCCTGTCTCACTTTTCTAGCTCATCGATAGAGCAAAGTCTCCATCCATGCCCAACAGTAGTAAGGGGAGACTTGGTACCACATTTTAGAAATCAAATTTATAAATTTCCTTTTAGACAAGCACCAAAAGAAAGCCTCGTAGAAGGAGCTATTAAGACATCCAACTGTTCAAAGGAAGATGATGTTCCTTACTCATTTGATCACCCCCCTTTAAATCATAGGAGGTTGAAGCTTTGTGATCGCCCAGGGAAATAGGGATGACGATTGGTTATTCAACTATCCTCATAAAAAATGTGGTGGTATAACTCTTGTAGTCGAGGAGTATAACTGCCAACCTATAATGGTCAACATTTCCATGCCTCTGCTAGACTGCCCAAAATTTCTAAACTTCTGCAGAGTTCATTTCATCATTAAGAATCCAGCTTTCTTATTGATACGATATATAGAGGAAAAAATAATTACAACTAGGTAAAGAAAAGAGAAGACAACAATAAAGCTATGATTTCAATTTAATATATTCATTTCCCCTCCTGAGAGCACCTTTGACACCGATGTGTTTCGCCCTTATGGAGGGGGCATGTTGCCAATTTTTTCTAACGACACCATGACCCCAATAATCGTTATTGGAATCTCAAAAACTGGCAACAACCACCCGATTGGCCACCTCCATCCTCAAATAATAAACACCAACATGGTTTGTCAACCTTTGATAGAACTACTTAATATTTGTAATACCAAGATGAGTCCCATACAACTCATTAATGCGGTTGACCCCATTAACGATTCTCTGAGTATTTGGAGAAACATTAAATAATGTGGATATCTAATCCCCTTGGTTTTATCATAGACCGATGAAAGTGGAATAATGTGGATGCAAATGAGCTGAAACACGTGATAAAGAGAAATCGGAGGAACCGGATAAAAATTAAGACGTGATCGGAGGCCTGGGGTGAAAGACCCAAAATCACTAGTGAGAGAATATTGTGGCATATCCGGCAGTGTGGAGCCCGTTAAAGTACACGGTATCTGAGGAGCTTTGAAAAAAAGATAAAGATAATAAGAATGTCAATGATGGAATTGGTAAATTATCCCGATCAAAAGATAATGAGAAAAGTGGAACATGACAAATAAATTGGTTGTGTTAATAAAATGAGAAAAGAAAACCTTTATGAAATGAAGTTTATAAATGTTCCTATTTACAAATGTAATTTGGATAAGAAATATTAAAATGACAATGTCCAAGTAAAACGTGAGATAATGACACAAGTGGAGATATTAAAGGGTACTGAGTAACCTAAGATTGATTTTACCCATAATTAGCACGTATTATTATGTTTTGTAATGTAACTCTTTTTACTCAATTTTTCAATGTATTCTTATGACTAATCAAGTCTACAAAATATTAGTTGTGTTCTAATTGGGTCATGTTTATATTAGATAAAAATATCAAGTATGTCGAAAATGGAATCATGCCTTATGCATGTTGATAAAATACATAAACTACGACATTATTATCAGTGGATCATATATTATACATAAATATGTAGAAATTATAGTCCATTATTTAAAATTCTTTCACATTGTTAAAGATGAGGCATGTATGTTGTCCATAAATCAAGTGTACATCACAAATAACTTTTAAGAAAAACTAAACATAGATGTTGTGGATGTAAACATTTTAATTCAAGAATGATATAGTAATAACATATGTATTAAATGAAGGCATAATTGGACAACATGTTCAACTCGTGAAAAATGGGTCATAGATATCATACGATGAGGAAAACGTGCAATCATTAACCAATGGGATGTATCACATTACAAGGTTTTCAAACCATAAGTGGTTAAGAGAAATTTAAAAGACTAATCAAAATATAATTTAAAGATGATGTGTCAAAGTATATAATTGGAGTTTCAAAAAAAATATGTCAAAAAAGTTTTCTCTAACTAGTATGTGCAATCAATCCATGGGTCATACAAAAATTTCATATTATTTCCAGTACGAGTCAAATGAGAGTTTAACTAGTACAAATCATCTTGTGTTAAGACTTTCAAACTATTTTGTTATTATTTTCATGAAATATCACAGTGGATTCAAGGATATTTAAAGTGTACATGAATTATCATTCAAAACATTCAATGAGAGCATCCACAATGGAGGTGGAAGATGCCAAGAAAATTTGTAAGTTAACAAAATGAGATGTCTGTAGTGGTGGGCATTACTGAACGAATTCTGTAAATCGATTTGCAGTGTATTTACAAAGATACAAAGCGGGTGCAGAATTTGTAAAGGGTTCCTACGAACTTTATTTGTTCGTAGGAATTCCTACGAAGAAATAAAGTTCGTAGAAAATATAATTAATTATTTTTATTCTATTTTTGAGTTCTTACGAATAACAAAAGTTCGTAAGAGTTCCTACGAACAAATATTGTTCGTAAGAAATATAGTTTATATTTCCTACGAATAACATTTGTTCGTAGGAAGTTAAAAAGCAAATTTCCTACTCCCACCACTATGCAGCTTCGGGTGAACGAAAAGTAATTTTGACTTTTCATTTGGTATATTAGCTTTCGTCCGCCTTCACCACTCCTCATGATCTGAGTGAGGATCATAAGATAGTCAACTAATTCCTCAAAGTAGTGGATTCAAGGTGAGTCCATGGCTAATGGGTTTTCAATATTCCCAAGGTTTCCCAAATTAGACACTAACAACATCACCTATTTTTCAATGTTAGTTTTGTCATCCAATCTTTCATAAGTTTTTTAACAAGATTTTTTGGGTGCAACTATTAATTCTCTTTTAGTTCGAAAGGTGAAGACACAAATCAACTTACTTATTCCTTGATTTTTCTTTGAGAAACAATTTATGATTTTATTAAAACATTATGTAGTTAAAAAAATCATGTTCGAGTCCTTTCCACAGGACCCTACTTCTAAAACAATGTTTCAGGAAGTCCATAGAGAGTATGTGTCAATATTTTTTAATTATATGAGAAATAATTTAAATATTTTGAAAAATCAAAGTGAATAAGTGCATCTAAGAATATCCTATCATGCTAATGGTTCTTACTTGTTCACATGAAAGTAAATCAAGTATGTGATGATGTTTTAAGTAACTAATATCTAAAGTCGTGGTTGGTTTCTCATTGCATGTTTTGGACTATTTGGAGGGAGAGGAACGCGAGATATTTCAAAGACTTTGAGGCTGCACCTTCTGGTCTTCGTTATCTTTTTTTAGCACTATTCTTTGCTAGTATAGAGGGAGGATTGGTGTTTCTACTCACGATTTTCTACTGTTCTTAGAATACTTGTACTCTACTTTCTTTTTCTTTTTTTAAGCTTAGTGCCTATTTTGTATACTTCGTGTATACGGATATGCTCCCTTAACGGTTCGTTTCTAATACATTTATTTATAAAAAAGCGTTAAAAATAATGTTTCAAAGAATTATTATATGTGAAATGTGAGAAATTTCAAGATAAATATTTGAAAATAAAAGAGTCATGAAGTAGCGTTATTATGATCATGTATGGTTATTTAGACAACAGTCTTCTAAAATCATTTTCATTCAAAATTTTCTTTCAATATTCTTCCTAGCATGAGATTTTAACATGCTTTGGCTGCCGACATCCACTCTCGATACAATACTCAAGTAACTTCACTAAAACTAACGTTATTTTATCAAAATGGTTACACCGTAAGAATGCTTATTCTAATTGACTAAAACTTCGACTAAAACTCTTCCTACCCAATAAACATGATTCAACCAATGCACGAAACATTCCTTCCACTTAACTGTCCTTTCAACCAAATGGATCTTTAACCATAAAAAGATATTTTGCCCACGAAAAATTATAAAATAAAATAAAAATTGTGATTTATAAGTTAAATTGTCGATATATAATTGTGATTGTGTAATTACAACATTACCCGCATACACTTTATAAATACAGAAAAACACTATTTATAAAATAGTTATGCATAAAGGAAATTCCTTCAACATTTTTTACCTAATTTTAAGTCCATAGCCTTTTTAGGTTTCAAAAAGATTCACTGTGTAAATCATCCGCACATTTTATATCTCATATTTATGTTATTAATTGATTGAGTCTTATTGTATTGCCATTCTCTTCCTTCGGCATCTTTAAACAAGCAATATCTCTGTGAAGCCCTATCACCAAAAATCTTCAAAGACCACATTATCTTTATTGATCTCGTGAAATATTTGCATAAATATTTAAACTGGTAGTACTACAAATTGTTTTTTTAGGTTAATTGTTTCTGTTATATAGTGGGAGGAAAATACACCATTAATTGGTAACACGACACACCCAACATGATTTTGGAGTGAGTTTTGGTAGATTCTTAACGTATTCAAGACTTTAGCCGGTTGATCCCCTAAACACGATAACTTAACAAAATTGGTTTTAAGTTACGCTATTTATTGTAAATACATGACAAAACTCGTTAATATAGGGCTTGATCATGACTTAAACATGGTACAAATCCGAAAAGAGATGACACAATAGACATGAAAATAATAATGGATTGGGTTTTGATGGAAGTTATTTTTACACAGTTGGATTGACACAACTTGTAGCCACCCCTACGTTTATATTAGGTTGGTATGTTTTGATTAAATAGATTAGATATTTAATGTAATATAGATTCTTCGATTAGATTACCTTCTTTCACTACTAATGTTACATTTTCATTTTGTTCACCAATTCAAGTCAACGTTTTGTGTTTATACTCCTATGAATTGTTCGGTCCTTTTCTAAGAATGGAGATCTCGAGGAGACTCCAGTCACCTCAGTGACAAAAATATGAGACTCTATAGGCTTCGGTCGGTGGACACCGATCGTGGAAAGTTTATTAGGTGTTTTTCCAATTTTACGATTTCTCTAAAAAATAGTCACAAAATCTAATACCCCGTATATATAGTAATTGAATTAAATAATTTTAATTGGAAATTGGGAAATATATTAAATGATAATATTTATTTAGTATGGAACCCATTTTTATATTAAAATAAAGGTTTAAATATAATCTTATTGTGTACACTTTAATTTAGTATACTAGTTATGTCATTGAGCATAAGAATTTAAATGACAAAAAATGATTAATGTTTTAATTAAAAAGAGTTAGGTTATGGGTTGGAACACTAAAGGTAATATATTCATTTATATCCCTCATCACTAATAAAACCTAAAATTCTGAAACATCATCTCTAGCTTCATTAACAAGTATCAAACAAGGATTAAAACAGGAAGAAGAAAAAGATCACGAAATGGACATTTGGAACTTTAAGTGTGAAGGAAATTCAACTCTTTTTCATATTAAGGAAACTTAACAATCTAGTATTCTAATATATAAATTTAAATCGTAACTTTCACGTAAAAAATTAATGTTAGGTCAAAATACATATAAGTAATTAGGTGATAATGATATTGTTGTATGGACAGTTGTGGGATAAAGTCCGTGACATCATGAACTCATATATAATTTATGGATATAGACACTTTAAATAAATACCTTTTGAATTATGATTCTTCTTAGAAATTAAGTGTGATACAAACATTTCAATAATTCGAAATAAATAAATTATAGTACTCACGTTTTTAGTATAAATAATCCATATATTATAATTCATATAAGTTGGGAATGTTAGCGTAGAATCATGACTTTAAGACCGATGTTAGTAGATTGTATGCTTTAGTCTAATGTTGTTGGGACTCATGTATAAGTATCCCATTAATTTATTTAGTAATTTGTAGTGAACATAGAGAGGAGTATAAAGAAATCATAATCTTCTCATTTTGAGCCACTAATTGATGGTAAATTCAAATGTTTTCATGTTAGGCTTGTCATTGTGCTAAATTAATAATTCATTCCCATTTCCACTTTAAGTATAAAGAATTATGTTGGACATTCTTAATCCCGAACTTGAAATCTGTAATACCCCGTATTTTTACGCATATTTATTTTATTATGAAATGATGGAAAACGGGGATTAATTAATTTAAAGGGAGAAAATTTAATTTGTAATGAATCCGATTTAAATGGTAATAATTACTAGCATAATGAGAGTTAGTACTTATAAAAAATCATATTATGTCCGGGATGAGATACACGGTAGTCATGATATAATTATTTAGGACGCGCGTATAAGTCATGTCACTAGGATGTACTTGGGGGTTACAAAGGTAAATTATTTTTATTTAACTCGAATGATTATTTTTGGTGCGCCAATGTGTGCATAAGGGTCTAAATAGTCAGAAAACACTACTTGGATATTTTATTTTGAGTCCGGGGCATTTTATCCCAAAACAACACCCCGAAGGGGTATTTTGGTCTTTTGGGAATTTTGGATTATTATATGGACGAAAATTAGTTTTAATTAAAATCATTATGTGTTAGTGGTATGTCAGTTTCAACTTACATGAGAAAGAGAGAAAAAGAGAGGGAGAACCAAAGAGTAAGGTGAACCATAGGAGAGGAAGGGGCAAACTCAAGAGATTTCAAACAAAAGTTACGCTAAAGTGTAGATCGCAATGAGAGGATCAACCACATATGATTTCAGTCCAAGAATCAGAAGTTCATTCCGAGGAAAGTGTTTATCTTGCTCCTCTTTTAGCATATATTATTCTTGTTAATTTAGATTTGATGATATAAACTTGGTGCAATGAAAACTTAGGTTTAATTAGACTGAATTGTGAAGAAATCTTATGAATTGGAGATGGGTATGCATGTAAAGGTTTTGCCCTTTGTTGGACTATTAAAATTTGAGAATTTTATGTCTTAATCACGAATTATAATAAGAGTTTTGGACAATTAAAATCATGGTTCATATTTAAGAGACTTATTTGAAATTGAAGATATTGTTGAATTCCAATTGAGTATATAAGGATTTGACCTTTAATTCGTATTAGAAAGTATCTTAGGGTGATTTGGAATAGTGTTGGGACATTACATTAAGATTGGGTTGAGTTTGGAATGAGATTGCAGTATTAAAATAGGAGAACGACGAGTTTGGGGAATAACAGGTCCAGTTCGGATTTTTCGTTCAAAGACCAGCCCAGGTCGTTCGAACGAGACCTCGTTCGAACGAACCTTCTAACGAGAAATCCAATGACTCTTCTAACGAGATTTTGGGAGTTTTTTAAAAGTGAGAACTTTGTTCAAACGAACTCTTTCGAATGACGTCGTTCAAACGAGATTCCCTTAACTTCTAACGAGATTTCAGAATGGCATTTTAGGGTTTGTTTGGGTTGAAAATTTTTCTAGGGTTATCTATGTGAGAGAGTTAACCTACGTGAATGACCAGTGAACTAAATTACGAATATATATTAAATTTGGATTATGATTATTCTCGAGATGTAGAAAGTTCATAGAACCGAGGAGAGTTAGGTTCAAGAGAGTATATACATCTATATATGATCTACGGAGAGGGTAGAAATAAAAATATTACTTAAATATTATGGGATTTGGGTTTCGTGAACACCTATTGATTTATATAAGTTGTGCGCATGCTTATTACTTGAAATATTATGTGTGTGACATACCTAAGTACTGTCTATCGAATGGAGGTTAGCGCATTATGGATGACCCTATCTTGTGTGCCTTTGGGGATTTTGAGTCGTACCACTAGAGAATGGAACTTAGATATGGGCTATCTGTGAGAACGATAGTGTTAACGGTCTTGTGGGTGCGTAGGTATATGCGTAGCCCATCATGTTGGAACTATGTTCACCTCCAATATATGTATATGTTTTAGTGGTTCTTGAGAGATTGAACCCGTTGTCCTTTGTTCGTGAGCGTTGCAATGGGACTAGATAGCCGAGTACGCCTAGCACCAGGGAAATCTTAACCATGGGTGCAGTATTGATATATTTGTATGTATACATAGTGAGATTTTAAATATGTATATTGAGTTCCTATTATGTGCTTTGTGTTGGCTGCTTTATTAAAGTATATACTTATTGAGTCATCAGTTGGGAATAAATAATGCTATGAGAATGAGTTATAACATCCTTAAACCTACTCCTAAATAATAGTAATATATTGGTTTCTGGTTATTTAGATATTTTATCTCGCATAGTAATTATCCGACATATAGCCAGGTGGAGTGACGAGACTAGTATAGATAGTTAGACTCGCTAGGTGTGCACATTAGATGAGAAGTGAGCATCTCAACTGAGTAAGACACGTTAACAGGGATAATATATGTGCTAATTAAATCAATTTAAGCACTTGGTGTATTTAAATTGTTATCTACTCGGGCTCTTACCCATTTTTCTACAAATATCTTTTCTTGTTCTATTATTGTAGGTGCTCATCCAGAGGAACACTAGACTTAGGAGATTCCATTCATTTGCCGAGTTGTAGCTACTGTGGAAGCTACAGGATATTGCTAGTAGACATTTCTAAGTCTATTTATCCTTATCCATTAGTTATTTCATTTCAGTTGGACATGTTGTACCTCCTATTTTACATTCAGAGATTTAGAGTTGTTTTTATTCTATCATTAGACTTTGGTTTCGTGTTATTGGATTATTGTATGGGGTTTTGATTGGATGTGTTTACTCCAGTTCTTTATTTTACTTCAGTTAGTTCTTTCCTTATGCTATTGTGATGTGTAGTCAAGATTAGAAATTTTCCTTTATTGTTGATGGTTAATAACAATATAAAATTTTGACACATACCCTTTTCACTATGAGGCGGTTAGTTTTCATTAAATTAAATTTTGAGTTTTCGATAGTGATGCATTATCTGAACGAACTAGATATTCTGAAATTAATTAATTAAGGACTGATCACCCGGTAATTAATTAGGCGAGTTGTCACAAAATCCCTAACATAAGGTTGTGTTGAACTTGTGTTCAAAGTTATGGTAACAGTGATTGGAAATAACATCCTCAAATAAATAAAGTAAATTCACTTTAAGAATAAAAATTAATTATACGTACGGTAGTGTTGTGACAACGGTTAGGAAATTTGTGCTTTTATTCTATTTTTGTTCGTGAGTTTTTTTGTTTCTTTGTTTGAGAGAGAGAGTGTTTTTAAAGACCACCACTGCTACCAATTGTCAACGACTGTAATTTTATTATTCTAACTAAAATCAAATTTGAGGTCATTTGTTACTTAAAGAGTTATTGTCAACTCCCCCCTTTCGTATTATTTGGGAAGACAAATTGTTATTTTAAGTTGGGTCTTGATAACGTGTTCCCTAAGGTTACAAATTAAGAACCCAAAAAAAGTAGTGATAGAGTTTCGACACACATTTAATAGGGTTCAAATATTTATGTGGAACTCTAATACTTAATATTTCTTGGCCAAGCCAAAAGAGTCTTGAGAAGGTCATCGACTTTATTTTGTTCGAATTTTTATATATCCCTTTTTAAACAAACGTAGGCACGAAAATATGTGAGGATACAATGGTTTGTTGAAGGTGATTTAATTTTTTTAACTTTTTTATTTTTAATTTTAAGTTTGTGGATATTTTGTTTGACTAATATGGGTTGTCATAAGATTAATGCTAAAGTACCCAAGAAAAATCTCTAAAACACCTCATTCTCCCCAACACCACTAAGGTACAAAAATTTACTACTAAATTCCACCAAATATGCACTACTTGGTCAAAGAATATTTAATCATTAATCATTATTTGAACTTTTTTTCTCATTCTCTTTATCTCTCTAACTTCATATTCTCACTAAAAATAAAACTCTAACATATATATATATATATATATATATATATATATATATATATATATATTCACCACCTTTACCTCCAACCATAGCCACCGAACTATCACCCGTGACAAGATACCATATCTCTCTCTCTCTCTCTCTCTCTCTCTCTAAATGTGTGTATAAACATGTGTATGTAAACCCATATACACACGAATATAGATAGTAGAGGTGACCATTTTCTAACAAGGCACAAAACCAAATCGTTTTAACAAGGTTTGGGTTTAGTCTTAACATGTTTAGATCATAAACAAGTGGACCCTTTAGACCTGTTAAGAAAATAAATCAGTTTTGTGTATATTTGAGAAACTCGTTACTGACCCGTTAAACTCATTTAACAAACAAATGATGTGACCCACCAACCATTTATAACCTGCTACCCATTTATACCCCAAAAAATTTATAACCAGTTTACAACCCGTTGTTCATGCATCCACATTGATTTGTTAACAAATTTTTGCTTTTCTAACTAACCATAAGTACATTTGTTCCTCTCTAATTTTTTAAGCATTCGTATTAATTGGCAAAGTGAATGAAATGGGTTAAACGGATTCATTTGTATACTAATCGAAACGATTCCTTTATTTAACTGGAATAAATGGGTCATGTCTTATTACTCGTCAAGTAAACGAATGTTATACAAATGTAAACGAAATGTATTTTGTAGACTATTTTTTAATAGAATATGTTTATCACTCGACATAAACCAGGCTCTACATGACCCATTTACCCCTTAATAGAGAGAGATAAGTGAGAAACAAACAAAAGGGTTGGGGTTTATTGCGAAATTAGTAGAGTAGGGCGGGGGGTTGGTCCTAAAAAGAGTGAGTGAGTTATTAGTTAATGGTAGTGGAGTAGTGGTGTTAAAATGGGGATTAGGGTTTGGTGGTGGGATTTTCTGGGAGCTTTTTGGCATTTTTTAAAATGTTTGTTTGGTAGTTGAGTTGTGTTTTTTGTGTGGTTTTAGGCGTTGGTGGGTTTGGGGTTTGTTTGAGTAGGTGGGAGTGTTGGGGTTGAGTTAGGGTTAGGATTTACAATATATTAAAGGTAAAAAAATTAAAATTTTGATAATGTTGTTGAGGTTAAAATATGTTTTAGATAATATATTGTGGCTTTTACTATTATTTTAAAAAATAATGTTCACTTTTAGGTGGCATTCGTAAAAGATGGTTAGTTTTATGTGTGGTGTTTCGAAGAAGAAAACAGGGTACATTTGACATCTCCCTTTTGATAATATATCTTTACATGTTTGATTTTTCTCCCATTAAAATACAAGAATATTAATTAAATGGGTGTTTGAAGGATTTTTTGGAAAAAAATAAAAAAACTTAGAATAAATGTGTATTAAAAAATAGTTGAGTGACTTTTTAGTAATTGGTCTATTTTTTAAGCTTATAGAATGATTTGCAGATGCTTAACCAGGCACAAGGCTAAATTCAAATACCAATTATACACATTTTGATTTTTTTTTTTTTGTGATAACAAGAATTAAAAAGGAAAAAAATGTAGCATGCCAACATAACCCACAATAGAAGCTATATGGGGTTGTCCCCATCCTTTTCTATGAAATTATTGAGCGTTATGTCCAATTCTTACTGAATTATATCGTACTCCATGTAGAAATGCTCACTAGCTTTAGCAATATGAATCTTACAATCCGCCTCAATGTTTCTCGCTCTTCGATCTTTAAGATATCGTTGGAGTCTTCGATGATGTTGGCTAAAATGTGGTTCCTAGTGTTATTATGATTTATGAGGTTGATATCTTTGAAGAAATTGTTCTTTAGATAAAAAAAATTCCACTTCTTGCGGAGTGCGTTGAGCCCATGGAAAATAGCCTTGACTTCTGCACAAAGTCGGCTTGCGGTACCTTGAAGCTTACCACTAAATGCCACTATCCACTCTCTACCATCATTCCTCACAACTCCACCAAAAGCACCAACTCCATTATTCCCATCAAAACCTTCATCTGTGTGAATGATATAGGATCCTACATCCATACTCGATTGGAAAGTTAAATATGGCGCGATACCACCACTACCCCTTGTTTCCTTATTAGAATTTGTGGTGTATCATTTTTATTATTAAAAATTTGGTTATTTCTAGACTTCCATATCACCCACAAAGTAGTAAGGAAAGTTTTATACCTGTTTTACGCCCAACCCGCCAATATTTGAGGATGTTAATGTTTTGACCGTTCCCACGATCAATATCGTGTTTGTAACAAGGGTTTTATGAAATTTTTATGTACCTCTCCAAATGTGTGAATCACGATTTTTCTTAGTCCATAATCTCGGATTGCCATTATTTTTATATTTATTTCTAAGAACATTTTCCCAAAGGGACCCATCATTATTCGTGATCTTCAACCCAAGCTTAGTGATGGAGGCCAGGTTATTTAGTTCACACTTTCTCAAACCCATTTTGAAAATAATACTTAAATCATGTAAAAGTGATATCTCAATTAAACACTATATACTATTTTGGCAAAAACACTATACTATGCACGATGACAATGACATATTAGGTAAAAAAACAATATACTGCGTATGTTTTCAATAACGTATGTATTATTTATATGCTCCTATTAAGATATACTATGTATGCTATCAATGATAAATGTACCAAGGGAAAAAATGACGGGTCAAAGAAACTATTAAATAAAATATGTATTAGGTATCTATCAATGATGTGTTTAGTAAGTGAAAAATGATGGGCCAACGCTTCTTCAGCCGTGATTCACTCCCTAGGATCAATCATAAGAAGCCTCTGCACGTTATAAAAAAAGGTAATGTTTGATTAGAAAGACAGAAAAATAATTGAAACAACGTCGCTCCATCTATTTACTGTGAAAAAATGTTGCATTCCGTAAAAATAAATACCTAAAATCACAATGTTTAATTTATAAAAATAAATAAATGATAATAGCATTAATGATAGTCAACATTTTTTTGGCAAAATTAGAATCCTAACTAACAAGAAAATCTTGTGGAGAGTTGGGAAATATTCCAAAAAGGAACTTGAGAACCAGGGAATCCATGGAAATTTGAAGCACACCGTTCATAAACAGTTGATAGACATAGAAAGATCAAAGCGTGAGATAAATATGGTAGAAGTATAATGTAAACAAAAATTTGTGAAGTGTGGTAGAATAATAAATAAAATCAATAATGTTTAACCATATACATATAGCGTTTGAATTTCATTGATTTTATTCATCGGTAGTCATGCACTATAATGTTACACTTCTTACAAAGATTGTAAATTCGAATATGAATATATAAAAAAACAAATTTTGGAAATTTTTATGAAACAATGAAATTATATAACCCATCATTCACAATCATGAAAATCAACATATAAACATACTTTATAACCATATGTTATTATGTGAATGTAAGAACGAACATGAATTATAAATTTGAGCAAAATGAAAATATCATAACTAAATAATGAATATGGATGAAAAGGTGACACTGAACTCAACAACGTAGGATAACCCTTAAACACCTGCATCCTTTCAGTATCTTTGCCTAACCACAGCCTCATCATCCGTAACATACTCCTCCATCACTCCCATTCATAACAACTAAAATATTCTTGTAGAAACAACTTTAATTTATAAAAAAAAAATCTTAGGTTTTTCAAAGGCCACAAAAATAGTGGAGCCTCATGAATTAGCTTTGTTCAATTTCTCATAATATTTATGGGTATTAGGAGAACAAAAACATAAGGATGGGATTAATTAATGGCATGTTTGAAAATGTGGATTATTTAAAGGGTAAACATGTCTGAAGTGACATATTATTTTTAGGTGCTTTTAGAGGTAGTATAATTTCAATAAATTTTATAATATATATTAATATCCGTATACCTTGAGTAGTAATATATACATAATGCTTTATGCGTGTTATACTTTAATGCGTGTATATAAGATTATAATGTATACATGTACATACGTATTTAAAGGTACGTGCATTATTATAAACATATATCTCTCTATATATGTATGTTTGATTGCTTGATTTCTAACGTGGGTCTCATATTTCACTCATAAATTTTAAATATGAGCCCCATATTTGTCTCATATTTTTTAAAAATGAACCTCATATATGAATAACTGGAATAATATGGGTTCTTTTATTAGCTGAGCGCATTTTTCCCTTACTAATTTTACATTATTTGTTTTCACATAGGCCACTTCCTTTCTTTACTAATGAACTTTCAATAAGTTCCCCCAAATTAACTCCATCATCGCTTACCATATGATTTTTTCCCTTACCATCTTTTTTTTGTTTATAACTATCCCATAATTCTGTCCAATACTATGATTTGGGATATTGGTCCTATCTTCCTTTATACCAAACTCAATAGCATTATCTACTCTTCCTTATATGTTCTGATAGATTTCTATCAGTATATGCTCTTATAGATTTTGTTGAAAAGAATTTGTTATTTTCCCGACTTCGAATACAAATGGTACGGTCCCGACTTAAGTTTTTTCGCTAAAAATGGGATCTCTATGTTGAAGTCCACTGCCTCCCACAAATGTTTTTCCTTCCACCTCACATCCTCAATATTAAAGATGATTTAAAAGTTTCTTTAATTTTTGAATTAAAAAATTCAAACCCTTCAAAGCACAAAAAATAAAATATTGATCTCAAAGCATTTAAATTCAATTCTAATTGAAATATAGTCCATAGTAAACCTTTTAGAGTTAGACAATAAAACGAACGAAGCAAAAAGAGACGAAAAAGATCCTAGAAAAAAATACGAATGTGAAAGGAGTCAAAAAGTCAAACCGAACACACACACACACACACACACAAACACACACACACACACTAGTTGGTCTTTCATTTCTCTCGATGAAAAATCATCCCCATTATCTAGTGAGGGTTTCTATATGAAATATTTTAAAGCAAGGCAACCAGAACAACTCCAAAATAAGTAATTTTGTTAACCTCTTATGTTCGTATTTGTAAATTTTATGGTTTAATTATTTTTGTCAATTTTCATATATAAACTATTATTTTTTCACTAGGCATGGTGTTAGTATTGCACAACACCTTTACCATATTTGAGAAAAGTTTGATTTCTATGTTGAATCTCTTTAGTCCAAAAAATCAAAAACAACATATCCAAATTTATGAAACCTGAAAATAATAAATATATGTTTTACATCATGCATAAATAGTTGTTTCCATAAGAATGTAAAGATGTACTTGAATATACTCTGTACGACTTCATTTTCGGAGCTTCCATCGAACAACAATGCATTCTTCACCATCTTGGAAAACATATAGGCTATAGAACACATAGCCACACGTGCTTAGTAATTATCCGCATCGAGCAATATCTATGGTACTCGATATGCCAATGTAACAACCTGAAAAATAATAAAGTATTGGTAGAAAACAACAAACCATCTCATAGATTATAATTCGAAAACATCAAGGAATCAGTAAGAAACTGTAACCCAATATCCCCAATATTATACGATGTTTTAAACAAACCAAAAATTTAGTAAACATAATCAAACACATAGGAGGAATATGAACATAACGTACAAACAATTAATGATAATCCACACTCAAAATTACATAACAATCCTTCATAAAAATAAGCAAAATAATTAAGATTTTAACTTTTACACTATGATTTCAAATGATTTTATCATCAATTGTTTCCCCTAGTGTTATCATTATCAACACTTCACTCTGGTTAATATCTACAATCAAGTGAACTTCAAAGGGCAATCTAAATACAACTATAACTAAGATAAGAACATCAATAAAATGACTATAACAAAATAAAGACGAGAATGCATAACTTTCAAAAGCTAAAAAATAGATGGTAAAATACGTTTATAGTTGGTGTTATCACAAACACGCTTCAATGCATAGAGAAAAAATAGTTACTATAAAATTGATGATTGATTTTCCTAATATAATGAAATTCAACTGTAATAATACAACTATAAGAGGATAATGATAAAATAGAGGATAATGATATTCAACTGTAATAATACAACTATAAGAGGATAATGATAAAATAGAGTTGTGTGTGTCTTTGTGTACGAGAGAGAGAGAGAGAGAGAGAGAGAGAGAGAGAGACATGAAGAAATAAAGGTGAGATAAGATGACAAGAGAAAACTTATCCATCGACAGAAAAAAGGTAAACCTCTTACTAAAATAAAAAATATAAAAGGAAAAACATAAAAAACTTAACGATAAAACAAGATAAAACTCAATTAGTCGTGAAAGAAAGTGAGTTTATTGGTAATTTTTGTTTGGGGAGAGAGTGAAAGAGGTAGAGTGCTAGGGAAAGACCATAAAAAGAAGATGATAGAGAAATATACAAGCTTTCCATTATATGAAGAAAACCACATAATTTGAAGCACATAAAAAGTTAATAAATGTGAGACAACCATGGATGCAACTAATGGTTTGGAAACTACAACAATGTGGGAGAAGGATAAATGTCATGATTACATGTTTCTTCATAAGTCAATGGCATTAATATGGATGATACGATGACTCGAACAAACATAGCTATGAACGAAGAAGGAACCACGGTGATTTTTTCTACATCCCACACATTGAATGAGAAAGAAAGCACCATTAGAATCCCTCTCTCATTCAATCTCCCATACTCAAATAAAATAAACACTAATGCATCTACTAACCATATTAGTTTAAAAAAAGCAAGAGAAGGGAGAAATGAACAATACCCACAATTGGTTCTATTTAATTCTAAATGCATCCTTAATATTGATAAAATTATTATCCAATTTATTCCCACCCTCTCCCAATTCAAGGACATACCTTTCAAGATATTATCATAGACCGCTCACATATGGACGACTTAGGACAACAGTGGATGAACAACCTCAAATTCATGAAATTACTTATGTTGAGCATGTTGTCGATGAGCTTATTATATGAACATCAATGATCTCTGCTAATGTGTTACCATTTATTGATCTTCTATTTAATTTTTTTGAAGAAATTAATTGTCTTCTTATAAGGAATTTTTATTCTATCTAATTGATCATTAGTCTAGAAATAAGTACACAATAAATCATGGGGTGATGAAAGTTATTGATGAAAAGACTGAATATCAAATTCGACATTTTATTTTATTGAAAGGTTATTAATCTTGTTTTACTTATTTTTCATTAAGTAACAAAAGTCTAGCATTTTAGAACTTCAAGATATAATTGGTAGAGATGGAAGAGAAAGAAGAGAGCTTACAACTTTTCTTGGTTCATTTTGTGACTGAGGATATCACATATTTATAGTCAATTCTATTAACAATGAACAATAAATTTAATACAAGTGTCAATGATCTAACGATTATGAACATTCTAAACAATGGTAGTAAAATATTTTGACCTCAATACAAGATATTTAAACTAGAATGTAAAATAATCTACAAGAATCTATAATACCATAGAATAAATTAGATACATATAGAAAGTTCTATATATTTATTTGGTAAGGATAGAGCCATTGGGAGAATATTTGTTAGGTTTAATAACACATAAAAACATCAACCCAAAAACATTAATTAATTATGCAATAAAAGTTACAAAACAAAAATTAGATTTACCTCCTTTGTAAGTGAAATAAATAAAGTAACTTCATTTAGTAATGTCATAATTAGACATAGCACTATGGAAATTTACGGAAACTAATATATGTGAAGGTTTTATTTTTGTAATGATAATTTTTTTGTATCATACCACGTGGTGCTCGGGTCAGCTTTAAGCGTACCTCGACTAATACACGTTCGCGGTTCGTTGCTTTCGCTGACCAAACATTATTTTGGACAGTGTAAGAAATCGAACTGGAAACCAAACTCAATTCATAAGAGTAGAACTTACCAATATTACTCAAACTTCTTAAGCTGTAATAGGGCTACTTCTCAATAATTGGATGTGGCTATTTGATGCAAGAGTATTAGCGTTCTTTTGGGATATGCTGAGTTCACAAGTAATTCACTTTTAGAGAAACATTTTTATAATATAATTTATTCATATCACTTGAGGTATTATGTAGAAAATTTAACTATCGTGTGAGTAACCCACGTTTCATTTACTATTTTTGATGTTCTAGTTATTTTGATTTCGATTTGCAACTGAGGATTTATATTGTAAGATTCTTTTTGTTTTATAGCTTGTATCTACCCTAGCGAGCACTCCTCTGGCTATTTTAAACCCTATCTTGCATTTCCCATGCAACTTCCCTCATGGAGGTGGCCCCGTCAAACACAGACTTCTAAACCTCAAGAAGCCCTAGTTGTGTCTGTTGATCCATCTTTATGCAAGTCTTTCCATTTAGTTATAGGATGTCAAGAGACTATGAAATATATCCAGTTGAAGGAAACCTGCCATTTTCTTTTACGAAGAAGATATCTCAAACATTTCTTAGCCATTCAAGTTCATTTTGGTTGGTAAGTTTTCACATGGTCTTCCTTCTATTAATGATACTAGGAAAGTCATTTCTTCACTAGGTTTAAAGGTTGCAGTCAATGATGGGGTGATAGATACTGAACATATATTGATTAGATGTTTCCATAAAGATATTTTCGAGATTGGCTTAGAGAAACTTAGTTTATCCCTAGATACCATATGAGGCTTTTCGAGTGGTCCTAGGAGTTTCATCTAGATATGGAATATTCAACTACTCCAGTATTGGTATCTTTTCATGTTCTACGCACTCATTTTTATAACAAGTCCAATATATTTTTGATTGCCACTACTTTTGGGCCACGATTAAAAGTTGATGCACACACTGCATCTCTTTGAAGACCGAGTCTTGCTATGGTTTCTATAGAGGTTGATCTTCCAATATAATTACCGAGGACAGTGTCTTTTGGATATGGTAATCAAGGTAAATATTTTTCTTGCAAGGTTTTGAATATGAATATTTTTCAAACGTTTGTGATAAATGCGTAAAGAAGGTCCATGATGCTAGAAACTAGGGGTGGGAATTCATGTGTTTCGTGTCGTGTTCGGAGCGTGTCATATCGGGTTCGATTTAAGTATTAGTCAACCTAAACCCAGCCCATTTAACTAATCGTGTCAGATGAACAAACACTAACCCGGCCTATTTATTATCGTGTCGTGTTCGGGGTGACCCGCATAACCCATTAAGTAAAACATAAAACCAATTTTGTATTTCCTCTTAACCAATCATACAACTCATAGGCCTACTATAACTTAAAATTTTATTAATTTCAACTTCTTGTGACATAAATAATTTATCATCCAATTCTCCATGAATTTCATACAATTTTATCAAGATATATAAATCATCTAATATCTTCTCCATAAAATATGAATTAAACGGGTTTATTTCGAGTTATACGTGTTTGACACTAACTCAACCCATTTATTATTCGTGTTGGCGGGTCATGTCATATTTGGATTCGTGTCAAGAAATCGTCATCCCTAACCCGCTAACTTCGTGTTGGGTTATCGTGTCAGGTAAAAAATTGTCACCCCTACTAGAAACTGTAGAATCAGGAAGATAGAGGAGAAACATCAGAAAAGTCATCAAAATAAAGAAGTGGAATACAAATCAAAATATGTGGAGAAGAACATGGCATAGAATGGGTCCAAACCAACCTTGTGAGAGTGAATTGGACTAATAAGAGTGATAAATCAGTTATTGACAAGGCCAAAGAAACAATGCTAAAAGAGTCAAAAGGACATCACGGTATTCTACAACAAGAGAATTTGGTATAAGAGAGAGAGTTTGTTTGGAAAAGGAAATGAGGAAGTAATCGCCAAATGAAGAGGCAAAGATAATGAACTGAAG
Organism: Sambucus nigra; assembly: GCA_949130495.1. NCBI lineage: Eukaryota > Viridiplantae > Streptophyta > Magnoliopsida > Dipsacales > Adoxaceae > Sambucus > Sambucus nigra. The sequence continues at coordinate 673,651,321 of OX422215.1, forward strand.
TAAGAAGAAACATATTGTAAAAGGAGAAATAACAGAAAAGAATGATAAAATCAAGAAGTGGAGTTTGAATTGGGAGAAAAACAAGATACCTAGGAAAAGAAGAAGATAGAAACTAGCATTGATAAATAAGACAACTTAGGACATTAACAAATGGTTCTGTAATTAAATCTTTCCCATAAGAAGATTCCACAAAGAACGAATATAGATGTGGATAATTGGTAGAAGGTGAAAAGAAATAAAAGGAGATATCATAACTCCGCAAATCGTGCTAGTAGTTCAAGCACATAAGGATCTTAAGAATATAAACTAGGAGTTACCAACTTCAATTGCCTCAATGATTAAAGTCATGTTTTGGAATACTAAGAGGATAGATAAGAATATTATTTGTATACGAGTCAAAAGATTTATCAAAATGTATAACTTTTTTATGTTGATTTGTATGGAGCCTGAGGTGGATGTTACTAGAATTGATGGATTTGGAAGGCAATTTGGATTTGATAATGCTAGTTCTAGTAATAAAAACTATATTTGGTATTTTTACACGCATTTAATAAATTGGAGTGTCATATATCAAATGGACCGATATATTAAAGTCAAACTGAATCACCCAAGTATGCAGAATAAGTCCACATTAAATCACTCAAGTAGTTATGAGATGATTAGATTATGGGATAATATTTCAACTGATGGTACTAATGAAACATGGTTAGTAGGAGGGGACTTTAACGCTAATACCACTCCTAGTGAACATTGATGGCAATGACTTTGATCTTTTGGTTGCTAAAGACTTATTAGAATGTGCTGTTAATGCTGACTTAGTAGATTTGGGATTGAATGCCTCAAAAATTTACTTGGTGAAATTGAAGAAATGGAATTGCCACTATATGTGCACGATTAGATTGAATCTTTGCAAATGTGGAATGACACAAAATACTTAGGGGAATTAAAATAGGCCATTTGACTAAAGTATCATCAGTCCATGCCGCCTCTCTTATATCCTCCTTAAATACTGAATTTGAAGAAGTTTCTAAAAGTTTTGTGTTCCAAAATTTATGTGTTAAAAATCCTAATTTCTTGGAAATAGTGAAGAATAACTGTGAGATATGTGACGAAAATCCAATAGCAAATAATTTAATAGTGAATTAAGGTAAAGGTCTATTCCTTTTTATATTTGAATTTTTAGGACAATGCTTTTCAAGTTTATAAGTCAGTCCCTGTGATACAATCGCATTTATTTGTGTGGTCCATTTAGAATTATGAGTTTTTTTTTGTCCGCGCCAGCGACACAATTTTTCAAGGTGTTTTTAGTACTCCCGTAATTTAAAGAGGATGAAAAGTGTTCTGACTAAATGATATAGGGAGACATTTATGAATATTTTACGGAACGTAAGTGTGGAAGAGGATGAGGTCTAAAGCTGGACGTCAAATTTGAAGAGAATCGTACTGTAGAAAATAAATTAAAATGTCAGTAGTCATGGCTAGTTTCAATAAACACATGTAAATAGAGGAAGAAATTTGGAAGCAAAAAGCTGAAAAGAGGTTGGACAAAGAAGTTAATGCAAACTATAAATATTTTCATGCTATTGTTAAGAAGAAGCAAGAATTTCATTCACGGGGTAAAAAATTCTAATGGGATAAGGCTTCACAATCATAATGGTATTAAATAAGCGGCACTAATGTAATTCTCTCAAATCTTTTAGGGTGAAACTTACTTGATACAAGATGGTTATCTTCTTAATTAGATCCCATAGGTGATAAATGAGTAAGGCGATCATATGCTGACAAATATTCCCTCCAAAGAAAAAATTAAGACAGTTGTTCAAATCTTAATAGGGCCAACACTCCATGTATGGATGAATTTACTAGGAACCTCTTCAAATCTTCTAAGACAGTTGTTCAAATCTTAATAGGGCCAACACTCCATGTATGGATGAATTTACTTGGAACCTCTTCAAATCTTCTAAGGACATAATTGTAGATGATGTGAGGAAGATAGTGGGAGATTTTTTCGGAAGTATGGAATTACCTATGATTAAAATGTAACACCTCGTATTTTTATTAAGTTTTATTTTTGGAATTATTTGGGATTAATTAAATTATATTTGAAAAATTAATCAGGTAAAATAAATATTAATTTGCGAGATAAGGGTTAATATTTATTTATAATGAATGTTACTTAGTGAATGAGTAATAATAATGATAAGGAAATATTATAATTGTCGTGTGTAAAAAATACGGCAGTTACGGTAAATTTAGTCAGTACATGCGTGCCAGTCATGTCCAGACTTAATTTGGGAAATAAAAATAAAAGTTTACTTTTCATATGTCAAATAGTCATTTCGGGTGCGCCAATGTGTCCCAAAGGGTCGAGATAGTCAGAAAAGTGCAGACGGGGGATTTAGTTTGGGTTGGGCATTTTTAGGCCAAACCGATACCTCGAGAGGGTATTTCGGTCTTATAAAATTTTAGAGATGGGAGACCCACAAAATTCCTAGGTTTATATCAGCCGATCAGATGAGTCTTCTAGGGGTAGAAGTTAAAAAGTTGCGGAGAGGTCATATGAGGAAGAAGAGAGGAGACCCCAAAGACATAACACACCATTCTTGCACCACAAACACCACCATCGAGTAGATCGAGAGGAGATAATCACAAATATACCATACTTCCACAGCGAATCAGACCTCCAAATAGAGGCAATTATTTATCTTACTTAATTTATGAATGATATACCATCCATGTTATAATATTTTGTTTATTATCTTGATTTCATGAAGGTTGATGACAAAATTAGGAGATTTAGATCATGCTTCGGATTGAATTAATATTAGATTTGAATCCCTTACGTAAAATGAAGAATTTGATGAACTAATGATAATAAAAATATGAAGAAATCTGATTTCTATAGAGGTTCTTGATGAAAAATGTTGAACTAGGATTTTATAGGTTAATCTTGAATTAATTCAAATTAATTGATGTTCTTTGATGATTTGATGATTACAAAACGTTAGAAATGAAAAGTGCAACTGTGTGATAATGATTTAAATTAAATTTCGCAAGTTTCTTAGTAACCCTTGTTTAATTATAGTGTACTTTTAAACCAAATAAAATCAGCCATTAAACATGCATCTAAATCAACCCATCAAATATAAAGCATGCGACACAACATTAAGGAAAAATCCCCGCAGGGCAAAACCTTTTATTTCTAGAACTTTGAATAATTAACAAGACCATTGACTTACATACAACCTGATAATCTCCCACAAGTGTAACGCACGGTGTCTTCGGCAAACCTTCAAAGCAACGGCTAGAAACAGTGTGATACAGAAATACCTGCATGTGTCGGTTCCTATGTCGTCGGCTGGAACTTTTCCTTTCCAGGAGGGCAGCAATGAAGAAGAGAACGGCTTCTCCACAAGGGTTGAACAAACTCAAAGTTGTGTTCTTGGGTTGCAAACTGATTCACAAAGGATTGGCAGAATTGTGTGAATCAAAACATGAGTCTTGGGACTCAAAAAGGTGAAGACTTGAGGTATTTGTACTCTCAAATTCCTCTTTTAAAGTCTTATAAAACAGCTCCCCCGAAGTTGGTATTTATAGGGAAATACATGAAGAGATCCACGATTTTAAAACTCTGAAATTCTATCCAGCGTACAGGGACCCCGAACCGGTTCGGGTACCCTGCGAACCGGTTCGCCCCTCCGAACCGGTTCGGGCTGGGTTCGGGGTCAATGGCTGGTCAAGGGGCTTTCAGCACTTAGAAAAAATTCCAAGGCGATTCTTGGAAATATCTCCATTTTCAACGGGCCATAACTTGTTCACCGTAGCTCGGATTGAGGTGTCGTTTCTTCCAGTATTTTATTGCGGCAAGCGGTTCAACTTTCTAGTTGACCGATCATCCAGATGGTGGCTGTAAAATTACCAAACTTCCCTTGAACTTCCCTATCAAGCCTCATTGCACTGTTTTGACTTCTCTTGCCTACCACTTGCATTACGAACCTAAAATCATGGAACGTGAAGTCGTTGAGGCAGATGAGGGACACATGATGGAGTAATAAATGCTTGATTCTCGAAATTCGAATTGAGGCCGTCGAGTGAGATCTTGAGGTGACGTGCCAAATGTAGCGGCGTACGACATACACAAATGTAACATGTTGGACATGAGAAAAATGTCCTTACAAATCTCCCCTATGTCTATGCTGGTAGATCAATAAAAAATCCGAATTATCAAATACAAAATTGCCTATACAAATCTACCCTCCCATGAACCCAAAACTGGAAAAAGTACAAATGAATAGTCTCCATCGTTTGTTCTTCAAATCTTCAGGAATCTCAAATCTTTTCTCATCAGGGTGTGCAATTCAGAGATCATCAATGAAGTACCTACATACATGAGATAAAGCAAAAAATACCAAGTCGAGTTTGAAATGAGATAAACATAGATACCAATATATGATAAGCATAAGTCAAATCTCAAAACTCCCCCAAAATTCGAACTCCCCCAAAATAAGATAATTCTTTCTCTCCCTTTTTATGATGCCCCCAAATAGACAAATAGGAAGAATGAATCAAACAAGAAAAATCGGGGTGTCACGGCATACAAAACAAAGGATCAATACAAATGGCAAACGAGATCATGCAAGGAGATGCTAAAAAAAATCTTCGCAAACTATTTTTGATTTTTCAAATTTTTAGACAAAACAAAAATAGATACCATTTGAAAAAAAATATGCTACAAAAATCACACCATGAATTTAAACTCAAACAACCAAGTCATGGAAATGGAATGAATGAGTGTGAACACATTCGATAGGTAAATCAACTCAATCAATCATATGTGAACGATGCATATGTGTACCCCTAACGAATGATCATCAAAATAATCCTTAGGTGTAAAAATTTGTTGAATTTAGATGACATCGTCTTATACAAATCAACAAATCAAAGCCAAATGATTTCCACACCAATAACGTCCAAAACTATAAAGCGCATTTTCAAGGACGTGCAAACCCGTTTTAATTATCCAACCAAACTCCCTCATATATATTTTCTTTTAGAGGTAATCTAAATTCTCAAACTTTGGAGAATTGGTGCAAAAACCTAAATGGCCCATAATTTGGCATTAATTTCTTTTTATTGTCTTTAAATTTTTCGGGCTCTTTTAAACCTCTTTGAACCCCAGATAATAAAATTCCTCCATTTTTTAGGTCCAATTTAACGGTGGCTTAGTATTCGCAAAGGCAAAAAGTACCTTTCGCAGCCCTTCCCCGTTTTTAAATAAAGCACACAAACTCATAAAACAGTTTTTATATGCACAATTTCCTTATCAAAATTTATCGCGCTTGGTTCATTTTAAGGACAAGATTGAACTGAAAACACCCAACCAACATGTGATAAGACAAGCACAATAATCAAAAAATTCGTGCATGTGTGCAATAAAGGAAACATGAGTCAAACATGTAGGAAGTACCACTTAATTACATCTTAATGACTCCAAACATTATAAAGCACAAGGATGAATTGACCTATTATCTCAAAACACTATTAAATAGTCACATGAAAATAATGGAATGATGTTGTGACTCGGTCATCCTAAGTGTTCATACATAAACGGTGCAAACGAAATACAAAAATCTTTTTGGATTTTCTCAAAATTTTATCAAAATAAAATCTTTTTGTATTTTTCAAAATTTTTAAAAAAAATAAAACATACAAAAATGATACATACTAGCAATAGGCAAACAATGTCATCATGAAAATCATCCTATGCTAGTAAACAAGTCAAACCTCAATCATTAGGTGCAGAGGGTTTTTCCAAAGTTGGTGATAGCTTATGGAAAACCTCCATCAATTCTTGTGAAGTTTTGACTGAAAACTTAACTTGATCACCTAAATGTGCAAACTCTCTCATGTAGTCTCCGGGAGCATGTAAAGTATCATGTGTGGGTGCATGTGTGCCAGAAATACGTGTAGAAGCAAAACGTAACACATACCCCAACTTAAAACAAAATTCCTTATGGTGACCTCTCCTCTTACAATATGAACAAACATAAATAGGCCTAGGAACACCTCTTTCAAAAAATCTAGGATGCGCTCTCCTAATAGGAATGGGATGCCTAGGTGGGTTAGGATGAGACGCACGTGAATCAAACACTAAAGTGGGAACCAACTCGGGTGCTAATTGGGAAGTAGTAGCACCGTCATGACTTATTCCTAACTTCTCACCGTTACCCTTATGAACCACCTTTTCAGCCTTCTTAGGTGAGTTCACAAAATTGACTTTGACCTCCCTGGCACGTTCGAGATCACTCTCGAGTTGGGATACACGTGTCGTCAGGCTATACAACATGTCGGTCAAATCGCACTTCTCCTATCTCAAAACCTCCTTCTCTCTCTCCAAATCTAAAACCCGACGACCTAAATCACGATTATACTTCTTAGTTTTCAAGGTCTCAGTGTACAAATCTCTAAAAGTAATTCGGAGCTCACTTTCATCTCCACTCTCACTTTCACTTTCTATCAGTAAGAGTGGCGGGCATAGCAGTCTCTTTTCCCTTTCTCCTTATCCTAGTAGGACACTCTCTAGCTATGTGCCCTTTCCGTTCACACTCAAAGCACCTGATCTAATCCTCCTTGTCACTATCTTTGGCCTCCTTTTTCTTTTTAGTTGACTCAAAAGATCTCTTTTTATTGGAAGAATTTTCTTTATTCATTTTGAGAAACTTTTTAAAAAATTTCTCAAATAAGGCCATTTATTTAAAATCAAAATCTTCCTCAGAGTCGGAATCACAAACTTTTTCTTTCTTTTTCTTAAAATGAGTCTTTAAAGCAATGCCATTATCCTTAGCCTTAATGGTTTTGGGAAACATGTCAATCTCATAGGTTTGAAGATCTCCTACAAGTTCTTCCAACGTAAGTGATTTCAAATTTCCCAAAAAGTTCAAAACAGTGACTTTAGGAATAAAGCGTTTTGGGAGAGATCTCAAAATCTTTTTAACGACATGCGCCTTATCAATCACCTCACCCAAATTAAAACACACGTTAACAATGTCTGACAAACGAGCGTAAAAATCATCAAAGCATTCAGACTCAGACATGGTAATAGTCTCAAATTGGGTGGCCATATTTTGTAATTTAGAGTCTTTGACCGCGTTCGTACCCTCATGTGTCAGTTTCAAAACATCCCAAGCCTCTTTAGACGTGGTGCACGTCATAATTCGGCGAAACTCGTCCGGAGTGACAGCACCAGAAATAGCACTCAGACCACGGGAATTAAAATTGGACAATTTATAATCATCTTCAGTCCAGACTGACACGGGTTTTAAAGTGGTGATGTTATTAACAGTTACCGTGGGAGGAGTCCAACCATTTTCGCAAAGCAACCAAACCCGCTCATCAATGGATTTTAAAATCGATTTCATACGAGCTTTCCAGTAGGCATAATTAGACCCGTCAATAATAGGCATCTGATTATATAAGTGCTCCATAAGAAAAAATGCGAATTTTTAAAAAAAACTGATTTTTCAAAAAAAAACAATATCACACGATTTTGCGGAAAACAGGATCACTCGATAATTTTGAGTAACCCGCTCTGATACCAATTTGAGAAGTGCAACTGTGTGATAATGATTTAAATTAAATTTCGCAAGTTTCTTAGTAACCCTTGTTTAATTAGAGTCCACTTTTAAACCAAATAAAATCAACCCTTAAAAATCTAAATCAACCCACCAAATATAAAGCACGTGACACAACATTAAGGAAAAATCCCCACACGGCAAAACCTTTTATTTCTAGAACTTTGAATAATTTACAAGACCATTGACTTACATAAAACCTGATAATCTCCCACAAGTGTAACGCACGGTGTCTTCGGTAAACCTTCAAAGCAACGGCTAGAAACAGTGTGACACATAAATACCCGCAGGTGTCGATTCCTATGTCGTCGACTGGAACTTTCCTTTTCCAGGAGGGCAGCAGTAAAGAAGAGAACAACTTCTCCACAAGGGTTGAACAAATACAAAGTTGTGTTCTTGGGTTGCAAACGGATTCACAAAGGATTGGCAGAATTGTGTGAATCAAAAAATGAGTCTTGAGACTCAAAAAGGTGAAGACTTGAGATATTTGTACTCTCAAATTCCTCTTTTAAAGTCTTATAAAACATCTCCCCCGAAGTTGGTATTTTTAGGGAAATACAAGAAGAGATCCACAATTTTAAAACTCTGAAATTCTATCCAGCGTACAGGGACCCCAAACCGGTTCGGGTACCCTGTGAACCGGTTCTGGGGGGCGAACCAGTTCGGGCTGGGTTCGGGGACAATGGCTGGTCAAGGGGCTTTTAGCACTCAGAAAAAATTCCAAGGAGATTCTTGGAAATATCTCCATTTTCAACTGGCCATAACTTGTTCACCGTAGCTCGGATTGAGGTGCTGCTTCTTCCAGTATCTTTGTTGCGGTAAGCTCTTCAACTTTCCAGTTGACCGGTCCTCCAGACGGTGGCTATAAATTAGCAAACTGCCCTTGAACTTCCCTATCAAGCCTAGTTGCACTGTTTTGACTTCTCTTGCCTACAACTTGCATTACGAACCTAAAATCATGGAACGTGAAGTCATTGAGGCAGATGAGGGACACATGATGGAGATAATAAATGATTGATTACCGAAATTCGGATTGAGGCCGTCGAGTGAGATCTTGAGGTGACGTGCCAAATGTAGCGGCTCACGACATACACAAATGTAACATGTTGGACATGAGAAAAATGTCCTTACAAGAAATCATGTATATAGGTTGGGATGATGTTTGATAAGTTTGGTTGGGGTTATGGGATCGTGTAATGAAGGTTTGGATGATAAAAAATGGTGGAACTCGTAACTGTTTGAGGAGGAGGAAGAAGACCTGCTACGTCCAAACCAATTCGACACCTTGGCCGAATCGATTCAACATGTGAATAGATTTGGTTGAAAGCCGAATCGATTCGGCTGTCCAATTTTTGATAATATTATCCCTTTTTGGTTAGAAATTGTGGGAAATGATCGAATTAACCTTTGAGACAATTTTTAAATATAAAGAAAGTTATTTTAAAATACCAATACGTCAATATTGGGTTGAGACTTAGTCACATGGGAAGAACTTAAGGGCTAAGATTAATTAGCCATAATTGAGAATGAAAACCTATTTCGGAGAAAGATATTGTGTCACTAGAACTCGGTGTAAATAGTGATCTAGACCTGTAGGGAATGGGTGAGGTTTCTACTAAATAGACTTAGGGGACAATTGGTAACCTTTCAAATGACGGGAAACACTCGAGCTTATACGAATAAGAAGTTTAGCGGTATGTTAGTAATACGTAGGCTATACCAGAGTTATGTAGACCACGTATGGAACATATAAGATAGTACATGTGTTGGAGTGCAAGGACCCCCAATTTTAAACTTCTTTTAAAATCAATTTCCTTTAAATGCGAAATACAGATGGTTCAATTAAAGAGAATAATATTTACAAGATTCACAATTAAAATATTACAATTTTAATTCTTTCAAAATTAAAATTAAACTCAAATCCAAATTTGTGAATTTTTACTTTAAGCCCCAAAATCAATTTAATCCAAGTCCTAGAAATTTGCCTAACATTAAATATTCATTTTGCAATTTAGACCGAACCAAATTTTATCCAATAAAATTAATGACATGACTTAAATTAATATTTACCCAAATGAAGTTAGCACCAAATCAAATATTTCAATTTTATCTTTTACCTAAGCATACATCTAATGTGAATTTGTAAAAGATAAAATAAATAAATCACTACGCCGCGATGTACGAGGAAAATCCCACAATGAGAAAAAATCTCGGACGACCCTAGCCTTAAGGCCACTAAGTACGGAATTACAATTACAAGACAAATGACTTACTACACTCGACTCGACTTCCTTCAAGCCCCGACGCGTCTGCTTGCAACTACCTCTGCTTAGCCGATAATCCCGGAATCCACCGGATCCTTGGAATCCACCAATGTAGGTTTAGGAAGCCATCAACCACACACGGTGGCTTTCACCGTATGAGAATGCCGGAGCCAAAAACAAAACTTCTTCTTTGAGGGATGAAGAAGTAAACCCAAACTTCTCTTCTTTGAGGTGTAGAGAAAACCCGGTGCCAAACACTCTCCAAGCAAGATACGTATATATGTGATACTTAGAATAAACAAATATGGGTATAAACAAAAGTGTTTAAGAATTTTCTTGAAAAACACACACTCTAAACATGAACTCTTTTATTGTGGAATTATTCCCACAAAACTCTCTCTTGGAGATTGTAGAATATGAAAAAGTTGGTTTGAAAAGGTTGGTTCCCGCACTTCTTAATTCTATCAAAACGTAGTGGGGAAAAACAAGTGGGAATAGGGAGAAAACTGCCAAAAAATTGTTCCCACCAAACTCATTCGAACGATTTTTTTGTTCGAGGGACTTTACTAACGATGTTTCAGTGAGAAAAAGGAAATATCGTTAGAAGTCTCGTTCTAACGACCTGGGAATATCGTTCGAACGAGATTCCGATTCGTTCGAACGACGTGTCAGAAAATGGAAAATTCTTTGTAAGCCTAAAACTTTTTTATGAAAAGTTCAAAAAAAAATATTTTATGAGTTGAAAAAAAGTCATTAATACTATTTATAAAAAAATTATAAAATACACTCAACAAATTTCCAAGCTCCTATATATATATATATATATATATATATATATATATATATATATATATATATATAATGCATTCATATCTTAGGAGCATTGGAACCAATGTTATTGACGTAGAAACGAGGCACAATAAATTCGACATATGATGAAGCTTTATAATCTTGACCGCTACGTCTTCAACTAACACGTCATAGGCTTGGATGTATACACTTGAACACTACCCTAAGACTCAAATGTTTTTGTTTGGAATTGAGCAAACACTACATTAAGACTCAATAGGAGACTTGTGTCCTGAAAAATATCAGCCTTTAGCTATTCCGGGACAAAAACCAAACAAAAATCCTAAAGGGACATCAAGCTCTACTAGTCTTGAAAAAAATATCCCACCCAAAATAAAAATTACATAGCTTGACTCAAAACCCAAAGATTTATATCTTTGCCGATGAAAGTTTCCATTTTGAAGAAATCCTGCACACTTAAGAAAACTATCAAACGCATAGGAAATAAGAATATTAAATGCATATAAAATAAATAGTCCCCCTAAATTAATTCTCCACTTTATCAAATAAATGACCTACTTAAAAAGACGTCTCCCCTATCATTCTCCCCTTTTTTGTTCAGGAATAAACAAAGGATAAAAGAACTAATTTAATAAAATGAAGCATAAGGTGATAAGATCATGAAAGCATACGGGCAACAAAAGCATAACTAATCCATACAAATAATAACCGATACTAATAAAGATGCAAAAAAGTGATACCAATGTGATAAATACGATACTAAGCATGTGATATCAACAACAATATGCAACACGATAGATACCATTTATGAATTAGATTCTAGAAAGAGAGGCACAGAAAAAGAAATACCATATATATGTAGACATAATGAATATCACTAACACACACGCACACACACGCACACACACACACACACACACACACACACACACACACACACACACACACACACACATATATATATATATATATATATATATATATATATATATAGACACCACACATGACACAAAATACAATAATCTTTTCACACTCATATGGCAAAAATGTGTCATATGGAAACGGAAGTGTAGGGGTGTGAACTAGTAACAATTAAATTTAGGCCAAATCACTTAAAATATGGTCACGGAGATCTCATTTGATTGCAATCTTTATCGCATTTGAATATAACCTCATGTTATAATATAGGTTGAACTCAATGAACAAACATACCCAATGCGTACAAGACTAGAATTTTGATGATTCTACAAACTAATAAAGTCATGACATTGAAAGTACAACTAAGATAAATGGACATTGTACAAACCATTGATATACCATCCAAACTCCCTCAAAAAAAGCATATATATTTTAATCTTTTAAATGAATAAATCAACTACACAAATAGGCCTTAGAAAATATTTTATTTTAATGCCATTATTCTTTTAGACCTTTGGACCACGTATTTCTTTTAGGTCCAAGCAAATGGTGACTTATTCGCAAAGGATGATATTTTCTTTCAGAGCCCTTCCCCGTGCATATATATATATATATATATATATATATATATATATATCACACAAATGTCATGTGTAATGGATTTTAACATGCACTAGTCCTCCTAGGTTACATAACATGTAGATGACGAGATTGGTAGGAGAACACCTCACAAAGATCAAATATACATATGAAATTATAGTTTAAAGTGAGCTCATGCATGTGTGAATTGAGTCATACAAAAATAGAATCCATTATCGCAACACAAAATCCAACTACTCCATGTAAGCATAGTAAATAACATTTTAAGGATTGACAATCTAAACCAAACGTTCTAGCCACATGGAAGCGAAAAAGAAGTGATTCAAACACAAGTATATGACACATAGAGTGTGTCAAACTAAAATACACACAAAACAAAAATTTCTTTGAGTTTTTGAAAAATTTTAACCAAAAATAAAAAATATGTACTCAAAAGACAAACAAAAATCATTTGAATTTTTCATTAAGCCTAAATTACTAAAAATGTAAAACAAAAATTATAATCAAAAATATTTTTTGTATTTTTCATTTTATGCAAACTAAAATGAAAGAACTCTAATACAAAAGATAAACAAACATCGTAATTCTAGAATGTGATATGTGATAAAGTAATGACTAGAAAATGACTAAACATGCATACACCTAGCAATTATATATAATTTGAAGCACAAAAAGCTAGAGTATGAAAATAATAATACATTCAACCTTTAGATTTTTCAAGAGAGGAAGCATGTGAAAGTAAATGAGAATAAAAAATCCTATTTTGTAAAGCTACCAAGTCGGATCTCTTAACCCAAACTAATGACGAATGACTATCTTGGGGTGTAGGAATCTTGTATACCTCGGTTTCCTTACATTGGGATTTTATAGGACCTCGTTTAAGATCAATATAACGTTTCCTAAAATGAACTTTTTGACTACAATGTGAGCACCTAAAGACTCGACGAAAAGACTTACCTAAGGAATGATCTATAACATTATTCCTAGAGGATTCTCCTAAAACATTGGTTTTGGATATAATAGAGGAATTGTTACAAGAATTGAAGCCTAAAGCACAAGTGTCATTTTTAATTTAGACCTTTCCTAAGATTTTATCTAATTTCTCCGAACGACTCTCTAAATCAAATTTGACTCTACTTTAGTCTCTCACTTTTTTCTCAACCTCTACAATCCTAGACTCAAGCAAACCATTTCTCTCTTCAAACTCGAGAATCTCCTTTTTCAAGGATTCCATCAAACCTCTAAGGCTACCTATCTCCTTTTCTACATATTTAAGCTTTTGACGAAGAGCACTCTCACGTGTCCTAAGGTCTTCCACTAAAGCACTCTCATTAGTGACCTCGACACACTCTTTCAAACTAGCTTCTAACTTCAAATTTGTTCTTTTTAATTTAATAGATTCTTCATATAATTCTTGAAAATAAATTTAAAGTTCACTCGCATCAACCTCATTTTCACTTTCGCTCTCTCTTTCTTCTCCACTCTCACTACCATCATTTCTTTGGGATTCACAAATTATGACCTTGGAAGGGTCATGTGTTCAAATTTCATCAATAAAGGAGTGCTCACTTTCACTCACATGACTTGTCATAAAAGACACAAAGTGGGGCTTAGTGGGGGAATCGGGTCCCTTTTCCTTATCACTATCACTAAGGGTTGCATTGTAGGAAATTGGTTGCTTACCCTTTCTCCTTAGTTTAGCGGGGCACTCTCTCACCCTATGCCCATAACCACCACAACCGTAACACCTATTTGACTCTTCCCTATTTAAATTTTTATTAAAAGTTTTAGGGATCTTCTCGGCTTTGTCATGATTAGAATTTTCAAATTTCTTAAAATCATTTTTAAATTTATCTTTGCTCAATTTAAGAAATTTATGAAACTTCCTAGCAAACATAGTCAAATCTTCCGACTCACTCTCACTTTCACTCTCCACTACTTGTTTTTCCTCCTTTCGGGATTTCAAAGCAAAATCCTTATCTATTTTCTTTTCAGTTTTATAGGGAAACATGTCTAGTTCATAGGTTTGTAAATGACCTAAGAGCTCTTCTAATTTTGTAGAGGCTATAGTGGGTAAAGAATTTAACACGGTTACCTTAGGAATAAATCTATCGAGTAGGGACCATAAAATTTTCTTTACTACTCGATTGTCGGGTATTTTCTCTCCCAAATTAAAAGATGAATTAACTATATCGAAAAGTCTAGCATAAAATTCATCAAATGTTTCTTTTTCATTCATTTTGTTGGTTTCAAATTGAGTGGTGAGGCTTTGGAATTTAAAATCTTTTACAACACTAGTTCCTTCATGAGTGAGTTGTAAAATATTGCAAGCTTCTTTAACGATTTAACACGTCATAATTCGACGGAATTCATCCAGTGTGACCGCGCTAAATAAACCATTTAAACCTCGGGAATTAAAATTTCCAAGTTTAAATTCATTCTCACTCCATTTATCGGTAGGTTTGGGAACACATTGATTTTTAACTAAATGTATAGGTGGAGACCATCCGTTAACAACTGACAACCAAACCCTCTCATCTAGATACCAAAGTGACGATTTCATACGCCATTTCCAATACGTGTAGTTGGAACCATCGAAAATAGGAAATTTTTAAAATGGGAAAAATTCCATTTTAGCCAAAAAATCTTTTAAGGGACCTTAACGCAATAAATTAGCGCTCCAACTCTGATACCAATTTATGGAGTGCAAGGACCCCAAATATTAAACTTCTTTTAAAATTAATTTCCTTTAAATACAGAATACGAATGGTTCAATTAAAGGGAATAATCTTTATAAGATTCACAATTAAAATATTAAAATTTTAATTCTTCCAAAATTAAAATTAAACTCAAATCCAAATTTGTGAATTTTTACTTTAAGCCCCAAAATCAATTTAATCCATGTCTTAGAAATTTGCTTAACAACAAATATTCATATTGCAAGTTAGGCCGAACAAAATTTTATCCAAGAAAATTAATGACTTGAATTAAATTAATATTTACCCAAATTAAGTTAGCACCAAATCAAACATTGCAATTTTATCTTTTACCTAAGCATGCATCTGATGTGAATTTGTAAAAGATAAAATAAACAAATCACTACACCGCGATGTACAAGGAAAAAACCATAATGGGAAAAAACACCTCGGTCAGCCCTAGCGTTAAGTCCAGTAAGTACAAAATTACAATTATAAGACAGATGACTTACTACACTCAACTAGACTCCCTTCAAGCCTTAACGCGTCTTCTTACAAATACCTCTACTTAATTGACAACTTTGGAATCCACCGAAACCTTGAAATCCACCAATGAAGCTTTAGGAAATCATCAACCACACACGGTGCCTTTCACCGTATGAGAATGCCGCAATAAAAAAACAAAACTTCTTCTTTGAGGGATGTAGAAGTAAACCCAAAATTCTCTTCTTTGGGGTGTAGAGAAAATTCGATTACAAACACTCTCCAAGCAAGATATGTCTCTTTCGGAATTGAGCCAACACTACATTAAGACTCAATCGAAGATTTGTGTCCTTACAATATGTTTACCTTTATTGAAATTGTATATATATATATATATATATAAGTTGTGTGAATACCTAATGCATGACTTATTATGTGTATGACATACCTACACTTCTTGCTATCACGGGAGGTTTGAAAAGGGGACATACTTATCTTGATGAGCCATATGAGCACCGCTTATGTGAATGAGGGTGTGCTCGGTCATTTGGGTGCGTAGGTATGTGCGTTCGCCCAAAGGCCTAGAACTATGTTCGACTCCAACTATGTGTGAAATTTATATTGCAGTTCGAGAGTGATTACAAACCAACAGCCCTTTATTTAGTACGTGATGGATAGGAACTTGATAGAAGATTATGCATGCACCGCTAGTCTCGGCCTAGGGGCGATGTGTGTGTGTGTGTCTGTGTGTATATATATATATATATACTTTTGGTTTATCCTACTGTGTGTACTTAGTAGATGAGAAAGATAGTGACATCTAAAATAAACTAAGAATTTGGAAACTAAACACCAATGTGGTTAATTCTTCAACCATTTAAATGATATGGGAAATTAAATCCATAATGTCTTTTATGGGAAATGCGGGTGGGCACCTCGAATAAGTATGTGTAGTAAGATAATGGACTTGAACTAGTTAGGCGGTGTAGCATAAATACGACGAGTTAGTAGAATACGCTAGGCGTGCACATTATTTAAGGCGTGAGGACCTCAAGTGAGACCACGTGAAACTAAGATGTATATAATATCCGTTGTTTACTAATTTTAAATAATTGCACATATTTTTAAACTATTTTACTCGAACTCTGACCCATTTTTCAAATTCGATTTATAAAAACCATTTTAGGTGCCTAGTCACTGGGACTCCCAACTTAGGTGTTCATTCTCATTTGACATGATGAAGTTGTTGCGGATGATTGCAGGACCTTGATAAGAGACGCCTCCATTTCTTCCAGGTCTAACCCATTATTTTATTTATCTCAGTCGGGCATGCTGCCCATCTTCCACTGGTAGTTATTTTCGGAGACATTGTTCTTCATTTATTTTCTATTATTGGATTCAGTTTCAGTCATGGATTATTATACTAGAGTTTCAGGATGGAGTGTTTATCCCGGTCATATCTTATTTGATTAATTTATTTCATTATTTATGATGTTGATTAATTGGAATGGTGAATGTGGTTTATTTATTTAATTATTTCAGATCATTGCATGTTAATTTAAAAGATTAAAATTTGACACCAGCTTAATTAACTAAGGTAGGTGGTTAGTAATTAATAGTTTCCGATAGCAATGTTAATAATGAACCAAATGAATATTCTGTTGAATTTAAATAAGGACTGATCACCCGATATTTAAATGGGTGGGTTTCACCTATAACACTTGCAGTTATTGTCCTCAACCCCAAAACTAATAGAGTGTTTGATTTTGCCAATATGAGACCAATAAGCCTTTATAATTTCAGAAATAAAATAATTTTAAAGGTTTATTCATCAAGATTGGATATTATTCATCCTAAAGTTACTTCTCAGAACCAGCATGGCTTTATAAAAATGTGAAGAATAATTGATAATGTGTCATTGTCTGAAAAATTATTTCCCAAACATTATTTCAAATATAAAGGGTTCAATATTTTTATAAAGTTATACATGGCTAAGAAATGTGGCATGGTTCTTCCTTATCAAAGTTCTAAAAAGGTTTTCTTAAGAAATTTTGGATGGACATGAGGTGGAGGCATATGTCAAATGTTTTTTTTTTGTTATGCTAAATGGGGATGTTGAAGGGTTTTTCCAATTTGCTAGAGGATTGGGGTATTGAGATCCTCTATCCCTAAGATGTTTGATTTTAACTCCAGAGGTTCTTTCTAGAAAACTTGATAACTTACCAAAGATGCTTCCTTGAGAACATTGAAAAGTGATTGCCCCATTATTTCTCCCTTAGATTATGTGCATGACATAATAATATTTTCTTTATTAGACCTTGCATCTATTAAGAAATTGTAGAAAGTTGTTGATAAATAGGAAGTAATGTATGGTAAATTGATTAATCATAGGAATAGCTCATTGTTCTACTCCAAAGACATTGCCACTATTACAAATATGGAATTTCTTAAAGTGGATGTGAAAGAATCTCCTTTCGAATAATTAGATTGTCAAAGAACTAAATTAGAAGGTTGGCATGTAACATTCCTTTCTATTGGGGAGGGAGTTATTTTGACCAGGCATGTGATTTAGTTTTATTCTTATCCATGTTATAGTGGCTTTATCCTCCAAACAATTTCATGCATAATCAAAAAATTATATTATGATACTTTCTATGGGTCTCTATTAAATAAAAACCTAAGCACCATATGGATAAATGGAAAGATATTTATAGGCATGTGGAGGAAGTTGGATTCAATATTCGATCGTTAAAAGATAGGATAGAAAGCTTCACCATTAAACTATGGTGGAAATTCACAGATTAAAAAACTCCCTGGTCTTCATTTTTTATGAAAAAACATTTTAGATTGAATCATCCTTGCTCAACAAAATATAATGGTGAATCTAGAATTTGGAGTATAACGATGAAAGTCATAGAAGA
Organism: Sambucus nigra; assembly: GCA_949130495.1. NCBI lineage: Eukaryota > Viridiplantae > Streptophyta > Magnoliopsida > Dipsacales > Adoxaceae > Sambucus > Sambucus nigra. Next base: position 673,669,644 of record OX422215.1, read on the forward strand.
ATCTAAATATAATTTAATATGGATTTTAGATTAAAAGTACATTCATTTCAGTTAGGATAAGTCATTAGGATATGGAACTTTAGACCAATAAGGTCACTATGTAAATTGCTTTGTTAAGGGGACGCCAAATGACAAAAGTGAACGGGATATCTGGAAATTATTGGCAAATCTTCTTCGACAGAGAATAGTCAACATAAAAGCTCAAAAAACTTTGGGTACTAGTTTGAAGACACTTTAGTTTGAACCAAAGAGAAATCATACGTGTTCTCCATGAAGTCGTAATAGCATTCAGATAATATTGAGCGACAAAGTTCCGGTTATTATTTCTATTTATAAATGGGAATTAGAGGACCATCTAAATGTTGTTGTTCCATAATTAATAAGGAAGACGACTCAAGTATCCTATTTGGACATATTGATATGGATAATGAGATGTGGAATCATTTTAATAAAATCCATGGAGTTTCTAATACCAACGCCTTTATTAGAGGCAAACTAATTAGTTGGTGGAATAGTATGATTAAAGACTCTTCCAAATTTATTGTCCATGCCTGTATAAAGCCACGTACGAGGGAAAAAAAATTAAAATCATTGAGCTTTAATACATATAAAGGTGTTGATAGATATTCATTCATGTAAAGATAAATTTAGGAAGAATCTACATATAAGACTTGCTAAGATGAAAGTTATTAAGTTAGATTGGGATCCTCCTAGGGGTACATGGCTGAAATTAATTTTGAGTGGTTGTGCCTACAAAATCCCAGGAAAAGTGGAGCAGGGGGAATTTTTAATGATTCGAAGGGATAATTCTTAAGAGGTTTTGCTATTTTTGCGAGTGATAAATGTAACATCGAAGATGAATCTCATTCTATATTTATGGATTTTTAAGGAATATAGGGAGCTGCTTCATTATGGCATTGGTTTTTAATCTGAATGTATGTTGATCGTAGGGATTATTTAATAAAAGATATCATGACTTTGCTATATCAAAATAATTTGTAAAACTATGGTGGATATAATCAGAGGATATAAAGTTAGATTTGCAAAACAGAAGGTATTTCAATCAAAAAGGATTTTGTATAATGACACAATAATTAATATAAGATGGCATTTTAATATCTTCTTTTCCCTAATGTACTTATTACTAGAATTAGATCTCAATACATTATGAGATTATAAGCATCATTTCATCCATGAAACCATAGAAACATGCCTATAAAACACAATCACGATCACAAGGAATACAATGAAGATTCAAAACATCACCAATTCCTATCCAACTTCGTCCCTCAAGCTTATGTTTGTTCAGATATCAACAACTCAAACAAGAAAGCTTAGTACCACATCCGAAAAACCCAGGGTGATCACTCTCAAGCAATCATCACACTTAATGATTCAGGCAAGCCATGGAGTGCTCAAAATCCCTAATGTTTATTACTTTCTTTTTGTTATTATTTGGGATCTATTGTTCAAAAGTAGAGTAACACGGTTTAAATTTATATGCTCAAAACCTACTTTGGACGTCCTTAAACCTTCCCTAAAAGATGACCCTAAACCCAACACCTTATTGCCTAAAACCTAGAATGTTTATTTCAGTAAACCTGAGTTTTAATCTACTAACACTTATTAAGCCAAGTAAACATTTTTATAGCAAACTCAACCTATCTAACCTACAAACCCGAAGGGTTTCTAGTCGAGTAAACATAACTTTTAGCCAAGTGAAAGTGTTAGGATTTGAAGAGTCGATTTTAGTAAAACCTTACAATCCTTCCTCCTAATGCCCTGACTCTTCTAAAATGATTTCCAACATTTTACCAACCTTTGGATTCATCCCTACATTATAAATAAGCCTTCAAACATTTATTTTAGATCTCCAAGTCTCAACCCAAGATTGTGTCATCCTAGTTGACCTTTCGAAGATAAAAAACAAGTTCCTAAACTACTTTTCATATGTATGAGATGCAAACACAAATATCCACTATAGAAAAACTCCTTTGAACAAAAGATCCAAACCCAAATCTCATGTGAACCAGCTCCTCGAGTTCAAGAATCTCTTTAGAAAAGATCCAAGCTCAAAAATCCCATTTTGTTTCAGAGTGACTTAAACATAAAATCTCTATTGAACGAGGATACCCAAACCATCTGTTGTTCTTAGAGATTGAAACATAAATCTACTAACATGATAGCCATACCCAAAATCCATTGATGATTCAAATTTATCTAAACACAAAATCTCCCTTGAAAAAAGTTATACGAAGACAACATGTTTGCATAGAGATTAAAACAAAAATCTGTTATGACATAGAACTAAACACTAATACTCCTTTAAGAAAAAATACATGAGATCACTTGTTTTTCATTGTGATGTTTTTATTCCACCCTAAGTGAACTAGAGATAGTGAAGTTTTTGAGTACCATCTCGAGCATGGACGTAAGAAGGGAAGAACCATCATAAAACTCAATTTATGACTTTTCTATAAACCCTCTCTCCTCCCATACCATCTTTACATTATTTCTTTACTTTAATATGCCTAATACATAAATTACTTGAATTTAAATGTGGTTGTGTGTAGATACAAGACAATAATGGAGTAGGCATTTTACCAAGAACTAAGAAAAGGTTTTACTAAATTTCAATGTTTATAAAATTACAATAAAAAGGAAGAAAGACATGTTAGTTTGCAAAAAGTTAAATAAGTTCACGATAAAATTTCACCTCCCTCACGGATTACTCAGGGCTAGTAATTAATATTAGAGCCTAACTCATATATACTTATTTCAAAAAATATATTTTGAGTTTAAAGATCGTATCCAAAAGAGTATAGTTTTTAAAAAATGATTTTTATTTATTTTAAATTGATGGATAAGAAGAAAACGTTTTTGTGAAAAAGTTATTTTTAAGAAACAAAGTACCCGTTATACAAAGCAAAGTTTTTTCGAAAGAAAATGGGTCTTTAAAAATGATTTGGTTAAAAATGAGTTTATAATTTTTTTTAAAACGGGTCATACACATTCACCTTCATATTAACATATGACATCCTTATTCTAACATGATTTTTTATAAACGTGCTTATGTCTCGTTCATGCTATTTGCATACTTGAGATGATTTATTATCACAATGTGGCTCCTAAATAGTCAAACACCTTTTTCACACATATTACACCGTATCATAAACCCCACTGGGTTGATTAAATTAATTGTTAAAACTTCACACTTGTATCCTTGCACATAGTGAAAGCCGACTCTTTAGGAGAAATCATAATCAATGATGTTTTTGACAAACTATTCACATCGTAACTATAGACATATAAGTCATAGTAACTTGAAGATAAAACCTACATAGCTCAAACAAAATAAATCCCAAATAGGTTAGTAAAAAAACATAGAATTATTAAATCCTTATTCTAGAAGTTTATCTCGTAAGAGAATATTTTGGTAAAGAAACCAAAGCAAGGCATTGAAAAAGAAAAAAGTATTTTATTAAAAAAATTCGTAGTTGGAGTACTCGGTTGCATAAGTTAGGAGAGATCACAAGAGCAAATTATTTTCGGAATATATACATTTAAATGTTTGAAGAATTATTTACACTCCTAATCTAATATCCTCCGTTAACTTGTCCTAAGTTTCTTCACACATGTTTATTATTTCAAAAACCATGATATGATATACATGCCAAAGATAAAGAGTCTTCAAAATTTCAAAGAATGATTATGTTGATATGAAACATAATGCCTTACATAAACAATACCACACTTACTTCAAGTAAGAATATTCGTTATTATGACACATGCCCTTTGTTTTCACACACCATTTAAATGTCCTTGACACGTGATACATATGTAGTTCATGTTTCTCATTAGCGCATTTCAACAAATTCTTCCATTATTTTTATTATGACGCAATTAATTTGATAAATATCGACATCGATGCATCAAAATTATTGAAAGTCATTTAGTGGTATAAATTTTATAGGATCCTCATACATCACTTCACATTAACTTAATGCTATACTTTTAAGCTCACACAATAAACAAATAACATTCTCCAAAATGTCACATACTTATCATACCTGAGAACTTATGACAAGAAAGTCTCATACAGTATTTAAATCACATGCTTGAGAAAAAATTATTTTTAAATATATCACTCAGAAGAAGGGAAATTTTTTTAGACACCGGATGTACAATCAAGTCATACATAAAAAATTATCACATAATTTAATTTTTGATAGAATTTCCGTTATTACGAAAATTGAGCGAAAATCCAACTCATGGGGTCAAAGTGGCAATATCGCCTTGATAAATATGGGATAACATTCCCATCCATATGCTATATTGGTAGAAATCCCACCCTCTTTAATGTATAAGGGAATCCCTTATCATGTTTAAATATTCTTAAATGAACATATATTCTTACTTGAGACATGATGAGAATCCCATCATTGTTGCACATTATGAAGAGCAAGCGGTATACATGCTTTGTTAAATATATATTGCAACCAGATCATCGTAAGTCATTTTCTATATATTGAGTTGATAATATATGGCATTCCCAAATATAAATTGTGATTCCTTGATTCTGGGTTTGGGCATGCTTAAAGGCTTACTTGCATTCGTTTCAAGTTACCATTGCGAAAAAGTCTTTTTACTTTGATTTCATTTTTAAAAAATTCCTTTTTATATCTACATGATTTACTAAATTGTGTCAAAAAAATAAACTTATCTTGTTTTTATCAAATGGTGACCATATTTTTAGGTAGAATTGTTTACGAGAAAAGAGTTTCACGAATTTAATCAAATAAATAACAATTAAAGAAAGTCAACATCATCCTGTCTTATTACAAAAAAATTTCTCGTATCTTCAAATTGTTAGAAATAACGCAATCAAAAGTTACATTTAAAATAAATTTAATGCAATTAGTAAATAGAGATCTATTAGTGCATACATCCTTCTCTGACTTTAACAATTTCCATGTCGTTATCTTTCCCTAAAAAACCTTAGGGTTTACAAAATTGGGGGGGGGGGGGGGGGGGTATGAGCATTCTACAAGTATGATTGATACTAGTAGAGTATGACGTACAAAGAATATTTGTGTATTGTCACACCCCGCTAAATTCTGGCATCGGCCACCGCCAAAACTAAGTCGGGTGTGAGTATATTAAATATCATCCTTAGCATGAGACAGATATGAGACATAAAATTTTAATCCACAAGTTAAATAACTCTAATCAATCCCAAATATTAATGACATCCAACTGATAAAACACCAAAGTGCGATTTAAAAAAATCCAACATGTAATCTCAGAATATCTCAATAATTAAATAATTAAATTCTACTGAAATCTCAAGACAACTTTGGAACCGAAGGGCCCAATAAAACTCAATGCTATCTCATAATAAATATGACAGAATGGAAAGAGAAATCTAACTAATAAAAAAAATAGCTCCAGCAGCACCATCAAAAGATCTCCAATGAATCCTATGCAGCTACTCCCAAATAAATCTTGAAAAAGATTATTCAACGCATGTGTCAGAGTCAAAGTCCCGAGCATGAATACCGACTACTCCTTTCAATTTGGGTCCTTGAACCTAGACAGTCGTGCTATAAATATCGACCATAAAAATAGAATCTTTTAATTGAAAGAAATTAATTGCCCAAAAATAAATTACTAACTTCCCACAAGGTTTCTTTAAAATATGCCACCCCAATATTATTTTAATTTTTTCCGCATTCACAACAATATTAAATTTAATTAAATGAACCACACTTATAGTTTACCAAGATACACATCCCCTTATCAAAGTCATCGGCTGACCCGTTTTAAACTATCGGCCCTCGCAATATGAAAATGTTCCCCCCACCCACATGCCCCCTTGTCAAGTTCATCGCCTGATCGTTTTTTTTTGCGATCCTAGTAATATCACAAGGTTCCACAAACGGCATGACATACATCGTCCTCTGACCAGTTTAAATTGTCGTCCCCGACACATTATGTCGCCAATAAATTTTAATACCAATTTTAGTCCTGTGGTATTAATTTCCAAAATTTCTTATACTCATTATTCAAATTAATTTTTGTCACCCTTAAAAGAGATCTGAAAATCCTCAAAATATCCTTTACTCCCAACCAAAGGTTCCCAAAACAAAAATTCATCCTATCCTACGTAAATGATGGTTATAAAAATTCCACTCCACCTAGATACCAATCCTAGGCTATTGTAACAATGGTATAATATAGAAAATCAGTCCCCACCAAAAATTATATAACTCGCATAGACTCACACTAACTAGTCCCATACCTAATTAGTATAAATTACAACTAAGGCCCACTTACTAGTCCTATACCTAACAAGTGTGCTATAACAAGGGGTGAAAACCAATGGCTTACAATACCCAACGTTCCCGAGATATTAAAAATTATAATATTACATAAAGTGGCACAATAAAAAAATGTATAAGAACATTCATAAAACACTAAATTCCTAATGAAATAATTTTAATCTAAATAGTGGAAATCAAGGACACATAAATATTGTAATTTTCAGAATTATTATTTTCTAAAACAAATAATTAATTTAATCTAGTCTTTTCACATGAAATATCCATATTTGATTTTTAAGGGCTCCTCTACATGCATATGCCCATAACATAACCGACTACCCAAATACAACCCAAAGAACGAAAAAGTTATAAGTATTAGGTATAATTAATGTTTTATGCAAAATAATCCCAAAATTTATTTCTTTAAATATTATGTTCATAATTTATTTTAGAAAACATGAGTTTAGTGGAGGCTACAATCTATACTGATCGCTAAGGCATACATAATCCTTTTGTTCAAGTAGATGTTTACAATGAACCAATGTTCTCGGAGGTAAGAAAAGAATAGTATTTTGTGAAAAAGAAAAGGTCCTCACTCATGTGAGGAGTATGAGCTTCCTACGTACCTCGAAGGTTTTTTTTTTTGAAAAAGTTTTAAAATTGTTTTTGTAGAGGATCAGGCCCGTGTAGTTCTGGGTAGAGGGAAATGAAGAGTTTTTTTTAAGAATAGAAGGGGGATGAGAAGAGTCGTAGCGCGCCGAGATTTCAAACTAGGGGTAGAATTTCTTGAGACGGTCCAGATTGACTGGACAAGCCATCTCTTCCCCATCCAGGTCAGTGAGCATGGTGGTACCACCAGACCAGATCTTATTAACAATGTAAGGGCCGCTCCAATTGAGCTTGAATTTTCCTCTCGAGTCCCAGACGGGTTCTATCATCTCTTTGAGGGCTAAATCCCCCTCCCGGACACCGCGATTCTTGACTTTCTTGTTGAATGAATGCGCTATTCGGATATGGTAACCTTGTATGTGGTATAGATCCTTCAATCTCCTTTCATCTAGAAGGGCTATCTCATCAAGACGTCTTTAGCACCAGTCATCTTCACTAACCTTGCTTTCGAGCATGACGCGTAGCGAGGGTATTTTCAGCTCCACAGATAGGACTTCCTTGCCACAGATTAGGGAGTAAGGGGTAGCCCCATTAGAGGTTTGGATTGATATTCGATAGCCCCAGAGGTTGTACGGGATCCGGTCATCCCAATCCCTACAACTTTCAATCATCTTACTGATGATTGCTTTGAGGTTTTTATTGGCGGCCTCAACTTCACCATTGGTCTGAGGTCGGTATGGAGAAGATTTGTGTCTCTGAATCCCATACTTGTTGATAACTTATGTGACTTCTGCCTCGAAGTGTAATCCATTATCTGACACTAGCTCATGCGGGACCCCATATCGGCAGATGATATTTTTCATAATGAATTTATCCACCTTATTGGCATTTAATGCTACGTATGACTCAGCTTCGACCCCTTTGGTGAAGTAATCAATGGCAACTGGGATGAACTCATGCCCATTTGAAGCCTTTAGCGTAACCTTCCCTATGATGTGGATACCCCATGTGGAGAACGGCTAGGGAGAAGTCATGTTGTATAATTCCCGCGGAGGTAGGTATTGGAGGCTGGAGAACTGTTGGCATTTATGGCATTTTCGAACATAGGCGGTGTAATCCTGGGCCATGGTGGTCCAATAGTAGCCCAGTCGGATGATCTTGTTGGCAAGCATGTGATCTTTCATGTGGTTCCCGCATTCCCCTCTATGGATTTTTTACATTATCTTTTCAATGTCAGTCCCTGTGATACAGTGCAAAGGAGTTCCATCAAAATTCCTCTTGAGTAGTTCTTTATGACAGATGATATACTAGGTGGCCAGCCTTCGCAGGGTAGCTCGATCATTCTTGTTGGCACCCTCGGGATACCTACCATGTTTGAGGAGGCACCATATATCATAGTACCAGTAATCGGCTAGTTCGGGGTCTTATGTGGAGACAAGCTCTATATGGAAGCAATGGGTCGATTTATCTTTCTTTTGAACTAGGAAGGGGGTCATTGTTATTCCCTCGGGCATGTCGACCATAGAGGCCAAAGTAGAGAGGGCATCGGCTAGGTTATTCTTTGCTCGAGGTAGGTAATGGAAGGTGATATCTCGGAATTAGGAGGCTAACTCTTCTAATTGGGCATGAAAGGGTTGGAGCTTTTCGTCCTTAACTTTCCACTTTCTGATCACTTGATCGATGATGAGAGCAGAATCCCCAAATACATCAAGTTATTGAATACCTTTCTTGAGAGCGAATTTGAGGCCCACTGTGCATGCCTCTTATTCCGTCATGTTATTGGTGCAGGGGAAATTCAACTTGATGGCGATGGGAGTATGAGAGTCATTTGGGGCGACCAGAAGTATCCGAATTCCATATCCCTTTTTGTTGGCAGTGCCATCAAAGAACATTTTCCATCGAGGGCCATCTTGAGTGGTGCAGAGGACATTTTCGTCTGGGAATTCGGAGATCCAAACATCTGTTTCTTCTACAGGGTAGTCAGCGAGGTAGTCGGAGATGTCTCTTCCTTTAACAGATTTCTGTGTGACGTACACGATATCGAACTCGGTTAGGAGCATCAACCATTGGGCCATTCGTCTGGATAAGGCGAGTTTCTCGAGCAAGTATTTAATGGGATTCATTCGGGATACAAGCTTAATAGGGAAGGCGAGCATGTAGTGTCGCAACTTTTGGGTGACCCAGATAAGGGCGACACATGCCTTTTCTAAAGCAGTGTAGTTGACCTAATACCCGACCAATTTGGGACTGACATAATAGATGGCTCCTTCTTTGCGGCAATGTTCGAGCTATTGGGCTAGGAAAGCCCCAGCTGTAGTGTCGGTTATGGTTAAGTATAGGAGCAAAGGGAGACCAGGCTGTGGAGGCATGAGAACTGGAGGTTGGGTCAGGTATTTTTTGATTCGATCAAAAGATTCTTGGCAGGCTTCGTTCCAAACCTTAGTTGAATCCTTTCGAAGGAGCTTGAAGATAGGTTCGCAGGTGGAGGTTAGCTGGCTGATGAACCGAATGATGTATTGTAATTTCCTAAGGAAACCTCGAACTTCCTTCTCTGTTCGAGGAGGTGGCATCTAAAGTATGGCTTTCAGCTTGGCGGGCTCTTCTTTTATCCCATTATCACTGACCATGAATCCTAAGAGTTTTCCCTTTGTAATGCCGATGGCGCATTTCTGTGGATTAAGTCTCATCTGATACTTCCGCAGTCGTTCGAAGAACTTTCAGAGAGCAGGAGCATGATCTTCTCTCGTTTTGGACTTTATAATCATATCATCCACGTAAACCTCGACCTCTTTGTGAATCAGATCGTGCAGGATTGTTGTGGCAACCCTTTGGTAGGTAGCCCCAGCATTCTTGAGGCCGAATGGCATAACAGTGTAGCAAAAGGTCCCCCATGCGGTGATAAATGCGGTTTTCTCTTGGTGGTCAGGGTGCATCTTGATTTGGTTGTATTCGATAAACCCGTCGATGAATTACTTGAGAGCATGACTAGCTATGTTGTCCACAATCATGTCGATATTGGGTAGCGGATAATCATCATTCGGAGAAGCTTTGTTTAAATCTCGGTAATCCACACATATTCGAACCTTCCCTCCTGATTTCGGCATATGTACAATGTTGGCTAGCCACGTGGGATATTCCATTACTCGAATGAAACCTACGTTCAACTGTTTGACCACCTCTTCTTTGACTTTGAGTAACCATTCGATGCGGAGCTTTCTTAAGTTTTATTTAACCGACTTGTAATCTGGGAGAGTGGGGATCTCATACTGAGCTATTTCAGGATCAATACCGGACATATCGTCGTAGGACCATGCGAAGACATCCACGAACTCCTTTAGCAATTATTCAAGTTATGCGTGCTCATGCTCGTCAAGGGTGGCCCCTATCCTAATCTCGCACAGTTGGTTACTAGAACCGAGATTAATAACAATAGTCTCTTCTTCATTAACTTGAACGCGATTATGTTGTTTGTTATTAACCTTATTTAAATCAGTTAAGAATTGTTCATTTGCAAAATCATCATCATCAAAAGTTTGATTAGAATCTAAACAATTAATGTAAGGCACAACAAGATACTCAAAATCTTCGTTTATTTCATTGATAGGAAAAATAGCATTGAGAACCTGATCAAAAGAGGTCTCGATTACATTTGAGCAAGGATAGACAACAGTAGATGAAACATGGTAAATATTGGGGTTAGGGGAGGTTTCAAGAGGTAGAGCTGGCGCAACATGCCAGTTGAGGATAGGTGTATCCGTAGCCTTGATCAGGTGAGAGGGGTCTAGTGATGTGGTGCCTGAATGAACCATGCAGAGTGCCAACCCCAGTGTTTGCAAGTTGAAGGAATCTTTAAAATCACTTTCCTCAGTTTTTTCGGTATCTTTAATCAGCGGTTACACGCGGTGTGGGAAATTTTTGGCCCATGGGTAGCTATCTTGGAAAAAGATCTCCATTCCAGGCTTCATCTTCTTACTTATGTGGTCGTACCATGGTTCTATAAAATCGCAATAGGGGAAATCCTCTCCCTCTTTGATGAATCGTCGATTTAAAGAGTTTCCCGAGATAGTTCGGCCACAGTCTAACCCTTTCTTTGATCAAATCTGGTGGATCATTATGAGCTCTGGTTCTGATGGTTGATACCCCAAGCCGCAAGGAGGTAAATCTTTCTTCAGTTCGATGGGCTCAAGTATCCCCTACTACCTTTGTCCTAGACCCAATCCGGGCATGAAGTGTGTGTTTCTGAACATCTGAATCACATTGACATTGCCATGAGGGTCATATTCCGGAAAAACCCTTTCTTTGAAACCGTCCCCTATCGGGAGTAGGGATGGCTCAACTCGGAATCCTGATAGGAGCATATCATTTGACCCATGTTGTATCCCAAGAATTGCACTGCTGGTGCTTACACTCTCGACATTTTCGTCGTCGCCCAAAATGGTGATGACTCGCCCATAACTTAAATTTCTGATGGAATGAGGAAGAGACACCCTTTATACCGTGGAGCCAGGGTCGTCCGAGCACCAGGTTGAAACACGCTGGGATATCAATGACTTGGAATTCGATGACAGGGTTTATAGGTCCTACACCTATTGCAAGTTTTTTGGATCCCATCACCTCCCGATGGGTATTATTGTAGGCACGCACGGCAGCAGAGGTTGGAGCGAGGTCACTTTCTTTTAGGCCTAAATATTTGAAGGTTCTCAGTGGGCAGACATTCAAAGCGGATTCATTATCAACGAGCGAAAGCGGTACAACCTTCCCCATATCTTCGATGGAGATGTTGAGTGCATGATTGTGATTCGGCCCAATTTTGGGATTTCCTCTTCAGAAAATGACAGCATTCGGGTGGAGGTCAAGGACCCGACCAAATTTACCGCTTCTTTTGGTGTGGTAGAAGGAGGAACTATGGGTCCTGTGAGCAACTTGATTAAAGCAGTTCTGTGCAGCTGGGAAGACATAAAAAGCCCCCATAGAGTGATGTTAGCTTGAGTTTTCTTAAGTTGATTGAGCATCTTGCTCTCCTCGATGGTCATTTCTGGCATAGGAAGGTTTTCAACGCCCTTCCCCTTTTCATTTGCTGGTAGCGAGCTTGGAACTTGGTAATGTCTCCCAAATCTGGTCATGTGTTTTACTGAAGAAGGGAAAAACCTAAATCCAGTTTCTTCATCGATCTCAGGCTACTCTACCACTCTATCTATTTCTTCGAGGAGTTCTTCAAACAATATCAACCCCCATATGTCGGCTACTGGGCCAGTTCTTCCTGAAGCTTGTTCTTCATTTTAATCTTTGAATTCTTCCCCCCATCCGGTGGCAACAATTCTGTTTTCCCTCATGAAGTCAATGCATTCCACAACTTCAACAACTTCCTCATATAGGCCTTCCCATTCTGTGGGGATATGTGTGATTGAAAGGACCAAGCGCCCTTGTAGCTTCAAAGTGTCAAGTAACCCGGTGATACTGTAAATGTTGTTGGTTTGCCTGAATGCTTCTGCCATGATCTTGATAACATCCTCTAAGCTGACTTCATCGGTTGGTACCACCCAACTATCTGATTCTCGGGCCCATTTTCGTGCTTCCAACAATAGCGCGCTGAACCTCTGGCAAACGATAATCATCTGTGAGGGCAATTTCAGCCCGAACTCTAGGAGTTGATTTAATATCTATGACAATTCCATACTTCCAATTTCAGAATAGGTACGGAAAGTGATGCATGCTCTGGTAAGGAGTGATTATGCTTGATCAGCAAGGCTAGTAGGGTGTAGGAGGAAATATGAGTAACTTTGAAGAGATTTAGGAGGGTATAGGGGTGTGATTTGGGTTGATGGATCAAAATTTGGATTTTCTTCCAAGAAAATGACATTGGTGTGATTTGGTAGGGGGTTATGAGTAGTGTTTGGTTTAGGATTGGCTGGTAGGGCGATGGTACCCCAATCGATGAGATCTTGGATTATGTTTCAAAGGTGGAAGCATTTGTCGATGGTATGACCAGCTATTTGGTGAAAGGAGCAATGAGCATCAGTCTTGAAGTTTCTTTGGAGTGGATTTGGAAATGGTCGTGGATCCAAGGGCTTAATGAGGTTTCGGCTTAATAGGGCTTGGTAAACTTTGGTGAGAGGAGCATGAAGCTCAGTGTATTCCCTTCGAACGGGGGCAAGGCGACTTTTTGGGGCCCATGATGTGGTTGGTTGAGAGATGTTGTTGATGGTTGAGACTGTAGCATTGGCAGGCTTGTCATACTTTCTAGGGGTGAACTGTCCGGACACCTTCTTCGGTTCAACTTCTATTTTGGCAAGACTTTCCTCGATTTCTACTCATGCTTGTCTGAGAGCTCGAAAGTGGGGGTAGTACTGTCCTCCCATGGTTGCTCGGACATGGGGCAAGAAATTCTTCTTCACTATGTTGTCTTCTTTATCCTCAGATGGACGATTGGTCATGGTAGCTGCTTTTTCCCTCCATCGGGCTATGAAGTTACTGACAAATTCTCCAGAGTTTTGTTTGAGCAGCCCTAAATCACGACGGGTGACCTCGAGCTCTTCGTTGTATTTGTACTGCAACATGAATTATCGGTCTACATCCTCCCAGTTGTGGCTTCTGGATTCCTCAAGAGATAAAAACCATCGGAGGGCACTATCCTTCAAAGTTTTCTGAAATAGTTGGGCCATCACCTCTTCCAAAGCCCCCAGGAGATCATGGAACGATGATAACTGCGAAGATAAACAATTGGGGGTCCACTACCTCTGAACTTCTCGATATTTGGCATCTTGAACTTCTCGGGTAACCTTACTTTAGGATAAGGAAACATATGGGTGTGAAGTGTACATGGAGAATTTTCTACAAGTGTGTGAATATAAGCAGAAGCTTGGGATACACATGTGAGAAAGGGGAACATGCAGATATGGGGGAAATATAAACAAATATAGCATCCATGTAAACAGAGTCAATCCCTAAAAATATAACACTTTTCCCCAGCAGAGTCGCCACTTTGGCCATCCCCGATCCCCATCGAGGAGGGAGAAATGATCCTTCGGGTCCCGCGCATCCCCTCTCTTGGGAGAGCGCTTCGGCCGGCGTCGATTTGTGAGGTGTGAAAATGTAGAGAGATTCAGAGTCGCCAGTCTATTTTACTCAAAACAGAAAAAATAAAAAGGGGAAGCTACCCCGAAGGATGGAATCCAAAGACATACTGCTGCGTGCGAAACCAAAATGATTCGAGAAGGGTTCGGAGGCTTAGTTACGAAATGTGAAGGTGTTAGGCACCCATTCTTCCCTTTCGGTCTCTCATGGATATTTGCTATTTTCCTTTATATTCCCCCCCGTGATATGTGTGCATGTGTATATATATAATGGAGGTGGGAATCCTCTACTTGTATCATGAAAAGATAAAGCGAGTCATCCGTAGGAATGTGAGATTAATGTAGAAAATAGGATTTGTGCGATTACCCTTGCGTTGATTGTTATAAGGGAATGATAACACATGTAAAATAATACGCCACTAAGAACGAATGTATAGAATATAATAGAAATGTGATAAAGAGAAGAGAGAAAATAAGAGAAAAAGTGAGAAAAGGACTCGAGTATCGGGTTATAACCCGAGACGCCTACGTATCCTATAAAGGCATCAAAGTCCACGTAGTTCGCATACAAAATGAGGGGTGGTGTTTAACCCATAAACCCAAATAGAGAAATCTCTTATTTGTAAATGTGTGTGTGTAAAAAAAGTGTTTTAGTTGTGAGAAGAGTGTGGAAAAGTATGGGAATCGCTATTTGGAATTTATGAGCAAACCCTCTTTTTCTTGTTTTTTGGGTTGTATTTATATGAAAATAGGAGATGTGTAACAATACTAGATAAAAAGTATGGTAGGATATGTGAAATAAGATAATAAAAGTGATAAGTAAGAAAACAAGTTATTGCAAATTTAAGAGAATTTATGAGAGAGTTTGAGAAAGTTGGACCTTCTTGAAGATCTGGAGCTTGATCTTGAATGTTGGAGAGCAGCCCTTGCACTTTGAATGATGATGGAGAGTGGTTAATTCACCAAGTTTAATTAAAAGGATGATGAAAAGTTGAAGTAAAAAATGGATTTGGAAGATGAAATCACGTTGCCTTCGAGAGAGGTTTCTGGGATTCGTTTAGAGAGATTTTTATCAGATCTGGGCTCCCCTTGCAAATGAGGCCTAGGCCTCCTTATATAGGGCCAGGGGTCTGCCGATCGGCATTGCCATGGCACTACCTATCGGCAGGTGCCGATAGGCAAGGTCTGGGACCTGCCATTTGGCATTGTGCTTCTGGATTTTTTGGAAAATTAGTGTCCGATGTCAAAACGTTGGAAAGGTATTTTAGAGACCTTCAAAATTACTTTGGATCGCTCTGTATTGGGAGTTGACTTTGGGTCATATGTGGCTCAGAAGCGTTTGTCGGTCCGCTGGACGGGAGATTATTCGAACTCAAATGGATCATTCGTCCGTATGGTAGGTCTGAATCACGCATGGGGTGGACCGTTAGAAAGGTTAGGAGATGTACTTCGACAGTCCAAAGAGTTTTCCCCGATTTAGGGAGTTTACTTTGGTCAACCGGGACTGAGAAGCATTTGTTGACCTCTCAGAGTCAAATGGATCGTTCGTCTGCATGGAAAGTCAGAATCACGCACGGGATGGACTGTTGGAAAGTGTTTTCAATGCCCTTCAAAGATTCATTCAGCCTCGGTCGAGCTGAAGAGTTGACTTAGGTCAAACAGATCCTGGGAGAGCCCGTTGGCCTCTAGGTTGGACTTCGGATGCAAACGGATCATTCGTCCGCATGGTAAGTTGGAATCGTGTACGGGGTGGACCGTTGGAAACTATTTTCAGTGCCCTTCGAAGATTCATTCAGTCTCGGTTGAGACAAAGAGTTTAACTTTTGGGTCCAACTGAGTTGGGGAGTGCCCGATGTCTTTCAAGTTAGTACTCGGGACGTGACCAGGGTTTACAGTGATGAGTGGAGGTACTAGGGACTTAAGGAGAGTTAGGGGGTAATAGAATGAGGTGTCTACACCATGTGCTATGAGTCCACCTTCTCCAGAGCGTATTTGGGTCCCAAAAGAGTACCATCACTCTCTGCATGCTCCCCCTGCCAATGGGCCACCACCGATTCACCCAGCCAAGGGCTAATTTATCAGTACCATAAATCCCAAAGAGGAGGAACTGAAAAAGTTCAAGGAAGAACTCAAACTAATATTGAAAAAGTTTGACCAATTCTTGATATCAAGGAACTATATGTACTATACCATTATGTCTCCTTATCGAAAATCTAGGCACCCAAAGAAATTCAAGATGTAAGACATCTAGAAGTTCAGGGGAAGAGGACCCCCATTTTTCGCCTTCGAAGATATCACTGAACCATGACCCTCCGTGGTTCCTCCGAAGAGATAGTGTCCTAAATGTTTCAGTGGACCTTGGAAGAAAGTGCCTCCGGGTGGTTTCTGTCTCTTGAAGAATCTAAAATCCATACTTAGGAAGATGTTGCTCGAGAATTCATGTCTTAGTATAAGTACAATGAAAAGCTAACAGTTACGTGCCGAGATTTGGAGCTTCTTAAGCAAAACCTTGGGGAAATAGTCAATAAGTTCATATAAAGGTGGAGAGAGAAAGTTGCCACCATAACCAACAGATTCTCCGAGGAGGAACAAGCTAGTATTGTGAAGAACTTTTTGCCTCATATGCAATCATCCATGGGAGAACAGTATTACCCACACTTTTGAGCCCTTCGATAAGCTGGTGGAGAAATTGAGGAAGGCATTACCAAAGTGGAATCTAAACGAAAGATAGTGAATAGATAGTCACTCCTCGAAAGTATGAGAAGTAAGTTATTTCTATAGTCTCAACCATCAATAACGTATTTGAACCTATAACTTCTTGATCACATGAAAGTCATTTTAATCTTATAAAGAATGAGTACACTGAGCTCTATGATACCCTGTCCAAAGTTTACCACACCCTGTTAAGATGAAATCTCATCAAAGTCTTGGACCTCTATCAATTACCAAATTTAGTAACTACGAAACTCAAACCCAATCCCTATTGTGATTTCCACCAATCTATAAGTCATAGCACCGACCAATGCTTTCAGCATAGGAATTTGATCGAAGGCTAAATTCACTGAGGTATCATCGCCCCACTAGATAATCCTAAACTTAATACCACTCATAACCCACTTCCAATGAATACAAATGCCATATTTCTAGAAAGTGACCAAGAGACTGACCCATCTACTCAAATCGTAGCTAGCAAAGAACTCATCATCTCCATAATATCTCCCAAACCACTAAAGGTTTGCCCATATTTTCTCCCACACCCTACATGCTCCATTGATCAAGATTTTTAACTCCCTACAAGGGCCAACATCGTTGTCTGCACCCGATGTGAGGGGGAAGGCTTGGAGTTACCAGTTGTGTTGAACTAACTCTTAGAGTTTAGGATCAAATGGCTGGCCAAGATGACCCTTGACTATAAAAAATTTGGCAGGTTGTTCATGAAAGCCTAAAAGTTGGATCGATAATCAGATCAATAGTTAGTACCTATTGAAGAAGTCAGTCTATATGATATGGTACAAACCATGGCCAATATATTTCGATAAAGAAGTGAAATATGTAGCATTTCTGAGTTGCTCATCGTTTGAAGCTTCAGGTACGATTGGTCCCTTCACTACTGCACCTCCACATTGAGTGGGAAATTTGTACAATGAAGGCATTGAAGTCACCGAGCACATTGATTACTCTTAGAAAAAAGACATACTTACCACCGGATGGGGGATGATTTTGATAGCTTAGATAAGGAACGAAGTTAAGAAGAAGTCAGTCCAATATCCAGCCTATGTGGAATGATATCCTTCAATGATCTATTTGAAGAAACCAATAATGTGGCCATTCAAACCGAGGTAGATGAATCCACATGATTCTTGTTCTTTCTCGCTTCTATGAACCATATGAAACTGTTTGGGAAACACAGTAAAAATTGGATTCCTACTGCAAATGAAATAAATAAAGGAAAGCGAGTTGTTGAAGAACTTCCCATGCTAGAAATAACCAACGAAGAAAGAAAATTCCATGGTTAACTCAAGAAGAACCAAGCCAATTGTAATACCCCGTATTTTCATGCTATATTAATTTGGGGATTTATTAAATTTAATGTGAGTTAATTATTTAATAAAAATCCGAAAATTAATTATGTTATAATTATTAACGTGACTAGAGTTAGTAATTATATGAAATTTGTTGAATATTACTAATGAGCGAAGTAATATAATATTGATTATGTTAAATGTCACGACTGAGTAAAATGACAATTTCGGAAATTTAAGTCGGGACGTGCTCGTGTCGCGTCGGGACTAAATTTTGAAAGATAAAAGTGAATATTTTAGAAGTTCTCTGTATGGTCATTTTGAGTGCGCCAACGCGTCCGGAAGGGTCTAGATAGTCAGAAAAGTGTACCCGAGGGTTTAGTTTGGGTCTCGGGGCGTTTTTGGCCTAAATAGTAACCCGGGAGGGCATTTTGGTCATTTTACATTTTTGGGTAATTAAACCCACGAAAATTAGAGGAGTTATATCAGATACCTAAGTTACCTTCTAGGGTTAGAAAGCTCGAAACTCTAGAACGGCCATTGGAGAAGAGAGGAGAAAGTTCTCAAAGAATTCCATGGCTCAAAACTCAACCGTTTGCACCGCCGTCACCGCCAACGCGTAGATCGCGAGACGGGGAACGCAACCACACCAAAATCAGCTGAAAACCAGACTTCTAAAAATTCCAAGCAAGTGTTTATCTTGCTTATTTAATTGATGCATCTTTCATATTAGTTTAGGAATGATTAGGGATGAATTACATGGAAGAAAACCTAAATTGTGATAGGAATTTGCATGTAGTGATGATTTAAACCTTATTCTGGAATTTATTGGTGATGTAGAAGAATAATCCACGAAATTTTAATGTTGTATTAGAAGGAAATTTTGGGAAAAACATATTAGAACAATGATTAAGAAATTTCTAGGGTTCTTGATAATTGTATAGATCTTGGGCTGTTAATCCATGATTAAATGACTCAAATCCACATGCTTTACGTTGAAAATACCTAATATGATGATATAAGGTTAGTAGTATCAATTCTGGGACGATTGGGATTAGAAAATATGGAAATTGTTGAAGTTAGGAGATGAAACCCGTAACTGCAGAATTTCAGTTTTCGCAAACCTGCTTGACCGATCGATCGAGCCCAGAGCTTCGATCGATCGAGTCCTAGACCTCGATCGATCGACCCCTCCTGGCAGACTCATGTTTTCACCTCTTAATTAGTTGAAACTCAATTTAATGTGAGATACTTATTGGGCATCCTTAATAAAATGTTTTGGTAGATATGGAAGACCAGTAGGGCATATGAATAATCTTGGGACTCTTAATATGAGACGAGAATTGTACTTGTGGGATAATTACTTTAGGGTTGATGAATTTATGAATTAACGGGAGAGTTGCGTAAGAGAATTACATTGGAACATAAAAAGGGCACTTACTAAATTTTATACTTGGGAGGTTAGAGTCCATTGAATGTTACGTATTAAGTGGGAGAAATCCTTCGAAATAAGGTTACAGACGAACCCTTATACGCGATACTAATAAATGTGAAAATAAGGATGATGTCGTAACTATGGAATTGAGATATATCTAATATTGATATGATGATATTAATATAGTTATATGATTGTGTTTACATATATATCTATGTGTGAAAAACGTACCCGCGCTACTTGCTATCCCTGAGGTTCTAGCCCTGGGACGATCTTATCCTGTGTTGCCTTATGGGGGATATTGATTCGTACCCTAGGAGATAGATATCCTTGGTACAGGCTATCGAATCGATAGTTCAGGCGGTCCTAAGAGACGTGAGGGTATGTACTGACCTCTTAGAAACTTGGAATCTATGCTTTGCTTCAATGTTGTTTTGAATATATTGATACAGTTCGAGAGTGATTCCGAACTTGTATTTCCCTTAGTGTGAGCGATACGGGGATCGGATAGCAGAGTATGCCCGCACCATAGTTTTTATTTAGGGTGCTGTTTTAATATATATATTGTACGAGTAGTTAATATATATATATGAAATTCTGGAATTTGGAACTGCCTACTGTGATTTGATAAGTAGGATACCATTGATGGCTCAAATTGTAAATACTTGTTTTGAGAAAGTATACTATGACACTGGAAAAACTTTAGTGATTGATAAAGTTAAAATGAGAACCTTGTTTACAAATTGAAATCTTACTTTATAAACAATTATATTGTTCGACCTTGAAATCTTACGAGTAACCTAAGATAAGTTAAATCGTTGAGAGAGATTTGTTCGACATATAATAGATAATCCGTTGGGAAGGGTAGTATGATAGGCATGCACATTAGAAGAGAGGTGAGAATTTCTCAAGAGAGTGTCGCTCTAATATGTTGTTGCATTGGCCTGTATCAATTTAAATACTTGCTAATCGAATTTTAAATCATACACACTATCGGGCTCTGACCCGTTTCTATTTCCCTTTTTCTCTTTTGTATATATGTATATATTACAGGTGCCCAGCCACAGGGGCGTCTTCCTTAGAATCCCTCGAAAGGAACGAGCTGCAGCTTAGGTGGGAGTTGCAGGCCACTTGCGTAGACGGCTTCATTTATTGATTCCACTTCTATCATTCTCATGTGTCGCCCTTTCCACTATTGATCTGTTTTATTTGGGACATTTGTATTTCAGTTATTTCTAGTTCTGTTACTACGGGATTTATTCAGTATGGATGTGTTACTTTAAATTTTACTTGTTAGGATTGTCGAATGTTTTAAATTAATTGGATTATGTTCCAGAATTATTCTGATGTGACTCTTACTCATTGTAATGTTGTTAATAAAATACATAAATAATTTTTCTTAAAATAAAATTTGGAAGTAATGTTATAAAATGGTTTTGACACTTAGCTTAATTAATTAGGGTGTTTAATTGGAAAATTTTGTTTTCGACAGTGATGCTGAGAATGAACCAACTGTTCACCTTGATTTAATTTAATAAAGGAGTGATCGCCCGGTATTTAATTAGGCGGGTTCTCACAGGTGGTATCAGAGCATCAGGTTCTAGTGTCCATAGGATCTGTACGGCTTATTTCGCTTTCAGCTTAACGTTTTTTCTACAAATCCCTATTTTCGGGATTGTTGTACTCTTGCTTTTACGTTTAAGTCTTCAGCTATTTGAGATTTGATAATAACTATAGACTAATAAAATTCTTCACGTTTCAGATGCCTCTGAGACGTGCTCCGAAGGATAGGCGTGCCCAGGCCGAGCAGCCAGCGGCCCCGGCACAAGGCACTATGAATGCTAATGAGGTAGCCACCATTGTTGCTCAGGCGGTGAATGCCGCGATAGCGGTGGTTCAGCAGGCTCCACCCCAGGTTCAGGCAGTGGCGCCAGTACCACCACAACTCCCATCTGCATGGGAGAGGGTTAGGGATGCTTTTCAGAAGGCGCATCCCCCTGAGTTCTCTGGTAGCTCAGATATTATCACAGACAGCCAATGGAAGAAAGACATCCAACGGCATCTTCGTATGTATGAGTGTACTGACGTGCAGAAACAGTTGTTGGCTTCCTTTAAGCTGGTGGGAGCCGCTTTGCAGTTGTGGGAGTCCACTACCACTTTGGAGGAGAGGGACACGATCCCTATTCAGTCATTCTAGGAGCGGTTTGATCGTAAGTACTTTCCACTTGCAGTGCAGACTGAGATGAGGAGGAAATTACTGAATCTAAAGAAAGAGAATTCTACCATAGCTGAGTATGAGGAGGAGTTCACGAGAATTCTCACCATCATGCCAGATGAGGCACCCACTGAGAGCAAGAGGATTATGTTGTTTGTCGACGGGTTAGCTTGGAGGATCGATCAACACCTTATTGGGAATTTATCCCTAAGTACTTCCACTGGTGTACTCAATGCTGTGTTACTACATTGCCAGGATCACCGCTTCCATCTTCAGGGAAGCAAGAGAGCAGGAGAGTCCAGCCAGCAGGGCAGGACCGGGGGTAATAATGCTAATGGGGCACCATCTCATAGACAGACTCGTCAGCACGAGCAAAGTTCCCATCAGGGGGACCCCGCTAAGCGATTCCGTTCAGCTGATTCTAGGAAGGGATATGGGGGTTATAGGCAGGGCCAGCAGGGCCAGCCTAATTAGTAGGGCCAGCAAGGCCAACACCGATAGCAGGGACAGCAGCAGGGCCAACAACGTGTTAATCAGGGCCAGCAGGGCGAGTGGCGGGGAGGTAACGGGCAGCAGGGCCATGGTCAGCAGGGTTAGAGGGGAGGTAACTTTAGAGGCCGATGTTTTGGGTGTGGTAAGCATGGCCATAGGAGCCAGGATTATCCAGAGGGAGATAGGGCCCCACAGTAGCAGGGTGCCCGTAATGAGCCATAGAGACCACTTTTTCCACCTACCCTCCCAGCTCCAGCCCAGGTGCCAGCCCTACCAGCCGTTCCAGCAGCTCCAGTTTAGTAGGGGCAGTTACAGTATGGACGCGTCTATAACGTCCACCAGGCAGCAGCTCCACAGGCACCACCTGCGATTGAGGATATGTTTCCTATCCATGGTACTATGGGTCGGGTTTTGTTTGATACGGGGGCAATGCATTATTTTCTAGCTACGCATTTTGCGAAGGCCTTAGGGTTGTTAGCCACAGCAGAGATCACAGGGATGTGTGTGGACTCACCACTGGGGAGTGGGTCCCTTATTTTCTTTATATGCCGGGGAGTGGGGGTAGAGATTGGTAGTTTGGTATTACTTGCAGACATGTTAGTCTTAGATATGCATGAGCACGATGTTATTATTTGTATGGATTGGCTCACAGCTTATAGAGCTATGATTGATTGCTTCGGTAGGAGCATTGTTTTTGCCATTCCGGGGCAAGAGATATTTGTAGTGGCGATGCCTCGCCCAGAGGGAGGCTCGACCGCTCATTTGTATTACATAGAGGAGGATACCTCTAAGGAGGTTGTGATTCCGTTAGACTCGATTTCCATTGTCAGTGAGTATTCTGATGTGTTTCAGGAGATACCAAGCCTACCCCCCAGTCGAGAGATAGAATTTGCCATAGATTTATTGCCAGATACGAGACCTATAGCACGTGCACCGTACCATATGGCTCCGGCAGAGATGCGAGAGCTACGAGATCAGATATAGCAGCTGTTAGGTCAGGGATTCATTCGTAGGAGTACCTCACCTCAGGGCACTCCAGTCTTATTTGTGAAGAAAAGAGATGGTTCACTAAGGTTGTGTGTGGACTATCGGGAGTTGAACATGGTCACGATACGGAATAAGTATCTGTTGCCTCGAATCGATGATCTGTTCGACCAGCTGGGGGGAGAAACTTTCTTTTCGAAGATAGATCTGAGGTCGGGGTGCCATCAGTTGCGTATTAGGGAGCAGGATGTTTCAAAGACTGCTTTCTTGATGAGATATGGGTCTTATGAGTTCAGGGTGATGCCATTCGGACTCACAAATGCTCCATCCATTTTCATGGACTTGATGAACCAAGTATTCAGAGAGTTCTTGGATCAGTTTGTCATCATTTTCATAGATGACATTTTGATATATTCACACTCCGAGGAGGAGCATGCCGAGCACTTGAGGAAGGTTCTTCAGACTCTACGAGAGCATCAGTTGTATGCTAAGTACGAGAATTGTGGGTTCTGGTTATGAGAAGTACAGTTCTTGGTCCATGTTTTTTATGAGCATGGGATTGCAGTTGACCCAAGTAAAGTGTCAGCGGTGAGGGAGTGGGGATAGTCCACGACACCGACTGAAGTGCGTAGTTTCTTGGGATTAGCTGGTTACTATAGGAGATTCATTCGGGGATTCTCCAAAATAGCAGGTCCATTGACGAATCTGACTCGCAAAGGGGTACCGTATGTTTGGGATGATAATTATCAGTTGGCTTTCGATGAGATGAAAGACAAGCTTACTTCAGCGCCATTCCTTGCATTACCGAAGTTGGGTGTGGAGTACCTGGTTTACACCGATGCATCTTTACGGGGACATTGGGGAGTGCTTCAGCAGGAGGAGAAGGCTATAGCTTTTGCCTCCCACAAGCTCAAGCCGCATGAGAAGAATTAACCCACCCACGACCTGGAGTTAGCAGCGGTCGTCTTTGCATTGAGGATATGGAGACACTATTTATTGGGAGAAAAATTTTGTTTGTTCACAAACCATAAGTCATTGCAGTACCTATTCACTCAGCGAGAGCTGAATATGCATCAGCGCAGATGGCTAGAGTTTGTGAAGGACTACCAGTTCGATATACAGTATCATCCGGGGAAGGCCAACGTAGTTGCTGATGCGTTGAATCGTAGACCGGTAGACGAGGTAGCGGACGTCTGGAAAGCAAAGTGGAAGGAGTTGGGTCACCAGGACGTAGTAGCCCATTCTTTCATATTCGTTATATTAGTCACACCCGAGATTATTACGAGAGTGATACAGGCACAGACCACAGACCCGTTTTGCCAGGAGCAGATTGTGCGACTTCTAGCCGAGGGTGCTGAGTTCTATTCTGTTAGTTCTGATGGAGGTTTACGGTTTAATGGGAGGTTGGTGGTTCCAGAAGGAATAGAATTACGTCATGCAGTGATGACCCAATCTCATAGGTCCCGATTTACGGTGCATCCTGGAGGGGATAAGATGTACCAAGATATGAGGAGATAATACTGGTGGAGTGGGATGAAGAAGGACATTATTGAGTTCGTGTCCAAGTGTTCTACCTGCCAGATGGAGAAGGTGGACCATCAGAAACCGTCAGGACTGCTTCAAACTTTGGAAGTACCCGCATGGAAGTGGGAGAGTATTTCCATGGATTTTATTACGGGGTTGCCTACATCACAGCGGGGCCACGACTCTATCTGGGTGATTATAGACCATTTGACCAATGTGGCTCATTTTCTACCGGTGCGGACAGATTATACCACGGGTCAGTATGCTCAGTTGTTCATTGCTGAGATCATCAAATTACACGGGGTGCCCCTGAATATTATGTCAGATGGAGATAAGATTTTCGTGTCACGTTTTTGGGAAATCTTTCAGGAGGCTATGGGTACTGAGTTGAGGTTGAGTTCAGCTTATGACCCACAGAGAGATGGACTGACAGAGCATACTAATCAGATGTTGGAGGATATGCTACACATGTGTGTTCTTGATTTTGGAGGAGGTTGGGAGCCACACCTTCCACTGGTAGAGTTTGCTTATAATAACTCGTATCAGTTCACGATTGGCATGGCTCCATTTGAGGCTTTGTATGGCAGGCCTTGTCGTTCCCCAGCTTATTGGCTCGAGGTGGGGGATAATAAGTTTCTAGGACCAGAGGTGATTCAGGAGACCTCCGCGAGGATTGAGATGATCAGGAGTCGCATTCGGGTAGCCCAGGACAAGCAGAAGAGCTACGCCGATGAGAAAAGGTTCTTCCAGGAGTTTAATGTGGGGGACCAAGTATTACTGCTTGTATCTCCTATGAAAGGAGTGATGAGATTCGAGAAGAAAGGGAAATTTGCCCCAAGATACGTGGGACCATTTCCCATCATCGAGAGGATTGGGCCGGTTGCATACAGGTTGGGACTGCCAGAGCATTTACATCGCATCCACGATGTATTTCACATCTCGTCGTTGAGACGGTATCTTCAGGATGATATGGGCCATACCCACATTGCGATAGATGAGATCGACTTAAATCCTGATAGCTCTTACGAGGAGAGGCCGGTGGCTATCCTAGACTTTAGTGAGAGGATATTGAGGTCGAAGATAGTTCAACTTGTGCGGGTCCAGTGGGAGCACCATAATGTGGAGGAATCCACTTGGGAGTGCAAGGCAGATATGCGCGAGAGATATCCAAATTTGTTCTTACCAGGTATGCCTTATTTTTTGAATTTCGGGATGAAATTCCGTTATTAGGGGGGAAGTATGTAATACCCTGTATTTTCATGCCATATTAATTTGGGGATTTATTAAATTTAATGTGAGTTAATTATTTAATAAAAATCCAGAAATTAATTATGTTACCATTATTAACGTGAGTAGACTTAGTAATTGTATGAAATTTGTTGAATATTACTAATGAGCGAAGTAATATAATATTGATTATGTTAAATGTCACGAGTGAGTAAAATGACAATTTCAGAAATTTAAGTCGGGACGTGCTCGTGTCGCGTCGGGACTAAATTTTGATAAATAAAAGTGAATATTTTATAAGTTTTCCGTATGGTCTTTTTGAGTGCGCCGACGCGTCCGTAAGGGTCGAGATAGTCAGAAAAGTGTACCCAGGGGTTTAGTTTGGGTCTCGGGGCATTTTTAGGCCTAAATAGTAACCCAGGAGGGCATTTTGGTCATTTTACATTTTTGGGTAATTAAACCCACGAAAATTTGAGGAGTTATATCAGATACCTAGGTTACCTTCTAGGGTTAGAAAGCTCAAAACTATAGAACGGCCATTGGAGAAGAGAGGAGAAAGCTCTCAAAGCATTCCAAGGCTCAAAACTCAACCGTTTGCACCGCCGTCACCGCCAACGCGTAGATCGCGAGACGGGGAACGCAACCACACCAAAATCAGCCGCAAACCAGACTTCTAAAAATCCCAGGCAAGTGTTTATCTTTCTTATTTCATTGATGCATCTTTCATATTAGTTTAGGAATGATTAGGAATGAATTACATGGAAGAAAACCTAAATTGTGATAGGAATTTGCATGTAGTGATGATTTAAACCTTATTCTGGAATTTATTGGTGATGTAGAAGAATAATCCACGAAATTTTAATGTTGTATTAGAAGGAAATTTTGGGAAAAACATATTAGAACAATGATTAAGAAATTTCTAGGGTTCTTGATAATTGTATAGATCTTGGGCTATTAATCCATGATTAAATGACTCAAATCCACATGCTTTACGTTGAAAATACCTAATATGATGATATAAGGTTAGTAGTATCAATTCTGGGACGATTGGGATTAGAAAATATGGAAATTGTTGAAGTTAGGAGATGAAACCCGTAACTGCAGAATTTCAGTTTTCGCCGATCGAGTCCTAGACCTCGATCGATCGACCCCTCCTGGCAGACTCATGTTTTCACCTCTTAATTAGTTGAAACTCAATTTAATGTGAGATACTTGTTGGGCATCCTTAATAAAATGTTTTGGTAGATATGGAAGACCAGTAGGGCATATGAATAATCTTGGGACTCTTAATATGAGACGAGAATTGTACTTGTGGGATAATTACTTTAGGGTTGATGAATTTATGAATTAACGGGAGAGTTGCGTAAGAGAATTACATTGGAACATAAAAAGGGCACTTACTAAATTTTATACTTGGGAGGTTAGAGTCCATTGAATGTTACGTATTAAGTGGGAGAAATCCTTCGAAATAAGGTTACAGATGAACCCTTATACGCGATACTAATAAATGTGAAAATAAGGATGATGTCGTAACTATGGAATTGAGATATATCTAATATTGATATGATGATATTAGTATAGTTATATGATTGTGTTTACATATGCTATCTATGTGTGGAAAACGTACCTACGCTACTTGCTATCCTTGAGGTTACCGTACTGGGACGATCTTATCCTGTGTTGCCTTATGGAGGATATTGATTCGTACCCTAGGAGATAGATATCCTTGGTACAGGATATCGAATCGATAGTTCAGGAGGTCCTAAGAGACGTGAGGGTATGTACTGACCTCTTAGAGACTTGGAATCTATGCTTTGCCTCAATGTTGTTTTGAATATATTGATAGAGTTCGAGAGTGATTCCGAACTCGTATTTCCCTTAGTGTGAGCGATACGGGGATCGGATAGCAGAGTATGCCCGCACCATAGTTTTTATTTGGGGTCCTGTTTTAATATATATCTTGTACGAGTAGTTAATATATATATGAAATTCTGGAATTTGGAACTTCCTATTGTGATTTGATAAGTAGGATACGATTGATGGCTCAAATTGTAAATACTTGTTTTGAGAAAGTATACTATGACACTAGAAAAACTTTAGTGATTGAGAAAGTTAAAATGAGAACCCTGTTTACAAATTGAATTAGGCGGGGTGTCACACCAATATCACCATATGGTGGATTTTTATGTCCTCTTAATTGCACCAGAATGCCTAGATAAGCTCCACACTAGACTAATAGTCCTTCCTCCGACTACTATCAAATTAGTTATAAATGAGGTTGGGTCCCTAACCTCTTCTAGACTCCTCTCATTTTTCAAAGAAGAGATGCCGAAGTTCATCCCTGATCACAATTATTCCCTCAACAACTCCATTGAACTCTTAGGAAATATAATCCAACTTTCACTTTTCAACAATGGATCTTCTCTTAATGTCTGTTCGCTCAGAACTTTTAATTGTTCAGGACTGAAATTCATTGATCTCACTCCCACCTATGCTGTCATGTGCGATTATGGCAATACCTGCTAAGAAGTAATGGGTCCATAAAACTTACACTAGGGGATGACCCGATCAATCTTATCACCGAGTTTCAAGTCATCAATATACCTGCATGATTCAATCTTGTCCTTGTTCTCCAATGGAATCATAGCAACCGTTGAGTATCCTATTCCCTTAAATTGAAACTAAAGTTTTTTGCTAAAGCTCAAGTTATCACCATTTTAAGGGATGAAAATAGTAGAGACAATGCCAACACTAATAATGCAGTATTGGAAATTCTTTGTTGAAGGAATGACATTCTCCTCTATGGTTTTATAATTGACCAACTTCTCTCCCAGTAGGGACAACTTCAATGAATGAGTTTGTTTGGATGTGATTCAATGTGATTTAGATGTTCAGGAATATGCATTTCATGCCCAGAATGGGGCTAGGGAAATTCCAGCAAGGGATCCTGCAGGCCATGGTCCTAAAGGAGGAATTTCCCCCATGTGGCCTAGGTTACCAACCTTCACCAGATGAACTCAAAGTAATCCGTCGACTAAAACCGAAAAGGATCTTGGAAGGTGAAAAGACTATTTTAAGAGACTCCTTAAATGGAAGATATGTAAAGGATGGTGAAGACTTCCTTTTTTGTGGATTCCCTTAATCGTGGTATGACAATGTTGCCAAGAAAATGAAACTGGAGTCTGAAATCATTTATTAAGTCAATAACTCTTAGGCCGATCACTACAAACTTGAATTGTAATCTCTGGCTAAGCAAGTGATGAAAATTACCAAGGACTTTAAGGAAAGTCATTTTGAAGAATCGATCAACCTGTAGACACTAGGACAGAGTCTCTGTATGATCCTCTCAGATGTTGCGTCATCGTACCCATTAGCTCAAATAAGAATTACTAACATACCTCTCCTCTACTGGAATTCCAAACCAATCCAACATTCTCATAGTGAATACAACTACGTTATTTACCCTATCCAAGTCTTTTCACCTATTATTGTTTTTCCTTTTCCTGATACTAATGTAACTGAGACCTCTTTTGATAAGGTTCTCGATATTGTTTTTCCCAAAAATGAAATAAATGAGGATTTTGAGTATCTAGATGTGGCTTACACTAAATATATTGATTGTAATCAAACCTTTGATGATTATTATTTTGAAAAGGAATAATTCTTAACTGATCATTATAAGGAGAATAACAAACCACATTCAAATCAATAATGATGAGACTATTATTATTAATCTCAATTCTAGTAGCCATCAGCACGAGATTAGGTTAAGGGTCACCCTTAACAAGCATAAATGTGTTCAATTTTAAGAACTACTGAAAGAATTCATGGATGTACTCGAATGGTCCAATAATGACATGTCCAACATTGACCCATAAATAGCTCTGCATGATATCCGGAGATTCCCAGAATGCTAGCCGCTCAAATAGAAGCTAAGGAAACTCCGTATCAAATGGTCACTCAAGGTCAAAGAGGAGGTGATCAAATAGTTGAACTTGGGTTTCAACCGCATATCTGAATACCCAATATGGATCACAAATATGATCCCCATCCAAATGTCGGGAGGAAAAGTCCTCATGTGCATCAACTACCGATATTTAAAGAAAGCATCCCCAAAATATGATTACCCATTGCTCATCATCAACATAATCATAGACAACACGGCTAGCCACGCCCTCAAATTCTTTGTTGATAAATTCAACCGATATAACCAAATCATTATGCACCCTGAACATCAGGAGAAAACTGGCTTCATCACCCTGTAGGGAACCTTTTATTAAGCTATGATGATAGTTGAACTCACGAATGTTGGGCTACCTACGAAAAGGCTGCGATAACCATTATGCACGACCTTATTCATAAGGTGGTTGAAGTCTATGCACATGACATGATCATAAAATCTAAGACTCAAGAAGTTAATATTATTTCCCTCCGAATGATCTTTAAATTATTTGTGACAATACTAGATGCGACTTAGTCCATAAAAATGTGTTTTCGGCATCACGAAAGGAAAACTCTTAGGATTCATAGTTAGTTCATCATCCATCTGAATTCCATGTACGAACCCATTTTTGAAACTTATATGAAAGGATTCAACTAACAACTGATGGATTCAATCCGTTTGGTAATATGAGCATTGCTCACAGTACTTGGCCTATTGTGCTAATGATATTAAACTTGCCCCCATGGTTGTGTATGAAACAACCCCACTTAATTTTGTCTGTTCTTATTGACGGACCAAAAGGGTCCAGTGATAAAATTGATGTATATTTACAACCACTAATTGATGAGTTGAAAGAGTTATGGGCAAATGGGGTACTTACTTATGATGAATCAGTGAAACAGTTTTTTCAGTTACATGCGGCGTTGTTATGGACAATTAGCGATTTTCCTGGTTATGCCATGTTACCAGGATGGAGCACAAAAGGTGAATTTGCTTGTCCTTGTTGCATTAAGGACCATCAAGCTATACGATTGAATAACGATCGTAAGTACTGTTATTGGGGTCATCATCGATTCTTACCAATGCGACATAAATTTCGAAAAGAAAAAGTTACATTTAATGGCAAGGTTGATATGAGTCCACCACCATTGAAACTAACTGGATCACAAGTTCTGCAACAATTAAATGATATTGATGTTGTAACTGAATATAAGAAAAAAGATGTGCTGAAAAGAATGATAAGAGACCAAAAGGAAATTGAGCTTGCAAAAAAAACTAAAGGTAATATTTTGAAAAAAAGACTGAATTGGAAGAAGAAAAGTATCTTTTTTGAGTTGCAATATTGGGAGCATAATATCATTCGCCATAATCTTGATGTCATGCATATTGAGAAGAATTTTTGTTACCATATTCTTTTTACATTATTGGGCATCAAAGGGAAAACAAAGGATAATTTAAATGCTCACAAAGACCTCAAAGAGATGAGTATTAGGCGCGTGCTACATCCTCAACCGCGAGGAGAAAATCAACAGTATGTGGCCGCAGCAGATTTTACGATGAGCAACAAAGAGAAATATATATTCTTGAGAGTGTTGTTGAATCTCAAAGTTCTAGATGGTTATTCTTCGAATATTTCACGATGTGTGCACCCTCAAGAGAGAAGCATTTGGGGACTTAAGAGTCATGACAATCACATTCTAATGCAACAACTACTCCCGATAGCTGTACATAGGGTATTGCCAAAGCATGTTGTCAAAGCTTTAATTGAATTAAGTAATTGCTTTGCGATACTATGCTCAAGTGTAAGTACTTTAGCTGACTTGGAGAAATTTGAAGACCATATGGCTCTTACTTTATGCAGTCTAGAGAAGATATTCCCTCCAGAATTTTTTGATGTGATGGAACATTTGCCCATGCATTTGACTGATGAACTAATAATTATCGGGTCAGTGCTTTATCGTTGAATGTATCCAATGGAAAGGTATCTACACACATTGAAACTCTATGTGCGAAATCGTGCTCATCCTGAGGCCTCAATTGCTAAGTCTGTTCTTTTATAAGAGTGCATGACCTTTTGCTAGACGTATTTGGGTGATAACGTGGAAACCAAGTCTAGTCGACCTATTAGAACAGATGACAAAGGTAATGACTCTGGTCGCGCTATTGGGAAAAAAGTTCAAATTCATCTTGATGAAGAAACATTGGTTCAAGCTCATCGTTATGTGCTTTTCAACACTGATTCAGTGGCACCGTTCATCGAGTAAGTTAGGTTTTTGCCTTAACAACTTGCACAACTTTGTTACTTGTAGGTTTTGATACATTAATTATGAAATTGACATGTGTGCATTTTTATAGAAAACATATTGTGGAACTTTCAAAAGAGTATCCTCAACTTTCACAACACCATATTCAACGCCTTCATAATGAAAAATTCAGAACATGGTTTAAGAATCATGTAAGTCGATTTATTCCTTGTTAATCTTAATAGTGCTCTAGTATATTTGCTATATAAAATTTTGATTACCTTTTTTGTTGGGCAAATATCAGGTGCACAGTTTGACAAATAACGCCCAACTACCCGACGAAATTTGGAGTTTGTCTTTAGGCCCTCTAAAGGATGCTTTTAGATTCCACTCTTATATTGTTCGTGGTTTTCGATTTCGGACAAAGTCAGTTGATCAACGTAGAAAAACTCAAAATAGTGGGATGGTTCTAAAAGGTGCACAGATGAGTTATTCTAGTCGTAGAGACAAAAATCCTCTTTTAGGGGATGTTACTTTCTATGGACAGGTTACAAACATCATTGATATTCGTTACCTTAACGGCATGAAATTTGTCTTATTCAAATGTGATTGGATCGATAACCGTATGGGTAAAAAATTAGATGAATTTAACTTTACGCTCGTTAACTTCAACTATTATTTATACAAAGATAACCGAGTTGGTGATGAACCTTTTATCCTAGCATCTCAAGAAGAACAAGTTTGGTATGTGGAAGACCCGTTAGAATCAGACTGGCATGTTGTTGTTTCGATGACACCAAGAGACAAATTTGATGGATATTTAGCCAATGAAGACTTAGATGTCTATGAAGTTGAGCCATTTAGCATGCAACAACTAGATCAAGATCAAAATGTATCTTGGACGAGGCAAGGGATAGATAGCTCCAAAATTGACACAACCGTTCTTGATGATGACGATGGCACGGAGGAAGAAAGGGATGAAGTTATTGAGGAATGAAGGGATGGTGGTTGAAATGCTTGAACTTTTTTACCTCTGTATTAAGTTAGTGAGAACATATCAGAATTACAAAATGATGATTGAAATGGATGTTTTATTAAATCGTTGTTCTCGTATTCACATGTTGCCTTTTATTTTTTAATATTAACGGTTATGTTATAAATGATGTGCTTAAATGTTTTTTGATATTGTGGCAGGAAACAATGCGGTCTTCTGTAAATTTTAATGATAATATTAAGAATGCATTAGAAGAATTTGAACATTCATCTTTTAAAGAGGGCACTCCAATTACTTTGTATGGATTCCGTAAAATTGAATTATATCGTTACTTGCAAAAATGTGGGAAACAAATATCAGAACAATATTTGTTTGAAAAAATACTCCAGACGCTACCACCATGTTTGGATCAAGCAAAAGAAAAGATATTTCAAAAGCATAATCCAACACGTGGAGAGAAATTAGTAGAGCTACTAGAGGAGGAAGAACGAGAGTTTCATCCTTGATGGATAGAACTTGAGCAACATAAAATGAGCCCAAATTTAAATGTGCGAGATCATATGCATAACAAAGAAATAGTATACAAAATTTTAAAGAGGAGAGGCTTTTTTCCTAACATAATTGTTCTCGTTCATGCGATTGTGAGTACGCTTCCACCCACGTGGCCAATTTCATCTATTATTAAAAGGATAAAATGTGGTTGGCTCAATATGAGGGGTTTGGCAGATTTTTTGGAAGAAATAGAAAGGTATTGAAAATGCATACTATCAAAGGAAATACGATGTATTATAAGTTTTCATTTTGTGTTTCATGTATAACATTTATTCATATTTATTTTGACATATATGTTTTTTATACAGATCTATCATGCCAACTAAAAACCCTTATCATTCCGTGGGAGTAGGAGGGTCATCGAATTCTCAAGAAGAAATGACCCCCCCATGTGCTCAGACGTCTATAGGATCACATCGATCTCAACTAGAGTAATCTCAGCCAATGATATGCCAACCCTCAGATAATATGGGTGGAGGTATGTCTCTACCTATATAGTAGATAATTGTAAAATATTGCTATAAATATTTTACTTATATAATTATTCATGTCATATTTTCTTTTGAATTTTTATCAGGTGGTGTTGAGGGTCCACCATTACCAACTCAAAATCGTCCCGCTACTAGTGTGAAACGTACAGGGTTTTCGAAACCATGGAAAGAATGGGATAGTGGTCAAAAGTTGATAATTGGGTGGAATAACGACTGCCAGCCAATCGAACCCAACGGGAAGAAGCTTGCGAGTTAGTTGGGATATTTCACTAGACAAGGATCGTTATTTTCTTTGGATGTGGATGATTGGGGAAGAGTATTGAAGAAAAATCTCGATATAGTTTGGGACAGTGTGAAGGTATTTGTCTATCATTGCGAATATAAATTTGAATATTTTAAAATGCTCAGTTAGTGCGTCAATCAAATGATCTATTTATAATTTATTTATATTCTTTTGTTTTTAGCGCCATACAAATGCCCCTGAAGGATTTAAGCTAATTTGTTTTCAAATGTTGGACAATGCTTGGAGGCGCTTTAAGTATTGTATAAAAAAGGACTATTATGAGGCGTATGACAACGACACAGATCGACTTGAAAATGTACCTCTCCAAGTTGATCCCGATATATGGCCTAAATTAGTGTCTTATTGGGGTGAAAAAGAAACCGTGGTATGACATATGTAGAATTACTTTCTATTTATTTTTGTTGATTGTTTATATGACCTGAAAGTGAGAGATAAAATCTTTGAGGATGTCATTGGTCGTGAGGGACATGAACGTGCATTATGTAGGGGAGTTGGTATTCGACCGCCATCTGTAAGGTCCATGCCTTCTCACTTTTACGAGAGCGAGATCGAAAGGTTGCAAAAGAGGATTGAGGAGGGAGAGACTCGTCATCGTGAAGAGATTCAAGAGTTGAAAGAGACCACCAGCAAATTGTTTCGTATGATACAAAATGCTGGATTCCCAATACCACCAGAAGATTCCCCGAGTACTTCCAATGTTCAGCTGTAGGGAACAGGTATCCTCATTTCTCATCGTTATCCAATTATCAGAAAGAAATTATTTTGGATAGGAATACTAAATTGTACAAAGACAATTGGCGCATTTGTTTCTTGTCACTTCCTGTGTGTGTGTGGGGGGGGGGGGGGGGCAGTTATAAGCATAAAAATATGCCATCGATGGGTGAATACGTAAAACAGCCACAAAACGGTCCTGTAAGAGTCACGAACACCTCGCACGGGACCAATGTGACTCGTAGGAACAGACCGCGTAGTCACGGGGCTCCCGGTTTGAGTGTACGACGTAAATTTACAAAAAATAGACTTAAAGCATAAAAACATGCCATCGAAGGGTTAAAACGTAAAACAAACCCAAAACGGTCCCGTAAGAGTCATGAACACCTCGTACGGGACCAATGTGACTTGTAAGAACTGACGGCGTAGTCCCGAGGCTCCCGGTTTGAGCGTATGATGTAAATTTGCAAAAAAATAAACTAAAGCCTAAAAACATGCCATCGAAGGGTGAAAACGTAAAACAGCCTTAAAACAGCCCCGTAAGAGTCATGAACACCTTGCACGGGACCAATGTGACTCGTAGGAACAGACGGCGTAGTCCCGAGGATCCTGGTTGGAGTGTACGACGTAAATTTGCAAAAAAATAAGCTTAATCATCAAAACAAGCCATCGAAGGTCGAAAACGTAAAACAACCTTAAAACGGTCCCGTAAAAGTCACGAACAACTCGTACGGAACCAATGTGACTCGAAGGAATCGATCGTGTAGGCACGGGACTCCTAGTTTGAGTGTACGACGTAAAGTTGCAAAAAATTAGCCTTAAGCATAAAAACATGCCATCGAATGGTGAAAACGTAAAACAACCTTAAAACAGTCCCGTAAGAGTCACGAACACCTCGCACGGGAACAATGTGACTCGTAGGAACAGACGGCGTAGTCCCGAGGCTCCCGGTTTGAGTGTATGATGTAAATTTGCAAAAAAATAAGCTTAAGCATAAAAACATGCCATCGAAGGGTGAAAATGTAAAACACCCTTAAAACGGTCACGTAAGAGTCACGAACAACTCGCACGGGACCAATGTTACTCGTAGGAACCGATCGCATAGGCACTGGACTCCCGGTTTGTGTGTACGACGTAAAGTTGCAAAAAATTAGCCTTAAGCATAAAAACATGCCATCGAATGGTGAAAATGTAAAACAGCCTTAAAACGGTGCCGTAAGAGTCACGAACACCTCGCACGGGACCAATGTTACTCGTAAGAACAAACGGCGTAGTCTCGAGGCTCCCGGTTCCCGGTTGGAGTGTATGACGTAAATTTGCAAAAAAATAGACTTAAGCATAAAAACATGCCATTGAAGGGTCAAATAGTAAAACAGCCTTAAAACGGTCCCATAAGAGTCACGAACACCTAGCACGGGACCAATGTGACTCGTATGAACCGATCGCGTAGGCACGGGACTCCCAGTTTGAGTGTACGACGTAAATTTGCAAAAAAATAAACTTAAGCATAAAAACATGCCATCGATGGGTGAATACATAAAACAACCACAAAACGACCCTGTAAGAGTCACGAACACCTCGCACGGGACCAATGTGAATCGTAGGAACCGACCCCGTAGTCACGGGGCTCCCAGTTTGAGTGTACGACGTAAATTTGCAAAAAATATACTTAAGGAATAAAAACATGGCATCGAAGGTTAAAATGTAAAACAAACCCAAAACAGTCCCGTAAGAGTCATGAACACCTCGCACGGGACCAATGTGACTCGTTGGAACCGACCGCGTAGTCACGGGGCTCCCGGTTGGTGTGTACGACGTAAATTTGCAAAAAAATATACTTAAGCATAAAAACATGCCATCGAAGTGTGAAAACATAAAACATCCTTAAAACGAACCCGTAAGAGTCACGAACACCTCGCACGGGAGCAATGTGACTCCTAGGAACAGACGGCGTAGTCCCGAGGCTCCCGGTTGGAGTGTACGACGTAAATTTGCAAAAAAATAAACTTAAGCATAAAAACATTCCATCGAAGGGTGAAAACATAAAACGGCCTTAAAACGGTCCCGTAAGAGTCACGAACACCTCGCACGGGACCAATGTGACTAATAACAACAAACAGCGTAGTCCCAGGACTCTCGGTTGGACTGTACGACGTAAATTTTGTAAAAAATTAAACTTAATTATAAAAACATGCCATCGAAGGGTGAAAACGTAAAAAAGCCATAAAACGGTTCCGTAAGAGTCACGAACGACTCGCATGGGACCAATGTGACTCGTAGGAACCGATCGCATAGGCACGGGACTCCCGGTTTGAGTGTACGACGTAAAGTTGCAAAAAATTAGACTTAAGCATAAAAACATGCCATCGAATGTTGAAAACATAAAATAGCGTTAAAACGCTCCCGTAAGAGTCACGAACACCTCGCACGGGACCAATGTGACTCGTAAGAACAGACGGCGTAGTCCCGAGGCTCCCGATTTGAGTGTACGATGTAAATTTGTGAAAAAATAAACTTAAGCATAAAAACATGCCATCGATGGGTGAATACGTAAAACAGCCACAAACGGTCCTATACGAGTCACGAACACCTCGCACGGGACCAATGTGACTCATAGGAGCCGACCGCGTAGTCACGGGGCTCCCGGTTTGAGTGTACGGCGTAAATTTGCAAAAAATACACTTAAAGCATAAAAACATGGCATAGAAGGGTTAAAACGTAAAACAAACCCAAAACGGTCCCGTAATAGTCATGAACACCTCGCATGGGACCAATGTGACTCGGAAGAACTGACAGCGTAGTCACGGGACTCCCGGTTTGAGTGTACGATGTAAAGTTGCAAAAAATTAGACTTAAGACTAAAAACATGCCATCGAAGGGTGAAAACGTAAAACAACCTTAAAACGGTCTTGTAAGAGTCACGAACACCTCGCACGGGACCAATGTGACTCGTAAGAACAAACAGCGTAGTCCCGGGGCCCCCGGTTGGAGTGTACGACGTAAATTTGCAAAAAAATAAACTTAAGCATAAAAACATACCATTGAAGGGTGAAAACGTAAAACAACCTTAAAACGGTTCCGTAAGAGTCACGAACAACTCGAACGGGATTAATGTGACTCGATCGCGTAGGCACGGGACTCCCGGTTTGTGTGTACGACGTAAAGTTGCAAAAAATTAGACTTAAGCATAAAAACATGCCATCGAATGGTAAAAACGTAAAACATCCTCAAAACGGTCCTGTAAGAGTCACGAACACCTCGCACGGGACCAATGTGACTCGTAGGAACAGACGGCGTAGTCCCGAGGCTCCCGGTTGGAGTGTACTACGTAAATTTGCAAAAAAAAATAGACTTAAGCATAAAAACATATCATCGAAGGGTGAAATCATAAAACAGCCTTAAAACGGTCCCGTAAGAGTCACGAACTCCTCGTACGGGACTAATGTGACTAATAAGAACAAACGGCGTAGTCCCGGGACTCTCGGTTGGACTGTACGACGTAAATTTGCAAAAAATTAAACTTAATCATAAAATCATGCCATCGAAGGGTGAAAATGTAAAAATTCCATAAAACGGTTTCGTAAGAGTCATGAACAACTCGCACGGGACCAAGGTGACTCGTAGGAACCGATCGCGTAGGCACGGGACTCCCGGTTTGAGTGTACGACGTAAAGTTGCAAAAATTAGACTTAAGCATAAAAACATGACATCGAATGTTAAAAACATAAAATAGCCTTAAAACGTTTCCGTAAGAGTCACGAACACCTCGTACGGGACCAATGTGACTCATAAGAACAGACAACGTAGTCCCGAGTCTCCCGGTTTGAGTGTACGAAGTAAATTTGCAAAAAATAAACTTAAGCACAAAAACATGCCATCGATGGGTGAATACGTAAAACAGCCACAAAACGGTCCTGTACGAGTCACGAACACCTCGTATGGGACCAATGTGACTCGTAGGAGCCGACCGTGTAGTCACGTGGCTCCCGGTTTGAGTGTACGACGTAAATTTGCAAAAAATAGACTTAAAGCATAAAAACATGGCATATAATGGTTAAAACGTAAAACAAACCCAAAACGGTCCCGTAATAGTAATGAACACCTCGCACGGGAAGAACTGAGGCATAGTCCCGGGGCTCCCGATTGGAGTGTACAACTCAAATTTACAAAAAAATAAACTTAACCATAAAAACATGCCAACAGCCTGAAAACAGTCCCGTAAGAGTCACGAACAACTCGCACGGGACCAATGTGACTCATAGGAACCGACCGCATAGTCACGGGGCTCCCGGTTTCAGTGTACGACGTAAAGTTGCAAAAAATTAGACTTAAGCATAAAAACATGCCATCGAATGGTGAAAACGTAAAACAGCCTTAAAACAGTCCCGTAAGAGTCACGAACACCTCGCACGGGACCAATGTGACTCATAATAACCGACGGCGTACTCCCGGTTTTAGTGTAC
The DNA here is from genome assembly GCA_949130495.1 of Sambucus nigra. Classification (NCBI taxonomy): domain Eukaryota; kingdom Viridiplantae; phylum Streptophyta; class Magnoliopsida; order Dipsacales; family Adoxaceae; genus Sambucus; species Sambucus nigra. The sequence continues at coordinate 673,709,249 of OX422215.1, forward strand.
GACGTAAATTTGCAAAAAAAAATAAGAGTTAAGCGTAAAAAATGCCATCGAAGGGTGAAAATATAAAACATCCTTAAAACGGTCCCATAAGAGTCACGAACACCTCGCACGGGACCAATGTGACTCGAAAGAACAAACGGCGTAGTCCCGGCGCTCCTGGATGGAGTGTAGGACGTAAATTTGCAATAAAGTAAACTTAAGCCTAAAAACATGCCATCGAAGGGTGAAAATGTAAAACAGACAATAAACGGTTCCGTAAGAGTCACGAACAACTAGCACGGGACCAATCTGACTCGTAGGAACCGATCGCGTAGGCACGGGACTCCCGGTTTGAGTGTACGATGTAAAGTTGCAAAAAATTAGACTTAAGCATAAAAACTTGCCATCGAATGGTGAAAACGTAAAACATCCTTAAAACGGTCCCGCAAGAATCACGAACACCTCGCACGGGACCAATGTGACTCGTAGGAACAGACGGCATAGTCCCGAGTCTCCCGGTTGGAGTGTACGACTTAAATGTGCCAAAAAACAGACTTAAGCATAAAAACATGCCATCGAAGGGTGAAATCATAAAAAAACCTTAAAACGGTTCCGTAAGAGTCACGAACACCTCGCACGGGACCAATGTGACTTGTAGGAACCGATCGGGTAGGCACGGGACTCCCGGTTTGAGTGTACGATGTAAAGTTGCAAAAAATTAGCCTTAAGCTTAAAAACATGACATCGAATGGTGAAAATGTAAAACAGCCTTAAAACGGTCCCGTAAGAGTCACGAACACCTCGCACGGGATCAATGTGACTCGTAGGAATTGATCACGTAGGCACGGGACTCCCGGTTTGAGTGTACGACGTAAATTTGCAAAAAAAAAACTTTAGCATAAAAACATGCCATCGAAGGGTGAAATCGTAAAACAGCCTTTAAACGGTCCCATAGGAGTCATAAACACCTCGCACTGACCAGAGGTGACTCGTAAGAACAGACGGCGTAGTCCCGAGGCTTCCAGTTGGAGTGTACGACGTAAATTTATTAAAAAATAAACTCAGGCATAAAAACATGCCATCGAAGGGTGAAAACATAAAACAGCCTTAAAACGGTCCCGTAAGAGTCACGAACACCTTGCATGGGACCAATGTGACTCGTGGGAATCAATGCGTAGGCACGGGACTCCCGGTTTGAGTGTATGGAGTAAATTTGCAAAAAAATATAGTTAAGCCTAAAAACATGCCATCGAAGGGTGAAAACGTAAAACAGCCTTAAAACGGTCTCGTAAGAGTCACGAACACCTCGCATTGGACCAATATGACTCGTAAGAACAAACGGCGTAGTCCCGGGGCTCCCGGTTGGAGTGTACGACGTAAATTTGCAAAAAAATAAACTTAAGAATAAAAATATACCATTGAAGGGTGAAAACGTAAAACATCCTTAAAACGGTTCCGTAAGAGTCGCGAACAACTCGAACGGGATCAATGTGACTCGATCGCGTTGGCACGGGACTCCCGATTTGAGTGTACGACGTAAAGTTGCAAAAATTTAGACTTCAGCTTAAAAACATGCCATCGAATGGTGAAAACGTAAAACATCCTTAAAACGGTCCCGTAATAGTCACGAACACCTCGCACGGTACTAATGTGACTTGTAGGAACAAACGGCGTAGTCCCGAGGCTCCCGATTGGAGTGTACGACGTAAATTTGCAAAAAATTAAACTTAAGAATAAAAACATACCATTGAAGGGTGAAAACGTAAAACATCCTTAAAACGGTTCCGTAAGAGTCACGAACAACTCGAACGGGATCAATGTGACTCGATCGCGTTGGCACGGGACTCCCGGTTTGAGTGTACGACGTAAAGTTGCAAAAAATTAGACTTCAGCTTAAAAACATGCCATCGAATGGTGAAAACGTAAAACATCCTTAAAACGGTCCCGTAAGAGTCACGAACACCTCGCACGGTACTAATGTGACTTGTAGGAACAGACGACGTAGTCCCGAGGCTCCCGGTTGGAGTGTACTACGTAAATTTGCAAAAAAAAAGTAGACTTAAGCATAAAAACATGCGATCGAAGGGTGAAATCGTAAAACATCCTTAAAACGGTCCCGTAAGAGTCACGAACACCTCGCACGGGACCAATGTGACTAATAAGAACAAACGGCGTAGTCCCGGGACTCTCGGTTGGACTGTACAACGTAAATTTGCAAAAAATTAAACTTAATCATAAATTCATGCCATCGAAGGGTGAAAACGTAAAAAATCCATAAAACGGTTCCGTAAGAGTCATAAACAACTCGCACGGGACCAATGTGACTCGTAGGAACCGATCGCGTAGGCACGGGACTCCCGGTTTGAGTGTACGGCGTAAAGTTGCAAAAAATTAGACTTAAGCATAAAAACATGCCATCGAATGTTGAAAATGTAAAATAGCCTTAAAATGTCCCCGTAAGAGTCACGAACACCTCGCACGGGACCAATGTGACTCGTAAGAACAGACGGCGTAGTCCCGAGGCTCCCGGTTTGAGTGTACGATGTAAATTTGCAAAAAAATAAACTTAAGCATAAAAACATGCCATCAATGGGTGAATACGTAAAACAACCACAAAACGGTCCTGTACGAGTCACGAACACCTCGCACGGGACCAATGTGACTCATAGGAGTCGACCGTCTAGTCACGGGGCTCCCGGTTTGAGTGTACGACGTAAATTTATAAAAAAATAGACTTAAAGCATAAAAACATGGCATAGAAGGTATAAAACGTTAAACAAACCCAAAACGGTCCCGTAATAGTCATGAACACCTCGCACGGGACCAATGTGACTCGGAAGAACTGACAGCGTAGTCACGGGACTCCCGGTTTGAGTGTACGATGTAAAGTTGCAAAAAATTAGACTTAAGACTAAAAACATGCCATCGAAGGGTGAAAACGTAAAACAGCCTTAAAACGGTCTCGTAAGAGTCACGAACACCTCGCACGGGACCAATGTGACTCGTAAGAACAAACGGCGTAGTCCCGGGGCCCCCGGTTGGAGTGTACGACGTAAATTTGCAAAAAAATAAACTTAAGCATAAAAACATACCATTGAAGGGTGAAAACGTAAAACAACCTTAAAACGGTTCCGTAAGAGTCACGAACAACTCGAACGGGGTCAACGTGACTCGATCGCGTAGGCACGGGACTCCCGGTTTGTGTGTACGACGTAAAGTTGCAAAAAATTAGACTTAAGCATAAAAACATGCCATCGAATGGTAAAAACGTAAAACATCCTTAAAACGGTCCCGTAAGAGTCACGAACACCTCGCACGGGACCAATGTGACTCGTAGGAACAGATGGCGTAGTCCCGAGGCTCCCGGTTGGAGTGTACTACTTAAACTTGCAAAAAAAAATAGACTTAAGCATAAAAACACATCATCGAAGGGTGAAATCATAAAACAGCCTTAAAACGGTCCCGTAAGAGTCACAAACTCCTCGTGCGGGACCAATGTGACTAATAAGAACAAACGGCGTAGTCCCGGGACTCTCGGTTGGACTGTACGACGTAAATTTGCAAAAAATTAAACTTAATCATAAAATCATGCCATCGAAGGGTGAAAACGTAAAAATGCCATAAAACGGTTTCGTAAGAGTCATGAACAACTCGCACGGGACCAAGGTAACTCGTAGGAACCGATCGCGTAGGCACGGGACTCCCGGTTTGAGTGTACGACGTAAAGTTGCAAAAATTAGACTTAAGCATAAAAACATGACATCGAATGTTAAAAACATAAAATAGCCTTAAAACGTTCCCGTAAGAGTCACGAACACCTCGTACGGGATCAATGTGACTCGTAAGAACAGACAGCGTAGTCCCGAGGCTCCCGGTTTGAGTGTACGATGTAAATTTGCAAAATATAAACTTAAGCATAAAAACATGCCATCGATGGGTGAATACGTAAAATAGCCACAAAGCGGTCCTGTACGAGTCACGAACACCTCGTACGGGACCAATGTGACTCATAGGAGCCGACCGTGTAGTCACGGAGCTCCCGGTTTGAGTGTACGATGTAAATTTGCAAAAAATAGACTTAAAGCATAAAAACATGGCATAGAAGGGTTAAAATGTAAAACAAACCCAAAACGGTCCCGTAATAGTAATGAACACCTCGCACGGGAAGAACTGAGGCATAGTCCCGGGGCTCCCGGTTGGAGTGTACAACTCAAATTTGCAAAAAAATAAACTTAACCATAAAAACATGCCATTGATGGTTGAAAACGTAAAACAGCCTGAAAACAGTCCCCTAAGGGTCACGAACAACTCGCACGGGACCAATGTGACTCGTAGGAACCGACCGCATAGTCACGGGGCTCCCGGTTTCAGTGTACGACGTAAAGTTGCAAAAAATTAGACTTAAGCATAAAAACATGCCATCGAATGGTGAAAACGTAAACGGTCCCGTAAGAGTCACGAACACCTCGCACGGGACCAATGTGACTCGTAATAACCGACGGCGTACTCCCGGTTTTAGTGTACGACGTAAATTTGCAAAAAAAAAAGAGTTAAGCATAAAAAATGCCATCGAAGGATGAAAATATAAAACATCCTTAAAACGGTCCCATAAGAGTCACGAACACCTCACACGGGACCAATGTGACTCGTAAGAACAAACGGCGTAGTCCCGGCGATCCTGGATGGAGTGTAGGACATAAATTTGCAATAAAGTAAACTTAAGCCTAAAAACATGCCATCGAAGGGTGAAAATGTAAAACAGACTTAAAACAGTTTCGTAAGAGTCACGAACAACTAGCATGGGACCAATCTGACTCGTAGGAACCGATCGCGTAGGCACGGGACTCCCGGTTTGAGTGTACGATGTAAAGTTGCAAAAAATTAGACTTAAGCATAAAAACTTGCCATCGAATGGTGAAAACGTAAAACATCCTTAAAACGGTCCCGCAAGAGTCACGAACACCTCGCACGGGACCAATGTGACTCTTAGGAACAGACGGCGTTGTCCCGAGGCTCCCGGTTGGAGTGTACGACTTAAATGTGCCAAAAAACAGACTTAAGCATAAAAACATGCCATCGAAGGGTGAAATCATAAAAAAACCTTAAAACGGTTCCGTAAGAGTCACGAACACCTCGCACGGGACCAATGTGACTTGTAGGAACCGATCGGGTAGGCACGGGACTCCCGGTTTGAGTGTACGATGTAAAGTTGCAAAAAATTAGCCTTAAGCATAAAAACATGACATCGAATGGTGAAAACGTAAAACAGCCTTAAAATAGTCCCGTAAGAGTCACGAACACCTCGCACGGGATCAATGTGACCCGTAGGAATTGATCACGTAGGCACGGGACTCCCGGTTTGAGTGTACGACGTAAATTTGCAAAAAAAAAACTTTAGCATAAAAACATGCCATCGAAGGGTGAAATCTTAAAACAGCCTTTAAACGGTCCCATAGGAGTCATAAACACCTCGCACTGGACCAGAGGTGACTCGTAAGAACAGACGGCGTAGTCCCGAGGCTTCCAGTTGGAGTGTACGACGTAAATTTATTAAAAATAAACTCAGGCATAAAAACATGCCATCGAAGGGTGAAAACATAAAACAGCCTTAAAACGGTCCCGTAAGAGTCACGAACACCTTGCATGGGACCAATGTGACTCGTGGGAATCAATGCGTAGGCACGGGACTCCCGGTTTGAGTGTATGGCGTAAATTTGCAAAAAAATATAGTTAAGACTAAAAACATGCCATCGAAGGGTGAAAACGTAAAACAGCCTTAAAACGGTCTCGTAAGAGTCACGAACACCTCGCACGGGACCAATATGACTCGTAAGAACAAACGGCGTAGTCCCGGGGCTCCCGGTTGGAGTGTACGACGTAAATTTGCAAAAAAATAAACTTAAGAATAAAAACATACCATCGAAGGGTGAAAACGTAAAACATCCTTAAAACGGTTCCGTAAGAGTCACGAACAACTCGAACGGGATCAAGGTGACTCGTAGGAACCGATCGCGTAGGCACGGGACTCCCGGTTTGAGTGTACGACGTAAAGTTGCAAAAATTAGACTTATGCGTAAAAACATGACATCGAATGTTAAAAACATAAAATAGCCTTAAAACGTTGCCGTAAGAGTCACGAACACCTCGTACGGGACCAATGTGACTCGTAAGAACAGACAGCGTAGTCCCGAGGCTCCCAGTTTGAGTGTACGATGTAAATTTGCAAAATATAAACTTAAGCATAAAAACATGCCATCGATGGGTGAATACGTAAAATAGCCACAAAGCGGTCCTGTACGAGTCACGAACATCTCGTACGGGACCAATGTGACTCATAGGAGCCGACCGTGTAGTCACGGGGCTCCCGGTTTGAGTGTACGACGTAAATTTGAAAAAAATAGACTTAAAGCATAAAAACATGGCATAGAAGGGTTAAAATGTAAAACAAACCCAAAACGGTCCCGTAATAGTAATGAACACCTCGCACGGGAAGAACTGAGGCATAGTCCCGGGGCTCCCGGTTGGAGTGTACAACTCAAATTTGCAAAAAAATAAACTTAACCATAAAAACATGCCATTGATGGTTGAAAACGTAAAACAGCCTAAAAACAGTCCCGTAAGAGTCACGAACTACTCGCACGGGACCAATGTGACTCGTAGGAACCGACCGCATAGTCACAGGGCTCCCGGTTTGAGTGTACGACGTAAAGTTGCAAAAAATTAGACTTAAGCATAAAAACATGCCATCGAATGGTGAAAACGTAAAACAGCCTTAAAACGGTCCCGTAAGAGTCACGAACACCTCGAACGGGACCAATGTGACTCGTAATAACCGATGGCGTACTCCCGGTTTTAGTGTACGACGTAAATTTGCAAAAAAAAAGAGTTAAGCATAAAAAATGCCATCGAAGGGTGAAAATATAAAACATCCTTAAAACGGTCCCATAAGAGTCACGAACACCTCACACGGGACCAATGTGACTCGTAAGAACAAACGGCGTAGTCCCGGCGATCCTGGATGGAGTGTAGGACGTAAATTTGCAATAAAGTAAACTTAAGCCTAAAAACATGCCATCGAAGGGTGAAAATGTAAAACAGACTTAAAACGGTTTCGTAAGAGTCACGAACAACTAGCATGGGACCAATCTAACTCGTAGGAACCGATCGCGTAGGCACGGGACTCCCGGTTTGAGTGTACGATGTAAAGTTGCAAAAAATTAGACTTAAGCATAAAAACTTGCCATCGAATGGTGAAAATGTAAAACATCCTTAAAACGGTCCCGCAAGAGTCACGAACACCTCGCACGGGACCAATGTGACTCTTAGGAACAGACGGCGTTGTCCCGAGGCTCCCGGTTGGAGTGTACGACTTAAATGTGCCAAAAAACAGACTTAAGCATAAAAACATGCCATCGAATGGTGAAATCATAAAAAAACCTTAAAATGGTTCCGTAAGAGTCACGAACACCTCGCACGGGACCAATGTGACTTGTAGGAACCGATCGGGTAGGCACGGGACTCCCGGTTTGAGTGTACGATGTAAAGTTGCAAAAAATTAGCCTTAAGCATAAAAACATGACATCGAATGGTGAAAATGTAAAACAGCCTTAAAATAGTCCCGTAAGAGTCACGAACACCTCGCACGGGATCAATGTGACTCGTAGGAATTGATCACGTAGGCACGGGACTCCCGGTTTGAGTGTAAGACGTAAATTTGCAAAAAAAAAACTTTAGCATAAAAACATGCCATCGAAGGGTGAAATCGTAAAACAGCCTTTAAACGGTCCCATAGGAGTCATAAACACCTCGCACTGGACCAGAGGTGACTCGTAAGAACAGACGGCGTAGTCCCGAGGCTTCCAGTTGGAGTGTACGACGTAAATTTATTAAAAAATAAACTCAGGCATAAAAACATGCCATCGAAGGGTGAAAACATAAAACAGCCTTAAAACGGTCCCGTAAGAGTCACGAACACCTTGCATGGGACCAATGTGACTCGTGGGAATCAATGCGTAGGCACGGGACTCCCGGTTTGAGTGTATGGCGTAAATTTGCAAAAAAATATAGTTAAGCCTAAAAACATGCCATCGAAGGGTGAAAACATAAAACAGCCTTAAAACGGTCTCGTAAGAGTCACGAACACCTCGCACGGGACCAATATGACTCGTAAGAACAAACGGCGTAGTCCCGGGGCTCCCGGTTGGAGTGTACGACGTAAATTTGCAAAAAAATAAACTTAAGAATAAAAACATACCATCGAAGGGTGAAAACGTAAAACATCCTTAAAACGGTTCCGTAAGAGTCACGAACAACTCGAACGGGATCAAGGTGACTCGTAGGAACCGATGCGTAGGCACGGGACTCCCGGTTTGAGTGTACAACGTAAATTTGCAAAAAAATAGACTTAAGCCTAAAAACATGCCATCGAAGGGTGAAAACGTAAAACAGCCTTAAAACGGTCTCGTAAGAGTCACGAACACCTCGCACGGGACCAATGTGACTCGTAAGAACAAACGGCGTAGTCCCGACGCTCCCGGTTGGAGTGTACGACGAAAATTTGCAAAAAAAAAAATTTAAGCATAAAAACACGCCATCGAAGGGTGAAAATGTAAAACAGCCTTAAAACGGTCCCATAAGAGTCACGAACACCTCGCACGGGACCAATGTGACTCGTAAGAACAAACGGCGTAGTCCCGATGCTCCCGGTTGGAGTGTACGACGAAAATTTGCAAAAAAAAAATTTAAGCATAAAAACATGCCATCGAAGGGTGAAAATGTAAAACAGCCTTAAAAAGGTTTCGTAAGAGTCACGAACAACTCGCACGGGACCAATGTGACTCGTAGGAACCGATCGCGTAGGCACGGGACTCCCGGTTTGAGTGTACGAATTAAAGTTGCAAAAAATTAGAATTAAGCAGAAAAACTTGCCATCGAATATTGAAAATGTAAAACATCCTTAAAACGGTCCTGTAAGAGTCATGAACACCTCGCACGGGACCGATGTGACTCGTAGGAACAGACGACGTAGTCCCGAGGCTCCCGGTTGAAGTGTACGACGTTAATTTACAAAAAATAGACTTAAGCATAAAAACATGCCATCAAAGAGTGAAATCGTAAAATAGCCTTAAAAAGGTTCCGTAAGAATCACGAACACCTCGCACGGGACCAATGTGACTCGTAGGAACCGATCGGGTAGGCACGGGACTCCTGGTTTGAGTGTACGACGTAAAGTGGGAAAAAATTAGTCTTAAGCACAAAAACATGCCATCAAATGGTGAAAACGTAAAGCAGCCTTAAAACGGTCTCGTAAGAGACACAAACACCTCGCACAGGATCAATGTGACTCGTAGGAATTGATCGTGTAGGCACGGGACTCCTGGTTTGAGTGTACGACGTAAATTTACAAAAAAATAAACTTTTGCATAAAAACATGCCATCGATGGGTGTAAATCGTAAAACAGCCTTAAAACGATCCCATAGGAGTCACAAACACCTCGCACTGGACTAATGTGACTCGTAAGAACAGACGGCGTAGTCCCGAGGCTTCCGATTGGAATATACGACGTAAATTTGTAAAAACATAAACTTAAGCATAAAAACATGCCATCGAAGGGTGAAAATGTAAAACAGCCTTAAAACGGTTTCGTAAGAGTCACGAACAACTCGTACGGGACCAATGTGACTCGTAGGAACCGATCGCGTAGGCACGGGACTCCCGGTTTGAGTGTACGAATTAAAGTTGCAAAAAATTAGAATTAAGCAGAAAAACTTGCCATCGAAGATTGAAAATGTAAAACATCCTTAAAACGGTCCTGTAAGAGTCATGAACACCTCGCACGGGACCAATGTGACTCGTAGGAACAGACGACGTAGTCCCGAGGCTCCCGGTTGAAGTGTACGACGTTAATTTGCAAAAAATAGACTTAAGCATAAAAACATGCCATCAAAGGGTGAAATCATAAAATAGCCTTAAAAAGGTTCCCTAAGAGTCACGAACACCTCGCAGGGGACCAATGTAACTCGTAGGAACCGATCGCGTAGGCACGGGACTCCCGGTTTGAGTGTACGGGGTAAATTTGCAAAAAAATAGACTTAAGCATAAAAACATCACATCGAAGGGTGAAAATGTATAACAACCTTAAAACGGTCCCGTAAGAGTCACGAAATCCTCGCACGGGACCAATGTGACTCGTAAGAACAAACGGCGTAGTCCCGTGGCTCCTGGCTGGAGTGTACGACGTAAATTTGCAAAAAAATAATGTTAAGCATAAAAACATGCCATCGAAGGGTAAAAACGTAAAATAGCCTTAAAACGGTTCCCTAAGAGTCACGAACAACTCGCACGGGACTAGTGTGACTCGTAGGAACCGATCACGTAGGGACGGGACTCCCGGTTTGAGTGTAAGACATAATGTTGCAAAAAATTATATTTAAGCATAAAAATATGCCATCGAATGGGGAAAACATAAAACATCCTTAAAACAGTCCCGTAAGAGTCACGAACACTTCGTACGGGACCAATGTGACTCGTAGGAACAGACGACATAGTCCTGAGGCTCCCGGTTGGAGTGTACGACGTAAATTTGCAAAAAAAATAGACTTAAGCATAAAAACATGCCATCGAAGGGTGAAATCGTAAAACAGCCTTAAAACGGTCTCGTAAGAGTAACGAACACCTCGCACAGGAGCAATGTGACTCATAGAAATCGATCGGGTAGGCACGGGACTCCTGGTTTGAGTGTACGACGTAAAGTTGCAGAAAATTAGCCTTAAGCACAAAAACATGCCATTGAATGGTGAAAACGTAAAACAGCCTTAAAACGGTCTCGTAAGAGACACGAACACCTCGCACAGGATCAATGTGACTCGTAGGAATTGATCGCGTAGGCACGGGACTCCCGGTTTGAGTGTACGACGTAAATTTGCAAAAAAATAAACTTTTGCATAAAAACATGCCATCGAAGGGTGAAATCATAAAACAACCTTAAAACGGTCCCATAGGAGTCACGAACACCTCGCACTGGACCAATGTGACTCGTAAGAACAGACGGCGTAGTCCCGAGGCTTCCGATTGGAGTGTACGACGTAAATTTGTAAAAAAATAAACTTAAGCATAAAAACATGCCATCGAAGGGTGAAAACGTAAAACAGCCTTAAAACGGTCCCGAAAGAGTCACGAACACCTCGCACGGGGCCAATGTGACTCGTAGGAACCGATCGCGTAGGCACGGGACTCCCGGTTTGAGTGGACGACGTAAATTTGCAAAAATAGAATTAAGCATAAAAACATGCCATCGATGGGTGAAAACATAAAACAGCCTTAAAACGGTCCCGTAAGAGTCGCGAACACCTCGCACGGGACCAATGTGACTCGTAAGAACAAACGGCGTAGTTCCGAGGCTCCCGGTTGCAGTGTACGACGTAAATTTGCAAAAAATAAATTTAAGCATAAAAACATGCCATCGATGGGTGAACACGTAAAACAGCTTTAAAACGGTCCTGTAAGAGTCACGAACACCTCGCACGGGACCAATGTGACGCGTTCGAACAGACGGCGTAGTCCCGAGGCATCCGGTTGGAGTGTACTACGTAAATTTGTAAAAAAATAAATGTAAGCATAAAAACATGCCATCGAAGGGTGAAAACGTAAAACAGCCTTAAAACGGTCCCGAAAGAGTCATGAACACCTCGCACGGGACCAATGTGACTCGTAGGAACCGATCGTGTAGACCCGGGACTCCCGGTTTGAGTGTACGACGTAAATTTGCAAAAAAATAGACTTAAGCATAAAAACATGCCATCGATGGGTGAAAACATAAAACAGCCTTAAAACGGTCCCGTAAGTGTCACGAAAACCTCGCACGGGACCAATGTGACTCGTAGGAACAGACGGCGTAGTCCTGAGGCTCCCGGTTGGAGTGCACGACGTAAATTTGCAAAAAAAATAGACTTAAGCATAAAAACATGCCATCGAAGGGTGAAATCATAAAACAGCCTTAAAACGGTTCCGTAAGATTCACGAACACCTCGTACGGGACAAATGTGACTCGTAAGAACAGACGGCGTAGTCCCGAGGCTCCCGGTTTGAGTGTACGACATAAATTTGCAAAAAAATAAACTTAAGCATAAAAACATGCGATCGATGGGTGAACACGTAAAATAACCACGAAACGTTCCTGTACGAGTCACGAACACCTTGTATGGGAGCAATGTGACTCGTAACAACAGACGGCGTAATCCCAAGGCTCCCTGTTTGAGTGTACGACGTAAATCTGTAAAAAATAAACTTAAGCATAAAAACATGCCATCGAAGGGTGAAAACGGAAAATAGCCTTAAAACGGTTCCGTAAGAGTCATGAACACCTCGCATGGGACCAATGTGACTCGTTGGAACCGATCGCGTAGGCACGGGACTCCCGGTTTGAGTGTACGACGTCAAGTTGCAAAAAATTAGCCTTAAGCACAAAAACATCCCATTTAATGGTGAAAACGTAAAACATCCTTAAAACGGTCCCGTAAGAGACACGAAGACCTCGCACGGGATCAATGTGACTCGTAGGAATTGATCGCGTAGGCACGGGACTCCCGGTTTGAGTGTACGACGTAAATTTGCAAAAAAATAAACTTTTGCATAAAAACATGCCATCGAAGGGTGAAATCATAAAACAGCCTTAAAACGGTCCCATAGGAGTCACGAACACCTCGCATTGGACCAATGTGACTCGTAAGAATAGACGGCGTAGTCCCGAGGCTTCCGGTTGGAGTATACAACGTAAATTTGTAAAAAAATAAACTTAAGCATAAAAACATGCCATCGAAGGGTGAAAATGTAAAACAGCCTTAAAACGGTCCCGAAAGAGTCACGAACACCTCGCACCGGACCAATGTTACTCGTAAGAATAGACGGCGTAGTCCCGAGGCTCCCGGTTTGAGTGTACGACGTAAATTTGCAAAAAAATAAACTTAAGCATAAAAACATTCCATCGATGGGTGAATACGTAAAACAACCACAAAACGGTCCTGTACGAGTCACGAACACCTCGCACGGGACCAATGTGACTCGTAAGAATAGACGGCGTAGTACTGATGCTTCCGATTGGAGTGAACGACGTAAATTTGTAAAAAAATAAACTTAAGCATAAAAACATGCCATCGAAGGGTGAAAATGTAAAACAGCCTTAAAACGGTTTCGTAAGAGTCACGAACAACTCGTACGGGACCAATGTGACTCGTAGGAACCGATCGCGTAGGCACGGGACTCCCGGTTTGAGTGTACGAATTAAAGTTGCAAAAAATTAGAATTAAGCAGAAAAACTTGCCATCGAAGATTGAAAATGTAAAACATCCTTAAAACGGTCCTGTAAGAGTCATGAACACCTCGCACGGGACCAATGTGACTCGTAGGAACAGACGACGTAGTCCCGAGGCTCCCGGTTGAAGTTTACGACGTTAATTTGCAAAAAATAGACTTAAGCATAAAAACATGCCATCAAAGGGTGAAATCATAAAATAGCCTTAAAAAGGTTCCCTAAGAGTCACGAACACCTCGCAGGGGACCAATGTAACTCGTAGGAACCGATCGCATAGGCACGGGACTCCCAGTTTGAGTGTACGGGGTAAATTTGCAAAAAAATAGACTTAAGCATAAAAACATCACATCGAAGGGTGAAAATGTATAACAACCTTAAAACGGTCCCGTAAGAGTCACGAAATCCTCGCACGGGACCAATGTGACTCGTAAGAACAAACGGCGTAGTCCCGTGGCTCCTGGCTGGAGTGTACGACGTAAATTTGCAAAAAAATAATGTTAAGCATAAAAACATGCCATCGAAGGGTAAAAACGTAAAATAGCCTTAAAACGGTTCCCTAAGAGTCACGAACAACTCGCACGGGACTAGTGTGACTCGTAGGAACCGATCACGTAGGGACGGGACTCCCGGTTTGAGTGTACGTTGTAAATTTGCAAAAAATAGACTTAATCCATAAAAACTTGTCATCGAAGGGTTAAAATGTAAAACAAACCCAAAACGGTCCCGTAAGAGTCACAAACATCTCGCACGGGAGCAATGTGACTCGTAAGAACAGAAGGCGTAGTCCCGAGGCTTCCGGTTGGAGTGTACGACCTAAATTTGCAAAAAATAGACTAAAGCATAAAAACATGCCATCGAAGGGTGAAAACATAAAACAGCCTTAAAACGGCCCGTAAGAGTCACGGACACCTCGCACGGGACCAATGTGACTCGTTGGAACGGACCGCATAGTCACGGGGCTCCCGGTTGGAGTGTATGAGGTAAATTTGCAAAAAAATAGGCTTAGGCATAAAAACATGCCATCGAAGGGTGAAATTGTAAAACAGCCATAAAACGGTCTCGTAAGAGTCACGAATACCTCGTACGGGATCAATGTGACTCGTAAGAACATACGGCGTAGTCCCAAGGCTCCCGGTTGGAGTGTACGACGTAAATTTTCAAAAAAATAAACTTAAGCCTAAAAACATACCATTGAAGGGTGAAAATGTAAAACAGCCTTAAAACTGTTCCGTAAGAGTAACGAACAACTCGAACGGGATCAATGTGACTCGTAGGAACCGATCGCGTACGCACGGGACTCCCGATTTGAGTGTACGACGTAAAGTTACAAAAAAGTAGACTTAAGCATAAAAACATGCCATCGATTGGTGAAAACGTAAAACATCCTTAAAATGGTCCCGTAAGAGTCATGAACACCTCGCACGGGACCAATGTGACTCGTAGGAACAGACGGCGTAGTCCCGAGGCTCCCGGTTCGAAGTGTACGACGTAAATTTACAAAAAAAATAAACTTAAGCATAAAAATATGCCATCGAAGGGTGAAATCGTAAAACAACCTTAAAATGCTTCCGTAAGAGTCACGAACACCTCGCACGGGACCAATGTGACTCGTAGGAACCGATCGGGTGGGCAAGGGACTCTTGGTTTTAGTGTAGGGCGTAAAGTTATAAAAAATTAGCCTTAAGCATAAAAACATGCCATCGAATGGTGAAAACATAAAACATCCTTAAAACGGTCCTGTAAGAGACACGAACACCTCACACAGGATCAATGTGACTCGTTGGAATTGATCGCGTAGGCACGGGACTCCTGATTTGAGAGTACGACGTAAATTTGCAAACAAAATAAACTTTAGCATAAAAACATGCCATCGAAGGGTGAAATCGTAAAACTACCTTAAAACGGTCTCATAGGAGTCACTAACACCTCGCACTGGACCAATGTCACTCATAAGAACATAAGGCGTAGTCCCGAGGCTTCCGGTTAGAGTGTACGACGTTAATTTGTAAAAAAATAAACTTAAGCATAAAAACATGCCATCTGAGGGTGAAAACATAAAACAGCCTTTAAACGGTCCCGTAAGAGTCACGAACACCTCGCACGGGACCAATGTGAATCGTAGGAACCGATCGCGTAGGCACGGGACTCCTGGTTTGAGTGTACGACGTAAATTTTAAAAAAAGTAGACTTAAGCATAAAAACATGCTATCGAAGGGTGAAAAGGAAAAACAACTTTCAAACGGTCCCGTAAGAGTCACTAAAACACCTCGTACGGGACCAATGTGACTCGTAAGAACAAACGACGTAGTCCTGAGGCTCCCGGTTGGAGAGTACGACGTAAATTTGCAAAAAAAATAAACTTAAGCATAAAAACATGCCATCGAAGGGTGAAAATGTAAAAAAGGCTTAAAAAGATTCCATAAGAGTCACGAACAACTCGCACGGGACCAATGTGACTCGTAGGAACCGATCGCGTAGGCACGAGACTCCCGGTTTGAGTGTACGACGTAAAGTTGCAAAAAATTAGACTTAAGCATAAAAACATGCCATCGAATGATGCAAACATAAAATAACCTTAAAACGGTCCCGTAAGAGTCACAAACACCTCGCCCGGGATCATTGTGACTCGTAAGAACAGACCGCGTAGTCCCGAGACTCCCGGTTAGAGTGTACGACGTAAATTTGTAAAAAAATAAACTTAAGCATAAAAACTTGCCATCGAAGGGTGAAAATATAAAATAGCCTTAAAACGGTTCCGTAAGAGTCACGAACACCTCGTACGGGACCAATGTGACTCGTAAGAACTGACGGCGCAGTCCCGAGGCTCCCGATTTGAGTATACGACGTAAATTTGCAAAAAAATAGACTTAAGCATAAAAACATGCCATCGAAGGGTGAAAATGTAAAACAACCTTAAAACGGTCCCGTAAGAGTCACGAACAACTCGAACGGGATCAATGTGACTCGTAGGAACCGATCGCGTACGCACGGGACTCCCGATTTGAGTGTACGACGTAAAGTTGCAAAAACTTAGACTTAAGCATAAAAACATGCCGTCGATTGGTGAAAACCTAAAACATCCTTAAAATGGTCCCGTAAGAGTCATGAACACCTCGCACGGGACCAATGTGACTCGTAGGAACAGACGGCGTAGTCCCGAGGCTCCCGGTTCGAAGTGTACGACGTAAATTTACAAAAAAAAAAAACTTAGGCATAAAAATATGCCATCGAAGGGTGAAATCGTAAAACAACCTTAAAATGGTTCCGTAAGAGTCACGAACACCTCGCACGGGACCAATGTGACTCGTAGGAACCGATCGGGTGGGCAAGGGACTCTTGGTTTGAGTGTAGGGCGTAAAGTTATAAAAAATTAGCCTTAAGCATAAAAACATGCCATCGAATGGTGAAAACATAAAACATCCTTAAAACGGTCCTGTAAGAGACACGAACACCTCACACAGGATCAATGTGACTCGTTGGAATTGATCGCGTAGGCACGGGACTCCCGATTTGAGAGTACGACGTAAATTTGCAAACAAAATATACTTTAGCATAAAAACATGCCATCGAAGGGTGAAATCGTAAAACTACCTTAAAACGGTCTCATAGGAGTCACTAACACCTCGCACTGGACCAATGTGACTCATAAGAACATAAGGCGTAGTCCCGAGGCTTCCGGTTAGAGTGTACGACGTTAATTTGTAAAAAAATAAACTTAAGCATAAAAGCATGCCATCTGAGGGTGAAAACGTAAAACAGCCTTAAAACGGTCCCGTAAGAGTCACGAACACCTCGCACGGGACCAATGTGAATCGTAGGAACCGATCGCGTAGGCACGGGACTCCTGGTTTGTGTGTACGACGTAAATTTTAAAAAAAGTAGACTTAAGCATAAAAACATGCTATCGAAGGGTGAAAAGGAAAAACAACTTTCAAACGGTCCCGTAAGAGTCACTAAAACACCTCGTACGGGACCAATGTGACTCGTAAGAACAAACGACGTAGTCCTGAGGCTCCCG
The DNA here is from genome assembly GCA_949130495.1 of Sambucus nigra. NCBI lineage: Eukaryota > Viridiplantae > Streptophyta > Magnoliopsida > Dipsacales > Adoxaceae > Sambucus > Sambucus nigra. The sequence continues at coordinate 673,726,556 of OX422215.1, forward strand.
GTTGGAGAATACGACGTAAATTTGCAAAAAAATAAACTTAAGCATAAAAACATTCCATCGAAGGGTGAAAATGTAAAAAAGGCTTAAAAAGATTCCATAAGAGTCATGAACAACTCGCACGGGACCAATGTGACTCGTAGGAACCGATCGCGTAGGCACGAGACTCCCGGTTTGAGTGTACGACGTAAAGTTGCAAAAAATTAGACTTAAGCATAAAAACATGCCATCGAATGATGAAAACATAAAATAACCATAAAACGGTCCCGTAAGAGTCACGAACACCTCGCCCGGGATCATTGTGACTCGTAAGAACAGACCGCGTAGTCCCGAGGCTCCCGGTTAGAGTGTACGACGTAAATTTGTAAAAAAATAAACTTAAGCATAAAAACATGCCATCGAAGGGTGAAAATATAAAACAGCCTTAAAACGGTTCCGTAAGAGTCACGAACACCTCGTACGGGACCAATGTGACTCGTAAGAACTGACGGCGCAGTCCCGAGGCTCCCGATTTGAGTATACGACGTAAATTTGCAAAAAAATAGACTTAAGCATAAAAACATGCCATCGAAGGGTGAAAATGTAAAACAGCCTTAAAACGGTCCCGTAAGAGTCACGAACACCTCGCACGGGACCAATGTGACTCGTAAGAACAAACGGCGTAGTCCCGACGCTCCCGGTTGGAGTGTACGACGAAAATTTGCAAAAAAAAAAATTAAGCATAAAAACATGCCATCGAAGGGTGAAAATGTAAAACAGCCTTAAAACGGTCCCATAAGAGTCACGAACACCTCGTACGGGACAATTGTGACTCGTAAGAACAAATGGCGTAGTCACGACGCTCCCGGTTGGAGCGTACGACGAAAATTTGCAAAAAAAAAAAATTAACATAAAAACATGCCATCGAGGGTGAAAATGTAAAACAGCCTTAAAACGGTTTCGTAAGAGTCACGAACAACTCGCACGGGACCAATGTGACTCGTAGGAACCGATCGCGTAGGCACGGGACTCCCGGTTTGAGTGTACGAATTAAAGTTGCAAAAAATTAAAATTAAGCAGAAAAACTTGCCATCGAATATTGAAAATGTAAAACATCCTTAAAACGGTCCTGTAAGAGTCATGAACACCTCGCACGGGACCGATGTGACTCGTCGGAACAGACGACGTAGTCCCGAGGCTCCCGGTTGAAGTGTACGACATTAATTTGCAAAAAATAGACTTAAGCATAAAAACATGCCATCAAAGGGTGAAATCGTAAAATAGCCTTAAAAAGGTTCCGTAAGAGTCACGAACACCTCGCACGGGATCAATGTGACTCGTAGGAACCGATCGGGTAGGCACGGGACTCCTGGTTTGAGTGTACGACGTAAAGTGGAAAAAAATTAGCCTTAAGCACAAAAACATGCCATCGAATGGTGAAAACGTAAAACAGCCTTAAAACGGTCTCTAAGAGACACAAACACCTCGCACGGGATCAATATGACTCGTAGGAATTGATTGCGTAGGCACGGGACTCCCCGTTTGAGTGTACGACGTAAATTTACAAAAAAAAGAACTTTTTCATAAAAACATGCCATCGATGGGTGTAAATCGTAAAACAGCCTTAAAACGGTCCCATAGGAGTCACGAACACCTCGCACTGGACTAATGTGACTCGTAAGAACAGACGGCGTAGTCCCGAGGCTTCCGGTTGGAATATACGACGTAAATTTATAAAAACATAAACTTAAGCATAAAAACATGCCATCGAAGGGTGAAAATGTAAAACAGCCTTAAAACGGTTTCTTAAGAGTCACGAACAACTCGTACGGGACCAATGTGACTCGTAGGAACCGATCGCGTAGGCACGGGACTCCCGGTTTGAGTGTACGAATTAAAGTTGCAAAAAATTAGAATTAAGCAGAAAAACTTTCCATCGAAGATTGAAAATCTAAAACATCCTTAAAACGGTCTTCTAAGAGTCATGAACACCTCGCACGGGACCAATGTGGCTCGTAGGAACAGACGACGTAGTCCCGAGGCTCCCGGTTGAAGTGTACGACGTTAATTTGCAAAAAATAGACTTAAGCATAAAAACATGCCATCAAAGGGTGAAATCGTAAAATAGCCTTAAAAAGGTTCCGTAAGAGTCACGAACACCTCGCAGGGGACCAATGTAACTCGTAGGAACCGATCGCGTAGGCACGGGACTCCCGGTTTGAGTGTACGGGGTAAATTTGCAAAAAAATAGACTTAATCATAAAAACATCCCATCGAAGGGTGAAAATATAAAACAACCTTAAAACGGTCCCGTAAGAGTCACGAAAACCTCGCACGGGACCAATGTGACTCGTAAGAACAAACGGCGTAGTCCCGTGGCTCCTGGCTGGAGTGTACGACGTAAATTTGCAAAAAAATAATGTTAAGCATAAAAACATGCCATCGAAGGGTAAAAACGTAAAACAGCCTTAAAACGGTTCCCTAAGAGTCACGAACAACTCGCACGGGACTAGTGTGACTCGTAGGGACGGGACTCCCGGTTTGAGTGTAAGACGTAATTTTGCAAAAAATTATATTTAAGCATAAAAATATGCCATCGAATGGGGAAAACGTAAAACATCCTTAAAACGGTCCCGTAAGAGTCACGAACACCTCGTACGGGACCAATGTGACTCGTAGGAACAGACGACATAGTCCTGAGGCTCCCGATTGGAGTGTACGACGTAAATTTGGAAAAAAAATAGACTTAAGCATAAAAACATGCCATCGAAGGGTGAAATCGTAAAACAGCCTTATAACGGTCTCGTAAGAGTCACGAACACCTCGCACGGGAGCAATGTGACTCATAGAAATCGATCGGGTAGGCACGGGACTCCTGGTTTGAGTGTACGACGTAAAGTTGCAGAAAATTAGCCTTAAGCACAAAAACATGCCATTGAATGGTGAAAACGTAAAACAGCCTTAAAACGGTCCCGTAAGAGACACGAACACCTCGCACAGGATCAATGTGACTCGTAGGAATTGATCGCGTAGGCACGAGACTCCCGGTTTGAGTGTACGACGTAAATTTGCAAAAAAATAAACTTTTGCATAAAAACATGTCATCGAAGGGTGAAATCATAAAACAACCTTAAAACGGTCCCATAGGAGTCACGAACACCTCGCACTGGACCAATGTGACTCGTAAGAACAGACGGCGTAGTCCCGAGGCTTCGGGTTGGAGTGTACGACGCATATTTGTAAAAAAATAAACTTAAGCATAAAAACATGCCATCGAAGGGTGAGAACGTAAAACAGCCTTAAAACGGTCCCGAAAGAGTCACGAACACCTCGCACGGGGCCAATGTGACTCGTAGGAACCGATCGCGTAGGCACGGGACTCCCGGTTTGAGTGGACGACGTAAATTTGCAAAAATAGAATTAAGCATAAAAACATGCCATCGATGGGTGAAAACATAAAACAGCCTTAAAACAGTCCCGTAAGAGTCGCGAACACCTCGCACGGGACCAATGTGACTCGTAAGAACAAACGGCGTAGTTCCGAGGCTCCCAGTTGCAGTGTACGACGTAAATTTGCAAAAAATAAATTTAAGCATAAAAACATGCCATCGATGGGTGAACACGTAAAACAGCTTTAAAACGGTCCTGTAAGAGTCACGAACACCTCGCACGGGACCAATGTGACTCGTTAGAACAGACGGCGTAGTCCCGAGGCATCCAGTTGGAGTGTACTACGTAAATTTGTAAAAAAATAAACTTAAGCATAAAAACATGCCATCGAAGGGTGAAAACGTAAAACAGCCTTAAAACGGTCCCGAAAGAGTCATGAACACCTCGCACGGGACCAATGTGACTCGTAGGAACCGATCGTGTAGACCCGGGACTCCCGGTTTGAGTGTACGACGTAAATTTGCAAAAAAATAGACTTAAGCATAAAAACATGCCATCGATGGGTGAAAACATAAAACAGCCTTAAAACGGTCCCGTAAGTGTCACGAACACCTCGCACGGGACCAATGTGACTCGTAGGAACAGACGGCGTAGTCCTGAGGCTCCCGGTTGGAGTGCACGACGTAAATTTGCAAAAAAAATAGACTTAAGCATAAAAACATGCCATCGAAGGGTGAAATCATAAAACAGCCTTAAAACGGTTCCGTAAGATTCACGAACACCTCGTACGGGACAAATGTGACTCGTAAGAACAGACGGCGTAGTCCCGAGGCTCCCGGTTTGAGTGTACGACATAAATTTGCCAAAAAATAAAAATAAGCATAAAAACATGCCATCGATGGGTGAACACGTAAAATAACCACGAAACGGTCCTGTACGAGTCACGAACACCTCGCATGGGATCAATGTGACTCGTAACAACAGACGGCGTAATCCCAAGGCTCCCTGTTTGAGTGTACGACGTAAATCTGTAAAAAATAAACTTAAGCATAAAAACATGCCATCGAAGGGTGAAAACGGAAAATAGCCTTAAAACGGTTTCGTAAGAGTCATGAACACCTCGCATGGGACCAATGTGACTCGTCGGAACCGATCGCGTAGGCACGGGACTCCCGGTTTGAGTGTACGACGTCAAGTTGCAAAAAATTAGCCTTAAGCACAAAAACATCCCATTGAATGGTGAAAACGTAAAACAGCCTTAAAACGGTCCCGTAAGAGACCCGAAGACCTCGCACGGGATCAATGTGACTCGTAGGAATTGATCGCGTAGGCACGGGACTCCCAGTTTGAGTGTACGACGTAAATTTGCAAAAAAATAAACTTTTGCATAAAAACATGCCATCGAAGGGTGAAATCGTAAAACAGCCTTAAAACAGTCCCATAGGAGTCACGAACACCTCGCACTGGACCAATGTGACTCGTAAGAATAGACGGCGTAGTCCCGAGGCTTTCGGTTGGAGTATACAACGTAAATTTGTAAAAAAATAAACTTAAGCATAAAAACACGCCATCGAATGGTGAAAATGTAAAACAGCTTTAAAACGGTCCCGAAAGAGTAACGAACACCTCGCATGGGACCAATGTTACTCGTAAGAATAGACGGCGTAGTCCCGAGGCTCCCGGTTTGAGTGTACGACGTAAATTTGCAAAAAAATAAACTTAAGTATAAAAACATGCCATCGATGGGTGAATACGTAAAACAGCCACAAAACGGTCCTGTACGAGTCACGAACACCTCGTACGGGACCAATGTGACTCGTAAGAATAGACGGCGTAGTACTGATGCTTCCGATTGGAGTGAACGACGTAAATTTGTAAAAAAAAAAATTAAGCATAAAAACATGCCATCGAAGGATGAAAATGTAAAATAGCCTTAAAACGGTCCCGAAATAGTCACGAACACCTCGCACGGGACCAATGTGACTCGTAGGAACCGATCGCGTAGGCCCGGGACTCCCGGTTTGATTGTACGACGTAAATTTTCAGAAAAATAGACTTAAGCATAAAAACATGCCATCGATGGGTGAAAACATAAAACAACCTTAAAACGGTCCCGTAAGAGTCATGAACACCACGCACGGGACCAATGTGACTCGTAGGAACAGACGGCGTAGTCCGGAGGCTCCCGGTTGGAGTGTACGACGTAAATTTGCAAAAAAAATTGACTTAAGCATAAAAACATGCCATCGAAGGGTGAAATCGTAAAACATCCTTAAAATGGTTTCGTAAGATTCACGAACACCTCGTATGGGACCAATGTGACTCGTCAGAACAGACGGCGTAGTCCGGAGACTCCCGGTTTGAGTGTACGACGTAAAGTTGCAAAAAATTAGACTTAAGCATAAAAACATGCCATCGAATGTTGAAAATGTAAAATAGCCTTAAAATGTCCCCGTAAGAGTCACGAACACCTCGCACGGGACCAATGTGACTCGTAAGAACAGACGGCGTAGTCCCGAGGCTCCCGGTTTGAGTGTACGATGTAAATTTGCAAAAAAATAAACTTAAGCATAAAAACATGCCATCGATGGGTGAACTCGTAAAACAGCCACAAAACGGTCCTGTACGAGTCACGAACACCTCGCATGGGACCAATATGACTCGTAAGAACAGACGGCGTAATCCCAAGGCTCCCTGTTTGAGTGTACGACGTAAACCTGAAAAAAAATAAACTTAAGCATAAAAACATGCCATCGAAGGGTGAAAACGGAAAACAGCCTTAATACGGTTCCGTAAAAGTCACGAACACCTCGCATGGGACCAATGTGACTCGTAAGAACCGACAGTGTAGTCCCGAGGCTCCCGGTTTGAGTGTACGTTGTAAATTTGCAAAAAATAGACTTAATCCATAAAAACTTGTCATCGAAGGGTTAAAATGTAAAACAAACCCAAAACGGTCCCGTAAGAGTCACAAACATCTCGCACGGGAGCAATGTGACTCGTAAGAACAGAAGGCGTAGTCCCGAGGCTTCCGGTTGGAGTGTACGACCTAAATTTGCAAAAAATAGACTAAAGCATAAAAACATGCCATAGAAGGGTGAAAACATAAAACAGCCTTAAAACGGCCCGTAAGAGTCACAGACACCTCGCACGGGACCAATGTGACTCGTTGGAACGAACCGCATAGTCACGGGGCTCCCGGTTGGAGTGTATGAGGTAAATTTGCAAAAAAATAGGCTAAGGCATAAAAAAATGCAATCGAAGGGTGAAATCGTAAAACAGCCATAGAACGATCTCGTAAGAGTCACGAATACCTCGTACGGGACCAATGTGACACGTAGGAACATACGGCGTAGTCCCGAGGCTCCCGGTTGGAGTGTACGACGTAAATTTGCAAAAAAGTAAACTTAAGCCTAAAAACATGCCATCGAAGGGTGAAAACGTAAAACAACCTTAAAACGGTCATGTAAGGGTCACGAACACCTCGCATGTGACCAATGTAACATGTAGGAACCGACCGCGTAGTCACAGGACTCCCGGTTTGAGTGTACGACGTAAATTTGCAAAAAAATAAACTTAAGCATAAAAACATGCGATGGAAGGGGGAAAACATAAAACAACCTTAAAATGGTCCCGTAAGAGTCGCGAACACCTCGCACGGGACCAATGTGACTCGTAGGAACTGACGGCGTAGTCCCGAGGCTCCTGGTTGGAGTGTACGATGTAAATTTGCAAAAAAATAAACTTAAGCATAAAAACATGCCATCGAAGGGTGAAAACGTAAAAAAGCCTTAAAACGGTCCCGTAAGAGTCACGAACACCTAGCACGGGACCAATGTGACTCGTAGGAACCGATCGCGTAGGCACGGGACTCCCCGTCTGTGTGTACGCCGTAAATTTCCAAAAAAAATAGACTTAAGCATTAAAACATGCCATCGAAGGGTGAAAACGTAAAACAGCCTTAAAACGGTCTCCTAAGAGTCACGAACACCTCGCACGGGACCAATGTCACTCGTAAGAACAAACGGCGTCGTCCCGGGGCTCCCGGTTGGAGTGTACAACGTAAATTTGCAAAAAAATAAACTTAATCATAAAAACATGTCATCGAAGGGTGAAAACGTAAAACAACCTTAAAACTGTTCTGTAAGAGTCACGAACAACACGAACGGGATTAATGTGACTCGTAGGAACCGATCGCGTAGGCACGGGACTCCCGGTTTGAGTGTACGACGTAAAGTTGCAAAAAATTAGACTTAAGCATAAAAACATGCCATCGAATGGTGAAAACGTAAAACATCCTTAAAACGGTCCCGTAAGAGTCACGAACACCTCGCACGGGACCAATGTGACTCGTAGGAACAGACGGCGTAGTCCCGAGGCCCCCGGTTGGAGTGTACGACGTAAATTTGCCAAAAAAATAGACTTAAGCATAAAAATATGCCATCGAAGGGTGAAATCATAAAACAAACTTAAAACCTTCCCGTAAGAGTCACGAACACCTCGCACGGGACCAATGTCACTAATAAGAACAAACGCCGTAGTCCCGGACTCTCGATTGGACTGTACGACGTAAATTTGCAAAAAATTAAACTTAATCATAAAATCATGCCATCGAAGGGTGAAAACGTAAAAAAGCCATAAAACGGTTCCGTAAGAATCACGAACAACTCGCACGGGACCAATGTGACTCGTAGGAACCGATCGCGTAGGCACGGGACTCCCGGTTTGAGTGCACGACGTCAAGTTGCAAAAAATTATACTTAAGCATAAAAACATGCCATCGAAGGGTGAAAATGTAAAACAACCTTAAAACGGTCCCGTGAGAGTCACGAACACCTTGCACGGGACCAATATGACCCGTAAGAACAAACGGCGTAGTCCCGGGGCTCCCGGTTGGAGTGTACGACGTAAATTTAAGAAAAAATAAACTTTAGAATAAAAACATGCCATCGAAGGGTGAAAATGTAAAACAACCTTAAAACGGTTCTATAAGAGTCACAAACACCTCGCACCGGACCAATGTGACTCGTAGGAACCGTTCGCGTAGGCAACAGACTCCCGGTTTGAGTGTACGACGTAAAGTTGCACAAAATTAGACTTAAGCATAAAAACATGCCATCGAATGGTCAAAACGTAAAATAACCTTAAAACGGTCCCGTAAGAGTCACGAACACCTTGCACGGGACCAATGTGACTCGTAAGAACAGACGGCGTAGTCCCGAGGCTTCCGGTTGGAGTGTATGACGTAAATTTCTAAAAAAACAAACTTAAGCATAAAAACAAGCCATCTAAGTTTGAAAACGTAAAACAGCCTTAAAACGGTCCCGTAAGAGTCACGAACACCTCGCACCGGACCAATGTGACTCGTAGGAACCGATCGCGTAGGCACGGGACTCCCGGTTTGAGTGTACAACATAAATTTGCAAAAAATGGACTTAAGCATAAAAACATGCCACCGAAGGGTGAAAACATAAAATAGTCTTAAAACGGTCCCGTAAGAGTCACGGACACCTCGCACGGGACCAATATGACTCATAGGAACAAACGATGTAGTCCTGAGGCTCCCGGTTGGAGTGTACGCCGTAAATTTGGAAAAAAATAAAGTCAAGCATAAAAACATGCCATCGAAGGGTGAAAATGTAAAACAGCCTTAACACGGTTCCGTAAGAGTCACGAACAACTCGCCCGAGACCAGTGTGACCCGTAGGAACCGTTCGCGTAGGCACGGAACTCCCGGTTTGAGTGTACGACGTCAAGTTTCAAAAAATTAGACTTAAGCATAAAAAATATGCCATCGAATGGTGAAAAAATAAAATAGCCTTTAACGATCTGGTAAGAGTCACGAACACCTCGCACGGGACCAATGTTACTCGTAAGAATAGACGGCGTAGTCCCGAGGCTCCCGGTTTGAGTGTACGACGAAAATTTGCAAAAAAATAAACTTAAGCATAAAAACATGCCATCGATGGGTGAATACGTAAAACAGCCACAAAAGGGTCCTGTACGAGTCACGAACACCTCACACGGGACCAATGTGACTCGTAAGATTAGATGGCGTAATCCCAAGGATCCCAGTTTGAGTGTTCGACGTAAATTTGTAAAAAAATAAACTTAAGTATAAAAACATGCCATCGAAGGGTGGTAACGGAAAACAGCCTTAAAACGGTTTCGTAAGAGTCACGAACACCTCGCATGGGACCAATGTGACTCGTAAGAACCGACGGCGTAGTCCCGAGGCTCCCGGTTTGATTGTACGTTATAAATTTACAAAAAATAGACTTAAAGCATAAAAACTTGTCATCGAAGGGTTAAAATGTAAAACAAACCCAAAACGGTCCCGTAAGAGTCACGAACATCTCGCACGGGACCAATGTGACTCGTAAGAACACAAGGCGTAGTCCCAAGGCTTCCGGTTGGAGTGTACGACATAAATTTGTAAAAAAATAGACTTAAGCATAAATACATGCCATCAATGGGTGAAAACGTAAAACAACCTTAAAACGGCCCGTAAGAGTCACGAACACCTCGCACGGGAACAATGTGACTCGTTGGAACCGACCGCGTAGTCACGGGGCTCCCGGTTGGAGTGTACGACGTAAATTTGCAAAAAAAGAAACTTAAGCATAAAAATACACCATCGAAGGGTGAAATCATAAAACAACCATAAAACGGTCTCATAAGAGTGACGAATACCTCGTACGGGACCAATGTGACTCGTAGGAACATACGGCGTAGTCCCGAGGTTCCCGGTTGGAGTGTACGACGTAAATTTGTAAAAAAATAAACTTAATCATAAAAACATGCCATCGAAGGGTGAAAACGTAAAACAGCCTTAAAAGGGTCCCGTAAGAGTCACGAACACCTCGCACGGGACCAATGAAACCCGTAGGAACCGACCGCGTAGTCACGGGACTCGCGGTTTGAGTGAACGACGTAAATTTGCAAAAAAATAAACTTAAGCATAAAAACATGTCTTCGAAGGGTGAAAACGTAACACAACCTTAAAACGGTCCCGTAAGAGTCACGAACACCACGTACGGGACCAATGTGACTCGTAGGAACAGACGGCGTAGTCCCGAGGCTCCCGGTTGGAGTGTACGACGTAAATTTGTAAAAAAATAAACTTAAGAATAAAAACGTTCCATCGAAGGGTGAAAACGTAAAATAGCTTTAAAACGGTCCCGTAAGAGTCACGAACACCTACCACGGGACCAATTTGACACGTTGGAACCGATCACGTAGGCACGGGACTCCCGGTTTGAGTGTACGACGCAAATTTGCAAAAAAATTGACTTAAGCATAAAAACATGCCATCGAAGGGTGAAAATCTAAAACAACCTTAAAACGGTCCCGTGAGAGTCACGAACACCTCGCACGGGACCAATGTGACTCGTAAGAACAAACGGCGTAGTCCCGGGGCTCCCGGTTGGAGTGTACGATGTAAATTTACAAAAAAATAAACTTAAGCATAAAAACATGCCATCGAAGGGTGAAAACATAAAACAGCCTTAAAACGGTTCTGTAAGAGTCACGAACAACTCGCACGGGACCAATGTGACTCGTAGGAACCAATCGCGTAGGCACGGGACTCCTGGTTTGAGTGTACGATGTAAAGTTGCAAAAAATTAGACTTAAGAATAAAAACATGCCATCGAATGATCAAAACGTAAAATAGCCTTAAAACGGTCCCGTAAGAGTCACGAACACCTTGCACGGGACCAATGTGACTCGTAAGAACAGACGGCGTAGTCCAGAGGCTTCCGGTTGGAGTGTATGACGTAAATTTGTAAAAAAACAAACTTAAGCATAAAAACATGCCATCTAAGGGTGAAAATGTAAAACAACCTTAAAACGGTCCCGTAAGAGTCACGAACACCTCGCACGGGACCAATGTGACTCGTAGGAACCGATCGCGTAGGCACGGGACTCCCGATTTGAGTGTACGACGTTAATTTGAAAAAAAATAGTCTGAAGCATAAAAACATGCCATCGAAGGGTGAAAATGAGAAACAGCCTTAAAACGGTCCCGTAAGAGTCACGAACACCTCGCACGGGACCAATGTGACTCGTAAGAACAAACGGCGTAGTCCCGGCGCTCCCTGTCGGAGTGTACGACGTAAATTTGCAAAAAAATAAACTTAAGCATAAAAACATGCCATCGATGGGTGAAAAGGTAAAACAGCCTTAAAATGGTTCCGTAAAGGTCACGAACAACTCGCACGGGACCAATGTGACTCGTAGGAACCGATCGCGTAGGCACGGGACTCCCGATTTGAGGGTACGACGTAAAGTAGCAAAAAATTAGACTTAAGCATAAAAACGTGCCATCGAATGTGGAAAACATAAAACATCCTTAAAACGGTCCCGTAAGAGTCACGAACACCTCGCACGGGACCAGTGTGACTCGTAGGTACCGATCGCGTAAGCACGGGACTCCCGGTTGGAGTGTACAACGTAAATTTGCAAAAAAGTAGACTTAAGCATAAAAACATGCCATCGAAGGGTGAAAATATAAAACAGCCTTAAAACGGTCCGGTAAGAGTCAAGAACAACTCGCACGGGACCAATGTGACTCGTAAGAACAAACGACGTAGTCCCGGGGCTCCCGGTTGGAGTGCACGACGTAAATTTGCAAAAAAATAAACATAATCATAAAAACATGCCATCGAAGGGTGAAAACGTAAAACAACATTAAAACGGTCCCGTAAGATTCACGAACACCTCGCACGAGACCAATGTGACTCGTAGAATCGATATTGTAGGCACGGGACTCCCGGTTTGAGTGTTCGACGTAAATTTGCACAAAAATAGACTTAAGCATAAAAAATGCCATCGAAGGGTGAAAACGTAAAACAGCCATAAATCGGTCCCGTAAGAGTCACGAACACCTCGTACGGGACCAATGTGACTCGTAAGAACAAACGGCGTAGTCCCGGGGCTCCCGGTTTGAGTGTACGGCGTAAATTTGTAAAAAAATAAGCTTAAGCAGAAAAAATGCCATCGAAGGGTGAAAACGTAAAACAGCCATAAACTGGTCCCGTAAGAGTCAAGAACACCTCGCACGTGACCAATGTGACTCGTAAGAACAAACGGCGTAGTCCCGGGGCACCCGGTTGGAGTGTACGGCGTAAATTTGCAAAAAAATAAACTTAAGCATAAAAACATCCCATCGAAGGGTGAAAATGTAAAACAGCCTTAAAACGGTTCCGTAAGAGTCACGAACAACTCGCATGGGACCAATGTGACTCGTAGGAACCGATCGCGTAGGCACGGGACACCCGATTTGAGTGTACGACGTAAAGTTGCAAAAAATTAGACTTAAGCATAAAAACTTGCCATCGAAGGGTGAAAATGTAAAACAACCTTAAAACGGTCCCGTGAGAGTCACGAACACCTCACACGGGACCAATATGACTCGTAAGAACAAACGGCGTAGTCCCGGGGCTCCCGGTTGGAGTGTTTGACGTAAATTTACAAAAAAATAAACTTAAGAATAAAAACATGCCATCGAATGGTGAAAATGTAAAACAACCTTAAAACGGTTCTATAAGAGTGACGAACACCTCGCACGGGACCAATGTGACTCGTAGGAACCGATCGCGTAGGCACGAGACTCCCGGTTTGAGTGTACGACGTAAAGTTGCAAAAAATTAGACTTAAGCATAAAAACATGCCATCGAATGGTCAAAACGTAAAATAACCTTAAAACGGTCCAGTAAGAGTCACGAACACCTTGCACGGGACCAATGTGACTCGTAAGAACAGACGACGTAGTCCCGAGGCTTCCGGTTGGAGTGTATGACGTAAATTTGTAAAAAAACAAACTTAAGCATAAAAACAAGCCATCTAAGGGTGAAAATGTAAAACAGCTTTAAAACGGTCCCGTAAGAGTCACGAACACCTCGCACCGGACCAATGTGACTCGTAGGAACCGATCGCGTAGGCACGGGACTCCCGGTTTGAGTGTACGACATAAATTTGCAAAAAAATAGACTTAAGCATAAAAACATGCCACCGAAGGGTGAAAACGTAAAACAGTCTTAAAACGGTTACGTAAGAGTCACGGACACCTCGCACGGGACCAATGTGACTCATAGGAACAAACGATGTAGTCCTGAGGCTCCCGGTTGGAGTGTACGCCGTAAATTTGGAAAAAAATAAAGTCAAGCATAAAAACATGTCATCGAAGGGTGAAAATGTAAAACAGCCTTAACACGGTTCCGTAAGAGTCACGAACAACTCGCCCGAGACCAGTGTGACCCGTAGGAACCGTTCGCGTAGGCACGGAACTCCCGGTTTGAGTGTACGACGTCAAGTTGCAAAAAATTAGACTTAAGCATAAAAAATATGCCATCGAATGGTGAAAAAATAAAATAGCCTTTAACGATCCGCTAAGAGTCACGAACACCTCGCACGGGACCAATGTTACTCGTAAGAATAGACGGCGTAGTCCCGAGGCTCCCGGTTTGAGTGTACGACCAAAATTTGCAAAAAAATAAACTTAAGCATAAAAACATGCCATCGATGGGTGAATACGTAAAACAGCCACAAAAGGGTCCTGTACGAGTCACGAACACCTCACACGGGACCAATGTGACTCGTAAGATTAGATGGCGTAATCCCAAGGCTCCCAGTTTGAGTGTACGACGTAAATTTGTAAAAAAATAAACTTAAGCATAAAAACATGCCATCGAAGGGTGATAATGGAAAACAACCTTAAAACGGTTCCATAAGAGTCACGAACACCTCGCATGGGTCCAATGTGACTCGTAAGAACCGGCAGCGTAGTCCCGAGGCTCCCGGTTTGATTGTACGTTATAAATTTACAAAAAATAGACTTAAAGCATATAAACTTGTCATCGAAGGGTTAAAATGTAAAACAAACCCAAAACGGTCCAGTAAGAGTCACGAACATCTTGCACGGGACCAATGTGACTCGTAAGAACAGAAGGCGTAGTCCCAAGGCTTCCGGTTGGAGTGTACGACATAAATTTGCAAAAAAATAGACTTAAGCATCAAAACATGCCATCGAAGGGTGAAAACGTAAAACAACCTTAAAACGGCCCGTAAGAGTCACGAACACCTCGCACGGGACCAATGTGACTCGAAGGGTGAAATCATAAAACAGCCATAAAACGGTCTCATAAGAGTGACGAATACCTCGTACGGGACCAATGTGACTCGTAGGAACATACGGCGTAGTCCCGAGGTTCCCGGTTGGAGTGTACGACGTAAATTTGTAAAAAAATTAACTTAATCATAAAAACATGCCATCGAAGGGTGAAAACATAAAACAACCTTAAAACGGTCCCGTAAGAGTCACGAACACCTCGCACGGGACCAATGAAACTCGTAGGAACCGACCGCGTAGTCACGGGACTCGCGGTTTGAGTGTACGACGTAAATTTGCAAAAAAATAAACTTAAGCATAAAAACATGTCATCGAAGGGTGAAAACGTAACACAACCATAAAACGGTCCCGTAAGAGTCACGAACACCACGTACGGGACCAATGTGACTCGTAGGAACAGACGGCGTAGTCCCGAGGCTCCCGGTTGGAGTGTACGACGTAAATTTGTAAAAAAATAAACTTAAGAATAAAAACGTGCCATCGAAGGGTGAAAACGTAAAACAGCCTGAAAACGGTCCCGTAAGAGTCACGAACACCTACCACGGGACCAATTTGACACGTTGGAACCGATCACGTAGGCCCGGGACTCCCGGTTTGAGTGTCCGACGCAAATTTGCCAAAAAATTGACTTAAGCATAAAAACACGCCATTGAAGGGTGAAAATGTAAAAAAACCTTAAAACGGTCCCGTGAGAGTCATGAACACCTCTCACGGGACCAATGTGACTCGTAAGAACAAACGGCGTACTCCCGGGGCTCCCGGTTGGAGTGTACGACGTAAATTTACAAAAAAATAAACTTAAGCATAAAAACATGCCATCGAAGGGTGAAAACATAAAACAGCCTTAAAACGGTTCTGTAAGAGTCACGAACAACTCGCACGGGACCAATGTGACTCGTAGGAACCAATCGCGTAGGCACGGGACTCCCGGTTTGAGTGTACGACGTAGAGTTGCAAAAAATTAGACTTAAGAATAAAAACATGCCATCAAATGATCGAAACGTAAAATAGCCTTAAAACGGTCCCGCAAGAGTCACGAACACCTTGCACGGGACCAATGTGACTCGTAAGAACAGACGGCGGAGTCCAGAGGCTTCCGGTTGGAGTGTATGACGTAAATTTGTAAAAACACAAACTTAAGCATAAAAACATGCCATCTAAGGGTGAAAATGTAAAACAACCTTAAAACGGTCCCGTAAGAGTCACGAACACCTCGCACGGGACCAATGTGACTCGTAGGAACCGATCGCGTAGGCAGGGGACTCCCGATTTGAGTGTACGACGTTAATTTGAAAAAAATAGTCTTAAGCATAAAAACATGCCATCGAAGGGTGAAAATGAGAAACAGCCTTAAAACGGTCCCGTAAGAGTCACAAACACCTCGCACGGGACCAATGTGACTCGTAAGAACAAACGGCGTAGTCCCGGCGCTCCCTGTCGGAGTGTACGACGTAAATTTGCAAAAAAATAAACTTAAGCATAAAAACATGCCATCGATGGGTAAAAAGTTAAAACAGCCTTAAAATGGTTCCGTAAAAGTCACGAACAACTCGCACGGGACCAATGTGACTCCTAGGAACCGATCGCGTAGGCACGGGACTCCCGATTTGAGGGTATGACGTAAAGTAGCAAAAAATTAGACTTAAGCATAAAATCTTGCCATCGAATGTGGAAAACATAAAACATCCTTAAAACGGTCCCGTAAGAGTCACGAACACCTCGCACGGGACCAGTGTGACTCGTAGGTACCGATCGCGTAAGCACGGGACTCCCGGTTGGAGTGTACGACGTAAATTTGCAAAAAAATAGACTTAAGCATAAAAACATGCCATCAAAGGGTGAAAATATAAAACAGCCTTAAAACGGTCCCGTAAGAGTCAAGAACACCTCGCACGGGACCACTGTGACTCGTAAGAACAAACGACGTAGTCCCGGGGCTCCCGGTTGGAGTGTACGACGTTAATTTGCAAAAAAATAAACATAATCATAAAAACATGCCATCGAAGGGTGAAAACGTAAACAGCATTAAAACGGTCCCGTAAGATTCACGAACACCTCGCATGAGACCAATGTGACTCGTAGAACCGATATTGTAGGCACGGGACTCCCGGTTTGAGTGTACGACGTAAATTTGCACAAAAATAGACTTAAGCATAAAAAATGCCATCGAAGGGTGAAAACGAAAAACAGCCATAAACCGGTCCCGTAAGAGTCACGAACACCTCGCACGGGACCAATGTGACTCGTAAGAACAAACGGCGTAGTCCCGGGGCTCCCGGTTTGAGTGTACGGCGTAAATTTGCAAAAAAATAAACATAAGAAGAAAAAATGCCATCGAAGGGTGAAAACGTAAAACAGCCACAAAAGGGTCCTGTACGAGTCACGAACACCTCGCACGGGACCAATGTGACTCGTAAGATTAGATGGCGTAATCCCAAGGCTCCCAGTTTGAGTGTACGACGTAAATTTGTAAAAAAATAAACTTAAGCTTAAAAACATGCCATCGAAGGGTGATAATGGAAAACAGCCTTAAAACGGTTCCATAAGAGTCACGAACACCTCGCATGGGACCAATGTGACTCGTAAGAACCGACGGCGTAGTCCCGAGGCTCCCAGTTTGATTGTACGTTATAAATTTACAAAAAATAGACTTAAAGCATAAAAACTTGTCATCGAAGGGTTAAAATGTAAAACAAACCCAAAACGGTCCAGTAAGAGTCACGAACATCTTGCACGGGACCAATGTGACTCGTAAGAACAGAAGGCGTAGTCCCAAGGCTTCCGGTTGGAGTGTACGACATAAATTTGCAAAAAAATAGACTTAAGCATAAAAACATGCCATCGAAGGGTGAAAACGTAAAACAACCTTAAAACGGCCCGTAAGAGTCACGAACACCTCGCACGGGACCAATGTGACTCGAAGGGTGAAATCATAAAACAGCCATAAAACGGTCTCATAAGAGTGGCGAATACCTCGTACGGGACCAATGTGACTCGTAGGAACATACGGCGTAGTCCCGAGGTTCCCGGTTGGAGTGTACAACGTAAATTTGTAAAAAAATAAACTTAATCATAAAAACATGCCATCGAAGGGTGAAAACATAAAACAACCTTAAAACGGTCCCGTAAGAGTCACGAACACCTCGCACGGGACGAATGAAACTCGTAGGAACCGACCGCGTAGTCACGGGACTCGCGGTTTGAGTGTACGACGTAAATTTGCGAAAAAATAAACTTAAGCATAAAAACATGTCATCGAAGGGTGAAAATGTAACACAACCATAAAACTGTCCCGTAAGAGTCACGAACACCACGTACGGGACCAATGTGACTCGTAGGAACAGACGGCGTAGTCCCGAGGCTCCCGGTTGGAGTGTACGACGTAAATTTGTAAAAAAATAAACTTAAGAATAAAAACGTGCCATCGAAGGGTGAAAACATAAAACAGCCTTAAAACGGTCCCGTAAGAGTCACGAACACCTACCACGGGACCAATTTGACACGTTGGAACCGATCACGTAGGCCCGGGACTCCCGGTTTGAGTGTCCGACGCAAATTTGCAAAAAAATTGACTTAAGCATAAAAACACGCCATTGAAGGGTGAAAATGTAAAACAACCTTAAAACGTTCCCGTGAGAGTCATGAACACCTCTCACGGGACCAATGTGACTCGTAAGAACAAACGGCGTAGTCCCGGGGCTCCCGGTTGGAGTGTACGACGTAAATTTACAAAAAAATAAACGTAAGCATAAAAGCATGCCATCGAAGGGTGAAAACATAAAACAGCCTTAAAACGGTTCTGTAAGACTCACGAACAACTCGCACGGGACCAATGTGACTCGTAGGAACCAATCGTGTAGGCACGGGACTCCCGGTTTGAGTGTACGACGTAGAGTTGCAAAAAATTAGACTTAAGAATAAAAATATGCCATCAAATGATCAAAACGTAAAATAGCCTTAAAACGGTCCCGCAAGAGTCACGAACACCTTGCACGGGACCAATGTGACTCGTAAGAACAGACGGCGTAGTCCAGAGGCTTCCGGTTGGAGTGTATGACGTAAATTTGTAAAAACACAAACTTAAGCATAAAAACATGCCATCTAAGGGTGAAAATGTAAAACAACCTTAAAACGGTCCCGTAAGAGTCACGAACACCTCGCACGGGACCAATGTGACTCGTAGGAACCGATCGCGTAGGCACGGGACTCCCGATTTGAGTGTACGACGTTAATTTGAAAAAAATAGTCTTAAGCATAAAAACATGCCATCGAAGGATGAAAATGAGAAACAGCCTTAAAACGGTCCCGTAAGAGTCACGAACACCTCGCACGGGACCAATGTGACTCGTAAGAACAAACGGCGTAGTCCCGGCGCTCCCTGTCAGAGTGTACGACGTAAATTTGCAAAAAAATAAACTTAAGCATAAAAACATGCCATCGATGGGTAAAAAGTTAAAACAGCCTTAAAATGGTTCCGTAAAAGTCACGAACAACTCGCACGGGACCAATGTGACTCGTAGGAACCGATCGCGTAGGCACGGGACTCCCGATTTGAGGGTATGACGTAAAGTAGCAAAAAATTAGACTTAAGCATAAAATCTTGCCATCGAATGTGGAAAACATAAAACATCCTTAAAACGGTCCCGTAAGAGTCACGAACACCTCGCACGGGACCAGTGTGACTCGTAGGTACCGATCGCGTAAGCATGGGACTCCCGGTTGGAGTGTACGACGTGAATTTGCAAAAAAATAGACTTAAGCATAAAAACATGCCATCGAAGGGTGAAAATATAAAACAGCCTTAAAACGGTCCCGTAAGAGTCAAGAACACCTCGCACGGGACCAATGTGACTCGTAAGAACAAACGACGTAGTCCCGGGGCTCCCGGTTGGAGTGTACGACGTAAATTTGCAAAAAAATAAACATAATCATAAAAACATGCCATCGAAGGGTGAAAATGTAAAACAGCATTAAAACGGACACGTAAGATTCACGAACACCTCGCGTGAGACCAATGTGACTCGTAGAACCGATATTGTAGGCACGGGACTCCCGGTTTGAGTGTACGACGTAAATTTGCACAAAAATAGACTTAAGCATAAAAAATGCCATCGAAGGGTGAAAACGAAAAACAGCCATAAACCGGTCCCGTAAGAGTCACGAACACCTCGCACGGGACCAATGTGACTCGTAAGAACAAACGGCGTAGTCCCGGGGCTCCCGGTTTGAGTGTACGGCGTAAATTTGCAAAAAAATAAACTTATGCAGAAAAAATGCCATCGAAGGGTGAAAACGTAAAACAGCCACAAAAGGGTCCTGTACGAGTCACGAATACCTCGCACGGGACCAATGTGACTCGTAAGATTAGATGGCATAATCCCAAGTCTCCCAGTTTGAGTGTACGACGTAAATTTGTAAAAAAATAAACTTAAGCATAAAAACATGCCATCGAAGGGTGATAATGGAAAACAGCCTTAAAACGGTTCCATAAGAGTCACGAACACCTCGCATGGGACCAATGTGACTCGTAAGAACCGACGGCGTAGTCCCGAGGCTCCCGGTTTGATTGTACGTTATAAATTTACAAAAAATAGACTTAAAGCATAAAAACTTGTCATCGAAGGGTTAAAATGTAAAACAAACCCAAAACGGTCCAGTAAGAGTCACGAACATCTTGCACGGGACCAATGTGACTCTTAAGAACAGAAGGCGTAGTCCCAAGGCTTCCGGTTGGAGTGTACAACATAAATTTGCAAAAAAATAGACTTAAGCATAAAAACATGCCATCGAAGGGTGAAAACGTAAAACAACCTTAAAACGGCCCGTAAGAGTCACGAACACCTCGCACGGGACCAATGTGACTCGAAGGGTGAAATCATAAAACAACCATAAAACGGTCTCATAAGAGTGACGAATACCTCGTACGGGACCAATGTGACTCGTAGGAACATACGGCGTAGTCCCGAGGTTCCCGGTTGGAGTGTACGACGTAAATTTGTAAAAAAATAAACCTAATCATAAAAACATGCCATCGAAGGGTGAAAACATAAAACAACCTTAAAACGGTCCCGTAAGAGTCACGAACACCTCGCACGGGACCAATGAAACTCGTAGGAACCGACCGCGTAGTCACGGGACTCGCGGTTTGAGTGTACGACGTAAATTTGCAAAAAAATAAACTTAAGCATAAAAACATGTCATCGATGGGTGAAAACGTAACACAACCTTAAAACGGTCCCGTAAGAGTCACGAACACCACGTACGGAACCAATGTGACTCGTAGGAACAGACGGCGTAGTCCCGAGGCTCCCGGTTGGAGTGTACGACGTAAATTTGTAAAAAAATAAACTTAATAATAAAAACGTGCCATCGAAGGGTGAAAACGTAAAACAGCCTTAAAACGGTCCCGTAAGAGTCACGAACACCTACCACGGGACCAATTTGACACGTTGGAACCGATCACGTAGGCACGGGACTCCCGGTTTGAGTGTACGACGCAAATTTGCAAAAAAATTGACTTAAGCATAAAAACACGCCATTGAAGGGTGAAAATGTAAAAAAACCTTAAAACGGTCCCGTGAGAGTCATGAACACCTCTCACGGGACCAATGTGACTAGTAAGAACAAACGGCGTAGTCCCGGGGCTCCCGGTTGGAGTGTACGACGTAAATTTACAAAAAAATAAACTTAAGCATAAAAACATGCCATCGAAGGGTGAAAACATAAAACAGCCTTAAAACGGTTCTGTAAGAGTCACGAACAACTCGCACGGGACCAATGTGACTCGTAGGAACCAATCGCGTAGGCACAGGACTCCCGGTTTGAGTGTACGACGTAGAGTTGCAAAAAATTAGACTTAAGAATAAAAACATGCCATCAAATGATCAAAACGTAAAATAGCCTTAAAACGGTCCCGCAAGAGTCACGAACACCTTGCACGGGACCAATGTGACTCGTAAGAACAGACGGCGGAGTCCAGAGGCTTCCGGTTGGAGTGTATGACGTAAATTTGTAAAAACACAAACTTAAGCATAAAAACATGCCATCTAAGGGTGAAAATGTAAAACAACCTTAAAACGGTCCCGTAAGAGTCACGAACACCTCGCACGGGACCAATGTGACTCGTAGGAACCGATCGCGTAGGCACGGGACTCCCGATTTGAGTGTACGACGTTAATTTGAAAAAAATAGTCTTAAGCATAAAAACATGCCATCGAAGGGTGAAAATGAGAAACAGCCTTAAAACGGTCCCGTAAGAGTCACGAACACCTCGCACGGGACCAATGTGACTCGTAAGAACAAACGGCGTAGTCCCGGCGCTCCCTGTCGGAGTGTACGACGTAAATTTGCAAAAAAATAAACTTAAGCATAAAAACATGCCATCGATGGGTAAAAAGTTAAAACAGCCTTAAAATGGTTCCGTAAAAGTCACGAACAACTCGCACGGGACCAATGTGACTCCTAGGAACCGATCGCGTAGGCACGGGACTCCCGATTTGAGGGTATGACGTAAAGTAGCAAAAAATTAGACTTAAGCATAAAATCTTGCCATCGAATGTGGAAAACATAAAACATCCTTAAAACGGTCCCGTAAGAGTCACGAACACCTCGCACGGGACCAGTGTGACTCGTAGGTACCGATCGCGTAAGCACGGGACTCCCGGTTGGAGTGTACGACGTAAATTTGCAAAAAAATAGACTTAAGCATAAAAACATGCCATCGAAGGGTGAAAATATAAAACAGCCTTAAAACGGTCCCGTAAGAGTCAAGAACACCTCGCACGGGACCAATGTGACTCGTAAGAACAAACGTCGTAGTCCCGGGGCTCCCGGTTGGAGTGTACGACGTAAATTGGCAAAAAAATAAACATAATCATAAAAACATGCCATCGAAGGGTGAAAACGTAAAACAGCATTAAAACGGTCCCATAAGATTCACGAACACCTCGCATGAGACCAATGTGACTCGTAGAACCGATATTGTAGGCACGGGACTCCCGGTTTGAGTGTACGACGTAAATTTGCACAAAAATAGACTTAAGCATAAAAAATGCCATCGAAGGGTGAAAACGAAAAACAGCCATAAACCGGTCCCGTAAGAGTCACGAACACCTCGCACGGGACCAATGTGACTCGTAAGAACAAACGGAGTAGTCCCGGGGCTCCCGGTTTGAGTGTACGGCGTAAATTTGCAAAAAAATAAACTTAAGCAGAAAAAATGCCATCGAAGGGTGAAAACGTAAAACAGCCACAAAAGGGTCCTGTACGAGTCACGAACACCTCGCACGGGACCAATGTGACTCGTAAGATTAGATGGCGTAATCCCAAGGCTCCCAGTTTGAGTGTACGACGTAAATTTGTAAAAAAATAAACTTAAGCATAAAAACATGCCATCGAAGGGTGATAATGGAAAACAGCCTTAAAACGGTTCCATAAGAGTCACGAACACCTCGCATGGGACCAATGTGACTCGTAAGAACCGACGGCGTAGTCCCGAGGCTCCCGGTTTGATTGTACGTTATAAATTTACAAAAAATAGACTTAAAGCATAAAAACTTGTCATCGAAGGGTTAAAATGTAAAACAAACCCAAAACGGTCCAGTAAGAGTCACGAACATCTTGCACGGGACCAATGTGACTCGTAAGAACAGAAGGCGTAGTCCCAAAGCTTCCGGTTGGAGTGTACGACATAAATTTGCAAAAAAATAGACTTAAGCATAAAAACATGCCATCGAAGGGTGAAAACGTAAAACAACCTTAAAACGGCCCGTAAGAGTCACGAACACCTCGCACGGGACCAATGTGACTCGAAGGGTGAAATCATAAAACAGCCATAAAACGGTCTCATAAGAGTGACGAATACCTCGTACGGGACCAATGTGACTCGTAGGAACATACGGCGTAGTCCCGAGGTTCCCGGTTGGAGTGTACGACGTAAATTTGTAAAAAAATAAACCTAATCATAAAAACATGCCATCGAAGGGTGAAAACATAAAACAACCTTAAAACGGTCCCGTAAGAGTCACGAACACCTCGCACGGGACCAATGAAACTCGTAGGAACCGACCACGTAGTCACGGGACTCGCGGTTTGAGTGTACGACGTAAATTTGCAAAAAAATAAACTTAAGCATAAAAACATGTCATCGATGGGTGAAAACGTAACACAACCTTAAAACGGTCCCGTAAGAGTCACGAACACCACGTACGGGACCAATGTGACTCGTAGGAACAGACGGCGTAGTCCCGAGGCCCCCGGTTGGAGTGTACGGCGTAAATTTGTAAAAAAATAAACTTAAGAATAAAAACGTGCCATCGAAGGGTGAAAACGTAAAACAGCCTTAAAACGGTCCCGTAAGAGTCACGAACACCTACCACGGGACCAATTTGACACGTTGGAACCGATCACGTAGGCACGGGACTCCCGGTTTGAGTGTACGACGCAAATTTGCAAAAAAATTGACTTAAGCATAAAAACACGCCATCGAAGGGTGAAAATGTAAAACAACCTTAAAACGGTCCCGTGAGAGTCATGAACACCTCTCACGGGACCAATGTGACTCGTAAGAACAAACGGCGTAGTCCCGGGGCTCCCGGTTGGAGTGTACGACGTAAATTTACAAAAAAATAAACGTTAGCATAAAAACATGCCATCGAAGGGTGAAAACATAAAACAGCCTTAAAACGGTTCTGTAAGAGTCACGAACAACTCGCACGGGACCAATGTGACTCGTAGGAACCAATCGCGTAGGCACGGGACTCCCGGTTTGAGTGTACGACGTAGAGTTGCAAAAAATTAGACTTAATAATAAAAACATGCCATCAAATGATCAAAACATAAAATAGCCTTAAAACGGTCCCGCAAGAGTCACGAACACCTTGCACGGGACCAATGTGACTCGTAAGAACAGACGGCGTAGTCCACAGGCTTCCGGTTGGAGTGTATGACGTAAATTTGTAAAAACACAAACTTAAGCATAAAAACATGCCATCTAAGGGTGAAAATGTAAAACAACCTTAAAACGGTCCCGTAAGAGTCACGAACACCTCGCACGGGACCAATGTGACTCGTAGGAACCGATCGCGTAGGCACGGGACTCCCGATTTGAGTGTATGACGTTAATTTGAAAAAAATAGTCTTAAGCATAAAAACATGCCATCGAAGGGTGAAAATGAGAAACAGCCTTAAAACGGTCGCGTAAGAGTCACGAACACCTCGCACGGGACCAATGTGACTCGTAAGAACAAACGGCGTAGTCCCGGCGCTCCCTGTCGGAGTGTACGACGTAAATTTGCAAAAAAATAAACTTAAGCATAAAAACATGCCATCGATGGGTAAAAAGTTAAAACAGCCTTAAAATGGTTCCGTAAAAGTCACGAACAACTCGCACGGGACCAATGTGACTCGTAGGAACCGATCGCGTAGGCACGGGACTCCCGATTTGAGGGTAAGACGTAAAGTAGCAAAAAATTAGACTTAAGCATAAAATCTTGCCATCGAATGTGGAAAACATAAAACATCCTTAAAACGGTCCCGTAAGAGTCACGAACACCTCGCACGGGACCAGTGTGACTCGTAGGTACCGATCGCGTAAGCACGGGACTCCCGGTTGGAGTGTACGACGTAAATTTGCAAAAAAATAGACTTAAGCATAAAAACATGCCATCGAAGGGTGAAAATATAAAACAGCCTTAAAACGGTCCCGTAAGAGTCAAGAACACCTCGCACGGGACCAATGTGACTCGTAATAACAAACGACGTAGTCCCGGGGCTCCCGGTTGGAGTGTACGACGTAAATTTGCAAAAAAATAAACATAATCATAAAAACATGCCATCGAAGGGTGAAAACGTAAAACAGCATTAAAACGGACCCGTAAGATTCACGAACTCCTCGCATGAGACCAATGTGACTCGTAGAACCGATATTGTAGGCACGGGACTCCCGGTTTGAGTGTACGATGTAAATTTGCACAAAAATAGACTTAAGCATAAAAAATGCCATCGAAGGGTGAGAACGAAAAACAGCCATAAACCGGTCCCGTAAGAGTCACGAACACCTCGCACGGGACCAATGTGACTCGTAAGAACAAACGGCGTAGTCCCGGGGCTCCCGGTTTGAGTGTACGGCGTAAATTTGCAAAAAAATAAACTTAAGCAGAAAAAATGCCATCGAAGGGTGAAAACGTAAAACAGCCACAAAAGGGTCCTGTACGAGTCACGAACACCTCGCACGGGACCAATGTGACTCGTAAGATTAGATGGCGTAATCCCAAGGCTCCCAGTTTGAGTATACGACGTAAATTTGTAAAAAAATAAACTTAAGCATAAAAACATGCCATCGAAGGGTGATAATGGAAAACAGCCTTAAAACGGTTCCATAAGAGTCACGAACACCTCGCATGGGACCAATGTGACTCGTAAGAACCGACGGCGTAGTCCCGAGGCTCCCGGTTTGATTGTACGTTATAAATTTACAAAAAATAGACTTAAAGCATAAAAACTTGTCATCGAAGGGTTAAAATGTAAAACAAACCCAAAACGGTCCAGTAAGAGTCACGAACATCTTGCACGGGACCAATGTGACTCGTAAGAACAGAAGGCGTAGTCCCAAGGCTTCCGGTTGGAGTGTACGACATAAATTTGCAAAAAAATAGACTTAAGCATAAAAACATGCCATCGAAGGGTGAAAACGTAAAACAACCTTAAAACGGCCCGTAAGAGTCACGAACACCTCGCACGGGACCAATGTGACTCGAAGGGTGAAATCATAAAACAGCCATAAAACGGTCTCATAAGAGTGACGAATACCTCGTACGGGACCAATGTGACTCGTAGGAACATACGGCGTAGTCCCGAGGTTCCCGGTTGGAGTGTACGACGTAAATTTGTAAAAAAATAAACCTAATCATAAAAACATGCCATCGAAGGGTGAAAACATAAAACAACCTTAAAACGGTCCCGTAAGAGTCACGAACACCTCGCACGGGACCAATGAAACTCGTAGGAACCCACCGCGTAGTCACGGGACTCGCGGTTTGAGTGTACGACGTAAATTTGCAAAAAAATAAACTTAAGCATAAAAACATGTCATCGAAGGGTGAAAACGTAACACAACCTTAAAACGGTCCCGTAAGAGTCACGAACACCACGTACGGGACCAATGTGACTCGTAGGAACAGACGGCGTAGTCCCGAGGCTCTCGGTTGGAGTGTACGGCGTAAATTTGTAAAAAAATAAACTTAAGAATAAAAACGTGCCATCGAAGGGTGAAAACGTAAAACAGCCTTAAAACGGTCCCGTAAGAGTCACGAACACCTACCACGGGACCAATTTGACACGTTGGAACCGATCACGTAGGCACGGGACTCCCGGTTTGAGTGTACGACGCAAATTTGCAAAAAAATTGACTTAAGCATAAAAACAAGCCATCGAAGGGTGAAAATGTAAAACAACCTTAAAACGGTCCCGTGAGAGTCATGAACACCTCTCACGGGACCAATGTGACTCGTAAGAACAAACGGCGTAGTCCCGGGGCTCCCGGTTGGAGTGTACGACGTAAATTTACAAAAAAATAAACGTAAGCATAAAAACATGCCATCGAAGGGTGAAAACATAAAACAACCTTAAAACGGTTCTGTAAGAGTCACGAACAACTCGCACGGGACCAATGTGACTCGTAGGAACCAATCGCGTAGGCACGGGACTCCCGGTTTGAGTGTACGACGTAGAGTTGCAAAAAATTAGACTTAAGAATAAAAACATGCCATCAAATGATCAAAACATAAAATAGCCTTAAAACGGTCCCGCAAGAGTCACGAACACCTTGCACGGGACCAATGTGACTCGTAAGAACAGACGGCGTAGTCCAGAGGCTTCCGGTTGGAGTGTATGACGTAAATTTGTAAAAACACAAACTTAAGCATAAAAACATGCCATCTAAGGGTGAAAATGTAAAACAACCTTAAAACGGTCCCGTAAGAGTCACGAACACCTCGCACGGGACCAATGTGACTCGTAAGAACCGATCGCGTAGGCACGGGACTCCCGATTTGAGTGTACGACGTTAATTTGAAAAAAATAGTCTTAAGCATAAAAACATGCCATCGAAGGGTGAAAATGAGAAACAGCCTTAAAACGGTCCCGTAAGAGTCACGAACACCTCGCACGGGACCAATGTGACTCGTAAGAACAAACGGCGTAGTCCCGGCGCTCCCTGTCGGAGTGTACGACGTAAATTTGCAAAAAAATAAACTTAAGCATAAAAACATGCCATCGATGGGTAAAAAGTTAAAACAGCCTTAAAATGGTTCCGTAAAAGTCACGAACAACTCGCACGGGACCAATGTGACTCGTAGGAACCGATCGCGTAGGCACGGGACTCCCGATTTGAGGGTATGACGTAAAGTAGCAAAAAATTAGACTTAAGCATAAAATCTTGCCATCGAATGTGGAAAACATAAAACATCCTTAAAACGGTCCCGTAAGAGTCACGAACACCTCGCACGGGACCAGTGTGAATCGTAGGTACCGATCGCGTAAGCACGGGACTCCCGGTTGGAGTGTACAACGTAAATTTGCAAAAAAATAGACTTAAGCATAAAAACATGCCATCGAAGGGTGAAAATATAAAACAGCCTTAAAAGGGTCCCGTAAGAGTCAAGAACACCTCGCACGGGACCAATGTGACTCGTAAGAACAAACGACGTAGTCCCGGGGCTCCCGGTTGGAGTGTACGACGTAAATTTGCAAAAAAATAAACATAATCATAAAAACATGCCATCGAAGGGTGAAAACGTAAAACAGCATTAAAACGGACCCGTAAGATTCACGAACACCTCGCATGAGACCAATGTGACTCGTAGAACCGATATTGTAGGCACGGGACTCTCGGTTTGAGTGTACGACGTAAATTTGCACAAAAATAGACTTAAGCATAAAAAATGCCATCGAAGGGTGAAAACGAAAAACAGCCATAAACCGGTCCCGTAAGAGTCACGAACACCTCGCACGGGACCAATGTGACTCGTAAGAACAAACGGCGTAGTCCCGGGGCTCCCGGTTTGAGTGTACGGCGTAAATTTGCAAAAAAATAAACTTCAGCAGAAAAAATGCCATCGAAGGGTGAAAACGTAAAACAGCCACAAAAGGGTCCTGTACGAGTCACGAACACCTCGCACGGGACCAATGTGACTCGTAAGATTAGATGGCGTAATCCCAAGGCTCCCAGTTTGAGTGTACGACGTAAATTTGTAAAAAAATAAACTTAAGCATAAAAACATGCCATCGAAGGGTGATAATGGAAAACAGCCTTAAAACGGTTCCATAAGAGTCACGAACACCTCGCATGGGACCAATGTGACTCGTAAGAACCGACGGCGTAGTCCCGAGGCTCCCGGTTTGATTGTACGTTATAAATTTACAAAAAATAGACTTAAAGAATAAAAACTTGTCATCGAAGGGTTAAAATGTAAAACAAACCCAAAACGGTCCAGTAAGAGTCACGAACATCTTGCACGGGACCAATGTGACTCGTAAGAACAGAAGGCGTAGTCCCAAGGCTTCCGGTTGGAGTGTACGACATAAATTTGCAAAAAAATAGACTTAAGCATAAAAACATGCCATCGAAGGGTGAAAACGTAAAACAACCTTAAAACGGCCCGTAAGAGTCACGAACACCTCGCACGGGACCAATGTGACTCGAAGGGTGAAATCATAAAACAGCCATAAAATGGTCTCATAAGAGTGACGAATACCTCGTACGGGACCAATGTGACTCGTAGGAACATACGGCGTAGTCCCGAGGTTCCGGGTTGGAGTGTACGACGTAAATTTGTAAAAAAATTAACTTAATCATAAAAACATGCCATCGAAGGGTGAAAACATAAAACAACCTTAAAACGGTCCCGTAAGAGTCACGAACACCTCGCACGGGACCAATGAAACTTGTAGGAACCGACCGCGTAGTCACGGGACTCGCGGTTTGAGTGTACGACGTAAATTTGCAAAAAAATAAACTTAAGCATAAAAACATGTCATCGAAGGGTGAAAACGTAACACAACCTTAAAACGGTCCCGTAAGAGTCACGAACACCACGTACGGGACCAATGTGACTCGTAGGAACAGACGGCGTAGTCCCGAGGCTCCCGGTTGGAGTGTACGGCGTAAATTTGTAAAAAAATAAACTTAAGAATAAAAACGAGCCATCGAAGGGTGAAAACGTAAAACAGCCTTAAAACGGTCCCGTAAGAGTCACGAACACCTACCACGGGACCAATTTGACACGTTGGAACCGATCACGTAGGCACGGGACTCCCGGTTTGTGTGTACGACGCAAATTTGCAAAAAAATTGACTTAAGCATAAAAACACGCCATCGAAGGGTGAAAATGTAAAACAACCTTAAAACGGTCCCGTGAGAGTCATGAACACCTCTCACGGGACCAATGTGACTCGTAAGAACAAACGGCGTAGTCCCGGGGCTCCCGGTTGGAGTGTACGACGTAAATTTACAAAAAAATAAACGTTAGCATAAAAACATGCCATCGAAGGGTGAAAACATAAAACAACCTCAAAACGGTTCTGTAAGAGTCACGAACAACTCGCACGGGACCAATGTGACTCGTAGGAACCAATCGCGTAGGCACGGGACTCCCGGTTTGAGTGTACGACGTAGAGTTGCAAAAAATTAGACTTAAGAATAAAAACATGCCATCAAATGATCAAAACATAAAATAGCCTTAAAACGGTCCCGCAAGAGTCACGAACACCTTGCACGGGACCAATGTGACTCGTAAGAACAGACGGCGTAGTCCACAGGCTTCCGGTTGGAGTGTATGACGTAAATTTGTAAAAACACAAACTTAAGCATAAAAACATGCCATCTAAGGGTGAAAATGTAAAACAACCTTAAAACGGTCCCGTAAGAGTCACGAACACCTCGCACGGGACCAATGTGACTCGTAGGAACCGATCGCGTAGGCACGGGACTCCCGATTTGAGTGTACGACGTTAATTTGAAAAAAATAGTCTTAAGCATAAAAACATGCCATCGAAGGGTGAAAATGAGAAACAGCCTTAAAACGGTCCCGTAAGAGTCACGAACACCTCGCACGGGACCAATGTGACTCGTAAGAACAAACGGCGTAGTCCCGGCGCTCCCTGTCGGAGTGTACGACATAAATTTGCAAAAAAATAAACTTAAGCATAAAAACATGCCATCGATGGGTAAAAAGTTAAAACAGCCTTAAAATGGTTCCGTAAAAGTCACGAACAACTCGCACGGGACCAATGTGACTCGTAGGAACCGATCGCGTAGGCACGAGACTCCCGATTTGAGGGTATGACGTAAAGTAGCAAAAAATTAGACTTAAGCATAAAATCTTGCCATCGAATGTGAAAAACATAAAACATCCTTAAAACGGTCCCGTAAGAGTCACGAACACCTCGCACGGGACCAGTGTGAATCGTAGGTACCGATCGCGTAAGCACGGGACTCCCGGTTGGAGTGTACGACGTAAATTTGCAAAAAAATAGACTTAAGCATAAAAACATGCCATCGAAGGGTGAAAATATAAAACATCCTTAAAAGGGTCCCGTAAGAGTCAAGAACACCTCGCACGGGACCAATGTGACTCGTAAGAACAAACGACGTAGTCCCGGGGCTCCCGGTTGGAGTGTACGACGTAAATTTGCAAAAAAATAAACATAATCATAAAAACATGCCATCGAAGGGTGAAAACGTAAAACAGCATTAAAACGGACCCGTAAGATTCACGAACACCTCGCATGAGACCAATGTGACTCGTAGAACCGATATTGTAGGCACGGGACTCCCGGTTTGAGTGTACGACGTAAATTTGCACAAAAATAGACTTAAGCATAAAAAATGCCATCGAAGGGTGAAAACGAAAAACAGCCATAAACCGGTCCCGTAAGAGTCACGAACACCTCGCACGGGACCAATGTGACTCGTAAGAACAAACGGCGTAGTCCCGGGGCTCCCGGTTTGAGTGTACGGCGTAAATTTGCAAAAAAATAAACTTAAGCAGAAAAAATGCCATCGAAGGGTGAAAACGTAAAACAGCCACAAAAGGGTCCTGTACGAGTCACGAACACCTCGCACGGGACCAATGTGACTCGTAAGATTAGATGGCGTAATCCCAAGGCTCCCAGTTTGAGTGTACGACGTAAATTTGTAAAAAAATAAACTTAAGCATAAAAACATGCCATCGAAGGGTGATAATGGAAAACAACCTTAAAACGGTTCCATAAGAGTCACGAACACCTCGCATGGGACCAATGTGACTCGTAAGAACCGACGGCGTAGTCCCGAGGCTCCCGGTTTGATTGTACGTTATAAATTTACAAAAAATAGACTTAAAGAATAAAAACTTGTCATCGAAGGGTTAAAATGTAAAACAAACCCAAAACGGTCCAGTAAGAGTCACGAACATCTTGCACGGGACCAATGTGACTCGTAAGAACAGAAGGCGTAGTCCCAAGGCTTCCGGTTGGAGTGTACGACATAAATTTGCAAAAAAATAGACTTAAGCATAAAAACATGCCATCGAAGGGTGAAAACGTAAAACAACCTTAAAACGGCCCGTAAGAGTCACGAACACCTCGCACGGGACCAATGTGACTCGAAGGGTGAAATCATAAAACAGCCATAAAACGGTCTCATAAGAGTGACGAATACCTCGTACGGGACCAATGTGACTCGTAGGAACATACGGCGTAGTCCCGAGGTTCCCGGTTGGAGTGTACGACGTAAATTTGTTAAAAAATTAACTTAATCATAAAAACATGCCATCGAAGGGTGAAAACATAAAACAACCTTAAAACGGTCCCGTAAGAGTCACGAACACCTCGCACGGGACCAATGAAACTTGTAGGAACCGACCGCGTAGTCACGGGACTCGCGGTTTGAGTGTACGACGTAAATTTGCAAAAAAATAAACTTAAGCATAAAAACATGTCATCGAAGGGTGAAAACGTAACACAACCTTAAAACGGTCCCGTAAGAGTCACGAACACCACGTACGGGACCAATGTGACTCGTAGGAACAGACGGCGTAGTCCCGAGGCTCCCGGTTGGAGTGTACGGCGTAAATTTGTAAAAAAATAAACTTAAGAATAAAAACGAGCCATCGAAGGGTGAAAACGTAAAACAGCCTTAAAACGGTCCCGTAAGAGTCACGAACAACTACCACGGGACCAATTTGACACGTTGGAACCGATCACGTAGGCACGGGACTCCCGGTTTGAGTGTACGACGCAAATTTGCAAAAAAAATGACTTAAGCATAAAAACACGCCATCGAAGGGTGAAAATGTAAAATAACCTTAAAACGGTCCCGTGAGAGTCATGAACACCTCTCACGGGACCAATGTGACTCGTAAGAACAAACTTCGTAGTCCCGGGGCTCCCGGTTGGAGTGTACGACGTAAATTTACAAAAAAATAAACGTAAGCATAAAAACATGCCATCGAAGGGTGAAAACATAAAACAGCATTAAAACGGTTCTGTAAGAGTCACGAACAACTCGCACGGGACCAATGTGACTCGTAGGAACCAATCGCGTAGGCACGGGACTCCCGGTTTGAGTGTACGACGTAGAGTTGCAAAAAATTAGACTTAAGAATAAAAACATGCCATCAAATGATCAAAATGTAAAATAGCCTTAAAACGGTCCCGCAAGAGTCACGAACACCTTGCACGGGACCAATGTGACTCGTAAGAACAGACGGCGTAGTCCAGAGGCTTCCGGTTGGAGTGTATGACGTAAATTTGTAAAAACACAAACTTAAGCATAAAAACATGCCATCTAAGGGTGAAAATGTAAAACAACCTTAAAACGGTCCCGTAAGAGTCACGAACACCTCGCACGGGACCAATGTGACTCGTAGGAACCGATCGCGTAGGCACGGGACTCCCGATTTGAGTGTACGGCGTTAATTTGAAAAAAATAGTCTTAAGCATAAAAACATGCCATCGAAGGGTGAAAATGAGAAACAGCCTTAAAACGGTCCCGTAAGAGTCACGAGCACCTCGCACGGGACCAATGTGACTCGTAAGAACAAACGGCGTAGTCCCGGCGCTCCCTGTTGGAGTGTACGACGTAAATTTGTAAAAAAATAAACTTAAGCATAAAAACATGCCATCGATGGGTAAAAAGTTAAAACAGCCTTAAAATGGTTCCGTAAAAGTCACGAACAACTCGCACGGGACCAATGTGACTCGTAGGAACCGATCGCGTAGGCACGGGACTCCCGATTTGAGGGTATGACGTAAAGTAGCAAAAAATTAGACTTAAGCATAAAATCTTGCCATCGAATGTGGAAAACATAAAACATCCTTAAAACGGTCCCGTAAGAGTCACGAACACCTCGCACGGGACCAGTGTGACTCGTAGGTACCGATCGCGTAAGCACGGGACTCCCGGTTGGAGTGTACGACGTAAATTTGCAAAAAAATAGACTTAAGCATAAAAACATGCCATCGAAGGGTGAAAATATAAAACAGCCTTAAAACGGTCCCGTAAGAGTCAAGAACACCTCGCACGGGACCAATGTGACTCGTAAGAACAAACGACGTAGTCCCGGGGCTCCCGGTTGGAGTGTACGACGTAAATTTGCAGAAAAATAAACATAATCATAAAAACATGCCATCGAAGGGTGAAAACGTAAAACAGCATTAAAACGGACCCGTAAGATTCACGAACACCTCGCATGAGACCAATGTGACTCGTAGAACCGATATTGTAGGCACGGGACTCCCGGTTTGAGTGTACGACGTAAATTTGCACAAAAATAGACTTAAGCATAAAAAATGCCATCGAAGGGTGAAAACGAAAAACAGCCATAAACCGGTCCCGTAAGAGTCACGAACACCTCGCACGGGACCAATGTGACTCGTAAGAACAAACGGCGTAGTCCCGGGGCTCCCGGTTTGAGTGTACGGCGTAAATTTGCAAAAAAATAAACTTAAGCAGAAAAAATGCCATCGAAGGGTGAAAACGTAAAACAGCCACAAAAGGGTCCTGTACGAGTCACGAACACCTCGCACGGGACCAATGTGACTCGTAAGATTAGATGGCGTAATCCCAAGGCTCCCAGTTTGAGTGTACGACGTAAATTTGTAAAAAAATAAACTTAAGCATAAAAACATGCCATCGAAGGGTGATAATGGAAAACAGCCTTAAAACGGTTCCATAAGAGTCACGAACACCTCGCATGGGACCAATGTGACTCGTAAGAACCGACGGCGTAGTCCCGAGGCTCCCGGTTTGATTGTACGTTATAAATTTACAAAAAATAGACTTAAAGAATAAAAACTTGTCATCGAAGGGTTAAAATGTAAAACAAACCCAAAACGGTCCAGTAAGAGTCACGAACATCTTGCACGGGACCAATGTGACTCGTAAGAACAGAAGGCGTAGTCCCAAGGCATCCGGTTGGAGTGTACGACATAAATTTGCAAAAAAATAGACTTAAGCATAAAAACATGCCATCGAAGGGTGAAAACGTAAAACAACCTTAAAACGGCCCGTAAGAGTCACGAACACCTCGCACGGGACCAATGTGACTCGAAGGGTGAAATCATAAAACAGCCATAAAACGGTCTCATAAGAGTGACGAATACCTCGTACGGGACCAATGTGACTCGTAGGAACATACGGCGTAGTCCCGAGGTTCCCGGTTGGAGTGTACGACGTAAATTTGTAAAAAAATTAACTTAATCATAAAAACATGGCATCGAAGGGTGAAAACATAAAACAACCTTAAAACGGTCCCGTAAGAGTCACGAACACCTCGCACGGGACCAATGAAACTCGTAGGAACCGACCGCGTAGTCACGGGACTCGCGGTTTGAGTGTACGACGTAAATTTGCAAAAAAATAAACTTAAGCATAAAAACATGTCATCGAAGGGTGAAAACGTAACACAACCTTAAAACGGTCCCGTAAGAGTCACGAACACCACGTACGGGACCAATGTGACTCGTAGGAACAGACGGCGTAGTCCCGAGGCTCCCGGTTGGAGTGTACGACGTAAATTTGTAAAAAAATAAACTTAAGAATAAAAACGAGCCATCGAAGGGTGAAAACATAAAACATCCTTAAAACGGTCCCGTAAGAGTCACGAACACCTACCACGGGACCAATTTGACACGTTGGAACCGATCACGTAGGCACGGGACTCCCGGTTTGAGTGTACGACGCAAATTTGCAAAAAAATTGACTTAAGCATAAAAACACGCCATCGAAGGGTGAAAATGTAAAACAACCTTAAAACGGTCCCGTGAGAGTCATGAACACCTCTCACGGGACCAATGTGACTCGTAAGAACAAACGGCGTAGTCCCGGGGCTCCCGGTTGGAGTGTACGATGTAAATTTACAAAAAAATAAACGTAAGCATAAAAACATGCCATCGAAGGGTGAAAACATAAAACAGCCTTAAAACGGTTCTGTAAGAGTCACGAACAACTCGCACGGGACCAATGTGACTCGTAGGAACCAATCGCGTAGGCACGGGACTCCCGGTTTGAGTGTACGACGTAGAGTTGCAAAAAATTAGACTTAAGAATAAAAACATGCCATCAAATGATCAAAATGTAAAATAACCTTAAAACGGTCCCGCAAGAGTCACGAACACCTTGCACGGGACCAATGTGACTCGTAAGAACAGACGGCGTAGTCCAGAGGCTTCCGGTTGGAGTGTATGACGTAAATTTGTAAAAACACAAACTTAAGCATAAAAACATGCCATCTAAGGGTGAAAATGTAAAACAACCTTAAAACGGTCCCGTAAGAGTCACGAACACCTTGCACGGGACCAATGTGACTCGTAGGAACCGATCGCGTAGGCACGGGACTCCCGATTTGAGTGTACGACGTTAATTTGAAAAAAATAGTCTTAAGCATAAAAACATGCCATCGAAGGGTGAAAATGAGAAACAGCCTTAAAACGGTCCCGTAAGAGTCACGAACACCTCGCACGGGACCAATGTGACTCGTAAGAACAAACGGCGTAGTCCCAGCGCTCCCTGTTGGAGTGTACGACGTAAATTTGCAAAAAAATAAACTTAAGCATAAAAACATGCCATCGATGGGTAAAAAGTTAAAACAGCCTTAAAATGGTTCCGTAAAAGTCACGAACAACTCGCACGGGACCAATGTGACTCGTAGGAACCGATCGCGTAGGCACGGGACTCCCGATTTGAGGGTATGACATAAAGTAGCAAAAAATTAGACTTAAGCATAAAATCTTGCCATCGAATGTGGAAACTATAAAACATCCTTAAAACGGTCCCGTAAGAGTCACGAACACCTCGCACGGGACCAGTGTGACTCGTAGGTACCGATCGCGTAAGCACGGGACTCCCGGTTGGAGTGTACGACGTAAATTTGCAAAAAAATAGACTTAAGCATAAAAACATGCCATCGAAAGGTGAAAATATAAAACAGCCTTAAAACGGTCCCGTAAGAGTCAAGAACACCTCGCACGGGACCAATGTGACTCGTAAGAACAAACGACGTAGTCCCGGGGCTCCCGGTTGGAGTGTACGACGTAAATTTGCAAAAAAATAAACATAATCATAAAAACATGCCATCGAAGGGTGAAAACGTAAAACAGCATTAAAACGGACCCGTAAGATTCACGAACACCTCGCATGAGACCAATGTGACTCGTAGAACCGATATTGTAGGCACGGGACTCCCGGTTTGAGTGTACGACGTAAATTTGCACAAAAATAGACTTAAGCATAAAAAATGCCATCGAAGGGTGAAAACGAAAAACAGCCATAAACCGGTCCCGTAAGAGTCACGAACACCTCGCGCGGGACCAATGTGACTCGTAAGAACAAACGGCGTAGTCCCGGGGCTCCCGGTTTGAGTGTACGGCGTAAATTTGCAAAAAAATAAACTTGAGCAGAAAAAATGCCATCGAAGGGTGAAAACGTAAAACAGCCACAAAAGGGTCCTGTACAAGTCACGAACACCTCGCACGGGACCAATGTGACTCGTAAGATTAGATGGCATAATCCCAAGGCTCCCAGTTTGAGTGTACGACGTAAATTTGTAAAAAAATAAACTTAAGCATAAAAACATGCCATCGAAGGGTGAAAATAGAAAACAGCCTTAAAACGGTTCCATAAGAGTCACGAACACCTCGCATGGGACCAATGTGACTCGTAAGAATCGACGGCGTAGTCCCGAGGCTCCCGGTTTGATTGTACGTTATAAATTTACAAAAAATGGACTTAAAGCATAAAAACTTTTCATCGAAGGGTTAAAATGTAAAACAAACCCAAAACGGTCCAGTAAGAGTCACGAACATCTTGCACGGGACCAATGTGACTCGTAAGAACAGAAGGCGTAGTCCCAAGGCTTCCGGTTGGAGTGTACGACATAAATTTGCAAAAAAATAGACTTAAGCATAAAAACATGCCATCGAAGGGTGAAAACGTAAAACAACCTTAAAACGGCCCGTAAGAGTCACGAACACCTCGCACGGGACCAATGTGACTCGAAGGGTGAAATCATAAAACAGCCATAAAACGGTCTCATAAGAGTGACGAATACCTCGTACGGGACCAATGTGACTCGTAGGAACATACGGCGTAGTCCCGAGGTTCCCGGTTGGAGTGTACAACGTAAATTTGTAAAAAAATTAACTTAATCATAAAAACATGCCATCGAAGGTTGAAAACATAAAACAACCTTAAAACGGTCCCGTAAGAGTCACGAACACCTCGCACGGGACCAATGAAACTCGTAGGAACCGACCGCGTAGTCACGGGACTCGCGGTTTGAGTGTACGACGTAAATTTGCAAAAAAATAAACTTAAGCATAAAAACATGTCATCGAAGGGTGAAAACGTAACACAACCTTAAAACGGTCCCGTAAGAGTCACGAACACCACGTACGGGACCAATGTGACTCGTAGGAACAGACGGCGTAGTCCCGAGGCTCCCGGTTGGAGTGTACGACGTAAATTTGTAAAAAAATAAACTTAAGAATAAAAACGTGCCATCGAAGGGTGAAAACGTAAAACAGCCTTAAAACGGTCCCGTAAGAGTCACGAACACCTACCACGGGACCAATTTGACACGTTGGAACCGATCACGTAGGCACGGGACTCCCGGTTTGAGTGTACGACGCAAATTTGCAAAAAAATGGACTTCAGCATAAAAACACGCCATCGAAGGGTGAAAATGTAAAACAACCTTAAAACGGTCCCGTGAGAGTCATGAACACCTCGCACGGGACCAATGTGACTCGTAAGAACAAACGGCGTAGTACCGGGGCTCCCGGTAGGTGTGTACGACGTAAATTTACAAAAAAATAAACTTAAGCATAAAAACATTCCATCGAAAGGTGAAAACATAAAACAGCCTTAAAACGGTTCTGTAAGAGTCACGAACAACTCGCACGGGACCAATGTGACTCGTAGGAACCAATCGCGTAGGCACGGGACTCCCGGTTTGAGGGTACGACGTAAAGTTGCAAAAAATTAGACTTAAGAATAAAAACATGCCATTAAAATGATCAAAACGTAAAATAGCCTTAAAACGGTCCCGCAAGAGTCACGAACACCTTGCACGGGACCAATGTGACTCGTAAGAACAGACGGCGTAGTCCAGAGGCTTCCAGTGGAGTGTATGACGTAAATTTGTAAAAAAACAAACTTAAGCATAAAAACATGCCATCTAAGGGTGAAAATGTAAAACTACCTTAAAACGGTCCCGTAAGAGTCACGAACACCTCGCACGGGACCAATGTGACTCGTAGGAACCGATCGCGTAGGCACGGGACTCCCGATTTGAGTGTACGACGTTAATTTGAAAAATATAGTCTTAAGCATAAAATATGCCATCGAAGGGTGAAAATGAGAAACAGCCTTAAAACGGTCCCGTAAGAGTCACGAACACCTCGCACGGGACCAATGTGACTCGTAGGAACCGATCGCGTAGGCACGGGACTCCTGGTTTGAGTGTACGACGTAAAGTTGCAAAAAATTAGACTTAAGAATAAAAACATGCCATCAAATGATCAAAACGTAAAATAGCCTTAAAACGGTCCCGCAAGAGTCACGAACACCTTGCACGGGACCAATGTGACTCGTAAGAACAGACGGCGTAGTCCAGAGGCTTCCAGTGGAGTGTATGACGTAAATTTGTAAAAAAACAAACTTAAGCATAAAAACATGCCATCTAAGGGTGAAAATGTAAAACAACCTTAAAACGGTCCCGTAAGAGTCACGAACACCTCGCACGGGACCAATGTGACTCGTAGGAACCGATCGCGTAGGCACGGGACTCCCGATTTGAGTGTACGACGTTAATTTGAAAAAAATAGTCTTAAGCATAAAAAATGCCATCGAAGGGTGAAAATGAGAAACAGCCTTAAAACGGTCCCGTAAGAGTCACGAACACCTCGCACGGGACCAATGTGACTCGTAAGAACAAACGGCGTAGTCCCGGCGCTCCCTGTCGGAGTGTACGACGTAAATTTGCAAAAAAATAAACTTAAGCATAAAAACATGCCATCGATGGGTAAAAAGTTAAAACAGCCTTAAAATGGTTCCGTAAAAGTCACGAACAACTCGCACGAGACCAATGTGACTCGTAGGAACCGATCGCGTAGGCACGGGACTCCCGATTTGAGGGTATGACGTAAAGTAGCAAAAAATTAGACTTAAGCATAAAATCTTGCCATCGAATGTTGAAAACATAAAACATCCTTAAAACGGTCCCGTAAGAGTCACGAACACCTCGCACGGGACTAGTGTGACTCGTAGGTACCGATCGCGTAAGCACGGGACTCCCGGTTGGAGCGTACGACGTAAATTTGCAAAAAATAGACTTAAGCATAAAAACATGCCATCGAAGGGTGAAAATATAAAACAGCCTTAAAACGGTCCCGTAAGAGTCAAGAACACCTCGCAGGGGATCAATGTGACTCGTAAGAACAAACGACGTAGTCCCGGGTCTCCCGGTTGGAGTGTACGACGTAAATTTGCAAAAAAATAAACATAATCATAAAAACATGCCATCGAAGGGTGAAAACTTAAAACAACATTAAAACGGTCCCGTAAGATTCACGAACACCTCGCACGAGACCAATGTGACTCGTAGAACCGATATTGTAGGCACGGGACTCCCGGTTTGAGTGTACGACGTAAATTTGCACAAAAATAGACTTAAGCATAAAAAATGCCATCGAAGGGTGAAAACGAAAAACAGCCATAAACCGGTCCCGTAAGAGTCACGAACACCTCGCACGGGACCAATGTGACTCGTAAGAACAAACGGCGTAGTCCCGGGGCTCCCGATTTGAGTGTACGGCGTAAATTTGCAAAAAAATAAACTTAAGCAGAAAAAATGCCATCGAAGGGTGAAAACGTAAAACAGCCATAAACCGAACCCGTAAGAGTCACGAACACCTCGCACGGGACCAATGTGACTCGTAAAAACAAACGGCGTAGTTCCGGCGCTCCCGGTTGGAGGGTACGGCGTAAATTTGCAAAAAAATAAACTTAAGCATAAAAACATCCCAACGAAGGGTGAAAATGTAAAACAGCCTTAAAACGGTTCCGTAAGAGTCACGAACAACTCGCATGGGACTAATGTGACTCGTAGGAACCGATCGCGTAGGCACGGGACACCCGATTTGAGTGTACGACGTATAGTTGCAAAAAATTAGACTTAAGCATAAAAACATGCCATCGAATGGTGAAAACGTAAAACATCTTTAAAATACTTCCGTAAGAGTCACGAACACCTCGAACGGGACCAATGTGAATCGTAGAAACAGACGATGTAGTCCCGAGGCTCCCGGTTGAAGTGTACGACGTTAATTTGCAAAAAATAGACTTAAGTGTAAAAACATGCCATCAAAGGGTGAAATCGTAAAACAGCCTTAAAAAGGTTCCGTAAGAGTCACGAACACCTCGCACAGGACCAATGTGACTCGTAGGAACCGATCGGGTAGGCACGGGACTCCTGGTTTGAGTGTACGACGTAAAGTGGGAAAAAATTAGCCTTAAGCACAAAAACATGCCATCGAATGGTGAAAACGTAAAACAGCCTTAAAACGGTCTCGTAAGAGACACGAACACCTCGCACGGGACCAATGTAACTCGTTGGAACCGACTGCGTAGTCACGGGGCTCCCGGTTTGAGTGTACGACGTAAATTAGCAAAAAAATAGGCTTAAGCATAAAAACATGCGATCGAAGGGTGAAATCGTAAAACAGCCTTAAAACGGTCTCGTAAGAATCACGAATACCTCGTACGGGACCACTGTGACTCGTAGGAACATACGGCGTAGTCTCGAGGCTCCCGGTTGGAGTGTACGACGTAAATTTGCAAAAAAAATAAACTTAAGTATAAAAACATGCCATCGAAGGGTGAAAACATAAAACAACCTTAAAACGGTCCCCTAAGAGTCACGAACAACTCCCACGGGACCAATGTGACTCGTAGGAACCGATCGCGTAGGCACGGGACTCCCGGTTTGAGTGTATGACATAAATTTGCAAAAAAATAGACTTATGTGTAAAAACATGCCATCGAAGGGTGAAAATGTAAAAGAACCATAAAACGGTCCCGTAAAAGTCACAAACACCTCGCACGGGACCAATGTCACTCGTAAGAACAAACGGCGTAGTCCCGGGGCTCCCGATTGGAGTGTACGACGTAAATTTGTAAAAAAATAAACAAAAGCATAAAAACATGCCATCGAAGGGTGAAAACATAAAACAGCCTTAAAACGGTTCTGTAAGAGTCACGAACAACTCGCACGGGACCAAT
Source organism: Sambucus nigra (assembly GCA_949130495.1). Classification (NCBI taxonomy): domain Eukaryota; kingdom Viridiplantae; phylum Streptophyta; class Magnoliopsida; order Dipsacales; family Adoxaceae; genus Sambucus; species Sambucus nigra. Next base: position 673,768,873 of record OX422215.1, read on the forward strand.
GTGACTCGTAGGAACCAATCGCGTAGGCACGGGACTCCCGGTTTGAGTGTACGACGTAAAGTTGCAAAAAATTAGACTTAAGAATAAAAACATGCCATCAAATGATCAAAACGTAAAATAGCCTTAAAACGGTCCCGCAAGAGTCACGAACACCTTGCACGGGACCAATGTGACTCGTAAGAACAGACGGCGTAGTCCAGAGGCTTCCAGTGGAGTGTATGACGTAAATTTGTAAAAAAACAAACTTAAGCATAAAAACATGCCATCTAAGGGTGAAAATGTAAAACAACCTTAAAACGGTCCCGTAAGAGTCACGAACACCTCGCACGGGACCAATGTGACTCGTAGGAACCGATCGCGTAGGCACGGGACTCCCGATTTGAGTGTACGACGTTAATTTGAAAAATATAGTCTTAAGCATAAAAAATGCCATCGAAGGGTGAAAATGAGAAACAGCCTTAAAACGGTCCCGTAAGAGTCACGAACACCTCGCACGGGACCAATGTGACTCGTAAGAACAAACGGCGTAGTCCCGGCGCTCCCTGTCGGAGTGTACGACGTAAATTTGCAAAAAAATAAACTTAAGCATAAAAACATGCCATCGATGGGTAAAAAGTTAAAACAGCCTTAAAATGGTTCCGTAAGAGTCACGAACAACTCGCACGGGACCAATGTGAGTCGTAGGAACCGATCGCGTAGGCACGGGACTCCCGATTTGAGGGTATGACGTAAAGTAGCAAAAAATTAGACTTAAGCATAAAATCTTGCCATCGAATGTTGAAAACATAAAACATCCTTAAAACGGTCCCGTAAGAGTCACGAACACCTCGCACGGGACTAGTGTGACTCGTAGGTACCGATCGCGTAAGCACGGGACTCCCGGTTGGAGTGTACGACGTAAATTTGCAAAAAAATAGACTTAAGCATAAAAACATGCCATCGAAGGGTGAAAATATAAAACAGCCTTAAAACGGTCCCGTAAGAGTCAAGAACACCTCGCACGGGATCAATGTGACTCGTAAGAACAAACGACGTAGTCCCGGGGCTCCCGGTTGGAGTGTACGACGTAAATTTGCAAAAAAAAAAACATAATCATAAAAACATACCATCGAAGGGTGAAAACGTAAAACAACATTAAAACGGTCCCGTAAGATTCACGAACACCTCGCACGAGACCAATGTGACTCGTAGAACCGATATTGTAGGCACGGGACTCCCGGTTTGAGTGTACGACGTAAATTTGCACAAAAATAGACTTAAGCATAAAAAATGCCATCGAAGGGTGAAAACGAAAAACAGCCATAAACCGGTCCCGTAAGAGTCACGAACACCTCGCACGGGACCAATGTGACTCGTAAGAACAAACGGCGTAGTCCCGGGGCTCCCGATTTGAGTGTACGGCGTAAATTTGCAAAAAAATAAACTTAAGCAGAAAAAATGCCATCGAAGGGTGAAAACGTAAAACAGCCATAAACCGGACCCGTAAGAGTCACGAACACCTCGCACGGGACCAATGTGACTCGTAAAAACAAACGGCGTAGTTCCGGCGCTCCCGGTTGGAGGGTACGGCGTAAATTTGCAAAAAAATAAACTTAAGCATAAAAACATCCCAACGAAGGGTGAAAATGTAAAACAGCCTTAAAACGGTTCCGTAAGAGTCACGAACAACTCGCATGGGACTAATGTGACTCGTAGGAACCGATCGCATAGGCACGGGACACCCGATTTGAGTGTACGACGTAAAGTTGCAAAAAATTAGACTTAAGCATAAAAACATGCCATCGAATGGTGAAAACGTAAAACATCTTTAAAATAGTTCCGTAAGAGTCACGAACACCTCGAACGGGACCAATGTGACTCGTAGAAACAGACGATGTAGTCCCGAGGCTCCCGGTTGAAGTGTACGACGTTAATTTGCAAAAAATAGACTTAAGTGTAAAAACATGCCATCAAAGGGTGAAATCATAAAACAGCCTTAAAAAGGTTCCGTAAGAGTCACGAACACCTCGCACGGGACCAATGTGACTCGTAGGAACCGATCGGGTAGGCACGGGACTCCTGGTTTGAGTGTACGACGTAAAGTGGGAAAAAATTAGCCTTAAGCACAAAAACATGCCATCGAATGGTGAAAACGTAAAACAGCCTTAAAACGGTCTCGTAAGAGACACGAACACCTCGCACGGGACCAATGTAACTCGTTGGAACCGACTGCGTAGTCACGGGGCTCCCGGTTTGAGTGTACGACGTAAATTTGCAAAAAAATAGGCTTAAGCATAAAAACATGCGATCGAAGGGTGAAATCGTAAAACAGCCTTAAAACGGTCTCGTAAGAATCACGAATACCTCGTACGGGACCACTGTGACTCGTAGGAACATACGGCGTAGTCTCGAGGCTCCCGGTTGGAGTGTACGACGTAAATTTGCAAAAAAAATAAACTTAAGTATAAAAACATGCCATCGAAGGGTGAAAACATAAAACAACCTTAAAACGGTCCCCTAAGAGTCACGAACAACTCGCACGGGACCAATGTGACTCGTAGGAACCGATCGCGTAGGCACGGGACTCCCGGTTTGAGTGTATGACATAAATTTGCAAAAAAATAGACTTATGTGTAAAAACATGCCATCGAAGGGTGAAAATGTAAAACAACCATAAAACGGTCCCGTAAAAGTCACAAACACCTCGCACGGGACCAATGTCACTCGTAAGAACAAACGGCGTAGTCCCGGAGCTCCCGATTGGAGTGTACGACGTAAATTTGTAAAAAAATAAACAAAAGCATAAAAACATGCCATCGAAGGGTGAAAACATAAAACAGCCTTAAAACGGTTCTGTAAGAGTCACGAACAACTCGCACGGGACCAATGTGACTCGTAGGAACCAATCGCGTAGGCACGGGACTCCCGGTTTGAGTGTACGACGCAAATTTGCAAAAAAATTGACTTCAGCATAAAAACACGCCATCGAAGGGTGAAAATGTAAAACAACCTTAAAACGGTCCCGTGAGAGTCATGAACACCTCGCACGGGACCAATGTGACTCGTAAGAACAAACGGCGTAGTACCGGGGCTCCCGGTTGGTGTGTACAACGTAAATTTACAAAAAAATAAACTTAAGCATAAAAACATGCCATCGAAAGGTGAAAACATAAAACAGCCTTAAAACGGTTCTGTAAGAGTCACGAACAACTCGCACGGGACCAATGTGACTCGTAGGAACCAATCGCGTAGGCACGGGACTCCCGGTTTGAGTGTACGACGTAAAGTTGCAAAAAATTAGACTTAAGAATAAAAACATGCCATCAAATGATCAAAACGTAAAATAGCCTTAAAACGGTCCCGCAAGAGTCACGAACACCTTGCACGGGACCAATGTGACTCGTAAGAACAGACGGCGTAGTCCAGAGGCTTCCAGTGGAGTGTATGACGTAAATTTGTAAAAAAACAAACTTAAGCATAAAAACATGCCATCTAAGGGTGAAAATGTAAAACAACCTTAAAACGGTCCCGCAAGAGTCACGAACACCTCGCACGGGACCAATGTGACTCGTAGGAACCGATCGCGCAGGCACGGGACTCCCGATTTGAGTGTACGACGTTAATTTGAAAAATATAGTCTTAAGCATAAAAAATGCCATCGAAGGGTGAAAATGAGAAACAGCCTTAAAACGGTCCCGTAAGAGTCACGAACACCTCGCACGGGACCAATGTGACTCGTAAGAACAAACGGCGTAGTCCCGGCGCTCCCTGTCGGAGTGTACGACGTAAATTTGCAAAAAAATAAACTTAAGCATAAAAACATGCCATCGATGGGTAAAAAGTTAAAACAGCCTTAAAATGGTTCCGTAAAAGTCACGAACAACTCGCACGGGACCAATGTGACTCGTAGGAACCGATCGCGTAGGCACGGGACTCCCGATTTGAGGGTATGACGTAAAGTAGCAAAAAATTAGACTTAAGCATAAAATCTTGCCATCGAATGTTGAAAACATAAAACATCCTTAAAACGGTCCCGTAAGAGTCACGAACACCTCGCACGGGACTAGTGTGACTCGTAGGTACCGATCGCGTAAGCACGGGACTCCCGGTTGGAGTGTACGACGTAAATTTGCAAAAAAATAGACTTAAGCATAAAAACATGCCATCGAAGGGTGAAAATATAAAACAGCCTTAAAACGGTCCCGTAAGAGTCAAGAACACCTCGCACGGGATCAATGTGACTCGTAAGAACAAACGACGTAGTCCCGGGGCTCCCGGTTGGAGTGTACGACGTAAATTTGCAAAAAAATAAACATAATCATAAAAACATACCATCGAAGGGTGAAAACGTAAAACAACATTAAAACGGTCCCGTAAGATTCACGAACACCTCGCACGAGACCAATGTGACTCGTAGAACCGATATTGTAGGCACGGGACTCCCGGTTTGAGTGTACGACGTAAATTTGCACAAAAATAGACTTAAGCATAAAAAATGCCATCGAAGGGTGAAAACGAAAAACATCCATAAACCGGTCCCGTAAGAGTCACGAACACCTCGCACGGGACCAATGTGACTCGTAAGAACAAACGGCGTAGTCCCGGGGCTCCCGATTTGAGTGTACGGCGTAAATTTGCAAAAAAATAAACTTAAGCAGAAAAAATGCCATCGAAGGGTGAAAACGTAAAACAGCCATAAACCGGACCCGTAAGAGTCACGAACACCTCGCACGGGACCAATGTGACTCGTAAAAACAAACGGCGTAGTTCCGGCGCTCCCGGTTGGAGGGTACGGCGTAAATTTGCAAAAAAATAAACTTAAGCATAAAAACATCCCAACGAAGGGTGAAAATGTAAAACATCCTTAAAACGGTTCCGTAAGAGTCACGAACAACTCGCATGGGACTAATGTGACTCGTAGGAACCGATCGCGTAGGCACGGGACACCCGATTTGAGTGTACGACGTAAAGTTGCAAAAAATTAGACTTAAGCATAAAAACATGCCATCGAATGGTGAAAACGTAAAACATCTTTAAAATAGTTCCGTAAGAGTCACGAACACCTCGAACGGGACCAATGTGACTCGTAGAAACAGACGATGTAGTCCCGAGGCTCCCGGTTGAAGTGTACGACGTTAATTTGCAAAAAATAGACTTAAGTGTAAAAACATGCCACCAAAGGGTGAAATCATAAAACAGCCTTAAAAAGGTTCCGTAAGAGTCACGAACACCTCGCACGGGACCAATGTGACTCGTAGGAACCGATCGGGTAGGCACGGGACTCCTGGTTTGAGTGTACGACGTAAAGTGGGAAAAAATTAGCCTTAAGCACAAAAACATGCCATCGAATGGTGAAAACGTAAAACAGCCTTAAAACGGTCTCGTAAGAGACACGAACACCTCGCACGGGACCAATGTAACTCGTTGGAACCGACTGCGTAGTCACGGGGCTCCCGGTTTGAGTGTACGACGTAAATTTGCAAAAAAATAGGCTTAAGCATAAAAACATGCGATCGAAGGGTGAAATCGTAAAACAGCCTTAAAACGGTCTCGTAAGAATCACGAATACCTCGTACGGGACCACTGTGACTCGTAGGAACATACGGCGTAGTCTCGAGGCTCCCGGTTGGAGTGTACGACGTAAATTTGCAAAAAAAATAAACTTAAGTATAAAAACATGCCATCGAAGGGTGAAAACATAAAACAACCTTAAAACGGTCCCCTAAGAGTCACGAACAACTCGCACGGGACCAATGTGACTCGTAGGAACCGATCGCGTAGGCACGGGACTCCCGGTTTGAGTGTATGACATAAATTTGCAAAAAAATAGACTTATGTGTAAAAACATGCCATCGAAGGGTGAAAATGTAAAACAACCATAAAACGGTCCCGTAAAAGTCACAAACACCTCGCACGGGACCAATGTCACTTGTAAGAACAAACGGCGTAGTCCCGGAGCTCCCGATTGGAGTGTACGACGTAAATTTGTAAAAAAATAAACAAAAGCATAAAAACATGCCATCGAAGGGTGAAAACATAAAACAGCCTTAAAACGGTTCTGTAAGAGTCACGAACAACTCGCACGGGACCAATGTGACTCGTAGGAACCAATCGCGTAGGCACGGGACTCCCGGTTTGAGTGTACGACGCAAATTTGCAAAAAAATTGACTTCAGCATAAAAACACGCCATCGAAGGGTGAAAATGTAAAACAACCTTAAAACGGTCCCGTGAGAGTCATGAACACCTCGCACGGGACCAATGTGACTCGTAAGAACAAACGGCGTAGTACCGGGGCTCACGGTTGGTGTGTACAACGTAAATTTACAAAAAAATAAACTTAAGCATAAAAACATGCCATCGAAAGGTGAAAACATAAAACAGCCTTAAAACGGTTCTGTAAGAGTCACGAACAACTCGCACGGGACCAATGTTACTCGTAGGAACCAATCGCGTAGGCACGGGACTCCCGGTTTGAGTGTACGACGTAAAGTTGCAAAAAATTAGACTTAAGAATAAAAACATGCCATCAAATGATCAAAACGTAAAATAGCCTTAAAACGGTCCCGCAAGAGTCACGAACACCTTGCACGGGACCAATGTGACTCGTAAGAACAGACGGCGTAGTCCAGAGGCTTCCAGTGGAGTGTATGACGTAAATTTGTAAAAAAACAAACTTAAGCATAAAAACATGCCATCTAAGGGTGAAAATGTAAAACAACCTTAAAACGGTCCCGCAAGAGTCACGAACACCTCGCACGGGACCAATGTGACTCGTAGGAACCGATCGCGCAGGCACGGGACTCCCGATTTGAGTGTACGACGTTAATTTGAAAAATATAGTCTTAAGCATAAAAAATGCCATCGAAGGGTGAAAATGAGAAACAGCCTTAAAACGGTCCCGTAAGAGTCACGAACACCTCGCACGGGACCAATGTGACTCGTAAGAACAAACGGCGTAGTCCCGGCGCTCCCTGTCGGAGTGTACGACGTAAATTTGCAAAAAAATAAACTTAAGCATAAAAACATGCCATCGATGGGTAAAAAGTTAAAACAGCCTTAAAATGGTTCCGTAAAAGTCACGAACAACTCGCACGGGACCAATGTGACTCGTAGGAACCGATCGCGTAGGCACGGGACTCCCGATTTGAGGGTATGACGTAAAGTAGCAAAAAATTAGACTTAAGCATAAAATCTTGCCATCGAATGTTGAAAACATAAATCATCCTTAAAACGGTCCCGTAAGAGTCACGAACACCTCGCACGGGACTAGTGTGACTCGTAGGTACCAATCGCGTAAGCACGGGACTCCCGGTTGGAGTGTACGACGTAAATTTGCAAAAAAATAGACTTAAGCATAAAAACATGCCATCGAAGGGTGAAAATATAAAACAGCCTTAAAACGGTCCCGTAAGAGTCAAGAACACCTCGCACGGGATCAATGTGACTCGTAAGAACAAACGACGTAGTCCCGGGGCTCCCGGTTGGAGTGTACGACGTAAATTTGCAAAAAAATAAACATAATCATAAAAACATGCCATCGAAGGGTGAAAACGTAAAACAACATTAAAACGGTCCCGTAAGATTCACGAACACCTCGCACGAGACCAATGTGACTCGTAGAACCGATATTGTAGGCACGGGACTCCCGGTTTGAGTGTACGACGTAAATTTGCACAAAAATAGACTTAAGCATAAAAAATGCCATCGAAGGGTGAAAATGAAAAACAGCCATAAACCGGTCCCGTAAGAGTCACGAACACCTCGCACGGGACCAATGTGACTCGTAAGAACAAACGGCGTAGTCCCGGGGCTCCCGATTTGAGTGTACGGCGTAAATTTGCAAAAAAATAAACTTAAGCAGAAAAAATGCCATCGAAGGGTGAAAATGTAAAACAGCCATAAACCGGACCCGTAAGAGTCACGAACACCTCGCACGGGACCAATGTGACTCGTAAGAACAAACGGCGTAGTCCCGGCGCTCCCTGTCGGAGTGTACGACGTAAATTTGCAAAAAAATAAACTTAAGCATAAAAACATGCCATCGATGGGTAAAAAGTTAAAACAGCCTTAAAATGGTTCCGTAAAAGTCACGAATAACTCGCACGAGACCAATGTGACTCGTAGGAGCCGATCGCGTAGGCACGGGACTCCCGATTTGAGGGTATGACGTAAAGTAGCAAAAAATTAGACTTAAGCATATAATCTTGCCATCAAATGTTGAAAACATAAAACATCCTTAAAACGGTCCCGTAAGAGTCACGAACACCTCGCACGGGACTAGTGTGACTCGTAGGTACCGATCGCGTAAGCACGGGACTCCCGGTTGGAGTGTACGACGTAAATTTGCAAAAAAATAGACTTAAGCATAAAAACATGCCATCGAAGGGTGAAAACTTAAAACAACATTAAAACGGTCCCATAAGATTCACGAACACCTCGCACGAGACCAATGTGACTCGTAGAACCGATATTGTAGGCACGGGACTCCCGGTTTGAGTGTACGACGTAAATTTGCACAAAAATAGACTTAAGCATAAAAAATGCCATCGAAGGGTGAAAACGAAAAACAGCCATAAACCGGTCCCGTAAGAGTCACGAACACCTCGCACGGGACCAATGTGACTCGTAAGAACAAACGGCGTAGTCCCGGGGCTCCCGATTTGAGTGTACGGCGTAAATTTGCAAAAAAATAAACTTAAGCAGAAAAAATGCCATCGAAGGGTGAAAACGTAAAACAGCCATAAACCGGACCCGTAAGAGTCACGAACACCTCGCACGGGACCAATGTGACTCGTAAAAACAAACGGCGTAGTTCCGGCGCTCCCGGTTGGAGGGTACGGCGTAAATTTGCAAAAAAATAAACTTAAGCATAAAAACATCCCAACGAAGGGTGAAAATGTAAAACAGCCTTAAAACGGTTCCGTAAGAGTCACGAACAACTCGCATGGGACTAATGTGACTCGTAGGAACCGATCGCGTAGGCACGGGACACCCGATTTGAGTGTACGACGTAAAGTTGCAAAAAATTAGACTTAAGCATAAAAACATGCCATCGAATGGTGAAAACGTAAAACATCTTTAAAATAGTTCCGTAAGAGTCACGAACACCTCGAACGGGACCAATGTGACTCGTAGAAACAGACGATGTAGTCCCGAGGCTCCCGGTTGAAGTGTACGACGTTAATTTGCAAAAAATAGACTTAAGCGTAAAAACATGCCATCAAAGGGTGAAATCGTAAAACAGCCTTAAAAAGGTTTCGTAAAAGTCACGAACACCTCGCACGGGACCAATGTGACCCGTAGGAACCGATCGGGTAGGCACGGGACTCCTGGTTTGAGTGTACGACGTAAAGTGGGAAAAAAATAGCCTTAAGCACAAAAACATGCCATCGAATGGTGAAAACGTAAAACAGCCTTAAAACGGTCTCGTAAGGGACACGAACACCTCGCACGGGACCAATGTAACTCGTTGGAACCGACCGCGTAGTCACGGGGCTCCCGGTTTGAGTGTACGACGTAAATTTGCAAAAAAATAGGCTTAAGCATAAAAACATGCGATCGAAGGCTGAAATCGTAAAACAGCCTTAAAACGGTCTCGTAAGAATCAGGAATACCTCGTACGGGACCACTGTGACTCGTAGGAACATACGGCGTAGTCTCGAGGCTCCCGGTTGGAGTGTACGACGTAAATTTGCAAAAAAAATAAACTTAAGTATAAAAACATGCCATCGAAGGGTGAAAACATAAAACAACCTTAAAACGGTCCCCTAAGAGTCACGAACAACTCGCACGGGACCAATGTGACTCGTAGGAACCGATCGCGTAGGCACGGGACTCCCGGTTTGAGTGTATGACATAAATTTGCAAAAAAATAGACTTATGTGTAAAAACATGCCATCGAAGGGTGAAAATGTAAAACAACCATAAAACGGTCCCGTAAAAGTCACAAACACCTCGCACGGGACCAATGTCACTCGTAAGAACAAACGGCGTAGTCCCGGGGCTCCCGATTGGAGTGTACGACGTAAATTTGTAAAAAAATAAACAAAAGCATACAAACATGCCATCGAAGGGTGAAAACATAAAAAAGCCTTAAAACGGTTCTGTAAGAGTCACGAACAACTCGCACGGGACCAATGTGACTCGTAGGAACCAATCGCGTAGGCACGGGACTCCCGGTTTGAGTGTACGACGTAAAGTTGCAAAAAATTAGACTTAAGAATAAAAACATGCCATCAAATTATCAAAACGTAAAATAACCTTAAAACGATCCCGCAAGAGTCACGAACACCTTGCACGGGACCAATGTGACTCGTAAGAACAGACGGCGTAGTCCCGAGGCTCCCGGTTTGAGTGTACGACGTAAATTAGCAAAAAAATATACTTAAGCATAAAAACATGCCATCGATGGGTGATTACGTAAAATAGCCACAAAACGGTCCTGTAAGAGTCACGAACACCTCGCACGGGACCAATGTGACTCGTAAGAACAGACGGCGTAATTCCGAGAGTCCCGGTTTGAGTGTACGACGTAAATTTGTAAAAAAATAAACTTAAGCATAAAAACATGCCATTGAAGGGTGAAAACATAAACAGCCTTAAAACGGTTCCGTAAGTGTCACGAACACCTCGCACGGTACGAATGTGACTCGGAAGAACCGACGGCGTAGTCCCCAGGCTCCTGATTTGAGTGTACGACGTAAATTTGCAAAAAATAGACTTAAAGCATTAAAACTTGTCATCGAAGGGTTAAAACATAAAACAAACCCAAAACGGTCCCGTAAAAGTCAGAAACACCTCGCACAGGACCGATGTGACTCGTAGGATCGATCGCGTAGTCACGGGACTCCCGATTTGAGTTTACGACGTAAATTTGCAAAAAATAGACTTAAGCATAAGAACATGCCATCGAAGGGTGAAAATGTAAAACAGCCTTAAAATGGCACATAAGAATCACGAACACCTCGCACGGGACCAATGTGACTCGTTGGAACCGATCGCGTAGTCATGGGGCTCCCGGTTTGAGTGTACGACGTAAATTTACAAAAAAAATAGGCTTAAGCATAAAAACATGTGATCGCAGGGTGAAATCGTAACACAGCCTTAAAACGGTCTCGTAAGAGTCACGAATACCTCGTACGGGACCAATGTGACTCGTAGGAACATACGGCGTAGTCTCGAGGCTCCCGGTTGGAGTGTACAACGTAAATTTACAAAAAAATAAACTTAAGTATAAAAACATACCATCGAAGGGTGAAAACATAAAACAGCCTTAAAACGGTCCCGTAAGAGTCACGAACAACTCGCATGGGACCAATGTAACTCGTATAAACCGACCGCGTAGTCACGGGACTCCCGGTTAGAGTGTACGACGTAAATTTTCAAAAAAATAGACTTAAGCGTAAAAACATGCCATTGAATGGTGAAATCATAAAACAGCCTTAAAATGGTCCCGTAAGAGTCACGAACACCTCGTACGGGACCAATGTGACTCGTAAGAAGACACGGCGCAGTCCCGAGGCTCCCGGTTGGAGTGTACGACGTAAATTTTCCAAAAAATAAACTTAAGCATAAAAACGTGCCATCGAAGGGTGAAAACATAAAACAGCCTTAAAACGGTCCCGTAAGAGTCACGAACACCTAGCACGGGACCAATGTGGCTCGTTGGAACCGATCACGTAGGCACGGGACTCCCGATTTGAGTGTACGACATAAATTTGCAAAAAAATAGACTTAAGCATAAAAACATGCCATCGAAGGGTGAAAATGTAAAACAGCCTTAAAGCGGTCCCGTGAGAGTCACGAACACCTCGCACGGGACCAATGTGACTCGTAAGAACAAACGGCGTAGTCCCGGGACTCCCGGTTGGATCGTACGACGTAAATTTGCAAAAAAAAACTTAAGAATAAAAACATGCCATCGAAGGGTGAAAATGTAAAACACCCTTAAAACGGTCCCGTAAGAGTCACGAACACCTCGCACGAGACCAATGTAACTCGTAGGAACCGACCGCGTAGTCACGGGACTCCCGGTTTGAGTGTACGACGTAAATTTGCAAAAAAATTGACTTAAGCATAAAGAGATGGCATCGAAGGGTGAAAATGTAAAACAGCCTTAAAACGGTCCCGTGAGAGTCACGAACACCTCGCACGGGACCAATGTGACTCGTAAGAACAAACGGCGCAGTCCCGGGGCTCCCGGTTGGATTGTACGACGTAAATTTGCAAAAAAATAAACTTAAGCAAAAAAACATGCCATCGAAGGGTGAAAACGTAAAATAACCTTAAAACGGTCCCATAAGAGTCACGAACACCTCGCTCGAGACCAATGTAACTCGTAGGAACCGACAGCGTAGTCACGGGACTCCCGATTTGAGTGTACGACGTAAATTTGCAAAAAAATAGACTTAAGCATAAAGAGATGCCATCGAAGGGTGAAAACGTAAAACAGCCTTAAAATAGTCCCGTAAGAGTAATGAACAACTCGCACGGGACCAATGTAACTCGTAGGAACCGATCGCATAGGCACGGGACTCCCGGTTTGAGGGTACGACGTAAAGTTGCAAAAAATTAGACTTAAGCATAAAAACTTGCCATCGAATGGTGAAAACATAAAACATCCTTAAAACGGTCCCGTAAGAGTCACGAACACCTCGTACGGGACCAGTGTGACTCATAGGTAACGATCGCGTAAGCACGGGACTCCCGGTTGGAGTGTACGACGTAAATTTGCAAAAAAATAGACTTAAGCCTAAAAACATGCCATCAAAGGGTGAAAATATAAAAAATCCTTAAAGCGGTCCCGTAAGAGTCAAGAACACCTCGCACGGGACCAATGTGACTCGTAAGAACCAACGACGTAGTCCCGGGGCTCCCGGTTGGAGTGTACGACGTAAATTTGCAAAAAAATAAACATAAGCATAAAAACATGCCATCGAAGGGTGAAAACATAGAACATAATTAAAACGGTCCCGTAAGATTCACGAACACCTCGCACGGGACCAATGTGACTCGTAGGAACCGATCTCGTAGGCACGGGACTCCCAGTTTGAGAGTACGGCGTAAATTTGCAAAAAAATAGACTTAAGCATAAAAATGCCATCGAAGGGTGAAAACGTAAAACAACCATAAAACGGTCCCGTAAGAGTCACGAACACCTCGCACGGGACCAATGTGACTCGTAAGAACAAACGGCGTAGTCCCGGGGCTCCCGATTGGAGTGTACGACGTAAATTTGTAAAAAATAAACTAAAGCATAAAAACATGCCATCGATGGCTGAAAATGTAAAACAGCCTTAAAACGGTTCCGTAAGAGTCACGGACAACTCGCACGGGACCAATGTGACTAGTAGGAACCGATCGTGTAGGCACGGGTCTCCCGGTTTGAGTGTACGACGTAAAGTTGCAAAAAATTAGACTTAAGCATAAAAACATGCCATCGAATGGTGAAAATGTAAAATATCCTTAAAACGGTTCGATAAGAGTCACGAACACCTTGTACGGGTCCAATGTGACTCTTAAGAACAGACGGCGTAGTCCCGAGGCTCCCGGTTGGAGTGTACGACGTCAATTAGCAAAAAAATAAACTTAGGCATAAAAACATGCCATCGATGGGTGACTACGTAAAATTGCCACAAAACGGTCCTGTAAGAGTCACGAACACCTCGCACGGGACCAATGTGACTCGTAAGAACAGACGGCGTAATGCCGAGGGTCCCGGTTTGAGTGTACGACGTAAATTTGTAAAAAAATAAACTTAAGCATAAAAACATGCCATTGAAGGGTGAAAACATAAACAGCCTTAAAACGGTTCCGTAAGTGTCACGAACACCTCGCACGGTACGAATGTGACTCGAAAGAACTGACGGCGTACTCCCTAGGCTCCCGATTTGAGTGTACGACGTAAATTTGCAAAAAGTAGACTTAAAGCATAAAAACTTGTCATCGAAGGGTTAAAACCTAAAACAAACCCAAAACGGTCCCGTAGAAGTCAGAAACACCTCGCACAGGACCGATGTGACTCGTAGGATCGATCACGTAGTCACGGGACTCCCGATTTGAGTTTACGACGTAAATTTGCAAAAAAAATAGACTTAAGCATAAGAACATGCCATCGAAGGGTGAAAATGTAAAACAGCCTTAAAATGGCCCATAAGAATCACGAACACCTCGCACGGGACCAATGTGACTTGTTGGAACCGATCGCGTAGTCATGGGGATCCCGGTTTGAGTGTACGACGTAAATTTGCAAAAAAATAGGCTTAAGCATAAAAACATGCGATCGCAGGGTGAAATCGTAAAACAGCCTTAAAACGGTCTCGTAAGAGTCACGAATACCTCGTACGGGACCAATGTGACTCATAGGAACATACGGCGTAGTCTCGAGGCTCCCGGTTGGAGTGTACGACGTAAATTTGGAAAAAAATAAACTTAAGTATAAAAACATACCATCGAAGGGTGAAAACATAAAACAGCCTTAAAACGGTCCCGTAAGAGTCACGAACAACTCGTACGGGACCAATGTAACTCGTAGAAACCGACCGCGTAGTCACGGGACTCCCGATTTGAGTGTACGACGTAAATTTACAAAAAAACAGACTTAAGCGTAAAAACATGCCATTGAATGGTGAAAACATAAAACAGCCTTAAAACGGTCCCGTAAGAGTCACGAACATCTCGTACGGGACCAATGTCACTCGTAGGAACACACGGCGTAGTCCCGAGGCTCCCGGTTGGAGTGTACGGCGTAAATTTGCAAAAAAATAAACTTAAGCATAAAAACGTGCCATCGAAGGGTGACAACATAAAATAGCCTTAAAACGGTCCCGTAAGAGTCACGAACACCTAGCACGGGACCAATGTGACTCGTTGGAACCGATCACGTAGGCACGGGACTCCCGATTTGAGTGTACGACATAAATTTGCAAAAAAATAGACTTAAGCATAAAAACATGCCATCGAAGGGTGAAAATGTAAAACAGCCTTAAAGCGGTCCCGTGAGAGTCACGAACACCTCGCACTGGACCAATGTGACTCGTAAGAACAAACGGCGTAGTCCCGGGTCTCCCGGTTGGATCGTACGACGTAAATTTGCAAAAAAAAAAACTTAAGAATAAAAACATGCCATCGAAGGGTGAAAATGTAAAACACCCTTAAAACGGTCCCGTAAGAGTCATGAACACCTCGCACGAGACCAATGTAACTCGTAGGAACCGACCGCGTAGTCACGGGACTCCCGGTTTGAGTGTACGACGTAAATTTGCAAAAAAATTGACTTAAGCATAAAAGCATGCCATCGAAGGGTGAAAATGTAAAACAGACTTAAAACGGTCCCGTGAGAGTCACGAACACCTCGCACGGGACCAATGTGACTCGTAAGAACAAACGGCGTAGTCCCGGGGCTCCCGGTTGGAGTGTACGACGTAAATTTGCAAAAAAAAAAACTTAAGCATAAAAACATGCCATCGAAGGGTGAAAATGTAAAACAGCCTTAAAACGGTCCCGTAAGATTCACGAACACCTCGCACGGGACCAATGTGACTCGTAGGAACCGATCTCGTAGGCACGGAACTCCCGGTTTGAGTGTACAGCATAAATTTGCAAAAAAATAGACTTAAGCATAAAAATGCCATCGAAGGGTGAAAACGTAAAACAACCATAAAACGGTCCCGTAAGAGTCACGAACACCTCGCACGGGACCAATGTGACTCGTAAGAACAAACGGCGTAGTCCCGGGGCTCCCGATTGGAGTGTACGACGTAAATTTGTAAAAAATAAACTAAAGCATAAAAACATGCCATCGATGGGTGAAAATGTAAAACAGCCTTAAAACGGTTCCGTAAGAGTCACGGACAACTCGCACGGGACCAATGTGACTAGTAGGAACCGATCGTGTAGGCACGGGTCTCCCGGTTTGAGTGTACGACGTAAAGTTGCAAAAAATTAGACTTAAGCATAAAAACATGCCATCGAATGGTGAAAATGTAAAATATCCTTAAAACGGTTCGGTAAGAGTCACGAACACCTTGTACGGGTCCAATGTGACTCTTAAGAACAGACGGCGTAGTCCCGAGGCTCCCGGTTGGAGTGTACGACGTCAATTAGCAAAAAAATAAACTTAGGCATAAAAACATGCCATCGATGGGTGACTACGTAAAATTGCCACAAAACGGTCCTGTAAGAGTCACGAACACCTCGCACGGGACCAATGTGACTCGTAAGAACAGACGGCGTAATGCCGAGGGTCCCGGTTTGAGTGTACGACGTAAATTTGTAAAAAAATAAACTTAAGCATAAAAACATGCCATTGAAGGGTGAAAACATAAACAGCCTTAAAACGGTTCCGTAAGTGTCACGAACACCTCGCACGGTACGAATGTGACTCGGAAGAACTGACGGCGTACTCCCTAGGCTCCCGATTTGAGTGTACGACGTAAATTTGCAAAAAGTAGACTTAAAGCATAAAAACTTGTCATCGAAGGGTTAAAACCTAAAACAAACCCAAAACGGTCCCGTAGAAGTCAGAAACACCTCGCACAGGACCGATGTGACTCGTAGGATCGATCGCGTAGTCACGGGACTCCCGATTTGAGTTTACGACGTAAATTTGCAAAAAAAATAGACTTAAGCATAAGAACATGCCATCGAAGGGTGAAAATGTAAAACAGCCTTAAAATGGCCCATAAGAATCACGAACACCTCGCACGGGACCAATGTGACTTGTTGGAACCGATCGCGTAGTCATGGGGATCCCGGTTTGAGTGTACGACGTAAATTTGCAAAAGAATAGGCTTAAGCATAAAAACATGCGATCGCAGGGTGAAATCGTAAAACAGCCTTAAAACGGTCTCGTAAGAGTCACGAATACCTCGTACGGGACCAATGTGACTCGTAGGAACATACGGCGTAGTCTCGAGGCTCCCGGTTGGAGTGTACGACGTAAATTTGGAAAAAAATAAACTTAAGTATAAAAACATACCATCGAATGGTGAAAACATAAAACAGCCTTAAAACGGTCCCGTAAGAGTCACGAACAACTCGTACGGGACCAATGTAACTCGTAGAAACCGACCGCGTAGTCACGGGACTCCCGATTTGAGTGTACGACGTAAATTTACAAAAAAATAGACTTAAGCGTAAAAACATGCCATTGAATGGTGAAAACATAAAACAGCCTTAAAACGGTCCCGTAAGAGTCACGAACATCTCGTACGGGACCAATGTCACTCGTAGGAACACACGGCGTAGTCCCGAGGCTCCCGGTTGGAGTGTACGGCGTAAATTTGCAAAAAAATAAACTTAAGCATAAAAACGTGCCATCGAAGGGTGACAACATAAAATAGCCTTAAAACGGTCCCGTAAGAGTCACGAACACCTAGCACGGGACCAATGTGACTCGTTGGAACCGATCACGTAGGCACGGGACTCCCGATTTGAGTGTACGACATAAATTTGCAAAAAAATAGACTTAAGCATAAAAACATGCCATCGAAGGGTGAAAATGTAAAACAGCCTTAAAGCGGTCCCGTGAGAGTCACGAACACCTCGCACTGGACCAATGTGACTCGTAAGAACAAACGGCGTAGTCCCGGGTCTCCCGGTTGGATCGTACGACGTAAATTTGCAAAAAAAAAAACTTAAGAATAAAAACATGCCATCGAAGGGTGAAAATGTAAAACACCCTTAAAACGGTCCCGTAAGAGTCACGAACACCTCGCACGAGACCAATGTAACTCGTAGGAACCGACCGCGTAGTCACGGGACTCCCGGTTTGAGTGTACGACGTAAATTTGCAAAAAAATTGACTTAAGCATAAAAGCATGCCATCGAAGGGTGAAAATGTAAAACAGCCTTAAAACGGTCCCGTGAGAGTCACGAACACCTCGCACGGGACCAATGTGACTCGTAAGAACAAACGGCGTAGTCCCGGGGCTCCCGGTTGGAGTGTACGACGTAAATTTGCAAAAAAAAAAAACTTAAGCATAAAAACATGCCATCGAAGGGTGAAAATGTAAAACAGCCTTAAAACGGTCCCGTAAGATTCACGAACACCTCGTACGGGACCAATGTGACTCGTAGGAACCGATCTCGTAGGCACGGAACTCCCGGTTTGAGTGTACAGCATAAATTTGCAAAAAAATAGACTTAAGCATAAAAATGCCATCGAAGGGTGAAAACGTAAAACAACCATAAAACGGTCCCGTAAGAGTCATGAACACCTCGCACGGGACCAATGTGACTCGTAAGAACAAACGGCGTAGTCCCGGGGCTCCCGATTGGAGTGTACGACGTAAATTTGTAAAAAAATAAACTAAAGCATAAAAACATGCCATCGATGGGTGAAAATGTAAAACAGCCTTAAAACGGTTCCATAAGAGTCACGAACAACTCGCACGGGACCAATGTGACTAGTAGGAACCGATCGTGTAGGCACGGGTCTCCCGGTTTGAGTGTACGACGTAAAGTTGCAAAAAATTAGACTTAAGCATAAAAACATGCCATCGAATGGTGAAAATGTAAAATATCCTTAAAACGGTTCGGTAAGAGTCACGAACACCTTGTACGGGTCCAATGTGACTCTTAAGAACAGACGGCGTAGTCCCGAGGCTCCCGGTTGGAGTGTACGACGTCAATTAGCAAAAAAATAAACTTAGGCATAAAAACATGCCATCGATGGGTGACTACGTAAAATTGCCACAAAACGGTCCTGTAAGAGTCACGAACACCTCGCACGGGACCAATGTGACTCGTAAGAACAGACGGCGTAATGCCGAGGGTCCCGGTTTGAGTGTACGACGTAAATTTGTAAAAAAATAAACTTAAGCATAAAAACATGCCATTGAAGGGTGAAAACATAAACAGCCTTAAAACGGTTCCGTAAGTGTCACGAACACCTCGCACGGTACGAATGTGACTCGGAAGAACTGACGGCGTACTCCCTAGGCTCCCGATTTGAGTGTACGACGTAAATTTGCAAAAAGTAGACTTAAAGCATAAAAACTTGTCATCGAAGGGTTAAAACCTAAAACAAACCCAAAACGGTCCCGTAGAAGTCAGAAACACCTCGCACAGGACCGATGTGACTCGTAGGATCGATCGCGTAGTCACGGGACTCCCGATTTGAGTTTACGACGTAAATTTGCAAAAAAAATAGACTTAAGCATAAGAACATGCCATCGAAGGGTGAAAATGTAAAACAGCCTTAAAATGGCCCATAAGAATCACGAACACCTCGCACGGGACCAATGTGACTTGTTGGAACCGATCGCGTAGTCATGGGGATCCCGGTTTGAGTGTACGACGTAAATTTGCAAAAGAATAGGCTTAAGCATAAAAACATGCGATCGCAGGGTGAAATCGTAAAACAGCCTTAAAACGGTCTCGTAAGAGTCACGAATACCTCGTACGGGACCAATGTGACTCGTAGGAACATACGGCGTAGTCTCGAGGCTCCCGGTTGGAGTGTACGACGTAAATTTGGAAAAAAATAAACTTAAGTATAAAAACATACCATCGAAGGGTGAAAACATAAAACAGCCTTAAAACGGTCCCGTAAGAGTCACGAACAACTCGTACGGGACCAATGTAACTCGTAGAAACCGACCGCGTAGTCACGGGACTCCCGATTTGAGTGTACGACGTAAATTTACAAAAAAACAGACTTAAGCGTAAAAACATGCCATTGAATGGTGAAAACATAAAACAGCCTTAAAACGGTCCCGTAAGAGTCACGAACATCTCGTACGGGACCAATGTCACTCGTAGGAACACACGGCGTAGTCCCGAGGCTCCCGGTTGGAGTGTACGGCGTAAATTTGCAAAAAAATAAACTTAAGCATAAAAACGTGCCATCGAAGGGTGACAACATAAAATAGCCTTAAAACGGTCCCGTAAGAGTCACGAACACCTAGCACGGGACCAATGTGACTCGTTGGAACCGATCACGTAGGCACGGGACTCCCGATTTGAGTGTACGACATAAATTTGCAAAAAAATAGACTTAAGCATAAAAACATGCCATCGAAGGGTGAAAATGTAAAACAGCCTTAAAGCGGTCCCGTGAGAGTCACGAACACCTCGCACTGGACCAATGTGACTCGTAAGAACAAACGGCGTAGTCCCGGGTCTCCCGGTTGGATCGTACGACGTAAATTTGCAAAAAAAAAAACTTAAGAATAAAAACATGCCATCGAAGGGTGAAAATGTAAAACACCCTTAAAACGGTCCCGTAAGAGTCACGAACACCTCGCACGAGACCAATGTAACTCGTAGGAACCGACCGCGTAGTCACGGGACTCCCGGTTTGAGTGTACGACGTAAATTTGCAAAAAAATTGACTTAAGCATAAAAGCATGCCATCGAAGGGTGAAAATGTAAAACAGCCTTAAAACGGTCCCGTGAGAGTCACGAACACCTCGCACGGGACCAATGTGACTCGTAAGAACAAACGGCGTAGTCCCGGGGCTCCCGGTTGGAGTGTACGACGTAAATTTGCAAAAAAAAAAAACTTAAGCATAAAAACATGCCATCGAAGGGTGAAAATGTAAAACAGCCTTAAAACGGTCCCGTAAGATTCACGAACACCTCGTACGGGACCAATGTGACTCGTAGGAACCGATCTCGTAGGCACGGAACTCCCGGTTTGAGTGTACAGCATAAATTTGCAAAAAAATAGACTTAAGCATAAAAATGCCATCGAAGGGTGAAAACGTAAAACAACCATAAAACGGTCCCGTAAGAGTCATGAACACCTCGCACGGGACCAATGTGACTCGTAAGAACAAACGGCGTAGTCCCGGGGCTCCCGATTGGAGTGTACGACGTAAATTTGTAAAAAAATAAACTAAAGCATAAAAACATGCCATCGATGGGTGAAAATGTAAAACAGCCTTAAAACGGTTCCATAAGAGTCACGAACAACTCGCACGGGACCAATGTGACTAGTAGGAACCGATCGTGTAGGCACGGGTCTCCCGGTTTGAGTGTACGACGTAAAGTTGCAAAAAATTAGACTTAAGCATAAAAACATGCCATCGAATGGTGAAAATGTAAAATATCCTTAAAACGGTTCGGTAAGAGTCACGAACACCTTGTACGGGTCCAATGTGACTCTTAAGAACAGACGGCGTAGTCCCGAGGCTCCCGGTTGGAGTGTACGACGTCAATTAGCAAAAAAATAAACTTAGGCATAAAAACATGCCATCGATGGGTGACTACGTAAAATTGCCACAAAACGGTCCTGTAAGAGTCACGAACACCTCGCACGGGACCAATGTGACTCGTAAGAACAGACGGCGTAATGCCGAGGGTCCCGGTTTGAGTGTACGACGTAAATTTGTAAAAAAATAAACTTAAGCATAAAAACATGCCATTGAAGGGTGAAAACATAAACAGCCTTAAAACGGTTCCGTAAGTGTCACGAACACCTCGCACGGTACGAATGTGACTCGGAAGAACTGACGGCGTACTCCCTAGGCTCCCGATTTGAGTGTACGACGTAAATTTGCAAAAAGTAGACTTAAAGCATAAAAACTTGTCATCGAAGGGTTAAAACCTAAAACAAACCCAAAACGGTCCCGTAGAAGTCAGAAACACCTCGCACAGGACCGATGTGACTCGTAGGATCGATCGCGTAGTCACGGGACTCCCGATTTGAGTTTACGACGTAAATTTGCAAAAAAAATAGACTTAAGCATAAGAACATGCCATCGAAGGGTGAAAATGTAAAACAGCCTTAAAATGGCCCATAAGAATCACGAACACCTCGCACGGGACCAATGTGACTTGTTGGAACCGATCGCGTAGTCATGGGGATCCCGGTTTGAGTGTACGACGTAAATTTGCAAAAAAATAGGCTTAAGCATAAAAACATGCGATCGCAGGGTGAAATCGTAAAACAGCCTTAAAACGGTCTCGTAAGAGTCACGAATACCTCGTACGGGACCAATGTGACTCGTAGGAACATACGGCGTACTCTCGAGGCTCCCGGTTGGAGTGTACGACGTAAATTTGGAAAAAAATAAACTTAAGTATAAAAACATACCATCGAAGGGTGAAAACATAAAACAGCCTTAAAACGGTCCCGTAAGAGTCACGAACAACTCGTACGGGACCAATGTAACTCGTAGAAACCGACCGCGTAGTCACGGGACTCCCGATTTGAGTGTACGACGTAAATTTACAAAAAAACAGACTTAAGCGTAAAAACATGCCATTGAATGGTGAAAACATAAAACAGCCTTAAAACGGTCCCGTAAGAGTCACGAACATCTCGTACGGGACCAATGTCACTCGTAGGAACACACGGCGTAGTCCCGAGGCTCCCGGTTGGAGTGTACGGCGTAAATTTGCAAAAAAATAAACTTAAGCATAAAAACGTGCCATCGAAGGGTGACAACATAAAATAGCCTTAAAACGGTCCCGTAAGAGTCACGAACACCTAGCACGGGACCAATGTGACTCGTTGGAACCGATCACGTAGGCACGGGACTCCCGATTTGAGTGTACGACATAAATTTGCAAAAAAATAGACTTAAGCATAAAAACATGCCATCGAAGGGTGAAAATGTAAAACAGCCTTAAAGCGGTCCCGTGAGAGTCACGAACACCTCGCACGGGACCAATGTGACTCGTAAGAACAAACGGCGTAGTCCCGGGTCTCCCGGTTGGATCGTACGACGTAAATTTGCAAAAAAAAAAAACTTAAGAATAAAAACATGCCATCGAAGGGTGAAAATGTAAAACACCCTTAAAACGGTCCCGTAAGAGTCACGAACACCTCGCACGAGACCAATGTAACTCGTAGGAACCGACCGCGTAGTCACGGGACTCCCGGTTTGAGTGTACGACGTAAATTTGCAAAAAAATTGACTTAAGCATAAAAGCATGCCATCGAAGGGTGAAAATGTAAAACAGCCTTAAAACGGTCCCGTGAGAGTCACGAACACCTCGCACGGGACCAATGTGACTCGTAAGAACAAACGGCGTAGTCCCGGGGCTCCCGGTTGGATCGTACGATGTAAATTTGCAAAAAAAAAAAAACTTAAGCATAAAAACATGCCATCGAAGGGTGAAAATGTAAAACAGCCTTAAAACGGTCCCGTAAGATTCACGAACACCTCGCACGGGACCAATGTGACTCGTAGGAACCGATCTCGTAGGCACGGAACTCCCGGTTTGAGTGTACAGCATAAATTTGCAAAAAAATAGACTTAAGCATAAAAATGCCATCGAAGGGTGAAAACGTAAAACAACCATAAAACGGTCCCGTAAGAGTCATGAACACCTCGCACGGGACCAATGTGACTCGTAAGAACAAACGGCGTAGTCCCGGGGCTCCCGATTGGAGTGTACGACGTAAATTTGTAAAAAAATAAACTAAAGCATAAAAACATGCCATCGATGGGTGAAAATGTAAAACAGCCTTAAAACGGTTCCGTAAGAGTCACGAACAACTCGCACGGGACCAATGTTACTAGTAGGAACCGATCGCGTAGGCACGGGTCTCCCGGTTTGAGTGTACGACGTAAAGTTGCAAAAAATTAGACTTAAGCATAAAAACATGCCATTGAATGGTGAAAATGTGAAATAGCCTTAAAACGGTTCGGTAAGAGTCACGAACACCTTGTACGGGTCCAATGTGACTCTTAAGAACAGACGGCGTAGTCCCGAGGCTCCCGGTTTGAGTGTACGACATAAATTAGCAAAAAAATAAACTTAAGCATAAAAACATGCCATCGATGGGTGACTACGTAAAATAACCACAAAACGGTCCTGTAAGAGTCACGAACACCTCGCACGGGACCAATGTGACTCGTAAAAACAGACGGCGTAATGCCGAGGGTCCCGGTTTGAGTGTACGACGTAAATTTGTAAAAAAATAAACTTAAGCATAAAAACATGCCATTGAAGGGTGAAAACATAAACAGCCTTAAAACGGTTCCGTAAGTGTCACGAACACCTCGAACGGTACGAATGTGACTCGGAAGAACCGACGGCGTAGTCCCTAGGCTCCCGATTTGAGTGTACGACGTAAATTTGCAAAAAATAGACTTAAAGCATAAAAACTTGTCATCGAAGGGTTAAAACCTAAAACAAACCCAAAACGGTCCCGTAAAAGTCAGAAACACCTCGCACAGGACCGATGTGACTCGTAGGATTGATCGCGTAGTCACGGGACTCCCGATTTGAGTTTACGACGTAAATTTGCAAAACAATAGACTTAAGCATAAGAACATGCCATCGAAGGGTGAAAATGTAAAACAGCCTTAAAATGGCCCATAAGAATCACAAACACCTCGCACGGGACCAATGTGACTCGTTGGAACCGATCGCGTAGTCATGGGGCTCCCGGTTTGAGTGTACGACGTAAATTTAAAAAAAAATAGGCTTAAGCATAAAAACATGCGATCGCAGGGTGAAATCGTAATACAGCCTTAAAACGGTCTCGTAAGAGTCACGAATACCTCGTACGGGACCAATGTGACTCGTAGGAACATACGGCGTAGTCTCGAGGCTCCCGGTTGGAGTGTACGACGTAAATTTGGAAAAAATAAACTTAAGTATAAAAACATACCATCGAAGGGTGAAAACATAAAACAACCTTAAAACGGTCTCGTAAGAGTCACGAACAACTCGTATGGGACGAATGTAACTCGTAGAAATCGACCGCGTAGTCACGGGACTCCCGATTTGAGTGTACGACGTAAATTTACAAAAAAATAGACTTAAGCATAAAAACATGCCATTGAATGGTGAAAATATAAAACAGCCTTAAAACAGTCCCGTAAGAGTCACGAACATCACGTACGGGACCAATGTCACTCGTAGGAACACACGGCGTAGTCCCGAGGCTCCCGGTTGGAGTGTACGACGTAAATTTGCAAAAAAATAAACTTAAGCGTAAAAATGTGCCATCGAAGGGTGAAAACATAAAATAGCCTTAAAACGGTCCCGTAAGAGTCACGAACACCTAGCACGGGACCAATGTGACTCGTTGGAACCGATCACGTAGGCACGGGACTCCCGATTTGAGTGTACGACATAAATTTGCAAAAAAATAGACTTAAGCATAAAAACATGCCATCGAAGGGTGAAAATGTAAAACAGCCTTAAAGCGGTCCCGTGAGAGTCACGAACACCTCGCACGGCACCAATGTGACTCGTAAGAAGAAACGGCGTAGTCCCGGGGCTCCCGGCTGGATCGTACGACGTAAATTTGCAAAAATAAAACGTAAGAATAAAAACATGCCATCGAAGGGTGAAAATTCAAAACACCCTTAAAACGGTCCCGTAAGAGTCACGAACACCTCGCACGAGACCAATGTAACTCGTAGGAACCGACCGCGTAGTCACGGGACTCCCGGTTTGAGTGTACGACGTAAATTTGCAAAAAAAATGACTTAAGCATAAAAACATGTCATCGAAGGGTGAAAATGTAAAACAGCCTTAAAACGGTCCCGTGAGAGTCACGAACACCTCGCACGGGACCAATGTGACTCGTAAGAAGAAACGGCGTAGTCCCGGGGCTCGCGGTTGGATCGTACGACGTAAATTTGCAAAAAAAAAACTTAAGAATAAAAACATGCCATCGAAGGGTGAAAATGTAAAACACCCTTAAAACGGTCCCGTAAGAGTCACGAACACCTCGCACGAGACCAATGTAACTCGTAGGAACCGACCGCGTAGTCACGGGACTCCCGGTTTGAGTGTACGACGTAAATTTGCAAAAAAATTGACTTAAGCATAAAAACATGTCATCGAAGGGTGAAAATGTAAAACACCCTTAAAACGGTCCCGGAAGAGTCACGAACACCTCGCACGAGACCAATTTAACTCGTAGGAACCGACCGCGTAGTCACGGGACTCCCGGTTTGAGTGTACGACGTAAATTTGCAAAAAAATTGACTTAAGCATAAAAACATATCATCGAAGGGTGAAAATGTAAAACAGCCTTAAAACGGTCCCGTGAGAGTCACGAACACCTCGCACGGGACCAATGTGACTCGTAAGAACAAACGGCGTAGTCCCGGGGCTCCCGGTTGGATCGTACGATGTAAATTTGCAAAAAAAAAAAAAATTAAGCATAAAAACATGCCATCGAAGGGTGAAAATGTAAAACAGCCTTAAAACGGTCCCGTAAGAGTC
Organism: Sambucus nigra; assembly: GCA_949130495.1. NCBI lineage: Eukaryota > Viridiplantae > Streptophyta > Magnoliopsida > Dipsacales > Adoxaceae > Sambucus > Sambucus nigra. The sequence continues at coordinate 673,794,999 of OX422215.1, forward strand.
ACGAACACCTCGCACGAGACCAATGTAACTCGTAGGAACCGACCGCATAGTCATGGGACTCCCGGTTTGAGTGTACGATGTAAATTTGCAAAAAAATAGACTTAAGCATAAAAACATGCCATCGAAGGGTGAAAATGAAGAACAACCTTAAAACGGTCCCGTGAGAGTCACGAACACCTCGAACGGGACCAATGTGACTCGTAAGTACAAATGGCGTAGTCCCGGGGCTCCCGGTTGGATCGTACGACGTAAATTTGCAAAAAAAAAAACTTAAGCATAAAAACATGCCATCGAAGGTTGAAAATGTAAAACAGCCTTAAAACGGTCCCGTAAGAGTCACGAACACCTCGCACGAGACCAATGTAACTCGTAGGAACCGACCGCGTAGTCACGGGACTCCCGGTTTGAGTGTACAACGTAAATTTGCAAAAAAATAGACTTAAGAATAAAGAGATGGCATCAAAGGGTGAAAATGTAAAACAGCCTTAAAACGGTCCCGTGAGAGTCATGAACACCTCGCACGGGACCAATGTGACTCGTAAGAAAAAACGGCGTAGTCCCGGGGCTCCCGGTTGGATTGTACGACGTACATTTGCAAAAAAATAAACTTAAGCATAAAAACATGCCATCGAAGGGTGAAAACGTAAAACAACCTTAAAACGGTCCCATAAGAGTCACGAACACCTCGCACGAGACCAATGTAACTCGTAGGAACCGACCGCGTAGTCACGGGACTCCCGGTTTGAGTGTACGACGTAAATTTGCAAAAAAATAGACTTAAGCATAAAGAGATGCCATCGAAGGGTGAAAACGTAAAACAACCTTAAAATAGTCCCGTAAGAGTCATGAACAACTCGCACGGGACCAATGTAACTCGTAGGAACCGATCGCATAGGCACGGGACTCCCGGTTTGAGGGTACGACGTAAAGTTGCAAAAAATTAGACTTAAGCATAAAAACTTGCCATCGAATGGTGAAAACATAAAACATCCTTAAAACGATCCCGTAAGAGTCACGAACACCTCACACGGGACCAGTGTGACTCCTAGGTAACGATCGCGTAAGCACGGGACTCCCGGTTGGAGTGTACGACGTAAATTTGCAAAAAAATAGACTTAAGCATAAAAACATGCCATCGAAGGGTGAAAATATAAAACAGCCTTAAAACGGTCCCGTAAGAGTCAAGAACACCTCGCACGGGACCAATGTGACTCGTAAGAACAAACGACGTAGTCCCGGGGCTCCCGGTTGGAGTGTACGACGTAAATTTGCAAAAAAATAAACATAAGCATAAAAACTTGCCATCGAAGGGTGAAAACATAAAACAGAATTAAAACGGTCCCGTAAGATTCACGAACACCTCGCACGGGACCAATGTGACTCGTAGGAACCGATCTCGTAGGCACGGGACTCCCGATTTGAGTGTACAGCGTAAATTTGCAAAAAAATAGACTTAAGCATAAAATTGCCATCGAAGGGTGAAAACGTAAAACAACCATAAAACGGTCCCGTAAGAGTCACGAACACCTCGCACGGGACCAATGTGACTCGTAAGAACAAACGGCGTAGTCCCGGGGCTTCCGGTTGGAGTGTACAATGTAAATTTGCATAAAAATAAACTTAAGCATAAAAACATGCCATCGAAGGGTGAAAACGTAAAACAACCTTAAAACGGTCCCATAAGAGTCACGAACACCTCGCACGAGACCAATGTAACTCGTAGGAACCGACCGCGTAGTCACGGGACTCCCGGTTTGAGTGTACGACGTAAATTTGCAAAAAAATAGACTTAAGCATAAAGAGATGCCATCGAAGGGTGAAAACGTAAAACAACCTTAAAATAGTCCCGTAAGAGTCATGAACAACTCGCACGGGACCAATGTAACTCGTAGGAACCGATCGCATAGGCACGGGACTCCCGGTTTGAGGGTACGACGTAAAGTTGCAAAAAATTAGACTTAAGCATAAAAACTTGCCATCGAATGGTGAAAACATAAAACATCCTTAAAACGATCCCGTAAGAGTCACGAACACCTCACACGGGACCAGTGTGACTCCTAGGTAACGATCGCGTAAGCACGGGACTCCCGGTTGGAGTGTACGACGTAAATTTGCAAAAAAATAGACTTAAGCATAAAAACATGCCATCGAAGGGTGAAAATATAAAACAGCCTTAAAACGGTCCCGTAAGAGTCAAGAACACCTCGCACGGGACCAATGTGACTCGTAAGAACAAACGACGTAGTCCCGGGGCTCCCGGTTGGAGTGTACGACGTAAATTTGCAAAAAAATAAACATAAGCATAAAAACTTGCCATCGAAGGGTGAAAACATAAAACAGAATTAAAACGGTCCCGTAAGATTCACGAACACCTCGCACGGGACCAATGTGACTCGTAGGAACCGATCTCGTAGGCACGGGACTCCCGATTTGAGTGTACAGCGTAAATTTGCAAAAAAATAGACTTAAGCATAAAATTGCCATCGAAGGGTGAAAACGTAAAACAACCATAAAACGGTCCCGTAAGAGTCACGAACACCTCGCACGGGACCAATGTGACTCGTAAGAACAAACGGCGTAGTCCCGGGGCTTCCGGTTGGAGTGTACAATGTAAATTTGCATAAAAATAAACTTAAGCATAAAAACATGCCATCGAAGGGTGAAAATGTAAAACAGCCTTAAAACGGTTCCGTAAGAGTCACGAACAACTCGCATGGGACCAATGTGAATCGTAGGAACCGATCGCGTAGGCACGGGACACCCGATTTGAGTGTACGACGTAAAGTTGCAAAAAATTAGACTTAAGCATAAAAAGATGCCATCGAATGGTGAAAACGTAAAACATCCTTAAAATAGTTCCGTAAGAGTCACGAACACCTCGCACGGGACCAATGTGACTCGTACAAACAGACGATGTAGTCCCGAGGCTCCCGGTTGAAGTGTACGACGTTAATTTGCGAAAAATAGACTTAAGCATAAAAACATGCCATCAAACGGTGAAATCGTAAAACAGCCTTAAAAAGGTTTCGTAAGAGTCACGAACACCTCGCACGGGACCAATGTGACTCGTAGGAATCGATCGGGTAGGCACGGGACTCCTGGTTTGAGTGTACGACGTAAAGTGGGAAAAAATTAGCCTTAAGCACAAAAACATGCCATCGAATGGTGAAAACGTAAAACAACCTTAAAACGGTCCCGTAAGAGACACGAACACCTCGCACGGGATCAATGTGACTCGTAGGAATTCATCGCGTAGGCACGGGACTCCCGGTTTGATTGTACGACGTAAATTTGCAAAAAAATAAACTTTTGCATAAAAACATGCCATCGATGGGTGTAAATCGTAAACCAACCTTAAAACGGTCACATAGGAGTCACGAACACCTCGCACTGGACCAATGTGACTCGTAAGAATAGATGGCGTAGTCCTGAGGCTTCCGGTTGGAATATACGACGTAAATTTGTAAAAAAATAAACTTAAGCATAAAAACATGCCATCGAAGGGTGAAAATGTAAAACATCCTTAAAACGGTCCCGTAAGAGTCACGAACACCTCGCAGGGGACCAATGTGACTCGTAGGAACCGATCGCGTAGGCACGGGACTCCCGATTCGAGTGTACGACGTAAATTTGTAAAAAAATAGACTTAACCATAAAAACATGCCATCGAAGGGTGAAAACATAAAACGGCCTTAAAACGGTCCCGTAAGAGTCACGAACACCTCGCACGGGACCAATGTGACTCGTTAGAACAAACGGCGTAGTCCCGAGGCTCCCGGTTGGAGTGTACGACGTAAATTTGCCAAAAAAAAACTAAAGCATAAAAACATGCCATCGAAGGGTGAAAACGTAAAACAACCTTAAAACGGTCCCGTAAGAGTCACGAACACCTAGCACAGGACCAATGTGACTCGTAGGAACCGATCGCGTAGGCACGGGACTCCCGGTTTGAGTGTATGACGTAAATATGCAAAAAAATAGACTTATGCATTAAAACATGCCATCGAAGGGTGAAAACGTAAAACAGCCTTAAAACGGTCCCGTAAAAGTTACAAACACCTCGCACGGGACCAATGTCACTCGTAAGAACAAACGGCGTAGTCCCGGGGCTCCAGGTTGGAGTGTACGACGTAAATTTGCAAAAAAATAAACTTAAGCATAAAAACATGCCATCGATGGGTGACAATGTAAAACAGCCTTAAAACGGTTCCGTAAGAGTCACGAACAACTCGCACGGGACCAATGTGACTCGTAGGAACCGATCGCGTAGGCACGGGACTCCCGGTTTGAGTGTAAGACGTAAAGTTCCAAAAAATTAGACTTAAGCATAAAAACATGCCATCGAATGGTGAAAATGTAAAACAGCCTTAAAACGGTCCCGTAAGAGTCACGAACACCTAGCACGAGACCAATGTAACTCGTAGGAACCGACCGCGTAGTCACGGGACTCCTGGTTTGAGTGTACGACGTAAATTTGCAAAAAAATAGACTTAAGCATAAAGAGATGGCATCGAAGGGTGAAAATGTAAAACAGCCTTAAAACGGTCCGGTAAGAGTCACGAACACCTCGCACGGGACCAATGTGATCTTAAGAACAGACGGCGTAGTCCCGAGGCTCCCGGTTTGAGTGTACGACGTAAATTTGCAAAAAAATAAACATAAGCATAAAAACAAGCCATCGATCGATGATTACGTAAAACCGCCACAAAACGGTCATATACGAGTCACGAACACCTCGCACGGGACCAATGTGACTCGTAAGAACAGACGGCGTAATCCCGAGGCTCCCGGTTTGAGTGTACGACGTAAATTTGTAAAAAAATAAACTTAAGCATAAAAACATGCCATTGAAGGGTGAAAACATAAACAGCCTTAAAACGGTTCCGTAAGTGTCACGAACACCTCGCACGATACGAATGTGACTCGGAAGAACCGACGGCGTAGCCCCGAGGCTCCCGGTTTGAGTGTACGACGTAAATTTGCAAAAAATAGAGTTAAAGCATAAAAACTTGTCATCGAAGGGTTAAAACCTAAAACAAACCCAAAATGGTCCCGTAAAAGTCACAAACACCTCGCACGGGACCGATGTGATTCGTAGGAACCGATCGCGAAGTCACGGCACTCCCGGTTTGTGTTTACGACGTAAATTTGCAAATAAATAGACTTAAGCATAAGAACATTCCATCGAAGGGTGAAAATGTAAAATAGCCTTAAAATGGCCCATAAGAATCACGAACACCTCGCACGGGACCAATGTGACTCGTTGAAACCCATCGCGTAGTCACGGGGCTCCCGGTTTGAGTGTACGACGTAAATTTGCCAAAAAATAGGCTTAAGCATAAAAACATGCGATCGCAGAGTGAAATCGTAAAACAGCCTTAAAACGGTCTCGTAAGAGTCACGAATACCTCGTACGGGACCAATGTGACTCGTAGGAACATACGGCGTAGTCTCGAGGCTCCCGGTTGGAGTGTACGACATAAATTTGGAAAAAAATAAACTTAAGTATAAAAACATACCATCGAAGGGTGAAAACATAAAACAGCCTTAAATCGGTCCCGTAAGAGTCACGAACAACTCGCACGGGACCAATGTAACTCGTAGAAACCGACCGCGTAGTCACGGGACTCCCGGTTTGAGTGTACGACGTAAATTTACAAAAAAATAGACTTAAGCGTAAAAACTTGCCATTGAATGGTGAAAACGTAAAACAGCCTTAAAACGGTCCCGTAAGAGTCACGAACACCTCGTACGGGACCAATGTGACTCGTAGGAACACACGGCGTAGTCCCGAGGCTCCCGATTGGAGTGTACGACGTAAATTTGCAAAAAACTAAACTTAAGCATAAAAATGTGCACGTGCCATCGAAGGGTGAAAATATAAAATAGCCTTAAAACGGTCCCGTAAGAGTCACGAACACCTAGCACATGACCAATGTGACTCGTTGGAACCGATCACGTAGGCACGAGACTCCCGATTTGAGTGTACGACATAAATTTGCAAAAAAATAGATTTAAGCATAAAAACATGCCATCGAAGGGTGAAAATGTAAAACAGCCTTAAAACGGTCCCGTGAGAGTCACGAACACCTCGCACGGGACCAATGTTACTCGTAAGAACAAACGGCGTAGTCCCGGAGCTCCCGGTTGGATCATACGACGTAAATTTGCAAAAAAAAAAAACTTAAGAATAAAAACATGCCATCGAAGGGTGAAAATGTAAAACAGCCTTAAAACGGTCCCGTAAGAGTCCCGAACACCTCGCACGAGACCAATGTAACTCGTAGGAACCGACCGCGTAGTCACGGGACTCCCGGTTTGAGTGTACGACGTAAATTTGTAAAAAAATAGACTTAACCATAAAAACATGCCATCGAAGGGTGAAAACGTAAAACAGCCTTAAAACGGTCCCGAAAGAGTCACGCACACCTCGCACGGGGCCGATGTGACTCGTAGGAACCGATCGCGTAGGCACGGGACTCCCAGTTTGAGTGTACGACGTAAATTTGCAAAAATAGACTTAAGCATAAAAACATGCCATCGATGGGTGAAAACATATAACAGCCTTAAAACGGTCCCGTAAGAGTCGCGAACACCTCGCACGGGACCAATGTGACTCGTAAGAACAAACGGCGTAGTTCCGAGGCTCCCGGTTGCAGTGTACGACGTAAATTTGCAAAAAAAAAATTTAAGCATAAAAACATGCCATCGATGGGTGAACACGTAAAACAGCCTTAAAACGGTCCTGTAAGAGTCACGAACACCTCGCACGGGACCAATGTTTCTCGTAAGAACAGACGGCATAGTCCCGAGGCTTCCGGTTGGAGTGTACTACGTAAATTTGTAAAAAAATAAACTTAAGCATAAAAACATGCCATCGAAGGGTGAAAATGTAAAACATCCTTAAAACGGTCCCGTAAGAGTCACGAACACCTCACACGAGACCAATGTAACTCGTAGGAACCGACCGTGTAGTCACGGGACTCCCGGTTTGAGTGTACGATGTAAATTTGCAAAAAATTAGACTTAAGCATAAAAACATGCCATCGAAGGGTGAAAATGTAGAACAACCTTAAAACGGTCCCGTGAGAGTCACGCAAACCTCGCACGGGACCAATGTGACACGTAAGAACAAATGGCGTGGTCCCGGGGCTCCCGGTTGGATCGTACGACGTAAATTTACAAAAAAAAACTTAAGCATAAAAACATGCCATCGAAGGGTGAAAATGTAAAACAGCCTTAAAACGGTCCCGTAAGAGTCACGAAAACCTCGCACGAGACCAATGTAACTCGTAGGAACCGACCGCGTAGTCACGGGACTCCCGGTTTGAGAGTACGATGTAAATTTGCAAAAAAAAGACTTAAGCATAAAGAGATGGCATCGAAGGGTGAAAATGTAAAACAGCCTTAAAACGGTCCCGTGAGAGTCACGAACACCTCGCACGGGACCAATATGACTCGTAAGAACAAACGGCGTAGTCCTGGGGCTCCCGGTTGGATTGTACGACGTAAATTTGCAAAAAAATAAACTTAAGCATAAAAACATGCCATCGAAGGGTGAAAACATAAAACAACCTTAAAACGGTCCCGTAAGAGTCACGAACACCTCGCACGAGACCAATGTAACTCGTAGGAACCGACCGCGTAGTCACGGGACTCCCGGTTTGAGTGTACGACGTAAATTTGCAAAAAAATAGATTTAAGCATAAAGAGATGCCATCGAAGGGTGAAAACGTAAAACAACCTTAAAATAGTCCCGTAAGAGTCACGAACAACTCTCACGGGACCAATGTAACTCGTAGGAACCGATCGCAGAGGCACCGGACTCCCGGTTTGAGGGTACGACGTAAAGTTGCAAAAAATTAGACTTAAGCATAAAAACTTGCCATCGAATGGTGAAAACATAAAACATCCTTAAAACGGTCCCGTAAGAGTCACGAACACCTCGTACGGGACCAGTGTGACTCGTAGGTAACGATCGCGTAAGCACGGGACTCCCGGTTGGAGTGTACGACGTAAATTTGCAAAAAAATAGACTTATGCATAAAAACATGCCATCGAAGGGTGAAAATATAAAACAGCCTTAAAACGGTCCCGTAAGAGTCGAGAACACCTCGCACGAGACCAATGTGACTCGTAAGAACAAACGACGTAGTCCCGGGGCTCACGGTTGGAGTGTACGACGTAAATTTGCAAAACAATAAACATAAGCATAAAAACATGCCATCGAAGGGTGAAAATGTAAAACAGAATTAAAACGGTCCCGTAAGATTCACGAACACCTCGCACGGGACCAATGTGACTCGTAGGAACCGATCTCGTAGGCACGGGACTCCCGGTTTGAGTGTACGGCGTAAATTTGCAAAAAAAATAGACTTAAGCATAAAAATGCCATCGAAGGGTGAAAATGTAAAACAACCATAAAACGGTCCCGTAAGAGTCAGGAACACCTCGCACGGGAGCAATGTGACTCGTAAGAACAACGGCGTAGTCTCGGGGCTTCCGGTTGGAGTGTACGACGTAAATTTGCAAAAAAATAAACTTAAGCATAAAAACATGCCATCGAATGTGGAAAACATAAAACATCCTTAAAACGGTCCCGTAAGAGTCACGAACACCTCGCACGGGACCAGTGTGACTCGTAGGTACCGATCGCGTAAGCACGGGACTCCCGGTTGGAGTGTACGACGTAAATTTGCAAAAAAATAGACTTAAGCATAAAAACATTCCATCGAATGGTGAAAATATAAAACAGCCTTAAAACGGTCCCGTTAGAGTCAAGAACACCTCGCACGGGACCAATGTGACTCGTAACAACAAACGACGTAGTCCCGGGGCTCCCGGTTGGAGTGTACGACGTAAATTTGCAAAAAAATAAACATAAGCATAAAAACATGCCATCAAAGGGTGAAAACATAAAACAGAATTAAAACGGTCCCGTAAGATTCATGAACACGTCGCACGGGACCAATGTGACTCGTAGGAAACGATCTCGTAGGCACGGGACTCCCGGTTTGAGTGTACGGCGTAAATTTGCAAAAAAATAGACTTAAGCATAAAAATTCCATCCAAGGGTGAAAACGTAAAACAACCATAAAACGGTCCCGTAAGAGTCACGAACACCTCGCGCGGGACCAATGTGACTCGTAAGAACAAACGTCGTAGTCCCGGGGCTTCCGGTTGGAGTGTACGAAGTAAATTTGCAAAAAAATAAACTTAAGCATAAAAACATGCCATCGAAGGGTGAAAACGTAAAACAGCCTTAAAACGATTCCGTATGAGTCACGAACAACTCGCATGGGACCAATGTGACTCGTAGGAAGAGATCGCGTAGGCACGGGACACCCGATTTGAGTGTACGACGTAAAGTTGCAAAAAATTAGACTTAAGCATAAAAACATGCCATCGAATGGTGAAAATGTAAAACATCCTTAAAATAGTTCTGTAAGAGTCATGAACACCTCGCACGGGACCAACGTGACTCGTAGAAACAGACGATGTACTCCCGAGGCTCCCGGTTGAAGTGTATGACGTTAATTTGCAAAAAATAGACTTAAGCATAAAAACATGCCATCAAAGGGTGAAATCGTAAAACAGCCTTAAAAAGGTTCCGTAAGAGTCACGAACTCCTCGCACGGGACCAATGTGACTCGTAGGAACCGATCGGGTAGGCACGGGACTCCTGGTTTGAGTGTACGACGTAAAGTGGGAAAAAATTAGCCTTAAGCACAAAAACATGCCATCGAATGGTGAAAACGTAAAACAGCCTTAAAACGGTCCCGTAAGAGACACGAACACCTCGCACGGGATCAATGTGACTCGTAGGAATTGATCGCGTAGGCACGGGACTCCCGGTTTGACTGTACGACGTAAATTTGCAAAAAAATAAAATTTTGCATAAAAACATGCCATCGATGGGTGTAAATCGTAAACCAGCCTTAAAACGGTCACATAGGAGTCACGAACACCTCGCACTGGACCAATGTGACTCGTAAGAACAGATGGCGTAGTCCCGAGGCTTCCGGTTGGAATATATGACGTAAATTTGTAAAAAAATAAACTTAAGCATAAAAACATGCCATCGAAGGGTGAAAATGTAAAACATCCTTAAAACGGTCCCGTAAGAGTCACGAACAACTCACACGGGACCAATGTAACTCGTAGAAACCGACCGCGTAGTCACGGGACTCCCGATTTGAGTGTACGACGTAAATTACAAAAAAAATAGACTTAAGCATAAAAACATGCCATTGAATGGTGAAAATGTGAAAAAGCCTTAAAACGGTCCCGTAAGAGTCACGAACACCACGCACGGGACCAATGTTACTCGTAAGAACAGACGGCATAGTCCCGAGGCTTCCGGTTGGAGTGTACTACGTAAATTTGTAAAAAAATAAACTTAAGCATAAAAACATGCCATCGAAGGGTGAAAATGTAAAACATCCTTAAAATGGTCCCGTAAGAGTCACGAACACCTCTCACGAGACCAATGTAACTCGTAGGAACCGACCGTGTAGTCACGGGACTCCCGGTTTGAGTGTACGATGTAAATTTGCAAAAAATTAGACTTAAGCATAAAAACATGCCATCGAAGGGTGAAAATGTAGAACAACCTTAAAACGGTCTCGTGAGAGTCACGAACACCTCGCACGGGACCAATGTGACTCGTAAGAACAAATGGCGTGGTCCCGGGGCTCCCGGTTGGATCGTACGACGTAAATTTACAAAAAAAAACTTAAGCATAAAAACATGCCATCGAAGGGTGAAAATGTAAAACAGCCTTAAAACGGTCCCGTAAGAGTCACGAAAACCTCGCACGAGACCAATGTAACTCGTAGGAACCGACCGCGTTGTCACGGGACTCCCGGTTTGAGAGTACGATGTAAATTTGCAAAAAAAAGACTTAAGCATAAAGAGATGGCATCGAAGGGTGAAAATGTAAAACAGCCTTAAAACGGTCCCGTGAGAGTCACGAACACCTCGCACGGGACCAATATGACTCGTAAGAACAAACGGCGTAGTCCCGGGGCTCCCGGTTGGATCGTACGACGTAAATTTGCAAAAAAAAAAAATTAAGCATAAAAACATGCCATCCAAGGGTGAAAATGTAAAACATCCTTAAAACGGTCCCGTAAGAGTCACGAACAACTCGCATGGGACCAATGTGACTCGTAGGAAGCGATCGCGTAGGCACGGGACACCCGATTTGAGTGTACGACGTAAAGTTGCAAAACTTGCCATCAAAGGGTGAAAATGTAAAACAGCCTTAAAACGGTTCAGTGAGAGTCACGAACACCTCGCACGGGACCAATGTGACTCATAAGAACAAACGGCGTAGTCCCGGGGCTCCCGGTTGGATCGTACGACGTAAATTTGCAAAAAAAAAAAATAACCATAAAAGCATGCCATCCAAGGGTGAAAATGTAAAACAGCCTTAAAACGGTCCCGTAAGAGTCATGAACACCTCGCACGGGACCAATGTGACTCGTAAGAACAAATGGCGTGGTCCCGGGGCTCCCGGTTGGATCGTACGACGTAAATTTACAAAAAAAAATTTAAGCATAAAAACATGCCATCGAAGGGTGAAAATGTAAAATAGCCTTAAAACGGTCCCGTAAGAGTCACGAAAACCTCGCACGAGACCAATGTAACTCGTAGGAACCGACCGCGTAGTCACGGGACTCCCGGTTTGAGTGTACGACGTAAATTTGCAAAAAAAAGACTTAAGCATAAAGAGATGGCATCGAAGGGTGAAAATGTAAAACAGCCTTAAAACGGTCCCGTGAGAGTCACGAACACCTCGCACGGGACCAATATGACTCGTAAGAACAAATGGCGTGGTCCCGGGCCTCCCGGTTGGATTGTACGACGTAAATTTGCAAAAAAATAAACTTAAGCATAAAAACATGCCATCGAAGGGCGAAAACGTAAAACAACCTTAAAACGGTCCCGTAAGAGTCACGAACACCTCGCACGAGACCAATGTAACTCGTAGGAACCGACCGCGTAGTCACGGGACTCCCGGTTTGAGTGTAGGACGTAAATTTGCAGAAAAATAGATTTAAGCATAAAGAGATGCCATCGAAGGGTGAAAACGTAAAACAGCCTTAAAATAGTCCCGTAAGAGTCACGAACAACTCGCACGGGACCAATGTAACTCGTAGGAACCGATCGCATAGGCACCGGACTCCCGGTTTGAGGGTACGACGTAAAGTTGCAAAAAATTAGACTTAAGCATAAAAACTTGCCATCGAATGGTGAAAACATAAAACATCCTTAAAACGGTCCCGTAAGAGTCATGAACACCTCGTATAGGACCAGTGTGACTCGTAGGTAACGATCGCGTAAGCACGGGACTCCCGGTTGGAGTGTACGACGTAAATTTGAAAAAAATAGACTTATGCATAAAAACATGCCATCGAAGGGTGAAAATATAAAACAGCCTTAAAACGGTCCCGTAAGAGTCGAGAACACCTCGCACGAGACCAATGTGACTCGTAAGAACAAACGACGTAGTCCCGGGGCTCACGGTTGGAGTGTACGACGTAAATTTGCAAAAAAATAAGCATAAGCATAAAAACATGCCATCAAAGGGTGAAAACGTAAAACAGAATTAAAACGGTCCCGTAAGATTCACGAACACCTCGCACGGGACCAATGTGACTCGTAGGAACCGATCTTGTAGGCACGGGACTCCCGATTTGAGTGTACGAAGTAAATTTGCAAAAAAATAGACTTAAGCATAAAAATGCCATCGAAGGGTGAAAATGTAAAACAACCATAAAACGGTCCCGTAAGAGTCAGGAACACCTCGCACGGGAGCAATGTGACTCGTAAGAACAAACGGCGTAGTCCCGGGGCTTCCGGTTGGAGTGTACGACGTAAATTTGCAAAAAAATAAACTTAAGCATAAAAACATGCCATCTAATGTGGAAATGTAAAACATCCTTAAAACGGTCCCGTAAGAGTCACGAACACCTCGCACGGGACCAGTGTGACTCGTAGGTACCGATCGCGTAAGCACGGGACTCCCGGTTGGAGTGTACGACGTAAATTTGCAAAAAAATAGACTTAAGCATAAAAACATGCCATCGAATGGTGAAAATATAAAACAGCCATAAAACGGTCCCGTTAGAGTCAAGAACACCTCGCACGGGACCAATGTGACTCGTAACAACAAACGACGTAGTCCCGGGGCTCCCGGCTGGAGTGTACGACGTAAATTTGCAAAAAAATAAACATAAGCATAAAAACATGCCATCGAAGGGTGAAAACGTAAAACAGAATTAAAACGGTCCCGTAAGATTCACGAACACCTCGCACGGGACCAATGTGACTCGTAGGAAACGATCTCGTAGGCACGGGACTCCCGGTTTGAGTGTACGGCGTAAATTTGCAAAAAAATAGACTTAAGCATAAAAATTCCATCCAAGAGTGAAAACGTAAAACAACCATAAAACGGTCCCGTAAGAGTCACGAACACCTCGCACGGGACCAATGTGACTCGTAAGAACAAACGTCGTAGTCCCGGGGCTTCCGTTTGGAGTGTACGACTTAAATTTGCAAAAAAATAAACTTAAGCATAAAAACATGCCATCGAAGGGTGAAAACGTAAAACAGCCTTAAAACGGTTCCGTAAGAGTCACGAACAACTCGCATGGGACCAATGTGACTCGTAGGAAGCGATCGCGTAGGCACGGGACACCCGATTTGAGTGTACGACGTAAAGTTGCAAAAAATTAGACTTAAGCATAAAAACATGCCATCGAATGGTGAAAATGTAAAACATCCTTAAAATAGTTCTGTAAGAGTCATGAACACCTCGCACGGGACCAATGTGACTCGTAGAAACAGGCGATGTAGTCCCGAGGCTCCCGGTTGAAGTGTACGACGTTAATTTGCAAAAAATAGACTTAAGCATAAAAACATGCCATCCAAGGGTGAAATCATAAAACAGCCTTAAAAAGGTTCCGTAAGAGTCACGAACTCCTCGCACGGAACCAATGTGACTCGTAGGAACCGATCGGGTAGGCACGGGACTCCTGGTTTGAGTGTACGACGTAAAGTGGGAAAAAATTAGCCTTAAGCACAAAAGCATGCCATCGAATGGTGAAAACGTAAAACAGCCTTAAAACGGTCCCGTAAGAGACACGAACACCTCGCACGGGATCAATGTGACTCGTAGGAATTGATCGCGTAGGCACGGGACTCCCGGTTTGACTGTACGACGTAAATTTGCTAAAAAATAAAATTTTGCATAAAAACATGCCATCGATGGGTGTAAATCATAAACCAGCCTTAAAACGGTCACATAGGAGTCACGAACACCTCGCATTGGATCAATGTGACTCGTAACAACAGATGGCGTAGTCCCGAGGCTTCCGGTTGGAATATACGACGTAAATTTGTAAAAAAATAAACTTAAGCATAAAAACATGCCATCGAAGGGTGAAAATGTAAAACATCCTTAAAAAGGTCCCGTAAGAGTCACGAACAACTCGCACGGGACCAATGTGACTCGTAACAACAAACGACGTAGTCCCGGGGCTCCCGGCTGGAGTGTACGACGTAAATTTGCAAAAAAATAAACATAAGCATAAAAACATGCCATCGAAGGGTGAAAACGTAAAACATAATTAAAACAGTCCCGTAAGATTCACGAACACCTCGCACGGGACCAATGTGACTCGTAGGAAACGATCTCGTAGGCACGGGACTCCCGGTTTGAGTGTACGGCGTAAATTTGCAAAAAAATAGACTTAAGCATAAAAATTCCATCCAAGGGTGAAAACGTAAAACAACCATAAAACGGTCCCGTAAGAGTCACGAACACCTCGCACGGGACCAATGTGACTCGTAAGAACAAACGTCGTAGTCCCGGGGCTTCCGTTTGGAGTGTACGACGTAAATTTGCAAAAAAATAAACTTAAGCATAAAAACATGCCATCGACGGGTGAAAACGTAAAACAGCCTTAAAACGGTTCCGTAAGAGTCACGAACAACTCGCATGGGACCAATGTGACTCGTAGGAAGCGATCGCGTAGGCACGGGACACCCGATTTGAGTGTACGACGTAAAGTTGCAAAAAATTAGACTTAAGCATAAAAACATGCCATCGAATGGTGAAAATGTAAAACATCCTTAAAATAGTTATGTAAGAGTCATGAACACCTCGCGTGGGACCAATGTGACTCGTAGAAACAGACGATGTAGTCCCGAGGCTCCCGGTTGAAGTGTACGACGTTAATTTGCAAAAAATAGACTTAAGCATAAAAACATGCCATCAAAGGGTGAAATCGTAAAACAACCTTAAAAAGGTTCCGTAAGAGTCACGAACTCCTCGCACGGGACCAATGTGACTCGTAGGAACCGATCGGATAGGCACGGGACTCCTGGTTTGAGTGTACGACGTAAAGTGGGAAAAAATTAGCCTTAAGCACAAAAACATGCCATCGAATGGTGAAAACGTAAAACAGCCTTAAAACGGTCCCGTAAGAGACACGAACACCTCGCACGGGATCAATGTGACTCGTAGGAATTGATCGCGTAGGCACGGGACTCCCGGTTTGACTGTACGACGTAAATTTGCTAAAAAATAAAATTTTGCATAAAAACATGCCATCGATGGGTGTAAATCATAAACCAGCCTTAAAACGGTCACATAGGAGTCACGAACACCTCGCACTGGACCAATGTGACTCGTAAGAACAGATGGCGTAGTCCCGAGGCTTCCGGTTGGAATATACGACGTAAATTTGTAAAAAAATAAACTTAAGCATAAAAACATGCCATCGAAGGGTGAAAATGTAAAACATCCTTAAAACGGTCCCGTAAGAGTCACGAACAACTCGCACGGGACCAATGTAACTCGTAGAAACCGACCGCGTAGTCACGGGACTCCCGATTTGAGTGTACGACGTAAATTTACAAAAAAATAGACTTAAGCATAAAAACATGCCATTGAATGGTGAAAATGTTAAACAGCCTTAAAACGGTCCCGTAAGAGTCACGAACACCTCGCACGGGACCAATGTGACTCGTAAGAACAAACGGCGTAGTCCCGGCGCTTCCTGTTGGAGTGTACGACGTATATTTGCAAAAAAAAAAAAAAACTTAAGCATAAAAACGTGCGATCGAAGGGTGAAAAGGTAAAACAGCCTTAAAACGGTTCCGTAAGAGTCATGAACAACTCGCACAGGACCAATGTGACTCGTATGACCGATCGCGTAGGCACGGGACTCCCGGTTTGAGTGTATGACGTAAATTTGTAAAAAAATAGAGTTAAGCATAAAAACATGCCATTGAATGGTGAAAACGTAAAACAGCCTTAAAACGGTCCTGTAAGAGTCACGAACACCTCGTACGGGACCAATGTGACTCGTAGGAACAGACGGCGTAGTCCTGAGGCTCCCGGTTGGAGTGTACGACGTAAATTTGCAAAAAAATAAACTTAAGCATAAAAACGTGCCTTTGAAGGGTGAAAACATAAAACAGCCTTAAAACGGTCCCGTAAGAGTCACGAACACCTAGCACGGGACCAATGTGACTCGTTGGAACCGATCACGTAGGCACGGGACTCCCGATTTGAGTGTACGACATAAATTTGAAAAAAAATAGACTTAAGCATAAAAACATGCCATCGAAGGGTGAAAATGTAAAACAGCCTTAAAACGGTTCAGTGAGAGTCACGAACACCTCGCACGGGACCAATGTGACTCGTAAGAACAAACGGCGTAGTCCCGGGGCTCCCGGTTGGATCGTACGACGTAAATTTGCAAAAAAAAAAAATTTAAGCATAAAAACATGCCATCGAAGGGTGAAAATGTAAAACAGCCTTACAACGGTCCCGTAAGAGTCAGGAACACCTCGCACGAGACCAATGTAACTCGTAGGAACCGACCGCGTAGTCACGGGACTCCCGGTTTGAGTGTACGACGTAAATTTTCCAAAAAATAGACTTAAGCATAAAGAGATGGCATCGAAGGGTGAAAATGTAAAACAGCCTTAAAACGGTCCCATAAGAGTCACAAACACCTCGTACGGGACCAATGTGACTCGTAAGAACAGACGGCGTAGTCCCGGGGCTCCCGGTTGGAGTGTACGACGTAAACTTGCGAATATACCGATTAGGGCGAGGCACTTGTCGGTCGTCCCTTCTTTACGAAAATACCGAGCTTTATGCTTTTTTCGAAAACAAAAGTTTCTCGTCAACCTAAAACGGAGGAGTTCCCTCACTCCAAACGGTATGCATATATATACTTCATATATATAACTGTATATATATACTGCATATACTAGTATATATATGAGTATATATTCATTATATATATGCATATATATATATAAGTATATATACTGTATATATAGTATATATATGCAGTATAATATACAGTATATTACTGCATATATATACTATATATACAGTATATATACTGGTATATATATGCATATATATAATGTATATATACTGCATATATATACTAGAGTATATACTGCATATATATGCATATATATACTGCATATATATATGCATATATATGCAGTTATATACATGTATATATATGTAGTTATATACATGCATATATATGCATATATATACTGGTATATATGACTGTATATATATGCATGTATATGCAGTTATATACATGCATATATACCAGTATATATACTGGATATATATAACTGTATATATATATATATATATATATGCAGTTATATGCAGTTATATACATGCATATATAGTTATATATATACTATATATGCTTCATATATAGTATATATATACCTGTGTATATATGCAGTATATACAGTTATATATATACTATGTATGCTGCATATATAGTTGTGGGTACACCGATTTTATCACCATAAGGCCTGGACGAGTAGCCCATCCTCAGCGGCCCAAAACCCAGGCCCATCACTTCTGGTATTCGTCCATTTACTCCACGATGCCATGAAGAGGAGTTGTGGGGGTACATGATCCCATGAAAGGGAGATGGCTACTAAAGAGGAACCTATCACCCCCACTACTCTAAGACATACATGTATAAATTAAACCCCAAGTCCGGGGCAAAGGACAAGTTGTATTCTCTGTACTTACTCTTCAGAATATAGAGGAATAACACTGACTGAACCACCGTGGACGTAGGCACTTCTTTGCTGAACCACGTATCCCCGTTGTTGTGATTGGTCTTTCATCTGTTTTTTCTTGGTTGTTACCTCTTTCATATTTTATTTGTGTTGCATAATAATTGCCTCCACAATTGGCGCCGTCTGTGGGAAGCGTTTATCTTTCCTTAAGAAGAGCCCACACCAAGAAAAAATCTAAGATGTCTGGTCACAGCAGCAATGCTCCTCAAGCAGGAGACATTCAGGAGCCACCCGCTCCTCGAAGGATTAGGTCTGAAGTCCGACGTTCCGATCAAGGGGCTCGCTTAGAAAGGCCAGCCTCAGAAGAAAGTCAAGGACCAGCAAGGTCCACTCAGATATCCAGATTGATCGATGCGTACGAAGCAAGGCTCCACGAGCAGAGGGAGTCTTCTCGTAAGTATGAGGCTGAGAATGCTCGCCTGAAAAGAAGACTGGAAAAACTGGAAAAAGAACTACGTCCTGATACCAGGAGGCGCCCCTATCGCACTCCCAGCCCTCAGGCGAGCAAATCTCGCAGCCGAGGAAGGAGCCCTAGGCGGCAACATCAAGGGTTCGAAGGTGGCGACTCAGACGACGACCTCCGCGAGCAGCTGAGAAAAGCTCGCCGCTATCATAGCCCTGCTCGCAGCGACGACAACATACGGAACCTAGTCCGCAGAGAAATGGACCAACATCCAGCTCACCGCGGCACCAGGTCGACCAGAGAACTCGCCAGGAGAGCCCTCAAGACCCAGATGAAATCGCCCTTCACAAGGGAAATTGAAGAAGAAGAAGCTCCCAAAAAGTTTGCTATTCCAAGGTTCAAGATTTATGACGGGAAGACTGATCCCATTGATCATGTCAGGCAGTACCGGCAGGCTATGACCCTCTGGAATCACCGAGATGCGTTGATGTGCCGTATTTTCCCCTCGAGCCTTCATGACGTGGCCCAGAAATGGTTCGAGAAACTCCCTCACCGATCCATCAGAAATTTCAAATCCCTGGCCGAGCTCTTTACGGCCAGGTTCATCACCAGCAGCTCCCATCCCAAAAGGATGGATGCTCTATTGACGATGAAGAAAACTCCTCAGGAAACACTCCGAGACTACGCGAAAAGGTACTGGGAATTATTCAACGAAGTCGAGGACTGCGCAGAAGAGGTGGCAGTGGATTCATTCAAAATTGGGCTACCCAGCTCTTCCCTCCTCTACCAGTCCTTGACAAAGAAGGAAGCAATCACCATTGATGACCTGATGGCCCGGATTGAGAAATACGCAAAGGTCGAAGATGTCACCCGCCTTAACGTAGGTGAAAACGGTCGAGCCAAGCTCGCCACGAAGGGAAGTGAGAAAGTTGATAACCAGAAAAAAGGAGGTAAGAATGGGAGCAAGAATGGCCCCAAGAATGGAGGAAGTCCTGACATTGCAAAGTCGTTCCAGGCAGTCAACACCGTCTTCAAAGAACTAATTTACAAAATTCTCGCTAAGATCAAGGATGAGCCGTTCGTCAAATGGCCCCGGAAAATGGGAGGAGACCCATCGAAAAGAAATAACGCGCTGAGATGCACCTTCCACAAAGAGGGAGGACATAAGACCGAGCACTGCAAGGCTCTTAAGTCCCACCTCGAGGAGTTGGCCCAATCCGGACATTTGAATTACTTTGTGGAAAGGAAGGTAGAGAGAGTGACTGTCCACAAGGAGGCAAAACCCGACAACGTATTAGAAGACGACACCGGACACGAATTCGCAGTAATCCATGGAGTATCCGATGTTAAGCAAATCCAGGGCAACTCAGCTCGGATGGAGGTAAAGAAGCTGACAGCAGTAATGCAAGCTTTTTAAATTGATCCAGCGAAATCACAGGCAGGAAAACGCCGCCGAGCAGAGGACATCAACTACAACAAGCACATCGTCTTCACGGATGAAGATCTTGTAGGAGTAAGGACCCCACATCACGATGCCTTAGTCATTACACTCAGGATAGCCAACTTTGATATCGACAGGCTGCTCGTCGATCAAGGAAGCTCATCCGAAGTAATGTACATCGACCTGTTCAGAAAGTTGAAGCTGGACATCGCCGACCTGAAGGGAACCACTGTCC
Organism: Sambucus nigra; assembly: GCA_949130495.1. Lineage (NCBI taxonomy): Eukaryota > Viridiplantae > Streptophyta > Magnoliopsida > Dipsacales > Adoxaceae > Sambucus > Sambucus nigra. Next base: position 673,815,228 of record OX422215.1, read on the forward strand.
CTCTGGTGGGCTTCGCTTAAAAAATGACCATGCCTTTGGGCAAGATAGTACTACCAGTGCTCGCTGGAAGTGTTTCGAAAATGATCGAATTCTTGGTGGTCGACATCGATTCACCGTATCAAGCCATCCTCGGCAGGGGATGGCTTCATGCAATGAAGGCAATCTCCTCGACCTACCACCAGAAACTCAAATATATCACCGAGCGGGGAGTGATGGAGATACATGGCGACCAAGCGATGGCGAGAAAGTGCTTCATAGCGGCCATCCGACCGAAGCCAGAAAAAAAAGACGTTCGAACCAGCGAGAGAATGGAGGAAGGTGCAATCCCCTCCAAATAGCAATTAAAATACGGAAGGCCCAGAGTGGAAGAGACCAGGCTCCACCCCTCCGAACGAGTTGTAGAAGACCTGGTAGAAGTAATTGCCAGGGAAGGCGACAACAGCAGAGTCTTCCTGATCGGAACCTCACTCACTAACGAAGAGCAAAAGGATTTGTTAACCTTACTCAGGAGCAACATAGATGTTTTCGCTTGGGAACCCTACGAGCTGCCAGGAATCGATCCCAATATGGTCTGCCATCAGTTGCACGTCAATCCCACATTCAAGCCGATAGCACAGAAGGCACGACGAACTGCTCCCGAGAAAGACAAAGCAATAGAACAGGAGGTCGAAAAACTACTGGATGCAGGATCCATACGGGAAGTGCAGTTCCCCAAATGGTTATCCAACCCAGTGGTAGTTCCAAAAAGCAACGGTAAATGGAGAGTTTGCATAGACTTCACTGACCTCAACAAAGCCTGCCCAAAGGATAGCTTCCCTCTTCCAAAAATAGACCAACTAGTAGACGCCACCGCAGCTCACGAGGGAATGAGTTTCCTGGACGCATACTCAGGCTATCACCAGATCCCCTTATATGCCCCAGATCAGGATAAAACGGCGTTTATCACGATGGTTGGTCTATACTGTTACAAGGTCATGCCTTTTGGGCTTAAAAATGCAGGGGCAACTTATCAGCGGCTGGTTACTAAAATGTTCAAACAACAGATGGGAAACACAATGGAGGTCTACATCGACGACATGCTCGTCAAAAGCAAAGAGAAAGAAAACCACCTTTCTGACCTGGCAAATACCTTCGAAATCCTCAGGAAATACCGAATGAAACTCAACGCAAGCAAGTGTTCCTTCGGTGTCCAGTCAGGAAAGTTCCTTGGGTATTTGGTCAGCAAGCGTGGCATAGAAGCAAATCCGGACCAGATTGAGGCAATTAAACGGGTTCAACCTCCCCGCACAATCCGCGATGTACAGAAGCTCACTAGAATGCTCGCTGCTCTGAATCGTTTCATTTCTAAATCCTCCGAGAGATGCAAGCCCTTCTTCCAACTCTTAAAAGGCGGCAAAACGATAGAATGGACCCCAGATTGCTCGCAAGCATTAGGCGAGCTCAAATCCTACCTAAGCTCCCCACCACTGCTTGTCATACCACATCAAAAGGACCCCTTGTACCTCTACCTCTCTGTATCCAGCCACACTATCAGCTCAGCGCTTATGTGTGAAGTCGCAAGGATCCAGCACCCAATCTATTACGCGAGCAAAACCTTACTAGACGCCGAGCAGCGCTACCTGCCATTAGAAAAGCTCGCATTTGCCCTAGTAATGTCTTCGAGGAAACTGAAGCATTACTTTGAAGCTCATATGATCGTTGTCCTTACATCACACCCCCTCAAGGCTGTCCTAAGGAAGGCGGATTTGTCAGGCAGGCTGTCTAAATGGTCAGTCGAGCTCGGCCGGTTTGACATCCAATTTCAACCAAGGACAGCTATCAAGGGACAAATCCTCGCTGACTTCATAGCTGAATTCACGGGCAAAGAACCTCTCGACCAACCTAACCCAACAGAACAAAACAGCAAGGCTGCAGGGGAAAACTGGAAGCTATTCGTTGATGGAGCCTCCAACTCAAAGGGGGCAGGAATAGGAATTGTTCTCATCACTCCAGAAAATGCAGTCCTCGAGCAAGGAATTAGGCTGGGATTTGCAGCCTCCAACAACGAAGCAGAATACGAAGCCTTAATTGCAGGTCTCCAAAGGGCGCAAACTCTAGGAGCAAAGCATTTACAGGTATTCGGAGACTCGCAACTAGTTTCCAATTAGATAAGTGGAGACTACAACGCGAAGGACGAAAGAATGGCAGCCTACCTCTCGGTGGTAAGAAACTTGATGACAAACTTTGAAGAAATCAACATCCAGCAGTTTCCCAGGGGGCAGAACAGCCACGCTGACGCCTTGGCAGCCCTGAGCTCGGCAGTTGATTCCAACCTTAAAAGGGTCATCCCTATCGATTTCCTTAGCTACCCGAGCATTCACCCCAACTGCGAGCTAACAAGAGCAAACCAAATACTCCAATTGGAACCAGCCCCTAGCTGGATGGATCCCTTAAGAGGCTATTTGAAGGACGGAACACTCCCAGATGATAAAAGGACCGCCCACCAGATAAGAGTCAAAGCTGCTCGCTTTCACTTATCCACGGGGGGCGTCTTGTATAAAAGATCTTTCTCCGGCCCCTACCTTAGATGCGTCCACCCAAGCGAGGTCGAGACAGTACTTCACGAGCTTCACGAAGGAATCTGCGGAAGCCACATCGGAGGAAGATCTCTAGCCTTCCGAGCAATGAAAGAAGGTTACTGGTGGACGTATATGCAAAGGGACTCCACAGTATATGTCCGCAGATGCCTAAAATGCCAGCTTCACGCCCCCATGGTCCACCAGCCTGCCAGCGAATTGAAATCCCTAACCAGCCCCTGGCCTTTTGCCCAGTGGGGAATGGACATCGTGGGACCACTACCCACCGCTGCCGGCAACCGCAGATACTTATTGGTCGCCACCGATTACTTTACCAAGTGGATCGAGGCAGAACCTCTGGCGAACATCCGAGATGCTGACATGATGAAATTCATATGGAAAAATATAATCACTCGATTCGGGATCCCCAGAACCATCATCACTGACAATGGGACACAGTTCGAAAGTGGCCCCTTTCAGGACTTCTGCGACCAACACGGAATCAGGCACCACTTCAGCTCGGTAGCTTATCCTCAGAGCAACGGACAAGCTGAGGCTTCCAACAAAACAGTGATCGCTGGATTAAAAAAGCGGTTAGAACGAGCAAAAGGCGCATGGACTACCGAGCTACCACATGTCCTATGGGCATACAGAACGACTCCCAGACGAGCCACAGGTCAGACGCCATTCTCACTAGCATATGGTATGGAAGCGGTCATCCCATTAGAAGCAGGATTGCCTACAATGAGATCCGACCTTGTCGAGCAGAACCAGAACGATCAGGCTTTGCTCGCTGAACTCGACTTGGCCGACGAGCGCAGGGAACTTGCCCTAGTAAAACTAGCGAATTATCAGCAACAGCTCGCGAAGCACTACAGCAAAAAGGTCAATCCGAGGAAGTTCGAAATTGGAGACTATGTCCTAAGAAAGGTCCTGGGCAACACGGTGAAACCATCAGATGGTAAACTGGGCCCAAACTGGGAAGGACCTTATGAAATAATTAGAGACGACCTGCAAGGTGCCTATCATTTGAAAACGATGGAGGGCAGAGAGATCCCACGAGCATGGAACGCAGCTAATCTCAAGAAATTCTACTTTTAGGAGTTCTGTTGTTAGATCTTTTATTGTACTCGTTTTGGGAAAAGACAGTTTATTTCTTGACTCACCAATAAAAATCTCTCAGTTGATTACTCTCTAAAAGTATAACAATTATATCTTATTGCACATCCTTTTCAAATCACAGGTATAATAGTTGACATAGCAGGGGAACACCCCTCCTCGGGTCATCGTCACGAAAGCACGACAGACCTCTTAGCATTGCCCATGGCAATATATGAAGCCCTACAGAGCATTCTTAGGCATCAAACCTACTTTGGTTAAAATCCTGACCGGATGAAGACATCCAAAAATAGGTGTGTCCTCGCCAATTGCCCCTCTTAGACCTAAGGAAGTGTGACGACACGACCTAAAAGGTAAAGAGAGAGCACAATGGTATTCTTAATACTGGACTGGGCGGACACTATAAAGCTGGAAAAATATAACAGAGATTGGATAAACACGTTTAGTCGGCAAAACGCCCAAAACTCAAATATATCCATTAATCTTTTATATTTACAAACAATAATGGTACATGTTTAGTCGGCAAAGACTCGCCCAAAACATTTACAATTATTAAAAAACAAAAATCAAGAAGGGGGTAGCCTCCGAGCAAGGTAGTCAGCAACCTTAGCTCTCCTCCCATCATTAGGGGCAGGATCGAATTCCTCTACAACTTCACTTGTGTCCAACTCCAGTAGCCGCCGAGGAATAGCATCGATAGGAATCCATCGGTCATCTCGCCTAAAGGGATTGGGCATCAGAATAGAGGAAGACATCTCATGCCGATACCACAACATCGAATTTCTCGGCACCTGCAGCTCTTTGAGAGCACTCAACCACCCCCTGATAAAGGAAAGCTGCTCGAACTCTGATAACCTTGTGGGAGCATCTAGCCAGCCCTGATCATAGCCATCAGTCCACACTTGGTGAGGGCCCTTCTTAAATAAATGCCGCAGTCGGGTGACGTCCCTCTGAAGCCCAGCAGCAGTTACGTAAGCTCGCTGAACATCGCCGCGCAGCTCCTCCATCTCCCTCTCACGCTGCTCCTCAGCTCCCCTACTCCTACCCCGCGTACTCCTACCAGCTCGCGGGAGGGGTGGCCGAGCAACTCGCGATGAGGAAGAACCTTGCAAGACTGCCGACGCGGTGCTCGGAGAATGCTCCTTAAGCTTCAAGACCTCACGCCTCAGGTCGTCATTTTCCCGCTGAAGAAACTCCACGACCTGATTGATCTCGGTGGCCTCCAGTAACTTTACTCTCAGCTCGCTGATTTCTTCTTGCACTGAAGCTCCGATCTCCCCCATTTCCTGAAGCCTGTCCTTCAATTTAGCCACCGGCTCGGACTGATCCTTATACTTCTGGTTCCTTGATTTAGCAAACCTACAAAGCCTAGCAAAAGCCTGGCGAACTGCAGGGCTTACATTAGGACCCAGAGTTCTACCCAATTGGGAGGTGACAGGAATATAATCATCCACATCAACCAACTACAGAGAAAAGAAGAGAAAAGAATGAAATCAGCACAAGTAAAAACGCAGCCTTTTTATTTATACCAAGCGAGGTTACATCAGAACAAGAAAGAAAAAATTACAAAGAAACCCTATCACTTAGCAACCTCGGTGGATGGGTCCTTGTCTTTATTAGCATCAGCATGGGCATTACCCTCCGCAGGGGTATCCACTGCCTCCTCGACCAAGGGAGCATCAGAAGAGGTCGCCCGAGAAACAGGACAGGTGCCTTCAACAGTTGGGGCTGGATCCTCATCCACTACCGGTTTTGGCCCTGGATCATGCTCATCGAAGAGTGGAGATGCAACATCCACCCCTGCAGCCACAAGGGCCTTGTTCCACCCCTTCTTGAAGTTCAGACGGCTAATATAGCCTATCTGAACCTCGGCGTCTTCATACGCAGCAGCCCAGCCAGAATTGTATGAATCTTGTTTAACAGTGGCTGCCTGGGCTTTCTCCATCTCCAGCTGCTCAGCAAGAACCCTGTTCTTCTCCACAAAATCCAGTTTGCTCGAGCAGACCTGTTCATACGACTCCCTCAGCTCGCCAAGCTCCTTGACAGCATTATCTCTCTCGCGAGCAGAATTAGCAAGGGCCAAGTCAGAAGAAGCTCGAGCCGCGTCAGCAGCCTTCAGATCGGCCTCCAGCTGAGAACCCCTGGCCACCAGAGTAGAATTCTGCTGCTCCAGCTCGCTGTTCCTTCTCAACAGCTCGTCGCGAGAGCGATAGAGCACAGCAAAGTCAGTCACAAACTGCAGAAAACAAGGGAAAAATCAGAAAAGAGGAAACCATCAAAACAGACGAAAAAGAAGTTGAGAAATAGAAGAGAAACCTTACCAAGGCAAGCCTCTGGCTAGCTTGCAAGGCCAGTTGATCAGACCCTAACGCCCTCTCGCGATCTGCAGGGAGGACTGCCCTCTCAAGCAGCGCAGGGGCGAGTTGAGGAGAGGTGGCCACTGAAGCCCCCTCAGGCAAAGCAGATACTGGGACCAAGGCTTGAACGGTCTTAGTCCTCAGCTCCATCTTCCTCCTCTCCTCCTCTTTCTCTTTCTCCCTCCTCTTCCTCTCTTCCACCTTCTTCCTCTCCTCCTCCTTTTTCTTCTCCCTCTCCCTCGACTGCTCCTCCTCTCTCTTCTTCTTCTCTTTCTCTTGAGAGGAAGGCCGAGAACCAGTAGCTATGGCCCCGGAAATAGTCTTCGACTTCTTGGACCTCTGTGCAAGAAGCACATCATCATCATCATCATCATCCCGGATCAGATTCTTCCTGGGAGGCATTTCTTCACCTGGACTGCTGGTAGAACTCGATGAACTACTACTATCAGCACTGCCTCCACCCAAGTTACTCTCAACACCTGCAGGCTCGCTCTCCGAGCTACTCTCGTCCTCGTCCACTTGGATGGGCTCCGCTGAAATCTCTTCGGAAGAGTCAAAATCCGGAACACTTTCCACAGGTCGGGCTATGAAGCTGGAGCCTGTGTTCTTGTATTCAAGCAGAAAAGCAGCAGACCTAGGGTGCTCGCCGTCACCCAAAGGTTCCCTGATGTTCCAAGCTTTCACCAATTCCGAGATACGAACCTCGATGAGAGCTGGCTCCAAGTTCTTTATCTTCGCTGAAAAGGAAAGAGCAAGGAGGAGTTAGAAAAATCACAAAGCTAGCAAAGGTTGAAACAACAATACAACATCTACCTATATATTCTTCCCCATAAAAGGGGATAATGAACCTCTCGGACCTCGACCCTTCAAATTGAGGGGAATATTGCCAGTTCCTAGCAAGAAAACCTTCTTGCCAGTAGTCCTTATGGGAATCAGGTAAATTTACTACCAATACCCTATCAGGGCTCCTGGCCTTAAGGTACAAGACCCCTGAACTCGTTCGAGAAAAAGAATAACAAAAACAGACCTCGGCAAGCCCTAACCTCGTGCCGTACAACTGATTTATCCTGTGCACACCATTCACTATTTTCCACACGTTGGGTGAACATTGTGCAGGCACAATACCAAAATAACTAAAAAAGTGCAGAAACAAACCATTAGGGGGAAAGGTGAGACCCCCCTGAGAAAGCAACAGGACGTGAATCCAATGTGCATCCTCTATGTCCCTAACGTTCCTAGGCGGCGAGACACAACACTCAATCTCTACCCATTCAGGAATACCATAGAATTTTCTAAACTCAGTTACCGACCTATTTCCAATCTTTGCCATTGGAAAAATGCAAGAAAAACTATAAACTCAAGAAAAAGGGCACAAAAGACTTACAAGACAGAAGATCAGATCAAAAGGCGAAGAAGCGACGAGAGTGGAGACCGAAAACAGAAGGTACAAAACTCAAAAGTTCTCAAAAGATAGAAGACTGCTGGAAGAACTGGAACATCGACGAAAAAATGTGTTTTATTCCAACAAACCTTCAAAACTAATCATAACGCACGGATAGCGAAGCGGGTGCCGCCAAAGCAACTTCACAGTTTTCAAAGAAATCAACCATCATTACTGATCATCTAAATTCATCGGACCCATAAAAAATGGCCCGAAAAATTCAGGGGCAATTGTGGGTACATCGATTTTATCACCATAAGGCCTGGACGAGTAGCCCATCCTCAGCGGCCCAAAACCCAGGCCCATCACTTCTGGTATTCGTCCATTTACTCCACGATGCCATGAAGAGGAGTTGTGGGGGTACATGATCCCATGAAAGGGAGATGGCTACTAAAGAGGAACCTATCACCCCCACTACTCTAAGACATACATGTATAAATTAAACCCCAAGTCCGGGGCAAAGGACAAGTTTTATTCTCTGTACTTACTCTTCAGAATATAGAGGAATAACACTGACTGAACCACCGTGGACGTAGGCACTTCTTTGCTGAACCACGTATCCCCGTTGTTGTGATTGGTCTTTCATCTGTTTTTTCTTGGTTGTTACCTCTTTCATATTTTATTTGTGTTGCATAATAATTGCCTCCACAATAGTATATATACAACTGTGTATATATGCAGGGGCAGACCTACCCCATCCCGAATGGGGGTGACTGCACCCACGGGTTTTTGGAAAATCTGCCGTGAGTTTTTGTAAAAAAAAAATAAAAAATTAGATGTATTTATTTTTTTGAGTAAGTTATTTTTTTTCAATAGATCTAATTTGATTAGTTAATTTTTTTCAGTAGATTACTTTAGTTTTTATTTTTAATTAGTTATGAAGCTAGTATGCTGAATTTTTTATGAGTATGTTAGTATGCTGAAATTGTTGTTGTTGTTGGAGTTGTTGCTAAAAAATAATCTGTCCCCAAAATTAGTTGTCCCCAAAATTAGTATGCTGAAATTTTAATTAGTTGTTGTTGCTAAAAAATAATTTTTTGTTCAAATTTTAATTTGTCTCTAAAATTAGTTATTGCTGAAATTTGTATTAAACTTTAATTTTAATTAGTAGTTGTTAAAAAATGTTGGTTTGTTACGTAGGAACTAAAAATGAGTGAATACTGATCACAAGTTTTTAAGGGTTAAAAATTGCAAAACAAGTAAAACTAACTTTTGTGTTTTGTTTCTTATATTTTTTTGCAGGATAACATTTTAGGGGTATATTTTATTCGCATGAAACACATGAACGAAGCAATGGTTTGCGACAGGTAAATTGTTTATTTATTATTGTTGTTGATATGCGAGATTGTTTTTTTTTACTGGCCGTGCGGGCTTTTGTGTTGATTAAACAAGTTGGTTTTCATATATAAACAAAGGAGACTCTGCCGATTTTTTTATAAATTATAATGAATTGTTGATTTGGGAGATTTTTCAAATTTTTTATGGTCGTGCGGGCCTTTGTGTTCATTAAACAAGTTGGTTTTCATGTATAAACAAATGAGATTTTGTCGAATTTTTTTAAAAATTATAAAGAATCGTTGATATCCGAGATTCTTATAGCTGTGCGGGCTTTTTTATTGATTAAAAATGTTGGTTTTCATGTATAAACAAAGGAGATTCTGTCAATTTTTTTTTAAATTTGTAAAAAGTTGGTGGTACGATTAACTAATATATTTGGATATTTTATTTTACTATAATATTATTTTGATAAAATGATTATTTATTGATTGCATGTTGTGCACAAGAAGTTGAAGAGACGGGATTTTGAGTGTCTACTATATGCGACACTAAGAGAAGTTTTTGAAGCGTGACAACCATATTTATCATCTTAATTTAGGGATGATATTTTTTTGACAGTTGTATATCTTATTAATTAGTATGATTTTGTACTCATTTAAATATTTCGACTTGAATGTAGTTTAATGGAAGTAATTGTTATTGGATACGTGCTTCAATGAATGTGGTCGATATATTGTGTTTTTGACCGGATGATTTGATTTATAATGCATATTAGACGTCAATTTTTATTGCAACATAAAACATATAATAATATAACTATTTATGATAATTTTTTATTTATTAATTGGGACGGTTATAAACCGTCCCTAATACTTATTTGTATTAATTGAGAATACCTTTTGGGATGGTTTTACCGTCCTTAATACTCATTTTTGCATCAATTGAAATTACCTTTAGGGACGATTTTTACCGTCCCTAATTGGGTTGCCAGAATCTCAGTAGTATTAGGGACGGATAAACCTAATACTATTGGTAGGAGCAGGGATTTTTTCGCGGGAACACTATTAGGGACGGTAAAATCCTTCCTTAATGTCAAATGCAGAGTGTTCATGAATTAAAATTTAGGACGGTAAAATCCGTCCCTAAAATATTTAGGACGCCTAGTACAAGGTACGGATTTTTGCCGTTCCAAAAACCGTCCCTAATACTCTTTAGGGACGGTTTTTGTACTTTTAGGGACGATTTTTTACCGTCCCAAATACTCATTTTTCTTGTAGTGGACATAAATCGAATAGTCTATTGAACATTTTTTATTACACGTTTAGTTCATGTTTTTTTATTTTATTCCAAAAAGTCCCTCATCACATAAAAACACTCAATAAGTACACACAAACTCATTTACCCACCTCCCCCCACTGTCGGAGTCCAACAGCCCTACAAGCTAATTGTTGGGCTTTCTACATGGTATTTGTTTTTTAATAATACAAACCTTCATGCAGTAAACATTTAACGTTAGGATCATAGATCAATATGATTATTACATGCAATTATTACGTGGAACAAACATGAATGATGATCAAATAACGGTAAAATCATAAATTAGCCATGAAAGGAGACTAAACACAATCTTTATAAAGCACCTCGGGTTTATACCTATGTATTCTTAAGTCCATCATCAAAGATATTATTAAAAGCATCCATTTCATCTTTGGTGAAAGACAATGCAATTTCTAGACCACCCCTTTTACAGCCATTAATTGACATTGAGCCTCCTTGGAGACCCATTTCAAACTTTTTCGGAATTCCCCAACCAAAATCTATATCATGAATGCTAAAGATAGGCGAACCACTAACCCCTAATACCCGTCTCCCATTCAGTGCTTCCAGTTCCAACATCCACATTTCCGCACCATGTAACACCCCTTTGTCATTGTTTACCATTTTATTAATGGCCCCTCCTATAACGTTAACTCCATTTAGAAACCCTTCTTCTCCCATCAATTTCGTACTCTTTAGAGATGCAATATCTTTATATGTGACCATTTAACATGATTATTACATGAAGTTATAATGTGGAACAAACATGAATCATGATCCAATAACGGTAAAATGATAAATTAGCCATGAAAGAAAATCTTTATAATATTATAAAATATTTTACCATGTAGCTCGCGCATGGAGGGTTTACACCTATATATTCTTAAGTCCATCATCAAAGATATTAATAAAATCATCCATTTCATCTTTGATGAAAGACAATGCAACCTTAGACCACCCCTTTTACATCCATTAACATGATTATTACATGCAATTATTATGCGAAACAAACATGAATCATGATCCAATAGAGGTAACATGATAAATTAGCCATGAAAGAAGACTAAACACAATCTTTATAATATTATAAAATATTTTATCATGTAGCTCCCATATCGCGGGTTTATACCTATATATTCTTAAGTCCATCATCAAAGATATTATTAAAATCATCCATTTCATCTTTGGTGAAAGACAATCCAACTTCTAGACCACCTGTTTTATAGCCATTAATTGACATTGAGCTTGCGTGGAGACCCATTTCAAACTTTTTGGGCATTCCCCACCCAAAATCTATATCATGAATGCTAAAGCGAGGCGAACCACTAATCCCTAATACCCGCCTCCCATTCAGTGCTTCCAGTTCCAACATCCATGTTTCCGCACCATGTAACAACCCTTTGTCATTGTTTACCATTTTATTAATGGCCCCTCCTATAACCTCAACTCCATTTAGAAACCCATCTTCTCCCATCAATTTCGTACTCTTCACAGATGCAATACATGGGGATACACAATTACCGAAGTAAGTTGCAGGTAAAGGAGGATCCAATCGAGCACGACAATTTACTGGACAAATTATGTGCTCCATTTCCTCCCCAATGGCACCACGTAATTTAGCCAAACAAATCCACATGTAAGCACACACTACAACATAAGATGATACCCGTACTATTTTCCTTGTTTGATCCAATGACACCAATTTCTTGAGTTGAAATATTTCATCCGGGCTTATAACAAAAGAGGCTCGAACCCTATTGGTTGGAGAGAAAGAAATGTGCCCAGCTCCATAGTCTGCAGGTTCATTAGTCTTTTGAATTTGTTCCCAATAAATTTGGTATAGCCCATTTTCATCTCCGACCATGGTCCTATCATAAACCGGGCGAGGTCCTCTCGTTAGCAACTGCTCTTCTGAGCTAAATTTAGACATGAAAGCCCATACCTTTCGAAAATCTGTCACGCTGCTGCCACCCCTAACCACGTGGTTGTGAGTCATTCCGATACAAATGCCATGATTTGGGAAAAGTGTGACTTGCAGAGATAAAAATGGGGATAATATGAAGTTGTCTAATCCTTTAGCAGAAGGTGGTAGGTGAGGTAAAAGAGAAATAAGTTGAGACATATTACGAGATTTCTTGTCGGTAAGGCAATTGAAATCATAAACACACTCAGCAAATATTACAGGGATGGAGTCCCCTTCCACGTAATGAATTTCAGGCTTAGTACCACAAGTTGAAGGGAATAATACCAAGCGTCCGGCAAGAGGGAAAAAGTGCTTGAGGGCTAGAGAGAGGGAGTATTTAAGATTAGAAATAACTGTTTGGGTAAAATGGGTTCTGGTATGGGGAAACTCGTAAAAGAAAAGGGTTTGCATGGGGGAAAAGTAGTTTATCCAGAACAAGTCAAAAAAATTGAGTGGCAGTGATTTTCCAGCCACCGCAACGGGTGGTGGTGAGACTCGGCAATGCTCAAGCACAATCACCTCAGTGTCGGTAGAAGCCATTTGATGCATTATGTCTACAATGCTTCACATATATGAATGATATCTTATTAAGGCATGGGCATGGCCCAAAGTCAGATACAACTGGGTGGTTGTAGTTTGTCTAAGATTTTAAGCCTCGTCGTTTTTCTTTAAAAAACCAATACCACCCATTTTTTATTTATGAGGTAGGGCCGCGTTTCAATCCATAGCATTTAATGGTGTAGTATTAGTCAAGAAGATGATAGATGGATGATGAGATGTGATACTTAACCATTAGCACTAAGAAGAAAAAAGTTAAGATCACAATATAATATTTATAACTATTCAAGACAAAGCCAAAGTCCCAAGTCTCCACGACCCACGAGCACGAGCCGGACAGGGTCGGGTCGGGCGGCAGTGGTGTGCGGGTGTGTGTGAATTTGAAAGTCAATCCATACCCATGTAAGTCTTCCCTTTTTCAAAAAGTTGGGATAGGGATGGCAACGGGTCGGGAAAAGCATCCTCATCCCCATCCCCATCCCCGTCCCCTTTAGAAATATCATTTTCCATCCCCGCCCCGTTCCCCATTATAACGGGTTCGGGGATCTCCGGCCCTGTTTAAAACTGGTATCGGTTTCCCCGTGGGGAACCCGAATCCTTTTTTTCTTTTTTTTTCTTCAAGTAACTAAATAAGAATTACATTCAAATTACATCCCAATTAGAAATGATTAAACACAACTAAAGTGCAATAGTTCAAAGTCCAAACTTTGCAACTCTAAAATCTCCAAAATAGTTAAGTATATCTGTTAAGTATGAGAGAACCTAGTTAAGTGTTGAACTAAATATGAGACAAAAAAAATACACTTAAGTATATCTGTTAAATCTTAAAGTAGGAACAAACCATTCGTACCAAAACCATTCGAAATCAACCGTAGAAATAATACTGAACTAAATATGAGAGAACCCAGTTTCACAAGATGAGAGAACCCATCAATAACAGCAACAATAATGTAAATAATCTTCAATTGAACCATTAATAACAGCAACAAAAATGGACGAAACAATAATCAACAACAACACCTTACAGTATGGTAATCGTAAAATCAATAATCAACAAAAACTATACCTTACAATATCTTACAACAAAATTGAACGAAACAATAATCAACAACAACAAAAATGGACAAAATAAATAATGGTAAAATCGAAATCAACAATTAACAGCAATAATACCTTACCTAAAACCATGAGGTCATGGAGATGGGGACCTATAGGGATGGTAACAGTAGAGAGAACCCAAAACCATGACGTCATGGAGATGAGTAAAATGAGTATGAGTTGCCGGCGTCGGGAGGGAGATGAGGAGGAATAGGAAGATGAGGGAGATGTGTGAGGGAGATCTAAGGAAGATGAGGGAGCGAGCGGCGCTAGGGCTAGAGTGAAAAATACAAATGCTTTTATACTCATATATATATATATATATTAATAATTTGGGTATCCCCACGGAGATCCGAGGGTATACCCGAAACCGACCAAAAAAAATTTGGAGATTTTTTTTTGGGTATCCGTGGGGACCCGAATGTTCGGGGCAAATTGCCATGCCTAAGTTGGGATACCCCAAGGGCACCAATTATTTATTCCAAAATGGGTTATATTATAACACTATACCCATTTTTTACATTCTTCCTACGTGAGACAAGGACTTTAGTCTTAACACTTCAACCAACTTCCATGTTCAAAGTGGGTACTTTGCGCTACAATTTTTCATTCATTAATTTATAATTTTACGCATGTAAGTATATCATGTTACACTCCTTGTGGAGAAGAACGTGTTACCACTTCGAACCATCTCACAAGTCGTGTGGGTTCCATATTAAATTTACCATAAAGTTGACCAAAATTAGATTTTGTCAGCTTAAAAACCCATAAATTCTAACAATATTTAATAACTAATTATGGCATGATATTTTTCTTGTTTTGTTTGAAATCTATAATAATTAGGGGTGGGAATTCGTATTTTTGGATAGTGTTTCGAGTCGACACAATACGACAAGAGTTTTTCGGACACAAACACGATACGACACGATTCGTGTTTTTTAGTTAACACAAACACGGACCAAATAAAAATAACATAACACGACACGACGCGAATAACGCGATTTCTTAATATTTCACACTAAATTAAACATAAATAGACACAATAACCCGAATGAAAACACGATTAATACAACAAGACATGATAAAAACGATTAACACGACTCTTAATTTTGGCACGAACATGACACGATACGACTTCGTGTAAAAACAACTGACACGAACAGGTGACGAACACAATATATAGTATTAATTTCGTATCTCTTTGTGTCGTATTTTTATGTCATTTTTAAAATTGTCACCCCTAATAATAATAATAATTTACTACTTGCCAGTAACGTCACATTTAATTTGCAGTACACAACCACAATTTCAGGGGGAAAAGTTTAGAGGTGTTCATACCAACAACATAAATCGAAGTTGACTTAATATGATGAAGTTATGGAGATAATGAAGATTCGTCTCTTTCTCCACAATATTATTCTAAATTACAGCAACTCATGCTTCTGTTCCAACTTTAAATCACTTCAAATACATTTCCATAAAATAATAGGATTTGGGCTTGCAAACTCAATCTAAACCCCGTATATTTGGATCAAATAACTCACACATTTTATTTGGCACCGTGTAAACAATGTGCATATAGAATTCTACTTGGTTGGATCGACAGTCAGTTGAAATTCAAGTAGAGAATAATAGATAGTTTTGATCATGGAATGATTGCAATGGTTGATACATAACCCCTAAGTGCATTGAAGTCCATTATTAGGCCTTGGTGCCTTAAATTATGTTAAGGTTTTATGTGGGGCAATTCTCACTATAACTCCATTTTCATTTGATGGGTCGGGGTGTTGGGATCGATGCCTTTCTACATTAGCTACCTAAACATTTTCTTATGAAACAAATGACATTTGGTTTATATTTATAGGGGAGTTTGGGAGAGTCCCGAGCTATGTTAATAGATATCCCTAAGATTTGGGATCTATAATTTATCACCTTACTCGTTCCAAGCAAAAAAGATGTGCGAGTCTTTTGTAAGTGGGATTCTTCATTAGCTATGTGTGCACAAAACGCACGAGGTCGAGCCAAGAACATGACTGCATAATTACGAACCCCTCATGTGTGTATATATACATACAGGGAAGGAGCTAGGAATTAAAATTAGTGGGGGCTAATTTAACGATGATTTTTGGGGGTTCGGGGGCAGGATCCCCCTTGATAAAAAATTTCAGGTTATTTTTGAGTATTTAACAAAAAATAACATAATTTATTTGATCTAATGGAAAGAGAAACAAATATTTAAACCAACATTTCGGCCCTAAATTTATACCAACAATATCTCTAATTATCCCTAAAAATTAACCATAAAATAAAAACCAACAACAATATTAAAGCAAACTCTAACAAACATTAACAGTATAACCATAAAATAAACCTCAGATGTTAATAGTTAGTGGTGTGGATGTCGTAGCCAATTTTTTTTTTAAATACTTATGCATAATTTAATCCAACAATATCAAATTTAAACTATCAATTTTAACCACAAATTTATATCTACAACATCAAACTTAAACCAATCATTAATCCTAAAAAAAATAACCCTAGAGACTGGACTTTAAAATAACCAACAATATCACTAAAAAAATACATTCTCCAATTTTACATTAATTTAACCATAACACTAATATTAGTATTTTGATTTAACAATAACACAAACATTAATTTAATTTAACCAAAACCTAAATAATAAACTAACACAAATTAATTCAAATTAACCATTTAATAAACTAACACAAATTAACCATTTAATATAATCATTTAGTCTAACAAACAAACTAACAAAAAAAAAATTTGAATAATATTTAATTGATTCAAATATTAAAAAATGGATTGTGATACCGCGTCCCAACAATCTAATTAAATTATATATGAATTATTCTGAAGATGACTTAAAGACGTTGATGAGAGAATTGTGGGTCAGAAATTGAATAAATAAAATTATGGAATAAAGGTCATTCGAACGACTGTATGGGGTCATTCTAACAACATCCTTATGTAGTTATAAGCGAGATGGATGTCACGAGATGTAGGGCTTCAAACGACATGCCACAGGTCACGCGAACCAAACTTCGAATGAGAAGAGAAGGAGAAGTCGTTCGAATGACATGGGAATATCATTCAAATGACGTAAATTGAAAATATTAAATCTGACATTCCCTTGTGTGTTGTCACATTTCTGGCCCTTGAATAATTAGGGTGTTGAAATCTGGCGAGCCCAAATGGGCAAAAACAGGATTTGAAGGGATTATGGGTGTTTTATAAGAGGTGTTTGGCTCATTTGAGTTCATTTTTGGATTGGAAGAAGGGGAGAGAGAGGGGTGGACCTTCCACCATTTTTTTTATTCCTCCACCTCTCTCCACCACAAACCCCCATGCTACCACCACCCCTCCATGTTATATTCTATATTTGTTATGTATTTCACTACATTTGAACCATATATACCCATTTCCACCATGGATGAGGTGAGCTACAAATTTATGGAGTTATTATTGGGGGTTCTTTAAAATGAAAATGGAAGATTAATGGAGTTATTATCGGTATGAAAGGTATATCTTCTTATACCTTTCATACCAATCATTATTAGAACCCTATTTAAGGTAAGAAACCCTTACTCTTAGTATTAAGGCTCTATTTTTGCACATTTTTAGTCTTGTAATTAGATTGCATGAGTAGGATGCAATTGAATAAATAATTAAATTGATATGTAGAATTACTAAACATTTTTATGAAATAAAAATGTTGGAAAAAATGATATTTTCTTGAAAATGGAGAATGAATAAGTATTTCAATGTCTTGAAATATTAAAAGTTAGCATTTTATGAAAATGGTGTATTTTCTAGAAAGATTGGTGTTAAACATTTTATGAAATAAAATGTTTGAAAATCATCACTTTCCTTGCTAAATATTAGTGAAATGATATTTTAAAGTTTTTTATAAAAATAAAGATTTTATGAAAAACGACACTTTGTGAGTTTGAAGAAATTGAAAGTCTTTTGTGTATTAAAATGTATTTTTTACAAGTATGATGAATTTGTATAATGAAAAATATGTTTAAACCATTTAATAGGATTTTAAGGTTAAAAATTCATCTTCTCATGCACAAAAACTTCTAGTATTTTGGCACTAAGTGTATAAATAAGTTTAAAGAAGATTTTTTTGGATTTAAACATGAAATAAGAAAGTAGAAAATCTTTTCTTTTAAGTGTGTGAAAAATGTGTTAAAAGTATGATAAGTAAAACATTGTAAGGCTACATATAAAATAAAGGAATCGTATTTTCTTATAAAAGTAGCCTGAAGTGTAAATGGATTTCTTGAATGAAGAACGTACGAAAACGTGTAGTTTGGAAAAATGGTTAATAAATATATTGAGCAACTGTTAATAGGTAGACATTGGAAAGTTGGTGTGTGACTTAATAATGTTGTAAAAGATTAACACTTATGAAATTGAAAAGGACTTAAAGGGATAAAGGTATTTCCAATTAAGAAGAATATTACTCCAAAGTTAAAAATGGTGTTAAGGTGTTTAAACATTTAAGAAGTAAAGGCTAGGAACTTAATAGTATTTTGAAAGAAATTAACACTAGTGGAAATGTAGTAAAAGGTGATTTTGAAAACAAAAGGGTGAAATGATAATTTTACTTAAAGTGGAACATTTTTATCAAATAAAAATGTTGGAAAAGGTGTCACACAAAGTGGTCCTAAATGAATATGATTTTTGGAATAAAATTAAGGGTAAAGTGTAAATGACATGTAATGGTAAAATTTTAAAGTGTAACGCAAGTTGGGGTGTAACCCCAGATTTTGGCTTCGATCGGGTAAAAAGGAAAACTCGAGTAATGTGGACATTTGTAAAATATTAGAACATATTAAAAAGGAACTTGGATGACACTAGGATAATTAAGGAGGGCCCGGAGCCCTAGGGTAAAAGGACAAAAACCAGTGGCCAGTGCATATGGTGCGCATAGCCGGCGGTGTGGACCCCGTTGAATTATGCAGTATTTAGGAGATTCCAACAAAATATAAAAGAATAAGGAACATGACAAGAAATTGATTGTGTTGTGAAATATGTTAATAAAACCTAACTTGAATAAATTGACAATTTTTCAGGTAAGGGGCAAAATGGACAAGTAAAATGTGTAATTGATTCATGTCCATAAGGTAAGGAAAAAGGGTAAACTAAGTGGACAAATGGGTGATTAAGAAATCTAAGCAGTTAAACCCATAATTAACATAAGAGTGTGCTGTAAAAGGTTCTCAAAGATTAAATGAGTATTTTCTGACCCGTTATTCGTGTGTGTTGAAAAGGTGGGTTTTAACGAAAATACTAAAGTGTGTTGGTTCAAATAAAAAGGGTGATTTCGATAAAAGAATGATTTCTGGTAAATCAAATGTAGTGGTTTCAAGTGTTGATACGTGTGTGTTAAATAAAGCGAGAAATGCTAAAATGGGTAAAAGGAAGCCTTTTATAAGTTTACGGTAAATTAATATGGATAAATATGGTTTTCAGAAGTAAATTTTTTTAATGAATTAAGTATGGTTATATATGTGCATCTATATATGTATACAATATAATTGCATGTGCACATTGGCATAACGCGAAGGAGTCTCCTTCCTTTCGTTCGATCCGGTACTGTATTTGTATATTTTCCACTGAGCATTGGCTTACACCCTCTCTTTATTATGGCAGGTTAAGAGCAGTTTCATATTTTGAGAGTGTTATACAGGTACGTACTTTCTTTATTTTACATTAGTAGCTATGAATACTTGGACTTCGGGGTGTTCCCCATGGGCCCCTCGTATTGTTTATTTTGAAACTAGAACATGCTAAACAAGTGAAATGTTAATTAAAATAAGATTGGATTAGAAACATTATATAGGTTGTTTCATTGCACTTCCCACCTAATGCTCGGGTCTAACCGGGTGACTACATGTAACCCATAAATTCTGATGGGCGCGTTACAAATGGTATCAAAGCTCTAGCTTCAAGGTTCCTTTCGAGAGTGAAGTGGTGAGGTTAGTATTGGATCTTTCGACATCGGTACCGTTTGGGTCGTTCATAATAGTTTCCTATTGGTTTAGTTTGTGTCCTAAATGTCAAAGTCAAAGATATTAACAAGACAAGTAAGTTAGTGTCAAGTGGAACGCGACTAAATTGATAGTTGTTAATTGATTCCGTGCTTCGAATTAGATTTGTTAGTTATGGGTGTCCATACAGGCCAGTAGTGATGACACCGTGGTTATTAGTGTGAGGTGCTTGTGTTAAATTCTTAGTGAAATAGAATCATTTGCGCTATCAATAGAGTGAAATGATGCCCTTGGGGAAGTGGCACGAGTTGCATATAGTCAACAGTAGAGATTGGTGGTTGGGATGTCTCGACTAGGCATTATTGATTGGTGATTGAAAGGTATATAGCCCTTAGGTGCAGCGCTTACTGGTAGTTAATGTCAGTAACATAATTAGACAAATTTAATCATTGGCGTGATATCGCAAGTAATGGCAGCCTAGTGAATATATGAAATTGTGTAAGCGAATAGTGGGAATGTCGTTATCCTTTGTTTTCCATGTATTGTGTGATGACTTTGGTGATGAGAGTAGGCTTGTTAGTGGCAATAGTGAATAGTGTTTGTTGCGACCTAACTGTAAAGGATGTATGTTCACATTTAGAGGTTAGATGACTAAGTAACATTCATAAGTATTGATTCGGTGGTGAAAATGTGTTAGGTTCCTTGGTTGAGGACTTGGGTTGGGTGTACCTTAACTATAATGTGGTATTGAGGAATAGGATTCCGTAAGGCGTCTGCAGTGTAGGCCTTGGTATTTATAGGTAATACCCGACATCCTATATCCTACTAAGATCTTGATAGTCGAGTTAACTTGCAGATTAACACATGGTGTGATGTTTACGCAATGACACAATTTAGTTGTAGTGGTTGAACATTCATGAGGATTAGGTGAGGCAGGCCTTGAGGTTTATAGGTTATAGGTGACGTCCTGTACCTACCATAGTCCATAGTATCTTTAGTGATGGTTTATACATGGATTACGGTCACAGCCATTTGGGAGAAAGATAAGATTGGTATTTATGTGTTGAGAGTCATTTTAGCCACCGATACAATGGCTAGGTGCGAGATAATCCTAGTGTGAGGGTAGTTCTTTGGTATTTGAGGTGCCCATAAGACAAATTATGTGTGGTCTTATTGATGATATAAATCGAATGAGTGATGTCTTGAGGTGTTTGATGGTTGAGGTGCACTACAAATAGAAGCTCATAGACTAGTGTCTTTGTGAGAACTGAGTAATTGCAATGTGGGTCTTGAAATATTTGTAGAGCACACCTATAATTTTAAAGTTGTGGAAGATGAATCTTATCGGGTTTGGGAACTTTTACATGTGATGTGTCTAGTGTTCTTAGGACCAATTAAGTCCGGTAAAAAGAGGCAGTAGAGTTATAGTGACAATTGTGTTGTTGGTTAGGTGGTGATTCCAGATCGCTAGTCGTGTACTGTACGTTCCGAGTGTGGCTTCCAAAATCGGCACAGATGGGTGGTGTAATCCCTGAGGTAGAATGATAGATTGTATCAATATAGGAGTGAAGCTAAGATGTCATAGAATGACTAGCATTGGGTGGTGATAATCGATTTTGGGATGTATTAGGAAATGTATTCAAGATTTAAAGTGATGATGCTATGTGGAGACTTGAAAATATTGACCGATGTGGGGAAACATCGAAACATGATTATTATGTTGACATGTCGATGGTATATGCTAGGATAGCCTTAGCAACATGAGGATTAATTCTTCGCATGCCTGGAAAAGCTGGTACATATTAGAAGATGTATCCCGGTGTGGTATTTACTACCCTTATAATGCCAAGGACGGCGGGCGTGGTCACTATGTAAATTATGTGCGGGTGGAACCCAAAGGGAAGTTTGGTGATAATCCCATATGGGCAAGTAGCACGGTAAGGTGAGTGACCCTCTTAAACTAAGTAATGACTATGGGAATTTGGTCACGGATAGCCTAGGTGTAATAGGTTGGTGATATGTCACTAGTGATTGGGCAAGGTAAATGTAGACTAAAGCATGAGGTGTTCGCTAATCGGGATGGTTCATGTACGCCAAGGATGTGAAAGTTAAGGCCTTGCTCCTAAGGAGGGAAGTCGAGCATTAACTTCCAAAAGGACTATCGATTCATAAATTGATTTCGTGTTGCGAGAATGAAGGGTTGTGACTTGATTAGCCACGGCTAGTGACCCAAACCAGGGTATGTGGCTAGTATTTGTGCTTGGTGAAAACTTTGGAAATGAGTAACATGAACTCAAGTATATGGCATAGGTTTGCTTTTGTAAACCATAGTCGGACGCTTATGGGTAAAATTTCATGGGACGGTTGCTTATTCCTTTTAACTCTCGTGTGTCCTTTTTCGGATTTGGTAATCGAGGAAGGGTATTCTCACCTATGTGGTGATTCAAATTAGTACCATATCGTGGTATAACATGATTGGGCCTAGTATAGCACGGTGTACCAGGTATGGTCAGTGCAGCTCAGTAACTGGGCGCACCTTATCTGAGGTATTCTTGTTATTGCATAAAGTTTTGTATGCGAGTGGATACTCTTTTGGCCACACGATTTGCTCATAGTATCGATCTTTCTTAGGGCTAGTGGACTTTCGACTGTCTGACTCGTAAGTTAGTGGCTCGAGTCAAGAAAAGAGGGATGATGACTTGAGGATACGATATAGTGTCAGAAATCAAGGAAGCTTAGAATATATTGTTGTTTTGCCATGGTGAGGGGATTAGAGAGAGACCGTAGCAAGTACTCAAAGGAGAGTCACCTAGGGTAGTATTACGTTCATCATAGTGATGCAGCGAAAGGTGTAAACTGGGCATATGGTGATGAATTGATGAGAATATTCCTCCTTAGAGTTAGAAAATAGAAGTGGATGGTTATCAGCAAGCTCATGAAAGTTGTGTAGTTAGGTTATCAGCAAGCTCATGCAAGTTAAAGATGATGATGATAGTATTATGGGTTAAAAATTAAATTAATAAAAGCATGGAATAAGGTTCGTTCGAACAACTGTAAGGGGTCATTATAGGGACATCCCTGTGTCGTTAGAAGCGAGATGGATGTCGCGAGATGTAGGGCTTCAAACGACATGTCATTTCTTTACAGTGGAAAATCGCGGGAAAGGTCGCGCGAAATAATTTTCAAACGAGATGGAGAAGTCGTCTGAACGACATAGGCATATCATTCGAGCGACGTAAATTAAAAATATTAAATATGACTCGCCCTCGTGCGCTTTCACCTTTCTGGCCCTTGAATTATTGAGTTATCGAAATCTGGCGAGCCCAGATGGGAAAACATAGGATTTTGAAGGATTAGGTGTGTTTGGATCATTTGAGTTCATTTTTGGATTAGAAGAAGGGGATAGAGAGGGTTGGGTCTTCCACCATTTTTGTGTGTTCCTCCATCTCTCTCCATCACAAACCACCATGTTACCACGACACCTAAACCTTATATTCCCATATTTGTTATGTATTTGACCATATTGGAACCATATATACCCATTTCTACCATTGATGAGGAGAACTATGAATTTATTGAGTTATTCTTGGGGGTTCTTGAACATGGAAATGGAAGATTAATGGAGTTTGAAGGGGGTTTTTTCTTGGAGGCTAGATGGAGCATGCTTTTGGAGTGGGGAAACCTCCATGAGGCTTAGGAGGTATGAGGGTTTCTATCTTCTTAAACCTTTCATGTCTATCATTATTAGAGCCCCATTTAAGGTGAGAAACACTTACTCTTAGTATTAAGACTCTATTTTTGCATATTTGTAGTCTTATAATTAGATTACATGAGGAAGGTGAATTTTAATAAATGATGAAATTGATGTGTGGAATTACTAAACATTTTTATGAAATAAAGATGTTTAGAAAATGATATTTATTAAAAATAGAGAATGAATAAATATTTCAAAGTTTTAAATATTAAAAGTTGATGAAAATGGTGTATATTCTGGAAATATTAGTGTTAAACATTTTCTGAAATAAAATGTTTGGAAATGGTGATTTGTCTTGTTAATTATTGGTGAAATGATGTTTTAAATTTTCTTATAGAAATGAAGATTCTATGAAAAATGGACACTATGTGAGTTTGAAGAAATTAAATGTCTTTTGTGCTTTAGAATGTCTCTTTTGCAAGTATGATGAATTTCTAGAATGAAAAATATGTTTAAACCATTTAATAGGATTTTATGGTTAAAAATACATCTTCTCATACATATAAACTTGTAGTATTTTGGCATTAAGTGTGTAAACAAGTTTAAAGAAGATTTTGTTAAGTTTAAACATGAAATAAGAAAAGTAGAAATTCTTGTCTTTAAATTGTGTGAAAAAAGGGTTAAAAGTATGATAAGCACTAAGCTGTAAGGCTACATGTAAAATAAATGAATGGTATTTTTTATAAAATTAGTCATAAGTGTAAATGGATTTCTTGAATGAAGAAGGTAAGAAAATGTGTAGTTTGCAAAATTGGTTAATAAAGATATTGAACAATTGTTGATGGATAGACATTGAAAAGTTGGTGTGTGACTTAATAATGTTGTAAAAGTTTAAGACTTATATAATTGAATAGGACTTAAAGGGTTAAAGGTGTTTTCAATTAAGAAAAATATTACTCCAAGGTTAAAAAGGGTGTTACGGTATTTAAACACTTAGGAAGTTGGGATGGGTAACTTAATAATGTTTTGAAAGATATTAACACTTGTGGAAATGAAGTAAAAGGTGATTTTGAAAATAAATGGGTAAAATTGTAATTTTACTTAAAATAAAATATTTTTATGAAATAAAAATATTGGAAAAGGTGTTATACAAAGTGGTCCTAAATGAATATGATTTTTGAAATAAAATCAAGGTTAAAGTGTAAAGGACATGAAATGGTAAAATTTCAAAGTGTAACACAGGTTGGGGTGTTACCCCGAGTGTAATACCACATATTTTTCTAAGATAAATAATAAAACTATAATTTTGGAATAAATAATTTTTTTTTAAAATTGGACTAAACCAGTGAATTTAAATTATTAATTGCTAACAAATAAGTCGTCGTTATGTCGTAACTATGTGTGATGTATTTGTGTTATGTTAGTGTTTATAATAATTGCATGTGTAATGAAAAAAATCATAAATGCATTGTGACACAATTATAAAAATATAATGTTGGGATAAAAATAGTCGAGACGTATTTTAAGGAGTATACGGGCTTGTTTTAGGTGTTTTAAACCACTAAAAACAGTCTCGGGGTATAAGTATATATGCTGGAAAACTTTTGGGCTAGTCTGGATAGGGTTCGGATCCATTTGGGTGCCCAAAATTTGGAATTTTTACCCAACTCGGGATTAGAGGGTTAACCATTTATATTAGGAAGTTAATAAACTCCTAGGAGGTTATCTGAGAGAGTCCTTACCTATACCACTATGAGAGAGAGAGGGAGAAGAGAAGAAATCATAACAAGGGATTTAAGGGGAATTCAAGGGGACTTCTTCAACTAAATATTAAGGAAAGAATTTTCTTGCTCAATTTCAATTCCATTTTTATGGGTTTTAGGTTATACTTTCATGATTAAATGTTAGGAAATAATCTCATACATATAGAGGATTAATTATAACATAGGATGTTAACTCAAAAATATAGAAATCGATTCTTGAAATTTGATGATGAAAACCTTAGGGTTCTTGAGATGAAATTGGGGATTCTTGAAAATCATAAGTAGAAGACTTTAACACGTGACTATAATATATACATTTTGATGTGAATTCCATATTTATAAACCCCACAAATTGAATTACGTATTGTTAAGATTGTGGAAGGAATCTGGGTTAGGTACTTAATTTATATTCATAAATTATGGTAATTGGGGTAGTAAATGATGTGGTTATATGGAATAAATGGCTATATTATGTATAATTAAGTGTTAAGTACCCACTCACATGTTTACAAAAAGGAAATCATGAGTAGAATGAATCTTGAAGACGAAACAAGAAAGTTCATATTTAATAGAATAATCATATATGGGCCACTACCACTTTTTGAATCGATTTGACCTTGGTTCGAATCGATTCGGTTTGGCAGTGAATCGATTCGGCCAAGACCTGGTTCGGAGGCTGAGTGAGCTAGGGCCATGGTTAGTTCAGGAATAGTTTTAGAAGTCCAAACGAGTTGGTAGGACGGTGTTTGGGCCAACGGAAAATTTACTAAAAATGTAAAAGTGCCATATATATCAATTGGGATGTTATATTTAACTAGATGGTTTAATAAATTATTAAAGAAAATGGAATTAATAATTAACTAGATGGTAAATTATTAATTGATGAACAGTTATGGATATCGTGTGGGACATTTAGGTAATTATAAAGTAGTTACCTATACATTTTATATAGGAATAATAATATGTACTTATGTATATCTGTGTGGACATACCAATGTTCGTGGACGATCCTGCCGACTTGGAGTTTCATGCATCCGGGACCATAGCACACGTCGGCACAGGTGGGCTAGGCATTGTGTAGGTCATTTAGGGACTATGTAGCAGCGCCATCTAGGCGGTGTCCTTGGGGTAACCAGATATCTCAGGAGCAGGGATGTCAGAGGAGACAACAGATGCCATAGGGATAACACCCACCATTACTAGCTCCGGGAGTTTCAGTACTACTCGCTCCAGCACCTGTCACCCACCTTAGGGACAACAACCACTACAGCATGGATGGGTTTTCCATATTTCCCCCAGAGAAGGGCCAGCTCCAATACAGGCAGTCGAGGGTATGTTCCCTATTTTTGGTCACACGGTTTGAGTTTTATTCGACATGGGGGCATATCATTCTTTTGTTAGCACGAGTTTTACACGGGATACTAGGATTGTAGACTATGCTTCCAGTATTGTCCTTCACGTAGATTCACCATTGGTTAGAGGGGAGCCCATATTCTTAGTGTGTCAGGGTATCAGTATTCAGATAGGACGACTCACTTCTGTATCTGACTTAATATTAGTACTTGATATAGACGAGTATGACATTATTTTGGGAATGGACTGGCTAGCTACGTATAGATCATGTGTGGAATGTTATGGGAGGTTCATCGTCTTCTCCATTCTTGGGCAGGAGATGAACCTAGTTGCAATGTTGCACCTGGGGGTGGGTCGAGCACGTATTTATACTATAGTGAGGAGGATACTTCTTCGGAGGTTATGGGGATGCTAGATTCCATCCCGTTGGTTAATGAGTTTTCAAATGTTTTTAGGGAGATCCCAGGGTTGCCACCTAGTCGGGAGATAAACTTCGTTATCGTCCAGATTTCGAGCACAAGATCCATTGCACGTACACCATATCGAATGGCTTTTCTAGAGATGAGGGAGCTACATGATCAGATTAAGTAGTTGTTGGGGCAGGGTTTATCAGGAGGATTACTTCTCCATGGGGTGCTCTAGTAGTTTATTCATTAAGAAGAAGGATGGATCTCTCCGACTTTATACTCACTACAGGGAGTTGAACAAATTCACCATACGAAATAAATATTCGTTGCCCCATATTGATGATTTTTTTTACCAAGTGAGGGATGTTATGTATTTCTCAAAGATTGACTTGAGATCGAGCTACACCCAGTTGAGAGTCCAGGAGCACGACATCTCGAAGACGAATTTTCTTATGATATATGGGTCGTATGAGTTCTTGGTGATGCCATTTGAGCTAACCAATGAGCCGGAGGTATTAATGGATTTGATGAATCGTGTGCTCAAAGATTATTTGGATTGGTTCGTTATTGTGTGTATAGACGATATCATGATTTATTATCTGACTGCGGAGGAGCACGCTCAATAGTTATGGGTGGTCTTACAGACGCTACTAGATCACCTGTTGTACTCAAAGTTTAAGAAATGAGGTTTTTTGTTGAGAGAGGTATAGTTCTTGGGCCACATTATGTCTGAGAGGGCTATATCAGTAGACCTAAGGAAAGTTTCTGCAGTGTTGGAGTAGGGACAACCCACTACACCCACCGAGGTACACAAATTTTTAGGACTGACCGGGTACTACTGTTGGTTCATTTAGAGCTTATCCAAGATAGTCAAACCCTTAACGAATTTGACGAGGAAGGGATAACCATTTGTGGGGGATGACATGTACCAGCAGACGTTTGATGAGATGAAAACTAGATTGACTACATCACCGATTTTGGCGTTACGTCGGGCAGGAATAGACTATAAAGTCTTCACATATCCGTCCTTTAGGGGACTTGGAGGGGGTTTGATGCAGGACGAGAGGCCGATAGCTTATGCTTCGTGAAAGCTTAAGCCTCACGAGGACATTGCTCCACCCACGACCTTGAGTTAGCAACCGTGATCTTTGTATTACGAGTATGGAGGCACTATCTTATGCGGGAGCTGAACATCAGGCAGAGGAGGTGGATAGAGTTTGTGAAGGAATATAAATTCGATATTCAGTACCACTCGGGGAAGGCAAATGTCATTGTAGATGCTTTGAGCCAGAAGTCGATATTGGAGTTAGTGGCAGTGTGGAAGGCGAATTGGAAATCACTTCGTGGGGATGATGACCTAACTCGCGCATTTATGGCAGTTCTCACCATTATCCTCGAGATCATTATTCGAGTGGTGAAGTCACAAGCAGGAGATCAGCTTGGTCAGGAGTGAGATTGACAACGATTGGCCGAAGGAGTTGAGCATTATTATATTGGGTCAGATGGGGGATTGAGATCGCAGGAGAGATTGGTTTTCCCAAATGAAGAGGATTTGAGGCGAGCCGTTATGTCTGAGGCTTATGAGTCACATTTTATGGTACATCACGGAGGGGATAAGATGTACCACGACATGCGGCGTCAGCTGGTGAAGTTAGACCATCAGCATCCTCTGGGTGTTTTACAGCCTTTAAAGATCTGGGTGTGGAAATGAAAGAGCATCTCCATGGACTTCATTACTGGGCTACCTACATCACAGAGGGGACATGATTCCATTTGGGTGATCGTCGAGAAAGTGACAAATGTGGATCACTTTTTATAGGTCCGGATTACATCTCGGAGCAGTAAGCTAGACTTTTCCTTATAGAGATTGTTAAGGGTAGCACTCAATATTTTGACAGATAGGGACAAGAATTTTGTGTCCCACTTTTGAAGGAGCTTTTAATAGTATTTAGGGGCAGAGTTGAGATTGAGCACGTCGTATCATCCTCAGACCGATGGGTAAATGAGTTGGGTGAATTTGATGTTGGAGGACATGTTGCATATGAGCATTCTAGATTTTAAGGGGAGCTCGAATCAGTAGTTGCCTTTAGTGGAGTTTGTATACAATAACAACTATCAGTTTACAATTATGATGGAACCGTTTGGGGCACTCTACTTGAGAACTTGTCGTTCACCCTCGTGCTTGTTGAAGGTGGGGAAGAACAAGTTACTTGGTCCAGATTTCATTCAGGAAACCTCAGAGAAGGTAGAGATGATTCGGGCTAGGATAGGCAAAAGAGTTATGTGGATGCGGGTCGGATACATTTAAACTTTGATGTTGGGGATCACGTGTTGATTAAAGTGTCTCCCATGAAGGGAGTGATGAGGTTTTGGTTCCCTATTCTAGAGAGGATTGAGCCTGTGGCATATCGATTGGGATTACAGGACCACTTGCAGTGGATGCACGACATCTTCCATATATCTGCATTGCGGAGGTTTTTTAGAAATGAGATAGCGTACCAGCACATTAATATTTACAAGATAGATCTTCATCCATATGTTACTTACGAGGAGTATCCGATAGCCATTTAGAACTGACGGGAACGCCGAATTCAATCTAAGGTTGTTCCTTTAGTTCGGGTGTAGTGGGGACACCATCGGGAGGATGAGTTGACTTAGGAGAGGGAGGATGGCATGCGCACGAAATATCCTGAACTCTTCTATCTAGGTACATACTTTTCTTGATTTCGAGGACGAGATCCCGTTACTAGGGGGAAGAATGTAATACCCCATATTTTTCTAAGATAAATAATAAAATAATATTTTTAGGGTGAAATATAAATTTGTGAAAATTGAATTAAATTGGTGAATATAAATTAATAATTGCGAACAAATAAGTTGTTGTTATGTCGTAATTATGTGTGATGGATTTGTGTTATGTTAATGTTTATAATAATTGCATGCGTAGTAGAAAAAATTATAAATGAAGTGTGACACAATTATAAAAATATAATATTGGGATAAAAATAACTGGGATGTATTTCGGGAAGTATACGAGCTCATTTATCTATTTTAAACCTTTAAAAATGGTCCCGGAGTATAGGTATATATGTTGGGAAACTGTTGGGCTAGTATGGATTAGGGTTCGGGACCATTTGTAGGCCCAAAATTTGGGATTTTTACTAGGGGTGTTCACGGTACCGTCCGATCCGATTTTTAGGATTTTAATGGACCGGACCAATTAAATCGGTCCTTAAAAAAAGGGACCAAGATCGGACTGATTGTACTGGTCTTCCGAGCCTAGTCGCTCCGATTTTTTGTAGGGACTGTCCGGTTTAACTTGTCGGTCCTAATCTTATTAAGATAATAATTTTAGAAATTACAGATATATTGGAGAAGAAGTTGCTGCTAAGAAACAAACACTGAAGAATGTTACAGATTACATTACAGATATAATCTGTAAACATGCAGAACCTGGTTATAATTATGGTGTTATACTTATACCTTAAGGCCTAATTGATTTCATTCTAGAGGTACAACAAATTATTACAGATTTTAATGAAATCTTAACACATGATGTTGTTGATGAAAATCGACAATGGAAAAAGAAATTGAAAGCCAAGCTCATCAGCTATAAAATACAATCCCACTTTTTTGGGTATGAGGGAATACCCAAGTCCCAAATGTTGGTAATACCGTATGAGATTCTAAGTGATGGCAAAAACTGAGAAAAAAAACTATCAAAGAAAAATAAAACACAAATAATCAAAGAAGAAGAGTAAGGGTTTGTTGGTACCGTATGAGGTTCTGAGTGATGGCAATGATGTGATGGAAGCTATGAGGGACT
This sequence comes from Sambucus nigra, assembly GCA_949130495.1. NCBI lineage: Eukaryota > Viridiplantae > Streptophyta > Magnoliopsida > Dipsacales > Adoxaceae > Sambucus > Sambucus nigra. Next base: position 673,845,980 of record OX422215.1, read on the forward strand.
GAGTGAGAGAGACTGGGAAGACGGGCTTGAGCAGTGATGAGGGACTGAGAGGATGAGCCTGAGAAGTGATGAGAGAGGTTGCGAAGCAATGGGAAGAGCAGAGCGATGAGAAGATGTGGAGATGAGAGAGTGAGTGAGGGGCTGAGTGAGGGACGAGCGTGCGTGAGTAACTGTTATTTAGCCTAAGGTTTTCTTTTGTTTTCACTTTTTCCATAGTGTGACGAGCGTACCCTCCTTTCCAAACTTTTTTTCTTTGAGTATTTTTTTATATATAAATATAATTAAATGTATATATATATATATATATATATATATATATATATATATATATATACATATAACCGATTCGGGTCGGTCCAAACTGGACATTTAATAAGGCGGATCGAGGACCGGACCGGTTAGACCGGTTTGCCAAAAAAAATCTAGAATGGATCGATTAAAAAAACGAAAAAAATGGGGCGGTCCGGTTTGGTCCGGTTCGATCCATCGGTCCAACCGGTTTTCTGAACTCCCCTAATTTTTACCCAAATCAGGGTTAACCAGTTATATTAGGAAGTTAAGAAACTCCCAAAAGGTTATCTCAGAGAGTCCTAACCTATACCACTGTGAGAGCGAGGGAGAAGAGAAGAAATAACAATAAGGGATTTACGGGGAATTCAAGGGGACTTAATTAACTACACATTAAGGCAATGATTTTATTGCTCAATTTCAATTCCAATTCCAATTTTATTCTTGAGGCAGTGAAATTACCCCATGTGATTTATGGGTTTTAGGTTAAAATTTTTAATTAAATGTTAGGAATTAATCTAATGCATGTAGAGTATTAATTATAACATATGGTGTTAACCCAAAAATCTAGGAATCGATTCTTGAAATTTGATGATAGAAACTTTAGGGTTCTTGAGATTAAATTGGGTATTCTTGGAAATCATATGTAGAGGACTTTAACACATGACTATAATCTATGAATTTTGATGTCAATTCCATGTTTATATACCCCATAAATTGAATTATGTATTGTTATGATTGTGGAAGGAATCTCGGTTAGGTTCTTTATTTATATTCATAAATTCGGGGAATTAGGGGTAGTAATTGATGTGGTTATATGGAATAAATGGTTATATGATGTATAACTAAGTGTTAAGTACCCACTCACATGTTTACAGAATGGAAATCGCGATTATAGTGAATCTTGAAGAAGAAACAAGAAAGTTCGTACTTAATAAAACAATCAGATATGGGCCACTTCCACTTTTCAAATCGATTCAGCGTTGGTTCGAATCGATTCAGTTTGGCAACGAATATATTTGGCCAAGAACTAAATCGATTCGGTCCTGGGGGCTGAGTGAGTTGGGGCCATGGTTAGTTCAGGAATATTTTTAGAAGTCCGAACGAGTTGGTCAACGGTGTTTGTACCAACGAAACATTTACTAAAAATGTGAACGTGGTGAATATGTCAATTGGAAAATTATATTTAACTGGATGGTTAAATAAATTATTAAACAAATGAAATTAATAATTAACTAGATGGTCAATTATTAATTGATGAACAATTGTGGATATCACGTGGGACATTTAGGTGATTATAGAGTTGTTGCTTATACATTTTATATAGGAATAATAATATTTACTTATGTGTATCTGTGTATACATATCAATATTCGTGGATGGTCCTATCGGCTGGGGGTTTCGCGTGTCCAGGACCATAGCATACGTTGTCATAGGTGGACTAGGCTTGTGTAGGTCATTTAGGTACTACGTAGCAGCGCCATCTACGAGTGGTAGGTGTTGATACTGGGATCCTTTATCACCGCTGACTATAAGCCATGAACTGGTGTATTGCGTAGGGACCGCACCACTTATGTGTATTTTGTGATGTCCGACTTGGATAGGAGATTCCTCTGGACTTGCTGATAGAGCATGAACAAGACACCATTAGTAGATGCCTTTATATATATATATATATATATATATATATATATATATAATTTACCCGGATTCAATGAGATCAATTAAATTGTCTAAGAATGTTGATATAAATCACAGACCCTTACTATGTTGTACATAATAGATGTTTATGCAATTTTTATGACAGATATGTATAAGATTGGGACACCTTGGGATTGGCTAATTAATTATAGTCGGGTCCGTTGTAGCAATTGAATATATGTAATCCAGTTAATATTAATTTTAGCATGGTGGTCATATTCATTATTTCGGGACTTGTTAGGATGCGGGAGATTTCGTACTTAGATGCGGGGTGAGATGTTAATCGTATGGGAGTGACGATAAGAGATATTTACTTTGCATCCACTGTATTTATTTCAATTCAAATTGAATAAGTTAATTCTTGAACATCTAGGTCTCTTTCCCAAATTTAAATATTTTCTCCCCCTGGGTGCTCATAGACATGCATAGAGGGACTGTGAACTTGGCAGCCTTGCATTCTCATTTTTCTCCTCAGGCATTTCAGATCAGTTGATTCTAACTTAGGTGATTTTTTAGCTTCAGTACGTATTTTTATTTGGGATTATTGTATGGGCATAAGTCCGAGATTCATTTAATTTATGTTGGCATGGGTTATTTACAGTTATGTTAGACTTATCATACACTTGATGTTGGATTGGATTTGTTATTATTAAAAGGTTGATTTAAACCAAATTATGGACCTTTAATTTATGACTTATATTATGTTGATGCTAATAATGTTATTAATTGATAGACAAACCCCATCTTTGACGTATCGTGCTTGGACAGCCTTTACGTGAGAAAATGGTCGTTGTTACACCAAGTTTTATCTTCGACCGGGTAAAAAAAGAAAATTAGAGTAATGTGTACATTTGTAAAATGTTAAAACACATTAAAAAAAGAACTCATATGACACAAGGATAATTAAGCACGGCCCGGAGCCCTGGGGTGAAAGGTCCAAAACCACTGGCCAGAGAATATGGTGCCCATAGTCGGCGATGTGGAGCCCGTTAAAGTATGCGGCATGTGAAAGATTCCGAGAGAAGATAAAGAAACGAGGAATGTGTCTAGAAATGGGTTGTGTGGTGAAATGTATTAATACAACATGAATGGAATGAATTGATAATTATTCCGGTAAGGGTCAAAATGGACAAGTAAAATGTGTAATTAATTAATGTCCATAAGGTAAGGGAAAAGGGTAAAGTAAGTGGGCAAATGGGTGATTACGCAACCTAAGAGGTTAAACCCATAATTAACACAAGAATGTGTTTTAAAAGGTTCGTAAAGATTAAATGAATATTTTCTAACACGGTGTTCGCGTGTGTTGAAAGGATGGATTTCAACGAAAATACTGAAGTGTGTTGGATAAAATAAAAAGTGTGGTTTCGGTGAAGGAATGATTTTGAGTAAATAAAATGTAGAGATTTCAAGTGTTGAACCATGTGTGTTAAATAAAGCGAGAAATGCTAAAATGGGTAAAAGGAAGTTTTTATCAGGTTACGTAAATTAATCTGGATAAATAAGTTTTAGATGTAAAACTGTTTCATCAATTTTATATATATATATATATATATAATTGCATGTGCACGTACGCATAACGTGTCAGAGTCTCCTTTCTATCGTTCGATTCTATGCAGCATTTGTATATTTTTCACTGAGCATTACCTCACATCCTCGCTTTATTAGGACATGTTGGGAGCGGTTTTGTATTTTGAGAGCGTTATATAGGTAAGTACTTTCTTTATTTTACGTTAGTAGCTCTGTATACTTAGAATTCGGGGTGTTCCTCATGGGTCCCTCACGTAGTTTATTTTGAAACTGAAATTGCATTCTAAACAAGTAAAATGTTAATTAAAATAAAACTGGACTATCAATATTATATAGATTATGTCATTGCATTTCACACCTAACGCTCGTGTCGGACCGAGTTGACTATGGGTAATCCATAAATCCGGGTCAAGGGCGTTACATGAATAGAGACTTAAAGAGTTGGAAAGAAAATCAATCGAAAGAAGGTACGTCCTTACGAATTAAAGAAATCAATCAATAGATTGTATATAAGAAGAATAACTACCTTTTTTTTCCTTTTAATCTCTACTAAGTTATGCCTTTCTAGTAATATCTTTTCAATTTTTAGGAAAAGTAATCCTTGATTTTTTATAGAATTTAGTTTACCCTTTAAGTTGTTTAACAAGCACACAAGTATTTTTTTTTAAGAAATTTGTGGGGGCTCAAGCCCCCACTGGTTCTACAATGCCTCCATCCCTATATATATATATGCCTTCTGAGGTCGGCCTAAAAAAGAGATCGCACTATGCTGACTATTTTTTTTAAATACCAAAAAATAAAAATTGGTTGATTTTTTTTGTGTGGATTTTTAAACATTTTAGCATACTCATAAAGAATTAAAAAAATTAGCTCAAAATTATTTTTTTCTATTTAAAAAAAAAGTGTCAATGTTTCACACTTTTTGAAATAGTTAGAAAAACTATCAAACATTAACCTATTTTTTGAAAATAGAAAAAACAAAAATCATTTTGCGCTATTTTCATTTTAAGTACTCTGAAATATTTAAAATATTTTTTGGGTATTTTTTTAATGAGGCTGCATGGTGCGAGCTCTTTTTAGGTCTCCACTCTCTCTCTCTCTCTCTCTCTCTCTTTATATATATATATAAATAGACACACACACACTCCTCTCTTGTTTTCTCCACTCCACCTTTTGTTTAAAACTTTATTTAAAAAGTCTAAAAATCACAAGAAAATAATTTTAAAAAACTAAAAAATACAAAGAAAAAACTCATAAAAATACTAATAGATTTAAAAAAAAATGATATCTAGCAGGGAAAAAACCTGTTTTTTACCCAATAAACAATTTCCAACAAAAACTAATCAGCAAAAAAATATCATTTTTATTTCATATATTGGTATAATATACCAAACAAAAATATAATTCTTGTGATGAATTAAATTTTATGTTGATGGTGAATTTTAATCATGAGCGAAAGTATATTTAATTTTAATAATTAATTTAATTATTTGGTATAATATTAGAGGTTTGTGGTGAATTTTTCTATCTTAGGAGAACCTTAAAAGTGCAAAAAATACAAGGGGGTCAATATATGGCGTGAAATATTTTTTTCTTCTATATAAAAATTATTTAATAGTTAAATAAAAAACTGTTTATAAAAAAAATTATTGTTAAAACGGTTTATTTTTGTAAAAAAAAATTATTTTATATAATACATTTTTTTTCCGTTTTATAAATAGTTTTTAAATAAAAAACAAATGCGAATTTTTTAAAACAATTGATTTTTTTTTTCTTAAAACAGTTAAAAAAATATTTTTAAAACAGATTCTTATTAGAAATAGTTATTTTTATATAAATACACCATTTTTTTTAATTGAAAATACAAAATTTTAGTTCTTATCAAATGCATTTGTTTTAGTTGGAGACCAAAAAAAGTGGATATTTAGATTTTGTAAGCATATAATTTTCATTTAATAACCAAATAAAGTAGAGGTGGATAAAAGGAGAGTAAGAATCGCCACTCCCTGCATATACAGAGTATGGGGTTGGAATAAATACCAAGAAATAAAGAAGAAGAAAAATCCCGTATAAACAAACTTATCCCACCATAGCCAATTACTTTTTCATTAAGCTTTTATCAGACATTCACAACCACACATTAGAGTAATAGGCTTGATAGATATATAATAACTTTTATCCTACCATCCTCAAAGTATTCAGTCAAAAACATTGAGACTAATTACCAGAGTTATTTCCCAAGTTAAAATTTCATTCTTTTACATATAGATTTCCTAGTGTAGATGTGACCTAAGGAAACTGAACATTGTTTGATACTTGTCTAGAAAATAGAGAGAAATGTCATGAAAGTACCCTATGTCCTCTTTGACTGGAAGCCATAACGTAGGCCCATCCCATACCACATCACGTGAAAATTTTAGAGCTGTACACTTCCTAGAAAAAGGGAGCAAACAATTCTTCGAAAAAGTTGCGCCATATTTAGTTACGTAAATTATTTGATTAAGTAAATTAAATAATTTTAAAATAGTAAATTGTAAATAAATAGATTTGAAATAAGTGTAAATCCAAATTTATGCAGTATTTAATGATTTGAAATTGATGTTAACATTCAATAAGAAAATAATTAAGAGAGAGGGGGAGACGGAAAAAGCGAGAGATAGTCATGCAAGTTATGTGACTCTTATTTAAAATGTATACATTTTACGTTTTTTGTGAAATTATTCAATTTTAGATTTTACACACGCGCTAAAATGGAGCAATTAATGAATCATTTCATTATTGAAACAAAACACAATTAATTGATCAATTTGTAAATTGACCAATTTTCAAATGGATCAATTTACAAGTTTAGGACAACCAAATGAGACCTTGATGTTTTCATAAATATCTCTACTTCTTTAGCACACACTATTAGTTAAACGAGCATACAACCCGTGCGATGCACAAGCGATGTACAATAAACAATATAATGATAATTATAAAAATTTGTATATATCGTAAATTCAATATCTTATCTTTAAGCCATTGTAAAAGGTTGATTTTTTTCATAAATAAAACTTTTCTATTATTTTTAAATTTTTTTATTATATAAAAATATTTTTTTATAAATAAAAACTTCATAACAACAATACGTATTTTATATAAAAAAAATTATACATATTTTTATCTGTTTGTAGTTTAAAAAGGTGTATGTCATTTATAGATACAAACATCAAGTTTTTTCTATAAATAAAACGTTAAAAATATTTTTATAACCAAAACCTTTTTTATTTATATTAAAAACAATTTCTAAATTTTGAAAACATTTTTTAACTTAAAAACTATTTTTTATAAATAAAAATTTCAAATAAATTGTATGTATTTTATATATAAAAAATTATACATATTTGTATTTGCTTTTAGCTTAAAAAACTTTATGTCATTTGTAAGTAAAAACTCAAAAGTTTTTTTCTATTAATACAACGTTAAAAATATTATTTTCACCAAAAACCTTTTTTATTTATATAAAAAATAGTGTTTAAATTTTGAATTTTTTTTTTCTAGAAATAAAATGTTATATAGATGTAGTACTAGTAGTATCATAATGTAATGTGATTTTAGTGGAGAATGATGATAAGAGATTGATCGAATCTAGATTGTGTTGGATCGAGAGATTAATTGATGAAGTCTATAATAGATCATCATGTTAGTTTTCAAGCGAGTTTTAATTTCTTCATATTTTTTTATTTCAAAGAGATTTTTGATTAATTCATTTATGTGAATTGGAGTATTAATTTTGAGAGGAGGGAGACCTATCGAAGTTGGGAGCATTAATTATCATTTACACGTCTAATACTATCATATTAGAGGTATAATTAGGGGTGGAAATTGGTCATGTCACGTCAGTTTCATGTCGGGGCTAATTGGGTTCGTGTCAAAATCACCTCAACCCATACTCGACTAGTTAAGCCTTTCGTGTGAACTGTGTCGTGTCTTATCGAGTTCGTGACATGTTTGGATTGTGTTCAATTCTTGCATTGACGAGTCGTGTCGTGTATTTACACTAAATGACTAAACCCTAAGTTATCGTGTTTAGCTAGTTTACCCGTTAAACACCCGTATTAGTTAAGGCTTTACCCAAACCCTTTAAAAATTGTGTGAATCGTGTCATGTTATCAGGTCGTGTGACAATACCCATAAGTATAATATGGATTCAAAATAATAATTATATTATGACAATTGATCTCCAAGTGGGCAGAAACCAACATCAACCCAAAACTTGTGGAAAATTAACGACTAACAGATACTCATATCTGATACTCACTTTACCGATGATTGATTCCTGTGTATGAAATTTATGTGTATATATATAAAACTCTAATGTTAAACCCTTTAAAACCTTCCTGCAGCACCACGTGTACACCTAAAATGATATCTCTATTCAAACATTTCCAAAAAGAGAGAAAAAAAATGGCATCTAATATCTCTCTCTCTTTATTAATTCAAACGTTGCCGGTCTACAAATTTAAACCCATCCGACTCCCATAAAACTTATAAAATTCAGTCGATTAATCTCCTTCATCCATGTCTTGAAATGTAAAACCTATGAGATTCAGACCCTTTAATTCAAGTGGATTTTGGGGAAAGATCCTCATAATTCTCAAAATGTATAAAAATAGGACAATTTACATAATTTTATAAATTTAGTCCCCATACTGAAAACACCATGAAAAATAGTGCCGCTGGCGCAGACCAAAGAAATGAACTCCTAACTCTAAAAGGACTACATAAATAAATGCTATTGTACTATAAGGACTATATTTATAAACTTGAAAAATATTGACCTAAAAATCCAAATATAGGAAGGAACATGCTACCTTAATCCTCTATTAATTCAAATGTTTGGACTCGAACCCATTGTTATCAGTTTCTTATTGATCAGTTCTAACAAATTTCATTAGCACTTCCAAATTGTGTCTATGACAATACTAAACAATCCCGTACACAAAAGAAAAAATAAAAAGAAGCCACAATCACCGCAATATACAAAACTAAAACCAATAGGCTCACCAGCTTTCTACTTCCCTTGTCCCTTCTGGAGTTCAATTAAGGACGACTGGATTTGAATGAAGATCAAAATTACAAAGTTTGTGCCACTGGTATGGAATCCTTTTAATGTAGAAAATATATATGGAAGAACCAAACCATATGATCTATAACCCCATAAACAAGTAGTGAAGATGACAAGGTTTGACACTGTGTATTTACTAATAAATGTATGTGGAGACAAAATGACAAATTTCAGCTCTTTCTAGAAGAACACCAAGATTTGCATCAATTTTATGACATATTTTCGTATGAGATTCTTTAACTGGGAAAAATATGTTCATGTGATATTAATTCTGTTACATGTAATGGACAATCTGTTTTTAAATTATGTTGTTGAAATAGAGAGAATTTAGGGAGATGGAAATTTTTAAATTTTGTAAATATTTTTTTTTTGGAATTGTTCACATTTAAACTAATAACCTGTCAATTTTTTTGATATATATTTATGCATATGCAGATATTGAGATTTGACCCTAATTATACTATATACATAAAGTTGTCATCACAAGACAAAGTAGATATTTGTTGCCCGTACACGACAACACGTTTACACTTCATAAATATTTAAATACTTTTTTACGTTTAATTTTTACACAACAATACATCCACATTGGGACTCTATTATCTTGAAAAGCCAAAAGGCAAGAACATTGTTCATTTCAGTCTCTCTCTCATGCCTACTACAAGCCGCACAAAAAATAATCAAAAGAAATACGATTCACAGCTCTTCGGGGATTTGTTTGTTCTTCTATCTTTGGAGGCGGGTATGTATTTATGTAACACCACTTTCGTCCCATTATTATTATATCTTTTGTATTATTATTATTATTATTATATCTTGAAACTAAATCTTATAATATCTTTGCATAGGACAACATTCTTAATGGAAAATTATATTTTTGAATGATACGCATTCATTTATGTTACTGCTTTTATAATACACCCATCTTTTCAATTTATTTATATATCATCTTAAGGACATAACTTATTTATATGTATATGCTTCTTTAAAAATGCATGGATGCAAAGGAAAGTATTAATGAGTAATTGCAATTTGCAACTGTAATCCAAATTTGAGATTGAAAATAATTTTGCCTGTGTTTTATGTAAAAGAATCAATTTATGAGACATTCACTACACCAAAAACAACATTTTGGCACACCCTAATATTAAAAATCTAACACAGTTTAAAACTGTGTCAAATTCTGGCACAGTTTAATGACAATCTAGCACACTTTAAAACAGTACGAAAATTTGGTACTATTTTAAAGTTTAGGCACTGTTTTAAAGTGTGCCAAAATTGAGTACACTCATTAAAATATAAAATGCCCCCCAAAAAAATCATTATAATAAATTTTTGCCTAGATTTAGTTTCCCTCTTCTATCTCCTATCTCATCTTCAATCTCCCGCTCCCCTTTCTCTCTCCCTCTCGGCCAAAAAACTCCCTCTCTCTCTCTTGCCTAAACATCCTCTCTCTCTTCGAAGGTTTTGGACCAAAATCTTCCTCTCTCTCTCGGCTAAACATTTTTTCAAATAGGTTTTTTTAAGGTCCGTATTTATTTCTTTCTATGTGTTAATTCCCATACCATTTCTAAAATCTTGTTTTAATTTATCGCAGGTGAAAAAATCTCGTTGGAGCTCACATGTATATATCTCTTTTCTTCATTTCTTTTCATTGTTGATGAATTTTGTACAATATAGCTAGTTGGATTCAATTTGATCATGACTTAAATTTTTTAGTTTGATAACATGGAACATATCCACATGTATTTATTTGTTAATTCTTATATCTTTTTTTATCAATGTGTGTATTGATGTGGTTATGTGCATTTCAATGGTTCTAAATGATCTAATACTTCTTATCTTTTATTATATGGAGATTTAATTTTACTCATCATGGATGATTAGTAAGTTGTGTAAAGGGAAATCAATGGATTTGAGGAAGAATGTTAAGTCTAGGTTGGTTGAGTTTTTTAAACAAACTCCTAAGGAGAATGTGAAGAAGGTTGGGGGCATTTGGGGATTTATGTATCGTCGTGTGCGCCCAAGGCATTAGTGATGTTGTACATGTCATCAGTGAGTGGGAATAAGGATTGTGGGCGGGAGTGTATAAGGGAGTTTGTGGGGTTGAGTAAGGATTTGTTGCCAAATGGGTTGTATGAATATTGTGCGCCGATTGTTTTAGAGCATTCTAGGTTGTTGGGGAGGTGGAACTCGTAGTACGCATTATGTCAGAGTAGTCTTGGGTCGATAGTTGAGTGCGTCGGCATTGGGGGGAGGGTTGAAATTGGGGTTAGGGTTCAGGATACGGTGTCGTTTATGATTGAGATAGCGGGAATTTAGCGAAGGAGTTGGAGTCGTGTTTGGGGTTGCTGTTGGTGACGGATGTTAAGGATTTTACGGAGATTATGCCGTTTATTTTGATTTGCTTCCCACAAAATCGTGTCTTCCAAATGTCCTTATTAGTCTCACAAATTAATGAAGTTCACCATCAAGAATAGGGACTGTAAAGGAGGATTTTCTCATGTTAACTCGCAATTGCTCTTCGAATCGTCTTCCAAATATGTTTCAATGCATATGCATATGCTCTTTGACAACATTCATTCTAAAAAGCATTCGGTATTACATTAAACCATATGCATAGCCAAATACAACCAGGCCTATCTAGTGGCCAAGGAACATTAATGTTGGTCTATTTTACTTGCATAAATATAATTTCCTCTATAGTGACTTGCACATAATGTATACATCATTCATCCTCAAAGCTTATCGAATGGCACATAAAAGTAGTATGAGAATAAGCCTCATGTTGTATACATGATTCATCCTGTTTCAATGTCATTTTCTATATAATTTATGTTAGCTTTCTATTTACATATGTGTTATATTTATTTATAAAATAAGCCTCATCCCAATAATAAGAATCATGAAATAGGGCCTTTTCACTTTTCTTACATAGGGGATATATTTACATATGTGTTATTTTTATTTATATTTATAAAATAAGGCATTTTCACTTATCTTATACAGTGTTATACATATTAACATGATTACCAATAAGCTTCACATAAAAAGAGGCAGAGGTTTAATGGAATTGTGTGATTTTCTCACCTAGCATGCTACTGAAATTTCAGGGTTGAATGTGGATGATATAATTCGTGGTAGGATCAGGAAGTTCACGAACGAAGTTGGGTGGTTATGGACTTCGTTGGTTGACTATTATATCATAAGGAAGTTAGTTGAGAAGGCGATGGGTATTTTCGATGAGGGGATGCCTACGGTTGTCGCAGTGAGGGATTTCGGTGTAATTTTCAATATATGAGAACCATATGGATATTTCCAAATCTAGAGTAATCTTTGATAAGGAACTACAAGTTTACTACAAGGCTTTGGATAATATGGCCAGTATTTGGTGGGAATGGGTTGAAACGGAATTAAGGCATAAGAATTTTAAGGAAGCGCTATAGCTAATGAGGCGTGCCACCACAGAGCCATTAGTTGAGGTTAAAAGATGAGTGGTTGCTGATGGCAGTGAACCAGTTCAGATCAAGAAGTACAAATCCCAAATAGATAATTGATTGGACTAAACTGGTGCCATCATTTACATTAGAATTGGTCTCGAACAAATTAGTGACTGAAATGCTAATATAAAGTCAGTAATATAGAATTTATCTGAACTTCTTCACTACCATCATCTGCCATTAGAATTGGTCTCAAACGAATTAGTGACTGAACCAGTGCAGATGAAAATGAACCAAATAACTTTTGTTGTACAGTTTTTCTTTTTTCCTTTGGACATGTTAAAATTTCAATTCAAATCTGAGATTTTACATTTTTTCTTGCAAATACTCGTGTATTTGCAATTAAGTTTTTTTCTTGTTGATTATGTATTGTATATTTTTTTTTCTATTATTGATTTAGAAGGATTTCCATCCTCTGGTCTGTGACTTTGTAAATCACCACTAAGTCACCATATTACAAGGGAGCTAGTCTTGCCAATCTCCTTAGTGGTATTATGAGTGAAACGAATCATATTACAAGGGAGCTAGTCTTGCCAATCTCCTTAGTGGTATTATGATTTGGATGATTCGTTTCACTTAATGCATACTGGCCTCGAGAAAAAATTATTTGGCAACCATCCGATTTTGTTGCCAGTATCAGAGTACCGATCCCTCACCTATTTTTGCCTCAAATCCTCTTATGCCCGTATCTGCTAATGGTGGCAGAGATGCTGAAGGATGTTCCTCTGCAATTGGCATTAGTTATACTAAACCTTCAAGCATAGATATTGCGAAGATATATGGTCCAACTTCAGCAAATCACGAGGCAAATTTTGTGAAGACTACAAGTCCTACTAGTGTAAGTAGTTTTTTTCTTAGGTCAATTATCACATTTAAATTGGAATATGTGAATAGGTTCACTTTACATACATTTTTGCTTTTCTAATTTGTACGTGCATTCCAACATATTGCAACATGATAGTGTAATGTCCATACTACGTAGTAGGTACGTGGTGTGTCATGCAGAAAAATGCACACCATCACGGGTCTACTACAGGCACCAAGGGCATCGCAGTCATGAGTACACTAGAAGCAAATACATGTGCTAGTTTATATATGGAAGTTGTGACTTGAATATTTGTTTGTCCAATGAATGTCATGTGTGTGTGTGTGCATGGCACGCCCATATGCGCATCTATTTTTGTACTCGAGGATGGTTTTGATAATGATCGGACTTTGATTCAAATGATTTCAATTTTGTAAGGTTTCAGGTGTTCAGTGCTCCATACCTCCATAATACATCAACAACATCTACAATAGAGGTGAGAATTAAGTGACCACGCAGCAAAAACTTAATTAAGTGGGCACATAGCAACAATTGCATACCTCCATAATACATCAACAATTTAACATGCCTTGTTATGTTATGTTAGTGGTGATAAATTTGGCCATTTAATTGGACAAGGCCATATAAGAAGCTCTCGACGTTGATGATTTGGAAGTTGTGAAAAAGGGAAGGATCGATCTGATTGTGGGCTTGTGACCCCATGGTTTAAATTCTTGTGGAAAACCTATAGAACAGTTCTGAAAAATATTGTGGAACAACTCTAAGTTAATGGCGCTTTATGCAGTAAGTCCTTGATTTAAGCATATATCTCTTAGAAGCTTGAGTAATTTTATTAGTTTTATATACGTAATTCTTATTGTTCGATAGGCTTTAGTTTTTATTGTTATTTCTTGTGTTTTGCTCATGTACCTTGAAATAACAACCAAGAAACTATGGAAAGATGCTATTGTTAATGTTTTAACTCACCTCTGTATTTTGTTTATTTCCATAAGTTAGTTTATAAATATATGAAGAGGGAATTTCTTTTCTCCTGTTATTCATTGATCATTTTTTTTCTTAAATATATATGTGGATCAGGATGATTTAGTTGACAATGCAAGTCGCTTACAATAATATTTTCCATATTTTTTACTATGCATATTGTTTCCGTCAGTTGTTACACACATACACTTAATATTATTATTTCTTCATGTTCGAATTTAAGTGCAATTTCCTTCATTATGATGATGAGTTGTGTTAGATTCTCATGCAATAATATTTAACTGTATGTGCACCTATCTTAAAATTTGAATAATTTAGTTACCAGTTCGAATGTTTAGACTCTAGCGTCACAATCTCCGTGTTTTGAACTTATTTAGTTACCAGTTAGATTTTTTTTTGTCTCTCGTTACAATGGTATAAGGAGATTATGAATTGGACTTAATGTTTAGGCTTAATGCATATGATCGGGCTAGGATGGATTTCTCGATTATTCGTTAAGCACTCCACAGGGTAATGTCATTTTACGGTGATCAGAATAGCAAGTTCAGGAATCTTCAAGATAAGATCCAAGAGATAAGGAACATGTGACACCCCGCCTAATTAAACCTTGGGTGATCAAGCCTTAATTCAATTTAAACAGGTTTCTTAAATGGTCCATTCTTAGCATTACTGCCGAAAGCCTTTTTAATTTACTAATCACCTAAGTGAAATTAAACTAGTGCCAAATTTTATCTTTCTTAAGCAGAATAAATAATCCATACCAACACATTTCAATTCTAGTAATACTAAAACAATTTACATAAATAACTGAATGCAGGAAATGTCTTGTCGAAAACCACGGCCAGTAAAAGACAATTAAAAATCCATAACAAGAATAAACTGTAAAAGTAAATATAGGACAACATGTCCCATCTAAGAATACTAAAACTGAGATCCTGCACTAGAACTGAAAAAGAGGAAGCGTCTAAACAATCCCTACAACATCCACACGTGCTGCAGCTCCCAAATCACTGGAAAGAAATCATGCTGGGTGTCCCTGTGGCTGGGCACCTAAAAGGTTTTTAAAAATATTTACATATCAAGAGTTAGTACTCAAAACATTTAAAAATATTTTGCAAGCAGTTATCACAATTGAGTTATTGATTACACATATTAAAGTTTCACCGAACTCCCTTGGACTTCCTCACCTCTCTTTTATAGTACATAACTATTGAGGATACTTAGTCTACCTAGTTATACTACCCATAACCGTAGGTAACTTATTTACTGTTCGTTGTCCTTATTCTTGTAATAATTACATCACGTTATAATTTATTACTAAGTCATTTACAATTCATTTCAGTGTCTACTATTCTAAATCAGTAGATTATACATATAGAATACATTTTTATCACACAATAATGTATTTGATATCAGTCCTCACTAACATACCCTTTTATCACACATAAAGGACTCTTGGTTCAGAATGATTCATCGACCCCAAGTAAAAGTTGGTTCGGAATAATCCATCGACCCAACTATTTAAAAATATTAATATATATACACATATTCTGGTTCGGGACTCTTTCATCGCGACACCAATTTAAAGTTTGGTTCGGCATTATTCATTGACCCCAAACATATAATAACTTTATGTTAGTTCGGAATGTCACATCGACCCTAACATAATTAATTTAAGAAAAATTCTATTAACCCAAACTTTATATGATTTAGTAGGTACACACCCAACCTATCAAATCATGCCCATACGTAATATATTTTACTAATATTCACAGTACTCATTAATTTGCAATTTATTTCACCATTGTATTTATTCGAGTATTCACACAACTCTAAGGGCCCTAGTTACCCCTCACTTAATTCATTAGTTAAGTTAACTTTAACCTACTGGTATTTTTTCGGAATTAAATCTCACTCTTTCCGTAATTTAATTTTCACCATCTCAACCTACCGCTCAATTGATCGTTCTCCCATTGGTTCGTTTCTCCAAAATCTCCACTCAATCATTTATGAAGAAATCTAATGGTACACCTACTAGTGATTATAAGGTCTTCTCATAGGTAAAATATCATTACCAAGGTTCCCATTAAGCAACGGTAATTAAAAGAAACTTATTCACAAAATTCTCTAAAGTCCAGCCAGGGTCGATCGATCGAGGGGATATGGTCGATCGATCGATCGACGTTCAAGGGTCGATCGATCGATCAAGCAGTGACAGACCCAGTTCATCTTCTTCATGCGGGTTTCACCATTTTTATCTATCTATCCTTCATGATAATTCACCATATTTGCAACCAACAATTTCTAATCATTCCTACATGTTCTGGGATGATTACTAACGATTTAAAACAATCAAATCATTATAAATCTTGGCCAAATTTACTAAAAATCTTTGTAGTATTCAAGAACCCTAAAAATACATTCTTTACATCTTTCCTCAAAATTCCATATTTTTAGTTCGATTTAATCATCTAGTTTTCCATGATATCAGAATATATGGAGATCCAAAAAATGTCCTACATGCAATCCCTACCAATCATGGATCATAATCAATTGTTTTTCTTCCAAAATTATCATAAAAACTATGTTCTTCATCAAGCTTAAATATGGGTATTATAATTCAATTTATTTTGCAAATAACCACTTGCCTTATGATTTGTAGGGTCTGATTTCATGGTTGTTGATGATGGTTGATGATTTTGATCCTTCAATCCTCCTTCCCAACAACTTTGTGGTGAAATCTCCTTAAAATGACCCTTCATTCCTTCTTTTGCCTTAGGAATTTGTCTCTCTCTCTCTCTTCTCTAATGGCTATGGTGTATATCTTTCTGTCTAACCCTAGCCTCTACTCTTATAATCTGATCTAGGGTTTCAAAATTCGTAGTTCTTCTTTCCCATAATAGTAAAGAGACCAAAATGCCCCTGAATGGTCCCGGTTTAGCCCGAAAATGACCCGGTACTCGACTAGTACCCCCGGGTACACTATTTTGACTAATTCGACCCTTTCAGAATCAACTGTGCGCTCTAAATTATCGTTTGAGTCTCTTAAATATTTTTCTACACTCGTATTTAATTTTTATCCTACGCGTGACACTCGGTTGAGATAACTCCGGTACGTCCATATTGTTGATAGACCGTACATATCAACATTAAAAATTCACTACTCATATTTAGTAAATTTTTAATAGTCATATTCATCTTTATTAATATTTTATCTCATTAAATTACTCTTCTCACGTAATTTAAGAAAAACGTATTTAATTACATTAAATTACTATACTCATATCTCATTAAATTACTCTTCTCACGTAATTTAAGTAAGACGTATTTAGTCATATTAAATTACTCTACTCACATAATTTAAATAAAACACGCATTAAATTACTCTACTCACGTAATTTAAATAGAACGTATTTTCCTAATTAAGCAGAATTACGGGGTATTACAGAACATTTCTAGTTGGGGTATTGGTACATCATGGACTCCCCTATTACATCCCTTTAGGAGTGAGGATTCATGGGTACCAGTTAATGTACTCTCTCTACAATTGATGCAGATTATATAAATGACCATGATAGTGATGATGTGCAGCCCAAAGACTGTCCACTTGACGTCCAGAGCTGGGCTATTTAGTGGTTCTCATATATGAATTCACCATGTTTTAGAGAAGTGGAGGTTTCTTCAAAATTTGTTCTCTTATTGGGCCTCTTCTAAAGTGTGCAATACTGTTTATATTGATACAAGAAGTTCGAGGTTTTTGTTTCCACATTACTCAACCAGTATCTGTAATTGCAACGCCTATAGTTGATGGAGCATCAAAGCTGAAGCATTTACTTCTTTTAGATATTAGGTTGTTTTTTTAACAACCCTAAACTCAATAGTCGTTATAATGATAATTGTTTGCTTGTGATTGTTCATGATATTGACCTTCGAACGTGTTTGCATTTTGATATACGGGTCTGAATTCGCAGAGGAAAGTGGTGAAGTTTCCCGGTCTATATCTGGCCCAATCTTTAGTAGGTATTGATTAACATGTGTTTGTTGCTTTAAAATTTCAATTTATACGTTCCCTTTTTTTGTTAGTACATCGATATCTTGATCTATGTACTCATTTTTCTTGGCATTGCTTTGGTACACTAATATTGTCTTCTTAGGGAATATTATGGCAACACTGAGCTTCGGATGGAGACACATCCGATTCCTCGGACAATTGCTCCTATAATTGGTCCCACGGACTGGAATGAAGATGTGGAAATCATTACATATGGCTCTCCTGAGCAGGTCTGATTTCACCTTCCTCTAGTTTATAATGAATCATATTCTTTCTGACTGTGTTTGCATTTTGACATACAGATCTGTATCTGCAGCAGCTGTTATAGCAGTTATAACAGCATTATAGCCACTGTTATAGCTGCTATAATGTAGTTATAACAGATATATATATATATGGGAAGCATTGTCTTTTAAGGATATATGTTTTTCAGTTCTTCAAACATATAATCTTGTGTGAAGGTAGTATGAACTGTTAGCCATTTTGGCTACAAAATTTCATGTCACTATTTAGAAGCATAATATTATTTAAAATAATCATAAAATAAAACATAAAACAGTTCGAAAGAGAAACTAGAAATATGTAGACAAGACTCTCGTTTTCAGAACACTACAAAAAATGCCTCTGTTTAGCATAACACGAAGTCCATTATACAGTTAGCTAGTTTATCGACACGAGAAAGAAAGAGTAGCGAATGTAAATTCATTTTCCAACTTGATAATTGGAGAAACTCCACACTAGATATGCCATGAAGAAGTTTGAACACATTTTCACCATAACGATCTTCAATATCTCACCTTCAACTGATTTTAACGTCAGTTGTTGCCTATACTAAAGATGACAGGTTTTTAAATGAGAACTCCTCCGACACAGAATCTTTGAGGTATAGGTGCTGAAGGGCAGGGGAATTTATTAGAGGACAACCATTATATTTAGGACTATATATTCAAAAATCTATTTCGAGCCTTTTCAGTACACGAGCACATATACTTAAGGTGAATACATTATCGTAATTCATTCCGAGTATGATGAGATCCTCAAGAATCGGACAGCTAAAGAAAAGCTAGTGTCCAGTCTCTTACGGTCTCTAGAGTCCCAATTGTAGTTAAATTGGGACGGTCCACTCATAGTTATGCATCAGCGTCCGACCTATACCATGTCAGGGGCAGGTCACGTGATGAAATCATTGGCACTAGGCAGGGATGAAACTAGCCCTTTTCAAGGGGGACATGGGCCCTTTAACTTCTAGAAAATTTCAAATAATAGCCCCTGAATTTTTATTGTATAAAACTTTTATAGTCTATAATTTATAAAATATTGGTGTTGGCCCCATAACAAGGGTGAGTCCGAACTATCATAGAAGGTGTCCGACCTATAGTATATCTGGGTGAGTTCGAACTATCATGGGGACACTATCACACCTTAGGTGTCTACTATTATATATATATATATATATATATATATATATATATATATATATATATATATATATATATATATATATATATAACATTATAACCACTATAAAATGTCATAGGAGCTGTTATACTACTGTTATAGCAACTATAACAACATTATAGAAGTTGCTATAACATTATACAGTGGCTATAATGTTATATAGTGGCTATAACATTATATATAGCTGCTATAGTATATATAACATTATATATAGCTGCTATAACATTATTTAGTATCACTTTATCACATACAAAAAAAGCTTAGAATTTATCTCCCACTAGAACTAACATAGATGACTAAATTATCCTAAATTTTGAACGGGGGATACAAAACCAACTCTCAAAATTACCCAAGTAAATTTAATTTCCACATTTGGCATTACAACCTCTACGCTAGTAATGCTTGTACACGTAAATAACAGCTCAAATCATACTTAAGCTTAAATCCAGCTCTTAAACGGCCCCGTAAGAGGCATGAACACCTTGCACGGGACCACTGACTCTTGTAGGAACTGACCGTGTACTCACGGTTCTTCTGGTTTGAGAATATGATGACAATTTGAAAATATCTAGAGTAAGCATAAAAACAAGCCATTAAAGGGTGAAAACCCAAACCAACCCCCAAACGGCGCCGTAGGAGGCTCGAACACCTCGCACGGGATCAATGTAACTTGTAGGAACTGACCGTGCAGTCACGGGTCTCCCGGTTTGAGAATATGACTATAATTTCAAAATATGTAGATTAGGCTTGAAAACAAGCCGTTTGAGGGTGAAAACGAAAACCAACCCCGAAACGGCCCCATAAGAGGCACGGACACCTTGTACGGGACCAATGTAACTTGTACGAACTAACCGCGTAGTCCTGGCTCTCCTATTTTGAGAATATGATGATAATTTCAAAATACGTATATTAGGCTTGAAAACAAGCCGTTTGAGGGTGAAAACCCAAACAAGCCCCCAAACGGTCCCGTAAGAGGCACGAACACCTCGTACGGGACCAATATAACTTGTACGAACTGACCGCGTAGTCCCAGGTATCCCGATTTGAGAATATGACGATAATTTCATAAATACGTTGATTAGGGTTGAAAATAAGCCGTTTGAGGGTGAAGTCCCAAACCAGCCCCCAAACGGCCCTGTAAGAGGCACGAACACCTCGTACGGGACCAATATAACTTGTACGAATAGATCGCGTAGTCCCGGGTCTCCTGGTTTGAGAATATGATGATAATTTCAAAATACGTAGATTTGGGTTGAAAACAAGCCGTTTGAGGGTGAAAACCCAAACCGTCCCCCAAATGGCCCCGTAAGAGGTACGAACACCTCGCACGGGACCAATGTAACTTGTACGAACTGACCGCATAGTCCCGGGTCTCTCAATTTGAGAATATGACGATAATTTCAGAATACGTGGATTAGGCTTGAAAACAAGCCGTTTGAGGGTGAAAACTCAAACCAACCCCCAAACGGCCCCGTAAGAGGCACGAACACCTCGCACGGGATCAATGTAACTCGTAGGAACTGATCAAGTAGTCATAACTTGAGTAAGATTTTCAATTTCAGAATATTATAATAATTGCAATGTAACAACCCTCGCCTTTGGGAGCCCATCTTATATTTATTTGCTATGTTGAGCAGTTGCATATATAATGCTGAAAGTGGGTAAGTAATTATTTAACATGTGGTGTTCTATTTTGTCATGTTAATTAAAATGGAAATTTGAATTAAAATGGAACCGGAACTTAAAATGGCTTATAAAATCTCCATATGATAAACTGGAGGGTGTAGTTAGTTCCGGGGGGTGTGAGACAGTCAAAATGTGTGCCATATTGTGTTTTGAGATTTTGGGCACTTTTGACTGGTTTTGGCATATTGCGTATTAGAGCTTAACTATTGCGGTATTAACACTTAAAGTGAGAGACCTTTTAACCTAAGCCACGTTTAGTTTTCCCCCAATTCTTTCATTTCCTCTTAATTGCCCTAAGTGTTTTAGCCCTAGAGTGAGAGAGAGAGTGGAAGATTGGAGAGATAGAGAGAAACCTTGAAGATTGGTGGTTTGATCTTGCTTCCTTCTTCAATCAAGACTGAATTTGAAGCCCCAAGGCAAGTTTTCTACTTGCTAATGTATAGTTTAAGATGAATAATTAGTATGGGTAGTTATGTATAGTTTTGTGGTATTATAATTGTGGTTTTGGTTGGATTTATTGGTTACCCACATCTTTGAAAGAATTGGTTGGTTGATTAAAGTAGAAAATGTTGTTGGGAGCATTTATGATCTTTTAGTATCATTAAATGTAGTTGAAAGATTTTGGGGTAGTCATGGATTTTGTGTGGGTTGTTGATTATGGGTTTAGAAGGAAAATAGGAGAGAAAGGTCTAGGTCTGCTACGGCCGGTCGACCGTGCCTCTCAGACCGGTCGACCGGGCCTTCGGGAGAGGGCACACTGCTTTCTTTCAAAGGCATAAAATTTGAGGCGCGGTCGACCGCGGTTCCCTTACCGGTCGACCGGCCCTGCCGAAGTGAGCTTTCTGCTTTTCTTCTTAGGCAAAAACTTGAGACGCGGTCGACCGCGGTCTTGGGACCGGTCGACCGGTCCCCTGTTTTCTTTCCCAAAATTTCCCACTTTTGTTTTCAATCCTTTTCTTTCCCCAGGAACTTAGGACTCTTCTTGAATGAAGTAAACCTTGGCTTTTAGAGTCCTAGTTGAGTTGGTTGTCACCCTAGTGTTGAATGGGTTTCACTTGGGGTTAAGTCCGAGGGAGGGGTTGTCCTAAGTGATGTTAAGGCATCACTTCTCTAGGTGCATCCAAATAAATTGGATGGGAATTGAAGACCCATACTTGGAGACTTTAGGGGCTTGAAATGAGGCATATGAGACCTTAAGCTCGGGAGCGTAATACGATCCCTTGGAGTTTTATTCGAGGCATAACCTAGAATGAAGAATGGTATATCCTAATTGTAGTTTCAAACAAATGGAACATATTAATGTAATGAAAAGGAAAAATGGTTTTTATAGTAAATGCTAATTTACTTAAACACACCTCTCTAAATGCTGTCATAAGGGAAGCTCGCGCATGAGGTGATGTTCCTTGACTAGTGAATGCAGGGAGACTATAGTCCTCGGCCATATGCGGGTTTATTATATGTATTTTTTCTGCGCTAGTGAAGTAATTCCGGGTGTGGTTATGACTCACTCGCAGGCATATGGCCACTTCCCGACGTGCGTTAGGTACCCAGGCTGCCTTGTTTGATGGGCCCCTGGAAGATGATAGTCATTTAGCGGCGCGCCCAGTGGGGAAACTCGGAGGGGCGGTCTTAGAATCGTTATATGCATAAGAATATAACTTTTCTAAACTCAAGTGGAACTTGAGGGATGTATAATTTTCCGCTAATAGTATTATGTTAATTACATTCCTGTTAAGGAATGGGAATTTTGAAATGAAATGAGAAGAAAAAAAAAATACGGAAATCCTGTTAAGGAAATTTATCTGGTATAAAGTGGAAATTAGAGTGTGGAAGCATTTAATTTAATTTATTTTAGTATCATTTCATTCTCTTGCATAGCTTACTTAGTCATGTCTTTTCACTTGTAATTGTATCTTTCATGCTAGGTTGTTAGATTCTTGTTCTCTTCATTTCCTTGATTTATCTATTCATATCTAGCATGCTTTTTGTTCATCTGGGAACTATATAAACCGGGTCCTGACCCGTTCATTTTCTTCTATGCTGTGCTTGTTATTGTATCCGCTCAGGTGCTCCTCCGCAAGGACGCCCGTGTTAACATTCCTACTCTTTTGGATTTTAAGGAGCTGTATGAAATTGCGGATATTACAGGATGTTTTGTTAGACGCCGTCCATCTTTTGACATCTAGTTATGATCGGGTCTATTACTCGGGCGAGTGGCCCAAACCTGTAACTGTATAATGATTGTAAAGCATAATATTTAACTGTTGTGATTACTCTTGTGTAGCTGTGAACCGACAGCATATTCGGTTCTCCTTTTCGTGTATAGTGGTTTTAGTCGTATATTAATTATGTTTCTTGGAATTCCACTATTGTTCTAAAATGGGTTGTTTAAATTGTTCTTATTAACTTTTAATCTGCATGAATTGTTTTGGCAACCCGTTGTCTGAACTATTGGGTGGTTTTCTCGGTTACTCTTATTATATTTTGTAGTGCTGAGAATGATTTCCGTCCATGATTACCGTATATGTCTGAGTATCGGGCTGGCCACCCTTTATTTCGGAGTGCGGGTTGTCACAGATGGTATCAGAGCACTGGGTTCTAGAGTACTAGGATCGGTGTGGACTTGTCACGATCTACCGTAGCGTTCTTTGATATAGAGCCTAATGATAAGACTACTTTGTTGCTAAAAATTTCGATCTTCTATGGATTAGATTGTTGTGAATTGTATTCTAACACTCTTGTCCCTTTATCTCAGATGCCTCCTAAGAGAGGTCGCCCTGCGAGACGCAATAGAGTTGTAGAAGAGGATGTTGGTCCTCTACTGCCCCAAGGAACTTTTAATGCTGCGGACGTAGCCAATTTTGTTGCTCATGCAGTTAATGCTGCCATGACCGCAGTAGCTCAACAGATGCCAACAGCTCAACAACGGCCACAGGGTGCTCAAGCACCTACGGGACCCTCTCCGTGGGAAAGAGTAAGGGAGTCCTTCTTGAAGGGTCATCCCCCAGAGTTTGATGGAGGTTCTGACGTTGTTCGAGCAAATCAATGGAAGAAGGATATACAACGCCATTTACGAATGGTGGACTGTAGTGAGGAAAAGAAGCAAGTCCTTGCTACTTTCAATTTATTTGGTGCAGCATTACACTGGTGGGAGTCGATGACTACACCAGAATAGAGGGATACGATGTCCATTTCTGAATTCTGGGTCTTGTATGACCGGAAATAATTTCCTCCCGCGATTCAGAGGGAGATGAGGAGGAAACTTCAAGATCTAGTTCAGGGAGAACGATCAGTTGCCGAATATGAGGAGGAGTTTACCCGGCTAGCTAGTTTTGTGCCGGAGGAGGTGACTCCGGAGGAAAGAAAAGTCTCGAAATTCATGGGAGGTTTAAACTGGAGAATCCGACAGCATTTGTTGGGTAATCCGACTTTATAAACTTTTGGTGAGGTGATGAATGTGACATTGCTACATTGTCAGGAGCATCGCTTGTTTATTCAGAATAGCAAGAAAGCTTCAGGAATGGGGCAAGTGGGGAAGCCCGGGGTGAGTGGAAATGGAGGAGGAGCCTTTCCCTCGTCCCAACCTACGGGCAGTAGGCAACGAGAACGGGATCCCCAGCAAGGGGATGGGTCGAAAAGGCAACCCTAGCGGGTTTAATGTTGGTAGTAATGCAAACCGACAAGGTCAGGGTACCGTACCACAGCAAGCGGGTCGCGGTGGCCAGGGAGGCAGGGGCCATCCGGGCCAAGGTTTTGGGCAGTTCAGAAATAACAGAGGTCGAGGTCAGGAGAATTTGGTGGGGAAATGTTTCCAATGTGGAGAAGCTGGTCATTTTAAGAGAGATTGTTCTCAAGTGATTGGGGGACAACCTCCACGAGTTCCTCAGCAGCCTTATGTGCAGTTCCCTCCACAAGCACCGAATCCGGTTGTCCCTCTGCAGCAGGGTCAACTACAGTATGGGAGAGTCTACCATATTGCGGATGCTATGCTTCCTCCTATTCAGCCAGCACCGCCAGCTATAGAGGGTAAGTTCCTTATTCAGGGACACATGGGTCGTGTTCTGTTTGATACGGGTGCGACGCATTCTTTTATCTCCAGAAGTTTTGCTCAGTCCACAGAGTTGATTAAATCTGCGGAAAGTACCTTTTCTAGTGTGGAATCCTCTATGGATGACGGTTCCCTTATTTTCTTTGTTTGCAAACATATAGGGATCACTCTTGGTAATTTGTGTTTTGAGGCCGACTTACTCGTCCTAGACATGGTCGGGTATGATGTTATTTTGGGCATGGATTGGCTTGTTAAATATCACGCTATAGTTAATTATTATGGGAAGAGTATAGTCTTCGTCGTTCCGGGACAAGATATGTTCCTGGTGGTTATGCCTCGTTTAGAGGGAGATTCTGGTATTTATTTATATTGTGTTGCGGAAGAGAATTCTTGGGATGTAGTTATTCCCTTAGATTCTATTCCTGTTGTTCGAGATTTTGAGGACGTGTTCCGGGAGATACCGGGTTTGCCTCCTAGTAGAGAGATTGAGTTTGTAATTGACTTAGCGCCGGGAGCTCGGCCGATTGCGCGAACTCCTTATCGTATGGCTCCTGTGGAGATGAGGGAGCTTAGAGATCAGATTCAGCAGTTGTTGGAACAGGGATTTATCAGGCGTAGCACATCACCGTGGGGTGCCCCTGTGTTGTTTATGAAGAAAAGAGATGGTTCTCTCCGGTTGTGTGTTGACTATAGAGAGTTGAATAAGGTCACCATCCGGAATAAGTATCCTTTGGCTCGCATAGACGTCTTGTTTGATCAGCTCAGGGGAGTGACCTACTTCTCTAAGATAGATTTGAGAACGGGGTATCATCAGTTGAGGATACGGGAGCAAGATGTATCCAAGACTGCTTTTCTGACGAGGTACGGGTCTTATGAATTTTTGGTTATGCCTTTTGGGCTAACCAATGCTCCTGCGGTATTCATGGATCTTATGAATAGGGTGTTTCGGGAATTCCTGGACCAATTTGTTATCGTATTTATTGATGACATTCTTGTGTATTCTCAAACGGAAGATGATCATGCTACTCACTTGGGGTTGGTCCTACAAAGGTTAAGGGACCACCAATTGTACGCTAAGTTTGAGAAGTGTGGTTTTTAGTTGCGGGAAGTACAATTTTTGGGTCATGTCGTGACTTCGCAGGGTATATCGGTGGACCCAAGTAAAGTTGTTGCGGTGAGGGAGTGGGGACAGCCCACGACACCTACCGAAGTACGCAGTTTTCTGGGATTTGCGGGTTATTACCGTCGATTTATCAAGGGATTTTCTAAGATTGCTAGTCCTTTGATATATTTGACTCGGAAGGGGGTTAGATTTGTTTGGGATAATGCCTGCCAAGCAGCGTTCGATGAGCTCAAGGATAGATTGACGTCGACGCCAGTCCTTGCTTTACCTAAGCCGGGGTTTGAATATTTAGTCTTCACCGATGCATCCCTTCAGGGTTTGGGGGGTGTGCTTCAGCAGGAGCGACAAGCTATTGCATATGCTTCTAGGAAGCTCAAGCCTCATGAAAGAAATTACCCGGTGCATGACTTAGAATTAGCCACAGTTGTCTTTGCTTTAAAGATTTGGAGGCATTATCTTCTTGGGGAGAAGTTTAGTCTTTTCACGGACCATAAGTCATTGCAATATTTATTTTCTCAGAAAGATTTCAATATGCGGCAGCGAAGATGGTTGGAGTTCGTGAAAGATTACCAATTTGATATTCGTTATCATCCGGGCAAGGCGAACGTAGTGGAAGATGCCCTGAGTAGGAGACCCGGGGGAAAATTAGCTGATGTGTGGAAAGCTAAATGGAAGGAACTCAGTCATGAGGATGCGGTTGCTAGGGCGTTTATGTCCGTGATGACCGTTACTCCGACGATTGTGGCAAGGGTGGTGGAAGCCCAAGGCAGAGATAAAGAATGTCAAGACCACATTCGCCAGTTATTGACTGGGGGAGCGGAGTCCTACTCGGTAAGTTCTGAGGGTGGATTGCGCTTTCATGGGAGGCTTATTGTTCCGGAGGATTGAGATTTGCGGCGGGCTGTGATGGCGGAATCTCACGGCTCTAAATTTTCGGTACATCCGGGAAATGATAAAATGTATCAAGATATGCGCCGTCAATATTGGTGGCCGCGTATGAAACGAGATATCTCAGAGTTTGTATCTCGATGCACTACTTGTCAGTTGGTTAAGATTGACCATCAGTTACCGGCAGGTTTGTTGCAACCGTTGGAAATTCCTGTTTGGAAATGGGAGAGCATTTAAATGGATTTTATTACCGGTTTGCCGACGTCACAAAAGGGTCACGATTCGATATGGGTCATTGTTGATCGTTTGACGAAGTCGGCGCACTTCCTTCCCATCCGTACCGATTATAACACCGCTCGTTACGCGCGGTTGTTCTTTGAAAAGATTGTTAAATTGCATGGGGTGCCCTTGAATATTGTTTCCGACAGAGATAAGATCTTTGATTCCCACTTTTGGCAAAGTTTCCAAGAGGCCATGGGAACCGAATTGAAATTAAGCACTTCTTATCATCCTCAAACAGATGGCCAGACTGAAAGGGTTAACCAAATGTTGGAGGATATGCTTCGTATGTGTATGCTTGATTTTAAGGGTAGTTGGGAACAATATCTCCCTTTGGTTGAATTTGCTTATAATAATTCATACCAGTTCACTATTGGGATGGCGCCCTATGAAGCCTTGTATGGTAGGCCTTGTAGATCCCCCACGTGTTGGTTAGAAGTGGGAGATAACAAGTTTCTTGGACCTGAATTGATTCGGGATACTTCTTCTAAGATTGAGATTATTCGAGATCGTATTCGGATAGCCCAAGATAGACAAAAGAGCTATGCCAATGCGAGAAGAAGGCATGTGGAATTGGAAGTTGGAGACCAAGTTTTGGTGCGGGTGTCGCCTATGAAAGGCGTTAGGCGTTTCGGAAAGAAAGAGAAACTTGCACCACGTTTCGTTGGGCCTTTTCCTGTGTTGGCTAAGGTAGGCCCAGTGGCGTATCAAATTGCCCTGCCGGAACCTTTGCAACAGATTCATGATGTCTTCCACATCTCCTCTTTAAAGAAGTATAAGAGGTGTGATGGTGCCTTTTGGCACATTCCTTTCGAGGATATAGAGTTACAACCCGATGTTTCTTAAGAAGAGCAACCAGTGGCAATTTTGGAGCATGGGGAACGTAGATTAAGATCTCGTGTTGTGCCCTTGGTTAGAGTACAATGGAGTCATCATAGCGTCGAGGAATCTACTTAGGAGCGTGAGGACAACATGCGGGATAAGTATCCGCATCTTTTTATCCAAGGTATGCTTGAATTTTGGGGGAAAAATTCCCTCATAAGGGGGGGAGTATGTAACAACCCTCGCCTTTGGGAGCCCATCTTATATTTATTTGCTATGTTGAGCAGTTGCATATATAATGCTGAAAGTGGGTAAGTAATTATTTAACATGTGGTGTTCTATTTTGTCATGTTAATTAAAATGGCAATTTGAATTAAAATGGAACCGGAACTTAAAATGGCTTATAAAATCTCCATATGATAAACTGGAGGGTGTAGTTAGTTCCGGGGGGTGTGAGACAGTCAAAATGTGTGCCATATTGTATTTTGAGATTTTGGGCACTTTTGACTGGTTTTGGCATATTGCGTATTAGAGCTTAACTATTGCGGTATTAACACTTAAGGTGAGAGACCTTTTAACCTAAGCCACGTTTAGTTTTCCCCCAATTCTTTCATTTCCTCTTAATTTCCCTAAGTGTTTTAGCCCTAGAGTGAGAGAGAGAGTGGAAGATTGGAGAGATAGAGAGAAACCTTGAAGATTGGTGGTTTGATCTTGCTTCCTTCTTCAATCAAGACTGAATTTGAAGCCCCAAGGCAAGTTTTCTACTTGCTAATGTATATTTTAAGATGAATAATTAGTATGGGTAGTTATGTATAGTTTTGTGGTATTATAATTGTGGTTTTGGTTGGATTTATTGGTTACCCACATCTTTGAAAGAATTGGTTGGTTGATTAAAGTAGAAAATGTTGTTGGGAGCATTTATGGTCTTTTAGTATCATTAAATGTAGTTGAAAGATTTTGGGGTAGTCATGGATTTTGTGTGGGTTGTTGATTATGGGTTTAGAAGGAAAATAGGAGAGAAAGGTCTAGGTCTGCTACGGCCGGTCGACCGCGCCTCTCAGACCGGTCGACCGGGCCTTCGGGAGAGGGCACACTTCTTTCTTTCAAAGGCATAAAATTTGAGGCGCGGTCGACCGCGGTTCCCTTACCGGTCGACCGGCCCTGCCGAAGTGAGCTTTCTGCTTTTCTTCTTAGGCAAAAACTTGAGACACGGTCGACCGCGGTCTTGGGACCGGTCGACCGGTCCCCTGTTTTCTTTCCTAAAATTTCCCACTTTTGTTTTCAATCCTTTTCTTTCCCCAGGAACTTAGGACTCTTCTTGAATGAAGTAAACCTTGGCTTTTAGAGTCCTAGTTGAGTTGGTTGTCACCCTAGTGTTGAATGGGTTTCACTTGGGGTTAAGTCCGGAGGAGGGGTTGTCCTAAGTGATGTTAAGGCATCACTTCTCTAGGTGCATCCAAATAAATTGGATGGGAATTGAAGACCCATACTTGGAGACTTTAGGGGCTTGAAATGAGGCATATGAGACCTTAAGCTCGGGAGCGTAATACGATCCCTTGGAGTTTTATTCGAGGCATAACCTAGAATGAAGAATGGTATATCCTAATTGTAGTTTCAAACAAATGGAACATATTAATGTAATGAAAAGGAAAAATGGTTTTTATAGTAAATGCTAATTTACTTAAACACACCTCTCTAAATGCTGTCATAAGGGAAGCTCGCGCATGAGGTGATGTTCCTTGACTAGTGAATGCAGGGAGACTATAGTCCTCGGCCATATGCGGGTTTATTATATGTATTTTTTCTGCGCTAGTGAAGTAATTCCGGGTGTGGTTATGACTCACTCGCAGGCATATGGCCACTTCCCGACGTGCGTTAGGTACCCAGGCTGCCTTGTTTGATGGGCCCCTGGAAGATGATAGTCATTTAGCGGCGCGCCCAGTGGGGAAACTCGGAGGGGCGGTCTTAGAATCGTTATATGCATAAGAATATAACTTTTCTAAACTCAAGTGGAACTTGAGGGATGTATAATTTTCCGCTAATAGTATTATGTTAATTACATTCCTGTTAAGGAATGGGAATTTGGAAATGAAATGAGAAGAAAAAAAAAATACGGAAATCCTGTTAAGGAAATTTATCCGGTATAAAGTGGAAATTAGAGTGTGGAAGCATTTAATTTAATTTATTTTAGTATCATTTCATTCTCTTGCATAGCTTACTTAGTCATGTCTTTTCACTTGTAATTGTATCTTTCATGCTAGGTTGTTAGATTCTTGTTCTCTTCATTTCCTTCATTTATCTATTCATATCTAGCATGCTTTTTGTTCATCTGGGAACTATATAAACCGGGTCCTGACCCGTTCATTTTCTTCTATGCTGTGCTTGTTATTGTATCCGCTCAGGTGCTCCTCCGCAAGGACGCCCGTGTTAACATTCCTACTCTTTTGGCTTTTAAGGAGCTGTATGAAATTGCGGATATTACAGGATGTTTTGTTAGACGCCGTCCATCTTTTGACATCTAGTTATGATCGGGTCTATTACTCGGGCGAGTGGCCCAAACCTGTAACTGTATAATGATTGTAAAGCATAATATTTAACTGTTGTGATTACTCTTGTGTAGCTGTGAACCGACAGCATATTCGGTTCTCCTTTTCGTGTATAGTGGTTTTAGTCGTATATTAATTATGTTTCTTGGAATTCCACTATTGTTCTAAAATGGGTTGTTTAAATTGTTCTTATTAACTTTTAATATTCATGAATTGTTTTGGCAACCCGTTCTCTGAACTATTGGGTGGTTTTCCCGGTTACTCTTATTATATTTTGTAGTGCTGAGAATGATTTCCGTCCATGATTACCGTATATGTCTGAGTATCGGGCTGGCCACCCTTTATTTCGGAGTGCGGGTTGTCACAGATGGTATCAGAGCACTGGGTTCTAGAGTACTAGGATCGGTGTGGACTTGTCACGATTTACCGTAGCGTTCTTTGATATAGAGCCTAATGATAAGACTACTTTGTTGCTAAAAATTTCGATCTTCTGTGGATTAGATTGTTGTGAATTGTATTCTAACACTCTTGTCCCTTTATCTCAGATGCCGCCTAAGAAAGGTCGCCCTGCGAGACGCAATAGAGTTGTAGAAGAGGATGTTGGTCCTCTACCGCCCCAAGGAACTTTTAATGCTGCGGACGTAGCCAATATTGTAGCTCATGCAGTTAATGCTGCCATGACCGCAGTAGCTCAACAGATGCCAACAGCTCAACAACGGCCACAGGATGCTCAAGCACCTACGGGACCCTCTCCGTGGGAAAGAGTAAGGGAGTCCTTCTTGAAGGGTCATCCCCCAGAGTTTGATGGAGGTTTTGACATTGTTCGAGCAAATCAATGGAAGAAGGATATACAACGCCATTTATGAATGGTGGACTGTAGTGAGGAAAAGAAGAAAGTCCTTGCTACTTTCAAGTTATTTGGTGCAACATTACACTGGTGGGAGTCGATGACTACACCAGAATAGAGGGATACGATGTCCATTTCTGAATTCTGGGTCTTGTATGACCGGAAATACTTTCCTCCCGCGATTCAGAGGGAGATGAGGAGGAAACTTCAAGATCTAGTTCAGGGAGAACGATCAGCTGCCGAATATGAGGAGGAGTTTACCCGGCTAGCTAGTTTTGTGCCGGAGGCGGTGACTCCGGAGGAAAGAAAAGTCTCAAAATTCATGGGAGGTTTAAACTGGAGAATCCGACAGCATTTGTTGGGTAATCCGGCTTTATAAACTTTTGGTGAGGTGATGAATGCGACATTGCTACATTGTCAGGAGCATCGCTTGTTTATTCAGAATAGCAAGAAAGCTTCAGGAATGGGGCAAGTGGGGAAGCCCTGGGTGAGTGGAAATGGAGGAGGAGCCTTTCCCTCGTCCCAACCTGCGGGCAGTAGGCAACGAGAACGGGATCCCCAGCAAGGGGATGGGTCGAAAAGGCAACGCCGTAGCGGGTTTAATGTTGGTAGTAATGCAAACCGACAAGGTCAGGGTACCGTACCACAGCAAGCGGGTCGCGGTGGCCAGGGAGGCAGGGGCCATCCGGGCCAAGGTTTTGGGCAGTTCAGAAATAACAGAGGTCGAGGTCAGGAGAATTTGGTGGGGAAATGTTTCCAATGTGGAGAAGCTGGTCATTTTAAGAGAGATGTGGCACAGTTTTGAGTCGTGCCAGAAAAAAATGACCATTTGGAACACCTGATTGTGGCACAGTTCAAAACCGTGCCAGATTTAATCTGACACAGTTTTAAACCGTGCCAGATTCCTATTTTTGGTGTAGTGATTACTTTAAAAAAACGGCTTACATGTCTTAATTATGTAACTTTGCTTAACCCCCCCCGCCCCCCCTAAAACCTCCAACAAAAATATTGTTATTTTTAATAAAATTTTCATATATTTTACTTCCTTAAAATGCGACTATTCATTGTTTATCTCTTTTAAATTATATATGAAGTTGATAATTTTTAATGTTGAAGAGTCCAATTTGTCTCGGAAGTTTATCATCGTGCATATTTACCGTTTGAAGAAATTCATAAAAAAAGATACAAACATGATACAAACTTAAGCTTTATTTCATTGTTGAGGAAGTATGTAATTGAGTTTGTATTTTTATTTTGATCGGTACTTTGGGTCCCCAGCTGTATGGACCTTTCTTTCTACATTCTCTCTTTATTCATATATACACATACAATTCGAGATAAAATGGAGGTTTGTTCTCATTTGTTATATTATTACAAATTTATCTTTATCATTATATATTTCAAGGTTCTCAAAAATGTGGGGAGTGGAGGTCACGCCTTAAGCCTTAAAAGCCTAGGCGAGCTTAGGCGTGCAAATGCATTTAGACTTTCTTAATATATTTAAAGATTTTTTAACCATAACAAGACTACTAAAATACTAAAATTGTACATATCATAAAAATATGTCTGAATATATGCGAATTAAAATACTATTTGATTATTTTGGATGAGAAAATGGTCTGGTTAGTAAAAAAATTCTTTAAAAAGCGATATCATTTCACTAAAACATTGTTCTTTTTAGAAAAAGTGCGACTTAAGGGTTTTACCAAGAATAAGGTATAAAAAACTTAATGCGGGGTGTTTCACCGAAGCGTTAAACCTAGGTATGCCTAGGTGGATTTTTTTAGAACAGTGATATATTTATAATTTTAATTTATTTTTTTCAATAAATAGTTTAGTATACAACATTTTTTAAAATAAATTATTTATTTTTAAATATTTATATGCTTTTACAAAATATCATAATATATCCGCGCATTGTACGGATTGTTCGTTAGTAAAATGTATTATTTGAAGGGGCTTTGTAAATTTAAGACATATTGTAATATGTATTCTGAAAATAGGACAACAAATATTTCATTTGTAATTTTAGTCCCTATTTTTTAATAAAGCCATTGGTGCCAACCCATATTCATAAAACGTCTACCAATCAAAGCATGACATATCAACCGCTAATTTAAAAATAGAGACAAAAAATAAAAATAAAATATTTATTATCTTATATCCATAATCAATATTATTTTAAATTCTAAAAATGCATAAACTATTATTGAAACCCAAAGTTTCCATATTCATTTCATCTGTACTAATAAGTTTCCCAACAAAACTGTCAGATTCATTCTACCCACTTTGTCATGAAAACATCACTACAAAACACTAAGGGTCCGTTTGATAGGCCATGACAAATGTGGCAAAATCACAAATTTGCCCACTATTTTGTGTGCTTGATGATCATTATTTGCCATGAAATTTTTTTCACGAATACCCATGTTCACATACAAATTTGTCATCATTTTCCCACTTTAGTTGACACAATTTGCTTACCTATAGAGCAAAGCAAAATTTCCCCTCAAATTTGCCATCCCTTTTAAAAATATTAAAAAAATATTTTTTGTTGTTAAAAACTGTATTTCCGTTAAATAATATTTTTATTTTGTTAAAATCGTTTTTTTAAACTGTTTGTTTGTATGTTAAAACCATTTTTATTTTGTTAAAAACTGTTTTTTTTTCATTGAAACTGTTTTTTTTTATTAAAAAACTATTTTTTTGTTACAACTGTTTTTCTTTAAAAAAAATCGTTCTAAACTGTTTTTTTTTGTTCAAAGTGTTTTTATTGTTAAAAACTGTTTTTCTAAATAAATATTTTTTTTCCGTTAAAACTGTTTTTTTTCCTATTTAAACTGTTTTTTTTATAAAACATTGTTGTTTTTTTTAAATATTTTTTTCCTTACAAAACGATTTTTTTGTTAAAGTTTTTTATTTTATTAAAAGCTGTTTTTTATTCATAAACTGTTTTTTATTCATAAACTATTTTATTGTTCTAAACTGTTTTTTGTTTTTATTTTCGATTAATGCTATCTAACAAACCACTTTTGTCATCTAGAAAATTAATCCTATTGAACAATCTTATGTGACAAATTATAGAATTTACCCTCACAAATTTTATCATGACAAATTTTATTATGAAAAAATTTGTCACGCTCTCTATTTGCTCACTTTTATATCAAACGGACATGGTCAGTTCAACGATACATTTGAGAGAAACAACACCAAAAGCAAAATCGAAAGAAACAACACCCCACAAATTCATCGCCGATACATTTGAGAGGATGGGGAAGTATGCCGAGATATTATGTGGGCTAAGCCTTGTTTCGGCTATTGCATTCTATAAATTTAAAAAGCGAAATATGAATAATGACCCCCCAAAAAATAATGCACATGTGAGTAGCTTTAAAACATGAATAATGATATTCTTTCCGAATTACCGATAATATACCCAAAACCATCCTAACACTTAATCTAATATCCAAAACAATCCTAACCCTTAATCTCTTTTTAAAGCACAATGCACTATGTCAATTAATAAAGTGCCAAATCAAAACTAAAGCATATTCTCTTAATTTTTAAAATTTATTTTAAATTGATTAATAATTAGAGTTATGATTTATTTTAGGATTAATTATCAAAGAGTCACACAAACATTTTTTATACATATTTAATTCAAGTCTTTATTTTGTTTCAAAAAGTCCCTCAAAAACCCATTTAATAAATATTCTCTTATTTTCCATCTCACCCCCATTGTCAGAACGCCAGCGACCAAAGACGAAGCTAGCAAGGGGCCAAAGGGGGCCATGCCCCCCCTTAAAACTCTAAAAAACTTTTGATCAACTGTTATTATAGTATGTTAGTATCGTAACATTTGTGGTCCCTAATCCATGAATGAAAAGGTCTAGAAAGTGAGAAAGGGGTGGGGGTAAAGTCTGTTTCCTCTTTTAGAATTTAACTCCTTATTTGAATTATAAATTTATTATTTGGTTATAAACATTTTTTAAACCTTATTTAATTTTAATTGCAATCTGCTTTAATAAAAAAAATTGCCTAATTGCGAAAGATTGAATTTCACTTTTGTTATTATTCTAATTGTAAAAAAAAAATACCTTTTAATCAATTTTAATTGCATAATTTCATATTAAGCAATTGTTAAAAGAAGACTCATTATATTGCTAAATGTATTTAACTTGTTATGTTTGAAGATTTATGCTAGTTGACATATTCTAAATTTGCAGAATGATCATATTGTATTGATTGAATGAATGCATTTTGACTTTTTCTTTTAATATTTTTACTCGAGCAAAAAATTCATTGTAAAAACCGAGATTATTTATATGAAAAATGACAAATTATAATTGACCCATTTTTATTTAGTACTTAATTGGATTCTTATTTTGTAATACAACATTATGAGAAAACAGCAGAATGCGTGATGTTTACATATTATGCAGTGTTTTAAAAGGCACGCTTAGGCTCCGTCTAGGCGCGCTTAGGCTTGAGGCTTGAGGCTTGGGAGAAACGGCCCGCCTTAAACCTTTTACGCCTTATTCTTGGTAAAAGACTTAAGGTTCACTTTTTTTTAAAAATAAAAACGATTTATTGAAACGATACCGTTTTTTAAAGACTTTTAAAAAAAAAATCGAACCAATATCTCATTCAAAATAATAAAAAAACAAATGGTATCTCAAACCTTTCTCCCTCTCTCTCCAAGAATGCGCGTTTTTTTTCTTAGTATTTTAAAAAAATATTGTTTTCGTTTGCATATATTGAGACATATTATAAGGTATGTACCGTTTTAGTATTTTTAATAGCGTTGTTATTGTTAAAAATGTTAGAATATATTTAAAAAAATGCCTAAGCGCTTTTTTATGCCTAAGCCCGCCTAGGTTTCTAAGGCTTAACGCTTGGCCTACACGTCCCGCGTTTTTTAGAACCTTGATATTATGTTGTTTGAAAAAATTCTCTTATAATAAATTGTTCGCCCCCGTGAAGACTAAATCTTAGTTTCGTCCCTGCCGACAACTCTCACCAGAGCTGCTTTTTTTAATGTTTTACGTGGTGAGGGACTTTTTTGAACAAAATAAAAGCGCTTGCACTGAACGTGTATTAAAAAAATATTCGAGTGACTATTTGGTATATAACCAGTTATTTTAAAATCAAATAAACTTTATATTATATTAATATTTAATTGAATTATTTTGGATTTGGTATATACAAAAATGAAAAAAAAACATCCAATTAGTGTCGCGTTTTTTTTATCCTGCTCTCGTTAGGCAATTTTTTTTTGTGTGTTATGTTGTGTTGCGTCTTAATTATGTCATGTGTGATAAAAAAACCCAGTAATTTTAGGGGACTCACGAACTCGACTCATTTTGTGCGACTCACTAACGTGTCATGTCTACATTGGTTCGTTTTGAGTGGGTCCTGTCAGGGCTCAAAAATGAAGCAATACAGACGTGAAACGTAGGTGCATTGCACAAATTGTTCAATGCAGCAAAAAAAATCTTTTATTATAAAAAATAGTTTTTAGATAAATAAGCTTTTTTAATAATAAAAAAAAGCTATAAAAGAGTTTTTTAGATTAAAAAAACATTTTTAATAGTAAACATAGTTTTTTCTTCATAAAAAAATATTTGTTTTAATTTTAATAAAAAAACTGTTAAATTTTTTTTGTGTGTGTGTTGTTGAAATAAAAATTTAATATTAGTATGATATGAATTTTTTATATGCGGAGATTTTTTTTATAGAAAAAAAAAAGATAAAAGAAACAGGCTCTATGTTGGTTCCAAGACAAATGCCTTATGTGTTATCCAGGTAAGCATTCGGTTTGGGATGGGTAATAAGCATTCCGTAAGAGTAGCACTGCTCTTAAAACATTTCCAAAGAAATAATCATTGCACCCTTAGAAAACAGAGTTTTGGATAACCAGGGATGAATTTTTTAAACCAAAATAAGATGAAAATATATTTGACTTTATTTTTTCTTTCGGCCGCTAATATTGGGCAATTTTATTTTGGGTCTTATTGTGTTGGATGGACACGATTGTGCGTTGGTTCATCAATATAATCGTTTATTTCAATAGTTAAAGGTATTGAATTCCAATCATGTTGAATGGCTTAGCTGATTAGATGGCGGGAATTAAAAACTCTTGTTATAGTAAATCTTGTTCGGAGCGAAGGGATTAGTCTCGATGTGCACAAAAATTAGCACAGGGATAATCCTCCGTCACAAAAAAAAGATACTACATTTCGGAGAAACGATTACATAAAACACAAAATTCAATGTCATTATCGATTTGGCTCATTAACATAAAAAATAAAATAGAATTGAGGAATACACTCAAGATTTTTTTTTTTTTGATAACCACATCCATCCAAACTCACCACCCTCGGAGGTCAAAATTATTTCTGATGTAACTATTTTTCGCTACCCATATTCTCGATGTTTGGTAGAATCCTTCAAATATTGAAAGTCCAATATTTAACTTATGTTAAATTCTCGAAAAATGAGACCCGTTATCCAATATGCACACAATTAATTATTATATATTCACCCCAAAAAAGAAAAAAAATTCACTTGAAATATATTTTGCCTAGACCCCGGTGATGAATCTATAGTTACTTAAACTCGCATGGAACATCAATTTTTCTCTTTGAATACTCGTGAAGATAACTAAAAAAATATAGACATGAGAACCCTCTTTTTTATATCTTGCAACCGTCAATATTTATTTGTCATACCTAAGACCTTCGATTCCACCAGGTTCTTATTTTAATAATTGATCGACCATCGTTGCGTACTTGTTACAAATGGATTAAAAACTCATTTTGTTTCCATAGAGGCCTCTCAACATGATCGATATCTAATATCATATGTGACTAGATATTTCGAGAAGGAGAAAATAAGACTCGAGTTATCTTGTCATTTTTTAAATCACTCGTACAATGATATCACAAGTCTTTATATGCATGTAGATTGGGATTGTTGGTTACTCTCAAATTAATAGTTAAAATTCATTAACCTTTACGTTATACGCTTTGACATTTTTTTAACTTCAATGCTCCTTTAATCCATTAATACATATGATTAATATGCAAGAAACCATATTCCAATATCCTTTATGTTAAACCGGTTTCCTTTCAAGTTCTTCAATTTCATATTTAAACCGCCATGTCCATATCCTTTTCTAAAAATAACACTTTGACTCACGTGTCCATGGGATGAAACCACACACACACACACACACACACACAGAGAGTATATGTGTATATATATATATATATATATATATATATATATATATATATATATATATATAAACATGGGCTTAAAACCCCTATCGGTTATTCGAACACTCAAATACAGTCTTTATTGATTTATTTCCTATATCCTTTAATTTTACCAACACAATACCATGTTAACTCATTATATTATTTAATACATTACAAAATGGGTTTATCAATTATCACAACATTACGATTACCCACAATTCCATTATCCGTGATTTAAACCTAGAATATCTCATTTGCATACAATTATAAACCCTTTATCTTTCCTGGAACTTACCAATTCCATATATTTCCATTTATTTTCTTTTACACTTGGAGTTAACTGTCTCCCATTTATGTTTATAGGCTTACAAAATTTGGAACAAATACTACAACCCTTGCTTCCTTGGCCAGTGGTCTTGGGTCTAAGACTGAGACATCCTTATGTTTTCCCATTAGTCCTTTATGAAAACTCTTTCGCTTTATAATATGTTTGTTTTCTAGCGATCAAACCGTTGCATTTATGAAAAAACACCCATCTTATCGTATTCCTTTACTTGCATAACCGTACATTTTGTTCCTTTATGTTAACTTAAACTTTTACCCTGCGAGAAGTCCAAACCTTCTCTCATTTGTTACACGTTTAAGAACACTTTATCTGTTTAATCCTTATTACTTAATTTCAATTTTTAAATAACATTTTACCTCTACCAAAGTGACATATCTCTTCCATTTTGAGGTCAAGGACCATTGTCATCACGTTTGTGTTCATTTCAAAACCTTATGTAACAAAGTCTCTATTTTCTCAAAATATTATGTTCGGGGTAAAGTCATAATTTCATCCTTTTACGGGGTCATATTGTAAACTATCCATTTTAAAGTCTTACACACATTTCATCAACTTGAACAATAAATATTCAAAGGTATACCATTTGAACCGACATTTACATATTTCAATCAAACCCCTTAGGAATGTTTAACTACATTATAACATCTTCTCTCACTTAAAAGTTTCATTTTTATCCAAATAATAGTATGAAAATATTAGTTTAATATTATCATGCAAATTAACCTTTTATGTTCAAAATTAACCAAATTGACAATATGTGACTTCTCTTGAATTTTCACACATAAAATATAAACCTTTTTTTAGCTAAATATTTCTCTTCATGAAATAAAATATTTCCACAAGAAATAATAACATTTTTATTAATCACATTCATAAAAAAATCATTTCTAATATTCTGAAAATATTTGATAAAGTTATTAGAGACACTTTAGATACATATTTTCATTAATTTCCATTAAAATATTAATATGCACACAATCGTAGGATGCTTATGTAACCTCTTATGTAAATACATAGATAATTATGAAATTTTGAAAATATTAAATACTTAAAACTCCTATCTCGAATGAGCCCCAAATTGTGGAAAAAATGGTTTAGAAGAATGCCACCCCACCTCCAAAGGTGGCCTTAAAATAACAAAATGTACATGAAAGTCCCATTTGAAATCGCCTTTGAACTCCATAAAATTCATCTAATAACAACCCCCATACAAGCTCCAAAACTCACGACCTTAAAACCCTCATTCAACACCCAAAAACCTGTCTTTTAACTCCAATAATGGTATACAATTAACAAAGTAAGGGTGTTAAATGATTACTTATGAAAATATGAGCTAACTTCCGTAGGTAAGGGGAGAGGTAGAAAGAAATGGAGGTGTTCTATTCTTATGCATAATGTATTATGGGGAATTTTTAATAGAGAGAATGACGCATTTCTCTCATGGTTCTTTATTAGAAAAACTAAGGCAAATGCCCTATTTAATTAACTTTGCCAGATAAAACAAATAGTTGAGAGAGATATTGGAGATATATTTTTGAATAATCTTTGGGCCAGTAAAATTTTGACAACAAAACAAGGATAGACAAAAAGGTTTTGACAATGAAATAGATGCCCAAATCTTCTTCGCGACATGCCACAACCATGGTCATACTTACACGTCACCATGGGTTTAACACTGTGATTGCAAATCGGGATACTATTGCTGATGGACAGTGATTAGGTTTTACAGTTTGGGTTTTTCCAAGGCTTATATATACAATTTTCTCTTTCTAGAAATCCATACTACTTCTTTAATTAATTCAAGTAAATACACATATACAAAATGTATGTCCAAGTTCATAATTTTTATCATAATGTAACTTCTTAAAATAACCTCATGTGTCAAGAAGTAATTTTTCTACAAAATACTCATCTTAATAAGTAACTTTATTTATGAAAAATGAACCCTTACTCTATAATTAGTACACACTAATTAGTGCATTCTAGAATAATTTTCAACACCAATTTTAACCTGCAACCCGAAATAAACATTTGCAATGCCATGCTAGTCTATGCAAAACTGAATCCAGTATTAGTAATACCCATACAAGTCTATCCATGTATTATTAAAACCCATTTATGCATTGTATCAATTACCCATCACCCATTAGAACTCAAGCTTTCACATGTTTTACATAAACTTTTTGTTATTGCCTGCAAATAAAATATAATTATCACCTTAATAATTTAATTAAAGACGAGATATTACATATATAATCATGAGAAAAATGGGCTTGAGAACAACAATTGTAACTACATATGGAGAGATAAAACATATAATGCAAAAATATAAGAAGTGTTGGGTGTTAAAATCGTGTGTCACCCCCGATCCAAAGGTGCTCCCCACTGGACCTCAGACTGGTAAAATGGAGAAGTGTCAAAGTGTGATAAAATTGTTTAAATTGTGTTGGTCCTTATCTTAGGGCCCTACGTCCACTATCAAAAAGAGTCAGAGGTCTTGCGGCGTTTGTTAATAATCCAAATAACCTTAATAAGTAACCAATGGACCTCTTTAAGGGTTCTTGAGCATTTATTTAGGGAACAACAAGGTATAAGATACCTAGAAATGATTAAAGTCATGAATGTAATGTCCCACTAGTGGGCTGAGAGAGAGTATAAAACAAGGAGTAAATACTTATAAAGGCAATTTTTTTTTATATCCAAACTCCAGGAGAGAGATTAAGTGTACTATCACAACATGAATGTCGTGTCCTTGAGGGCTAACGGTGTCAGCAAGGGTTGAGTGTTGGCCAAAGACTTTGTAGGTGGTGTGAGGTAGTTGAAGAGTGCGTTAAAGGCATATGGTATGCTTTTGTGCAAGTGGGCTTCACTGGTGGATGTAGGTGAAATAATGATTTGATTTTGACCTACCCACGATACTTGTTGCGGAAGCGTTGCCTAAGGACCAAGAGGTCTATAACTATCATGGGGCATCCATACATTTGTCTTAATATTCTTCTCAAAGATATACCTCAGCGTTGAGGGCTAATTGTCCTGGGAGGACATTTATCTTAAATTAAATGTTTGCTCCGATCGTCAAACATGCCAAAATTCTAGTGTTATGGTCTCTAAGGTTTGTTAAAAAGACATATTGGAATGACTGGACATTCTAGGATGGAAAAGAGGTGCCTGAGGTCTATTCCAGTACTTTAGCTTTTCCTTAAGAGCAGTGACGTTCTTGGGGACCAAGAAACAATTTTTTTAAGGTACGAGGCTAAACTTAGGACATCTATTCTTATCTGAGAGTAATAGGTGGGTACTAGAATGTTTTAAATACTAAGTGTTTAATCAAGTATCATTACTGTCCCCTTTTTACTTCTTGCAAAGGTTACAAGGGGAAATAATTATCAGTTTATAAAAGTTAGGTCTAAGGTTTTATGTAACCATTGAGATTCTTTCAATGATTTGATTGCATTTGGAAGGTGGTTTCACGTAACTATGGAGAAGTGTTGGGGTTGAGAGCATTGATGCGATTAAGAGGATTGACGTATCTAGTATTAGAGGTTAAA
The DNA here is from genome assembly GCA_949130495.1 of Sambucus nigra. Lineage (NCBI taxonomy): Eukaryota > Viridiplantae > Streptophyta > Magnoliopsida > Dipsacales > Adoxaceae > Sambucus > Sambucus nigra. Next base: position 673,888,817 of record OX422215.1, read on the forward strand.
AGAACTAGAACTCTAGACATTGGGGTCAATAAAAGAGACCATTGGGCTAGAATGAGTTCTTCACCACTCACTCAAGTTATCTCTTCTTTCTATAAAATTCTCTTAAGAAAGTAACCATTTTCTTTCCAACAATGTCTACGAAAAATATTTCCCCTTCAAAGGTCTTGTTTTGAAAGATTTTATATGTCATTGTTCCCCACGTTTCCCAGTCTTCAATTACAGGTCCAAAACCTGAGACCTCTAATCATCTACCCAATTTGTATGTTTCCCTACTACAAAGGTGATTATCTGTCAAGGGGTTCACAACACTGAGTTTGATAGTAGCTAACTTTAATTTATTTCTAACCTAGTAGATGAATGAGAGGAATTCAAGATTTCTAAGTGGCTTGGCAAAGAGACTCCCACAAAGCCCACTAAATGTTTGAAGTTTGGCAACTCAAAGGATCTTCCAATTCATGGGGTCAATCTCGTGGAGGAGGCAACCAAAAAGACTGGACCGGATTAAGGCTCAATGCTAGATCTAATAAAAACCCTACCCATGCTGGAAGTAGACTCATGCATTAGTGGGACCTATGGGGAAACCCAAAGTGATCCTTCTATTCTAAGGGACTTGGCACCCTTGGTCTAAAAATTTAATTAATCTCTGAGTGATACCCTTTCAAAAGAAAAGGCTATGGTGGTATCCCCCAAGAAGGTGGGGGGTTTAAAGGAGGCATCTAAGGTCTCTATCCAATCCAAAGGGAAAACTACTAATGTGATGGAGGATTTACTATCTCCTGTGGTGGAGAGGTATTCAAGACATCCGTCTACTGGGGATATAAATTCATGCGCCTCGAGTGTGCATGCCTTTCATTACGTGGCCAAGATGAACTATTTAGAGTTGGTGGCTACCTTGAGAGATAGGGTTACCTCTATAATACCCAATAGTTAATTCATTTTTTAGGGAAGGTAATTTTGCATTTCCCTCTCATCTTTTCCTCAACACTTTTTTGTTCTTTATTCTTTAATCTCACATGTTTTCCTTCTTTTTAAGTCCCAGTACTTGGTAGAGGCTCTGATAGAGGATGCCATTTATAGCACCAATTAATGGAATAATGATGTTGAGATGTTGGACAAAAGGGGCCATGTCCAATTGGAACAAATTTAGATCATCAACAATATGAGGCTCGAGGTGGCATCCCTATAGTAGGAGAGGGTAGGCCTGAGGTCGAAGATCATCGAGTTGGATGAGGACAAGGTTTTAGAGGAAAATACCCTGAGAAAAGTGCTTCCGTCCTAAGAACTGCTCGGGATTCCATGACCAAGGCTGAGGAGACCTTTGTTTTGGCTCAATTTGAACATAAATTGATGGTAGGGGACATCCAAGATCAAATCCTCAAGCTTCGAACTGTATAAAAAAACTCCTTCGGGTTGATAAGGATATGGCTCTTCTAAAGTAATAGTTGGTTAATCTCATTACGGTGAAGGAAGTGTTGACCTCTAAAGGCCAGGAAAATAAAAGGATTATGCTGAGGACCTAGAGAACCATATAAAGTTCTAAGTGAAGATCCACATTGAATTGAAGAGATAATCAGATTCATATCTTGAGTTTGAGCCCTTGGAGAAGTTTTATTTCTAGAATTTTAGCTCTCGGTCTGAAACTTATAAGACCAAGGTCTAGAAATTCTTTCCTAATATTGACATCACCGGTATATTTGCTGAAAGCCCTTAGTTTGGTGAAGAGAGATCAGATGGTGGGAGCATCAGTGGTAGGTATGCTAATAAAGCCTCTACCTCGTAGTTCCAAGAAGAAGAAGCTCTAAAAAAACATACACCTCTTATCCCTAATGAATCCCCAAACAATGAAGCTCCTATTAACCCCACTCATATCAAGCCTTGTGAAGGAATTTTTGTAATGTTTGTTTTCTTTTTGCATAGTTTTGGGTCATGGTACATTTAATGTAAACATCTACTCCTTATTGTTGAATGACAAGGGATTTGGATTTTAAAATTTTGACTTTTGTGTTGCCTTGCTATACTTCATTCTTGCTGCAATGAATATCTTTACTTCATACTTGCTTTACTTTTTACTTTGCAAAGTAATGTTTACATAACATTCACTTGCCCGAGATCTTATTGTAGGTAATACTTCCTTAGCACACAAAATATTTTTTTGCAAATAAAAATATTTTAATTAGGAAATTCGGTGAACTAGTTCTGAGGGTCATAAAATCTTTGCCTAGTTGTCTTGTACTCCGTGTATTTTTAGGATGTCGGCGATGTTGGATACGTTGGGGTCGTCATTCTGGTCCCGGTTTCAAAAGTTGTTTTGGTGATTGGGGAGGCGTTAGTGGACCCCCATCTTGCGGCTATCATTTCTTGGATATCATACTGTCGCAATCCTACAGCGGTGATACTGGCGGAGACCTTGAATGGAGTGGATGCCTGGCAGGAAGGTCGCTCTGTCTTTTTGAGAGGGAGCCCTATGATGCTGTTTATGTGGTTGTCCGAGAGATTATGCACGGTAGTTCCACTTGAGTATCCATTGTCAGCGGTTCCAAACTTCTTCTCACCTTACTTCATTAGCATAGGCCTGGACATCAAGATTTGGGAGAACTGGTTTATAGAGTATGGGGCTCTAGGTTTTCACTGGTCTGTTCCGTGGTGGGGGGATCTTCTGCCCATTCTGCATCTCGAGGAGTATCAATACTTCTGGTTGGTTGGACTCAGACAAACCTCTTACTATTTTCCCTGGCAGATTTTGCACCAATACGGTTGGGAGAAAATCATGCCACGGCGAACACTATATTTCTTTCATGTACAGGAACAGATGGAGCGTATGCGCATGCGACTGGGCTCTTTGTAGGGGAATCATCGTCCATCGACCTATCCTTCCCAATCCGTTGGGCGATTCTGGCATGTCTCAGGGGACTACATCAAAATGGTTGTGGATAAGAGGGGTCACTAAGATGCTGGCAGTGGAGAATGGACAAAGGTGGCTTGACTTTTTTAATACTTTGGAGGGGAGTATTGTAGTTTCCCCGAGGCTGGTCTGGGATTATCACTCAATGGAGTGTCAGCGGCATTCCCTCCAGTCAGGGGAGGTTTGGGGACCCCAGGATGTGGGCGATGGAGATAGTTCTTATGGAAAGTGTGGGTAGACCATTTGTGAACATTTTGTATTATTTTTTGTTCTATTTGTGGTTATTTAGGAGTAAGGGGGGGGGGGGGGTGTTTTTATTTGTTTTTTTGGGAAAGTAGGAATAAATTGGCGAGGGAAGTCATTTGACTCCTCACGCCGATGTAATTGTACTGCAATTTTTAAATAATGGAATTCACAAGTTTTCGATCATATAGTTGTGCCTCTTGATGACTTTTTCATTTGAATTGTCTATACCAATCGCGAAGGCATACATAATCATTTTATTCATGTATATGTTAAAATGACCTATCATTCTCGGGGATACGAAAAGAATAGTATTTTGTGAAAAAGAAGGGGTCGTGCACATGTAAGGGGGTTAGCTGCCTACGTACCTCTGAGGGTTTTGAAAAAAATTGAAATTCATTTTTAAGAGGATCAGGCCCAGGTAGTTCTGTGTAGGGGAAATGAAGAGAGATTTATTTTTAGAATATAAAGGAGATGATAAGAGTTGTAGCGCGTCAAGATTTCGAACTAGGGGTAAAATTTCTTAAGACGATCTTAGGTGACTGGATGTGCCATTTCTTCTCCATGAAGATCAGTGAGCATAACGGCGGCGCCTGACAGGATTATCTTTACTATGTGTGGGTCACTCCAATTAGGCTTGAATTTATCTATGGGGTCCCAGATGGGCTCTACTATTTCTTTGAGGGATACGTCCCCTTCTCGAACAACTCAGTTCTTCAATTTCTTGTTAAATGACTGTAGTTTACGATAATGGTACCCTTGTATGTGATACAGGGCTTTTAGTCTCCTTTCGTCCAAGGGTGATAGCTCGTCAAGACGACTTCAGTGCCAATCTTCCTCGGTGACTTTTCTTTAAAGCATGATGTGTAGCTCCAAGGTTAGGAGTGCTTCCATGTCGTGGACTAGAGAGTAAGGGGTAGCCCTTGTAAAGGTTTAAACAGAAGTGAAGTAGCCCCAGTGGGCGTAAGGGATCCTGTCGACCTAATCTCGATAAATTTTGATTATTTTACTAATGATGTCTTTGAAGCAACCTTGACTTCTCCATTAGTTTGAGGTCAGTATGGGGAGGATTTGTGTCTTTGAATTCCATAGTCATCGAATACCTCTGTAACTTATGCCTCGAAATGTAACCCATTATCTAATACCAACTCATGCGGGACCTCATATCGACAGATGATATTCTTCTTGATGAACTTGGCAAATTTCTTGGCATTCAGAACTGAGTATGACTAGACTTCGACCCATTTGGTGAAGTAGTCAATGGCGACTAGGATGAACTCATGGCCATTAGATAATTTCAGTGTAACTTTCCCTATGATGTCAATGCACCATATCGAGAACCACTAGGGAGAGGTCATGTTGTACGATTATCGCAAAGGAAAATGTTGTAGGTTGGAATACTGTTGGCATTTGAGATATCTTCAAACATAGGCTTTGCGATCCTGAACCATGGTATTCCAGTAGTAACCCTGTTAAATGATATTTTTGGTGAGCATATGGCCGTTCATGTGGGGTTCGAATTCCCCGCTATGGATTTTCTGTATCATGTCTTCAGTGTCATCCACTGTGATGCAGAGTAAATGGGTTCCACCGAAGTTTCTCTTAAACAGTGCTTTATCACAAATAATGTATTGGGGAGACAGTCTGTGAAGCATTACTTGGTCTTTCTTATCAGCTCCTTGGGGATACCTACCATGTTTGAGGAGGTGCCAAATATCGTAGTACCAGTAGTCGGTTATTTCAGGATCTTCCTTTCTGCTGAGTTCGATGTGGTAACAATGGGTTATTTTATCTTGCTTTTGGATAAGGAAAGGGGCTATGGTTGTTCCTTAAGGCATGTCGATCTTGGAAGCTTAGGTAGCAAGGGTGTCGTCTAGGTTGTTCTTTGCTCGGGGCAGGTAGTGAAAGGTGATTTCTTGGAATTAGAAAACTAGCTCTTCGAGGTGTGTATGGAAGGGTAAGAGTTTCTCATACTTGACTTTCCATTTTCTAAGCGCTTACCTGATGATAAGGGCTGAATCCCAGTAAACATTAAGGTATCGAATTTGTATTCAGTCATGTTGTTAGTGCGGGGAAAATCCAGTTTAATGGCAATGGGAGTGTGGGAGTCACCAGGGGCAATCAGGAGGATTCTAATGCCATACACTTTCTTGTTAACAACGTTGTTAAAGAACATTTTCCATCGAATGTCTTATTGGGAGGAACAAAGGATATTCTCATCTGGAAATTAAAAAATCCAGACATCGACCTCTTCCTTAGGGTAATCTGCAAGGTAGTAAGAGATGGATCTTCCTTTCATGGCTTTCTGTGGGACACAGGTAATATTAAATTCAGCTAGAAGCATCAACCAATGAGCCATTTGGTTGGATAGGGTGGGATTCTCGAGTAGGTACTTGATTGGATCCATTCGAGATACAAGTTTGATGGGGAAGGAGAGCATGTAGTGCCGTAGCTTTTGGGTAACCCAAACAAGAACGACACATGTAGTTAACTTCGCAACCGTTCAACTTGTGACTAGCATAATAAATAGCTTTCTCTTTGTGGGTTTCTTCAATGTACTGGGCTAGCAAAGCCCCAGCTGTAGTATCGGTCATGGTTAGGTATGGGAGTAAGGGAAGACCAGGCTACGGCATCATGAGCACTAGAGGTTGGGTTAGGTATTACTTGATTTGATCACAGGCCTCTTGGCAAGGTTCATTCTAAGCTTTGGTTTAATTCTTTCAGAGGAGTTTAAATATGGGTTCACAGATGGAAGTCAATTTGATGATGAACCGAATGATGTATTGTAATTTCCTAAGGAATCCCTGGACTTCCTTCTCCATTCGGGGTGGTGTAATCTCAAGTATGGATTTCATCTTAGCAAGATCTGCTTCTATCCTTTTTTCACTCACCATAAATCCCAAGCGCTTTCCTTTACTGATGCCAAAGACATATTTATGTGGATTAAGTCGCATCTGATATTGTCGCAGTCGTTCAAAGAACTTCCAGAGAGAGGGAACATGGCCTTCCCTAGTCTTGGACTTAATAATCAAGTCATATACATAGAACTAAACTTTCTTGTGTATCAGATCATACATAATGGTTGTGGTTTCCCTCTGGGTGATAACTGCTGCATTTTTTAGAGCAATTGGCTTGACAATGTAGCAAAAGGTTTCTTGATGACGAGGGTGAATATTGATCTGGTTATATCCGATAAACCCGTCAACAAATGACTTGAGAGGGAGATTATCCGTATTATCCACAATCATGTCGATGTTAGGTAGCGTGTAATCATCCTCCGGAGAGGCCTTTTTCAAGTCTCGATAATCGACACACATGTGAACCTTCCCTCCTGATTTTGGCACTGGTACTATATTGGCCATCCATGTGGGATATTCGATTACACGAATGAAGCCCCTCGTTTAATTTCTTAATTACTTATTCTTTCACTTTGAGTGATAATTCGGTGCATAGCTTTCCCAACTTCTGTTTAACTGGTTTGCATTCTGGGAGAGTTAGAATCACATGTTGAGCTATCTTAGGGTCGATGTCGAGCATATCATCTTAGGACCATGCGAAGACATCCATAAATTCCTTTATTAGTTCTTTGATTTGTGCGCACTCATGTTCATTAAGGTTGTCCCTTATCCTAATCATACGCATTTAGATACTAGAACCGATATTAATAACAATAGTTTCATCTTCAATAACTTTTTTAGATCAGTTAAGAATTGTTAATTTGCAAAGTCATAATCATCAAGAGTTTTATTAGATTCAAAACAATTAATGTAAGGCACAACAAGATACTCAAAATATTTGTTTATTTCATTGATAGGAAAAATAGCATGGAGAACCTCATCAAAGGAGGTCTCGATTACATCACAGTTAGGCGAAATAATTAAAGGGGAAAGGGGGTAAACTTTGGGATTAGGTTGAATATTAGTAGGTGGCACAGGTGTAACATTCCAGTTGAGAAGAGGTGCATCAACATATTTAATGATGTAGGATGGATTTAACGATGTAGCCCCTGAGTGGATCATGCAGAGTTTCATCCCTAGTGTCTGTAAATTGAAAGAATCCTTAGAGTTACTTCCCCCAAAATCTTCGGTTTCAACTATAGTCTCTACAATGGGTGGTTGTACATAGTTCTTAGAACTCTTAGCCCATGGGTATCTATCTGTGAATAAGATTTCCATTCCTAGTTTCATCCTTTTGTCTACATGGTCATACCTAGGTTTAGGGAAGCCGTAGAAAGGGAAGTTTTCACCCTCTCTGATGAACCTTCCATTTAGGGTATCCCTCAAGATAGTTCTGGTGCATTATAACCTCCTCTTTAGTCGAGGCTAATGGATCAATATAAGTTCTTCTTTTGATAGCTAACATCACAAGACAAGGGGAGGAAAGGCATCCTTTTACACAATAGGTTCTGTTATTCCTTGTTGTCTTCGCCTTAGACCTAGTTCGGGAATATAGTTCATGTTCTCGAACATCTAGATTACATTGACGTTTCCATGAAAGTCATATTCTGGACAAACCTTATCTTTTGAAGTCATCCCTTGCTGGGAGTAGAAGTGGTTCAATTCATAATGCTGATAATAACACATCATTCACCCCGTGTTATATCTTAAGTACCGAATTACTGGTTCTTGCATTCTTGGTGTTATCACTATCTCCTAAGATGGTGATAACCTGTCCGTTGACGAAGAAATTCAATTTCTTATGAAGGGAATAAGACACCCCTTTGATGCTATGGATGCACAATCATCCAAGCAGCACGTTGGTGTTGTCGTAGGCACGTACGACATTAAAAGTTAGATCCAGGTCACTCACTTTCAATCCTAGACAAGTCAAAGTTCTTAACGGACACACGTTAAGATGTGATTCGTTCTCAACAAGAGAGAAGAGGGATAATTTTTCCCAAGACTTCAACAGATATATTAAGAGCATGATTATGGTTAGGACAAGTTTTGGGGATTTCTTCTTCTGAAAAGGAGATTATTCGAGTAGAGGTCAAGGATACAACTAGGCTTACTACTTCCTCTGATATGGTCGAGGGAGGAAATGTTGGTCTTATGAGTAGCTTGATTAGGGCATTTCGATATAGCTTTGAGGACATGAAAAGTACCCATAGGGTGATATTGGATTGGGGTTTCTTCAGTTGCTCAAGGACCTTACTTTCTTCAAGACTTATCTCCAACATAGGGAGGTTCTCAGTACCCTTTCCTTTATCGATTGCTGATGGCTGTTGGCTTAGGTTTTAGTAAAATCTTCCTAACCTGGTCATGTGGTTCACTATAGAGGGGAAGAATATGAATCCTATTTCCTCATCAACATTAGGTTATTCAGCTACTTTGTTTATCTCTCCTAGCATATCCTTGAATGATATCATTCCACATATATTGGCCATCAGACTAGTCTTTTCTGAATCTGGATCTTTATCTGAATCTTTGATATCGTCCCCATATCCGTGGTAATGATATTGTCTTTCCATGTAAAGTCAATGCATTCTACAACTTCCATGGCATTTTCTTACAATTCTTACCATTTGATAGGGAGATACATGACTGAAAGGACCAGGGGCCCTCATATTTTATAAGTCTTAAGAAGTTCGGATATGCTACAAATATCACGAGTCTATTGGAACATATCTTCCATGATCTAAACCATGTCATCTAGACTGACTTCGTCAGTTGGCACTACCTAGTTATTTGACTCTCAGGCCCACTTTTAAGATTCTAAGAATAATCCACTGAATCTCTAATAGTCGATGGTCATCTCAGAGGGCAATTTTAGCTCGAACTTTAGGAGTTGGTTGAGTACTTTTGACGATTCCATATCTTTACCTCTGAAACGGGTGCAGACAACGATGCATGCTCTAGTGAGGAGGGATAAGGCTTGATCAAAAAAGTTGGTAGGGTGTAAGAGGAAATATAAGCATGTTTAGAGAGGTTTAGGAGAGTATATGGGTATGATTTGTGATTTACTTGGTATAATTTTGGTTGATGGGTCGAATTCTGAGTTTTTATCTAGGAATATGGCATTTGTATGATTCGGGAGTCGATTATGGGTAGTGTTTGGTTTAGGATTGGCTGGTGGGGCAATGACATCCTGGACAATCAAGCCTTGGATCATATTTTGGAAATGGAAACATTGGTCGGTGGTATGGCCAGTAATTTGGTGAAAGGCACAATGGACATCAAGCTTGAAGTTTTTTGCAAGTGGGTTTGGTAACGGATGAGGGTCCAAGGGTTTGATCATGTTTCATCTCAATAGGGCATGGTAGACTTTTGACAGAGGATCATGAAGCTCGGTGTATTGTTTCTGGACAGGGTTTGGGTAAGTTTATGGTTCTCATGAAGTGACAGGCTGAGAGATGTCGTTGATTGTGGATACCGTGGTACTAGTTGGTTTTTTAAACTTTTTAGAAGCAAACTATCCAGAGTTTTTGTTTTGTTCAACTTCTATCTTTGTACGACCTTCTTCGATCTCCACTCCTGCTTCTTATAGAGATCAAACGTGAGGGTAATACTTTCGTCCCATTATTTCTCAGACATGGGAAAGGAAGTTCTTCTTCATAATTCTTACTTGCTCTTCTTCGGAAGGACGATTAGTCATGGTAGATGCTTTTTCTCTCCATATTTCTATAAAGTTGGTGATTGATTCCCCAGGATTTTACTTAAGTAACTCTAAGTCGCGACGGGTAACCTCTAGCTCCTCGTTGTACTTGTATTGTATCATGAACTCACGGGCAATAATTTCCCAACTACGAATTCTGGCCTCCTCAGGGGATAAGAACCAATGGGCGCTATCTTTCAAAGTCTACTCGAACATCTAAACCATTATTTATTCAGAAGCCCCTATGAGAGTTGTGGCTCAGTGATATCTATGAAGATGAAAAATTGGGGGTCCATCGCCTCTAAACTTCTCGAAATTGGGCATCTTGAATTTTTTCAGTAACCTGGGTTTAGGATGGGGAAATATGTTAGTGTTGTCCATGTATTTACCATAAATTATGACTTAATCGAGATTATTGTTCAACATCTTGAGGTCTTCCTTGACCTTGTTCAATTCTTCTTCTTTTGGTTCGATAGTCACGGGTAAGTTAGCTCCTGTCTAGGCAAGATTTGGCATATGAAGCTGGGCTGGTGGCGGCCCATTGTAGGAGGAGCACGTGGATCATACTGGTATTCTTCAGGAACCCAAATAGGCTCGAGTGCAGGCAGACCCATAGCGTGAGGGAAAATAACCTCAAGTTCTTCGGGGACAGGGAACTAATTTCATTGCATCTCATGGACCTCAGTTTGAAGGTTGTCAATTTTGGCATTGAGATGGGGTAGAACTGTCAACAAATCTGGCTATACATTCGGTATTTGATTCATGTTTTCCATGGAAAGTGGGTGAATCTCAAACTCAAAGGAAGTAAGGGGACTTAAAGAACATCAAGACGGTTCGACTGGAGATCGAATCCAATAGGAAGCTAGGCCAAGGGTTACGATACCTATCTCATTATAGTACATGCTATTTTTATAATGTTAATAACGAAGAGTGTGGCCATCACAGGGATTCACTTTGGTTTGAATAGGGAGATAGTCACAGTGACAACCTTGTGCCATTAGAACTTGTAATAAGATGAACGCTTCTCTTAGCTAGATACTGCCTAGGGAGACGTTTGGGATATGATCATGGTACCATAAATTAGATTGTAACCTAGGTGCGTCAGGCTGGCCGAGACGTCACGTTGACGAGAGATATGGAAAAAGTCAACTCAAACAAAGGAATTTTCCAGTCATCATCTCAGATGGGACTTATTGGCCGAATATAAAGGGGAAGATATTACTCCTAAGGGGGGATCCCATCATAGACTTCTTAAGTTACAGTATGTTCGTATGTGGATTTCATTTCATGGGGAATAATGGTTTCTGATCTAATTTATCATGATTTATGACTCGATCCCGGGTGTTCGGCTAGGTTATGATCTAATGAGGGCATTTGGGAGGTGTTGTAAACTTCAATGCATGTACCATAAGTTCATAATTCATAAGAAATAGTTTGTTGCATGCAGATGGAAATCCCTTCGATTGGTTGTTTATTTTTTCTGATCCATTATGTTCCATTAGTTCCGATTGTCGGGGATTATATTCCCCCGATTGTGGTAGCTGGGGATTGTATCATGTTATGGTACGGTGCGGTTTGGCTCAGTAAAGTATGATTCGACTTAGCATTATAATGTATCTTGATAACTGAGTGCGCCATTGTCTGAAGTATCCCTTTGTATTTCACAAAGTTTTATGTACGTGTGGATGCACATTTGACCGCATGGCTTGCTCGTAGTATCCATTTTCATTAAGATTATAAAACTTATGGATCGTCCGACATGGAAATTAGTAGCTCTGGTGGTTGAGAGTACGATGATGATTATAGGACATTATATAGTGTTAGAACTTGAGTGAACATATCGTTAAGTGTTATTTTTCCATAGTCAGTGGATTGGTGTAATACCCAGGCGAGTGTTCTCTAATGGAACGCCTAGAGTGACCCTAGGTTCGTAGAAGGGTCGCATGGAAAGGTATTAATCGAATGCAAGATCGGGGACTTAGTTGTAATATCAACTATCAATTTAAGAGACTAGAAATGCGAGGCTTATATTGAGTTTATGGGAACTTGTGTTGTCAGGGTGACCCGAGAATTCAAGGAGACTCAGGGTGTATAGTCTGAAGGGTTAAAATAATTTATGTTGATGAATTGGATGTTTGTTATGGTTCCTTTTTCACTTAGATGATTATCGATCACTTGGGATTATTATTCCCATAAATGTTCCGAAATGCCTTTGGTGTAATCCTCGTAACCTTAGGACTCGATTGAGTATGACCATCGGGTAAGATGAGTCTCAAGGACTGGTACAAGACTTTAATGTCTAGCCTAATGGGAATCATTAGAAAATGTTACATGTCGAGTTCTTTTGTTACTTCTCTAGTGAAAGGAGATATGACGATTGCCTTAAGGTTGGGATTTCGATAATCCACCATTAAAAGATTCCTATGACTTAGAGTAAGGATTGATACCCCCTGGGAATTTGAGGAATTGACGGATTAATAAGTTTGAGTACAAAATTCCTTAAGAAGGGAAGAACGTGACACCCGCCCCGCGGCTTTGATTGTACTCGTATGATATGGTGACTTGGCATTACAAATTGGGTTCTAGGCTTATTGAGGATGATCATAAGCCATATTTGTTTAACTTAATGGCCCCGATGCAATAGAATTGGAATTCTATGACCTATAGCTACTATAGAGGATTTTTGTAATCATTTGAATGAAGTGAAGTTTTCGTTCGAATGAGTCAATAAAATGAGGTTCGAAAGATCTTATAACAATTGAGAGATGCTTGATTTCCCTTACTCGTTAGAATCTCGTTGGAAAGCCTACGTTCTAACGAGCTACATATTCGTTCAGACGAGGTACATAGTTTTTAGTATGAGGTACACATTTGTTCGAAGAAATGGGTATTTCCCGTTTGAACAAGGTACACTCCAAATCAATTTTAAACAATGATTTTTCCACATCAGTACCTTATTATAATTTTCATTCGAATAAGGGCCAATATCGTTTGAACAACATGTGAAATTTTGAAAATTATGCATCTGTTAATGTCCTATCACGATGTGGATCATTGGATTAAATAACGTGTCGAGCACTCATCAGCTCAGATCAAACTGTGGGATAAAGGCTTGATTGACTATTAGATAAAGGGTTAAGTTTGGGGGAATTTATAGGATATAAATCTTAGAGTTTTAGGAATATTCAAGTGATTTTTGTCTCACTTAATAAAACCCAATCAAATTTGGTTTTTCTCTAGCACTTGGAGCGCCTCCTCCACCAACCACCTCACACCACCACCCATCCACCCAAAACAAGCAAATATTAACAACTTTTTTTAACATTTAAGCTCATAAAATTCAAATGTACTACGCATTTAATGAAGATGGGTTTTATGTACATATTGTTGGAGACTTTAGAGAAGAAGAAGAACAAGAATAAGAAAGTACGGAGTTTGAAGGGGGGTTTTCATTGAGCATTGGTGGAGACAAGCTTGTAAAGACGAATTACCTTTTTAAGGCCACCTTGGGAGATTACCATCTTCTTCTACATTCATAATACAGTTGTTGGAGCTTCTTTTGAGGCGGGAAACTCTACTCTTAGCTCAAGAATAGTATTTTACCAAGTGTTGGTCTTGTAGTTAAAGTTCGTAAGAGTACAACGCATATATGATTTAAGAAAGGCATATCTTATGGTTTTGTGTAAGTGGTTTATAAATGATTTCAAGAGTTTTGGGAAGATGATATATTTCAAGAAACGTTGGTATTTAAACATTTTATGAAATAAAATGTGGAAATAATATTCATTGAGCAAATGTCTAAAGGACTTCTTATAAAGATTGGGATTTATAAAATTAGACCGTCATTCTAGTTTTAGAGGAAAAAATATATTTGCTCTTGAAAATCATATTTATGCAGCTATTATGAAATTTCTACATTAAATCATGTGTAAAACTCATTCTTATGTATTTCGAGACTTAAAAATCACCTTATCATGTATATAAACTGGTAGAATTTTGATGACGAGCATATAAACAAGTATAATGAAGGGTCCTTTGAATTTATACATGAAATAAAGAAAATGGAAATTTCATTCTTCAAAGTGTGTTAAAAAGTGTAGAAAATGTGGAAAATGGATGTTTTAACTCTATATGTGAAAATAAAGGAAAAATGTTTTTTTTTTTAAATTAGTCTCCAAAACGCCAAAATGTTTCCTGAACAAGGAAAGTGATTAATAAAGAGATTTCCAAACTCAGACATATGTAACTCCGAAGTTTTAAATAAGTGTAAATGATTTAGAGATATTGAGAAGTTAGTATGTGTGACTTAATGATGTTTATTTAGGAATGGTAATTTTACTTCAAGTGGAACATTTTTATGAAATAAAAATGGATAAAATGGTGTTACAAAAAATCGTCCTAAGAGAGAGTGATTTTGATGATAAATCAACACAAGTTTCTAAAGGACAAGAAATGGTGATTTTCAAAGTGTAACACAAGGTGTGGTTAAATCCAGGGATTTGGTTTCGGCTAATAAAAGTGGAATACTTTGGACATTTTATAAATGTTAAAACAAATTAATATAATAGTTGAGAAGGTCATGGATTCCTAGGGTGAAAAACCCAAAAAATACTAGCTAGAGCATATTGTAGCGTAGCCAATAGAGTGGTGCCCGTTAAAGTAGGTGGTTATTAAGATTTTTTCGAGAAAAAGATAATGACAATGGACGATGTCAATAAATTGGTTATGCCATGAATATAATAAAAGACAACCTAACTTGAATTAAACTAATACATGTTCTGGGTGAAAGGTAATGTGGACAAGTGAAGTAAGAAATTGAATAATGTCAATGAAACAAGTGGAATGGTAAAGTGAAGTGATCAAATGGTTAATTAAGTAACCTAAGAAGGTTTAACCTATAATTAACACGAGAGTGTGTTTATCAAAGACTTTCAAACATGTGCGTGAGTGTGTTGAAACGATATTTTCCAAGGAAAATGCTAAGGTGAATTGGTGTGAGTAAAAAGGAAATTTCGTTAACGGAATTTCTTTTCCCCGGGCAAAAGTCTATTCTTTTAAAGTCTTTAACCGAGTGCGTTAAATTGGGTGATAAATTTCAAGTCAACTAAAAAGGAGCACTTTTATAGGACTAATGTGAATTAATCGGAACAAATAACATTTCAAAACAAAAAAGTTTCATGCATTAATGTATCTTCATGTATGTGTATAAATTAGGCAATTACATGTGCATGTAAGTATAAGGTGTTAGAGTCTCTTTTCTCGTCATTCGATTCTATATTGCATTCTTTTATTTTTCGCAATGGGCATTTGTCTCAATCCCTCCTCTTTGTTACGACAAGTTGTGGGCAGTTTCGTATGTTGATAGCATTATACATGTAAGTATTCTTTCATTTTACGTTCGTATCGTAGATTGATTGAAATTGGAATGACATATTAAAAAAATGAAATGTTAATTAAATAAAACTGGACTAGTAACATTATTTAGGTTGTCTCACCGCAATTAACCCAAATGTTCAGGTCAGGTTGGGTTGACCACAAGTAACCCAAAAATTTGAGCCGGGGCGTTATAACTATGCTAGCCAAAGCTAATTGAATATAAAGTCTAATACACTACCTTAGCGAAAGCACATGTTGCCCTGGCAGGGGTCACACTAAAACTATGACACTACATGCTTACATTCCCAATCAAACTAGTATCCCAGATGGATGCCATGAAATACCTACTTGAGAAACCCTCGTTATCAAACTGTATGGCCCGTTGGTTGATGTTTAGAGCGGAGATTGACATTATATAAGTCACATAGAAATCCATGAAGGGGAGGGACATCTCCGATTACCTTTTCGATCACCCAGTGGAATGAACCAAGGTTTAGGTCTCTGAATTTCCAGAGTAAGACATCTTCTCGACTTCTTAGGAGGACCTCGAGTGGCATATGTTCTTTAACAGAGCTGTCGAGATGAAAGGGTACGGTATTAGGACACTCGTGACATCTCCCGGTAATTCTCACACCCCCATTTCCATCAAGTTTGTCTTCTTCCGCACCAATAACCTGAAAGAATACGAGGAATTCACCGTTGGTCTCAAGATCACCCTCGATAAAAGAATCAATTATGTGGATGACTATGGGGACTTTTCCCTCATTATCGGACAAATTCTTCGGAAAGTCAAAGATGAGAGGTTCATCCCACTCCATGCCTATCTATAAGAGTGTGACTATAATTTTAAAGATATCCCCTTCCACTGCCTCTCTTTGATGAACTATAACCTAGGGGATGCACTAGCAACACTGTCCCCCATGGTTAACATGCATGAGTAAATAATAATATCGCCTTTTCTAGTTCAGGAACTAGCTACACTAACCAACTATTATCAAATCAAAATTATCGCTGAAGAAAATTGAAACATGGAAGGATTATGGTACTCTGACATTTGGATCCTTCTCAAACATGCTAGGAATCCCTGAGACGCAGACAAGAAAAACTATAAGACCCTTTATAAACTGGTTTCCCAATATATCATATGAAATAAAGATCTTTTCAAGAGAAACATCTATTGAACCTATTTGTATTGCATAACAGGGGCTATAATTTAAGAAACGATGCATAAATTCCACAACGGGGAATGCATACCCCACATGAATGGTAAAATTATTACCAATAAAATCATTTGTCAAGGGTGATATTGAACAACCATGATCCAAGAGTACACTGCTTATGTATGGAGAATTCCAACAGTTCAACAACCTATAATAATTTCCTCCTCGATAACTGTACAACATGACCTCTCCCTAACCCTTCTATACCTGGGGCATAGACAACATTGGGAAAGTCGCTCCCAAAGCTTCAAACGTGAATGAAATCATAATATTTTTCATTGATTACATCATCGCTATGGAGTTCCCCATGAGTTTGTATAAGCCAGTAGACTCTTCTTTGAGGTTGACGTTACAAAATTAGTCCATGAGTGTGGAATCTAACGACACAAGTCATATCCCTACCGACCCCATCCCAACAACGTTGTTGAAGCTACTAATAAAATCCTCAAAGACATCATCATTAGGATTACTGAAAGAGATAGAGAGGTCGATCGAAACATATATGCCCTTTGGGGATACCGCACCTATATCATGACTCCCACTAGGGCTACCCCCTTTTCTCAGGTATACAATATAGAGGCAATTCTTTAATATGGAATTAGAAGTGCCATCTCTACAAGTCATGCTCAAAACCAGGGTGACTGAAGGAGACTGCCATCAGTGCCTATAGGAAGAACACTCACTCTTAGATAAAAGGAGGCTAAAACCTCTATACTATATATAAGGGTACCAACATCGGATTGTATGACCATTGAATGGGAAAGTTAAGGATCACATTATCCATGAAGGAGACATTTCCCTCAAAGAAATTGTCGAATCCATATATAATCCTAGGGGAAAGCTCAAACGTAATAGGTGTGCCCATAAATTGTGATGAAAATCGTATTTGATGGAACCGCTAGGCTCACTGATCTCGACGGAGAAGAAATGGTGTGTCCAGTTAACCTGGACTATCTAAAAAAGATATACTCTTAATTTAAACTCTTAATGCACTAACGTTTTATCCCCTTATATTCTAAAACAATATCTTTATTTTGCCCTATAAAGAACTATGTGAGAATTGATCCTATTAAAACACCCCTTTGAAAATAAATGTCATGAATTTTTAAAGCACACAGCTGCATGTAGGATGCTTATAAAACACACATGGATGTGGTCCTTTCTTTCTCATAAAATGCTATTATTTCCTTCCCCTGATAATAGTGGTATTTATCTTCATGTAAATAAATAAGAACATTATTTATTCCTTAGTTATTGGTGTATATCGTTCAAATACGAAATTTGTCAAAAGAAAAAATAAATGTGTCAAAATTACTTTACTTTTATTTAAAATGGAACATGGTTGTTTCATGAAATATGAGCTATAGGATTCATACAATCCACTCCCCTTCTAACCTTAATAAGACATACAGTTCGCCTACTATTAAACCAACTTCACAAAAATTAAAAAATACCAAACAACTACATAAAACCAAAACACCCACCTAAACATAAATTCCCTCAAAACACAAAACCAACATCTCAAAACCTTCTCATCAGTTATCAGATGGCCCCACCACATCATCATCACTTGTTCCTGGACACCTTGAGGCATCCCACTCTCGATTAGAATTTCAAATGTGCTCTATGTAATGGCATGACTTAATATTGTTTAACGAAACAACAATGCCTTACTCAATGGTTTCAAATGTGACAAGCCATCGTTGCCTCGTTTCCTTCATTAATATCTTTCCAAACACCTATTTCGATAACTATTGCAAATAATCCCTTAATATAAATCCAACTTCCGCAATGGATTATAATGGACGGTTAAACGGTTAGTGATGCAGCCATAAAGTCGTTAGTATCATCCTTAAGGACTCGGCCAAGTTCTCTACAGGAAAGAAATTTGTTATGCATGGAGGCACAATATTCTCCCATCTTACTTGGCACTGAATCCATTAAGGAAATCAAAAGAAAGTCCGGTGAAGACCAACTAACTCCACATACCGGTATTCCACTAATTGCAATGGACTGCATCTTCACTAATCATGATACAAACTAATAAAAACATTGATCATTGTGTTGAATAATCCCATTAACCTAGTTCACCATCGATGGGACGAAGCCAAAGAAATGCCTAGAAAAGAAATTAGGAAGGCCCGGTAGAGGGTACTCATGAGACTCTACAAAGTGCAGTATCTCAGAATGCCACATGAACACCACAACAGGTCTCTCTCGCAAAAACCTAGTCTAACCTTCCTTCCAGTCATACAAGTCACTAAAAGTCTACGCTAAAACAACCACCACAAGAATTTAATTGTAGGACATCCAGATGACTAGCAAAGAAATTATTAGTACCATTTCTTCGATACACCAGATTCAACATAATCAAACAAAGCCGACTAGATCCACTTGACATCAAGATTTCTATCACCTCATCTATAGACCAACAAAACCTTCAATAGTTATGGAAAAATATGAACATCATCAAAGAAAGAAGAGTTCCACAAAAGATCAAAAAGTAGTGCACCTAAACTAACAAGCTGATAAGCAGGCCAAGGATATATGGGTCAAACCCTATTTTGGGAAATCCTCATATTTGTCTTTTAAATAAATTTCATTTGAAATAATTCCCTTCAAAGGGAAGATCTTTACGACCACGCCTCCAAAGATTTAATCTATCCAACTATGAAAAAAAAATCAAAAATATCAACAAAACACGTCTTCCGACTTTTTATCAAAGTAGAACATCAACGACAAATTAAAATGCATGTAAAGTAAGACATTAAATTAAGATAATAAAACAAAAGATGCATCATTTTTGCGTTCTTGATTATCCTATCAGGAACAAAACTGCAAAATTAAGCATGAAATATGGTTAATGCTAAGATCCTTTAGTCATAACGATGGATCTGCGAGAAAATCCCGAAAGGAAAGAATAAAAAATTTATGTCAAATCATCCTCCATAATGTGCCTCATATCTATCTCCCTTGGTTACTACACTTATCCAAACGTGTGCGCCAACAACCTCTTCATATGTGCATGCGTATACATAAACCCTGTGATCATCGAAGATAAAATCCAAAAGAAGAAGTTCACTCGTTCCACGAGAAGGAGACAGTAATCTACCCAGAAGCAAAGTTTTAAAGCCATAGAAAATTCGAAAATCAACAGTGACATTTACCCTTCTCGGAATAGGCACATCCCCAGACCTTCTTATTGACACTCCCCTCAAAATTTTGTCCCAAAAATGCCAGAAAAAATCTCAAAATTTCTTAAACAATTCATAAAATTAATAGTAAATCCTCGCAATGTCAAGGCCATCTTTTCTCTGAGAAAAACTTATGGTGAAGTTCCAAACTAGTAATAAAATCTCATAAATCCCAAGTTGGATCATCAGCATACAATCTTATCTTCCCTGCAAAACTAAGAATATAATGGTCCATATAATTCACATCGACCCGCTGAATCGGTCATTTCACTCTTTAAGTCATCATAATTAATGTTGATCCACTGAATCGATCGCCTCACTCTTTAGGTCCTCAAATTTACCTCGACCCATGAATAAGTCACTATATCTTTATGTCCATATAATTGATCTCCACTCCCTTAATCGATCACTACATCTTTAGGTCCGGAGAATTGACCTTGACTTGCTGAATTAGTCACTATATCTATAAGTTCGCAGAAGTTACCTTGACTTGCTGAATATGTCACTGCATCTTTAGGTCCACATCAGTGACCTCAACTTATAGAATCGTTCATCACTACATCTTTTGGTCCATATGATTTACCTCGAATCGATAAATCACTCACTAGATTTTTAGGTCCTCACTATCAACATTGGCCCTTCGAATTGGTCACCTATATCTTTAGGTTTGAATAATTGACCTTGAATCACAAAATTATTCATACCACTCTTAAGATTCATATAATCGTCCTTGACCCACTTAATTGGTCATCCCACTCATTATATCCATAGAATTAACTTTGACATGATGAATCAGTCACCACATATTTAGGTCTGTAGAGTTGGCCTCGACTCGTGGAATCGGTCATCACATCTTTGGGTCCGAAGAATTGAACTCGACCCACTGAATTGGTCACTACCTCTTCAGGTCCACATCATGGATATTAACCCTTTAAATTGATCACCACGTCTTTAGGTCCACACAATTGACCTTGACCCGCCGAATCATTCGTGTCACTATCTTGGTCCTAATAATTAAACTTGACCCACTAAATAAGTCGTGCCACTCTTTCGTACCTATGAATGGACCTTGACCTACTGAATCGATCACTACATCTCTAGGTCTTGAGAATTGGCCTTGACCCGCTCAATTCGTAAATAAATCCTTAGGTATGCATAATTGATTTTGACCCCTTAAATTGTTTATCCCATATCTGTAGATCATCATAATTGATCTCGACCCAATGAATTAGTCACCTCAATCTTTAGGATTGTACATCAACCTCGACCCTTCATACGTTTGCAGAATTGACCTCGACACTCTGAATCGATAACCTTTATCCCCTAGGACATCAAAATCGACCTCATACCCTCTCCTCAATCATTAATGCTGTGCCTATCTTTTGAGAACCTTCACTTTTTCCAAACTTGGCCATTGAGGGTATCTGCAGACAGCCATACTAGTACCCATAAATACCTTATCGGGTCTCTAACAATCCTCCACTCTTCGTAAAACCTCGGTCATACTCTGACTATTAATTTGGAGGCCGTGGGTCTCTCTCAGAACCCTTTAGACTTCAGTTAACTCTCTAACTTCATTGAAGCTAAAAAAAACTTGAAAGGCTCTGAATTCCCTTTCCAACGGTCCATTCCATGAATAAATTGGCCTCATGGTTTGCACAAATGGGTTCCTTCTACTCCGAGTACTAATTTGGAGGTCACTAGGCACTCCAATTCTCGTTTTAAATATGGTTAAGTCTATGATATAAGATAAAATCAATAAAAACTTTAAGTCCTCTGAATCTCCTTTACATGGTCTGTTCTATGTGAAAATCGGCCTCATGGTTTGCACGAAAGATTCCTTTATTTTCGAGCTCTAAACTGAAGGCCAATTAGTGCTTTTGGGCCTCGTTGGACTCCATTAAACTCTTTAACCTTAAAAAATTTGAATGAAACATTGAAAGGATCTGAGATCTCTTTCGAACTTTTCATTTCATGCACAATCGGCATCATGACTTGCTCGAACAATCCCTTTTACTCTAAATACTGATTTGGAGGTAACCAGCCACTCTTAGGACCTGTTTTAGTTGGGTAAACTCTTCGACTTGAGAAAATATTAATGGAACCTTGAAGGGATCTAAATCTCATTTTCTAATGGTTCATGTTGTGCGCAAATCAACCTCACGCTTTTCATGAATGAATCATTTTACTCCAAAAGGTTGTGGGGAGTTCCCAGGCCTCATTCACCTTGTTTAACTCTCCAAACTAAGCAAATATCAATTAAATATCGAAGGTAATGGTATATCCTTTCAAACAGTCTATGTCGAGCATTAATAAGCCGCACGATTCACACGAAATACCCCTGTTTCACTAAAACCTTTTGTTTACAGACCATCAGGCACCTCTAAGCCATGCATGACGTCCGTTAACTCGCAAACCTGAGAGTGGATTACTTGATTCTTTAAGGGACCTAAATTAACTTCTGAACAGTCCAACCATGCGCGATTAGGGCTTGTTGTTTGCATTTTATGCCCATTGGTTCGAAAAAGTCTGTTTTGAATTGCCAATAGGCATCCCAGACACGCTGCCTACCAGCATGGTGTAGTTTCCTTTCCAAGAAAAGTAGGCACTACGAATATAGACATCTTAAGAGATATTCCAATTGACACACCCCGAACCCTAAAAGTGCACTATATAAATAGCCCATAATCTCACTCCTATGGGAGGTTCCTTTTAGGAGTCAACAAATTTTCCCTTGAAATTCGAGCATTATGATTTCCAAAAAAATAATTCCAACATTCCCAAACCTCACTTTCCTGCTATATTTATTCATCTACATCATCCTATTATAATACTCTTACATAACTACAAAAATCAGCCGACACCCTACCAATATTCAACAATAAAAGTCTTCTATTAGGTCCATTCCTAAATCTTTTCTAGATTATTGTATTACCCCATGCATTTTGGCATCAGTTGCTTCCAAACTCTATCGGGTGTTATTAAATAAAATCCCATTCTCAACACCTAATAAAAATATGAGACATTTAAAACTTCATGAATCCACTAAAATATATAATGAAATTAAATCCAATGAATATATAAAAATATCCAACCAATAATATCCATGACCATGCTAGTTTCCAAAATAAGTCAAACTCAAATTTCAATAAATAATCCCATTACAAATCTCAAACTGAAATCCATATACAACTCTGGAACCGAATGACACACAATAGAAAATCCATAAATAACTGTCTGAAAATAAAATGATAGAATGAAAAGTAAATCTAAACTACTAAAGTAGATAAAATAAATCTTTAACTATGCATATGCCACAACTCAAGAAACTATACCTGAAATGTTAGTCAATAGAATGGGTAAGAACTCACCGCATGAATACTAGCAACTCCTCCCAAATAGGGTTCTTAAACCCAGACAATAGAATTATACATGATAAATACCATAATAAACTATTTTAAATTAAACGATATATATATATATATATATATATATATATATATATATATATATATATATTAACATGCTAGTAAAGATAAACTATCACTACCTACCCACATAATCAAGGCACCCCAATGATGAAGTCCAAGTATGAAAGTTTGATAATTTAATTATACTAAACCTATCAATTTATTCTAATTCTCTTAACTAAGTTATTATTACGGCGATACCGTCGTACCTAGCCGACCTTTATATTGGTCATGCACCTTTTTGGGCCTGTTTAATATTGTACACCGCACACATTCCCCTCGATATAGCCAGTCAACCCACCCTGCACTTATTGACGATATTTCACACACGACATGTCACAATAGACAGTCAACCAATATTCTGTTAACCCTACACTTATTAGTGGCGCCAACTCACACTCACACCACTATAGCCAGCCAACCCGTATTCTGTCAGCATTGCACTTATTGGCGATGCAAATTCATTTGAATACCCA
Organism: Sambucus nigra; assembly: GCA_949130495.1. Classification (NCBI taxonomy): domain Eukaryota; kingdom Viridiplantae; phylum Streptophyta; class Magnoliopsida; order Dipsacales; family Adoxaceae; genus Sambucus; species Sambucus nigra. Next base: position 673,912,292 of record OX422215.1, read on the forward strand.
TTTATTATGTCGGGCATCAATTCTCCAATTTCTCAAGTTCTCATTATTTTCTATTAGTACCACATTTTTTTCGGGCAATAATTCCTCAACCTACCATAAGTCTCATACCTAGAGGCCTCCAAAACACAAGTGTATCCCAGCTTAACCTCTGGGAGGAATAACTACAAATAGCTACTACTAGTGGAGGATCCAGGAATTTGAGTCAGGTGGGGCAAAAATATTAGACAAATGCCGAAGGTTTGGGGGCGGGATGCCACGAGCCATTTTTTGGTGTTTTTTTACTTCGTTTTTTTTTTTTTTGCAATTTTTAACCTTAAAAATGTTTGAGGTACTAATTAGCTAAATTTGGATTCCTACTTAAAGTATATACGAATTTTTTTTAGGACTAATTCAAGTTTAATTTGAATTTTGTACAAAATTTTAAAGTTATTTTTTTACGACAATTTTTTACCCGCAATAAGTATATACCAAAATTAATAATAAGTTAATTTTTAATATTAATAATAATAAGTTAACAACAAAATGTTAATAAAAATGGGTTAATTTTTAATATTATGCTTAAAAACACATATAACATTTACTCTAAACTAAAAATACATTTAAAATTTATTCTAACCTAAATTAACAACAAAAATATGTAGTTAAATAGCAAACATTTATTCTAAGCTAAACTGAAAATACATAGTTAAATTGCTAAAATACCTATTGATGGAGTCTTGAAGAGTATATCAAATCTGCTCTGCTATAGAAAATATCAGGGAGAGGTAAGGTCCATCTCCGGGAGAGGGAATGTTTTGCTCCTCCAATAAGGATAGCCTAACTGCGTTGAGGTGAGGAGGATGGTAGCCTAGCTGCGGCTGAGAGAGACAAGAAAGGATAAGAAGGTAGGGTTTGCGTGTGTTTGAGACGTAAGTGTGTGTTTGAAACCTAAAGGTTTTTTTTATTAATAACACACTTACTCCCTCATCTTTGCAAATAATAAGAGAACACCTTTAAGTTTCAATTTTTGTAAAAAAAATCCCTACTTTTTCTTTTTCTTTAAAATTTGAGCTGGGGCGTCCGCCCCAACTAAGCCTAGGGAGGGTCTTCCCCCAGCTACTACCTAACCTCACACCTAGGATCATGATTCAAATGAAATAACATAAAAATAGTCCCACCTCAGAGTCGTCCCTCCTTAAAAATCTACACTAACTAATCCCATACCTAGAAAATGTTACCAACAACTAAGGCCTACCTACTAGTCCCATACCTAAAATGAAGTGAGAATACTAACTACTACAACAGTCCCATTGTTCCCGTGGTCTCAATAATTAATAACATTAACAAACAAAACATAACATATTTTTGACTTATCGCAACAATTCTTAAAATTAATCATAACATCCCTATTATTCAAATTATGGTCGTTTAATTATGAAATTAATTTAACAATCCATTTTCTCATCAATTTATGGGTTTCTATTGACAAACAATTATTCGAGATCATACAACAATAAATCTCTACTCTACAACATGCACATAATTAACGTTGTTGTACATATCGAAATCAATTTATAGCATCCCTACAATTTATTATACATACGAATGTCATAAATTCTAACGGAACCCTAACCTCTAACCTAAACATGCAAGGGTTTTGAGTCTTGACTCATAGTAATTATTTGAATAAAAATAGTCCCAAATTTAGTTTGACTTTCTCCAATTAGAATTTCTAATTTATTTTAAGAAAAACAATGACCATTAATGTTTAGGGAACATTTAAAACGCACAATACTAAAGATGAATAATAGAAGTATTCATAAGAAGGGTTTTGAAGAATCCAATTCCACAGTTGTGTTCCTCTTAATAAAATAGTAATGATGCGTTCTTGGAAATGTTGAGAAAAGTTGATTTAGTTCTTCAAAAATTGGGTTGAAGCTTTTGTCCAATGGGGTTTAGGTTTCGTAGATGAGAGATAACGTAATTATACGAGGCTTTTGAGAAGGATACAATGTGTTTTAAAATTCCTAAACTCATCACTTTATGGTTATAAACCATAAAGAATCAGAGCCATAATCAAACACAAACACAAAAAAATTACGAATGGTCGGACCGTTGGAATTGACTGAAATTTTAATATGTTGTAGATCAAGGAGAAATGAAGCTTCTAAAAAAATTCACCTTGATCAAACGGTCAAATATTTTTATTTATTTATTTTCCTTAGGTAGGATCCTCCCCTAATTTTTATACAAAATGTTATAATTTCCAAATTTTAATCATCATTTAAAGTCCACTTAAAACTTTATTTTTATATATAAATACCAACCTATTTACTTACAAAAATTAAATAGATTCCAAAAATTACTTTTTAGAAATTAATAATTGAAAAAATATTATTATGGGTAAAACATCATGGGTGTCACATAGTCCCCCAAAAATACAAGAATTTCATCCTCGAAATTCGATGACGCGTAAATGTCAAACGTAAAGTCGTGCAAATAAAATAAGGCTTACATAAACCTACACGTAGAATATCTGAATTCGGTGCCTATACAAACAATCCCACGTGCACTTACCCCGTGAACAAAATAAAACATATATCTTAAATATATATATATATATAACAACGTACTACACTCTCGCACGTATCACCACTCGATTCTCTCTCCAAAAGTCATCGAACACTGAAGTTCTGAAATCAAATCACAACACCTAATTGATACTTAAGATAACTAACGTCTGTATTGACGATCTCCAAAATAAATCTCATCTCCAAAAATTAACTTCAAAGATACTCACATTAATATTACTACTTCCAACCTCAATGCCTACAACTATCATAACAAAAAATGCCATATCCCCAAGAAACACAACTAACACATATGCTAAACCAAAACCTAAAGACCTGAGGGTTGTCTTATACCTAAACTCTGATACCATCTGTAATACCTCGAGGAAATTGAGGCGCTAGTACGATTAAAACTAAACTAAATCCTCAACAATCCCTATATATCATCTATATTCCTAAAAAAGAAACTATACAGCTCATCAAAATACATAACGTCCGATCCAAAATTTACACCCCAATCTAAGATATTTCCTAACAACAAGGCTAGGTAAAATACACCACCAAATAATTACAGTTTTAATTCCACTCAAAATAACGTTAAGCTCCCCAAATATTTACACTGCTAATTCATACACAAATAAAATTCTCAAAACGTCATTCTCTTAATATTCTTCAAAAAATCAGTAACATCAAAATTCACACTTACGTGCCGCAAAAAACCGAATAGTGAAGTACATAGTATGACAAGAATGAACTCTCAACACAATAATGGTGAAAAAAATGCAACAATGAAAAGTCTATACGATTCCAATGCCACACTCGAGCATTGTGTACCAATTTATTTCTCAATAACACATCAATAGGTCATCTAACCTCACGTCACCTCACTTACTCTTCTTAAAGCCTTATTATTACACTTTTGGTGGTTGACTATTCTAAGTACCACATTAAAATTTCAAGGCACCTTGCCCAAATAAACAACTACACAATATCTCAATCAATAACACATAGGATTCCAATGAATACCACGACATTTCAAGAAAAGTACAAATAACTGAGAAATAAGAAAATACCCTCGAGAGAATTAAAGGAGCATATTGTGGAAACACCTACCTTAAAATAATCACTTGAAAACTCATAGAATTCTTCCTCATAATTTTGATTACACTATCGCATTCCTCTAATAAAAACAACAAAGACACATTCTTGGACGATTTTGAGAAAACTTGATTTAGATCTTCAAAACTTGGGTTGAAAGTTGTCTTCAATGGGGTTTAGGTTTTGTAGATGAGCGATAATGAAATTATGGGAGGCTATTGAATTTTGAGAAGGCTAAAATATGTTTTAAGAGTCCTAAACACATCTTTATGGTTATATACCAAAAAGAGTTTGAGTCTTAATCAAACACAAACACTTAAAAAATATTATAGGTGATCGGACCGTTGGAATTGGATAAAATTTTAATATATTGTAGTTGAAGGCAAAATGAAGGTGCAAAAAAAACTTATTTCTAGATTACACACATGTATCATGAAGAAAAATAAAAAAATCAACATAGCCGATGAGGGACTGAAATGGTGGAATGGATTCCCAACACCTTCCCATTCAGTTACTTAGTCTCCGAACCTCACTCAATTTCGTATGCATCAGTATGACCTTAATCCCTTTTTTTGAGGAACTACATTATTTTTCCTATTTCGAGCAAAGTAAGACGGTAAATCCATTCTTTCATTTTATCCTCTTTGGAGAATGACCGATTTTATATCCGAGGCATCCTACAAAGACGCTACCATGAGTGCAAGAAAGATGACCTTCATATCATTGAATCACCCTCATGCGCATGGCACAGGTTAAAGAGGGTGACCTTCATATCCTTGAATCACCCTCATGTGCTCATACCCTAGGAACCCGACCCGAATGGCCACAGGGTGCATAGATTCTTATTCTCGATATTTATGAGGATTGGAATGCCTACACAAATGTCACCTTTATTGCTATGGGTGAGATATGATTTTATATCTCATCAAATGATCCCGTACTTTGGGTGACTATTATGTGAATAGGCTTAAGATCATAATTTGGGGGAATCCCCATCCAGTGAATACTGTTGATTGTGATACACCATTGATTGGCTTATATGTTTTATTTCCACCAACTAAAACCCAATAGATGGATTGTCTTGTTTATCCCACTAGCGTAGAAAATAATTTAAGCCTATGAATCGAGGAATTGATTACATATTTGATAAATAAATTAACAATAAATTGATTTGACAAAGAGGGTATCAAAGACATAATGTGGGGAATCATATTATCTACCATGATCAAATTTGCAAATAACATTGCAACCTCATTATATCCGGGAGATTTTTGAGATAATTAAATTGGTGTGTAGTCATAATTATATAGTGGAGTTAAATTGGATTAAATAAATAAAGGAAAAATATTACAGTAATTGAAATTATGATTTACCAGTATTTATCTAGAACTAATTTGATTATTGGTCGTGGGTCCCTAGTTTAGTCAATATACCCAAGTAGTTATGCCCATGCTCTTAAGAAATCCAGTTTGGCCTAGCCCACCTTTTATACATGTATATAGTCCCGTGGGAAGGGGTTTTAATCATTATTAAGGATCATTAGTGTTTGAGTGATGTGAAAATAAGCACTGTTAACGTTTTTATGTTGATGGATAAAGAGATATCACCACATCTTTATCATAAGCAAGGGGTTTCCTCTCAAAATGTGTGCACACACCTACCTCAATTTAGAGAGGATAATACACTAGAAGATCCTAATGTACATAAGGTTTTGTCAAGGTTTTCAAATACCTCAGAGGGTAGCTAGGATTTTATAATCTTTTACGCTTGTCTCCTCATGCGAATCACAGTATGACTTGTAAAGGTATTGTATACTTAAAAACCTAGGTTTATTATTGAAACCTAGTTCTCGATTGTCTTTTCAATGCATGATTTATCAAATATCTTAAGGGATTTTTTTTCTCATTTTATATGTTAACCCCGAATCGTTTTACCCAATAAAATTCTACCTATAAACACAAGACTTTGTGTAAGGCACAAGGGGTACCAATTTTGAAGACAATAATGTAGACAACATTAGATTTTAATTACTATTAATTTAGATATCATCTTATTGTTAAAATTAAGTTCCAGTATCTTTTTTTCTATTTGTAATGTTTAATTTAAAAATTGAAACAACCCTTTATGGGATAGCCCTGTATATACACATTTACACTAAGACGTGAACTTGCGGTTAACAATTATATACCACATCTCCTATTATGTAGATCAAATCCTAAGATTTACATCCTACAAATATATTAAAACTGAAATCTCAATTAAAAGCCGAATTTTTTTAGAATTCAATTATGTATTGAAAAGACTCAAAACTCAAATCACACAGTCTCCATACAAAATCGTTTAACATCTAATTCAATTCATAAAAATTGGTGCCACATATCATAGTTGAATCTTTCGATTGAACCCTAAAAACGTTTGAAATGGAACTCAATATATTAGATTGGCGTGATTATTCAATGTCTATTGTAGTGATGGTAGTTGTTGTGCGTGTTGGGATTTTATTAATAAAATCATGTGTGATATTTAGTTTTGGTAAAATTATGTTAGTTAATTTTGAAAATAAAAATCATGGTTAAGAGAATGTCTTATACTTAACTTATATATATTATAGACATGTGGTCAATGGAGATTACTAGGAATTATAATTATTCAGCTTTGGGTTCATCAAAAGGATATTGGGACTCTGGTTCTTGAACTACTGGAAGTTTCATATCCTAGATAAGGAGTTGACATCTTAGTACTTTATTTTAAACTATAGGTACGTATTTTATGGTTTGATAGTTCAGTAGAAGATTATAATCCCTTGGGATTTCAGTCTAATGGTTGTCTAGGTTAAGCATGAAAATCTCACACCATTGACAAAGGGTGCATAGATTTCTAATCTCAAGAATTATGAGGATTCAATATATTGGTCAAATGTCACTTCCATTGCTATAGGTGAGATATGATTCAATAACGGGTCAAATGATTTATATGTATATCAGGTGATAGTTGTGTGACTAGGTATGCCATCATAATTCGGAGGAACTCACATCCACATGATACTATTGATTATGATACCCCTTTAATAGCCTTTTACATTATGTTTCCACTAAGTAAAATGTGATCGATGGATTATGTTATCATACTGGTAGAGTTGGAAATAAATTAAATATGAGATTCAATGAATTGACTATGTAGAGGGTTGTTTTGGTTTTGTTACAATATTCCGAAGCAAGGGACTCCTCTAGCACAACCTTCCAAATTCCAATGACATTTGGGCGAGGGAACCCTCCATCACCTCCTTCCAACTTCCAATTACATTTGGGTGAGGAACCCCTCAACCACTAAAATTTCAAACTACAAAGACATTTGGTCAAGTTACCCCTTAAACACCTCTTTCTAGTTACAAAGGTGTTTTGGGCGAAGGAATCCTCCCCCAGCTCCTCCCAATTCCAAATGTGTTTTTGGGAGAAGGATGCCTCCCCCTACCTCCTTCCAGTTCCAAAGATGTTTTGGGTGAGGGACGCCTCTCTCCCACTTCCTTCAAGTTCCAAAGATTTTTGTGGTTTGGGAAAAGGACCCCTCCCCCACCTCCTTACAGTTCAAAAGAAGAATGTTGTTTGGGAGAGGGAATCCCCTTCTCCCTCCTTCGAATTCCTAAGATTATATAGTTTAGGTGAGGGACTCCCCTAAACTAAAAAATTCAAAATGATACGTAGTCAAGGGAGTCCATAAACGAGGGATCCAAATGCCAAGAATAGTTAAAATGTAAAATATAGCGAGGAAGTCCACAACAAAGGACCCCTATAGCAAATGTTCAAATAGTTCTTCTTTTGCAACAAGATGGTGTAAAAAATGTGACCCAAGGAACAAAATAGGTCAGGATGAGGGGTCTAACATGAACATCCCCTCATCATGAAAACTTTTTTCTTTATGAAACAAAAGTATTGACATTTACTTTCTTGTAGAGGTAGCCTAGTTAAGCAAGCATAGCTCAATTAAGCCAATTGGTATAGTTTGTGAATTTTTTCTTGGAAGTGAGAAAAAATGTTTGTTGAGAAAGCTTAACCAAGTAGAAATTTAAAATTCGGAGAATACTAGTATACAGACCCTAGGGATTGCTCAAACTACTTACACTGTTTACACTTAGTCATAAATGGAGTGAGCAATCAAGAGGTTTCTCACACGAAATGAACTTTTTATAAAATGATTTTTGAAAAGGGGGTCCTCAAGGCCCCACTCAAATTTTAATGATTTTAAAGAAGGGGTTCCTCAAGGCCCCTTTGATGTTTACAAAGTTTGTTCCACAAGTTACCATTTTTAAAAGATATTTACCAAATCATATATTTTGCCTCTATTAGGAGACACATTTTCTTTTTGACCATGATTTACACCAAGTGTCGTCAGTCAGATGGCACAGACGGTTGTGGACTGAGTAAGGACAAAAGTGACATTGCATACCTTGTCCCTCTAAGTTTTCTCTCTTGATTATGGAGACCTAAATTCCCAAACCATGCTATAGTATCATTAGCGAGGTCAAATCAGACGTCAGAAATACAAGTCATACCATTACTCTGTCAAAATCACACTAGACTACCTAGTATTCACTCCCACCTTGACAAACATCATCCTCAAGATATCCTTTTGTGAAAATTTACTATTATTATTGTGAAGTTCATCTTTTTTCAAGAGGTGGTTCTAGCTTTGTTCCATCTTTACCAAAAAGGGAAGGTTTTACCTGGTGCTTCTCTAGAAACTCTTGAAGACCATGGAGACAAATTTCATTGAAGTGGGTCACGCCTCACCCATTTCAGTATATTACCAGACCCCAATCATGCTACCCTCCTATAGACTAGTTGTGGTAGCAAATAATATAAGTTTGTGGTGCTATGTAAGACCCCATATCTTTAGGCATATATTTTATTTAACTATATTTTATTATTGACATGGAGTTATGATATGCATAATATTGCGTGATTTATTATGAAATTTTAATGGTTAAATTAAAATATTACGCATTACCTATTTATTTCAAAGTAACTAATTCTGATTGAAAGATTGATTAGTTGTGCCCAACTCATCCGTATTAAAAGTGAAGTATAATATTTTACATGCTTATAATTAATATGTTTATACTGAGTTATGGGTAATATTAAAAACCCATATAAGCGCTTTAACTGTGCAGCTTTGTGCACCGAGGGTAAGCATCCGCTTGGCCTAAGGATTAAGAGGGTTTGGCTAGTTATTGGGGTCAATGTAGAAGTCCAAAAATTATCTTAAAGTCTTTGGGAATTAAGGTTTTTAATATATTTAATCAGCCCAATTACTATATTACACACTTAACCTAAACCTAGAGAAAGAGTGAGCAACAAAGAACCTTCTTAAGGAGGAAGAGAAACCAAGAAAGAGTCCCAGAGCCAATATTTTAACCTAAATTTAAGGAAAAAAATAACATGGTTTCTTTACTTTATAAAACAATAATTTATTTTTTATCGATTTCTTTATTAAATTGATTTAAGATGATTTATAGGAATTAAATCTTGGCATTAATGTGTTAGAACATCATTAATTAAGTTTAATTATATGTTGGAAAAATCCATGAATACATGATATAGGTTGTTAAGAATATTAAAATTTTCAATCATACTTGGTTACCAATGAAAAATCAACTTAGATTTGTTAGCTAAATTCGTCGATCTGTATATTCCATCAATGTAGTTGAGATTTGGACTTGAATTGAAAGGTTAATTAATCAAAATTCTAAAACAAAGATGAAGTTAGGGCTTGTGTTCGTAATCTCCAGTAAATCAACTAATTGGGGATTAAACTTGTTAATATTTATGGTATATGTTTAAAAACTTATCAGAATCGATGTATTTATTTGTGGATAATTGGAATTTATTGATGTTGTAGAGGATGATAAGGGTGAGATAAAATGATTTCTCACAGATATTGATGCACTAAACTCGACCACCCAGTATAAGAGGAGGAAAATTAATTTGGTTTAGTATCGGATCGATTCGGGTGTATTATGTTCGGGACTTTTTGATATTTTTGATAATCATTATGTTTTGTTTAGGTAATTTCATTGATGGATTATTGGACGAATATTTGGGATTATTATGAACTTATTACATGGGGATATGATAGGATTAGGAGCGTCAATTATTCAAGCTGCATTTTGGATCATTTTTTCAAATCAGTTATAAACATTTATGTGTATGTACATACCCTCATAATATACTAAGATTAGTGGTTAATGTATATATCGCTATCAAAATTTGTACACGAGTATTATGCTATAGATATGCCATAAGTGTGAGTCTCATGGGGAATCAATTTGTGGGGACTTGTTCATTAGTTATGGTCCTGGCACCATGCCATTGACTTCTGAAGCAAATTGTGTATAGGTTAATCCTTTAATCATACATTTAGTCTGTCACCTTTGTCAAGATGAGGAGATTGTGGATGCATTGATACATTAGGAAGTGTTCGTATGTGGTTAGGTGATGGTGTGATTGAATAGTGATTTTTTCATTTACTTACATATTTATTCTAAGATTTGTTATGTTGGGACTTCCTACAGATTAACCGATAGAGGCACGAGAGGTATACCCCAACAAAAGGCATATTATTTTAGTTTGTTTCAAATATGGTATTGGGATCCACACAAATAAATATCTTTAGTAGAGTTAGACTATGTAAATTCCATAACAATTAATGTGAGATATATTTGACATAAGAGTCGATAGGAAAGTATGAAATGCAAATACTTCACACTTTAATACTATGTAGTTAAAGTAAGTTGTTTCTTGTTATGTGGTGTCATTCACACAATATTTTTCTAAAAATGTTTTCACGAGTTCCTAAGCAGGAGTAGAGACAAGTCTGAGTAATTAGACTTGCTATTCTTGGACTATTCCTCATCTTGGTTTGAGATATGTATTTATGGACCCGCATTGGGTGCTAGATTCTATTTTATCATTTCAATTTTATTATTTTGTTTACAGTATGTGTTCTTTGAGATTATGTTATTCAATCTATTGATATCGAGACACTAATTTAGTTATATGACTATGTTATTTTTCACTCTAACGTTTATGGTTTAAATTTAGTTTAATTTATCATCGATCCTGAAAATGGTATTTAATCTAATAAAAAGTAATTTATATATTTAATGCCGATCAACTTAAATATGACCATTTCAGGTTATTAAATGAAGATGGTTTGTAAGGCCCTAAAACATGATTAGGAATTTTAATTATATGATTAAGTATAAGTTATAAGTTATAAGTTATAAGTTGATGACGGGTGTTAAACATGTTAATTATCATATTTGGGGGATGCATATTCATGTGATATATGTGTTAGTGACTTTAGTTGTTAATCGAGCTTATGATCGGGCATAACTTGTTTAGATCATTCAATTATTTATGGTTAAATGCATATTGAAAATATTTTTTTTCATACATCATTGGGATTATAAAATTTAACCTAGGTGTTGGTCCGAAATTGGCGATCTTAGGTCGCCAAATATGAATGTTTTGAGTTTTTCGATAAATTGCTACTCTTCAGTACGGGCCCAAATTAGGAATACTAGTTTTATGATTTGGGGAATACACAACATATGGAAGTCGTATACATATGAGTTAAGTGTATAACAAAATAAACGATGCATCAAACCGAGTTTCGAGTGAGAACATATTGTCATTTTACGAACATGGGGTAAAGTGGCCATTTAGCTTTAAATGATATTTTGTCTTATATGGCGCCACATGTCATATTTTGATTGGATAAAGGGTAGGTGAACTGATGAAGACTTTAAAACTTTAATATTACCTCCTACTTCAGCCAAAATCATCCATCAGAAAGTTTGTCAGGAGAGAGAATCGGGGAGCTTAGGAAGGGAAAAGCGAGAAGAAGTCGGAGAGAAATCCGTAGGAAATTAGGAAAAAGTACTTAAGGTAATTCTATCCCTAAATCTTGTTATATTTTTATTATTAATAATAGAAATGGTATAAATCATCAATTGGTTTTCAAAATTGTAAGCCTTGGTGGTTATGTACAGATAGATGCAAGTTTAAGGAAAGTTAAACGACCAAACCCTCAAAATCGCTTTGTTTAGAAACCTTATGTATTCAAATTTCTATATCTTCTTCTGTGCTTACTAGAATTGATCAATTCCAATTGGAGATTAAAATAGACTCATATGTACATATCCCATCATAAAATTATGTTGAAATACCAAGAAATGAATCATGCATGATAATTTGAAGTTAAGTTATATAATCTGCTCCCAAAGTGTAAGTGCGCACGCAAGGTGTTCGACGTTTTGCTTGAGTTAGCAAATGAACTCTAAGAATTATGAAAATTTAATTTTATGTTATTAAATATATTTAATATATGTTTCCATGATTTATAACCGAGGGGGAGGTTATATATGCGTGAAAAATGTTAATTTATGCTTTGATGGTCTACTCCGACCTAGATGTGTTAAAAGTGGCATAAATCATTCAATGCTTGTTCAAATGAAGAAATTACAATTGTAAATGTTAGAGAACATATATGAGTATGGTATAATTGAAGGAGAGAATAAAATACCTTCTGGTTTGGATTGGGATTGTGTTAAAGTTGAAGTTTTGTTGTTGTTTTTCTACAGAAATGATTTGGAAAATATTGTGATAAAATGGGCATAACTTTGTCTAGAGAATTCATAATTTAATTCCATAAATGTGTTAGAACCCTAATGAATAAGGTTTTATAGAAATTTGAATTATCATATCCAATTAATTTTCAGTTATGTCAGATTGACCAACTTATGTGATGTGTTATTGAGTTTAATGTGATTTGGTGTATTCAAATACTAATGATGTTGAATTGTTAGGTGGGGAAGCGACTAACAATACCATACCAATGAAATAGTTTTGGTATTAATATTAGTACCAAATTCAAGGTTAGTGACCTTCCCTATGAGATATAAATGCTTATATTTTCATATGGAATTTTGTAGTTAAGTACATGTGTTAAACTGTTTATGGAGTGATGTGGTATTTGTGAAACATATGCATATGATTAAAAATGTTAAGTGAAGTTATTTAATGTTTTGGAGTATGAAGGGTCCACTATCAAATGTTAAGAACTATTATGGGTCCTACGGAATGTGGCAGTCCAATTAACTGTTGTGGGCTAATAGGGCTGTGGCGGGGCAAGGCTTGCGAGAGTTACACAATTCCTGTTGGGTTATGACCTTAGAAAATAAAAATTGTTATTCAAATTGGCTATATATATGTGGTCTATGTGCGGAATATGGTCATTCACTAAGATTGTGCTTCTTACACTCCTATAATGTTACGTTTTAGATATGGATATCGTTTGGAGTTGAATGCCAAGTTAGGACGTTAAACGGGAGAGTGGAGGATAAATAAGGTGGGTTGAATATCAACTAGCTTTTTGGGTAAATGTTAAACAAAGGAACTTGTGTAAGTAAATTTGTTTGGTACTTTTAAGTTGTGCATAAAGGTAGCTATTTTTCATCTATACATATTGTTCTATTTTTTGAATGATTTCAAGTACCATATTGTCTAATGGGGATTTATCCCGATATAAAATGATATTCTTAACCTACTTAAGTCGGGGAGCGACAACTTGGTATCAGAGAATGGTTATTAGGTTCTAGAAAACTCATAAGGGTCTAGATTGGAATTGGACGTATAAACTGTTTTGAGTCATAAGTATTCCGTCTCAGGGGATACATTTAAGTATGTTGGATTCTTGAGGCGTGGGCATGAAGGGTTTGTTATTAAGTTTTAAATTGGCTTTGTTGATTAACATCTATCAGTTATGCACATATATTGTTGTATGTGATATGAAATGCAAGGATCTTGCAGGAAAGGAAATAAGATGTTAAGGTTTATTCGGGGTTGACAGCGAATAAATGTATTCTAATATAAAGCATTACATTGTTTTATATGTTGTATGAACAAATGTGTCATTGAAGAAAAATATTTCAAAGACACAATGTGGTATACAAAGTGAGAAGTATTGGAAGTGATCTCTTTTATACTGGTCTATGTGAACTTGAAAAAAATTATGAAGTATTATAGGTGATCTCTTCCTATGATGGTATATGTGAACTTAAGTCGTGATATGGATATCATTATGAATGGGTTCACTCCTCATCTGTATGGGAGAGTGATGTACAGAAACACATATTCCATTAAATGATGAGAAGTGAGAAGAATTATCGTTATATGATTATAATGAGACTTAAATTGTTGGAGTGCGAATAAAAAAAATGAAGATTAACATAGTTGAGGTCAAAGGAGAAGGTTAATAGTTGTATATGTTTATATTTAACATGTGAAAAGGTATGCAATTGAACAACTATCGTAATATGAATTCATAGATAATTATTACAAGTAGAATAAAGAGTAATGAGAGTTGAGATGTACGTCTATAATAATATGAGTACATATAGTGGATATTACTCTTTTAATGTTTTAAAACGCTTATATGAATAGTAAAGTTGAGATGTGGTGATAAAGAGTTAGAAGTTTAAAAATATTAAGGAATCCTTTTAGGAGTATGTGCTGTGTGTTATGGCAAGGAATTTCTTATCGGATGAAAGGTAAGAATTATTGATGAGAATAGAATTTGTAATTGGGAATGAAGGGTGGAGAATTATTGATATCTAGTGTATATGATAACGAAGTAGGTGTTATTAAATAAGAAAAAAGGGGGCGAATGTATGTTTATACTCAAAATCAGCAAAACCTAATGGCATGTGGCCATGATGAAATATAAATGTAGTATGATGGGGTGTGATGTATTTTTGATAAAATATAATCGGGGCTAAATGAGACTTTCACAGTTAATAATTAAATTAACTAATGACAAGTAAGGAATAAGGTATGAGTATGAGAAAGATACTAGTTGGATTTGAATATTTTCAACTAGTTTGGGGGGATACTGAGTTATAATTGTTATTGTGCATATGTGTTATCACTAAGAGTACGTCATATAAAGAATATAGTTGACATTATACGATGTTACCAAGAAGTATGTGAAAGGAGAATGTGTTATGTGAGATACCATAATATGATACATTAAGGTATTTGTACAGGTTATTTAAAAGAAATAAGACATATAATAGTTATAGAAGTACTATGGAGTTAGTAAGTATGATTAATGTTTTAAGTGGTGATGTTACGTTTAACATCCATGTTACCAAACGGGTAAAATGAGTGTATTAATGATGTTGCGTAACACTATAATGTTAAAAGGATTGGGGTGAGATTATGATTGTAATGTTACTGTGTGGATAAATGACTTGCTAAGGTCACTGTATGTTTAGTTAAAAAACAATCAAACGATACTGAAAATAGGAATATAGTAAGAAGTTATATTGGGTTCATAGTGCATGACTACACAAGATACATGAAAGTGAATATGGAATATTGGTTAAAAATATACATTTGGTGAATGATTGTTCATTATCGATATGTGGAATGTAGTGAGGCTATGTTTATAATAAGGATCGTAAGAAGGATATTTAACATACACTATAACTTCAGAGATGATACGAATAGTAGTCAAAGTCGAACACATATATTTGGTATTGAGTAGAAGATGAGAAGGTGACACGTAATAATTTGGTATTGTAATACGATGTTAATCATTTAAAGTAATGAATGGAAGTTGGATAGATGAACTATAAGAAGTTAGTCTTGTAATAGAATATTTATTATTTGAATGGTACACGATGATAAGGATAGACTATATGAATAAAGTGATAAATGTACAGAATGGTGTTTGGTTTATTAAGAATGTTTACTCATTATTAATATAAGAGGATACAATCAATTATATATTATGTGTGAATGTTCGACATATGTATATAACATTATGTAGTAAATTATGATTTGGGAATTATCTTTCATTGATAAGAAATCACTAAAATATTATCCTTACGTATGAATGATAAAGACGCTTATGTCTTGATAGATCCTGGTTCTACACATTCTTTTGTGTGTTTGCTTATTTTTTTGCATCTTAATAAGCCACTATCATCATTAGCTTCTGGTTTAGCTTTTATTACTCTAGTAGGGAGGACTGGTTTTTATTAATAGGGTGTGTAAGGAGTGTATGGTGCGAATAAGTGAAAAGAAGATGTTGGCTGACTTACTACCTTTCAGTATGCATGACTTTGATGTGATATTGGGTATGGATTGGTTGTCCTCATATCATGTATGTTTAGATTAATTTAGAACGGAGGTAGTGTTTGTTTACCAGGTGAACCTGAATTTAAATTTTCTAGGGAATGAAATGTCACCTATGTATTATTTTATAGACCTTGTGAAAGAAGCAGTTTATGTTAAAATTTCTAAATGTGAATTCTGGCTAAATCAAAGTAGTATTTTTGGGTCATGTTATTTCTGCTCATGGAAATTGTGTTGCTTGAAAAGAAGATGGATGGAATTTATAAAGGATTATGACTACACAATACATCAGCATCCGGGTAAGGCTAATGTTGTTGGTGATGCTTTGAGTAGAAAATTTCTAGGCAGCAGGACATATAGAATTGGAGAAAATTAATGACAATATGTAAAAAGGGGAAAGCAAATGAATTTTTTGTTCATAATAATGACATTGTTATGTATGATAACCGTTTGTGTGTACCTAATGTGCCTAATTTGAGGAGAACGATTTTAAAGGAGGCACGTTGTTCTTTATATGCTAGGTATATAGGAAGCACAAAACTTTATAGAAATTTGAAATAATGTTATCGGTGGTCGGGAATGAAAAACGATATTGTAGACTTTGTTGCCAGATGTATGGTTGCCAACTAGTGAAGGCGGAGCATCAAAAGCCAATGGTTATTCTATTCCTTACCTATTCCTGAGTGGAAATAGAAGGATGTTACTACCGATTTTGTTATAGGTTTACCAAAATTATCATGAGGGTTTAATTGTAATTAGGTTGTCATTAATAGATGGACTAAGTCGACAGATTTTTTTCCTATTAAAGCTACTTATTACATGGATAGATATGCCTATATATATATGTGTGGATAAGACAATTACATTGCATGGTGCACCTGTTTCTATTATCTCTGATCGAAATCCTAAATTTTCTTCACACATTTATCCTAGTTTACAAAAAGTTTTGGGGACTAAATTAAAATTTAGTACATCTTTTCATTCTCAGACTGATGGGCTGTCAGAGAGAATGATCCAGACACTCGAAGAAATGTTACAAATTTATATATTTGCGTTCAAGGGAAGTTGGGATGAACAATTGTCACTAATAGAGTTTCTTATAATAAAAGTTATCATTTTAGTATTGAAATGGCTCCTTATGTAGCCTTATATGGGAGGAAGTGCAGTACCCCACTCTGTTGGACTAAAGTAGGAGAACGAAAAACTACTTAGGCCAGAAATTTTGCAATTGACAACTGAGAAGATAAACCTTATTCATAATCACTTAAAGGCAGTGAAAAGTAGACAAAAAGGTTATACAAAAATAGAAGAAAGGAATTGAAATTTGAGGAAGGCAATCAAGCATTCCTACCTGTTTATCCTTGAAGAAGGGTTATGAGATTTGTGAAGAAGGGAAAATTAAGTCCTAGGTACGTTGGCCCTTATGAAATAATGAAACAAGTTGGAATTGTAGCTTAGAAATTGGCATTTATACAAGAATTGTTTTAGATACACGATGTTTTTCATGTATCAATGTTACGTAAATATGTTCCCGATCCTTCACCTGTGTTTATTTCACAACCGATAGAGGTTAAAGATGACTTGACCTAGGTGGAGGAACCAATCGCTAAATTTAAATAAAAAAAGTAGGTGTTATGTAATAAGAACTACTCCGTTAGTTAAGGTAACTTGGAAAAGTCAGTATGTGGAGTATGCCACCTGGGAAGAGAGAATAACATGAAAGTGTAATATCCTCATCTATTTGGTAAGTTCTTATGCGTTAAATTTCAAGGAATTTTTTTTATAAGCGGGGTAGAATTGCAAGGCCCAAAACGTTATTAGGAATGTTAATTATATGATTAAGTATAAGTTATATGTCATAAGTTGGTGAGGGTTGTTAAACATGTTAATGTGATACATGTGTTGGTTGAATTAGATGTTAATCGAGCTTATGATCGGGGCTTACTTATTTAGATCATAGGATTAGTTATGTGGTTAAATGAATCATGAAAATATGTTTTTCATACATCATTATGATTATAAAATTAAACCAAGGTGTTGGTCAGAAATTGGCGATGTTAGGTCTCTAAATGTGAAAGTTTCAAGAATTTCGATAAATTTTTACTCTTCTATTCGGGCCCAAATTAGGCATACTAGTTTTACACTTTGCGGAAAAAACAAAATATGGAACTTGTATATATTTGAGTTAAGTTTATGACCCAACAAATGGTGCATCAAATGGACATTCGAGTGAGAAGATATTGTCTTTTTATGAAAAGTGGGAAAAATGGTCATTTAGCTTTAAATGATGTTTTGTCTTATATGGAGCCACATGTCGTATTTTGATTAGATCAAGGGAAGGTGACCTTATGCCTACTTTAAAACTTTAATATGACCTCCTCCTTAAACCAAAATCATCCATGAGAAAGTTCGTCCTGAGGAGAGAGAGTCGGGGAGCTTAGGATGGGAAAAACGACAAAGAAGTCGGAGAAAAATCCGTAAGAAATTACGAAAAAGTACTTAAGGTAATTCTATCCCTAAATCTTGTTATATTTTTGCTATTACGGATTAAAATGGTATAAATCATCAATTTTTTGTTTAACTTTCAATCATTGGTGGTTATGTATGGATAGATGCATGTTCAAGCAAAGTTACACGTGTGAACCTCAAAATCGCTTTGTTTAGAAACCTTGTATATTCAAACTTCTATATGTTCTTGTGTAATTACTAGAATTGATCAATACCAATTAGAGATTAACATAGAATCACATGTACATATCATATCCAAAATATTTGATAAAATTCGAAGAAATGAATCGTGGGTGATAGTTTGAACTTCAGGTATAAAATCTTCCCCAAAAGTGTAAGTGCGTACACGTGGTGTTCGACGTTTTGCTTGACTTAGAAAATGAACTCTAAAAATTATGCAACTATAATTTTATATTATTAAATATGTCTAATATATGTTTCCATGATTTATAACCGACGTGGAGGTCATATATGCTTGAAAAATGTTATGTTATGCTTTAATGGTCTACTTATACCTAGATGTGTTAAAAGTAGAATAAATCATTGAATACTTGTTAAAATAAAGAAATTACAGTTGGAAATATTAGAGAACATATATAAAACATGATATAATTTAAAGTTAGAATAAAATACCTTCTTGTTTGGCTTGGGTCTTGTGTTGAAGTTGAAGTTGAAGTTCTGTTGTTATTTTTCTCCACAAATGATTTGGAAATGGTTGTAATAAAACGGGAATAACTTTGTTTAGAGAATTCCTAATTTATTTCCATAATTTGTGTTAGAACCCTAATGAATAAGGTACTATAGAAATGTGAAGTATCATATCCAATTAATTTCCAATTATGTCAGATTGACCAACTGATGTGATGTGTATCCGAGTTTAATGTGATTTGGTGTATTCAAATACTAATGATGTTGAATTGTTAGGTGGGGAAGAGACTAACACTATCATACCGAGGAAAGAGTTTTGGTATTAACCTTAGTACCAAATTCAAGGTGAGTGGCCTTCCCAATGAAATATATATGCTTATATTTTCATATGGAATTTTGTAGTTAAGTATATATGTTAAACTGTTTATGGAGTGATGTGGTATTTATGAAACATATGCATATGAATAAAAATATTAAGCGAAGTCATTTAATATTTTGGACTGTGGAAGCTCCTCTATCTAATGTTAAATACTGTGGTGGGTCTTACGGGATGTGGCGATCCCGTTAATCCAACTTAAAGGTTTGTTGTACTCTGGCCTAATTATGGGATGTGGTGGTCCCCATTAACTATGGGGGGTTAATTGGACTTTGGCAGGTCCAGGCTTGAGAGAGTTAGACAATTCCTGTTAGGTTATGACATTAGAAAATAAATTTTTTTATTCAAATTGGTTATATATATGTGGTGTATGTGTTGAATATGGTCATTCACTAAGCTTGTGTTGCTTACACTCCTATAATGTTAGGTTTTAGGTATGCCTATCGTTTGGACTGCCAAGTTAGGACGTTAAACGAGAGAGTGGTGGATAAATAACGTGGGTTGAATATCAACAAGCTTTTGGGTAAATGTTAAACAAAGGAACTTATGTAAGTAAATTCGTTTGGTACTTTTAAGTTGTGCATAAAGGTAGCTATGTTTTCATCTAAACATGCCTTTGAAGAAAAAAAATCTTGTGCTATTTTTCGAAAGATTTCAAGTACCATATTGTCTAATGGGGATTTATCTCGATGTAAAATGATAATCTTAACTTACGCAAGTCGGGGCGCGACATGGTTGTTGGTTTCGATGATGGTAACAACAGTAAGTTAGGGTATTGGTGGGTGGTGAGATAGATGAATGGAAGTAATATTTATTTTCAAAATGTGATTAAAGTTGAATAAAAAATTTGATATAACATTTTTTTTTTGTTTTTGAATGTTTTGTGAACCATGAATATCATGATATTAGTTCAGTTGGATGATACATTAATTCCCCATTGATATTAATTCACGACCTTAATTATTTGGTAGTAAAACTTATATTTTGTGTTACATCTACAAAACCGTATAGTGACAATTTGCAAAAAATAGTGTAAAATAACATAAATATGTTACCAACCCAAAAGTCTTGTTTAATATCACGACGTTAACTTTTTTGAAATGCATGGGTTTCCATGGCAACAATTCATACACCTCCCCTAACGAATTAATTGTTATTCAAATTATAAATATCAAGAGTGCACTTGCGATTAATATCCACACTTATTTAATCAAATTCAATTTTATCTCCAGTTTTAATAACCCTCAAACATGCATCTTATTTAATCGAAACTAATATGAACTAGCTATCTTGCAAACCAAAAACATAAAACATATTTGAGGAAAAATTCCTGGCAGGGGAAAAACCTTTTATATCTCCATTAATTGTATATCTCCAACTTAAAATTACATACCATAAATACAGAGTTTGTAATGACGAATGTCCTTAGGTGTTGGTTCAAAGTCTTCAGCAAGAGTGCCCACAAGAGCATCAATGGTCAGCAATGCAGACATCCTTCTTATCCACCTGTTTTACTCCGAAATGATTAATATGTATAAAAGGTTTTAATAATGATTCACATAAATGAATCGGGATGTTTCAGTGAATCAAAAAGGTTTTTAAAGCCTAAAAGATGAGGTCTTAAAGTACATTAGAGATGAAGAGGCGGAGTTTTAAAAACTCGTAAAATTAAATTTTGTAGCAGGTATTTATAGGCTAAATAAAAAATTGAGGCGTTACATGTCGTTAGAAGTCATTTGAATGACTTCTTGATGTCGTTTGAATGACAATTGATGTTGTTACTAACAACCTAAGAAATGACGTTTAAAAACACAAAATTTACTGTGGCCATTTTAGATAAATAAGAAATGTTGCGACCCTTCAAATTACATGTGATGTCATTAGAAGTAGTCGTTTGAAAGACATGTCAATATTTTTTGAACAACATTGCCTTTACTTTGAACGATAGGAACGATAAAATATTATTTTAAAAAGCTCGACTATAGCTATTCAAAAATAATTTTGACTATGAAAAAACAACTTATTTTGATAAAACCCTATTATGAAAATATCCCAAGTAAATACGTAGTGGAGTTAGTGGGTAACAGTTGAAGATTCACAGCGCACGATGGCAATGATTGTTGCATGTTGATGGTGCATGATGCTAAAAATTAGAATGATGGAGGTCAAGGTTGAACATGTGAAGATGTCCCCAATGTATCATTATCATACATATTAACTATGATCTAGGACAACTCAGAAATTCCTAGATTCTAGACGAACATTTATAAAATCACATCTGTAAAAATCACCCCCTATGTCAATGTCGGTACATACATAAAAATTCTGAATTATGCATATAAAAAAAATTCGAAGACAAACATTCTAATATCTCCCCAAATGTATAAATGGAAATACCAAAGTACATATCTTCAAAATTGTTAACATCATTAAATCTTCAATTCTCCAACATTTCTTTGACATCATCAGGGTGTGTAAAGAAAAGTTATCCTCAATTTGTAACTACACACATGAGAAATGAAAAAAAATACCCGTGAGACGTATGTGTTTAAAATATAATGATAAGCATAAGAAAAATATCAAATATGCATAAGCAAATCATTAAATCAAAAAATTATACACCCCCCCCCCCCCCCCCCCCAATAATTCCTTATCTCCCTTTTTATGATGTCCCGAAATAGACAAATAATAAGAAACATAGCAATGTAATGGAAAGTGTCACAAGGTAATAAACTTACAATTTTTTTAACAAAAAAGTATACAATAAAGAATCGCACGATGAACGAACATTAATATGACCAAGTCGATGATAGCATAAATGAAGGGTGTGATCAAATTTGATAGGAAAATCATTGCAAACAATTATAGCATATGTGTATGATGAATTGTGTACACTACTAATGAATGACCTAAAAATCATCCCTCGGTGTAAAAAATTGAATTCAAATGACACTGGCCTACTCAAATCAACAAATCAAAGTCCTAAATGATTTCCACACTAATAATATCTAAAACTATGTAATGCATTTTGAATACTTTATTAGGACATTCAAACCCATTGATTTATTTCCAAACAAACTCCCTCAAATCTAATGATGATCATATTTTTCAATTCAATTATTTTCTTTTGAATGATCATATCAAACTAAACTAGTTTGGCCTTGGCTAATTTTTACAATGACCCACTTTTTCAGCTATTTTCAAATGGTGGCTTTCACGTAAAGGTTAAATGGTCCTTTCGTATTCCTTTTCCATGTACACTCATCATATTTTCATAATAAATAAATTTCTCGCAGGCTATGGTTCTAACATGTACTACTTTCATTGTCAAGTTTTATCGCATTTGGTTCATCTTAATGACAAAATTGAGATGGAAACACTTTGACCAACCTGTGATAGACAAGTACAATAATAAAACAAATCCATGCCTGTGTGTATTAAAGGAGACTAAGAGACAAACATGTGGAATCATATCACTAATTTCATCTTAATGACTCCATAACATTTTAAAGCATATGTATGAAATGATGTAGCATCTCAAATCAATATCAAAAAGTCACGCGGAATTTTGAAATGATGTTGTGACTTTAGTCATCCTAAATGTTCATCCATGAAAGGTGTAAATAAATATAGAAAACTCTTTTTGTGTTTTCCAAAAATATTATAAAAAAAATCTTTTTGCCCCTTTTAAAAAAATATAGGAAAAGTGAAATCTTTTTGAATTTTTAATTTTTTTCTCTAAAAATAGAAATTCTTTTTGTATTTTAAAGAAAATGTGAATAAGTAAAAAATATAATACACTATGATACAATCTACAAATAGGAATCATGTGATATGAGCATGAAAAATTTATCATATACTAGACATGGTAACCACCCCTCAGTCACCTATGAAAAATTCAAAAGAATTCCTAAGACTCTCAAATCATAGGGTATCTAAAGGCTTCATGAAGATATCGTCGAACTGGAGGTCGGTAGACACAAAACTCAAGGACATGAATTTTTCTTTTACTAACTCTTAAATAAAGTCCCCGCGTATCCTAATGTGCATTGTGTACGAATGCTGGACTGGATTGTGGGATATACATATCACACTCGTGTCATCATAGGAAATAGTCATGGTGTCCTATAAAATCCCATAATCCTCCAACATCTGCTTCATCCACAAGAGATTCGTGCAACAACTGTCGGAGGCTATATACTCAGCCTCTGTTGTGGAGAAATAGATGGAGTTTTCCTTCTTCCTCAACCAAGAGAAAAGAGAAAAACTCAAATGAAAACACCTACGATAAGTTCTCCTACATTCATCTATATCCCCAACCCAATCGGCATCCGAATAAATGGATAAATGATCATTAGTATGAGAGGAATACCAAATGTTGTATTAGAGAGTCCCACTCACATATTTGATAATATGTTTATGATCGAGTAAGTGTGACTCTTTCCGGGATACCTGATATCACGCATAGACTCCAACACTAATGGAGATATTGGGACTAATGGCAATCAAGTAGAGAAGACTACCTAGTATAATATAATACAAGGTTTGCTCTACATCCTTATCTGATGTGTCCTTGCTAAGCTTAGTTGAGGTACTCATTGGGGTATGTGCGTGCTTAGAGGATTCTAATCCGAACTTCTTCATAAGGTCTCGTGCATACTTAGATTGGAATATGAACGTCCCATCATATAACCGACAAACTTGAATACCAAGGTAGAATGTAATCTCACCAACCATTTTTATCTAAAACTCACTCTTCATCTCCTCCTCAAAGTGGTGAACATGGTAGGAGCACGTGGAACCAAAACTATGTCATCCACATAGAGATGTGAAACCAAAATGGAAGCATTTTCCCTCCTAATAAACAACGTTTTATCAACTCCCCCTCTCTTAAATCCACGAACTAAGAGATAAGAGATAAGCCTCTCATACTAACTAACGGGTTTTTACTTTAAACCATACATGGCTTTTCTTAGATAGTAGATGTATCCTGGGTGCATAGGGTCTTCAAACCCTTTTGGTTATTCCAGGTAAACCTACTCATGAAGAATGCCATTCATGAAAGAACTCTTAACGTCCATATGGTATAACTTGAAGCATATATGACATGTGATGGCAAGCAGTAAATGGGTGGACTCAAGCCTCGCAATAGAAAAGAATGTCTCCTCAAAGTTTACACCCTCAATCTATCTGTAGCCCTGAGTGACAAACCTAGACTTGTGTCGGATAATGAAATCATTGTCATCTATCTTATTCTTGAAAATCCACTTAGTACCAATCACATTCATCTCACTAGGTTAGGGGAAAAGTTCCTAGACATCATTCTTTCTAAACTATAGCAACTTTTACTGCATAGCAGATATCCAATGTTGATCTTTGAATGCTTCTTTTTGGTTCTTCGGATCGACTTTGGAAGTGTAGCATAGAAAGTTAACAATTTTCTAGCGAGTCTTGACCCCAAATGTGGGACTTCTAGAATGGCAAAAGGGTTATGACTCTTGCGAACCAAGCAGGTGTCCCCTAAGATAAGAGTAGGGTCCACCCTGGGTGTGTGAGGGACTAAAGTGTCGTCATTAGGAAGTGCATAATCCTTACAAAAAAGGCTAGTATCAACAAACAATGGTGGTTCTTCATCTTGCATGGTGACGTTTATTGATTCCATAACATTAGAGATACTCAGGTAAAAATCTCGATATGCGTTACTCGTCCATTAATAGCCTTATAATATTCCCTCGTCGCTCCGGGAGTCAAACTTTCCTAATTTTTCTCTATCCTATAGGATGTAACATTGGGTCCAAAAACGCGAAAATATGAAAGGTTGGGCTTCTTTCCAGTCCATAATTCA
This sequence comes from Sambucus nigra, assembly GCA_949130495.1. Taxonomy (NCBI): domain Eukaryota; kingdom Viridiplantae; phylum Streptophyta; class Magnoliopsida; order Dipsacales; family Adoxaceae; genus Sambucus; species Sambucus nigra. Next base: position 673,937,516 of record OX422215.1, read on the forward strand.
TAAGGCGTCTAAAGTGTGTGTTGATGAAGATAAACCCTATTCACCGTGTGGCACGCAGTACACACTGCCTCGGCCCAAAATCTCCTAGCAACTCTACGACTTAGAAGCATAGATCTGTCCATCTCCTTAGTGTGACACCCCGCCTAATTAAATACGGGGTTATCAATCCTTTATTAATTTAATTTGAATATTCAGTTGGTTCAGATTATGCATCATTGTTGAAAACTTTATTATTAAGGAGAACCACCTAATATTTAAAAAGGTTGATATCAAAATTTTTGTCTTCAATTAATATTAAACAATTTAAAATAACTAAACATTTACAATTCAATCCAATCTCATAAGAAATGAAATAAATGACATAATAAAAGGCACTGGAGTAAACACTTCCAGCCTAAAGTCAAATACAATAGTCCAACTAAGTAAATCCAATAACTGAAAAGAGTAAATAACTAAGTCCATAATATCTGAATATCTGAATAGAAACGAGGTGACATAATATCTAAATAGAAAATGGGCTACATACAATAGTTCATAATATCTGAATAGAAAAGGGGCAACATTCCCAGCTGATGGAAATAACACAAAACTAAGTAATGACAGACATATAGGAATCTACTACCAAGTGCCTATAACCTCCATAGCAGCTATAGCTCTTCTAATGAATGGAACTCCTAAGCTTGGTGTCCTTGTGGTTGGGCATCTAAAGTAATTAGACAAGAAAAGAGATTTGCAGAAAACGGGTCAGAGCCCGAGTTGAAAATATTTTAAAATCGCCAAGTGCTTAAAATGATAAATTATCACATATATTATTCATCTAAGATTATCAAACTCACTTGAGATGCTCACCTCTCATCTAATGTGCACACCTTTAATATGACGATTTAATATGATGTAAACACATTATTTTAGGTGCAATATGACGGTTTAATGTGCACACCTCTCATCCAACATTATTTTAGGTGTGCACACCTTTAATATGATGTAAACACATTATTCTTCTTACCTTTTCATATAAAGCGCCTTCCCTAACCCCCATGCTTTCACACCACGTTCCCTCACCGGAGAAATGAACACTAATAATGTTTTACATATAATGGCACCAGAAATATGATTCACTGACCTGTAATATGGAAAGAGTAACCACAATCAATTCCTACAAAAAAATTAATGATAATTATTATTAATAAGCATGAATTTGAAATAAACTATTTATAAGACACAATCAAAGGGAATTATTGCTCTAAAAGCCTCATTTTTCCTTTTTTTTGTTTTGTTTAAGAATAATAGTTCAGTATATACAATAAATTCATTTAGTAAACTTTATTACTTTAACCACAATATTTGTATATTTTGTTTGCAATAAAGGAAATATTATGAAATGCATTTAGTTTGAAACAACACATTATAAATCCACAATTAATGACATACAGAATCCACTTCATCTAGATGAGATGCATTCAACCTCAAGAAGGCTCCGAAAGAATTCTACACCAATAACATCTCACATCACCTTCCATTAGTTAGTAGATTTATGTTCGCAAGAAATAAATTCTATGTCGGATTCAGGTTGGCTTGGAATGTTTCAGCATCAGTAGAAGCACGTAACTTGGCATCAAATGTAATATAATGTACCAAGCAGGCACAACCATATTAGGTTGAACACACTACGCTCAAAAACTAGTAATGAACCCCCACATTATTCTTGTTGTAAACATTAGTTTCATGATTAAGTATTGGATTAAACATACCAAACAAACCGAGTTTTGGAAAGTAATCAAATTGGAATCCATTACTATCCGGAAGTTGTTGATTGTACTTGAGAAGATCTTTTCGTCTCGTCTCATTGTTGTTGTATCCATCTGAATCATACGAAAAATCTTGGTCTTCCTCCTTCTCCTCCTCATCACTATTGTTGTCTTATTTCTTTAATACTACCACATTGGGTTCTTCTCTAGTACCGCTACTAATGTCCTCTAATTTCTATTTTTTCTTCTTCGGTTACTTGTTCCCCTCCAAGATCGGACAACAACAATCTATCTCCGTTGCTTTTTGTCCTATGTTTAAAATAGATTGTTTATAAGAGAATAAACAAATGAGAACACTTTTCTTCTTCTCCACCTGAGCTACAAAGTAAACTAAAAATTAGTTATACAATAAACGATCTTAATAAAAACCGATGCGAACCCACAAATTTTGAACCGAGTGAAAAATAGACGCAAACCCAACAAATATTGTATGAAAGTTTGAACATGAGAAATATTGCAAAAAAATTAAATGAAAACAATATACATCGAAACATACATGGAATCATTTAATCTTCTTACTATATTTTTTACACACACAAAGAATACACGGTATGGTTGAGGTAGTTTGGTACTTCCATAGAATTTATTAACAACAAAAAATCATGATAGATGTATGTTCGAAATTTGATTGGAAATTATAACCATTTATCTCTTCTAATCATTATCTAAGGGACCTAAAATTTACTTGAAAAACTAAAACAAAATAATTCAAAACCCCTCTTATGAAAAAAAAAACTATTTTTTGTACCGCAAATATGCATGTAATTATGATAAAAAGGTTTATATACACATCATCAAAAATAATAAATCAAATGATAATAATTCCACCTAACCCCTCTCTACAAAACTTCCTACAAAATAATATTGTAAGACAACACCAAGAACACCCCACATGAAAAATTGGTTGTCGTCAAACATTTCTTACTTGTTTACTTTTTGGTTTCAAATAGAATTGTATTCTCTCTCTGTCTCTATAGTAAAGAAAAATAAAATTCTACCATTATAAAGTCATAACTGAACACAAATTCATTACACCATTTTATACTACTAAAACGTAAAAACAACTAAAAAAAAGTATTAAGCAATATACAGAACATGGTATACAAAATAAGACAGGGTGTAGATGCATCAATTTCAGTTTTTTTCTTCATACGTCAATATCAGAGCACCTTATAAAAGTTCTTCCAAAATATACTGTTGGTAAAGGCAATGTAATCCAATGGAGAAAATAAACATTTAGTCACAAAAAATAAAAATATGAACAATAAAATCAGCACGTTATTTTTTCAAGAGAGCTCCAGAAATGATTCTAAATGAGATATTTTATCGAACAAATGGCATGAAAATTGCAAATATAAGTCTATCTAATATAACCATTTGGATAACCTTTGAAACAACATAAATAGAGGGTAATCAAACACAACAACTGAGAGTGATATCCAAGAAATAAAGAACAAGGCATGATTTAAAGCGCAAAGAAAAACAAAAAAAACTTACGAATCTACAAATATGGAAAGAATACAAAATAATGGAAACCCCACAAACTAATAATCTAGACAAAAATTGAACCAAAACAAAATCTCATGATCCATTAACTAACAACATAGACACACATTGAACCATAAAACCCCTCAAAAATCTTTAAAAAATATTACCTTATGCAAGTGTGAAGTTGATAAACAGTTAAGGGCTTAAGATGGAGCACACGACGTTGACGGTAGACTGAAAATAACAAAATATGATATAAAAATTTCTTCCAAACACATAAATCATCAAAATTAAACACAATATTCACAAACAATGTACACCAAACTTCAAACCCTAACATCTACAGCGTTGCAAAACAATACCGTAAATGGTAAATCCAAAAACATAAATATCCATTCACTAAAAAAACCAAGAAGGAATGCAATCTTATGAACGAAATCCAACACCAAGGATATAATAAAAACCCAAAGCTAATTGCCAATGTTGTGAAATGAATCCAGCACCAATGTTCAGTAAAAGAGACTTGTGGCACTTACTCAATGAATTACTATCTTTCATCTCCGATCTCTTGAAGTTTGTAAATGGCTAAAACTGGAGAGACAAAATTAAACATAGACCAAAGCAAGATTAAAGATAAGTTCCATATAAAAATGCCCAAAATAGACTAAATTTCATATGAAACCCATATTCCCATATAAATAAACCCCATATGCATTAAATGGGTATGTAGATGCATACTAACTATAATCTATAAAAACACCCAAAAAGAGCCAACAAACATCAAATAGAAGGTGAAGAAATACTGAATGATCCCACTTATTTTCATAGCCATAAAATGTCAGATATAAATTTGTAAACATATATATTTTAATGGCGTTTATCAATGGTCAATATAAGCTCTAAATTAAAAATCCTTAGAAACCCACCCATAAACATCAATCAAAATAAAATCACGTTGATCCAAAAAGTAAAAACAATAGCATATTGTTAATATAGTAAATTGATCAACACCGTGATCCAAACCAAATCACTCTATCATTTGTGCTTATCCATTTATGAATACCAAAGAAGGTACAAAAGTAAAATAATAAAAACCTACCATTTTGTGGTCGTCACATGAGGAAACCCAATTTCGAAAACTTTCGATTCCAACATCCTAAGAATCCCCAAATTCGCCAAACCTAAATACAAACACAAACAAACAAATAGGCACATCATAAGAAAAAGTCTATAAAGAATTTGTAATGGAAGAAGCAAAAAAATGAGGCTTATAGAGAGAGCGGGTGAAGAGCAAAAAATGAGTCTTACCTAAGGTGGGGCCAATCTGGGACGTTCTGAGACTCAAGGGATGATGTCAGGAATCAACGAATCCGAGAGAGAGAGAGAGAGAGAGATTCGAAAAAAATGGAGGTGGAGTTAGCGAAGCGAAAAATCATAAATGAGAGAAAGAGGGGGGGGGGGGGGGGGAGAGAGAGAGAGAGAGAGAGAGATAAGAGGAAAATAGGGTTTCGTTTGGGGATTGGCAGAATTTGAAAGTTCGGGGAAGTGAACCAGAGAGATAGAAAATATTCTCTTTTTAATGTATTACTAATATACCCTCTGAATTTGAATCACAATGAAATTTTAGAAGGAAAATGGGGGGAGTAAATTTTAGTAGGTTAAAATTGTAAATGTCATATAAATTATAAAATTAAGTGTGGTGAGTTGTAGTACTTATGGTGTGAATTGTGATTTCACCCTCAATTCATTGCCTTGGTGGATCAATCCTAACCTCTAATTAAGTTATCCTCTTATTGAATAGTAAAAAACTTTTGCTCCTTATTATATATATATATATATATATATATGGGATGCTTTGAGCAATTTGTTCTATTTTGAGAAATTTACGCTACAAGATGCAACTTTAATGGAATTCTCACATATCCAGACTTCATAAACTGGTTGGAGGAACTCCATGGGAATTTATTTCATTGATTTATCTCTGGATGGCTTCTTATTATGCATTTTTTCGAGTACGGACAATGAAGTGATGGTTGTTTTCGTAAAGAGCAACATTTTCCTTTTGAAGAAAATTTAAGGCTAAAAAATAGAGCATTGATAGATTGACCCTAAGTCGATCGATCTAATCCTTGAAAACATATTGGTCTTGAAGTCATTATGCAGGATTCACCTAGGTCGACTGATAGACCCTCCTTGACATTTGAAGATTTCAATGTCACTATGCTGGTTTTGCCTCTTGATCGATGGACTCCCTGACTCGATCGATTGACCACATTAGAGTTAATATATTTTTAGTGCTTTTGATTTGTTTTTCTTTATTTTGATCCACTTACTAGTAAGTGTATTTTATATTAATTCATATTCATCATTAGGTTTTACATTAGCGTAGAAAGGTTTTTTAATTTGAGGACATTCTATCCATTATCTTCCATAGGGTCTTCGTTTCTGAGATACGAATCATATTCATCTAAACTTAATTCAAGCTTTCTTAATTAGTTTTAGCGATTTTTTAATTAGTTACTTTCATTTCTATAATTCATTATTTATTGATTTCTGTCATTTATTCCGTTAACATGATTTTTAGAAAATTAAATTAGGCCAGAATTATTTAACTCACCATGGATTGTTTAGTTTCTTACCTATGGTATGATGATTTATACTAGTTTCAGTGGGTTAGCTGTTTTTGGTTTTACATTGGGGACCCTTGACAGAGTATATCATTTATACGCCATATTTGTGACCTTCCGTATGTAATTTGGGGATTTTTTTGACTTCAAATTCTAAATAAGCTTTTATAGGAATTTATGGGATGACTACTCTAAATTTTATTAATTGTAGCCTAATTAAATATCGGTTGATCAATCATTTATTAAATTAAATCAGAATATCCTCCTGGTTCATTCTCAGCATCACTATCGAAAAATAATTTCTTTATTAATTCAACTAATAATTAATTAAATTGGTCTCTAAACTTTTCCATGTTGAATTTATTTAGAACCAATTCACAATACAGAATAATACTAAGCAACCTCACATCACAGTTAAACTAAATATATCAAGAATAAATGTGACTATTATAACTCTTCAGTCAAAATATTTCATTACCGCAAAAAAAAATGATATCAACAGTACTAACATAAGTAATTACAATCTCTGGAATCGAAATTAAATAACTAAAATCCTTGGCGACACTTCCTAGATGAAAATAGATATTATAGAGGTATGAATAAACATAATGGAAGAGTCTAAACAAAGAAAGATCTCCAGTAGAAACTATAACCCGTTGAGACATCCATATTCTACGAGTAACGTCCCTGATGTTGGACGCCTGATGTAGAAGATACAATAGAGAAAAGAATATGTAAGAAAATGGTCCAGAGCTCGATTGTAAAAGATTTTTAAAAACAGAGCAAGTTCTTAACAAGTGAAATTAATCAATTATTATGTATATGTTAGCTTCTCAATATCTCGCTTGAGAATCTCATTTCTCATCGAGTGTGCACGCCTAATGCACCTTATTTTCTCTCTAATTAAGGTTCTCAATTATGATTCTATCCAATATCATCTACCCATATGTCCCACACAATAAGTATGGTAATTAAATATGTTCATTCTCTTTAATATGAATTAGGCCTTCACAACTTTAGGATTAAGTACTCACTTAATTAATTGAATCAGATCTTATTATTCATTTTCATATATAATTTCACATAGTAGATTATATCACAATATATATATATCTTAATTTAAAAATTTTGCATAGTAGATTACATCACAGTATATATATTCATCACATCATTATATATACTAATATTTCACCTCCCAGACACAGCTACGGTGCATGCATACTCTGTTATCATGTCCTCATTGTATAAAGGACTATTTGTTCGGAGTCTCTAACAAACCATAAATAACATAACATGCATATTGGAGGTGAGCACACTCCCCATCCAAATGGGTCACGCACATACATATTCTCCCATTCATCCACCAAAACTATCATTCTCACTGATAGCACATGCCCAAGGTCATGTGCTCAGGATATGAATCTAAAATCCCCCCAAATGGGCTCATCAGGATAAGATCGTCCACAATGTGAAACCTCCACCCCCATAGCGTGAAACGTAGGTATGTCATAAACAAAGTAAATAATAATATAGGTATTCACTCCACCTATATTTTTAATAATAATAGGGTACATGCACAACCCATATAATAATTTTCCACACGTGGAAGATTTATCTCTCATATTCTACATATTTAAAAAATATGACTTTACTTCTTAAAGTATATTCCCGAGCTCCTCTCATCACTCGAAAGGGTAATCGTTTATTTTTTATATAAATTCAGTAGGTAAACATCTACGCGCTACTGTTTCATGTCATCATATATCCTTAATTTCTATGAATTAAAATTATCTTCAATTTGGTTTATTTCTTGATAATCACTATTTCAATTTTTAACCCTTTATTTCATCCCCTGAGGTTAATCCAATACATGCCTAAGGTTATTCCGATAATTACTAACCCTCTTACTAGTGGAACTAACCTCGAGTCATCATTTATCCGATTTAAAACCCGAATTTATATAATTCTCAACCATCACTCATTCAATTAACACTCCTCAATTTCTTATTAAATCCCATACATAATAATACTTTTCGAGTCTTAAGTATACCCTACGACCATTCCCTAAGTCCCATTAGGTTCAATTAATCAACATCAAATAATTCTCAAAGTTAGGATTTAATCAAAAATTAAAAAGGAAAGAAATCAAAATGTCTTGGATCATCGATTTATCGATGAACTGGATCTATCGATCGACCAGTCGATCGATCGACATTCATAGGTCGATCGATCGATCAAAGGGGTCTTAGCCTCTTTTTTTGCATATTTTTGCCTATGGGTTTTAACATATTTCATCCTCAAAACCTTTACCAAATGATCCCAAACTCCATACAATTCACCCGAAATGATATATCAATGTATATAAATAATTTCCAACATCTAATCAATATAGAATCATCAACAAATTCCATTTAACTCATGTGATTTCCATTCAAATTCAGAAAACTCTTAGTTTATTATCTAACTCTTAAATCATCATAAATCCCATATTTCTTCACCAATCATTACTCAAATTTCGTGGAGTTGTTTCTATATTCATAAATGGATCAATCTTATAAGGATTCAGTAAAAATTATTGCGATTTATTCAACTTTTCTTGAATTTTATTAACAGCCTAACATGGACAATATACATACTAAATTTGCAATAGTTAATCACATTCATTTAGTTCATAGGTTTGAACCATTATGGATGATAACTCTACTGGTTTTCCTCCCTTTTCTAGCCAACATCCGACGATGGTAGTGGTGGTGGTGTAGGATGACTCTTGGCTTTGGGTTTCCTAGAGAACTCTCTTCCTTTCCCAAAGAAGTCTTTCACTCTCTCCTAAGTCTTTTCCTCCAATTTTTGGTGAATGAATATGAATCTTACCACCTTTAAACTTATATAATAATATTAAAATTTTGTGGGTAATATTCAACCCCATCTGGAAAATGACCAAAATACCCCCCGAGGTGTCTATTTAGTTCCAAATTGCCTCGAGACCCAAATTAATCCTCCAAATAGACTTTTTTTACTATTTAATTCCGACACTTTGGAGCAGTCAAAACGACCATTCGAATTACACGAATATAATTTATTTTTCATTCCATTTAGTTATAGTCCCGACACGACTCACACGCACGTCCCAACTTAATTACTATAATTGTCGTATTCATAGCTTGTGACAATTTATAAAATCATAATCATATGTAAAGTCATAATCATATATATTAATTTTAACCACGTAGTAATATTCAACATAAATCATATATTAGTTTATTCTCGAGTAATATTTAATTTCGAATTAATTTTCAATTATCCCACACTTAATTCTAATTAATCCCATTTTAAAAGTCATTAAAAATATAGGGTGTTAGATACTTCCCCCTTACAACGGAATTTTGACCCGAAATTTGGAAAAAGTGTACCAAGTAAAAAAAAAATATCGAATTTTACAACACGTGTCGCAACTCCTTCCCCACTTCTACAAAAATTTAGTTTCTCATTAAACGTAGGGCTCGGCCAGATCTTACGAAATAAGCTTCGACTTACTCGGCTAAACGCTGTCGAATTCACATGACAATCATTATTTACTGTCTGATACAATACCATAGTCGTGAACATTTGGGGAATGGTGGTCCTAACTAATATAAATTATCGTACAATCTAGTCCCAATATATCGACTTCTATATTTATTTACCTTAACCCATAATTCCGAAATGGGGGAAACATTAAAATCAATCACCTAGGCCAGCCATACACCCTATGTCTCGAGTATTATTGCACAAACGAAATATAATATCCTTTAATCAATTTTAGCGCACTTGACATGCTAATCCATTCATAATGTAACCATTATGTACTGGTTTCCCGTCAAGAATAGGCGACTTTACTGGCCTTAAGTCATAGTGGAATTATTAACTCTCAATGATATTCTCGTATATGTATAATAAATAAGGTAAGAATCCCATGTACTATCCTCCAAACTTCTCTCTAACTATTGATGTTCGTTAGCTTCATGCGTGGGTTCTCTCGCAAAGTGAAATCCAAACAATGAACCCCCCGATACACTACTACCTAACATAGTCGGTTGCTGAGATCCGTAACGCCCTCGATCAATAATATATATCTTCCCATAATCTTTGTTTGTTGACACAAAAATCTACTTATGTACCTTAAAAATAAAATGACAAATGGCGCTCTCTCTATCCCACGTTCTTGGCGCTATATATATAACGACCTATATATCACTGCTTAATAAAGAACACAATGTATCCTGAGTCACATTAGTAACTAAATCCTCACCCGTCGGGATCACATATAACCAGATGAGATACTCCCTGAAGTCTTTGATACCATGATATTTTCATATATATATATATAGGGAGAGGATCACAAATGGACCAAAAAAGCATACTTTTTGATGGATCTTAACAAAAAACATTTAACAACCCATTAATTTTAATTCCTTTTTTGTAATTGGTCCGCGCCAACATATTTTTTTTTAACTAGTGGTCTGCCACGGTGGGGGTGGGGGTGGTGAGTGGGGCGTAGAGGGTAAGGGGATCTCGGGTCACACGCGTGCCCGTTGCCGCTGGCGGGGACCAATTACAACAAATGAATTAAACTTAATGGGCTGTTAGGTGTTTTTTGTTAAGGTCTATTAAAAAGTCCGCTTGTTAGGTCCACTTGTGATCCTCTCCCTATATATATATATATATATATATTGACCCAACCCTATTTCTGGTGGAGCCTCTGAAAATTAATATTACTCACCCTGGAGTATCCAGCACGATAGTCTTATCAATCAATCTACTATCGTACAAACATTTGTTAATTAATCACCACACATTACCATAACAATCTCTTCTTTGCTAAATCAATGCAATAGTAAATTACAACGATAAAATATGCTCTTAGTCACCACTCGGTTCACTCATGGGTGACATGAAAAAGCCCTATTACTCATGATAAAAACATTTGTAACCAGATTGTTAAAGATAATGTACCCACTAAACTCGACTCCCATGCGAATTTTAGTGTTAAAAACTCATATATAAGTTGTGACACACCTATGTCACTTTAATTAATCCTTTACTCATAAGAATGAAACAAGACTTCATCAGCCTCGCCTGATCGTAGGGCCCCTACATGTAAATTTCACGGCCAAACGACCCCTGATCGTATGCAGTTGTTGTACATCTAGGATTTCATCCAATAGTTATTAGTCGCCTTACTGTGGACAAATTATTCCTTTATGTGTCTAACACGCCCATCATTGAAACATTGCCCCAATTCTCTAGGCGTCAATTATGGCGTTACTGTCCTCCCTATTGCATCCCGGGCCTTGATGGCCCTGAGGAACGATATGTTATGTTATTGAGGACTCCACCAGTCCTACCAAAACCAATAACTCTTGGGTTATAAATTCATAGGCCCAATTCTCTTGACCCAATTTCTCCACTGGAAATCTCACTCCTCTAGTTGCTATGCCTTACTGGCATGGTCGACCATTCCCAATCTTATTAGTCTCACTTATCAACGGGGACATGTTCAACACTGATAGCCCCATTCTCTACACATAGGGGAATTTCCCAAGCCATTTCCTAGTAACTATTCCCATTGAATACTTTGGAATATCCTTCTCTCGAAACTGACAGTCTTAGCTCCCAATTGTTATTTTCGTTGTCCCTTTGGCTCTACTAGTCCTACGGAAAACCTGATTAACCTCACTGGTCTTCATTGAATTCATCTCCACTTAGTAGGTATTTAATAATATCATTTTAAATTGTTCCCCTATTGGTTATACCTTCCAGTGATGTTCCACTAATAGCGTTGAATTCAATCTTGCCGTTCGGTTAAATTTCCCACCTCTCTTAGCTCCCCTTCTTCTGGAGGCGTTAGTAGTTTCTTGGCGACATCGACCCTAGTTGCCTTCACCAAATTTTCATCCGTACTTGATTATTTAACTCAGAAGTCTTTCCACAACTATGAACTCTCCTTATCTTCGATGTACCACTTCGTTGCTAGTTAAGGAGTTCGTTAAGGAAGTTGACTGCTTTCTTACGTTGGGCTTTCTTTCTTGGCCATATGAGATAAGTTTTGAAATTCCATGCATATCCCTATTAAAATAGTAAATAGACGATTTCATGGTCTAACCATATCCAAATTTATCGTTTAGCCTCACACATACTTCTTTATATGTAATTTATAACTCTCATCACTTTAGATTTCTCATATAAGAAAAATTTCACCCAAAATTGTCATCACCCTACATAATTGCCCATGGATTTCTTCCTTCATAGGATTCCTTCTGACTGCCTCACCCTTCATAGACAGTACTGGGCTATTTTGTAACGGCACAAACTCCATGTGTCACAGTGCTTGGGAAATTACAGCTCCCGAGCGACTTCTTTATTATTCTCATCACGGACAACAATTATGGTGGTTCTATTCTAACGACCCTCGTTATTAATCCAATATGTTAGGTGCACGATGCTCGACCGAACTTGTATAAGAAATACATCACTTATATGTCATAGAAGGAGCACATAAGTCATAATACACAGAAGAATGCAACATCCTAATAACAGGGCTCTATAACAAAGAACACTACACGGAAATGTAAAAAGTCGTACAGATTCTAAGGACAATAGAAATTGATGATATGATACCACTTGTGACACCTCACCTAATTAAATATCAGGTGATCAGTCCTTTCTTAAGTAAAATCGAAATACCTAGTTGGTTCATTCTCAGCATCACTGTCAAAAACTAATTTATTGATTAATTCACCGAATAATTAATTAACCTAGTGTCAAAAAATTTCCATTTTTAATTTAATTAAAACCATTCCTCGATATGGAATAATACTAAGCAACATCACATCACAATTGAAATAAATATATCAAGAATAAATGTGACTCAAATACTTCTCCAGCCAAAATATTTAATCAAATACTTCTCTAGTCAAAATATTGAGAACCTTAATTTAATTAAAACCACTTCTCCAGTCAAAATATTTCATTACCACAAAAAAACTGATATCAACAGTATTGACATAAATAATTACAATCTCTGTAATAAAAATGAAATAACGAAAATCCTGGGGGACACTCCCTAGATTAAAATAGTTACTATAGAGGTATGAATCAATAGAATGGAAAATTCTGAACAAAATTGCGTCTCCAGTAGCAACTATAACCCGTCGATACATCCATATTTAATGTCGGATGTCCGTGATGCAGGACACTTGATGTCAAAGATACAATAGAGAAAAGAATATGCAAGGAAATGGGTGAGAGCTCGATTGTAAAAGATTTTCAAAAATATAACAAGTGATTAACAAGTGCAATTAGGCAATTATTATGTATATGTTAGCTTCTCGGTCTCTCTCTTGATAATCTCACTTCTCATCTAGTGTGCACGCCAAATGTACCTTTTTATCTCTCTAATTAAGGTTCTCAATTATGATTCTATCCAATATCGTTTCCCCGTATTTCCCACACAATACATATGTTAATTAAACATGTTCATTCTCTTTAATATCAATTAGGCTTTCACAGCTTTAGGATTCAGTACTCACTTACTTCATTCAATCATATCCTATTATTCATTTTCATCAACAATTTCACACAATAGATTACATCACAATATATATATTTTAATCTATAAATTTCACACAGTAGATTACATCATACTATATATATTCATCACATCATTATATATACTAATATAGCACCTCCCAGACATAGCTGATGTGCATGCATACTCTCATATCATGTCCTGATACATCTCTTGCTATGTAAATAACTATTAGTTCAGCGTCTCTCACGAACCATAAATAACATAAAATGCATATTGGAGGCGAGCATACTCCCGATCCAAATGGTTCATGCACATACATACGCTCCAATTTATCCGTTGAAACTATCATTCTCATTGATGGCACATGTCCAAGGTCATATGCTCAGGGTATGAATCTAAAATCTCCCCAAATGGGCTCATCAGGATAAGATCGTCCACAATGCGAAACCTCCACCACAATAGCAAGCAGCGTAGGTATGCCATACACAAAGTAAATAATAATATAGGTATTCACTCCACCTATATATATTATAATAATAGGGAACATGCACAACCCATATAATAATTTTCCATACACAGTATATTTATCTCTCATATTCTACATACTTTCAGATTATGACTTTACTTCTTAAAGTATATTCATGAGCTTCTCTCATCACTCGAAGGGTAATCGTTTATTTCTCATATAAATTCAGTAGGTAAATATCTACGACTAACTGGTCCATATCATCATATCTCCCAAATTTTAATGAATTAAAATTATCTCCAATTAGAATTATTTCTCGATAATTCCTAATTCAATTTGTATCCCTTTAGTTCATCCCATAGGGTTAATCCAATACATGCCTAAGGTAATTCCGGTTATTAATGACCCTCTTACTACTGGTACTAATCTTGAGTCATCATTTATCCTATTTGAAACCCCAATTTATATAATTCTTCATCATAAATAATTCTCCATCATAACTCATTCAATTAACACTCATTAATTTCTCACTAACTCCCACACATAATAATACTTTTCGAGTCTTAAATATACCCTACTGCCCTTCCCTAAGTCCCATTAGGTTGAATTAATCAACATCAAAGATTTCTCAAAGCCGGGATTTATTTAAAAAAATAAAAAGGAAAAAATCACTTTTTAGGGATCATCGATCGATCGATAAATATGGCAGATCGATCGACCAGTCGAATGATCGACATTCATAGGGCAATTGATCGATCAAATAGGTCTTAACCACTTTTTCTGCATATTTTTGCCTACGGGTTTTAACATATTTCATCCTCAAAACCTCTACCAAATTATCCCAAACTCCTTATAATTCATCCCCAATGATATATCAAGGTATATGAATGATTTCCAACATCTAATCAATATAGAATCATCAAAAAATTCCATTTAAATCAATTTAATTCCCTTAAAATTTAGAAAACTCTTAGTTTATTATCTCCCTCAAAAATTATCATAAAACCCAAATTCCTTCACCAATCATTACCCAAATTTTGTGGAGTTGATTCTATATTTACAAAGGGATCAATCTTATAGAATATTTTTTGTAAGGACATATCAAAATCATTGTGATTCATGCAACATTTTTCTTAATTTTCTAAACAACCTAACATGGACATTATACATGATAAATATGCAATAGTTAATCACTTGCCTTTAGTTTGTAGATCTGAACCGTTGGGGACGATAACTCTACTAGTATTCCATCCTTTTTTGGCCAACTTTCGGTGGTGGTGGTGGTGGTGTAGGATGACTCTTGGCTTTTGGTTTCCTAGAAAAGTCTCTTCCTTTCCCAGAGAAGTCTCTCACAATCCCCTAAGTCTTTTCTTCTAATTTTTAGTGAAAGAATTTGAATCCTACCACTTCTAAACTTATATAATAATACTGAAATTTCGTGGATACTATTCACCCCATCTGAAAAATGACCAAAATACCCCTCTGAGGTGTCTATTTGGTTCCGAATTGCCCCAAGACTCAAATTAATCCCCCCCCCCCAAGTAGACCTTTTAAACTATTTAAACCCTTCTGGAAACTTTGGCATAGTCAAACGACCATTTGGATGACATGAAAATAATTTACTTTTCATTCCATTTAAATAAGGTCCTGACATGACTCACACGTGCGTCGAAACTTAATTACTATTATTGTCATATTCATAACTCGTTATAATTTATAAAATCATAATCATATGTAAAGTCATAATCATATATATTACTTTTAATCACTAAGTAATATTCAACATAAATCATATATTAATTTATTCTCGAGTAATATCTCAATGAGGATTAATTTTCAATTATCCTATAATTAATACTAGTTAATCCCATTTTAAAACTCATTAAAAATACTGGGTGTTACAAAGAATATTAATATTGGAAATTATTTTATTTCATTGTAACCATTTATGCTGATTACTGAATTGTAACACCCTGACTCGGATTTATCTGTTACCTATGGGTCAACTCGGTCCGACCCAAACATTAGGTATGATGTTCAATGAGACATCCTAAATAATTCTCCTAGTCTAGTTTATTTAAGTAACATTTTACTTGTTTAACATAGAATAAGACGACATAAAAGAGACTCTAAAACCTACCACCTATGGGAACATTCGAATACCGTATATATAGACATACACATTTACTAATGCATAAATCTATTTACTCCAAAACATTAGTTAATTTGATTAAATCGTATTGATAATATAAATAAACCGTTTGCCCCTTTTTACTAAACTTAACATTGATTTTCCTATTTAATCCACCCGATTAAATACTTAAACAAAATAATGTTAGTTTAAGAAAAATACTTCTTTTGTCGAAATTTCACATTTACTCACACCAACTCCACCTTACATCTTCCCTTGAAAACCATGTTTAAACACACACACACTGTGTAAGAAAATAATTGTTTTTCTTACTAAAACCTTTCACAACACCCACTCATGCTAATGATGGGTAAACACCATCTTAGGTTTCTTGGTACCCTTACATATCTCCACTTGTGTTATTATCTCACGCTTTCCTTGGACATAGTCATTTTAACATTTCTTGTCCATATATATTTTCAAATAGGAACATTTTTCAATTTCATTTGATAAAGGTTTTTATTTATATTTTTCATAACACAACCAATTTCTTTGTCATGTTCCACTTTTCTCATTATGTTTTGACCCGAATATTTTATAAATTCCGTTATTCACATTCTGATTATCTTTATCTTTTTTCCAAAATTCCTTAGATATCGCGTATTGTAATGGACTCCACACCACCTGTTATGACATCATATGCTCTCACCAGTCATTTTAGGTCTGCAGCCGAGGGATCCAGACCCTTATTAATTTTTCTCGTTTCTAGAGTTCCCTTTATCATGTCTTTTAACACATTTCCATGTCCAAATTATTATACTTTTATTGGCCGGATGAAAAACCCGAGAGATTACACCCCACTTTTGTGTTATTCCACATAATTAAATGTCTTATTTCATAATTTTTTTTATTTTCACCATAAAACTTCACGATTTATACCAGAAATAGCCTTTTAATGAAAATGTTCCTTTAAAGATATTTTATTTCATAAAATGTTTAAACATAAGGGTTCCTCGAAATTTTATCATCTTCACTCAAACCATTTGGAAACCTAGTTCTTAAATATCTATGATTATCAATAAATCATTAATAAAGACTATGCAAACGTCCAAATATTATACTCTTATGAACTCTAGCACATTTAACTGAAATATTGGAAAATAGAGAAATATTAAACTTAACAAGAGTAAAGTTTTTTTACCTCAAAGGAAGCTTCAAAATGGTGGATAAGATGTAAAAAAAGATTGAAAAACCCCACGCTTGACGGTGGTCTTAAAGATGTTGCCTAGCTCCACTAAGAATGTCTCATTAAATGCTTTAAGAAATCTACATGACCCCCCCCCCCCCCCCTTAAGCTCCTTTATTCTTCTCCTTGTCCTGTATACAATTTCCAACAACATCTCCATAAATTTGTAACTTTGACCAACAAGGGTGTAGATGGATTTATAAGGTTTAAATATGGAAGAATATAAGGTAATTATGGTGGTTTAGGGTGGAGGAGTGGTGCTTTAAGGATGATGGAAGGTGGTTGATTGGTGCTAAGGCTTTGGGAGAAACAGCAATAGAGAAAATCTGATTAGGTTGCCTAAAACGAACCAAAAACTTCCTTATATATCCCCAAAACCCTAAGGTTTGTTTCCAAAAATACCTTAAGGCTCTTTCGATGAATTGATCTGCTGCCATGGAAGTGTGACACATGTTTTGATCTGGCATCTATGATCGTGACAACATTTATCAAACCTCCAAAAATTAATTCTTGCATTCTCGTTCGAACGAGAATGGACCTTGTTCTAATGGCAACACAATCGTATTTGAACATTTTTTGAATGAGCTTCTAAAGAGGGTGGAAATTTGAACATACAATTTTTGTTCGAAGGTCATTTGAAGAATAAATCTAAAGAGTTTTAAATCTCATTCAAACAAGAAGGTTTTTATTCCGATGACCCTGAATTTTCTTTAAATTAAATACAAGGTCATTATAATCCAATTAATTACACACAAACCTTGATATTACCCAAATTTTACCACTAATTCATCTTACAATATCTAAAGCCCAATTAGATCACATCAAGTAACCAAACCACACGGCTATGGTAAAAATCATGGCGGAAGACAATATTCTTCCCTCATTATGAAATTTCTTCCATAAATTCCTTAAGTTTTTAGGGCTTATTAATTCTAATCCTAAGTCATAGGGACCTTTTAACAATAGGTTATCAAAATGCTCAATCACTAAGAAGTCAACACATGTTTTTTCAAAAGGGGTCGTCACCACGAACGCGACATGAAAGATATCTAACGCCCACTATCAGGCTAGCCATCAAGTCATATAGCAACCCCGAGTATCCACTTACCAGATGAACAAACATAATAGAGTCCTAATCCTCCTTTGATAACATCTAAGTCATACATGAACATCTACTAAGGCAATAGTCTCTATTGATCGACATTAACAAAAGAGAAAGACAACATATAACTAATATTTAATATATCAATGTAAATTATTTTGATTCATAGGACTACATATCTCGGATATCCTTGAATTCTCCCATGATCCCGACCACACAAATTCATTTAAACTTGATACTAAAATTTCTTCACTGGTCACTCACTAAGAGGAGAGAAATAAAAATGAAGTCATAAATCGTGCGTCCTACTAATACCTTCCACAAGATCCTTGTATGAACTCAGGATCACTATAGGCGTCCAACTCTGGAACACTCACCCGAGAATTGCACCAATCCACTTATTGTGGCGAGACAAGACTACACGTTATATTTCCTAGAATTTTAACACTTTACGATATCCTAAAATCATAATTTCGATCTTAGTAACTAGAGCTACTAAATTCCATGTTAACAAAGACATAGATCGTTAATGTTAAGGAAAATAGGCAAAACGAGAAAATCGTGCGGTAGAATGTGTGGCTGCATGTACATGGGATTTGTGCAAATTAAATGTATGCTTTAAACAGGAGCGCACCCTGCTACTAAGTTGCATTGACTATTCTAGGTCCAATCGCACCATTACTAAACCAAATAGTACCATAATAATAACACGACACAATCTAAAGCCAATGTAAGTGAAGGAATATAATACTCGACTATTAAAACTGAAAGAACACAGTCCTTGGATACCAAAACTGAAAGAACGCCACAAATCATAATGAATGAACAACCGTTCAAATGGAATCCTATTCACATGTAACAAGCTAAGGTCATCACTGCTCCTATCTTAGATTTCTACTCAACTGAATCCATGTGATGTCCATACTGATCATTATTAGCAGTATAAGTATAAAAAACACTACACATGTCTACACCTCCTAATACGTACAAGTGAGGTGAGACATTCCAGGAAATAGACCTTTCCTTGATATGGTAATCCTAACTTAAACTATCGGAACCTGTCGATACTCTAATCGTTCTTCAATATCTCATCTAGGGTATTATTCTCAAGTCCTTAACATGAAATCATCGATCTAAGTCTCCAATTCGTATCCTAGTACTCATCAAAATCAAGTACGACACTTTCTACACTAGTCATGTTATAAAAAACGAGTATCATAAATAACCATTACACTAATCACCAGTTTCCCTTAAAATTTTGCATCACCTATTTATACCAATTTGGATGACCTCACAAAGGACCACACGATTACATTCCTTGAACTCAACCAATAATATAATATCATGACATGATCCTCTATACAACCATCATTAAAACACTTGTATTACATAACACTGAGCTTAAATGGCTCCTTAAGTCCACCAAACAACTCTGGATGAAATTTTCTCCAAGGACCTGATAAGATTTCAATGCCAATGATCCTATCATAGTAGGTTCATTCTATCGATTTCCCAATATCCATCCCATAATTATGAGATACCAATAAGGACTATAATAATACATCTCTATTTATAAGTAAGGTGGTTGCAGAAGGATAAACATCAGAGCAAAAATGTGCACACTCATTCAAACGACCATGTACCTTAATTGAATGGCATTTCATTCGAACCAACTTCCAAGGACATATCGAGCAACATTCCAGAAAAGGATGAAAAATGAACTTATTGAATCGTGAGGACCTCATTTTAATGACATCGTGTATCTTGTTCGAACGATCTCATATATCTCTTTTCAACTACTAGCATACAAGTCTTTACACAAGGGAAACTATAATCATTAAAAACCTTAAGGCATCACAACCAATCGACTCTTATTCTAAAATTCACCACATGCAATAAGTCCCAAGGGTACTCGAAGGAATTCCTTTCAAATAGCTAATGTCATATACCACGTATTAAACCACAAGATGGCACTACTGGGATTCTTATAGGATATAGGATGTTGTCTAAAACCTATAAGCATCTAAGTCCACACTAAAGACGTCATAAGGGATCCTATTCCGCAAATGTCACGTCATATTCTCCAAACCCATATCATAAAAGACTACCTAAAATTTACTCCCATGTCACTTCAAATCATTTTCAATACTCACAAAATACACTTATAATAAAGGGCTCATAACTCACATCATAGCTTAGGATATACATATACTAATAAAAATTACTAGGGTACTCACCTATAATGGTAGTACCCTCTGAATTAAGGCCTGGCTACATATCCTTAAATAATGACCAACACGAATCTACATCCCAATTGATAGTCAAATACCCATTACATGAAAACACCCCAAGGATGAAGCTCACCTAATCACATTATCATTATTAAATACACATGTGTTATATTAACAAACATGACATGCTTATTTGTCCTTGCCCTTAAGATTTGGAGATATTACCTGTAATGGGAATGGTTGAAGCTGAACTTGGATAAAAAAAAAGTCACCAATAAATTTTCACTCAAATAGATATGAATCCAAGACAAAGACGATGGATAGCGATCGTGAAAGATTATTACATTGGTATCCATTACCACCCAGGTAAGGCCAATATTATAGACAACAAATTAAATAGAATTACAGGAGTATTTTCTAAAGAAATGAAATTCTACCTCTATGAGATGACACAATACCTTCAGAGCTACGAGCTGAGGGTTAGTAAGAAAAGTGTCATCCCTAAATCTACGGGATGATGGCAAGGCCTGTCATAAACATAAGGTTCTTAGTGAAAAATATTTTGATGGTGATTTGATGCACTTGAGGAATTGGATTTTAGTAGGTGAACTAATAAAGTAATCATCACTCAATAAGGATAATGACATTATCTTTATAAGAAGTTTGGTGGTTACAGGATTTAGGGAACTTATGAAAGAAGTAATGTCTAAAGCATATCACTATTGTTTCATCAGTCATTCAGGTTGCATAAAGATGCATAAAGACTTGTGTCAATACTACTGGTGGTCTATAATAACTAAGGATGTCTCACTTTTTATTCCAAGCTACCTCACTTTTCAGCAAGTAAAGGATGAACACTAAAAGCTAACATGATTGTTACAACCACTAGTAGTAACAAGATATAAGTTGGAGCATATAACGATGGATATAGCCATAGTTTTTCTTAAGACATGGGTAGGACATGATGTGGTCTGGGATTTGGTTAATGAAATCACAAAGTCAATGCATTACTTTCCTATAAAAGTTATTAATAATGTGTCCAAGAAGTCCATACTCTATATTGAAGTGATTACAAGGTTTTATAGTGCACCTTAGTCTAATGTTTTAAATAGGGATCATCTATTTGTGTCCAAGTTCTGGGAGAAATTACAAAATGAATTGGGCATGAATCTAAATCTTAGTATATCCTATCATCTGCAGATGGATGGACAGTTCGAGAAAACTATACTGATACTCAAAGATATTTTGTCAACATGCTCTATAGACTTTCAATATAGATGGGATGATAATCAACCATAAGTTATTTTTTCCTATAGTGAAATGTACTAGTAGAAATTAAGATGGAACTATTTGAATCCTTATAAAAAATACCTCGTCGTTCATCCATTTATTGAGAAGAGTTTCGTGAGAAAAACATCTCAGTTTTTAAAATGATTAAGGAAACCACTGGGAAAATTCAAGCCATACGAGCTAGACTTAAGAAAACATAAAATTGTCAGAAGAACTACGACAATACACGTCATTTTGACCTAAAGTTTAATGTGGGTGGCCAAGTGTTGCCAAGTATTAAAACTAGAGCAGGAGATATGCGCTTTCGAATAAAGGAAAAGTTGGCACCAAGTTACACATGACCGCTTGAGATATTGGACGGGATCAGTAAAGTGTAGTATCATTAAGCACTACCATCACAGTTACCTCAAGTACACAATGATTTTACTATGTCGATGTTAAGAAAGTACATTAGAGATCTATCTCATATTATCAATTGGAGTCAATTGAACATTTAGAACGATGTTTCCTATGAGACTATACCAATTAAGGAAGAATACCACAAGAAAATGATGTTTTGCAAGAAGATAATTTCCCTACTCAAAATTTTATGGGATAACAATGGCGTTGAGAAACTTTGGAGTTAGAGTCTAAGATGAGGAAATAACATCCCGAGTTATTAATTTCCATTTTATTATGTAATATGATTTTTAGGGAAGAAATTTACCAAGGTGGGGAGATTATAATAGGCATACTCATTGTGTAATAAATGAGTAACCATTTTAAGTCATTTGTACTTAATTATTTTTGAGATTTTTGACCATGTGTGGGCATAAATGAATTTATTAAAAAATTATTACCTGGTTTCTAAATTTACAATGATCACAGGGAAAAATAACAAATTTAAAAAGAATATATGAATTTAGGATCTATCCGAAATGATTCTGAATCAATCTGGTGCACTTGAGACAGTGTATGCATTTCCTTCTGAATTGTCAACATGTGCAATAATGTGTGATGTAAAAGTTAATCGACCCTCCCACAATTTCTGGCCATAATACTTCACTCCCTGCCCCATTTATCATGGTTGTTTCTTGATTAAGTAATAGAGCCAATTAGTATATGTTTTAGGACATTATAAGAGAGAGGGGTGATGGACATTGCCTTCACATCTCTAGAGAAAGTAAATTAGCCTATAACCAAGAGCTTTGAGTCTTTTGCCTCACCCATTTCAGTTGGTTAAGCCCTCACAAGTATCTCAATACAGTAGTCTTTCAAGACCACTATTCTAACATTCCATGATCAAGGGTTACAGTGGATTTTGAACATGCTAGTTTTGAGAAAAAAGTTTTCAAAGAGCTACGAGCTAGGAACATATTGGAATTTCTATCTACCTCTTATTCAAATAATTTGTTGTCGTCAAGTGGGGGGGTCTACACTATTTTTAAATTTTAAATCCAATAAGTATGTATGTATATATATATATATATATGTATATGTGTGTGTGTGTGTGTGTGTGTGACTACGGATGCTTATTATCATTATCTTTGAATATATGTGGATATATATGTGATATAAATGGCTAGAATTTGAAGTTTGAATTAAGTTAGAATATCACCATGTTTAAGTTTTTTATTACTTATTATAATAATGTTTATATTAGTTATCTCATTTCAAATCCTTAGTTGTACTTAAAGAAGTTATGTTCGGATGCATATACGGATTTTGTTGGTGCAAATCCCTTCATTCATGAAGAAAATGATATATGATTATGGGAAATGGGTTTAAAATGTTAAAAAGAAACATTTAAAACAGCCATTGAACATGAAATAAGAACTTTGGAAAAATCAACATGTTACTCACATAAAATAATGCTAGTTTATGTGAGATAAATTTAAGAAGTCAAAGAATTAAGGGGACAAAGTTAAAATAGCAAGGTGTTAAGGTTAAAACATGATATATATAGTAAGATTTACACGTAGAATTATGAAAATACTAAAGTAAAATAATGTAAATGTAATACCCCGTATTTTTATGGCTTTTAAATTTAGGGATTTATTAAATTTAATTGAGATAAATTAATTTAATTTTAATCCGAAAAGTTGTTTTAAATATTTACTAGCATGATGAGAGTTAGTAATTATTGGAAATTTGTTGAATGTTACTGGATGAGTATAGTAATATATGAGATTGATTTTATAAAAAAATTCACGTGTGAATAAAATGATTGTTGATGTAAAAAACTAGATCGTTCTAATTTTTCAATCACAGATAAATAAATAAGACAAAGATTTTTAAAGTGGTTCGTCTAGGAATAAAGCCTACGTCCACTGTTATGTTATTGCTGAGTGTTTGCAGAATTCTTGATTACAAGTTCTCTCAAGAAATTCCGGTCCCCCTTGAATGAGGATGATACAAGGTATTTATAGCCTTGAGGCTGTACATGAAAGGTTCGATACATTAAATGACATACATATGAAAGGGTAATACATTTAATGCAGAGTGCGTGCCAAGAATATAAGCATTCAATGAATATCAGAGCTGTTGATTATCTGGCAATTAATGTTACGACCGAGATGCAGCTCGGACCGCCATAGCTGTTCGCTGATCAAGAGTTCCTTGGAACATTAGAGTACCTCGGTGCGTTAGAGTTCCTCGATGCGATAGAGATCCTCGGTGTGATAGAGTTCCTCGGTGTGTTCTCGTTGCTTGGAAAGAAGCATGGTTGGTCGGGAAATGATCTTCCTCGCTGCTATTGTGCCACGTAGATTGACACGTGTTTTCATCTTATTCGTCCACATCAGCATATTAATTTTGGTATCAACAGAAGCCCCCAATGTTTCATATTTTGAATTTTGAGGAGTATGGAACATTCTTTCTTGGTATATGGCAATATTAAATGTCCTTCCCGGGTTTCAGGAACATTGTATTCAAATTTCCTTCTTATTTCGCAGTTTCCGCCCTTTTTATAAGCGCTTCGATCTTCGTGCAAATTTTGTCCTCTTCGCCGCCGGAAGTTTAGTAGTTTCTTTTTGGTAATCATTTCTTTCGCCGCTTCCCAATGCAAAGTATTTAAACTTCTTTGGTAACCATACCGTCGTCTACGTTTTCCATTTTCTGCATTCAAGCTTTCTATTCTCTTCTTCTCTTGTACGTTCATCCTTGTTTCCGTTCGTTGTCAACACCCCTCCTTTCTTTCTGTAAGATCTTCTTTCTTTCTTCTGTATTTCTTTATTTCAATATGGTTTATATTGTGGAGTCTATTGAGAAATTCCGTTCTGATTTTTCCATTCCTTCGTGGGTAATTCTAGAGGTTCTTTCTGAGCCTTTAGATTACTTTCGATTGGCCGAGGGACATTGGTTCCCCAGTCTTTTTGTTGCTGAATGCGGTTTTTCCTTTCCACCAAACCCATTATGTCTTGAGTTTTGTCAATATTTTGATCTTGTTCCTGCAAAAATAGCCCCCAATTCATGGAGAATAATTAACGAGGTGCACAAATTAAATCTAACTCATGGGACTCGTATTGGGATCCCTGAAATTATGTTTTGTTATAAATGGGCTGTTCTAGATAATATTTATTATTTAAAAACTAGGTATTTGAATAGGGCTCTTGTAGTTAATCTCCCTGACTCAAATAGGGATTATTTTGAGCATGGGTTGGTCATAAAAAATTGGCAACATGCGCCTTTATTTGGGAATGAAGTATACAACGGTCCCAGATGCCCCCCATACTGCAATGGGATAGGTTTATTTTTCATTTTATTTTACTTATGAAATTATGCTTTCATCATGTTTGACAAAATGTATGACTGATATTCCATTATGTATTTATTTGCAGTTGATAGCAAAAGAAAAACTCCAAAAGAGTCAGAAGTGAATATCAAGCATTTGAAACTTATCTGGAATTTGCATAAGACCATTGCTGACGAGCATATTAGATCTGCTTCATATTTACTACAGTATAAGAGTTACACAACCTCTTATACTGCTCGCCCTGTTGAACCAGCTTCAACACCAGAAAGGTCATCTTCAGATTCTCATATCCCCCTATCTCAGAGAATGGGCAAGAAAAGAGCTCCTCCTGCTCTATTTGGTGAAATTTCTTCTGCTGTTGGAGCCCAGAAAGGCAAAATTGATGTCCCAGAGGGGACTAAAAAAGTAGATGCTGGTTCCTCCAAGGTTGCCGAGAAGCCCCCAGTGGCCCTGAGCAAGAAAAGTGCTAGTGCTGATGTAATTACAATCTCTCCGACCAAGACTTCTTCCTTGGTTGATGCTGCTGACCCTCCTTTGAAGAGATTGAGGAAATCATCCTCAGTTAATCTTGCTGGAACTGCATCTTCTCTACCCGCTGGTGGTAGTAGTGTTTCAAAAATCATTCTTCCGAGTTCTTCAACGAGCTCAGTTATACCCGAGGTTCTCGGGGTTGATGAAAAAATTCCTAGGGATACACTGACATCCCTAGCTGCTCGTCATCTTTCTTCAGTAAATTTCTCACTCTTTTGGTCTTTCTTTCTTTTTCTTGAATTCTTGTATTTGTGTTGACTTTATTGTTTTTCTTATCTTTCAGCTGGTGAACTGCTTCAATACCATCGTGAAGAAAGATCAAGTTATTAAAGCTTCCAGTTCCTCGTCCGATGTTGACGATGCTTTGTTGGGTTTAGCCCAATCTGTGAAGGAATCTCGCCAACAGTACATCGAGGAGAAAACTGTTTGGGAGAAAAAGTTGGCTATGGCTGAGGCTGATAAGATGAGGATGGCTGAGACCTCCAAGAATTTGGAGGAGAAAATTAAGGGTTTGGAGGTTAAACATCAGGAATCTGATGATAAGTTGAAGAAGGCAGAAGAAGAATTATCTACTCTGCGAGATATCAAGATTAAGAAAGAGGAATTGGAGGTGAAGCTCTCCTCGGAGAAGTCGAGGAGAAAAGTTGCAATCAAGAAGCATTTCAGCGTTGGTTGGGAGAAAGGATGGGAGAGAGGGATAGCTGCAATGACATCCCAAGTCTAATATGGGGAGTTGAAATACTTCCATGATGGCTGGGTGGCTGCTCTGCAAGAGCTAAAGGTCCAAAACGATTCTGAACTATTCCAACGGCATCTCCCTGGTCCTCCTCCACCAATTGTGGAAGAAGAAGAAGATGAGCCTGCCTCAGATGAGTCTTCTATGGCTATGGGCGATCAAGTTTCTGCCTCTCAACCCTCTACCACCGAGGACATTTCTTCCATGCTTCCTCCTCCCGAGAAGATTCCTACCGATCAAGCTGTTGTTACCTCCGAGCAACCGAGCTCCTCGTCCCAGCCGCCCGAGAAAGTCTTGGGAGACAAGGAAAAGGTGTGAAGTTGTTCGGTAGCATTTCTGTATTTCCTTGTAATCGAACAATGTAACTTATTGATGATCTAATAAAACATATCTTTGCTCATCTCTATTGTTGATAACTTGTTTTTTGTTGATTGTTGTCTTTTTCTTGTCATTAGTTTGTTGCTAGAATGGAATTGATCTCTTCTCATGATACCGAGCTGATGCAGCAATGTCATCAATACTATAAGGCTGGTCATACAGACCTTAGTACATCGGAAATTGCTGATATCCTTGGTCATGGTGCTTTAGAGCAGGCTATTGAGGCTTATCGGTACTTGAAAGATTTACTCGACCGAGCTGTGGCCAACAATGTCGCTTATTATGACCTGATTAAAGAACTGCATTGTTCCTTAGAGGATCTCCAAGGTCAGCACAATGAATCAATGGCTTTGTTACACAAAGATTATGAAAATAGATACCAACAACTTTCTTCTGAAACAGGCCATAAGAAGATCATCGCTGCATATGATATTAGGGAAAGGACCCTAAAAGGTGAAGTTGAAGCCTGCAGACAAATTACCGAGATCCTGGAACAAGAAAACAATAATTTGCAGAAAAAATTGGCTCAATATGAATCTGCTGCTTCATCTTCTACTGCATTAATACCAGTTACTGATGAAGGCTTCTCGTTCTTAGAGGTCGAAAATGCCAAACTAAGGCAAGAGCTGGAGGACTTAAGAAGATCTGCCATTTCTGGAACTGCTCGGGGACGAGGAAGAGGTTCTCGGGGGCGAGGAAGAATCCTCAGCCAAAATGTTGAAGAGGCTCGCACTCAGTCTACTCTGGAAACTCAAGCATTCCAGTTGAAAGTAAAAGACCGTGCTCTGACTGAAATGTCCAATAAAAATCTGTCTCTGGAAGATCAGCTGGCATCGACGAAATCTGCCTTGCATAACAAGGATCTTTTTGCCAAAAGCCTTCATGAACAATTGGTTAGATTAACCTTCCAATTCCATAAACAGCCAAGGGAATTCTGGATGGCAGGATACAATGAAGCCCTTGTTCACCTGGATGCTCGTATTGAACATGCTAACAATGAAGGTTACAAGCAAGGATGGTTAAATGCATTGGGTATGTTAAAGTTGGAGCAAGGACATTTTTTATGGGACTATCATGCTCCATCATTATTAGACCTGCCTGTACCACCTTTCAAATTGGATATGGCATGGATCCCAGCTCGTTCCATTCCTCGCAGCCTAATTTCAAAATACCTTGGTGATTATAACCTTCACTCCCAAGTTGAATTATCTCGTCCTGAGCATCTTTTGGATACACCTTCTGTAATGAACGTCAGAATGCTCAGAGATGTTAATTTCATCAATTCTCCCCTTTGCCTAGAAGACCCTCCTGCCGGCGAGGAACCTGTTTCTAAAGCACAGGGCAAAAAACCAATAGAATAGTAATATCCATGTAGCAATTTAGTACATTCTTGTAACTTGTAATTTATTCTAGATTTAATGAAAAGATTTTCATTTTCTGTTTGCCAATTTTGTTAGTCTTTTTATCAAACACCTTTATATTTGTACATATGTATCTATGTATCTGTTAAAAAGATAACAATATTATTGTTCAATAAGCAACTTAATAAAAAGTTACAAGTATTAGTAATGTTTCTCGATCACTTAATAATAAAGTAATGAGTAAAAATGTTCAAACTGTTTCCAACAAACCAAGGTGGGTAAATAATGTTTGTCGACCAATTACAGCTGATGGGTTTTTTATCCTCGACCATCTATACTTGGTTTAATTATAAAATTGCGTCCGACCAACTAAGATCAATAATTTGTCCTCACCGACCAACTACAGTTATTGGGTTTTTATCCCCGACCAACTATACTTGGTGTATTTTTTGAACATTTTGTTCTTCAAAGAACTCATTGTAATAATATTACCTCCCGACCAACATAAGTTGTAATATGAGAGTATATTTTTATCTTACCAACCGTAGTTGATCATGCTGGTGTACAGTTTCTGGCTCCTTAAAGCTTTTGGCTCCTTAGAGCATTTTTTGGCTCCTTAGAGCATGTCCTCCTAACCAAAGGAGGTTGGCTACTTATAGCACTTTTGCTCCTTAGAGCATGTCCTCCTAACCAAAGGAGGCTGGCTACTTATAGCACTTTTGCTCCGTAGAGCTGTCTTCCTAACCAAAGGAGGTTGGCTACTTATAACACTTTTGCTCCGTAGAGCTGAGGTTGGCTACTTATAGCACTTTTGCTCCGTAGAGCTGTGGTTGGCTACTTATAGCACTTTTGCTCCGTAGAGCTGTGGTTGGCTACTTATATCACTTTTGCTCCATAGAGCTGTGATTGGCTACTTATAGCACTTTTGCTCCATAGAGCTGTGGTTGGCTACTTATATCACTTTTGCTCCGTAGAGCTGTCCTCCTAACCAAAGGAGGTTGGCTCCTTAGAGCACTTTTGTTGTGTAGTGTATTACACTAGTATTCCCCGAAAAATTTTCAACCAGAAAGAAAATGGCGAAACATCCTCGTTTTATTCATAATGAAAGAAATGCTTTACATTTGACATCATTGATAATACTTGCGCAGGTGTTCAGCATTCCATGCGTTCTTAAATTCCTCTCCTTCTAGAGTTGCTATTCTGTAAGTTCCTGGTCGAACAACCTCTGTAACTCGGTAAGGTCCATGCCAGTTTGCTTCCAGTTTATTCTGCTTCTGAATGACCTTCTTTAGCACATAATCCCCCTCTTTTAGATCGCATTTCTTTACCCTTTTGTTGTAAAACAGAGCTGTTCGTTGTTAATAAGCAGCATTCCTAATGGCTGCCTCTTCTCTGACTTCCTCGAGCATATCCAAATCCATCCTTCTCATCAGATCACTGATCAGAGAATTGAAATTTAACACCCTGTGTGTTGGTAGGCCCAACTCGGCAGGTATCACAGCCTCACTTCCAAATGCTAGCATATATGGTGATTCTCCTGTTGCTGCTCGGGAAGTTGTTCGGTAAGCCCACAAAACTGAATGTAGCTCATTAATCCAATTTGCTTTAGCCTCACTTAACCTCTTCTTCAACCCATTTAGTAATGTTCTGTTCGTCACTTCAGTCTGTCCATTGCTTTGAGGATGGCCTGGTGCTGAATGAAACTTCAAGACGTTTGACTGATGACAATAGGCAGCAGATTCTTCATTATCAAATTGCGTTCCATGGTCTGTGATGAAAGCATGGGGGAGACCATATCGACAAATGATATTCTTCCATATGAACTGATACACCTTCTCGTACGTCATATCAATTAGTGGTTCAGCTTCCACCCACTTAGTAAAATAGTCTACTGCCACGACGAGATACTTGAACCTTCCTCGGGTCGTCGGCAGTGGTCCAACCAGATCAATTCCCCACATGGCAAATGGCCAAGGTGATGTTATGGGTGTCAACAATGCCTGTGGAGTTCTTCGGATGGAGGAAAAACGTTGGCATTTGTTACACTTCTTAGCATAGGCTATACTATCAGCCCTCATCGTCGGCCAATAGTATCCCTGTGTCATTACCCTTTGCAAAAGTGTCCAACCTTCTACATGAGCTCCACAAGATCCTTCATGAATTTCTTCAATCAATTCTTTGACTTCTGATGGATGCACACATCTCTGCAAACCTGCCATAATTCCTCGTCTGTACAACACACCATTAGTTAACACATACCGAGCAACTTTATACTTCAATTTCTTGGCAGCTAGTTTGTCCTCCGGCAATTCTCCTTCTTCAATGTATGCTCTGATAGGATCCATCCAAGACGGTCCTAAATCAAGGGTAATAATCTTCACCGTCAGATCTTCTTCTATGCTCCGACTTTCTAATACTTCAATTGGTATTGTTCTTCGCAGATCGGTGCGCGTAGCTGACGCTAGTCGGGCCAATGCGTCTGCTCTAGCATTCTCCATTCTCGGTATCCTTACCAATTGAATAGCATCAAATTCTGTTAATAACTCCATCACTTTTGCATGGTACTTCACCATTAACTCTCCCTTCACTTCATATATTCCCATCATTTGGTTCACAATTAATTGAGAATCACTGAAAACAATTACTTGTCGTGCCTCCATAACTTTCGCCAAATGAAAACCTGTTATCATAGCCTCATATTCAGCCTCATTATTGGAAGCTTTGAATTGGAATCTCAAGGCATACTCCATGTCAATATCGTCTGGAGAGTTTAAAACAATCCCTGCTCCACAACCAGCCGTGCAAGATGATCCATCTACATATAATCTCCATGTATGTAACTCGTCTTCAAATTTCTTATCTGTTAGAGTTCCTCGGTGAAATATCATCTGCTTTCTTTCATCATCCCAGGGTATCTTTCGTTCCTCGTTGGTCGTTTGTTCGCGCCCTTCTACCAACCGGAGTTGGTCGGGGTTTGAATATGATGATTTTTCTACATCCACAAGTCCTTTTACCAACCTTGGTTGGTCTGGATCTGTGTCTGTTGATCTTGTATCGTCCACAGGTAGGTCAGCAAGCACCTTTTGCTCCTCGGGGGTATCAGGGTATGTGAATTCTGCTATAAAATCTGCCACGGCTTGCCCCTTCAACGATGATCTGGGTTCATACACAATATCATATTCACCGAGCTCTATTGCCCAGTACATCAATCTTCCTGATTTTTATGGCTTATGAAGGGCTTGTCTTAACGGCATGTCGGTATACACAATGATGGTATGGGCCTGGAAGTATGGCCTCATTCTTCTACTTGCTTCAATTAATGCCAGTGCCAATTTTTCCAGCTTTGGGTATCTGATTTCCGCACCTCGGAAGGCCTTGCTTGTGTAATAAATTGTCTTCTGGATTCCATTCTCCAATCTGATCAATGCCGAGCTAACTGCATTTTCTGATACTGCCAAATACAAGTACAGCGTCTCTCCAGTTATTGGCCTAGACAATAATGGTGGGGCTCCCAAATACTTCTTCAAATCTTGAAAGGCTTTCTCACATTCATCTGTCCACTCAAAACTTTTTCGCAGTGTTTTGAAGAATGGGAGGCATTTATCAGTTGCTCGGGATACAAATCTGTTGAGTGCTGTAACCCGTCCAGTAAGACTCTGCACTTCTTTCTTCGTCGTCGGAGATCGCAACCCTAAAAGAGCCTTGATCTTTTCTGGATTTGCCTCAATACCTCGCTGGTTGACGATGTATCCGAGGAACATTCCTTCTCGTACTCCAAAGGTACACTTCGTCGGGTTGAGCTTCATCTGGTATTTATCCAGTTGATCAAAAGTTTGACTCAAGTCAACCAAATGATCTGCAGCTCTCTTGCTTTTGGTGAGCATGTCGTCGACATAGACCTCCATATTGCGGCTGATTTGTTCGGTTAAAACCTTGTTCATCAACCGCTGATATGTTGCACCTGCATTTTTTAAACCAAAAGGCTGATATGTTGCACGTGCATTTTTTAAACCAAAAGGCATAACATTATAACAATAAGTTCCCCTTGGGGTAATAAAATAAGTACTTTCCCTGTCTTCAGGTTTCATTTTGATCTGGTTGTAGCCAGAATAAGCATCCATGAAGCTGAGTAGCTCGTGTCCCGAGGTAGCATCCACTAGTTGATCAATTCTGGGCAATGGAAAATGATCTTTTGGACATGCCTTGTTGAGATCAGTAAAATCAACACACATTCTCCATTTGTTGTTCTTCTTCTTTACCATCACCACATTTGCCAACCAATCTGGATATTTCACATCTTCAATGAAGTGGGCTTTCTGGAGTTTCTCGACTTCCTCTTGTATGGCCTGGTTCTTCTCGGGACTAAACACTCTTCTTCTTTGCTTCACAGGCTTGATCTCCTTATTTACGTTGAGCTCATGACATAAACAGTTTGGATCTATACCTGGCATGTCTTCATGACTCCAAGCAAAAGTATTCTTCCTATTTCTCAAGAAAGTTATCAAATCTTGTTTTATTGAAATATCCAACGACGATCCTATCTGAGTTACTCGTTCAGGATGCTCGTCGTCCAGGATAACAATTTCTGTAGAATCCACAACCTGCCCTTTTACGAGTTGAGATTCATCCCTAGGGTCAAGAGTTTCAATTTTTGTGCTCTCCTCCACTTGATAAGTAGTAGTCTTTTTCCTTGATTCTTCAAGTTCTTCTTGCTCGGCAGACGAATAATAGCATTCCCGAGCTACTTTTTGATCACCTTTCATAATTCCTACTCCAAAATTCGTTGGAAATTTCAAACATTGATGTATTGTAGATGGAACTGCTTCGAACTTCTTCAATCCAACTCTTCCCATGATGATGTTGTAGGCGGACTGCACATTCTTATCCATCACAAAGAAGCGTATTCTTTCTGTTCGACAAGCAGGCCAAGTTCCAATGAGTATATCCAACTTGATCGTCCCAAGTGGAAAAACTTTCTCGCCAGCAAAACCCAGAAGGGGTCTGTGATAAGGTTCCAATTGAGATAATTTTAAATTCAAGCTATCAAAGCATGAATAGTACATGATGTCTGCCGAACTACCATTGTCTACTAACACCCTTGAAATGATCACATCCTTCATCCTCATTTTGATCACCAAAGGATCATCATGAGGGTAAAGAACACCTGCCAGGTCGTTTTTTAAAAAACCAATCACTAGTTTCTCTTTGTTTACCTTCCTCGGACGATCATCCTCGGCCAGGTTTATTCGCTGAATGTATGAACAATCTTGAGCCTCTCCGAGGTAAGCTTTTCTTTCTGCAGTAAGGTCTCCTCCTCCTGCATCTCCTCCTATAATAACATTACAATCAAGTGATCCAAAACGTATGGAAAATACCTCTCGTTCAGGTTTCCTCGGTTTCTTGGGAAGATCGGGGTCATCATCTGGATCCTCTTCATGGTCCCTCTTCTTTTTATCCTCTGCACGACGAGGAGATCTAGATCTCTCTCTAGTTCTATCATCATTCTTCCTTTCACCTCTGCGATCTACATACTTTGATAATTTTCCCTTTCGGATGAGTGTTTCAATCTCGTTCTGAAGGGCTATACAATTTTTGGTCATATGGCCATGATCTTTGTGAAACTCGCAATATTTGTCTTTATTCCTCAGGTCGGGATTTGTCTTCAGTTTCTCTGGCCACTTGATTTCCTCGTTATTCCTGATTTCTTCCAAAACATGATTAATACCCATTTTCAATAGAGTATAATTATCATACTTCTTTAGGACTTCCAACTTCATCCTGTTATTCCTGGAATGTTTATCACCACCATTACCTTTCTGATCTTTTTTCTTAGAGTTGTCGACCTCCACTTTAACTTCTTTGTCCATATTCTTCTTCGCAGCCATAGCCTCCTCGGCATTCATGATTTTGGCTGCCTTTGCCATCAACTCCGACATATTTTTAGGTGGATCTTTAGCCAAAGTGTAGTACAGCTTGTTAGGCAGCAAACCACTCATCAGAGCAGTGATTGCTGTCTTTTCTTCATAATCTATGACTTCCAACTTCTCGTTATTGAAACGAGTTATGTAATCCCTAGTACTTTCACCTGATTTTTGTCTAACACTTAGCAAGTGTGCTACTCGCTTTACCGGCTTTGCTCCAAAACAAAAATTGCCAATAAACAATTCGGCTAACTGAACAAAGGTTGAAATCTTACCCCGAGGAAGATTATTGTACCATATCTGTGCAGATCCGGTAAGAATTCCTGAGAATGCTCTACACCTCATCTCGTCAGGGACAGCGTAGATATCTATAGCAGCCTGGTATTGTTCTAAATGAAGTACGGGATCTGTCTTTCCATCGTACTTGGGGGTCACTACGGGTGCTTTGAATTTTGACGGTGTAGGGAAATCCACAATGGCTTGCACAAAAGGTGTTCCTTGAACAAAAGTTCTCTGTAAGGGGTTCCTTGCCTTAGCCATTTCTCCCAATCTATCTTCCAACCGTTGAATGGAACCTTTCCATGCTTCATTCCCTTCCTCGGGCCGCTTAGTCCGAGCAACTGATTGCTCTGACGTAGCTTCCTGAGATTTATCTCGACGAGTAGTTGGTCGCGATTGTGCAGATCCTTCTCTCAAACCTGGTGGTGGTCGAAAACTTCTTGATGGAGCCCTAGGTGGACTCATGTTCCTCCTTGGTCCTAATCGACTGAAAGGAGACACCCTGCTTAATCTTTCCAAAGCGCTAGTTCTTTCCAGAGAAAGAGTGATACGTTGATCTGTATCCGTAGCCCGTATCGATGAAGTTCGCCCAGGTTGATAAGAAGAATCATTAGACTCTTCATTGCGATATGACCCGGTACGTCTAGATTGCGATTGCCTATGATCACTCCTTTGCCCTGAATAGGTAGGTTCACCGCCCTGAAGAGTTTGAATGAGTTGCCTCATAGATTCTTGCATGGCGGTTTGTCCTTGAGCCAGATTCGTCATAATTCCAGCCAGATCTGGGGATGCAGATGGATTTGGAAGATTTCCAGTATTTCCAACATTTCGATTACTGGATTCTGGATTATCTGCCATTGGTGATAAATGATTTTTATGAAAAACGATAATAACAGTCGTTTCCCACAGACGGCGCCAATCTGTTGATGTAAAAAACTAGATCGTTCTAATTTTTCAATCACAGATAAATAAATAAGACAAAGATTTTTAAAGTGGTTCGGCTAGGAATAAAGCCTACGTCCACTGTTATGTTATTGCTGAGTGTTTGCAGAATTCTTGATTACAAGTTCTCTCAAGAAATTCCGGTCCCCCGTGTATGAGGATGATATAAGGTATTTATAGCCTTGAGGCTGTACATGAAAGGTTCGATACATTAAATGACATACATATGAAAGGGTAATACATTTAATGCAGAGTGCGTACCAAGAATATAAGCATTCAATGAATATCTGAGCTGTTGATTATCTGGCAATTAATGTTACGACCGAGATGCAGCTCGGACTGCCATAGCTGTTCGCTGATCAGGAGTTCCTCGGAACATTAGAGTACCTCGGTGCGTTAGAGTTCCTCGATGCGATAGAGATCCTCGGTGTGATAGAGTTCCTCGGTGTGTTCTCGTTGCTCGGAAAGAAGCATGGTTGGTCGGGAAATGATCTTCCTCGCTGCTATTGTGCCACGTAGATTGACACGTGTCTTAATCTTATTCGTCCACATCAGCATATTAATTTTGGTATCAACAATGATAATTATGGAAATTAAGTCGGGGCGCGCCTGTGTCGTGTCAGGACTAAATTATTATTATAAAAAGTGAATAAATTATAAGTTTCCCATATGGTCATTTTGAGTGCTCCAAAGTGTCCGTAAGGGTCGAGATAGTCAAAATAATGTACCCGGGGGTTTAGTTTGGGTCTCGGGGCATTTTTAGGCTTAATTAGTACCCCGGGAGGGCGTTTTGGACATTTCGTAATTATGGGTAATTAAACCCACGAATTTGCTAGGGTTATATCAGATGGTAAGTGTTGTATTATAGGGTTAGCTTAACCAAAAACTAATGACGCCATTGGAGAGGAAGAGGAGAAGCTTTCCAAGGAGTTCTAGGCCAAGAACTCCTCTGGTTGCACCGGCGTCACCACCAAATGGTAGATCGCACAACGAGGATCTCAACCACACCAAATTATTCCACAAATCAGAACATTGAATTTCAGGCAAGTATCTATCTTGCTTTAATCGAGTTAATGCTTCTTTTATATTAGTCTAGGGTTGATTAAAATTAGTGTTCTTGAAAGAAAACATTAATTGGAGACAAAAATTACATGTTGTAGAGGTAAAGATCATATTCTGGAAATCCATTTCACATGTAGAGGTTGAATCACGAATTTCCATGTTAATGATAGAAAATCTGGAAAAAGAATGGAAGAAACTAAGTTAAAGAAAAATATTAGGGTTCTTGAGAATTACATAGATTTTACACTTTTTATTTTGTTATAATTGATGAAAACTCGCATGTTTTACGTAAGATATTGTTTATATGGGTATACAACACTTGTAGTATAAGTGGTTGGGAGTTTGGGACTGAAACATGATGATTTGGATGAGTTTGGGGTAAGATTTCCGTAGCTGGGTTTTCTGCAGTTTCACCATAACTGCTTGATCGATCGATCGAGCCCAGAGCATTGATCGATCGACCCCATTTCATCGATCGATCGGCCCCTCCCGAAAAACTGCATTTTTGCTCATGTTAGCTTAATCCGATTTTATGCGTAGTAAACCTTGATTAGGGTAGCTAGAACATAATGGTACATAAAAAGGACCAGTAGGGTCAAGATAAACCCCGATAAGTGGGACTTTAATGTGAAGGGGAAATGAAGGGGTAAACGGGAAGATATTCATACTTAGGAAATCATACGTACTTTGATTTAATAATCGAAATGTCTAGGAAGTTGGATTTGAAGGTAAGTGAGGGCCTACTGAAATTGTACTTAAGTAAAGAGAATACTTCGAGAGACGAGAAGTGAATTTAGAATAACTTAATGTCAAGAATAAAATGAGTGAATCCGTTATACGAAATAATCGAGTAAAATGTGTAATAACGGATAATTATAATTATGGGTAGTGAGCGCACCTAATTTAGTAATGTGGATGTGAATAATTACATATCTATATGACTGTGTGATTGTTCATATATCCTATATACGTGTAAAAATTATGCCCGCGCTACTTGCTATCACGAAGGTTACCGCGCCGGTACAGTCTTATCTCGATGGGACCTTTATTGGGGATATTGACTTGTACCCTAGAACATAGAACTCCTTGGTACAGGATATCTGATCAATAGTCAGATGGTCCTAGGAGACGTGAGGGTATGTGCTGACCTCCTAGTGACTTGGAACTAGGCTTCGCCTCAGTTTGTATGTCTTTTGTGTTAAAACAGTTCTAGAGTGATTCCGAACTAGTATTCCCTTAGTACGAGTGATATGAGGACTTGATAGCAGAGTATGCCAGCACCATAGTTTGTGTGTGGGGTGGAGATAGTATATATATGAGAAATTGGTATATAAATCTACTTATATGTGGAAACTTTGCACCATAGATTTTTATGTGGGGTGCCGTAAGTATATATATTATATGTGTAACTAGTATATATACGTATATCTATATGGGAACTTTATATTGTGCGTATAAGTAGTAAATAAATGAATAAATGCTTCGCTTCACTATAAGTATTCCGAAACTTTATAACGATACGGAGCTATTCTAAATAACTTAAGAAATCTTGGAGAGATAGATTTTCTAAAGTGAATATCATAACCTTAATTTCACATGATAAGACTTATGGAGAGTAAGTTAGAGAGATATATGAGATTCATTAGTACTGTAGACTTGCACACTGGATGAGAGGTGAGAATTATCAAGAGAGTGTGTCATAGTAATATGATTGTTGCATGAGCTGGTAAGCATTTTAAATACTTGCTAAACTATTTTAAAACTGTTTTACAATTGGGCTCTGACCCGTTTGCTGCTATCTCCTCTCTCTTGTATATATATATATATATATATATATATGTATGTATGTATTACAGGTGCCCAGCCACAGGGGCGGCATGCTTAGGATTCTTTGGATGGAATGTGTTGTAGCTTTTGTGGGAGTTGCAGGCCATTGCTTAGACGTTCTCATTGTTGACTTCACTTCTAGTTCGGTTTTATCCAGTGGGG
Organism: Sambucus nigra; assembly: GCA_949130495.1. Taxonomy (NCBI): domain Eukaryota; kingdom Viridiplantae; phylum Streptophyta; class Magnoliopsida; order Dipsacales; family Adoxaceae; genus Sambucus; species Sambucus nigra. The sequence continues at coordinate 673,976,407 of OX422215.1, forward strand.
CATGTGTAGCCTTTTCCCTTATTCAGTTGGTTTTGTCAGAGATTGTAATTCTCTTACTTTCAGTATTTTTACTTTGGGATTTATTACTGTCAGGATGTTTTTCTTTGGTGTTTTAAAGTTGGGATTTGTTATTTGATGGTTTAATTCTTGGATGCTCATTTACATTCTTACACTTAATGTGTGACTCTTAAACTGTTAATGGTCAAAGGTTTTATAATTGGATTTAAATAAAATGGAAATAAGGTTTGAAATGGTTTTGACACTTAGCTTAATTATTTAGGGTGTTTAAATTTGAAAATTTTTATGTGCGACAGTGATGCTAAGAATGAACCAACGGCTCACCTTCATTTTAATTTAATAAAGGATTGATCGCCCGGTATTTAATTAGGCGAGGTGTCACAGTAAAGTTATAAAATTGTAAGAATAGTATTGAATATGCTGAATTAAGGTTTTTGCGTAAATATGTCATTTTATGTAAAGTACGGTCTTACGCATAAAGCTCCCAAACTAAATTGGACACTAGTATTTTTGTGAACAAACTAGTATTTTTTAAAGTAAAAGTACAAAGTAGTATTTTGGAAAGTAAAGATGAAAAGTAATCTTTTGGTAAGTAAATGTGAAAACTAGTATTTTGGAAATTAAAGGTGAAAAAGTTTATTTCTGACAAAGTAGTAGAAAATAAGGTGGAATAGTACTCATGAATGATGAAAATGATGTGAAATGTACACAAAAATGGAGTTAAAACTGAAGTGTTAACTTCACCAAGGGTTGTTAAAAAAGTTTGTTTTCTAAAGTAAAACATAAAATTTGAGTTGAAAATGGAATGACTATTTTGATAAAATGTGAAGCTTGGAACTAAAAAGTGTTAAGACAAGTCTCGTCCAAGGTAATGCGGCCTCATCGATAGAGGTATAAGATAATGGATTAAATAATAAAGGTAAATAAATGGAGAAGGAAAGGAAAAGAAAAGTATTACAAAGACGCAATAAATAAAAGTCACGTGAATGTAATCGGGAAATTTGATAAGGTCCTGTAGCCCTACGGTGTAGCTTAGTGATTAGACCCCATACCAATGATTAGGATCATATTGCGGCATGGTGGTGCTCAGTGATAGGTCGTATAACAAAAATAGATTGGTATCCTTATTAATCAAGTTATATGATGATTCTCAGCATAGTGATCATTAATGACAAGAAAATTTTATGACACAACTTGAAAAATGCAAAAGTAAGCTAATGGTAAAATTAATGGGACATGAGTAGTATTGAAAGATGGATTAAGAGTAAGTGGGATCATTGCATGGGTTCGATAGTCAAAATATTAATTGCATAGTTGCGATACAACTTGCATGAGAACACTTATTCGAAAGAAGGATGATTTCATAATCGCTAAAATATACTTTATATATATATTCTTACTCTTCTAGTATTCATTCTACACGGAGAATGCTCATATCCCACCAGTTGTTAAACCCCAGTGTACCTCGGGGAATAACAAAGATAAGGAAATTATAAGAGGTAAAGAATGATTTCCTCATCAATATCTCTCTATTTACTATTTTCTTTAAATGTAATTTAAATAGAACTTATGATTATGTTATTTGTAACAATTTGAAAATACTTTAAATTTTGTTTGTAATAAGTTAGGATGAAGTGGACTATCTTTACTTCCAATTTATTCTACTAATTGGGTAAAACTCTTTTATCAAAAAGAAATATACCTCATTAAATGGTCACCATTTGGTAAAACATGATAAGTATATTTTTTTCGAGACAATTGAATAAATGAAGTATATATAAAAAGCTATTTTTCTTACATGAAATAAAAGTAAAAAGATTTTCTTCTTTGATACCTCGACACGAGTACAGGCAAGCCTTCGGGAAGGTAGAAACCTGAAATTAGAGGCATCACTAAGAGTGAGCCGACAATCAATGTCTAACTTATTTAATTAAATTCCAATTTTAATTCCCATAATTCTCAACTCTTACAAATAGTTGTGATTAACTACTTAGAATGATTCAAGCATGCAAAACAATCACAAATGAGAAAAAAAAACCCATAGGGGAAAAACCATTTTATTTCCACTATAATTTTGTAAATCTCAATTCATACAGATTACAATGAAAATACAAGTGACATATGAAATACCAACGGGCATCAGTTCGATGTCGTAGACAAGAGGTCCCGCAAGAACACCAAGGTCTACAATGAAAAAGAATCATTATCCTTCTCCACAAGAACTCCAGAAGAGTAAGACAATTTTGTTGGGGTTTAGAGGATTCACATAAATGATTGGAAATTAAGTGGGAATCAAAATAGTGTGGAAAAGGGGTAAAAATGAAGTCTTTTTTTGGGTGTAGAAAACTGCAAATTTGTGTAGGCAGAGACTTGGGAAACGTGTAGAAATGGTCTCTATTTAAATACACAAATCGGGGTGGTGGATTGCTTGAACGAAATGAGCCGTCGTTTGAATGATGTGCATGTCATTTGATCTATCGTGTGATAACAGTTGCCATTTGAATAGTATGATGCGTCGTTTGAACGATCCGACGATGTGTCATATTTTGCCTCTTCTTTTTATAAAAAGATATTATGTGATAAACATTTTTCAGACTTCAAAAATTTATTTAAAAATATTCCCAACTATTTATGCAAATAATAAAATCTCCAATTAAAATTATTTTACCATAAATACGTGGAGTAATGGGAATGGTTGAAGAGTATGTTTCTTAAGGCCTGATAAATGTATAAAGATAATGGATGCATCGATTTGGATCAAGGCCATCGTGGATGATTATGGAGACGTGCCAATTGTAGCGGTATTAGACATATTAAATTGTGATCTAGGACACTTAGTAAGTTCCTAGATTCTACCCTGGACATTTATAAATCTTGTCCTTAGAAATCTCCCCCTATGTCTATGCAAGTACATACATAAAAAATTCGAATTAAGGTGCCTAAAATAAACCAAATGACATACAATTTAATATTCCCATTAAACCCAAAAATTGGAAATACTAAATGCATGGCTTCAAAATATTTGGACATCTTCAAATCTTCAACTCTTCAATCTTTCTTTGTCATTATCAAGGTGTGCAAAAATGACATACCTTTTTGACACCTACACAGATGAGACAAAAAACAAATACTTGTGATGCACAACAGTTTGAAATATAATGATAAGTAGATATAAGCATCAATTATGTGCAAGCAAATCATTATGAATACAAACCAAAAATTCTCCCCCATAATTTGTTTTCCCCCTTTTTATGTGTCCCCAAATAGACAAATATGAAGAACATAAACAATGCAAATGCAGAAAAAAAAAATGTCTTTTTGAATTTTTCCAAATTTTTCAAAGAAAAAAAAATCACACCATGAAAGAACATTAAAACAACCAAGTCGGTGGTGAACAAATTCTATAGGAAAATCAATGCATACAAACATAACAAATGTGCACGATGAATTTTGGATATTCCTAAGGAATGTACTTAATATCATCCTTTTGTGTAAAAATGGTGGGATTATAAGAAATTGACTCATTCATATCAATAAATCAAGGCTCAAAATGATTTCCACACCAATAGTGTCCAAAACTTATGTAATGCTTTTTCAAGACTTTTAAGGACGTGTAAACCAGTTTTATTGATCCAATCTCCCTTATTAAAAGATATTTCTTTTTATTTTTCTTATGAGGTGATGAAACTAAAACCTATTGGTCCATTTATAGTATATTTTTCTTTGTATTGCCTTTCAATTTTTTTGGCTCTTTTAAACATCATTGGACCCCAGATAATTTTCAATTCCTCGCTTTTTTAGGTCCTTTTAAAATGTTAGTGTTATCGTAATGAAAGAATGAAATACGTTTCACATCCATTTATCATTTTACAAATAAACAAAAACTTACTGCAACGGATATTACATGCACTACTTTCCAGTCAAGTGTTATCACATTTGGTTCGTTGTATAAACAGAATTGAGATGGAAAGAGCAAAGCCAACTTGTGACAAATAAGTACAATACTCATATAATATTGTGCACGTGTGCATTAAAGGAGATAAGAAGCCAAACATGCAGAAAGTATCACTAATTGCATCTCAATGACACCACACAGCACATACATGAAATGATATAGCATATCAAAACACTATCAAACAATTACATGCAAAATGGAATGAAGTGGTGACTTTGGCTATCTTAAATGCTCAGTTACAAAAGGTGTAAACAAAATACAAAACTCTTCTGTGTTTTTAAAAAAAATTATGAAAAATAAAATCTTTTTGGATTTTTTCATATATTTCAAAAATAAAAAATCTTTTAGGATTTTTGATGAATAGAAAAACAAACTAAAACTATAGTACACATGATACAATCTAGAGATAGGATTCATATGACATGAACTTGAAAAATGCATCCTACTCTAGCCATGGAACGACCCCTCACTCAACAATGCAAATTCCTAAATATTTCCTAAGACTCTTGAATCTAAGGGCATATAAAGGCTTCATCATAATATCGTCTAACTGACCGTTAGTAGAAACAAAACTCAAGGATATATCCTTTTCTTCTACAATCTCACGAATAAAGTTCTCGCGTATCCTAATGTGCTTTGTGCACGAATACTAGAATGGATTTTGGGATCTGTGTATCATGCTCGTATAATCACAAGAAATAGTCATAGTGCCTTATGATATCCCATAGTCCTCCAACATTTTTTTGGCAGTGATATACTCAGCCTTCACATTGGATAAAGAGATGGAGTTTTGCTTCTTGGTCAACCAAGAGACAAGAGCATAACCAAAACAAAAACACCCACCAGAAGTGCTCCTACATCCATATGTATCCCCGTCATAATCGGCATCCAATTAGGTGGACAAACGGTCATAAATATAGAAGATATACCAAATGACAAAAGTGAGAGTCCCACTAATGTATTTGATGATTTGTTTAAGAGCATGTAAGTGAGACTCTTTCGGGGATGCCAGATATCGCGCACAGACTCCAACACTAAAGGCGATGTCAGGATAACTTGAAGTCAAGTAGAGGATACTACATATCATTCTCCGAGACAAGGTTTCCTCTACATCCATGCTTGAAGTATCCTTGCTAAGCTCTATTAAGATACTCATCGGTGTACGTTCATGCTTAGTAGAGTCAAGAACGAATTTCTTCACAAGGTCTCTAGCATACTTAGATTGGGAGATGAATATCCCATCCTCTAAATGACGAACCTGTAGACCAAGGAATAATGTGAGGTCGCTTACCATACTCATTTCAAACTCACTTTTCATCTCCTCTGCAAAGTGGTGAGCATGTCGGGAGCACGTGGACCCAAAGACTATATCATCCACATAGACCTAGGTAACAAAAATAACACTTTCTCCTCTACAAACAAACAACTTATTGTTAACTCCCCATCTTATAAACCCATGAGCTAAAAAATAGAAAGTAAGCCTCTTGTACCAAGAACGAAGTGATTGCTTCAAACCATATAAGGCTTTCTTAAAAAAATAGACATGATCATGGTGTTTAGGGTATTCAAACCCTTTCGGTTGTTTCACTTACACTTTCTCCTATAGAATTCCATTCAAAAAAGCACTCTTGACATCAATCTGGAATAGTTTGAAGCACAGATGACACGCAATGGCAATTAGTAAGCAGATGAACTCAAGCCTCAGAATAGGAGTGAATGTCTCATCAAAGTCTACACCCTCTATTTGTGTGTACCCTTGAGCGACCAACCAAGCCTTATTTTTATAATGATACCATTCTCATCGATATTATTCTTATAAATTCACACGGTACCAATAATATTCTTCTCACTATGTCAGGGGACTAAATCCCATACATCATTTTTTTTACACTGAAGAAACTTTTCTTACATGGAAGATATCCAGTATTCATCCTTAAGTGCTTCTTTAACGTTCGTGGGCTAGACTTTAGACTTGTAGTAGACAAAACTAACAAATTTCTCGAGATAAACATGAGTCTTGACCCCCTGGGGAAGGATCACCTAGTATTGCAATAGGATCATGAATCTTTCAAACCCAATCACGTATGTCCCCTGAGGTAGGAGTAGGGTCCACCCTGAGTGTGGGAGTTATAATTGCATCATCATTAGGAAGTGCATCATCCTCAAACAAATGATTAGAATTAAGAAACATTGTGGTTCCTCATCTTCCACGGTGACGTTTATTGACTCCATAAGCTTAGAGATATTCAGGTTAAAAACTATATAAGCTGTACTTGATGATGAATAACCCAATAATATCCCCTAACACTCTGCGAGTCAGACTTTCCTAATTTCTCTCTCTGCAATAGGATGTAGCATTTTCTCGTAAAGACATAAAAATATAAAAGATAGGGCTTCTTTCCAGTCCATAATTTATAGGGCGTCTTAAGCGTGTGTGGATGAAGATATACCCTATTCACCGTATGTCATGCGATAGACACGACCTTTGCCGAAAATCTTCTCGCAACATTCTGACCCAAAAGCATAAATCTAGTCGTCTCTTGAATCGTCTGATTCTTCCTTTCAATAATCCCATTTTGTTGAGGACTCCTAACAACCAAAATTCTTATTTAATCCTGAGGCTATCATAGAAAATATATACGCTTTCTTCTTTAAACTTACTATCATTGTCACTACGTATTCTATATATAGTGACACCATGTTGATTTTTTAGGACACAACATTTGGTTGTAAGAAAATCCATAACATTAAATTTCCCCCTCAGAAAGCCTACTATCGAGTAGTACGAGAAATCAACTATCATTACGAGAATGTATCTCTTACCACCTAAACTCTTAGTACGATTAGGACCCATAAGATCCATATGTATCAACTCAAGCACTTGTGAGGTGGTAATGGAATTCAACTTCCGATGGGGGGCTACAAATTTTCTTTCCCAACTGGAAGGGTCCATAAACGACGAAAATTATCTTTCCAAATGATGGCAATCCAGGTACTAGGTCCTTTTTAACTAACTTATTTAACTCTTAAATATTCACATGACCTATACGTTGATGCCACAGATCCATAGTAGTGATCGTGGCACTGTTAATGGAAAATGAGGAATTAGTAATGATCTCATAAAAATTGTCTTCAGCCCTCACCCCTTGCAATATATGTTTACCCTCTTGATCATAAATGTGGCATTCATTTCGTTCAAACTTTACTGCAAGGTCAACGTCATATAGCTAGCTAATGATGATTAAATTTTCTTCGAAACCCTTAATGTACACACATCGTCTAGCTTAGGAAATCTTGGTAACTCTACTGTACCTCGTCCTCCTATGCTAGAATTGATCCCGTCTCCAAACATGACTTTACCTTCCTTTTGAGGAAGGTAAACAGAGAAACATTACTAGTCATGTGCCTAGAGCACCCACTATTGAAGTACCACTATAAAGAGTTATGTGATTTAAGAGCAACATGAACAACAAGGGCTTTTCTTTCGTGTTTAGGTACCCAATATGTGGTAACCTTTTGTTTGACCTTGTCATTGTTGACTCTATTTGGGATTTTAGAAGTGTCCATTAGCGACAAATAAATTCATTGGAACTCTTCCATTATACTCCGTAATACTAGAAAAATCAGCAGTGGCATTTGACGGAGAAAAAGTACGTCATGTCTGACACAAACTATAGAAAAACTCATGAAGATGGCCTTTTCTTTCGCAATAAGTACAAAGATAAGTAGTCTTAGGCCGACTTCAGTTTGCTTTTCTTAGACGAACTTTGTTCTGTGTTTTAGGTGGTTGACCATATGTATTTGTAGTAAACTCGGTAACTAGTTTCAATGTTGTATGGAACATGGAAGCGACATCAAAACCTATTCCCAGCCTCTCACTTAAACTTAAAGAACGGGAGAGGAGCATCTTTTCCATTTTACCAGATCTATCATCTATACTTACTTTAACCTCCGGAGCTCTCTCTAGATCATGAGTGAGTTGTGCTATAAGGGTTTACAATTTCTTTCGAGTGTCGAGGGAGGAATTGAGCTCACTTGTTAGATTCGCCACTTGCTTAGTTAAGTCCCCTTTTTCCTTCTCAAATACAATTTCTCTCTCTCCAAACATTTCTCTCTCTCTCTCTAAACAAACCTATCTCTACACAAACTTTCTCTCTTTCAACGCAGGTGGTCTCTCTCTCGCAAAATAATGGTCATGAAGGACTCTCTCTCTTTCGTATCTCTTAACTCCTTCTCTAGAGCTGATATTCTAAGAGATAATGCTTTACTACACTTTTTGGTCTTAAAAGTATCAACATATAAATCAACGTTCATGCGTTAGAAATCACTCTCTCTCTCACTTTCACCTTCCTTCCCCTCGCTCACACTGATGTCACTACCAAGGTGTCCTTGTGAGATTGCATCCTCATCATCGTGAGGAGCACTGTCAGTACTCACATGACTACCATAAATGTGGTGAAGTTGCATTCATGTGTTGACTCATCTCCTGAGTCCACCGACTCGACCTCGCTATCATCACTCATGGTGGAATTTAAAATAGACTTGCCTTTCCCTTGATGCTTCAACCTAGTAGCACGCTCAAACTCCTTATGACCTCTACCATCACACTCATAACATCTCTCCTCGTATTTCGTATGCATGTCCTTTTTCTCTTTCTCAAATTTCTTTTCAGATTTATTTTTCTCAAAATTCTTTTTATCTTTAAAATTCGCGTTTTTCTTTAATTTGAGAAATTTTGTAATTTTTTTTGCAAATAAGGCTAAATCGTCTAAGTCAAAGTCAAGTTCAGAATCAAACACATCTTACTCTCTTTTATTAGACAACTCACCTCTCTTTCTCATGGACCCCTCACTATTCCTGGTTTTTTCTTTAAGAGCTACCCCTTTGTCTTTTGATTTTATCGTGTTAGGTAACATGTCAATTTCATAGGTTTGAAGGTCTCCAACTAACTCTTCTACTTTTAACTTGATCGAATTACCTAATGAATTTAACATGGTGACTTTGGGGATAAATCTCTTAGGCAGTGATCTCAAGATTTTCTTAATTACTCTAGCATCAGGAATGTGCTCACCTAAGTTGAAACTAGTGTTCACGATATCAGATAAGCATGCATAAAATTCATTGAAACACTCATTTTCAAGAGTGGTTATACTTCCAAATTGTGTACTTAAGTTTTGCAATTTAGATTCTTTTACTTCACTTGCTCTTTTGTGGGTAAGTTCCACACCATTACATGCGTCCTTAGACATGCTACACGTCATGATATGCCAGGGCTTACATTTCCGGAAATGGCACTAAGCCCAGGTGAGTTATATGTTCTCCACTTAAATTCTTCCCTAGTCCATTCAGTCACATCTTTATCATGTGAGAATATATGTATAGCATTAAGTTCCTATGTGGTGATATATGAGGGCCCTATAAAATGTATATCACTTAATGACTTTTAATAATTTTCTTACATTGATGTTGAGTGCTATCACATTAACTGAGTCGTAATAGCGATAATGGAAGAATTTGGTTAAATGCCCAAATAAGCAACATGAACTACTTGTATATCTCGTTATAAGGATATTCCAGTGGTGAGTTCAACAAAGGTCATGTATCACGATAATGAATATTCGTACTTGAAGAATGTGTGGTGATCTTTATAGAAGAAATTATGTTACATATCAAGATAATCATTCTTTATATCAATTGTGAAGACTCTTATCTTTGGCACGTATATGATATCACGGTTTTTGAAATCATAAGTGCATGTGAAGATATTTAGGACAAGTTAAGGTAGAATATTTGATTAGGAGTGTAAATAATTGTTCACTCATATAAATGTATCTATTCAAAAAAAATTCTTTAACAAAATAATTTTCTGTCCTGATTTCTCGAACTTGTGCAACTGGGTTTTGCAACTATTAAGCCTTATTTGGTTTATTTGCTGAAGTATTATTTTATGAGATAAACATGTAGATTAAGTATTTAATAATTAAATGCTTGTTTTGCTAACTTATTTAGGATTTATTTAGTATGAGCCATGTGAGTTTTTATCTTTAACTTACAGTGACTTGTATGTGTGTGGTGACAATGTGATAAGTTTGGGAAAAACGTCATTGATATGATTTTTCCTATTGAGTGGGCTTTCACAATGTGGAATAGTACAAGTGTGAATCTTTAACAATTAATTTTAACAACCATCTGGGGGATATTATATGTTGCAATATGTGATAAATAGTTGTTTGACTATTATGGAATTACATTGTGAGAATAAATCATCTCAAGTAAGTAAATAGAATGTGCAAGACAAAAGAACGTTTAACAAAAATAATGTTATAACATGGATGCATATTTGAATATGAAGGTGAATGCGTATCACCTTTTTTTAATAAAAAACTATAAACTCATTTTTAACTAAATAATTTTTCAAGACTCCTTTAATTTATAATAACCTTTGCTTTGTATTAAGGGTACATTGTTTCTCAAATTCAATTTTTTCACAAAAAAAATTTATTTCTCCAACGAGATCAGCCATTTTTGAAAAATATAAAAAATATCATTTTTTTTAAATCATCCTTTTCGATAGGATTTTTAAACTCAAAATATATTATTCGAAACAAGTATTTATAAGCTGACCTCTAATACCAATTGTTGGCGCAGAGTAATCCCAAGGGGGAGGTCAATTGAAATCATGAAATTTATTTGATTTTTTACAAATTAACATTTCTTTCTTTCCTTTTATTATCATTTTATAAACATTGAAACTTAATAAAAACCTTTTCTTAATTTATTAATAAAATGCATACTCCTTTGTTGTTTTTTATCCACATTAATTCACATTTATATTCAAGTAATTTAAGTATTAGTCATATTAAAGTAAAGAATGAAAGTAAATACGGTAGGGGGAGAGGGTTTAACTAAATTTTGCAAACCTAGGTATTACTGGTTCGACCCTTCTAACGTCCATGCTCAAGGTGGTACTTGAGAACTTCACTACCTTCAATTCACTTATGGCGAAATTAAAACCTCACAATGAATAAAAAAGTGATCTCATGTATTTTTTCTCAAAGGGGTATCTTTGTTTTGATATATGTCTTAGGAGATTTGTCTTCTAATTTTGAATAACATGTAATAACCTACCCTTTTGGAGATAATTAAATTCCATAATTAAGTATAATTTGGAATTTGGAGAATTTCTCAAAATAGTGATTTTTGGGATTTTTGAGGATTTAAATATATTCAAAGGGTGTTATAAATTATTTTGGGACTATATAGGTCGAAGTAATTTAATTATATGTCGTCGTGGAGTATAGCCACAAAAGAGGTAAGATTTTGAGTAGAATACCACATTTAATTATTTTGGGTTAGAATAGTGATTTGCGGTCAAGTACCTCGGATCGAAATTTTGACTGCGCCATGAGTCTAGGAATGTCCGAGATAGTCAAAAAAGAGTGTCCGATTGTCGAAATTGAGTCCCGGATAATTTTGGAGTTAAATAGGCTCGTAATTGGGTAAACGAGTCGTTTTTGGGTTTTAAAGGGGTTAAACCCTTTTCTCCTTATAAAAGGAGGGAGAGGGGGAGAAAAGAGAAGAGAAAAGAGAAAGAAGATAGGGAAGAGAGAGAGGAGGAAGAAAAGAGGAAAAAGGGGGAGATTCCGTCCAGCCTACGCGGGATTCGGCTCGAGGACGTCGGGTTTTATCCACGAGGCAAGTGTTTACTTGCTTTGTTTGTTTTTAAGCATAAATATCACATATCATTGTTGGTATAACAAACCCTAATGATTTTGGATTGGGTCGTCATGGATAAAACGGGTTTTTGGGAGTTAAAACGAATAAACCCTTAAAAATGGTAAATTGGAGAAACTTAGGTTTTAATTGAAATTAATTGGTGATTCCGGGTTCTAGGATGTTTAGAACCCGTATTATAGGTGTATTTGTAGTTGGTTGAAGTTGTAGGCTGTTTGGTGAAGAGATGGAAGCTTGGGGGAAGCTTCCATGGCCGAAACAGCTTCTCGGAGAAGAAGCTGCCCGACTTGATCGATCGATCGATCATAGGGGATCGATCGATCGATCATAGGGGATCGATCGATCGAAGCCATCGATTGATCGACGTCCATGGGTTGATCGATCGACCCCTGCTGAAAGTTGACAATTTCTCTAGGGTGATTTGGATGGGATATATTCCATTTCATCTTGCTTTGAGGTTAATTAGGTGATAACCTAGAGGACCTTTTAGGACTTTATGGTCCATGAATTAAGGCAATTTAGGAGGGTAAAGTAAGGGTTTTTAGTATATAACCCTTAATCTATATTTTCGAGGAAAATAGAATAATTGTAGAAATTGATGGATTAGGGTTCCTAAATAATATTGGGGACTTCTAAATGATTAATTGGACTAGGTATAGTCTTGGGGGTTCAAGGAAATGAAATCCTTAACTCGTTGAATTTAAGGTTGTTCGGGTGAGATAAATCCCGAGGATATTTCTCATAGGCATAGAGGCCTATATAATTATGCTTATAGAAAGCATAATTATATCGATTATCGTTAAGTGTATCTTAGGAGATAATTAGGATAAACTGGGAATATAGGTATGTGTTGATTTCACTTAGAGTGAAGGGTATCATTGGAGATATCCAATAAATCCTTAGATGGGATTGAGGTAAATAGTGATTATTAAAATTAGGAAATAATTGGGTTTAGTATCATGCTTATATGAATGCATGATTATGATTCCTGGAGGGAATCTTTGGTATTATCAGTCATCGCTAGATGCTATAGGCCACTATGGCCGTTTATATATATTCTAGGAAGAATATATAGGATATGTATATACTGTGTGATTTAGGTATATATATATATGTTACGATGGAAATGATTTTGAAAATGTAAAAATGAATATTTTCAAAATGGCAAATAAATGATTTTCATAATTGATAAAATATGGATTACACACCTCTCTAAATCGCTATCATAAGGGAAGTTGCTTTCATATGGTGAAGCCCCCGGCTAATGAATGTAGGGTGGATATAGTCCTATAGGCCATGTGATCGTTTGTTGATATATATTTTCTGCGCTGGTTAGGAGATTCCGGGTGTGGTCTTGACTATCCCGCATGCACATGGCCGGTTCCCGACGTCTAGCGATGTAGGATCCCAGGTTGTCTCATGATTGGCCCTGGAAGATGATAGCCATTTAGGGGCGCCCACAATGGAGAAATCCGGACGGACGGTCTTAGAACGCGTTATATTAAAGCAATTCATGATAATGGATTGGCTTTAATTACATTTCCCGAATATAGGAAGGGAAATGGGATAAAGGTTTGGCTTCGGTAACACTTCCCGGATGGAAGAAGGGATGTGGAAGCATATGTTATGATCAAAGCATTTTTATGATAATGAAAATGGCTTTGAATACATTTCCTGAGTATAAAAAGGGAAATGGGATGATTTAAAAAGGTAAAGCATTTTTATGATAATAAAACTGGATTTAAAAAGAGATATGATTTGTTAAAGCAATTCATGATAATGAATTGTCTTTTAAATACATTTCCTGGATATGAGAAGGGAAATGGAAGGTTTTGAGAGAAAAATGATAAGTATTGATAAATACTTGATATATGAATCCTCAGTCCGGGAGTTAGATCCGAATGGTTATGGTAAAATACGTATATGTATATATGGATGAATCGAGTACCGAGGGTCTAATGGATCCCGACGATCGACCTTGCCGCATAGTAGTGTATCGAGGGGGTTCCTTGTTTGGATTTCGCTTTGCGAGACACCCCACACACGAATATGGCAATGTGTTGAGACTGGGGAGAAGTTTAATCCTTAGTGCTCTAATAATATAAATGTTTATGGTATATATATATTTATATATATCTTTCTGCACTGAGGGACTGGCGGATCTCGACGATCGACCTTGCCGCATAGTAGTGTATCGGGGGGGTTCCTTGTTTGGATTTCTCTTTGCGAGACACCCCACGCACGAACTTGGCATAGTGTTGAGACTAGAGTGAAGTTTAGCCCTTAGTACATCTCTTGGACTATCTAGGGTAGATAGTGGTTAGGTGATAGACTAGTTTAGCAGGGTAGCTGGACTAGGACATTTAGAGCGATGCGCTAGGAGTGCACTGTTAGAGGAGAGGTGAGGGGTATCTCATGGGAGTGCGATACCAATTTAAATATGAGATAAAACTATTTTTCTAAAAATAAAGCATTTATGCACTTGCAAAATATTTTCAACATTTTGACCCGTTCATCTATTCTCCTTTCTATATATATATATAGGTGTCCAGACACAGGGACGCCTGGATGGAAATTCTTTCGAGTCAGACGTCAGTTGTAGCAGCTGTGGATTCATGCAGGTTTTTGATAGCTGCTTCCATTCTTGTACTCTAGATAGGAGGTACTGTATAAATATTCGGGCCAATGGTCCAATTGCATTTAGTTATTATTTCATTACATCATTCGATATGGTTGTATATTTTGACCGAGTGTTCGGTTATTTTATTTCATTTCAGTTTTATTTCCACAAAACTTTGTGGATGTTTTATTTGCAGTTGTTAAAAAGAGTAGTAAGTTAAAATTTTGACACCAGCCTAATAGGTTATTAGTAATTAACCGAATTTTCGACAGTGATTCTAAGAATGATCCATATGAGACTCCTGTTTTAATTTGATATAGGAGTGATCGCCCCTTATTTTATTAGGAGGGGTGTCACAGATGGTATCAGAGCATCAGGTTCTAGTGTCCTTAGGATTCTGTGCGGACGTACTACACTTTCAGCGTTGCTCTCGATTTGTTAGAGAGCCCCAGGATTAGGATTGTTGATTTCTCTTGTGAGATTTCGTTCTCCTGCCATGTTATAAGATTATAGAAATATTTTACTCACTCATTGAGAATCGTGAGCGGAGCTCGGAGGGCAGCAGGAGTTGGAGCTTAGCTGGGGAAGCTGTTAGAAGTTGGGGACGAGGACTGCCATAGAGGTCACCCCCCCCCCCCCCCCCCCCCTTGTGGCAATTATTAAGGATTGTTGCAACGACTACTAAAGTATAGTAGTTATGAGCAACCAAGTACTACTGTGGTAGAAAGTGGTACTTAAGATTGAATTACCCCGTGGAGATAGGGGTTCGAAAGGGATCTTACGAATAGTTCTAACCGTGAGTCCCCATGAATTAGCAGGATGAGAAGAATGCTGTTTTGGGAATTATTCGCCTAAGGTTCACCCAGAGGCCGACGGTGAATAAAGAGTATTATGGCGAAGTGAACCTTGTACCTAAGTAAGTTAGGTGCAATGAATATTGAGTCCTTTCCAAGAAGGATGGGCTCACTAAAGAATGGGTATGTTCGAGGACCCCGTGGTTGGACATCCACTCGGGGAATTTGTTAAAATGAAGTTGTTGTTATGAGTTTTACCTCAATCGAGGAGGTATATTTGGAGTGACTAGATAAAGTCACAGTATTAGTTAGCCCTAGACTCGTGTGTGTAATTTGAGTTATGGCGGTCACGATAACATAATATCATGTATGCCTATGTGTTGTCCGCAGTAGCGGAGTGTTATTTTCCTTCATTCGCCATAAAGGCGAGTGTTGATATATTGTGTATATACATATATATCTGGTTTGGGATACTCGTTCTATATGTTTATACGAGTATGGTATTATGATGAGTATAATACATTATGGTGTATTTTCGGAGCGATAGCAGGCTAAAAATGACAAGTCTATCGTGTCCATGGTTCCTAGAGGGAACAGGTTATTATTGCGGTGTCTCACCTAGATAGGTTGAGTTCACCTTATTTATTATGGGATACGAAACTTCGATGAGTAGAGGTTTCATTATCGTGATTTGCATATATGGAGACCTTATATATATAATTTAAGGCCGCAGGATTTGTGTTGAGCTGTAAGATTAAGCTCATTACTATTTGCACAAGGACTTAAAAATGAGTGCGAGCGTAGGGTGGTATGACTCTTAGTTTGAGATAGGAGTTCAAACCATATTTTTGTTGGATTAGGGGATAAGGATATCCTGATTGCATGTTGAAATAACGGAACTCCGTAACCAACGAAGTCAAGGGTTAATGTGTGGAGGGGTTCCTTGTTTGGATTTCGCTTTGCGAGACACTCCACACATGACTCTTAATGGCGTTGGGAGTGGGCAGCTGTTATGGGATGCAAGGATGTTGATTTTGTGGAAAGGTCTTATAGTGTGGATGAACCACTATAGATTATGAGCCACATGATGTTGATATACATATGGAAATATTGTGCTTTGGAAAAGCACTAAAGTGGTCCCCTCGCCACAAGTGGGTGGTTGAGGTTGGACTTAGAGAAATCGATTTGAGGACAATAGGTAGGCCTTAATGAAAAGGAAAATTTTGAGGAGATAACTTTTGGGTATTATGTTCGTGACACTTTCTATATAAGGTGGGCACTTCGATTGGTTAGGTTTCCTTCCGTATGGGCGGAAGGATAAGATAGTAGAAATGCGTTCATAGTTTAGCATAGGCAGTATTTAGGACGTCCCGCTTGTGTGCCTTGGGTCGTTATATCTCGATGACCGACTACGCGAGGGAGTAGTGTAACGGGAGGGTTCCTTGTTTGGATTTCGCCTTGGCGATATGTCCCACTCATGAAACCAAGAAATTGTCGGGAGTTGAGAGAGTCCTTGGGCAATAGGTACATACTTAGGATTATATTAGTTTTGCGTAGGTAGGGTAACGCATAGATAGTAGCATTGTAGGATGTAGGCTCGATAGAGTTAGTGATGCCGAGGTTAGGAGGATTGAAATTTCGCTGGTTGGAAAAACCCATAGGTGAGTATTACACCGAGGAAAGGAGACCCTTATTGGGAGAGAGTGTTACGTGTCAGACGTTCACTACGGATGTGCAGATGTGCACAAGTTAGAAAGGTGTATGGGCACCTTGGTAAGATAGTCTTATGTACCGCTCGAAATAGGATGGGCATAGTATATAAGGTTGAAATTCATGCCAAGAGGCATTTTAGAGGATGGGTATTAAGTGACGTATTAGAGTAACTTTATGATCGCGGTAGCCGCATAGTACTCGGTTGGGAACCGTTGGGTTAGTGTCGTTCCCCTTGAGGTTTAGGATTTGTAGTGATCCTAGATATATCTGAATTTCGAGGACGAAATTCCATTGTAAGGGGGGGGGGGGAAGTATGTAATAACCCGCCCTTTTGGAGATAATTAAATTCCATAATTAAGTATAATTTGGAATTTGGCGAATTTCTAGAAATAGTGATTTTTGGGATTTTCGAGGATTTAAATATTTTCGAAGGGTGTTATAAATTATTTTGGGACCATATAGGTCGAAGTAATTTAATTATATGTCGCCGTGGAGTATAGCGACAAAAGAGGTAAGATGTTGAGTAGAATACCGCATTTAATTATTTTGGGTTAGAATGGTGATTTGCGGTCAAGTACCTCGGATGGAAATTTCGACTGCGCCATGAGTCTCGGAATGTCTGAGATAGTCAGAAAAGAGTGTCCGATTGTCAAAATTGAGTCCCGGATAATTTTGGAGTTAAATAGGCTCGTAATTGGGTAAACGAGTCGTTTTTGGGTTTTAAAGGGGTTAAACGCTTTTCTCCTTGTAAAAGGAGGGAGAGGGGGAGAAAAGAGAAGAGAAAAGAGAAAGAAGAGAGGGAAGAGAGAGAGGAGGAAGAAAAGAGGAAAAAGGGGGAGATTCCGGCCAGCCTCCGCGGGATTCGGTTCGAGGACGTCGGATTTTATCCACGAGGCAAGTGTTTACTTGCTTTATTTGTTTTTAAGCATAAATATCTCATATCATTGTTGGTATAACAAACCCTAATGATTTTGGGTTGGGTATTCGTGGATAAAACGAGTTTTTGGGAGTTAAAACGAATAAACCCCTAAAAATGGTAAATTGGAGAAACTTAGGTTTTAATTGAAATTGATTGGTGATTCTGGGTTCTAGGATGTTTAGAACCCATATTATAGGTGTATTTGTAGTTGGTTGAAGTTGTAGGCCGTTTGGTGAAGAGATGGAAGCTTGGGGGAAGCTTCCATGGCCGAAACAGCTTCTCGGAGAAGAAGCTGCCCGACTTGATCGATCGATCGATCATAGAGGATTGATCGATCGAAGCCATCGATCGATCGACGGCCATGGGTCGATCGATCGACCCCTGTTGAAAGTTGACAATTTCTCTAGGGTGATTTGGATGGGATAGATTCCATTTCATCTTGCTTTGAGGTTAATTAGGTGATAACCTAGAGGACCTTTTAGGACTTTATGGTCCATGAATTAAGGCAATTTAGGAGGGTAAAGTAAGGGTTTTTGGTATATAACCCATAATCTATATTTTCGAGGAAAATAGAATAATTGTAGAAATTGATGGATTAGGGTTCCTAAATCATATTGGGGACTTCTAAATGATTAATTGGACTAGGTATAGTCTTGGGGGTTCAAGGAAATAAAATCCTTAACTCGTTGAATTTAAGGTTGTTCAGGTGAGATAAATCTCGAGGATATTTCACGTAGGCATAGAGGCCTATATAATTATGCTTATAGAAAGAATAATTATATCGATTATTGTTAAGTGTATCCTAGGAGATAATTAGGATAAATTGGGAATATAGGTATGTGTTGATTTCACTTAGAGTGAAGGGTATCATTGGAGATATCCAATAAATCCTTAGATGGGATTGAGGTAAATAGTGATTATTAAAATTAGGAAATAATTGGGTTTAGTATCATGCTTATATGAATGCATGATTATGATTCCTGGAGGGAATCTTTGGGATTATCAGTCATCGCTAGATGCTATAGGCCACTATGGCCGTTTATATATATTCTAGGAAGAATATATAGGATATGTATATACTGTGTGATTTAGGTATATATATATGTTATGATGGAAATGATTTTGAAAATGTAAAAATGAATATTTTCAAAATGGCAAATAAATGATTTTCATAATTGATAAAATATGGATTACACACCTCTCTAAATCGCTATCATAAGGGAAGTTGCGTTCGTATGGTGAAGCCCCTTGGCTAATGAATGCAGGGTGGATATAGTCCTATAGGCCATGTGAACGTTTGTTGATATATATTTTCTGCGCTGGTTAGGAGATTCCGGGTGTGGTCTTGACTATCCTGCAGGCACATGGCCGCTTCCCGACGTCTTGCGATGTAGGATCCCAGGTTGTCTAATGATAGGCCCTGGAAGATGATAGCCATTTAGGGGCGCGCACAGTGGAGAAATCCGGACGAGCGGTCTTAGAAAGCGTTATATTAAAGCAATTTATGATAATGGATTGGCTTTAATTACATTTCCCGGATATAGGAAGGGAAATGGGATAAAGGTTTGGCTTCGGTAACACTTCCCGGATGGAAGAAGGGATGTGGAAGCATATGTTATGATCAAAGCATTTTTATGATAATGAAAATGGCTTTGAATACATTTCCTAAGTATAAAAAGGGAAATGGGATGATTTAAAAAGGTAAAGCATTTTTATGATAATAAAAATGGCTTTAAAAAGAGATATGATTTGTTAAAGCAATTCATGATAATGAATTGGCTTTTAAATACATTTCCTGGATATGAGAAGGGAAATGGAAGGTTTTGAGAGAAAAATGATAAGTATTGATAAATACTTGATATATGAATCCTCAGTCTGGGAGTTAGATCCGGATGGTTATGGTAAAATATGTATATGTATATATGGATGAATCGAGTATCGAGTGTCTAATGGATCCCGATGATCGAACTTTCCGCATAGTAGTGTGTCGGGGGG
Source organism: Sambucus nigra (assembly GCA_949130495.1). Taxonomy (NCBI): domain Eukaryota; kingdom Viridiplantae; phylum Streptophyta; class Magnoliopsida; order Dipsacales; family Adoxaceae; genus Sambucus; species Sambucus nigra. The sequence continues at coordinate 673,996,155 of OX422215.1, forward strand.
GTTTCTCATTTGGATTTCGCTTTGCGAGACACCCCACGCACGAATATGGAAATGTGTTGAGACTGGGTAGAAGTTTAATCCTTAGTGTTCTAATAATATAAATGCTTATGGGATATATATATTTATATATATCTTTCTGTACTGAGGGACTGGCGGATCTCGACGAACGACCTTGCCGCATAGTAGTGTTTCGGGGGGTTCCTTGTTTGGATTTCGCTTTGCGAGACACCCCACGCACGAACATGGCATAGTGTTGAGACTAGAGTGAAGTGTAGACCTTAGTACATCTCTTGGACTATCTATGGTAGATAGTGGTTGGGTGATAGACTAGTTTAGCAGGGTAGCTGGACTATGATATTTAGAGGGATGCACTAGGAGTGCACTGTTAGAGGAGAGGTGAGGGGTATCTCATGGGAGTGCGATACCAATTTAAATATGAGATAAAACTATTTTTCTAAAAATAGAGCATTTATGCACTTGCAAAATGTTTTCAAAATTCGGGCTCTGACCCGTTCATCTACTCTCCTTTCTTTCTATATATATATTTTATATATATATATATATATATATATATATATATATAGGTGTCCTGACACAGGGACGCCTGGATGGAAATTCTTTCGAGTCTGCAACAGTAGTGGATGCGTGCAGGTTTTTGATAGTCGCTTCCATTCTTGTACTCTTTATAGGAGGTACTGTATAAATATTCGGGCCAATGGTCCAATTGAATTTAGTTATTCTTTCAGTACAGCATTCGATATGATTGTATATTTTGACCGAGTGTTCGGTTATTTTATTTCATTTCAGTTTCATTTCTGCAAAACTATGTGGATGTTTTATTTACAGTTGTTAAAAAGAGTAGTAAGTTAAAATTTTGACACCGGCCTAATAAGTTTTTAGTAATTAAATGGATTTTCGACCGTGATGCTAAGAATGATCCATATGAGACTCCTATTTTAATTTGATATAGGAGTGATCGCCCGGTATTTTATTAGGCGGGGTGTCACAGAACACATGTTGTGATGGGGAAACTTTGTTCGAGATAGATTTGTTATTGAAATCACATTGAATCACAACTGGGTTTTCGATATGTATTTTTTTCTTGGGAGATTTATGTTTTAATATGTAAGAATAATTAACGGTTTGTGTATCTTTGTTCAAGAGTGATTGTATATTTAAATTACTTTCAAACACAAGTGAGTTTTGGTGTTTGGATCATTGCTGAAGAGATTTTTTATCTTGAGGATTTGGTTCACATGGGTTTAGGTTTTGCAACGTTGCTTAATGGAGTTTAGCTACAATGAAGATTTGATTTTTCATCTCACATATATGGAAAAGGGTAGAGAAACTTGGTTTCTATCTTAAAAAGCTCAAGTACGACGACACAATCTTGGGTTGAGGCTTAGTGATTGAAATCATAGTTTGAAGTCTCATATAAAATGTAAGGACAAATCCAAAGGTTGGTAATCAATTTGGAGGAGTTAGTGTATTAGGATAAAAGATTGGAAAATTTTACAAAAATCAATTCGTCAAATCCTTACACCTTAAGTCGACTAAAAGTGGCTTTTAGTTGACTAAAAATCCTTTTGGTCTTTAGGTTGTAGTGGTGTAGAAGGTCGTAACAATGTTTAGGTGCCTAAATAAGTCTTAGTCGACTAAAATCAAGGTTTATTGAACTAGACCTCCTAGGTTTTAGGGAATAGGGTGTTGGGTGTAGAGATATTTTTTAGGGAAGGTTTGGGGAGATCGGAAGGAGGTTTTGAGCATAAGCGTTTTAAATGTGTTACTTTTCTTTTCTACAATAGTTCCTAAAGTACAACAAAAATAATGTAATAATGATTAGGGCTTTTGAGCATTCCTTAACATTCTTGAATCACAAAATGTTATGCTTTTATGAGCGTGATCGCCATAGGTTATGGGATCTGGTACCAAGGTTTCTCGTTTGACTAATTGATGTTTGAAGAACAATAAAAGCTTGAGGGATGAACATTGCTACGGCATTATGATGTTTTGAATATTTATTATGTTTCTTATGATATTGATTGTGTTTGTAGGCATGTTCACATGGTTACATGGATAGAATGTTCCTTATAACATATCTCATATTGTATTGACTGTTTGTTATAATCTTAAGTATGTTAGAGAAAATAAGATAGTGAAGTGTCATATTATATTTATTAATTTATCATCATACAAAATAATTTTTGTTTGAAATACCTTTGGTTTCACAAATCTAACTTTATACCTTCTCAATATGTCTAATATTTTTTATAAATGTCTTTGATATTACAAGGTCATAATTTATTGTGTTATTTAATCTCTACTATTATCTTACAATCGTATAAATAACATATGTCATATAAAGCACATCCCTACATTCCATTAATCCAGGAAACATAGTGTGAGTCCAACAAATATGATGATAAAGAGATTCAGGAAAACAATCACAAAGAATAGAATATAAAGATCACGCCCACCAATGATATACAAGGTTCAGCAACCTACATACGTCCACTAAGAGGTTAGGATTTTATTATAGTGTCTCTCAACAATCTTTGTCACATCCCTTTTCAAGGGCCATGGTTTATAATTTATAAAAGTATGAAATAAGTGATTGAATTCCATAGGCAACCCCATTGACTTGAGAGATAGCACGTAAGTGTCCTTGAATATCTCATCAAGATTATTCGTAACCGATTCATTCTTATCTTTATGAATTTAAGCATTTTGTAAATACAGTCCCATTTATAAATTGGGGAAGTCGGCCACAAGATTGGACTTTTTAATTATATCCACATAATTCCCCTTTAAATCTCTAGGCTTATGATTTGGCCAAGAGAGTTTAATGGTGTCCAAGGCCCAAGGTTTGTATCAATATTCAAAAGCCGTTATGGAACATTTGTAGTTCATAAAGATTTCTCAGGACACTCTTGTCCTTCGAATAAAATGAAGTGTTAAAATCTTCCTAGGAAAGCACAACTCATCATTTGAGATATCTAAAACTCGCTCATGTGTAACTTAACCACCAGCTCACTGATTATGGTCATTATTGCGTAAAAACTTTGCCTATAAGCTTCCCCTCTTATTCTTTGCTTCAAATCCAAAGCACTTCTTCATCAGTTTTCTTTCAAAGCATCGCTAACACTGGTAAGTTTTAGTTCACACTTTCTCAGTTCTTCTTCTCTTTCTTCTTCTTCAAATTAGTTTGTTATTTTAGCTAGGGTTTTTCTTCTTCTTTTGAGCTAGTGGCAAGACATGATAATAACTCAATATCTGAGTTTCGAAGGTGTTACAATATCCCTCACTAGGTATATATTGAGTGTGCCCTAATTCCTCAAAATTTTCATAGCATGGATAATGGTTTCTAGATTCATACCCTCTTAATTTCATAAGGGAGTTGACATTTTCCACCAATCCTCTTTTTTAAGATTCTTAAAGTATTTTGATATAATCTCTTATCATTGTACTCCAAATGTTTGGAAAATTATAAATGGGGTACATTGGATAAATGTATTATATGAAACCAACTTAGGGCTTGCTAAAATCTACCACTGTTATTTCTTCTCACATACAAATTAGGGTATCTTATACATGAAGGTGAGAGGTGCTAATAGAGTTTTGGTCGTAAAATTGAGTTATTCTTATACGGACTACTGGAGCCAATGATTCATTACTAGGAATTGGAAGTATCCTCCATGGCCTGAGGTCGTAAGGTATAAGGGACCTTGGATCTGTATCTTTGGTGTGGAATACATAGGTTGCTGACAATATCTATCCCTTAGTTATTGACTTTCTTGTTCATTTTTTTTCTTTATATGATGTTATCTGTTCAAATTGTTTTGCAGCTAAGGACGTGAGAATCTGTTCCTCGTAAGATAAGGGTTATGGACCTATTGAAGTCTTGGAAAGTTAGGGATAGACTCTATGGTGGGGAGCATCCTCTCTCGATTTCCTATTTACTAGAATATGAGGAGACCACTACTTGCTTTATTGCTCAGCAAGTGGACAGAATCCCCAACCTTTAGCTTCCAGAGGAGGAGGTTGGTGGTCCATATGTAAATGGAGTAAACACGCGCTAAGCCTCCTACACCAATTAGTAGTTGCAATGATATCGATTACGTGTTGAATTCATAAATTTATAATTAAAACTTATTTAATTAGATGCCAATTTTTTATCCAAATTAAATATTATTTTATTTAAACCCTAATCATTCATCCATGTGAATAATTATTCCATCACAAACTATCAAAAATTACGGGACAAACAAATTTCAGGAAAAATCCCCCGAAAGGGTAAAACCTTTTATTTTAACAAATGTTTGCCAATCGCAACATACAACACACTTATAGAAATCTGCAATGAATTTACCACAACAAACCGACATGGACTCCACCACGAACCCACAAGAAACATAGCTCTTCTTAGCAAGGAACACCCTCAAGTCTTCCTAAGAGACCGCAGTCGTCAGCAAACAACTCCCTCAAGACCTACCAATCCAGCAGTAAAGATGGCACTCCACAAGAACAAACTTCAACGAAAGTGATTTGGGTTCCACAAAAGATTCACTAAATAATTGGGATATTTTGGTGCGAATGAAACACATAAAATCCCCTAAAAGTGAAGACTAAAAGTTCTTTAAAAAATAGTTTTAATGAATTTAAAATCTTAATGACGAAGGTCCCCGTAAAAAGTATTTATAGATGAACAAAAAATTTGAGGAGTCTCTAGTCACTCAAACGAATTCAAATGACATCTTCATGTCATTTGAATGACATATCATGTCGTTTGACCTTACAAAGGACCATACAAAATGCAAAATAGTATGTGGTTGTTTGAATCAGTAAAGAAACAATCCATTGAGTGACCCTTCAAATGACATTACCTGTCGTTAGAAGTTATTGTTTGAACGAAATTTCCTTGTCATTTAAACAACTGGAGCAAGAAAATTTTATTTTTAAAAGCTCGCCTACGGGTCTTAAAAAATTATTTTGACTTAGAAAAACACCTCATGTTATTTAAAACATGTTTCAAAAAGTATCCATGTATAAATGTAAACCATTTATGAAACTTAAACACATTTTATATGAAATTTTACCTCATGTTGCGTAAATGTTGAAGATGCTTGAAATTCATTTTTTCATCTTGAATAATGAACATGAACTTCTTCAAATAGTGCAGCGGTATACGACATGCTCTATGTAAACTACAAATAATGGAAATTATGTCCTTACAAATCTCCCCCTATGTATATGCTAGTAAAAAATAAAAATATCCTAATTATCCAAACAAAAAAATTCTATACATCTAATACACTCCCATGCAACCCAAAAGCCGAGAAGATACTAAAAATGCAAGTCTTTAACTACTTCAAATATCTTTAACGTTGACACTTCATATCTCCAATGTTTCTTTGTCATCATGAGGGTGTGAAAACTAACGTACTTACACACATGAGACCAGAAACAAATACTTTTCTGACGTTCGAGTTTGAAATGAGATAAACATAAATCAAATCAAAGAATAAATCTGAAATCTCCCCTATAATTCATAATTCGTTCTCCCCCTTTTTATTTGTCCAAAATAGACAAGGAAAAGAATAAACAAAATTAAATACGGAGTGTCAAGACTAAATCAACTACGCTCGTGTAAGGATAAACTAGAAAGCTTTCACAATCTCTTTTTGTTTTTTCAATTTTTGTCAAGCAAAAAATCAAATTTCAAAAAACCACACACACCGTGAATTAACACTAAGATAGCCAAATCATGGATATGGAAACAATGTGTGTGAACATATTCGATTAGAAGATGAATGCAATCAAACATAACATATGTGCACGATGTATATAGATACTCCTGACGAATGATCTCAAAATTGTCCTTAGGTGTAAAACTATTTTTTAAATGACATCAACTCTATCTAATCAACACATGAAAGTTAGGAATGATTTCCACACCAATAACGTCAAAAACTATGTAATGCTTTTTCAGGACTTTATCGGGACGTGCAAACCCGTAGTTTTATTTTCATCCAAACAACCTCATAAATAATAAATCTTTTTATTTTTCTATTGACGTGATCTATATCCTAATGGCCCCTTTTTGGCATATTTATCTTTTTATTGCCTTAATTTTTTTCTTGGGCTCTTTTTAAAAGGTGGCTTTCACGACGATATTATTATTCTCTCCCAGACCTTTCCCGTGTTACTCATCATTTTTTCAAATTAAAACAAATCCTCATGGGTAACGCTTCTTACATGCATTATTTTCATTGTCAAGTTTTGTCACATATGGTTCATTTTAAAGATAGTAATGAAGTAAAAGTATTTTGACCAATATGTGATAGAGAAGTAAAATAATCAAATAAATCCATGCAAGTGTGAAATAAAGGAAATCATTGGTCAAATATGTAAGAAGTAACAACTATTAACATCTTAATGACTCCAAACATTGTAAAGAACAAAATGAAATGATGATGCGTCTCAAATCACTACCAAATAGTCACATGGATATGGAATTATATATTGACTCGATCATCCTAAATGCCCATTCATAAATGGTGTAAAACTAAATATAAATATATTTTTGCCTTTATCCAACAAATTTATCAAAATAAAATCTTTATGGAGTTTTCAATTTTTTTTCCTTAAAAGGGTAGAAAATATTTTTTTCTTTTACAAAAATTTTTCAAAAACAAAAATGTAACAACCCAGTCTTTTGAGCGGTTATTTTATATTATTTTGCCTGATGGGATAATTTTATAAAATATAGGAAGTTGGAGTAAATATTATTTCCCGTGATATTAAGGGATAATATTTACCGTGTTTTGCCTATTTACTGAGATGAGGAGATAAATAGCTTTATATTGTGTTTTATTGCGTCGTTGTACTTTAAACGACGACTATGAATTATATGTAAGTTGGAGTATAATTAATAAATTAAAATGAATTTCGAACACAAAAATATCATATGTTACTCCGGATGCCAAAATAGGGGGTGCGGTTGGTTTTAGAATAGTCGAGGTAGTCAAAATAAGTGCCAAGTTGTATTTTTGAGTTTCGGGCACTTTTGACGGGTTATGACTCAATTATGTAGTTACGAGTCATTTTAATGGTGTATCAACATTTAAAAGAAGGGAATTTATGTTTAAGACCCGTTTAAGTCTCCCAACCCTTTAATTTTCCCATTCTTGTGTTATAAGCCAAAAGAGAGAGAGAGAGAGCGAGAGAGAGAGAGAGAGAAGAGAGAGTTGGGAGAAAATGGAGAAATGAGAGAGAAATGGAAGATTTGAACCGGAAATTGTTGCTATCGGAGGAGAAACCGAGACTACGAACATGAGGTAAGTTTCTTACTTGCTAGATCATGATTTAATGTGATAAATTGCATGTATGGTTAGTTTTTGAAGATTTAAACCATAAATGGGTTTTTAATGAATTTGATGTTTAAACCCTTAATCTTGTAGTTTAATTTGATTTGAGGAAAATAAATTAGTTAGTTATTGTGTAGGAAAAATATCAAATCGGGTCCTGACCCATCTTGCATGCAACTCTTTGTCCGTCCAGGTTCTCCTCCGCATGGACGCCCGTATTGACCTCTCCATTCCAGTTGTCTTGGGGTTATAGCATTTTGCGAATGTTGTAGGATATTTGTTATAGACGCTTCCTTCCATTGTACTCTAGTTATGTTCAGTATATTTATTCGGGCGTGTTGCCCATGCTTTGTACTCATTTATATAATATGGTATTTAAATTGTAATACTCGGAGTAACCTGTTTGTATTAGTCTGTTAACCGACAACTTATTCGGTTATTGATTTATGAATATTGTATTATGTTACTCATTGATTTTTGGAATCCACCGTTTTTGCAAATGGGATTGTCTAAGTGTTTTTCTTTTACTTATAAAAAATTAATTTGACAGTCCTTTTTCTAAAATAATTTGTGGTGATCTCGTACTATTATTTTAATTGACAGTGATGCTAAGAATGGACCATCTATGATTTTCTGTGATTATTGGAGTATCGGGATGGCCACCTCTTATTTTAGTAGGCGGGGTGTCACAGATGATATTAGAGCATCAGGTTCTAGTGTCCTTAGCAATCTGTGCGGACGTACTACGCCATCAGTGTTATTTTTTATTTTATATATAGCCTTAGGAATAAGATCGTTGATTTATCTTGTGAGATTTCGTTCTCCTGCCATAACGTAAGAACCCATATCACCTTTTGCGTGTTTGTGTGAAATTCGTAGGTTAAATGAGGAAGGGCATCAGGGAAGGCCGTTATGAAGGCATCATAAGATGGGATTACTAAGAACTGTAAGTGGTAGTTAGGGATGAGGGAAACTTTGGAGGTCTCTCCCTTCGTAGCGTTATCTTGTAGTGCTACCACGACTACTAAGTACAGTAGATATAGTTTTCCCATGTACCACTGCCAGCAGAGAGTGGTACTAAGTTTTTAATTACTAGCGACATTGATTTGAAGTTGAAAAGTCCTTGACAAGGACCACATGTTGAAGTTGAGTCAGATGGAGTAAGTGTAACCTCATCCGGTCGAAATATAAGGCCTAGGAGTTTTGTCCTAAAAAGGGGTATAGAAGTGCGCAGGTGAGAAGAATGGAGGAAAATCTTTCACCCGTTGAAGTAATGTTGAAATGGCAGAAATGGTAGACGCCATATTTTGGTGGAGTGGGAAGTTTTGCCTATAGAGAGACCCGGTAGATATTTTCAACAACGAGTTTCTCTAGGATATCAGGAATGATAAGAAGGTAGATTCTCAAATATTCACATAAGGTTCGGTCAGAGGTCGACCGTGAATAAATAGTGGTACGGTTAAGGAAATCTTGCATCGAAATAAGGTAGGTGCAAGGAAGAAAGAGCCCTTCAGTGGAATGATAGGCTCACGAATAAGTGTTGTTAACACTTCAGGAGAAGTAGTCTTCATGAGACCCCATTGGTGGATATCCATCAGGGGAAGGCTCAATGAACTAAGGTAGGGGAGGCTAGTAGCATGTTCTCTTTTATTGAGGAAGTTAAGGGAACTATGCGGGTAATCGCCTCGTAGCTAGAGATGGAGAAATGGTTATGACGTGGAATGTAGAACCACTCATTTTGACCTTATTGATGAGAAAACAAGGGCGAGAATAGGATGCCTAGTCGGGGCATTAAGGGAAGTAGTTTGGTTCGGATAAGACTAGAATACTATGTCTGGGAACATTTAGTGTTGGCCCGAGGTGATTGGCAAGAATGTTGGCGGGAGTTCCACCTTAGTTGAGGGTGGGGGATTCTGTATGATAAGATGGAGTAGTGTGGTATTAGCCCTAGATTCGGGTGTGTAAATGGAGCTTGTGGTAGTATCGATATTATTATAGGGAGTGTATCTATATGACTTCCGTGGTAGGGAGTCCTATATTTTTCCTTCACTCGTTATAAGGCAAGTGATGTTATTTTAAAATCATATGTGTGGTATGTGTTACTCGTATTATATATATTATACGAGTGGAAATATTCTTGGTTTGGTTGGAGCGATAGCAAGCAAAAAAAATTGCAAGGTTATCATAATTGTATTTATAGAACGGAACTAATTGTTCTATAATATCTCACCTAGATACGGGAATGAGACTTTATAGAGATGGTTTAAGGTATGTAAGGATTTTCTTTCTTTATTTATTTATTTATTTATTCTATGTCATTCATTTTGCATGTATGAGGTCACCTTATCTCCACGACCAACAAAGTTAAGTAGTAATGTATAGGAGGGGTTCCTTGTTTAGATTTCGCTTTGCGAGACGCTCCACGCATGAACCTTAATGACATTGGGAGTGTAGAGACGTTGCATTTTTTTTTCTTTTCTTTCTTTCTTTTTGTTATTGGAATGTTGGGTTGGAAGGTTTAGCCGAGAGTCACGTGATTAAGTGATTAAAGGGCTATTAAAGTGCAATATAGAAGCACGGTGAATAGTTCTCTCCTCTGATCGATGCGAGGGAGACCTAGATATAAAAGTCGGATTGAGACTTATGGTTATGCCTTGATGAGAAGGCTATTTAAAAAGATATATGTGTGTATATTGGGATGAAACAATTGTAGCACCTTACAGAAACTAAACGCCTGGTTAGTTGAAATTTTCAATTATTTGAAATGGTAAGGTGTAGAAGTAGAAGCGCATTAGTAGGGTCACGAGTTAGAATTTTAGCGATCCCGATATGTGTCTTATACCATTACATCTTGATGACCGACTATGTGAGGTAGCAGTGTAACGAGAGGGTTCCTTGTTTGAATTTCGCTTTGCGAGACGTCCCACGCATGAAACTGAGCGAATGTCAGAAGTTGGGAAAGGTCTTGGACACTAGGGATATAATTAGTATAATACTTACACGACTTGATTAGGATATATTTCGACCTTAGGATTATTAAGACATAATAGATTTAGGGCATGTGATGTTATTTTATAAAGGCGGTAGGGAGTTGACCACGAGTAAGTTGTGGGTTAACTCTAAGCGGGGTTAGGTCCCTAAAAACAAGAAATATGGGATATCGAGTGATTCGAAATGTTAGGCCAAAGGAGGTGAGGCCTATCTTAGATTGAGAGTTACGTTGGTAACCAAACTTTTGGGGAGTTTAAAGGACGAGCTGACTTTCACTCCTGCACTCGTGTTGTTAAGATCGATAGTGGATTTAACGAACAAGTCTCTGCCAGGAACGGGAAGTAATAATACTGGAGCATGAACCCATTGTTTATGCGTCTCACAAACTTAAACCTCGTGAGAAGTTTTATCCCACGCTTGATTTAGAGTTCGTAGCGGTAGTATTAGCCTTAAAGAAATTGAGGCACTACTTCCTGGGCCAGAAATTTGGTCTTTTTATGAACAAAAGGTTGTTGTAATATGTTGTTGGGGTGGCAGAGTTGGTGTTTAATGTTCGTAAAGGACTATAAATTGGATACTCCCTTTCGCTAAGGAAATGCGAATGGGGTAGCTGATGCGCCGAGTAGAAAATCAGAGAGATTAGTGAAGGCATGGAAAGCCAAGTAGAACGAGCCTAACTAGGAGGACTTTACAGCAAGATCATTCATGTCCGTGATTGACCGTTTCACCTACTAGTATGAATAGACTCGTGGGGGGTAACAAGGAAGGATATATCCGTGGACATATTCGTCAAATTCCCGGCACCGTAATGGTCATGATCCTATTTGAGTAATTGTTGATCATTTGACCAAATTGCTATCTTTTCAGACAATGCAGGCAGACTGTTTATGGAGGAGTATGCCCAGCTCTTTATGGTGGAGTAATGGAACTGTATAAGGTCCCTATCAAAATAGTGATGGACCGAGACTAGATTTTCGTGTCATAATTTTGGTAAAGTTCTCAAGAAGTAATAGGAACCAAATTGAAGTTGGGTATATCCTACCACCCTAAAGTGGATGAATGAATGGAGAAAGTTAACCAAATGTCAAAAGGCGTACTTCGAATGGGTGTGTTGGACTTAAAGGAAGGATGGGGGCAGTAACTTTGATGATCGAAATTCCATACAATAATTTGATTCATTTTTCTATCAGTTTGGCACTGTGGGTTGCCTTGTGTAACCAACTATGTAATTCGCATGTTCGTTGGATGGAACCAGTGGACAATATGTTCCTTGGACTTGTAGTGTTCCAGGAATATTTCTCTAATGATTGGGCTCATTGAGCCGAATACTTTCAAGGGTTATGCCGACTCAAATAGAGGTCATGTAGTATTGGAGGTAGGGAATTAGTTTTAATGCGGTATTCCTTAAGAAGGGTATAATGTGATTCAGGAGGAAAGGTAACTTGTGACGAGTTAGGTAGGCATTTTTCTTTTCATCGTAGAAAAGTAGGATTGATAGTTTTTGAGGAGCGACTAGGTGCTATCTTAGAGCACGAAGAAGGTAGACTAAGATCGATAGTGACGACCTTAGTCCAAGTTCCATGGGGATGCCACAATAATGAGGATTTTGCTAAGGATGATAGAAAGATAGTTTAGAATAGTACACCCTTTATATGATTATAGGGAACACCTGAATTTTGAGGGCAAAATTCCCTTCTAAGGGGGGAGGGGGGGGGGGGGGGGGGGGGGGGGAGTATGTAACAACCCAGTCTTTTGAGCGACTATTTTATATTGTTTTTCCTGATGGGCTAATTTTATAAAATTGAGAAAGTTGGAGTAAATATTATTTCCCATGATATTAAGGGATAATATTTGCCGTGTTTTGCCTATTTACTGATATGAGGAGGTAAATAACTTTATATTGTGTTTTATTGCATCATTGTACTTTAAATGACGTCTATGACCTATATGTAAGTTGGAGTGTAATTAATAAATTAAAATGAATTTGGAACACAAAAATATCATACGTTACTCCGGATGCCAAAATAGGGGTTGCGGTTAGTTTTAGAATAGTCGAGGTGGTCAAAATAAGTGGCAACTTGTATTTTTGAGTTTCGGGCACTTTTGATGGGTTATGACTCAATTTTGTAGTTATGAGTCATTTTAATGGTGTATCAACATTTAAAAGAGGGGAATTTATGTTTAATACCCGTTTAAGTTTCCTAACCCTTTTATTTTCCCATTCTTGTGTTATAAGCCAATAGAGAGAGAGAGAGAGAGAGAGAGAGAGAGAGAGAGAAGAGAGAGTTGGGAGAAAATGGAGAAATGAGAGAGAAATGGAAGATTTGAACCGAAAATTGTTGCTATCGGAGGAGAATCCGAGACTACGAACATGAGGTAAGTTTCTTACTTGCTAGATCATGATTTAATGTGATAAATTGCATGTATAGTTAGTTTTTGGAGCATTAAACCATAAGTGGGTTTTTGATGAATTTTGTGTTTAAACCCTTATTCTTGTAGTTTAATTTGAGTTGAGGAAAATAAATTAGTTAGTTATTGTGTAGGAATCATATCAAACCGGGTCCTGACCCGTATATATTTCGTTGCTTGCATGCAACTCTTTGTCCGTTCAGGTGCTCCTCCGCATGGACGCCCTTATTGACCTCTACATTCCAGTTGTCTTGGGGCTATAGCCTTTTACGGATGTTGTAGGATATTTGTTATAGACGCTTCCTTCCATTGTACTCTAGTTATGTTCAGTATATTTATCCGGGCGTGTTGCCCATGCTTTGTACTCATTTATATAATGTGATATTTAAATTGTAATACTCGGTGTAACCTGTTTGTATTAGTCTGTTAACTGACAGCTTATTCGGTTATTGATTTATGCATATTGCATTCTGTTACTCGTTGATTTTTGGTATCCACCGTTTTTGCAAATGGGATTGTCTAAGTGTTTTTCTTTTACTTATAAAAATTTAATTTGACAGTCCATTTTCTAAAATAATTAGTGGTGATCTCGTACTATTATTTTAATCGACTGTGATACTAAGAATGGACCATCTATGATTCATGTGATTATTGGAGTATCGGGTTGGACACCTCTTATTTTAGTAGGCAGGTTGTCACAAAAAACTTTTTTGGTTTTTCAAAAAATATATCAAAAATGGAAAACATAAATACAAAATTGGTACACACTAGAAATACACATTAAATATCATCATGAAAAGAATCATATTCTAGTAAACAAGTATGAACCTCAACTGTTAGGTGCGAAGGGGTTTTCGAAAGGTTGTGACATCCTATAAAAAGCATCCATCAAATTAAGTGAAGTTTTAACTAAAAACTTAACTTTCTCTCGAATATGTGAAAACTCTCTCATGTAATCTCTCTGATGAGGCAAAGTATTATATGTAAGTCCTTGTGCGGAAACTCGTGGTAAAAATCTATGTGACAAACTACCCAACTAAAAGAAAAATTCCTTAAGATCTCATATCTTCTTGTAATGGGTGCAAACATACACGGGACTACGAACACGTCTCGCAAAGCTTCTAGGAAACACTCTCCAATTTGGAACTGGACCCCTAGGTAGGTTACATTAAGATCCATACCGATCTATCAAAAACTCATGAACCGGATCTGATGCAACGTGAGAAGTAGCACACCGTCATAACCTATTCATAGTCTTTCAACCTTACCCAAATAAGGATAGAGGAGCATCTTACAAACCTTTTTATATGTGTCCTATATAACGGCCTTAACCTCCCGGGCACGTTCGAGATCTCTCTCTAATTATTGCATAAGTGATTCAAGTTCACTCTTTTCCCGACCTACGATGATCAACTGCTCACTCAAAGAAACGTTTCATCTTCTCGAGTTGACTCACTGATGCCTCAAATCCCCTCAAAACTTCTATCTCTTTCTCCAAATCTAACACCTTAAGACCTAACTCCTTATTCAACTTCTTCATGTTTAAGGTCTCGATGTATAAATCTCTAAACTCTTTTTGGAGTTCACTTTCACCTTCACTTTCAATCTCACCATCGCTCTCACACTTACTAGAAACACTCAAATCATTATCGGCGATCTCACATGCATAAGTTCCCTCATCATCGTGGGACAAACTAGGTGTGCTCACGTAACTTTCCATAAAGGTGAAACACATACCATGTGATGACTCATCCCCATAATCATTCAATTTTTCGTCACTATTGCTAAGATTAGCTGACATAGCAACTTTCTTGACCTTTATCTTTAGCATATTGGGACATTGAAATGACTTATTCCCTTTGTCCTCGCACTCAACACATCTCTCATCTTCCTCTTTCTCATCGCTCTCTTTGGCCTCTTTTTTCTTTTTATTTTTCAAAAAAAACTTTTTATTGGATGAATTTTCCTCGGAAATTTGAGAACCTTTAAAAAAATTCGCAAACATGGCCACGTCATCAATAGTAAACTCTCCCTCAAACTCAGAATCATAAAATGTGTCTTTCTTCTTCTCTTTCTTCCTATACCCTTCCTCACTCTTTCTAGATTGTGACTTAAGTGAGGTCGCTCTAGCCCTAGGCTTAATATTTTAGAAAACATGTCGATATCATAAGCTTAAAAGTACCCTATGAGTTCTTCTAACTTAACTGTATCTAATATCCCCAAAGAAATTAAAAAGGTGACCTTAGGTATTAAATGGGATCGAAGTTGTAACAACCCAGGTTTTTTGGAGCTATGATTTTACACTATTTTGCCTGATGGGATAATTTTATAAAATAGGGGATGTTGGAGTAAATATTTTTCCCGTGAGACTTAGGGATAATATTTACTATGTTTTGTCTATTTACCGGTATGAGAAGGTAAGTAGCATTATATTGTGTATTATTGCGTCGTTATATGTAAAACGACGGTTATGACCTATATATAATATGGGGTTAAGTTAATGGATTAAAATGAAATTGGAACACACATATAGTTCACACTTTCCCGAATACAAAAATAGGGGGTGCGGTTGTTTTTAGAATAGTCGAGATAGTCGGACTAAGTGCCCAGTTGTAATTTTTGATATTCGGGCATTTTTAAGGGGTTATGACTCAAATAGTGGTTACGAGTCATTTTAGTGGTGTATTAACATTTTAATGTGGGGATTTATGTTTTGAGACCCGTATAAGTCCCCCACCCCCCTTTCTTTTCTTCATTTTTGTGAAAGAAGCCAAAGGAGGGAGAGAGAGAGAAGAGAGAGTTGGGAGAAATGGAGAGAAACAGAGAAATGGAAGGTTTGGGCCGGATTTCCGTCGCTACCAGAGGTGATCAGAGACTACGAACCTCGAGGCAAGTTTCTTACTTGCTAGATATTGATTTAATGTGATAAATTTGCATGTATAGTTAATTTTTGAGGTTTAAACCCTAAATGGGGTTTGGGTTGATTTTTGTGTTAAACCCTTAAATCTTATAGATTGTATGGTTTGGGGTTGTTATATGGGGTTATTTTGGTGTATAATTGTTACGATATTGTTATTGGTGGAGGGGAATGAAGAAAGTAGAGGATTTTGGGTTTTAGGGTTCGGTTTTGGCTTTGCAGAAGAAAGGTTTTTCGTGGATATTATAGGAGCGGTCGACCGCGGTCCCATAACCGGTCGACCGGTCATGCCAAAACTAGCTTACTGCTTTTGTTAGTAGACCAAACCTGTAAGGGCGGTCGACCGCGGTCCCTTGACCGGTCGACCGGTCCCCTGTTTTTCACATTTAATTCTCCTTTGTTTTTTTTAGCCCTTTTCTTTTGGGTTCGAGGTTTAGGAACCTTCCTTTGGGAAGTAATGGGGAGTCCTAGAGGGTTGTATAGGGTAGACTAATGTCTTAGGCTAAGAGTGGAGATTTGGGTTTACCCGAGGTCTATTTGTATAGGTTAATGTCCGATTGATATAGGAGGTTAACCTAAAGATAAATTGGAAGTTAAAATATTAATGTTAAGCTTTTGGGAGACACTTCCTTATGGAGACTCACCTTGAGGGTTTATGAAATTATATGAACGCTTGGAGGCTAGTCTGAAGTTAGTGGAACTTTGGGTCTTAGGTCATTAATAAAATATGACTTAATAAGAATGAAATGCACATTCTAAAACTTGGTGCTTAATGGCTAAATGGATGGTTTTTGGAAATGTAAAATATGATGTTTTCAAAAGGAAAAGTAAAGTTTTTCATAAATGTTAATTTATGGATAAACACCTCCCTAAATTGCTATCATAAAGGAAGTTGCGTGCGTTGTGGTGAAGCCTTCCTGGCTATTGAGAAGGTTGGATATAGTCCCTAGGCCATATGGGCGTTTATTTATACTGCGCTGGTTAGGAGATTTCGGGTGTGGTCTTGACTATCCCGCATGCATATGGCCGCTTCCCGACGTTTGGTAGGTTCCCAGGTTGTCTTGTATGATAGGCCCTGGAAGATGATAGCCATTTAGGGGCGCGTCCAGTGGGGAAACCCGGAGGGACGGTCTTAGATTTATTAAAGCAATTCATGATAATGGATTGGCTTTAATTCCATTTCCTGGATGGAAGAAGGGAAATGGGTTATGGTTTGGCTTCGGTAACACTCCCAGATGGAAGAAGGGATGTGGAAGCATATGGTATACAAAAGTATTTTTATGCTAATAAAAATTACTTTTGATTACACTTCCTGGATGGAAGAAGGGAAGTGGGATTTTATGAAAGAAATGGGTAAAGCACTTTTTATGATAATAAAACCTGCTTTAAATTATCTATTCTTCCTGAATGGAAGAAAGGAAATAAAATTGGTAAATAAGTTTGACATGGTAAACATTTGATAAAAATGTTGTACCATTTATGTATATTCCTAAAGATAGAAATTATGAATTGTGCCATTAGATGATGGATGGGTTTTATTTTATATTTTCTTTGTGTAGCTATTGATATGACCTCCCACACATATGCACACACATATATATTTATTGATTATTTCATGCTTAGGGTCTAATGGACCTCGACGATCAACCTTGCCTAAGTAGTAGTGTATCGGGTGGGTTCCTTGTTTGGATTTCGCTTTGCGAGACACCCCACGCACGAATAGGGCATAGTGTTGAGACTGGGGAGAAGTTAGCCCTTAGTACTTTGGGTTAAATAAATCACCTCACGATGTTGCGCTAGGTTATTGCTAGATCGGGAGGTGAGAAATATTACTGTTATATGCGAGAGAATTACGCACTTAACTGTCAGGCACTTTAGTCACATGGTAATTATATCAAACCGGGTCCTGACCCGTATCTATATTTCCTTGTTTCTGAATTTTCATTGCCATACAGGTGCTCTTTCGCATGGACACCGAATTTACATTTCCATTCCAGTTGTCATGGAGCTACAGTATACTGCGGATGTTGTAGGTTACTTGTATTAGACGCTTCTTTCTATTGAACGTTAGTTAAGTTCATTATTTCTTATTCGGGTGTGTTTGCCCAAGGTTTTGCACTCATTCATTATATTGTAAATATTGAATTGTAATACTCGATGTATTATTTGTATTGGTCTGTGCACCGAAAACTTATTCGGTGATTTTTTATTGTATTGTCATACTTCATTCATCGATTTTTGATACCCACCGTTTTTACAAATGGGATTGTCTAAGTGTTTTCTTTTCTTTTCAAAATTTTTAAATTTGACAGTCAGTTTTCCAAAATAGTTGGTGGTTATCTCATACTATTATTTTAATCGACAGTGATGCTAAGAATGGACCATCTATGATTCCTGTGATTATTAGCGTATTGGGCTGGCCACCTATTATTTTAGTAGGCGGGTTGTCACAGATGGTATCAGAGCATTAGGTTCTAGAGTCCTTAGGGATCTGTGCGGATGTTCTACATCTTCTGCGTTTTTCTCTATTTGATGCAGAGCCTTAGGAATAAGGTCGTTGAATTCTCTTGTGAGATTTCGTTCTCCTGCTATGGTATGAGAACCCCGAAGATCTTCTGCGCGTTCATGGGAGACTTGTAAGTCGTTAGATGAAGGGCGTTGAGGAAGGCCATTGCGAAGGCTTCATAGGATGGGATTACTATAAGCTGTAGGCTGTGGTCGGAAATAAGGGCCGCTTTGGAGGTCTCTCCCTTTGTAGTATTATTTTATGTTGCTGTCGTGACTACTAAAGGACGGTGAAAATAGTTTTTCCCAAGTACCGATGTCGGTAGAGAGTGGTACTATGCTTGGGGTTCCAAGCAATGTCAATTCGGAGTTGAGAGGTCCTGGACAAGGACCACATGTTGAAGTTAGGTTGGATCAAGGAAGTGTAACCTCGTTCGGTGAGAACGTAAGGACCGAGAGTTTTGGCCTAGAGATCGGTATAGGAGTGCCCAGGTGTTAGGATTTGAGGAAAACCTTTCACCCATTGGAGTAAGGTTGAAGTGGCGGAAATGATAGTCACCTCTTTATGGTGGGGCAGAATGTTTGGCCCATAAGAGAAAGCTTTTCAGTGGAAATGCTAGGCTCATAAGTAAGTGTTGGAAACACTTCTGGAGAAGTAGTGTTCATGAGACCCCATTGGTGGACATCCACCCGGGGAAGACTCGTTGAACTAAGGTCGGGGAGACTGGTAGAATGCTCCCTTTGCGGAAGAAGTCAAGGGAACTATACGTTCTGATCTTGTCGATTGAGGATAACCGGTAAGGATGGGACTCCTAGTTGAGTTATTGAGGGAAGTAGTTTGGTTCGGATAAGACTAGAATGACGTGTCTTGGAACCAGTGGAAGAGGCCAAGGAGATTGGCTAGTATGTTGGTGGGACTTTCCAAGTAAGATGTGAGTGGTGCATTCCTTAGGTAAGATGGAGTAGTTGGGTGTTAACCCTAGGACCGGGTGTGTATATAGAGCTTGGAATAGTATAGATATTTCCTTTATAGTAAGTATACTTATATGGCTTCCTTGATAGGGAGGCTTTATATTTTTCTTTTCACTCGTTATGGGGCGAGTGGTGATATGTGTAGTGCGTGCTACTTGTATTATATGTAATATACGAGTAGAGATACTCTTGGTTGGGTTGGTGTGATAGCAAGCGAAAATTACGGGGCTATCATATCTCTAGTTCTAGAAGAAAGAGCTAGTGGTTCTATAATATCTCCCCTGGATACAGGTTGAGACTTTATAGAGGTGGTTTACGGTATGTAAGTAGTTTTTATTTTTATTTTGTTTATTGTTTGTTTGTCTTGCTTTATTTTTTTTTCCTTGATTGTTTGCTTTCTTTATTTTCTTTGCTTGTGTATGATATGCCTTATCTCCACGACCGGCTAGTTAAGGGGATTGTGTGGAGGGGTTCCTTGTTTGGATTTCGCTTTGCGAGACACTCCACGCATGAACCTTAACGACGTTGGGAGTGGAGAGATGTGCATTTTCTTTTCTGTTCTTTCTTTTCTTTTCTGTTGGTTAAGTGCTGGGTTGGAAATTTCGCCAAGAATCACATATATGAGTGATTAAGGGCTATGTTGATGTGCTATATATGTGAGCACAATGATAGTTTTCCTCTGATCGATGTGGGGAAGATTAAGATTATGAAAGTCTGATGGAGACTTATGGTTGTGCCTTAATGAGAAGGCCATTTATACCCAGGTGTATCTGTATTTTGGGATAAATTATCTGTGGCATCCTACAGAAAGTAAATGCCTCAGTTGATTGTTATGGTAGAACGTAGAAGTAAATATTTATTATTAGAGTTATGAGTTAGGATTCCGTCGATCCCGATCATGTGTCTTCGACCGCTACTCTTCGACGACCGACAATGCGAGGTAGTAGTGCAATGGGAGGTTCCTTTTTTGGATTTCTCTTCGGTGAGACGTCCCACGCATGAAACCGAGCTAATGTCGGAAGTCGGGAAAGGTCTTGGACACTAGGGATATATTTAGTATTATATCTATAGGACTAGACTAGGATAGGTAGATAGATCGGCTTTAGGATTCTTAGGAGGCTAGGCCCTTAGGGCATGTGACGTTATTTTAAGAGGGTGGTTGGGAGCTGACTACAATAGGTTTGTGGGTTAACTCTAAATAGGATTTGGTCCCTAGATCGAGAAGTATGGGATCTCGAGAAGTTGAAGTATAAGCTGACTTTTTCCTCCTACACTCGTGTTGTTATGATCAAGAGTGGATTTAACGAACGAGTCTTGGCCAGGAACGAGAAGTGTTAACGCGGAAGCATGGACTTATTGTTCCTGTGTCTCACACTTTTACGAATTGTCGTCCCCCGCTTGATGAAGAGTTAGTAGCGGTAGTATTTGCCTTAAAGACTTAGAGGCATCTCTCCTGGGCAGGAATTTTGATCTTTTCACGAGCAACAAGTTTGTGATCGTGAAGGACGATCGATAGGATAATCCCTTTCGCTAAGGCAATGCGAACGGGAGTAGTATAGGTGCCGAATAGAAAACCCATCAGAGAGTGTAGTCGTGGCATTGAATGCCAAGTAGAATGAGTTTAACCGAGGGGGATCCATTGTAAGAGCATTTATGTCCATGATTGACCCTATCACCTACTTGTGTGCAAAGAGTAGCAAGGAACGAGGAGTGGGTAAATCCATGGACATTTTTATCGAATTGCCGATAATGCAACGGTCATCATCCTAGCTGAGAAAACTGTGGATCATTGGACCAATCGTTGCTTACTCAATGGAAACGGGCGGACTAAGTACTGGAGAGTACGCCCAGCCCTGTGTGGTGGAGTTTTAGACCTATATACGGTTCCTATCAAATAGTGGTGAACTGAGAGAGATATTCGTGTCTTGGTACTGGTAAAGTCTCCAGGAAGAAATGGGAACCGTGTGGATATGGGGTATATCCTACCACCCATAAGTGGATGGGTGGGTTTGATTCAAAGGAAAGATCGGAGCAGTAGTTTTATGGATCAAATTTCCATACAATAGTTTGGATCGTTTCCTACAAGTATGATGTCGTGGGTGGCCTAGTATTGTTTGCAGTGTGTCTTGTCTGTTCGTTGGAAAGGAACCAGCGAATAGTATATCTCTTTGATTAAAGATGGTCCGAGGGTATTTCTTAAACGATTGGGCCCATTGATCCGAATTCTTTTGAGAACTACACCAATGCGAATTGGGATTGTAGTATTGGGGTTAGCGATTGTAAGTTGGTGTAGTATTCCTTAGAAAGGGTATAGCCTGTTTCAACAAGTATGGAAATTTGTGACCAAGGGGTGTAGGTATCTCCTCCCTCAGTAGAAGGGTAGGCTCGATAGTCGTGAGGGACGATTTGGCGCTACGTTATCGCACAATGATGTGGCCTGAGATCGAATAGTGATGACCTTAGTCTGTGACCTATGGGGAAGCTGCATTACAGAGGGGTTTGCTAGTATGATAGCACGTTTTTTGGTATAGTATACCCTTTATATGGTTATGGGTTGCGACTGAATTTTAAGGACAAAATTCCCCTTTAAGGGGGGGAGTATGTAACAACCCAGGTTTTTTGGAGCTACAATTTTATACTATTTTGCCTGATAGGCTAATTTTATAAAATAGGGGATGTTGGAGTAAATATTTTTCCCGTGAGACTTAGGGATAATATTTACTATGTGTAGAGGGGGCTTGAAGGTAATCCTGGGATTAGGGATAATCCACCAATCAGCAACAGTGTTCTGAGGATATGATCAGCGTGGCAACTCAAGCGTGGCAGCTTGGTGAGGCAGCTCAGCGTGGCAACTCAAGCATGGCAGCTTGGTGAGGCAGCTCAGCGTGGCAACTCAAGCGTGGCATCTTGGTGAGGCAGCTCAGCGTGGCAACTCAAGCGTGGCATCTTGGTGAGGCAGCTCAGCGTGGCAACTCAAGCGTGGCATCTTTGTGAGGCATCTTGGCGTGGCAACTCGTACTTTAGCTTATTGTTACTTTGCCATATTATAGCTTTGTTTATATTTACTACGAGTTGTAATGACTGTAATGTTGTAACGAGAATAATGAATGGGCGTGAGGTCGAACGGTACTCGCGAGAGACCAGGCTTGGCAGGGCCTGGGAGAGCTTTCATGCTCTATCAAACAACCTCACCGTGGGAACTTTAGAGGGATTTGGTTTGGAAGATTGAGAAGTGGGGCACCGTTGGGGCTTGTCCTGACCATCTTAGATACACCTGGTAAAACACCGAAGGACCCTGACCGTGGAACCTCAAGCGGAGCAGCTTGGAGTTCCATCGGGCATTAAGTTATGAACCAAACAACCCTCTACTTAAAAGTCACATCTACTGTGGGTGATGTCACTAGCCTTCTAAACAATGTCAGATATGCACTTGAGTAAACCACCGTGGTATTTGGTGCTGTCAGATAGTTGGTGAGCCACCTCTACGACTACAACCCCCTGACACACAGTGGTTAGGCAAAAGGCATGTCTTGGCATTTAATGTTTATGACGTAGGAGACAACTAGTGCATCAGGCATTTAACGTCGTGACATAAAGTATGAGAGAGGTCTTTCATAGTCTTTAATGACTGAGTTGCCTCGGGGGTGGTGTGGGGGGTTATTTAAGGACCCCAACCACCTCTGAGGAAAGGATGATCTTTTGAGAGTTCAAAAAGTGATTACTAGAGAAATTATTAAAGAACCAGAGAGTTCTGCCACCCACCATTTTTTGTCATTTATTACGAAGCTTTTAATACATAACAGAGATCCTTGAGAGTTTTAGTATGTTTTGCCTGCCTACCAAGGTGTATATAGGGTGCTTACTTCTCTCTTCCTCTAGCTAAGTTATTTCTGAAGTTCTTTATTATATTGTGAGTTATACACGAGAGATTTTTGAGTATAAGATGGGTTCCATACATTCCAAACTGCTCTTTGTGTCTTGTGGCTAAATTACTAGTGCTTTTCTAACTAACCTTGTCATCACCATACTTAAAAGGGATTACGCCTCCATCTTATCTAAACTACCCTCTTACATTTGGCGACTCTGCTGGGGAGGCATTCTTCTAAGGAAGGAGTATGGCGCAAGATAACGTTAATCGAAGGCTCAACTTTGATGATATCCAACACAGTGAAGAGCAAGCAGCGGTAGAATTGGAGGCTTTAAGGAGCGGAGCTCCTCGAATAGAAGTGCCCCCAGTTCAGACAAGAACGGGCACTCAAGGAGTGACGCAGGATTCCATGAGCGCTGGGCTGGGACCTTCCCAGATGACCCTCCTCATGAGCAAGTTCTATGAGTTTTTACAAACTCCTGCAGCTTCAACGGTGCTGGGAGGACTTGAGGCCAATTCCTTCGTAACACCAGGGGCAGCTTCAACGGTTCCACCGGGCGCAGGTACAACGGGAGCAGCCCCGGCAAGCATACCCTCCGTCGTGAATCTGGCAATGGGAATCTCCGGAGTATCAACGGCGCCAGCCGTAACGATGGCTCCAACTGTTACGGTCATTCAGCCAACACCCCCATTGGTTGTTGCCCCATCGCCCATGGAGGAAATGAGGAGAGAAATGCAAAAGGAGATGTTCAAGTTTGTGCAGGCTTCCTCACAGTCTATAGGCGAGGTAGCTTCAGTCTATGATGACTTTAGGACACCTTATCCTCAGGAATACAACGATGAGCCTTACCCGAGGGATTATATCCCCCCCATCTTTGAAAAATACACAGGGAAGGGTGGGAATCCGAAAGAGCACATTAAACGTTTTATTGAGCACCTAGGGGCGCATTGCAACAACAAGAAACTCAGGTTGAGGGAGTTTTCCAAATCCCTAACCGATAAAGCATACACGTGGTATTCTCATTTGGCCCCTAAAAGTGTTTCCACGTGGGAAGAGATGCATGTGCTGTTTGTCCAAAAGTTCTTTCTAGCAGAGGATGAATTCACTCTGACCCAACTAGGGAGAGAGAAGCAACGACCAGGAGAAGACGTGGTGGCATACGTTCGGAGGTTCAGGGAAAGGTCTCTAGACGTGAGAGAGGAGGCCAAGGAATCCAAACTATTACAAATATGTGCCGAAGGACTACTCCCGGAGTACATCTGCCATCTCATCAATGAGACGCGTGAGGGAACTTTTTGGGTGTTCTTAAAATCTACAAGGAACATCTCATTGGTCGTACGACCAAACCCGGTGGTGGTGCCTATGATATTCAGACAGCCGATGCAACCTGGGGGAGGAAGGCCTCAACCCCCACGGGTGGGATACACCGAAGGAACAGATGGGGGTAAGGCGGAGAAGAAGGACAACAAAAGGAAGTTTGGAAGGGATAGAGAAGACCCACCACCGTTACCATGCACGATAGAAGAGGTGGTGAGTTGTTATAATGCCATGGTCCAAGGTGGAACGGTCTACCTGCCAAAAGGTGTTCCTTCGGAGGAACCCGATGACGCAACGAAGGCGGATCCTAGATATTGTCAGGTTCATCGAAAGATCCAGCACCCGACAGAGAGCTGCTTCACACTAAGAAGAATCATTGACAAGTACATGAAGGCAGGGACGCTGCAGATCCCCCCACAAAACGTTAACAACAACCCGCTTCCAGCACATGGGGCCAACTTGGTGACGGCCTACGACGATGAGGCGGAAAGAGAAGAAGGAAGGTCAACAATGAGGCAAAGGGAATTTGAAGAAACTCTGTAACGTTGCACCATAGGAATGGCTAACGTAGTTTTAGCCTATGATGAAGCAAGCGCTAAATACGTGGAAGACGTATACAGCATTGAGGGCGAGGAAATAGAGGTAGTCGTTGAGTACAGCGCAGTTTCAAAATCCCCAAAGTTCGCTTGGTTCTTCGATCAAGTGGGGATACCAAAGGAGAGTAGACTGGAAATAACTCAGGCGATCCTAGACATCGCGGGGAAGGACGCGGTTCCCTCGTTGAAATGGAGGGCACCCATGGCGAGGCTGGTGAAAAATTTCCTATCAGAGGTGACCTTCAGCGATGCAGATAGAGCTGTAAGGTTCCCTCATAACAGGCCCTTGTATGTGACGGCCAGTATCAATGGGGTTATTTTTGCAAGAACGCTTATGGATGGGGGTGCTTCCATCAACATTATGCCGATCAACTCCTTCCACGCAGCTGATATCCCAGAAGAAAGGTTGGTCCCCATGCCTCTGGTAATTTCAGGGTATGACAACCAATCTTCCAAATCCATTGGGTATGTGAATGTGGGAATTGTGATGGGAAATCTGAGTTCCCACATCAAGTTCCATGTAATAGAAAGTGCAAATTCCTATCATCTACTAATAGGAAGAGTGTGGATGCGCAATCAAGGGTTAGTTCCTTCAACATATCATCAATGCGCCAAGGCGAATGTCAAAGGAACAGAAGTGACCATTAGGGCTACAAAAAGGCCTTTTGCTATCGAGGAAGCTCACTTTGTAGATGCGGCCTTTTATACGGAATTGGAGGAGGATGCTCGAGTCCTAACGAGAAGAATGGAGGGGGCATGGGTTCCCTCGATCAGAGATAGAATGGGGCCTTTGAACGAGCAAAGTAAAGAAGCCGCGAGTAACGAAGGGGTGAGGGCCGAAGAAACCCATCAGGTGATCCCTCGACCCCAAAGTACCACGAAGCAGCTCAAAAACAAAGTAAGGCTTAGAGTGGATCCTGTGGAGCATGAGGTCCAACGGCAAAGCGTGCTGAGTCGCTTTTCAGGGGGAAGAATCGCTGAGGCTTCGAGAGAGAGGAAGAGGAAGGCCGTGGAAACAATTACCAACAGGCAATGCAAGAAGGTGGTCACTGAAGAGGGGAAGGTGGTATACCGTTTATAACGATGTGAGTGGGCGGCCGAAGAGACGGAGGATGGGGCTGACCCGTTATATGAGTGTTTCTTGGTGGATCAGCAGGGACAGTGTATGGTGATAGACAACTCCAACATACTGGAGTTCATGGAGGAGGTCACCGAAGAACCAGACTACATGGCAAATCAACCAAAGCCCCAGGCACAAGAGTTGGAGAAGTTGAACCTGGCATGAGAAGGGGAAGACCCAAGGCCCATCTTCATCGTGAAGGATCTCGGTAAGGAGAAACGAGAAGCCTTGGTTGGGCTAATCCGGGAGTTCATAGATGTCTTTGCATGGAAGTATACCGAAATGGAAGGGCTAGATGAGGAAGTGAGCTGCCACAAGCTAAACGTGATGCCTTCAACCATCCCGGTGAAGCAGGCAACAAGGGCTTATAAACCTGAGTTGGACTTGAAGATTAAGGAAGAGGTTCAACGTTTGTTGGCAGCAGGATTCATCAAACCAATACAGCATCCCCTTTGGCTATCTAGCATTGTGCCAGTAGGGAAGAAGGACAAGAGTCAAATAAGGATCTGTGTGGATTTTAGAGATTTGAACAGGGCTTGCCCCAAAGATGAGTTCCCTCTACCCTCCATTGATAGCTTGATAGATGCCATGGCTGGGCATGAGATGTATAGCTTCATTGATGGGTACGTAGGGTACAACCAAATCAAAATGGACCCCGCGGACGCAGAGAAAACGGCATTCAGAACCCCGTTGGGCAATTTCATGTACAAAGTAATGCCGTTTGGACTTAAGAACGTGGGAGATACTTATCAAAGAACAATGATGGCCATTTTTCACGATTTCTTCCACAAATTTGTAGAATTCTATGTGGACGATTTGGTCATCAAATCGAAGAAGGAGGAGTCTCACCTAAACGACTTAAAGAAGGTGTTTACTCGATGTAGGAAGTATAAATTAAGGATGAACCCATTGAAGTGCGTTTTTGGAGTAACATGCGGGAAGTTTCTAGGCTTTGTGGTTGATCGACAAGGGGTGCAGATGGACCAGGATAAACAACACGCGATCTTAGAAATGTCGTGCCCAAGAACGGCGAAGGAGCTAAAAAGCTTCCTCAGAAAAGTCTCCTACCTCAGAAGATTTGTACCAGGATTGGCCGAGGTAACACACCCGTTGATGCAACTGCTGCGAAAGAACACAAAGTTCAGATGGGAAAAGGACCACCAGGAGTCTCTCGATGAGTTGAAGAAGCTGCTCGTTTCACTACAAATCATGGTTCCTCCGCAAGCAGGAGTACCGTTGCAGCTATACCTCACCTCCACTACAAGGTCCGTTGGAGCTTTGCTGGCACAAGAGACTGACGGGCAAGAACGGCCAGTGTATTACCTCAACAGGATCATACATGGGCCAGAGATTAGATATAGTAGCCTAGAAAGGCATTGTTTGGCCTTAGTCTTTGTAGCACAAAAACTTAGACATTATATGCTGTCTTTTACAATTCATATTGTAACTAGATGTGATCCTATTAAGTATTTGTTGGCTAGAACTATCTTGATTGGCAGGGCAGCTAGGTGGTTCCTTATTCTCTCCGAATATGATTTAAGGTGTGTGATTCCTCGTGCCATCAAGAGCTAGGCGTATGCCGATCTGTTGGCAATCTTTCCATCTGGAACATTTGAACCACCTAAAGAAGACATTCCGGGAGATGACTTGCAAGCCAACTATCTGGATGCAACCGATGAGGAATGGACGATGCAGTTTGATGGGTCTTCGGCAGAGAAAAAAGGAGGGGCAGGGGTCATCCTTTCAAAAGGAACGGAGGAGATTTGCCTTTCCTACAAACTAGATTTCCCTTGCTCCAATAACGAAGCAGAATACGAAGCGTTAGTGCTAGGGTTGCTGGAGGCTCTTCGAAGGGGAATTCGTTCTCTCTGCATCAAGGGTGACTCGAACTTGGTAATTCAGCAAGTTAACGGAGAATATGCGTTGAAGCACATGAGTTTGGCACCATACAGAATGATCATTCAAAGGCTCCTCAGCCAGTTCCACCGGACCAAAATCAGAAGACATCCCAGAACGATGAACCGTCATCCAGACGCTTATGCCACTATTGCTCAAAAGATGGTCATGAGGAGCGATACGACTATCGTTACAATCCAACGAAGGACAGCTCCTTCGGTGGTATAGTCAATACTACCGATGGAGGGAGACGCGGATTGGAGAGGAGAGATCAGGAAGCAACTGGAATCCGGGGAAGGAGTTATGGGACTAAGAGAGTTAGCCCAATACTTTACAAACCAGGGAAATCTTTACTACAGAAATGCAGGGGGATGGTTATCAAGATGCATTGGGCCAGAGGAAGCAGAGCGGAGGTTGAAGAGAACACATGAGGAGCATTGCGAAACAACTGAGATACCTCTCTATAGAAGAATTCAAAGAGGGGGATATTTTTGGCCTAGAATGAAACAGGATGCGGCAGAACTACAACGGAATTGTGATAAGTGTCAGCTATTTTTCGAAGTAGATGAGTGCCATTTCATAGAAGCCCAAACAGATTGGAGGCAGCCCTATATCGACTTTATTCAAGATGGAACTATCCCAACGGAGAAAGTGGATACGATGGGACTGAAGCGAAGGGACCCAAGGTTCTATATCCAAGAGGGGCAGCTTTATCGAAGGGGGTACTTCAACAAGCCATTGTGTTGCATCACGAAAGAAGAGGCAACTGAGGTCCTCAAACTAGCCCATGAACCAGCTCACATAGGAGGGACCAAGTTATATGATCAGCTGATGACGTTGGGATATTATTGGCCAATGATGGAGAAAGACTCTGAAGAATTTGTTCGAAAATGCAAAGCTTGCCAACTTCATGGAAATATGATCCATGCCCCATCGGTGGACTTACATTCTCTGGCAACGCCTTATCCTTTCCACACTTGGGCGTTCGACCTCGTGGGGGCGTACACCCTTCGTCAAGGGGCAAGATATGGATACTGGTAGCAACAGAGTGCTTTACAAAATGGGTGAAGTAATACCACTCAGAAGGGCAACGGCTGGGGTAGTGAGTAACTTCATCAGAGAGTATATCATTTGTCGTTTTGGGATCCCAAAGGTTATTCTCTCAGATAATGGGACTCCCTTTGTCAACTCAGAAGTAACGATGCTTACAGACAAGTATTCCATCGTTCATCACACTTCAACGGTGGCATACCCGAAGGGGAACGCTTAGGCCGAGGCAACTAACAAAACTCTGGTTAAAATCCTGGCTAAAACAATGGAGGACTTTCCAGGATCGTGGGATGACAAGATACCAGCAGCGTTGTGGGCCTATCGAACGACAAAGAAGAAGCCCACAGGGTACACTCCGTTCTCACTTATCTACGGTGCTGAGGCAATCCTTCCAGTGGAGTTGGAGGTTCCCTCTGCTCGATACGCCTTGCGAAGTAGCATGCTCCCTCAAAACAGGCTTGTGCAGCTGGAGGCATTGGATGAACACAGAGACAATGCAATGCAACATTTTCAAATGTATACAAGGCAGCTCTCTAGGGCATATGACAACCTGGTAAGACCAAGGAGGTTCGTAGAGGGGGATATCATTTTGAAAGCAGCGGTGAAACACATTAGGGGACTTCCTCTGCCAAAATTTGCAGCCAATTGGGAGGGACCTTTCATCGCGAAGGAAGCTCATGATTCAGTTTATTGCCTAATTTCTAAGTTGGAGGAAGACAAGCCATTCAAAATTAATAATAAATGGTTGAAAGTCTATCATGTGTAAACAATTAAGTTTGTACCATCGATGTATCTAGTCTTTGGTTATGAATATACAAGTTTTATTGATGACGTGAAGTATAGACACCGATATGAAAGCAGCCACAACTCAAAGATAAAACAGGAAAATATACATTCTTTCATTCAATAAATAAGAGAGCATTACAAAAAAAAAAATTGGGAACTATTGCCCAAGAATTACATAAATGGACGAAGAAGGAAAATATATACAAGAGCTTGCTACCCTAAAAGGAACCATAGGTCCGGGGAAGATAAAAAATCCCCAGGAAGGCCCGAAGAAGCTGACGCAAAGGAGCTTTGAGCGTTGACAGCAACCTCTAGCCTGATTTGCACCTGTGCGCGTTCAATAAGAAGTCCCTCCCGTTTCAGTTTGGCCAAACGCAAAGCCTCTTCGGCATTCTTTATTTCTTCATCCGCTGATTCCAAAAGAGGTGCCAGCTCAGCTAACTTAACTTCCTCAGCCCGTTGGTCCTCCTGGTGCTTCCTCAACAGTTCCCTCTGGCCGATCAGCTGCTGACTCTTCAAAGTTTTCAAATACGCTATAAGCCAGTCGAAACGGAAATCGTCACGACCCAATTCCTTCAGAAAACCCAGAAACTGATTAATGAGGGCTCGGGTAACACTGGAAGTGGGAGTATTGGCAATCTCAGCAACAACGATCGCCATGCCTTGCAGTCGATAACTCATCATGGGAATATTGGACCGTAGGTAGTCCACGGTGAAGGTCTCGGGGTGATGGTTCACCAACTGCTCAATCACTAAGCGATGGCTCACAGGCATTTGGGGAGAATTGTGAAGCACCATTAGACAAAAGGCAGGAGGAGTTAAGTCAGGGAGAGGCAATTCGCACCCAGATTCACTTCGGCCTCAACACCAGTCGTGGAACCTTGGTCAGCCTGGTCAGATTCTTCTGAAACAGCAGGTTCCTGACGTGGTGTGCCCATAAGTGAAAGAGCTGGTGAGGAATCCTCCTGAGCAACCTGAGAAGAGATATAAGAAACAGTGAGATTATAGTGTTTTCATTGTTAAGTCACCGTTATAAGGTGGAGATTATATAAAAATCTTAACAAGTGTTTTCATTGCTAAGTCACCGTTATAAGGTGGAGATTATATAAAAATCTTAACAAGCGTTTTCGTTGTTAAGTCACCGTTATAAGGTGGAGATTATATAAAAAATCTTAACAAACGTTTTCGTTGTTAAGTCACCGTTATAAGGTGGAGATTATATAAAAATATTAACAAGTGTTTTCGTTGTTAAGTCACCGTTATAAGGTGGAGATTATATAAAAAATCTTAACAAACGTTTTCGTTGTTAAGTCACCGTTATAAGGTGGAGATTATATAAAAATCTTAACAAGCATTTTCGTTGTTAAGTCACCGTTATAAGGTGGAGATTATATAAAAATCTTAACAAGCGTTTTGGTTGTTAAGTCACCGTTATAAGGTGGAGATTATATAAAAAAATCTTAACAAGTTTTTTCATTGTTAAGTCACCGTTGTAAGGTGGAGATTATATAAAAATCTTAACAAGTGTTTTCATTGTTAAGTCACCGTTATAAGGTGGAGATTATATAAAAAAATTTAACAAACGTTTTCGTTCTTAAGTCTCCGTTATAAGGTGGAGATTATATAAAAATCTTAACAAATGTTTTCGTTGTTAAGTCACTATTATAAGAATGAGTTTATGCAGAGAATTAAGAAAGTACCTGAATCATAACAGGGGCAGGAGTGGGAGTCATCACGGAGGTTAAAGTGGCAGGAATCGTTGGGAGGGGACTTGTTACCTCATCAGCCTCAACGGGGTCTCTGGCCCCAGAAACCTCAACCATCGGCATAGTTCCCTCGCCCACATAAGGTACCAAAGCAAGAGCAAGGGGTTCATCGGGAATAGATGAGGGTGGTGAAAGATCAGGAGAAAGCTGTAATATAAAAGCCAATGTTAGTAAAGAGGAAAAAATACAGAAAAAAGGGCGAAATGCATCCAAGAATAACTTACCTCAGTCAGAACGTTGAAAAGGGGCACTGTGGTCAGAGGTCTCGCCAACACCGTTGGACGAAGAATGTTTGCTAGCAGCGAGGATACTTCGACCTAGGGCAACCAACATCCTAAATTCAGCACACAGAACAGGGTGAAAGAGAAGGAATGCCAGATCAGACAAATTTAAAATATGAAATAATTACCTCAGGATCACTTGCAGCAACCAGAACGAGGGGGAGAACAGCCTCAGAGGAAGCCAGTGAGCCAGAGGGGACTGGAGTAGGCAGCTCAGATTGTGTTGTCGTTGGTGCCGAAGAGACATCCATGGGCTCTATAACCTCACCCTCCCCAACTGCCTCCCTCGCCCGTCGTGAGATTGAACGACGGGCGTAAGTAAGCCCAGTCATTGGCGAACGGGGTGGGGTCGTATCGGATGAGATGGCCCCATAGCGACCGCCCACGAAACGGCTAATGGGGGGACTTGGGGGGCTAGGAGAACGAGGCCCCATTTCTTTAAGTCCCTGCACCAAAGTAGTTAAGAACAATATATCTAAGCAAATCCGGCTTGCTCTAACCAAAGAAGAAAAGAGAACAAGATAAGTGTACATACCTCAGATTGGGAAGAAGAATGAGAAGCTTGCACCGGGGAAGCTTTCTTCCGCTGGGACTTGGTGCCTAAAGTTTTCCTCCTCAGCCTTGTCACGTCACTGCTAGTGGCTTGAGGGACCTTCGAACCTTTTCTCCTTCTTGCAGCTGGCTCAGTGGGATCGACGATGATCGTGGGGAAGGCAGCCGAGGGAGGAACGACGATAGCGCGCCGTTGAAACTCTGCATTCACCCGATCTACCTCAACCTGCGCCTCCCTCCTTAACCTCTCGGCCCTTTCAGGAGACATGGGAGGAGGAACGGAGGCTATGGGAAGGGCTGCCACAGGAGTCTGGGATTTGGACTTTGTCTTTTTCGTGGAAGCCACCCCACTCTTGGCCTTCTTGGTCGACGGCTGCGAAGACCCTTCATCAGCAGTAGCTCCAGTCGAAGGAGCAGTCTTCCTGGATACCCTAGCACTTTTCGCTTTGGATATGGCAGTGGGAGTCATGGGGCATAACGGAGGTAGCTCTTCGGAAGGCCTCTTAGGGGTTTTGCTTAGAGGGAACTCAATCCCCAGAACGGAGTTGCCTTTGAGTCCCAGCTCCAACGCAGAAAATGAAAGAACTGGAGGGTACACAGGCTCGCCATCTATGAATTCAGCAATGTTAGCCAGTTGTCTCGACCAGAACTTCGTGGCAAATAGACTGGTCACATTCCCCTGCCTCTGGTTGGAGGGAATGGTGACTCTCCCAGCCATTGATTCACTTATCCCCCACGCAGCAGTGGAGGAAAATAAGGAACATGCCTCGCTAAAGCTAACCTTTGGGTTTGAGGATTGGAAAACTGAGCGAGGAGCCCCCTGATCAAACCCAAATTGACGACTACACCGATTGGGGTTATAATGTTCGCTGGAATATCCCCACTCGGTGTAGGAAGGCAGATACCCCGGAGAAAGGAGAAGCACCACGGCTAACTGAGGATCTTCAATGTCTACCCCCACCTGTACCACCCTGGATTTGTGCTGAAAGAAATCACAAGTATGAACAAAGGCGTCCTCTCCGTAAGGCCTCATAACAAAGTCCTCAAAACGATCAATTGAGGCGATCAGCTCTTTTCGGCTCTGCCTCTTGTGATAAATATAAGAGCGTGGGGGCAGAATGGTTTCCCCAGAAGGAGGATGGTTGTCCTTGGCCGCCACAATAGGAAAGCGCACGTAAAGTAAGCTGGTTAGAAGGACGCTGTTAGCAAAGTTGGCCAGGTTATAACGGCCAAGTGATCATTTCATGTCGAACAACGTTCTGTCAAGCCAAGTGTAGAGGGACCCTAGGGCAATTGCAGCCAAAGGAAGTTTAATGCCCCGGGCCAAACGAAGGGATATGTTGATAAGGTCCCTTCGGGGCTGATCGTTTGGTTTTCCCGTCAAAAGAAAACGGGAAAGAATCAAAAGGATGTAAGCAGAGAGCTCTAACGAAGTACCTTGGCCAGGGGCATCCGTTGAAATTAAAGAACTACCTTCACTAGAACCGTTGAAGAAATAGTTAATCAGCGGAGTGAAGGTAGCTTTGTTTGAAGAACTGATGCAACTTCGGCATATTCGATCCAATGCCAAACGGTCAGCAGTCTCTTCGGCGTCGAGAGGCTCATCGGTATAAGGCTCATGATCTGTTGCTTCGAGCCCCAGAAGCTCGCAGACATCTTCTAAGGTTATCGTGAACTCACCCCACGTAGCAATAAATGTGTGAGTCATCACGTTCCAACGAGAAACAAGAATGGGGAGAGCAGCATTATTTTTGGAGAGAGTAAACTCACCAAACCATTTGGCCCGTTGAAGGCCAATCTTACTCAAAATATCACCATAGGAACTCACCATGTGAGAGTTCCAAGAAGCAAAATGGGAAGGAGAACCACCTGGTGCTTCGAAGTCAATTTGGGACCATTGGAAGTCCCCTCACTCCAGACGAAACCGGAGAGTCCCCTCTGGAGGAAGAAAGCCCCACTTCGAGGGTTCTTCGTCCTCGTCGCCCAGCACTAAGGTCTCAAACTTGCATTCAAAATTGACAGTCTTGCAAGCAGCAACAAAGCAATCACCTTCGCCAAAAATGGGAGAGCGACGATAAAACCTTAACTGTTCACGACGGACAGCGTCTAAGGCAGAGGCACCAGTAGTGGTGGCAACAGCAGTAGCAGGCGGCGCACTGGTTGAAGAGATGGTGGGGTAACTTTGAGACGCCATGACAGAGTGTTAGAGCAAACAAAAAACAACCTTGAGTCAGAGGAGCCTGAGCACGACAATAGTGGAAGAGTAACCACAGGAGGTGGCGTAGAAGATGAGAGCAAGAAAAGGAAGGCACAAGCTTGAACAACAATGGAGGTTTCAGACGCTCAATAATGGAAGCTCTCTCTCTTTCTCTCTCTCTAAAAAAACGAAGGAAATTTGAAGAAGGTAGTGGCAAACTAAGAAAAAGAAAGGTTTTAAGTGTTTGGGAAATGTGGCCGTTTAAATTTTTAAGTTCGTCGTTTAAGTTTCCCACCATTGCACGTGTGTGGCCGCCTGCAATCATTTCAAATGTACACATGGCACTTCGGGAAGTGTTCTGACATGGAAAAGAAAATGCTACGTCATTCAATGACGTGACACATGGGGAACTGCCATCAATTAATGAGGTGACACCTAGGGAACAGCCACCGTTACCTTCCTAAGCAAGATTGAGTTTTGGGCGCCAAGATTTTCTCTGACATATCTAATAACCCCCCCAACGAAGAAGGTGTCCCAACGGTTCAAAAAAGCCACGATGTCCCCTCGACATAAGCTCAAACGTTGTTTAGTTATGACTCAGTTACATCGGGGAGAATTTTTCGCTTTTTCGAACATTACTGGGAGAATATTAGCAGGTCCTTCGGGAGAATTTCAGATATTTAAGCTGGAACGGTTGAGGCTCAGCATTAGAAAAAAAGCTGCAGGCCAGACAGAGAAGGTTCATCTGATTAAGAAGTTTTCGTGGAGGCACTTCTTGTTCCCACAACAAATCCCCCCACGAAGGGGCAAATGTAGAGGGGGCCTAAAGGTAATCCTGGGATTAGGGTTAATCCACCAATCAGCAACAGTGTTCTGAGGATAAGATCAGCGTGGCAACTCAAGCGTGGCAGCTTGGTGAGGCAGCTCAGCGTGGCAACTCAAGCGTGGCATCTTGGTGAGGCAGCTCAGCGTGGCAACTCAAGCGTGGCATCTTGGTGAGGCAGCTCAGTGTGGCAACTCAAGCGTGGCATCTTGGTGAGGCAGCTTGGCGTGGCAACTCGTACTTTAGCTTATTGTTACTTTTCCATATTATAGCTTTGTTTATATTTACTACGAGTTGTAATGACTGTAATGTTGTAACGAGAATAATGAATGGGCGTGAGGTCGAACGGTACTCGCGAGAGACCAGGCTTGGCAGGGCCTGGGAGAGCTTTCATGCTCTATCGAACAACCTCACCGTGGGAACTTTAGAGGGATTTGGTTTGGAGGATTGAGAAGTGGGGCACCGTTGGGGCTTGTCTTGACCATCTTTGATACACCTGGTAAAACACCGAAGGACCCTGACCGTGGAACCTCAAGCGGAGAAGCTTGGAGTTCCATCGGGCATTAAGTTATGAACCAAACAACCCTTTACTTAAAAGTCACATCTACTGTGGGTGATGTCACTAGCCTTCTAAACAATGTCAGACATGCACTTGAGTAAACCACCGTGGTATTTGGGGCTGTCAGATAGTTGGTGAGCCACCTCTGCGACTACAACCCCCTGACACACAGTGGTTAGGCAAAAGGCATGTCTTGGCATTTAATGTTTATGACGTAGGAGACAACTAGTGCATTAGGCATTTAACGTCGTGACATAAAGTATGAGAGATGTCTTTCATAGTGTTTAATGACTGAGTTGCCTCGGGGGTGGTGTGGGGGGCTATTTAAGGACCCCAACCACCTCTGAGGAAAGGATGATCTTTTGAGAGTTCAAAAAGTGATTACTAGAGAAATTATTAAAGAACCAGAGAGTTCTGCCACCCACCATTTTTTGTCATTTATTACGAAGCTTTTAATACATAACAGAGATCCTTGAGAGTTTTAGTATGTTTTGCCTGCCTACCAAGGTGTATCTAGGGTGCTTACTTCTCTCTCCCTCTAGCTAAGTTATTTCTGAAGTTCTTTATTATATTATGAGTTATACACGAGAGATTTTTGAGTATAAGATGGGTTCCATACATTCCAAACTGCTCTTTGTGTCTTGTGGCTAAATTACTAGTGCTTTTCTAACTAACCTTGTCATCACCATACTTAAAAGGGGTTACACCTCCATCTTATCTAAACTACCCTCTTACACTATGTTTTGTCTATTTACCGGTATGAGAAGGTAAGTAGCATTATATTGTGTATTATTGCGTCGTTATATTCAAAACGACGGTTATGACCTATATATAATATGGGGTTAAGTTAATGGATTAAAATGAAATTGAAACACACATATAGTTCACACTTTCCCGAATACAAAAATAGGGGGTGCGGTTGTTTTTAGAATAGTCGAGATAGTCGGACTAAGTGACCAGTTGTAATTTTTGAGGTTCGGGCATTTTTAAGGGGTTATGACTCAAATAGTGGTTACGAGTCATTTTAGTGGTGTATTAACATTTTAATGTGGGGATTTATGTTTTGAGACCCGTATAAGTCCCCCACCCCCCCTTTCTTTTCTTCATTTTTGTGAAAGAAGCCAAAGGAGAGAGAGAGAAGAGAGAGTTGGGAGAAATGGAGAGAAAGAGAGAAATGGAAGGTTTGGGCCGGATTTCCGTCGCTACCGGAGGTGATCAGACACTATGAACCTCGAGGCCAGTTTCTTACTTGCTAGATATTGATTTAATGTGATAAATTTGCATGTATAGTTAATTTTGGAGGTTCAGACCCTAAATGGGTTTTTGGTTGATTTTTGTGTTAAACCCTTAAATCTTGTAGATTGTATGGTTTGGGGTTGTTATATGGGGTTATTTTGGTGTATAATTGTTAGGGTATTGTTATTGGTGGAGGGGAATGAAGGAAGTAGAGGATTTTGGGTTTTAGGGTTTGGTTTTGGCTTTGCAGAAGAAAGGTTTTTCGTGGATCTAATAGGCACGATCGACCGCGGTCCCATAACCGGTCGACCGGTCATGCCAAAACTAGCTTACTTCTTTTGTTAGTAGACCAAACCTGTAAGGGAGGTCGACCGCTGTCCCTTGACCGGTCGACCGGTCCCCTATTTTTCACCTTTAATTCTCCTTAGTTTTTTTTAGCCCTTTTCTTTTGGGTTTGAGGTTTAGGAACCTTCCTTTGGGAAGTAATGGGGAGTCCTAGAGGGTTGCATAGGGTAGACTAATGTCGTAGGCTAAGAGTGGAGATTTGGGTTTACCGGAGGGCTGTTTGTATAGGTTAATGTCCGATTGATATAGGAGGTTAACCTAAAGATAAATTGGAAGTTAAAATATTAATGTTAAGCTTTTGGGAGACACTCCCTTATTGAGACTCACCTTGAGGGTTTATGAAATTATATGAACGCTTGGAGGATAGTCTGAAGTTAGTGGCACTTTGGGTCTTAGGTCATTAATAAAATATGACTTAATAAGAATGAAATGCACATTCTAAAACTTGGTGCTTAATGGCTAAATGGATGGTTTTTGGAAATGTAAAATATGATGTTTTCAAAAGGAAAAGTAAAGTTTTTCATAAACGTTAATTTATGGATACACACCTCCCTAAATCGCTATCATAAGGGAAGTTGCGCGCGTTGTGGTGAAGCCTTCCTGGCTATTGAGCAGGTTGGATATAGTCCCGAGGCCATATGGGCGTTTATTTATACTGCGCTGGTTAGGAGATTCCGGGTGTGATCTTGACTATCCCGCATGCATATGGCCGCTTCCCAAAGTTTGGTAGGTTCCCAGGTTGTCTTGTATGATAGGCCCTGGAAGATGATAGCCATTTAGGGGCGCGTCCAGTGGGGAAACCCGGAGGGACGGTCTTAGATTTATTAAAGCAATTCATGATAATGGATTGGCTTTAATTACATTTCCTGGATAGAAGAAGGGAAATGGGTTATGGTTTGGCTTCGGTAACACTCCTGGATGGAAGAATGGATGTGGAACCATATGGTATACACAAGTATTTTTATGCTAATAAAAATGACTTTTGATTACACTTCCTGGATGGAAGAAGGGAAGTGGGATTTTATGAAAGAAATGGGTAAAGCACTTTTTATGATAATAAAACCTGCTTTAAATTATATATTCTTCCTGAATGGAAGAAAGGAAATAAAATTGGTAAATAAGTTTGACATGGTAAACATTTGATAAAAATGTTGTACCATTTATGTATATTCCTAAAGATAGAAATTAGTAATTGTGCCATTAGATGATGGATGGGTTTTATTTTATATTTTCTTTGTGTAGATATTGATATGACCTCCCACACATATGCCCACACATATATATTTATTGATTATTTCGTGCTTAGGGTCTAATGGACCTCGACGATCAACCTTGCCAAAGTAGTAGTGTATCGGGGGGGTTCCTTGTTTGGATTTCGCTTTGCGAGACACCCCACGCACGAATAGGGCATAGTGTTGAGACTGGGGAGAAGTTAGCCCTTAGTACTTTGGGTTAAATAAATAACCTCACGATATTGCGCTAGGATACTGCTAAATCGAGAGGTGAGAAATATTACTGTTATATGCGAGAGAATTATGCACTTAACTGTCATGCATTTTAGTCACATGGTAATTATATCCAACCGGGTCCTGACCCGTATCTATATTTCCTTGTTTGTGCATTTTCATTGCCGTACAGGTGCTCTTCCGCATGGACACCGAATTTACATTTCCATTCCAGTTGTCATGGAGCTACAACATATTGTGGATGTTGTAGCTTACTTGTATTAGAGGCTTCTTTCTATTGAACGTTAGTTAAGTTCAGTATTTCTTATTCGGGCGTGTTTGCCCAAGGTTTTGCACTCATTCATTATATTGTAAATATTGAATTGTAATACTCGATGTATTATTTGTATTGGTCTGTGCACCGACAGCTTATTCGGTGATTATTTATTGTATTGTCATACTTCATTCATCGATTTTTGATACCCACCGTTTTTACAAATGGGATTGTCTAAGTGTTTTCTTTTCTTTTCAAAATTTTTAAATTTGACAGTCCGTTCTCCAAAATAGTTGGTGGTTATCTCATACTATTATTTTAATCGACAGTGATGCTAAGAATGGACCATCTATGATTCCTGTGATTATTAGGGTATTGGGCTGCCCACCTATTATTTTAGTAGGCGGGTTGTCACAGAAGTGACCTCAAAATCTATATAACAACCCTTGTCTCGTCAATTTTCTCACCCAAATTAAAACTTATGTGGACTATGTTCGACAACCTAGCATAAAACTCGTCATAACACGAGGTGATAGTCTCGAATTGGGTGGTAAAATTTTGTAATTTTGATGACTTAACTGCATTGGTACCCTCATGTGACAATTAATGGATATGTCATGCCTCTTTAAACGTGGTGCACATCATAGTATGATAGAACTCTCTAGGGGTGATGAATCTAGAAATAGCGCTCAGGTCTAGGAGTTAAAATTACTATATTAAAAATCATCCTCACTCTAGTTAGACACGGGTTTGAGACTCGTGACATTATCAATAGTGACGGTGGGAGGAGTCGACCGTGTTTCATACTTAATCCAGACATGCTCATCAATAGCCTTTAATCTGTATTTGATGTAGTCTTTCCAATAGGCATAATTTGTGCCATAAAATTAGGGAGCCAATTACATAAGTTTTTCATCAGAAAAAATGTGAAATTTTTGAAAATTATATTTTTTCAAAAAAATCGATATCACAAAAATTTTACGGAAAAATAATCACTCGGTAAATTAGAGTTACCTACCCTGATACCAATCTGTAAAAAATGGTATCAGCAAAAAGTCCGTGAAAATTAGGATCATGCGATAAATTGGCATAACCTGCTCTGATACCAATTTGTAAATAGGGTAAACAAGAGCTAAAGCTCTAATACAAATTTGTAGTTGCCCTAATATCGATTACATATTGGATTTGTAAATTTCCAATTAAAAATTACTTAATTAGATGCTAATATTTTATCCAAATTAAATCCAATTTTATTTAAACCCTAATCATGCATTTATTTGAATAATTATGCCATTACAAACATTCACATAT
The DNA here is from genome assembly GCA_949130495.1 of Sambucus nigra. NCBI lineage: Eukaryota > Viridiplantae > Streptophyta > Magnoliopsida > Dipsacales > Adoxaceae > Sambucus > Sambucus nigra. The sequence continues at coordinate 674,036,739 of OX422215.1, forward strand.
TGCTGGATAAACAAAGTTCAAGAAAAATCCCCCAAAAGGGAAAAACCTTTTATTTTAATAAATGTTTGAAAATTGCAACTTACAACAAACTTAAAGAAATCTGTAATGAATTTACCACAACAAACCTCTATAGACCGCAGCCAATATCAGCCATGGAATCCCGTAATAACTCACAAGAACCGCATCTCTTCTCAGCAAAGAACACCCTCAAATCTCCCTAAGTGACTACAGTCATGAGCAAGCAACTCCCTTTAGAGCTACCAATCCAGTAGTAGAGATGTCATTCCACAAGAACAAACTTCAACAAAAGTGATTTGGGTTCCAGAAAAGAATCACAAAATAATTGGGATATTTTGGTGTGAATCAAATTTCTAAAAATCCCTAAAAGTGAAGACTAAATGTTCTGTAGAAAAGCATTTTTTCTGTATCAAAATTCTTACTGAAAAAGGTCTCCACAACAGGTCCATTACTTTATTGATATACCACAAAGATGAAGTGGTTATTAATACCATGTTCATCACAAAAACCTTGAGAGAAAATACTTTCAAATTGCATTCCGTTATTGGCGATGATAGTCCTTGCTACCCTAAAGCGTGTTATGATGTTTCTACAGAATGTAGTCATATCTCTGCCTCTACCCTTTTAGTGAATTAATATGTGCCAACCAATATATACTTTCTATTTCCTGATGTGGTAGGTAGTGTTTCCACTATTTCTAGTCCCCATTGGGCAAAAGGCTATGGGCTTGTTAGTGATTTCAAGTCATTGACGGGCTCTATTTGGATGGTAGGAGATTGCTTATATTATTTTTCAAACTTATGAACATAAGTCATTGGTTCCTATTTCCTATGAGGCCACAAGTGACCCTCCTTAATTTCTTGAAAGACCAGAGATCTCCCTCCTGTGTGACTACCACAAATGCCCCCATGAAATTCGCTAAGTACTTGCTCGGTGCCATGTGGGTGGACGCACTAGAGATAAGGATTTTTGACCAATTTATTATTGAGTTTCCCTTTTGGGGAGAGGTAAAGTGGGAAGCCTTGACATTTACCTGATGGGCTGACCTGTAGTCATCATGAAATATGTTTCTCTATAGAAAATTAATGATTGGATCCATCTAATTGGGTTCCTTTTATGTGAGAAGGACTTTCTTGGTTATGACTTCTAGTAAATACTTGATTATGCGAGGAACCCTATCTGAATGGTTCTCCTTAAGTCAGAGTCAATTTCGGAGCTCAGGGCCAATAAGGCAATGGTGTTAATTTTCTTCACCCGAGGAACTATTGAATGTCTATTTTCTCAAATCTTTCCACAAGTCCTCTCACCAAAGAAAGGTAGGCTGCCATTCTATCATATATGGAATTAAAGTCCCCACTCTCTTTCTTGGATACTAGTTTGGAGTCGTCGAACACGTGAAGGTTCTTTTCCCTAACAGTCGGGCCTTGATAAAGCTAATGATTAGTTCTTCGTACTCAACATCATTTTTGGAGGCTTCATATCCAAATATGGTTCCTTATTGGGATTTGAAAAAGACAATAAGGAACCATATTGAGATAGCTAAAAATGGTCCCTACTCATACCCCTTAGAATTAGTGGCGCCATCAACGTCTACGGTCTAGTCCTTAAATTGTGCTTCCTCATTTATTGATTGCTTTGCTTCTAGTTGGTCGATTGGTTGGTGCTGTAAATTTAGCAATAAAGTCTGCCACGACTACTTTGAATATCTTAAGTTCTACCGATTACTTTGAGAGTCGTTCGAAGAGGTTCGCTTTCTAAAGAATCGTTTTGAGGGGATATGACGTGATTATAGTTATTAATTGGGCATCAAAGTAATGATTCAGCTATCTCGAGGCGACCACCAATGCGTATGCGAGTTTCTTTAGAGGTAGGTACTGCCACTCTGCGCCCAAAAGTGTCTTGCTAGAATAATAAACTAGGTGTTGATCTCCTTCCTTTTCACACACCAGAGTGGAGCTTTCAACATGGTCTAATAGTGAACGTTAAATATACAATTGGTGTTTATTATTAAAAATTACCAACACGGGTGGTTTACCATGGCAGGATTTGATTTTTTCCAAAGCTTTTCAACAGTCATCATTCCATATGATACCTTTGTCCTTTTCAGGTGCTGGAAGAATAGTCGATAGTGCTTCGTAGACTTCGAGATTGAGCATCATGAGCATTCCAATGAACTTTTAAACATCTCACAGCGTCTGAGAAGGCAGGACTCTTATGATACCATCAATCTAATCTAGGTTGGCATCAATTCCTCTTTTACTAATTAGGTAGCCCAAGAACTTTACTGACTAGACACTGAACAAATACTTACTTGCATTAAGCTTCATTCGGTGTTTCTTGAGGACCTCAAAAGTTCTAGATAATTCGGTGAAGCGGTCGCCTTTGTTCTAGATTTTGACTAGCATATTATCAATATAGACCTCCACCGTGTCTCCCATCTATCTGTTGAACATCTAGGTGACTTGTCTATGATAAGTTGCCCCTCCTTTCTTTAAATAGAACGACATGAATTTATAACAATCTAATCCAATGGGGTTTATAAATGATGTTTTATCCTGATCGGGTCTTAACAAAGGAATTTGGTGGTAACTATAATATGTGTGTAAAAAACTCATTCTTTCATGAGTTTTTGTTATGTTAGAAAATTGATCTATTTTAGGAAGAGGGAAGTTGTCTTTGGGATATGACCTGTTGAGGCATGTGAAATCAATATAGACATTCCAATTATCATTTCTCTTGCGCACCACTATTGGGTTGGACAACCATTTGGGGAACTAAACTTCCTTGTTGGATCCCGCGTCTAGTAGCTTCCTTACTTCGCTCTATATCATTTTAGCCTTCTCGAGGGACGTTCAGAAAGCCTTATAAGTGATCAAGTTGAAGGTGGGATTGACGTGCTGGCTATGTCAGGCTACGTTGGGATCAATTCTCGAAATATTAGATGATTCCCAAGTAAAAACATTTAGATTTCTTCTGAGAAAGGCAATAAATTCTTCTATCTCTTTATCGGTGATCATAGGTTCGATTAGAAATATCCTCCCAAACAAGTTGTCATGAACCCCAACTTCTTCTAAGATTTTAACGACCCAATCAATGGGGTGTACCATGATCTTCTCCACCCCCAATCGACTGTATTGTAATTGATATTTTGAGGGTACAATCCCCTCTTGGACTTCCTCCTAAGCCTCCTTTACCTCATTATTCTTTTCATTCTATAGGCGAATGGCCACAATGAAGAACTTCTTGGCTATGGCTTAGTCACCACGAATTTTGACCACACCACAATCAGTAACACACTTCAAATTTTTATAGTATGTGGATGGTAGGGGCTTCATGGCATGAAGACATACTCTACCAATGATGACATGATAAGGGGACTCAATGTCCACCACTAACAACTCAATTTTCTTTGAGATGTTGCCTACCCTGACTGGAATGACTATCTTTCCCAGTGACATCGTGATCCTTATTGTAAAGATGACATATGAAACTATGGTTTCCTTGAGGTCGACAATGTTCAACTTTAGATTTTGAAATAACTCTAGGTACATCACTTTTGACGAAGTCCCCTGGTCCACGAACAGCTTGTCAATGTCCCAATTGGCTAGTTCGATGGTGATCACCAATCCATGATTATGTGGGGTTCTGACCTTAACAAAATCTTCCTCGATAAAAATAATATGTTTTATGTAGTCTAAGTTCTTTAGTCTTCGGTATCTAACTGCCTGATTTTTGACAAGGTTAATCTAAAACGCCTTCATGAGCGAGGTAACCTTTTCCATCTTTATTCGCACAACATTTCCTCAAGATCTAATGCCCTATGGATAACTGCGAACTCATCTCCTATATCATCGTCAAGGACTTTGTCCGGCTTATAGTCTCCAATGGCTACGACCTTATCTTCTTTCTTTTTAATGTACTTATTGAGGTGCCCAACCTAGTCCAGCTCCACTATATGTGACTTAAGTGACTTGCAATTTTCATTCGTAAGGATTCCCTCCTTGTGGATGCGTATCTCATCATATTATTTCTTTTCGTAGGGTCACCGCCCATCTCTTTGGGCCACCTGATGAACGGTTGGTCTTTGGTATTTCTTAAGATTTTGTAAATGGGTTGTGTTAATAGGTTGGAACGCGTCAGATGGATCAACCTTATTTTCATTCTTAGAGCCATTATTTCCCTCAATCTTGTTCCCCTTCTTTAGAAAATAACTATGCTTTGCTCCTTATTCCCCTACATTTAACAAAGCCATGTGGTTTTGAGAAATAAATTTAGGATGAACAATATCCAATTAAGAATAAAGAACCATTGAAATTATTTTATATGTGAAATTATAGAGAGTTATTAGTATCGTATTTGTAAAATAAAGCACATTCTTAGTTTTCAGGATGAGGACAATAATTTCATGTGTTATGATCAAATGTAATTCCATACCTATTAAAAAACTTTCAATTATCTTCCTCACATCATCTCCAATTATATCCCAGAGTCTTTGAAGAAGTTAGCAGTATATCAATCCATACTTGGGGCACTGGATCCATTAAGACTTTAAACTGTCGGGTGCTTTTGTATTTAGAATAAGATTGAATAAGGGAGAAAGGGGATATTTATTCTGGAGAGAGAAAAAAAAGTCTCTTAATTTATGAATTCTTATTTTTCATTTCTAACGTCTTTTACCTTACAACTCAAACATGCCTATATAATACTTAATAATGGGACACATCACATAAACCAACCGGACAAGATTCCATAAATCATTCAGCACCAAACATGTAACTAGAGCATGCCATTATATATGGGTATTTATCTCAGGAAGTGTAACCCATTGCATCAGATTAAACAACAATCTTTCTCTTAATGTGATGCTCCTTAACTACTAGGGGTTCTTTTAATTGCTTGAATTTTCTTATTAAGAGAGATTTGGCGAAAATGTTTGCAACTTAACCTTATGACTTGAAATATATATTTTTTATATCTCCATTTGAAATTGCTTTCCGGATGAAATGATATTTGACTACAATGTGCCTTGTCTTTTTATAATAAACCTGATTCTTTGACATTGTTATTGCTAATTTGTTGTCACAAAATAACAAGGTGTCTTCTTCTTCCATTTCTTTCACATCTTCTAAAATTCTATGTAGACAAATAGCTTAAGAAGTTTCCAGTGATGCGGATATGTACTCCGCTCCAACTAAGGAATGAGCCAGGACTTGTTGTTTCTTTGACACCCATGAAAACATACTAGAACCTAGAGAGAAGGCAAAACTTGAGGCGATTTTCATATCATCAACACATCTACCCCAATCACTGTCATAAAATAAAATTAACTTCACATTCATATTTTTCTAATACTTAATTCCATAATTCAGCGTGCCTTTCAAGTATCTTAGCACTCTTTTTCCCGTCCCGAGATGGAAATGACTAGGAAAATGCATAAATTTATAAAGTGGAATTGACATAAACATGATATCTAGTCTTGTTTATGTTAAATATGACAAATTTTGAACCAAAATTCTATAAAGAGTTTCATCAACCTTTTTCCTTCATCTTCCTTCGCGAGTTTTTCATTCACAACTAGTGGTGTTGTCGTCAATTTACCCCCAAGCATTCCAAACTTCTTAAGAATGTTTTCTACATACTTTATTTGGAAAATGAACATGACCATTTTTTCTTGATAAGTTTCAATATCATGAAAATAATCTTGAAAGACCATATCACTCATTTCATACTTCTTCATCATTTCATTCTTAAAATCTCCAATCATCTTTTCACTACTTCCAATAAAAATTAAATCATCAACGTAAAGTGCAATAATAAGAATATTAGATCCACCATTGCATTTTGCATACAAGGTAGGCTCATTCTCACTTTTTCTGAACCATTCTTAGTGAAATATCCATCGGTGTTATTTGTACCATCCTCGTGGAGCTTGCCTTAGGCCATACAAAGCCTTCTTCAATATGTGCGCCTTTTTTTCTTTTCCTTTGATCATATAACCAACAGTTTGTTCAATATAAATTTTTCCTCCCAACATTCCTTTAGGAACGCTGATTTGATATCAAGTTGGTACAATGACCAACCTTTTTTACCACCATAGAAATAATGGCTCTTGTGATATCAAGGTGCGTAACTCGTACAATAGTTTTAGGAAAATCAATACCGGATTGTTATGAGTAGCCCTTTCCCAATAATCTTGCTTTATTTTTTTGTGTGGTGCCTTCATTGTGATACTTGACCCTGTAAATCCACTTCACCCCAATAATATCTTTATATTTTAGATATTTAACAATATTCCATGTTTTCATCTTCTCAATAACATTAATTTCTTCCTCCATCGTATTTGTACAAGTTTTTTTTTTACGACCTCTTCAAAACTTTTTGGCTCAATGGTAAAAAAGTAGCATCTTTCGTATACATGATTTAAGGTCCTCATTTTTTTTGGAGATATGGGTGTTGATGATGAGGATAGACTTAGAGAACAATTTAATGATGGGGATGATGACCATGACCTTGGAGATGTGTGAGGTGAATTTTCATTGCTCTCACTATCAACTACCAAGTTTTGTTACTTTTCTGTAATAAGAATCGTCTTCTTCTCGACTTTGTATTTTTCCCGGTTCCCAATAGCACCTTCATCAAATAGCACATCATATCTTGTGATCAATTTATTTTTTTCAAACAGAATATCCTATAGTCATTGGGTTGAGAGATATAACACATAAATATGAACTTCTCACTTGTTTCATCTAGCTTCTTCCTCTTCTCTTTTGGAATTTGAGCATAAATTATGCAACTAAAAATTTTATGATGTTGAACTGATGGCTTTCTGCCACTCCAAGATTTAATGGGAGTTTAATTCCAAACAAATTTTGTTGGACATCAATTTATCAAATATACGGTTGTGTATGTTTCTTCTGCCCAAAAGACTTTAGGTAGCCCTTTTTTATGAAGCAATGATTTTGCCATCTCTATCACCGTTTGATTTTTCCTTTATGATACTCCATTTTAATGTGGAGCATAAGCAACTGTGCGCTATCTTTCTACACCTTCATCTTCATAAAACTTGTAAAATTCATTAGAAGTATATTCTTTTCCATTGTCACTTCTAAAAACGTTGATGAAAGGCCCACTTCAAAAATCATAATTCTCAACTTCAAAAACTAATGAGAGTCTTTATTTTGATACACCAAAAATCACAATTCCCAACTTCAAAAACTAAGATTGAAGGTTGTTGAATATTTAGAATGGAATAGCTTGATCTTGCAATGGTAATGTTTCTTCAAATCATTTATTCCTTGGCTTTCTGAATTTTATGACAACATCTTTTTGATTATTTTTGGACAATAACTTCTTGAATTTTTTGACAACAACTTCTTGAATTTTCGAATAGCAACTGTTGAAATTTTTTACACAACTTGATGAAATTTTATTTCGACAATAACTTTGTTGACATATTTTTTAGACAATAACTTGTTAAAAAGTTTTGTGGACAACAACTTGAATTTCTAGATAGCAACATGTTGCAATTTTTGGGCAGCAACTTATTAAATTTCATGGACAACAACATGAATTTTTTGATAGAATTTTGGAACAGAGTCAGGCCTTTTTATCTAAACCTCTGATACCATTTATGTTTGGTGCTTTTGTATTTAGAACAAGTTTGAATAAGGAAGTAAAGGGATATGTATTTTGGAGAGAGAAAAAGAAAGGCTATTAATTTATGAATTCTTATTATTTATTTATATTGCCTTTTACCTTGCATTTCAAACACACACACATATATATATATATATATTATACTTCTAATACAATATTATTAAAAGTTAATGACATCTAATAAATACATCAATTCTCCATTCATTTATATTGGTTAATCTTTGAGAATATAAAAGGTATAAAAAAACACCTCACTTATCCACATAAACCTAAATCATTCACTAAATTAGAGACATCAGGGGACCTCTCCTTAGAACCTAACATACCTTTTCGCATTCCTCAACTCATTTAAGCACTAAAGCATCATGTCTCTCAAACTTCAATGATACCCCGTTAGTTCTTTTTATCTTCCAATATTAGTATTTATTTAGCCTAGACTCCTCATGAGAAAATCAATATACATGCACTCTTTTAACCTTTCATATCTTTAGTAATCTATTAATGGCACTTATACGAAACAGAGATCCATAATATCATTTGTGTCATTACAATGGCAATCTAATACAAAGCTTGCGTTCTTGTTGCATCTTATAAGCTCCAGTGAAGCTGAAACGACAAAAAGCATCAACTCTTCTATTATGGAAGTTTTTCAGTGGGACCTTTAGAGTTTAATGTTATTTTCACTCTTATAATTTTTAATAATATGTTATGTACATATTTATAGAGGTAATATTCTTTTATACTTGAAAAATGAGGAAATAGTGTCTCAGTATTGATGTTGAGTGTATATTTCCCATTTACAAAGAGATAAAAAAGTTCCAAGGTTGTCTGAGAACGGTTTTTAGTTCTTGGTAGGAAACTATGAATATTGTAAAAAATTTAAGTCTCTGATTAAAAAAACATAATGATGTGTTTATGTAACAGTGTAACAGTGTAACAACCAATGGATAGTAATGAACAAATTATTGTTAGGGAATATATCACTCTTTATGAGGTATTCAATTTAGAGGATTTGTTTCTTTTTTTTCTTCAATTAGTAATTTTTTATTTTTGTGACTTACTTTAGTGAATTTTTGTGAAGCAACTTACAATTCCATACACTTTTAACCAAGTATAAAGAATTTTTTCTCCCAAAACATTAAAAAAATGGTCGCATCAAACTTTTGTGTAAGTCGGACATCATGTTCCATATTTGATTGATAACATGCGAACTTAAGTTTTTGGTGTGGTTTTTCTGAGCAAGAATTATACTAACTTTTCTTAGTTTTTCTTTGAATTTAAAAGTCTCATATGAGTCTAAGTGGGGTACGGTTCCATGGACGCCATTAAGACATGTTTTCGTTTTGTTCGCAAATTCTTTTTCCTAGATAAAGTGTATTCTAGGTACAATTAAATTGGCAGATGCCCATTTATGTGGGTGAAAATAAGGACGGGCCAGAAGGACACTTATTTTATTGTTTTTCTTAATTACATTCTTATATTGTTTCCATTTGTAACTAAGAAAGGAATTTAAGGTTGTAACAAATGTGCAAGAGGTTAATTCAATTTGAACTAAGATTGAAGAAACTTTTGTGTATTAAAAAAAACTAAAAAAAATTAAAACTATGTAAGGGTTGTACAGATTGGGGAACACTAAATTGTGACACCCAGACTAATTAAATACCGGGTAGCTACTCCTTTATTCAAATTAATACAAAATGTCAAGTTGGTTCAGTTCATATCATCACTGTCGAAAAACGTTTTAATAATTACTAGCCGCCTAATATTTAAAAAGTGAGTTGTCAATTTTAATTAAATCCGATAAACAAACGATCCATTTAAATTATTAAATACTAATACCACAACCACAACATAGTCACGATAGAATAATAATGGAATGACAATGAATTTGGAGGAATACTCCTGTAATAAATCCGAATACTGAATGCCACCAAATACGAAGTCTGAATCACTAATTAATTACAACCTAAAATCTGAAATAAAACTGAGTAAATAATATGTCTCTACAAGAAAAGAGTCGGTATGCCCAACAGATGAGAAAATCTGAAAATAGAGTCAAGAAAGAAAATGGAGGCGTCTATTGTCGAGGTCCTGTAACTTCCACAACAGCTACAGCACGTCACCGGAATGGAACTCCTACGCTTGGTGTCCTTGTGGCTGGGCACTTAAAAGGTTTTTTACAAGAAAATTGATTTGAAAGAAAACGGGTCAGAGCCCGATTGTGAAAACAGTTTAAAATACAGCAAGTGTTTAATACCATTAAACATTGAATATAAAATACATGATAGTGTGTGCACTCATATGATTTCCTCACCTCTCAACTAATTGTGCACTCCTATCGTACCTGTACCCGTTCTAGTTATTCCCATATCTAACTATTCCAATACACATTCTAACAATACTATACGATTTTCGATTCAATTCCCGACATCTTCATTTAAAAAGAGAGTTTTACTTTACTTCGTAGTTCTCAAAATTAGTAATATTAATCACTACGAATTTTCCATTTTTAGCTTTACAAAAATGTTGCTATTATTCACACTTACATTTATACATGACAGTTCATTTCAATTAATCGTATATTTTTCTCATCATAAATATACAATACTGGCACCCCGAGGCAAAGCTGTAGTGCACACATACTCTCCTATCGAATCCCGATACATCATGTACATAAGGACCACGTATTCTAAATCTCTCAGGAATCATTTCGACAAGTAACAAACATACATAACGGAGGCGAACATAGTTCACATCACATTGATCACTCACATACGTACGCTCCCACGATCAATAGACTTATTAACTTCTCAATAAGTCCTTCTCTGACCTATGTCCTCGAGGTACCAATCTAAATCCTCCCGTAAGCACACAAAGATTAGATGGCCCTGATCGTACGCCAACCTCCCATGATAGCAAGTATGGTAGGTATGTTATACACAAATAACCACATATACTAAGCATTCACACATCTTAGATATCTTATAATATCAATAGAGGTATATTTTACATTCCCATACCGTCATTAAATGTTACACAATTTACAATTCTCGAATAATATACATTAAAAGTTATCAACCCCTCTCACGTCGTAATTTTAGTTACTTATTCCCTAACCCATAAATGTCATCCAGTTTCCTAAAAAATCCTAAGTTTTACTCCTCAACATACTCCAATCTCACAACTATAGCCACTAGTCGACAAGGGAAGGTTAACACTCGATTAAATAAGTCTACTGGGAGTTCGAAATAAAATCAGGCCTAAAAAGGACATTCTGTCAACTCGTTAGAAATCTCGTTCGAATGAGTTTGTTCGGACGAGGGTCGTTCGAACAAAGTATTTGAATGAACTCGTTAGAAGGGATACTTTCATCTCGTTAGAAGCTCCTTCGAACAAGGTCGTTCGAACAACCTGGGCAGGTCTTCTAACGAGATGACAGAATATGCCCAGAAATTCTCCAACTCATTTTTCCTCATTTTTCCCTTCTCTAAATTCATCCTAAGATCATCCCATTAACATTTTAATGTTCTTAAACTACTCTAAGTCCTTTTAGGTCTCTTTTTAACATATTTTTGGGGTCCAATCCTCCTAACCAACATGCAATTATCATTAATACCCAAATTTTTCCCCAAACCCTATGAACATGAACCCAGAATTTTATTTATCATAAATCCGTTTTTAAATCATCATAGTTAAGTTTTTGGATACCAAATTCATCCATAATCATTCTACATGAAATTCCTATCTCAAAATCATAAGTTTCGCCATAATCCCATTAGTTTCCCTTTAATACTTTCTAGGCAATTAAAGTTTCTACACTAAACATGGAGGAAATATTCAATGAAATTAATAACATTAAATCAATCACCTTAGATTTTTTCTTCAGATGTGTTTCCGGTGTTTCAAGGTTGATTCTTCCCTCTTTATGGTCACAATCTCTTCCAAAAATGATGGTGGTGGGTGTTTTTGGTTTGGAACCCTATGATAACTTCTCTCTAACTCCCGTAGCCCACTTCTAATGCTTTTTGGATGGTAATGGCCTTAGTGGCCTCTTTAAAAATATAAAAGTAAACTCTAAAATTCGTGGGTTTTAATTGCTCAATATTTAAAATTACCAAAATACCCTTCTAGGTTGTTGGTTTGGCCTAACTGTGCCTCGAGACTCAAACTAAACCCCCAGCTAGTGTTTTCTGACTATTTCGACCCTTATGGATGCGTCGGCGCACTCAAAATGATCATTCAGTTGATAAAAATATAATTTACTTTTTAATTTAAATAAATTCATTCCTGACGCGAGTGACACGCGCGTTCCAATTAAATTTCCCAAATTATCGTATTTCTGCCTCTTGATAATTTAAATATTTTTAATACCATATATACTCAGAAATATTCAATTGTATCATCACAATCAAATACCAACTCACATCTCGTTAGTATTTATGTCCGGATTAATTTCCAATTAATTCTCAATTAACTTAATTAATCCCTTAAATAAAAATCAATAAAATTACGGGGTATTACATACGTCCCCCCAAATAACAGAATTTCATCCCTAAATTTGGAACTAATGAATACCTGGTAAACATAGCTCTGGATAACGTTCGCGTATCTCATCCTCGCGCTGCCATGTGGACTCATCGGCATTATGATGCCACCACTGCACGTGTACTAATGGTATTATCTTCGACCTCAGTTTCCTCTCGCTGTGGTCCAGAATAGCAATCGGCCCCTCCTCGTAGGAACTATCGGGCCGAAGATCGATGTCCTCTAAAGAAATGTGAGTATGGGCCAAGATGTCCCTAAGATATTTCCTTAGCGAGGAAATATAAAACACATCATGAATCCTATGCAAGTGCTCCAGTAACCCAAGTCTATACGCAACTGGCCCAATCCTCTCAATGATAGGAAATGGCCCCACATATCTTGGTGCCAGTTTCCCCTTCTTCCCAAAATGCATAATCCCCTTCATTGGAGATACTCTGAGTATCACCTGGTCCCCCACCTTAAATTCTCTGAAGAACCTCTTGGCATCAGCATAGCTATTCTGTCGGTCCTGAGCTACTCGAATACAGCTCCGTATCATCTTTATCCTTGTCGAAGTCTCCTGAATCACTTCCGGCCCAAGGAGTTTATTATCCCCCACCTCTAACCAACATGTTGGTGAACGATAAGGTCTACGATACAGTGCCTCGAATGGAGCCATGCCAATGGTGAACTGGTAGGAGTTATTATAAGCAAACTCCACCAGTGGAAGGCACTGCTCCCAATTACCTCCAAAGTCTAGGATGCACATACGCAACATATCCTCCAACATCTGATTTGTCCGCTCTGTTTGCCCATCAGTCTGCGGGTGATACGCTGTACTCAGTCGCAACTCCGTACCCATGGCCTCCTGGAAACTCTCCCAAAATTATGAGACGAATATCTTGTCTCGGTCAGACACGATATTTAGAGGCACCCCATGAAGTCTCACTATCTCCGCAATGAAAATCTGGGCATACTGTCCCGTAGTGTAGTCTGTCCTCACGGGTAAAAAATGAGCAACTTTGGTCAATCTATTCACAATTACCCATATGGATTCGTGACCCCTCTGTGACGTAGGTAACCCCATGATAAAGTCCATGGATATGCTCTCCCATATCCACATCGGAACCTCTAACGGTGGTAAAAGTCCTGCCGGTTTTTGATTGTCCAGATGAATGGCACACCTTTGCGAGTCAAATGTGTCAAAGTACCCATTATCTTTGAGTAACCCCGAATAAACCTCCGGTAGTATCCTGCTATGCCCAAGAAATTATGGATCTCAGTCGGTGTCGTGGGCTATCCCCACTCCCTCACTGCTGATACTTTCCCTGGATCAACAGATATCCCCCGATCTGAAATGATATGCACCAAAAACTGTACCTCCTTCATCCAAAACCCACACTTCTCGTACTTCGCATAAAGTTTGTTCTGACGCAACGTTTGCAAAAACTATCTCAAGTGCTCAGTAAGCTCCTCTTCTGTCTGGGAGTAAACCATAATGTCATCAATAAAGATAATGACGAACTGGTCTAGGAACTCTCTGAACACCCTATTCATCAAGTCCATAAACACGGCTGGAGCGATGGTTAAGCCAAAAGGCATAACTCGAAACTCGTAGGAACCATATCTCGTCAAGAAAGTAGTCTTCGAGATGTCCTGTTCCCTGATACGCAACTGATGGTATCCCAATCGCAAGTCAATCTTTGAGAAGAAGGAAGCTCCTCTTAGCTGGTCGAATAATCGAGGCAACGGATACTTATTCCGTATTGTGACTTTATTCAACTCCTGATAATCTACACACAACCTCAATGATTCATCCCTCTTCTTTACGAACAACACAGGGGTACTCCACGACAAAGTACTCCTTCGGATAAACCCCTGACCCAACAACTGCTCTATCTGATCCCTTAGCTCTCTCATCTCTGTTGGAGCCATACCGTATGGTGCGCGGGAAATTGGCTGAGTGACCATCGTCAAATCGATAACAAAATCTATCTCTCTACTAGGAGGTAATCCAGGTATATCCTGAAATACATCCACCAACTCACTAACAATGGGAATCGAATCAAGTGGTATTACCACTTCCGTAGAGGTCTCTTCCTTTATATAATACAAGTGTGTGGACGATCCTCCCTCGGGGTGAAGCACCTCCACTAAAAACATCTCTTTCCCATGTATGGTAAAAATGATACTCCTACTGAAACAATCAATCATGGCTCGGTATGCAACTATCCAATCCATACCAACAATCGCATCGTATTCAGTCATCTTTAATACTAACATATCAGCAGGTAAAGTAAATCTCCCGATCTCTATACCCATGCCTCTACAAATAAGAGAAATCATAGAACCTGTACTCAAGGGTGAATCTACGTAAGTAATCGTGATCTCTACAGTGTCTAACAACCCCAAAGTGCATGCAAATCTCGTGGCAATGAAACAGTGTGTGGCCCCCGTATCAAATAAAATACGCCCCATAGTCCCCTGAAAAGAGAACATACCCTCAATAGTAGGTTGATTTTGTGGGACTGCGGCCTGCTGGAGTTGATAAACTCGCCCATGCTGAAGTTTTCCATGTTGGACTGGGACTGCAGGGATAGGTGGCAAAGCTGGAAACTGAGGTGGTGCTGGGAGGGTGGCGGGAAATAAAGGTCTTTGGGTTCATGTCGAGCACCCTACTGCTGCTGCTGCTGCTGTGGGGCCCTGCCCCTATCAGGACACTCTTGGCGCTTGTGGACAATTTTTCCACACGTGAAACACTTCCTCAGAAAATTCCACCCTCTCGGACCCTGCTTCCCACGGCCCTGGTGGCCATTGCCATTCCTCCCCTGGTCGTGCTGGCCCTGATGAAACTGCTGCTGTTGTCCATGTTGGCCCTGATGAACCTGATGGCCGTGCTAATCCTGATGACCCTGACGAAAACCTCCCTCACCATTTCTGAAACCTCCAGATCTAAACCTCTTAAAATCTCCCTGATGGGAACCCTGATCACCCTGTCTGCTCAGACCCTGAGCTGATTGTGCCCTGCTGGCACCATTCCCCCATGTCCTGCCCTGATGGATGGACTCTCCTAATCGCTTACCCTCTGACAAGTGAAAGCGGTGATCCTGGCAGTGAAGCAGTGCTGCGTTAACCACGTCAGAATAAGTGGCCAATGAGAGATTACCCAACAAGTGCTAACGAATCCTCCAGGTCAACCCATCCATGAATTTCTGAACCTTTTTCTCCTTGGTCGGAATCTCATCGAGAACGATGTTCAAGAGATTAGGGAATTCAGCCTCATACTCGGCCATGGTCTTCCCCTCCTGCTTGAGGTTCATTAACTTCCTCCTCATTTCAGTGTGAACGACTGATGGAAAATACTTGTGATCGAACCTCACCCCAAACTCCTGTATAGAAAGGATATCTCTCTCCTCCGTGGTGGTAATGGACTCCCACCACTGCAACGCTGATCCTACTAGCTTAAAAGTAGCCAGTATCTATTTATGTACCTCTGTGCACTCATACATCCTCAAGTTCCTTTAAACGTCCTTCTTCCACTGACTGGACACAACTACGTCGGAGCTACTTGCAAACTACGGAGGGTGTGCTTTCTGAAAAGCATCACGAACACGTTCCCAAGCAGACGGGAATGCATGAGCCTAAACTGGCACGACTACCGGTGACTGAGGTGGTTCCTGCAGCACAACTGCTAAGGCGACATTTACCGCTTGGAGTACAATAGCGGCAACCTATGTGGCATTGAAGGAGCCCTGAACTGGTGCAGGTTGTGGCTCGGGCTGAGCATCCCTGGGAACTCTCTGTGCACGTCGTGGAGGCATCTAAAATGAGAGTAAAGTATTATAAGTTTGCATTTATTATCTCATAATAGCTGAAGAGCGAAACATACACAAAAGAGTACAACAATCCTAGAATATAGGGCTCTACATCAAAGAAAGCTCAGCGGAAACATAACAAGTCGTACAGATCCTAAGGACTCTAAAACCTGATGCTCTGATACCACCTGTGGCACCCCGACTAATTAAATACCGGGTAGCTACTCCTTTATTCAAATTAATACAAAATGTCAAGTTAGTTCAGTTCATAGCATCACTGTCGAAAAACGTTTTAATAATTACTAGCCAACTAATATTTAATAAGTGAGTTGTCAATTTTTATTAAATCCGATTATCATACGATCCATTTAAATTATGAAATACTAATACCACAACCACAACACAGTCACGATAGAATAATAATGAATGACAATGAATCTGGAGGAATACTCCTCTAATAAATTCGAATACTGAATACAACCAAATACAAAGTCTGAATCACTAATTAATTACAACCTAAAATCTGAAATAAAACTGAGTAAATAAGATGTCTCTAAAAGAAAAGAGGCGACATGCCCAACAGATGAGAAAATCTAAAAATAGAGTTA
This sequence comes from Sambucus nigra, assembly GCA_949130495.1. NCBI lineage: Eukaryota > Viridiplantae > Streptophyta > Magnoliopsida > Dipsacales > Adoxaceae > Sambucus > Sambucus nigra. The sequence goes on from OX422215.1 coordinate 674,053,360, forward strand.
AGAAATAAAATGGAGGCGTCTACTGTCGAGGTCCTGTAACTTCCACAGCAGCTATATCACGTCACCGGAATGGAACTCCTACGCTTGGTGTCCTTGTGGCTGGGCACCTAAAAGGTTTTTTACAAGAAAATAGATTTAAAAGCAAACGTGTCAGAGCCTGATTGTGAAAACAGTTTAAAATACAACAAGTGTTTAATACCATTAAACGGTGAATATAAAATACAAGATAGTGCGTGCACTCACATGAGATCCTCACCTCTCAACTAATTATGCACTCCTATCATACCCATATCCGTTCTAGTTATTCCCATATCTAACTAGTCCAATACACAATCTAAAAATACTATACGATTTCAGATTCGATTCCCGATATCTTCATTTAAATAGAGAGTTTTACTTTACTTCTTAGTTCACAAAATTAGTTATACTAATCACTAGGGATTTTCCTTTTTTAGCTTTACAAAAATTTTTCTATTATTCACACTTACATTTATACATGACAGTTCATTTCAATTAATAGTATATTTTTCTAATCATAAATATACAATACTGGCACCCCGAGACTAATCTGCGGTGCACACATACTGTGCTATCGAATCCTGGTACATCACGTACATAAGGACCAAGTATTCCAAATCTCTCAGGAATCATTTCGACAAGTAACAAACACACATAACGGAGGCGAACATAGTTTACATCACATGGGTCATGCACATACCTACGCTCCCATGATCAGCAGACTTATTAATTTCTCAATAAGTCCTTCTCCGACCTTTGTCCTCGAGGTACCAATCTAAATCCCCCCGTAGGCACACAAAGATTAGATGGCCCTGATCGTACGCCAACCTCCTATGATAGCAAGTATGGTAGGTATGTTATACACAAATAACCACATATACTAAGAATTCACACATCTTAGATAACATATAATATCAATAGAGGTATATTTTACATTCCCATACTGTCATTAAATGTTACACAATTTTCAATTCCCGAATAATATACATTAAAAGTTATCAACCCCTCTCACGTCGTAATTTTAGTTACTTATTCCCTAACCTATAAATGTCATCCGATTTCCTACAAAATCCTAAGTTTTACTCCTCAACATACTCCAATCTCGCAACTATACCAACTAGTCGATAAGGGAAGGTTAACACTCAATTAAATAAGTCTACTGGGAGTTCGAAATAAAATTAGGCCTAAAAAGGCCATTTTGTCAACTCGTTAGAAATCTCGTTTGAACGAGGTTATTCGAAGGAGGGTCGTTCGAACGACCTGGCCAGGTCTTCTAACGAGATGGCAGAATACGCCCAGAAATTCTATAACTCATTTTTCCTCATCTTCCTCTTCTCTAAATTCATCCTAAGATCATCCCAATAACATTTTAATGTTCTTAAACTACTTTAAGTCCTCTTAGGACACTTTTTAACATATTTTTGGGGTCCAATACTCCTAACCAACATGCAATTATCATTAATTCCCAAATTTTACCCCAAACTCTATGAACATGATCCCAGAATTTTATTTTGCCTAATTACTGATCATAAATCCATTTCTAAATCATCATAGTTAAGTTTTTGGATACCAAATTCGTCCATAATCATTCTACATGAAATTCCTATCTCAAAATCATAAGTTTCACCATAATCCCATTAGTTTTCCTTCAAGAATTTCTAGGCAATTAAAGTTTCTACACTAAACATGGAGGAAATATTCAATGAAATTAATAAAATTAAATCAATTGCCTTAGATTTGTTCTTCAGATATGTTGTCGGTGTTTCGAGGTTGATTCTTCCCTCTTTATGGTCACAATCTCTTCCAAAAATGATGGTGGTGGGTGTTTTTGGTTTGGAACCCTATTATAACTTCTCGCTAACTCCCGTAGCCCACTTCTAATGCTTTTTGGCTAGTAATGGACTTAGTGGCCTCTTTAAAAATATAAAAATAAACTCTAAAATTCGTTGGTTTTAATTCCTCAATATTTAAAATTACCAAACTACCCTTCTAGGTTGTCGGTTTGGCCTAAAAGTGCCCTGAGACCCAAATTAAACCCCCGGCTAGTGTTTTCTGACTATTTTGACCCTTCCGGACGCGTCGGCGCACTCAAAATGATCTTTCAGTTGATAAAAATATAATTTACTTTTTAATTTAAACAAATTCATTCCTGACGCAACTGATACGCGTGTTCCAATTAAATTTCCCAAATTGTCGTATTTCTGCCTCTTGACAATTTAAATATTTACAATACCATATATACTCAGAAATATTCGATTTTATCATCACAGTCAAATATAAACTCACATCTCGTTAGTATTTATATTCAGATTAATTTCTAATTAATTCTCAATTAACTTAATTAATCCCTTAAATAAAAATCAATAAAATTATGGGGTATTACATAAATAAGCATTGGTTTTTCCTTAATGTATTTTTATGTGGACAAATTTGCTCCGTATTTTAAAGGTACCCGTATGGGTTTGTGAGGGATAATGACAGGTTAAAGAGAGAGTAAGAATGAATGGTTTTTCGACAAAAGGTGAAACCGTGAGAGTGATAAGAGAAGGACGTGACGGTTGGTAATAAGTGTTGGGTTATCCCTCCTATGTGAGGAAGACCAATTTATTTGGTAGTTAGCCCAATTGGATGATAGGCCCAAGTGGGGTATTTATTTTAATTATGGATCAAAAAATGTTTGGCCCATCATCTAGTTAGCTTTGACTTTGTCAAAGATTACTAAAGAAGAAATGAGAACCCCCAAAATAGAGTAATACTCTCTCAGCTAATGCAGTAACAAAAAAGACAGAAGAAAAGAAAGTGTTGTGAAGAAAAAAATGCTATTGCTGCTGTTGTTTGTGGTCTAATCTCACTAGAAAATGTGGTCAGATCTTCCTCAAATTCCAGGTGGTGATTCGTGAGGTTAGAATCTTCAGATCCAACGGTCCAATTGTCCATCTGAACTGTAGAGACCATAAATATGGGATACTCATTTTGGGTCATTTTGGTTAGTTTTTTTTGTTGTAATCCACCTTTGATTGGTGAAGACTTGTTGTTGTGTTGAACCAAGAGTGTAACTCTCTTGATGATGTATATTTATGTAATCCTATAGTTTTATCTAGAGAAGAACTTTATAATCCCATTTGTTATAGTGGAAGAAATTGGCCGTTGTTGGCTCTTGTGGACGTAGGCTAAAGTTTAGCCGAACCATGTTAAATCTTTGTTTTCCCTATTTTTTTTGGTTGAATTGTGTGATTCAATTTCTGCTCATTATTGCTTTTGCATATTGTTTATCTCTAATTCCCTCAACAAGTGGTATTAGAGTCTCGTTAAAGCATTAAACTTGTGTTTAGTCATGAGGGTTAATATAAGCAGAATGATTAATCTGAATGGGAATAATTATCAACTTTAGAAGGGGAAGATGGAAGATCTCCTATATTACAAAAAGTTCCATGCTCCTATTAAAGGTGATTCGGCTAAACCAGCTGATATGTCAAATGGATATTGGGACTTGTTAAATAGATAAGTTATCGATTATATTTGTACTTGGGTAGATGATAATGTCTATCACCATGTGTCAACAGAGACTTTCTGCCAATTCTTTGTGGAGAAAATTAGAAGAGCTTTATGAAAGAAAAACAACTGGGAAGAAGTCATTCCTAATGAGGAAGCTCATGAATCTGAAATATAAAGAGGGCACTCCTATGACAGATCATTTGAATGAAATGCAAGGCATCGTGAATCAACTCTCCTCTATGAAAATTGTGTTTGATGATGAAGTGCAAGCTCTAGTTCTCCTTGGTTCATTACCAGACAGTTGGGAAACATTGGTCGTGTCAGTTAGCAATTCATCCCCAGATTGTCTCTATGGGTCAAGTTAAGGGCAACTTGTTAAAAGAAGAAACAAGACGAAAATCATCAGGCACTTCATCTTCTCATTTAGAGGCCTTAGTAACAAAGAAACGGGGGAGGAATAAAAGAAGGGGTCATCAAAATCGCAGAAATTTTAGAAGTAGATCAAAAGGTAGAAAAGATATTAAATGCTATCATTGTGATAAACCGGGCCACATGAAAAAGGAGTTCAGAAAATGGCTACAAGAGCAGAAAAGAGAAAGAGATGAAACTAAAAGTATTGCAGTAGCTGCTGAAGATATTCTCATTGTTTGTGATGAGAATGTGGTAAATCTCACATATCATGAGTCAAGCTGGGTAATAAACAGTGGTGCGTCCATTTATGTTACTTCAAGAAGGGATTTCTTCTCATCGTACACATCTAGAAATTTTGGGACTGTCAAGATGGGAAATGATGATGGGAGCAAAGTCATTGGCATGGGAGATGTATGTCTAGAGACTTGTATAGGCTGCAAGTTAGTACTCAAAGATGTGGGACATGTTCCAGATATTCGTTTCAATTTAATTTTAGTAGGAAAGCTTGATGACGAGGGATACAACAATCAATTTTGTGATGGTCAATGGAAACTCGCCAAAGGTTCATTAGTGGTTGCTAGAAGAAAGAAGTGCAACACCCTATACATGATGCAAGTAAAGCTTACTAATGAGGTGGTGAATGTAGTAGAGAATGATGCCTCCACTGAGATATGGCACAAGAGGATCGGTCACATGTGTTTAAAGGGACATGATCTTCTAACCAAGAAGCAACGGCTACCGGGAATGAAAGGTATATCTCTAAAGCCTTGTGTTCATTGTTTAGCTAGGAAACACCATAGAGTTTCTTTCAAAAGAACACCTTCATCTAGAAAATCTTATGTGTTAGATTTGATAAATTCTAATGTTTGTGGTCCTATAAAAATTAAAACCATTGGTGGAGCTCTTTATTTTGTTACTTTCATCGATGATCATTCTAGGAAGGTGTGGGTTTATATTTTGAAAACTAAAGATCAAATGTTATATGTGTTTAAGAAGTTTCATGCTAGTGTTGAAAGTGAAACATGTAGACTTTTGAAGTGCATCAGAACAGATAATGAAGGTGAATATAAAGGGCCATTTGATGACTATCTCAAAAGTCATGGCATCCGACACCAGTTCACACCTCCAAAGACTCCTCAACTCAATGGTGTAGTAGAGAGAATGAACCACACTATTGTAGAAAGGGTCAAGTGTATGCTCTCACATGAAAAGTTATCAGGATCATATTGGGGTGAAGCTGTGAGGATAGCCGTGGATTTAATTAACCTTTCACCGTCTATTCCTCTACAACTTGATATTCCAGATAGAGTATAGGCCGGGAGAGATGTTTCCTATGACCATTTGAAAGTGTTTGGTTGCAGGGCCTTTGTGCACATCCCCAGAGAAGAGTGGTCTAAGCTTGATGAGAAAACCAAGCAATGCATTTTTCTCGGTTATGGGCATGATGAGTTTGACTACATATTATGGGATCCTAGAAATAAGAAGGTGGTGAGAAGTAGAGATGTAGTATTCTTTGAGGATCAAACCATTAAAGACTTTGAGAAATTGGTTGAGAAGTCAGAGCCTTTTATAGATGATTTGATTAATTTGGATCCACTCCCATCACCTACAGTTCAAGAGCAACTAATGGAAGATATCCAAGAGGATCTTGATAAACCAGAAAATATTGATGATGTTGTGAGTAATGATGTACCTAATGGGCAGGTAGAAGTACCACCAGTAATAGAGAGCAGTACTCCTTTGAGAAGATCTACTAGAGAACGTCAACCTTCTAGGAGATATTCCTCAAATGACTTTGTAATGATAGCAGATGGAGGAGAGCCATAGAACTACCAAAAGGATCTAGGACATGAGCAAAAGGACAAGTGGTTAGGAGCTATGCAAGAAGAGATGAAATCGTTGCATGCGAACAAAACTTATGAGCTGGTGAAATTTCCTAAGGGCAAGAGAGCATTGAAAAATAAATAGGTTTACAGATTGAAAACTGAAGAAAATAGCTCATATCCAAGATATAAAGCGAGGCTGGTTGTGAAAGGTTTTAGTGAAAAGAAATGTATTGATTTTGTAGAAATCTTCTCACGAGTGGTGAAGATATCCTCTATTAGAGTTGTTCTCAGTTTGGCAGCTAGCATGGACTTAGAGGTTGATCAACTTTATGTAAAGACGACCTTTCTTCACGGTGACATGGAGCAGCCAGAGGATTTCCAAGAAACAGATAAAGAGAACATGGTTTGTAGATTAAAGAAGAGATTGCATGGGCTAAACACAAGCACCTATGCAATGGTATAAAAGGTTTGAATCATTCATGGGAAAGCATAGATATGAGAAGACCACTTCAGATCATTATGTATTTGTCAAGAAATTTTCTAACAATGATTTTATTATTATCTTGCTTTATGTTGATGATATGCTAATTGTTGGACATGATAGTGAAAAATTATCAGGTTGAGGAAAGAACTTAATGAGTCCTTTGCCATGAACAACTTGGGGACAGTAAAGCAAATCCTTGGCATAAGGATCATGCGTGATAGGAAAGCCAAGATGTTATGGTTATCACAAGAGAAGTATGTTGAAAAGGTGCTAGAAAGATTTTTAAAGGATAAGTCCAAGTCAGTTGGATGTCCCCTTGCTAGTCACTTCAAGTTGAGTTCCATGCAATTTCCTTCTTGTGAAAAAGAAAAAGAAGAGCTGGTGAAGGTTCCTTACACTTCAGTAGTGGGTAGTTTGATGTACGCGATGGCATATAGAAGGCCCTACATAGCACACGTAGTTGGTGTTTTTAGCAGATTTATCTCCAATACTGGTAGAGAATATTGGGTTGTAGTTAAGTGGATCTTCAGGTATCTCAAAGGTACTTCCAATGTATGCCTTTGTGTTGGGAGTGTCAAGCCTGTTCTAAAAGGCTTTACAGATGCAGATATGGCTGGAAACATTGATTCTAGGAAGTCCACATCTGGGTACTTGATTACAAATGCAGGGGGAGCTATGTCATGGCAATCTAAAATATAGAAATGTGTTGCTTTATCTACCACTAAGGTTGAGTTTATTGCAACCACTAAACCTTGCAAGGAAATATTGTTGATGAAAAGATTTCTACATGAGCTTGGGCTTAAGCAAGAGAGGTACGTACTATATTGTGACAGTCAAAGCGCAATTCATCTTACAAAGAATTCCACTTTTCATTCTAAATCAAAACACATTGATGTGAGGTATCATTGGATTAGAAATGTGTTGGATTCCAAGTTATTAGAACTTGAGAAAATTCATACCAATGAAAATGGATCCGATATGATGACCAAATTATTACCCAAGGAGAAGCATGAGTTCTGCAAAAAATGCAGCATGTATGGTGAAAAACCCCACATAGTAGGGAGGGGGAGTTTGTTGGGTTATCCCTCCTATGTGAGGAAGACCAATTTATTTGGTAGTTAGCCCAATTGTATGTTAGGCCTAAGTGGAGTATTTATTTTAATTATGAATACAACAATGTTTGGCCCATCATCTAGTTAGCTTTGACTTCGTCAAAGCTTACTAAAGAAGAAATGACAGAGTAATACTCTCTCAGCTAATGCAGTAAGTCTAATTGCACTACCAAATGTGGTCCGCTCTTCCTCAAATTCCAAATGTTGATTCGTGAGGTTATAAGCTTTATGTCCAACGGTCCGATTGTCCATCCGAGCTGCAAAGACCAGAAATACGGGATACTCATTTGGGTCATTTGGTTAGTTTTTTTTTTTGTTTTTGTAATCCACCTTTGATTGATGAAGACTTGTTGTTGTGTTGAACCAAGAGTGTAACTCTCTCGATGATGTATATCTATGTAATCCTCTAGTTTTATCTAGAGAAAAACTTTGTAATCCCATTTGTTATAGTGGAAGAAATTGACCGTTGTTGGCTCTTGTGGACGTAGGCTAAAGTTTAGCCGAACAACATTAAATCTTTGTGTTCCCTATTTTTTTGGTTGATTTGTGTGATTCAATTTCTGCTTATTATTGCTTATGCATATTGTTTATCTTTAATTCCCCCAACAATAAGGATAAGAGGGTTGAAAGAGAAAATGTGCACGAGAGAAGGAAATAAAAAAGAGGAAAGAGAGAAATTGTGGGAGAACAAGTACGCACCACCGATCAATCACGGCCACTACTTCTCATGTTATCTTCTCCCGTTGAAGAAAAAATTGTTTACGTCACTAATAAATATCGGATTGTAGGATTTCTTGAAAAATCCTACTTTTGCTGCAACAAGATTCATTACAAAGGTGAGGTATTCATGATTATGTATCGTTTAACTTTAGTAATTATTCTTTTTCATTCGTTATGTCTAGAGTTATCTCAGTCATTCTAATTTGCTACATAATTAATAAGGCCTATTTTTTGTTTTGTGTTTATGGTGGGATACCTAATCAGTAGAACGGGTTCTTGAGCTGTAATTATATGTGATGTTATAATGGGATACATAATCACTTGACTGGCACAACTGCTTTGCATCTATTAAAAAATAGTTTTTTTTGGATAAAAATTATTTTTCGAAAAATCTTTTTTATTTTGCTAGAAAATATTTTTTGGGGATGACAACATTTTTTTTGTTGGAAATCTTTTATCAATATTATTTTTTATGTTTTTTATTAATTGTTAAAAATATTATTTTTGGAAATTATTTTTCCTTTTTATTATTTTCAATATTTTCTGGTTTTATTAGAAATTTGATTTTTATTAGAAATATATTTTGTTATTGGAAATTCATTGTTTGCAATATTTTTTTTTCAAATTCTTTGCAAATTTATTCAGTTTGTAATTTTTTTTTTAAATATTTTTTGGTATTATTGATTTTTTTTCCGATTGTTTAAATATTTTTCATATTGTTATTGATGTTTTATGTCGTTGTATGTATTTTCCAGATTTTCAGTAATTATTGCACATTTTTATATTTCTATTAGAAATTAATCTTAAATTAGAAATCTAGTTTGTTATTTGAAATTGATTTTTCACAATATATTTTTTAAAACTCTTTAAAGTATTTACTCGGTTTTTTTGCAGACTTTTTAAAAATATTATCCAAATTTTTATGTAGAGTTTTTAGTCTTTTCCTAATATTAATTTGAAATCGTTTTTTAATTGAAAATCTATTTTTTGTTGGAAATTTGTTTTTTAACTATTAGAAATTTGTTTTTAATTTTTTATTTGAAATATGTTTTTTTTAAATTACGAATATTTTTTTACATTTTTTTTTCATTTCTAGATTTTTAAATACATTTAAAATAATTGTCATGCAATGTTCATTTATTTAAAGTTTTATACCGATTTTGACAAAAATACCCTCAAATGTGATCAAGTGCATTGCCTAATGTTTTCGTGCATAAATTAATGGACTTAGGCTGCAGGTGTTAATTGAATGTCGTGTTCGAATGATGACAATACAAATGCTTTATAAGAAAAAATATGAGGTTCATTTTAAGTTTGTCTTCATATTAGTTAGTGTATACGAGTCTCCTTTTATTTAACAGTTTACTATGCTTTTAACTGACACCCTATGTACCGTTTCATCTTTTTGAACATTGTTAATATCGTTTGCCTTTATTTGAATTAATAATCCCAATTTTGTCTTAGTACGATGCATGTTTTAAAAAGAAAAAGTTCTTGATGCCAAAGCTATATATATAATATGTACTATATTGGATTACATATAGAATCGAAGGCGCTCTTTGAGATTGATCAATTCTGAAAATTATCAAGCATATATTAAATAATATAGTCATATTACAAGAAAAGTTGTTATAGCGGTTGCAGTTAAACAACCGTGCTTTTGAGTTCTTTTTATTTTTTATTTTTTTACCACGAAATGGTTGTATAATTCAATTTGTTATCATAATCAACTCACGACAATCAGTTAAAGACTTATAAGGATTGATGGAGTATATTAAATAGTTGTGCTTAATTTACACAAAGTTTAGAATCATAAAGAAAAGGGTAGGAAGTGCTATCTTTTCTTAGCCAAAAGATTTGAAATATAAAACATTCTCTAACGATACTCTTTACCGCATAAACAAGAGATTTATAATTGCATCAAAATCGAGAAGAGAAACACATATCTATTCAAACAAAGCAACAACGTTCAACCAGGTACATAGATCTTCCTAAATCTTATCTTTGAAAGAAAATTACTAAGATCAACTATTTAAATACTCACTTACTAACCATAATATAATTTGTAGAATATATTAAAATAATATATTTCGTTCAACACTTCTTAACAACATTAAGAAGTGTCTTAATTTCTTCTTTGGAGGTGATATTTGTCAGAAAAAGATTGCATTACTCATTTGTCACCTATGGAATGCCATTAAGAAGATGATCATCTTGTATCATGTAATTTTCAACCTATAAGATTTCAGAAAATTACCTTAGTGCCTCTGATTTAATATCATTCTGATTATGAAGCCGTATCCCATTAAAATTATTTACATGGTGAATGAAATTCTTGCTTCTTCTTAACAACGGCATGAAATATATATAGTTTACTACCCCTTGAATCTCCCACCTCTTTTTAGCTTTATTCTTCCAAAATTCTTCCTCTATTTACATTTGTTTATTGAAACTAGCCATGGCTGTTGACATTTTAATTTATTTTCTACAGCAGGATTCTCTTCAGATTCAATTTCACTTTTCGAACCTCGTCATATGCCTTCTTTAATTTTCATAAAATATTTAGAAATATCTCCCTATTCCATTTAGTTAGAACATCCTTTACACTTTTCAAGAAATTAGGATTTTTAACACACCTTTTATCTCATCAAATTCAATATTTAAAGAGGCTAAGAGAAGTGCATTGTCTGAAGCCAATTTGGCCAAACGGTCAACTTTAATTCCGGTAAATAGATTATGTCGTTCCACATTTGTAAAGATTTTGTCTAATCTTTCCCCAATAGTCGCACTTCCACTTCTTCAACTCCACCAAGAATATTTTGAGCCATTGAATCCCAAATCTACTAAGCCAGCATTAGAAACACGTTCTAATAACTCTTTAGCAACCAAGAGACCAAAGTCATTGCCACCGATGTTTTCATCAGGAGTGGTAACAGTGCTAAACTCCCCTCCTACTACCCATGCTTCATTAGTAGCTTCAAATGAAATATAATCACATAATCTAATCCTCTCATAACTAGTACATTTAGCATAGACAAGAGACATTTTAACCTAAATCTACATTCTTAGGTGATTCAGTTTAATTTTAATAAATCGGTCCAGTTGAGATATGACACTCATTAAATTAACGATAGTAAAAATACCAAATAGAGTTTTTAGTATTAGAACAAGCCTTGTCAGACCCAAATTGCCTTCTGAGTCCATCAATTCTGGTAACATCACCGTAGGCTCCATAAAAATCAACATAGATATGTTATAAATGTTGCAAAATAGCTATCACCCTATAATTCCAACACATCACTTTAATCATTGATGCAATTGGAGTTGGGAACCCTTAGTTTATATTCCTAAGATTCTTATTTGTCATGAACTACCAGTCTGATTGGTGGAGTTATGAGATTTCCTCTTATTTCTTTTCACCTTATGCAAATTGTCAACATTTACATCATGGATTTTTGGATTCTTCCTAAGAGAAAGATTTTAGTGCAGAACCACTTGGTCCTCTTCTCGGTTGTCTCATTTATTAACTTCGATTTCCATCTCCAGCTCTTCTTAGGTGTCTTGTTTATCTCCTAATTCAAACTACACTTCTGGATTTGATCATTCTTTTCTTTTTAATTTTCCTTCATCCAAATGTTTCTTCTTACGTGAGTTCATTATCTTTTCCTCTTCATTCATGAACTTCCTCATTTCCATTTATGAACAAATTGTCTCTCTCTTGTAACAAATTATCTTCTTGTTGAATACCATGATGTCCTTTTGACTCTTATAGCGTTGTTTCTTTGGCCATGTCAATAACTGAAATAGTACTCTTATTAATCTGATTCACTCTCCCAATGTTTTTTGGACTCGTTATATTATTGGTACCATGTTCTTTTCCACATGTTTTCACTGATATTCCACTTCTTTCTTTTGATTACATTTCTGATGTTTCTCCTCTATCTTCTTGATTTTGTGGTTTCTAGCATCAAGGCCCTTCTTTAGGCATTTATCACAGAAGTTTGGAAAATTTTCATATTAAAAAACTCCTTGCCAAAAACCTTTACCTTGAGTACCATATAAAAAACACACCCTCCTTGTTAATTGTATTGTAAGATCAACCACTATACAAACCATAGCAGGACTTTGTCTTAAACATAGGCGGAGGCAGGTATGGGCTGGGGTGGGTGCCAGCCCGCCCTGTTTTGTTAAAAAAAAAAAATAGAGGATTATTTTGTATATTTAAAGTTCAGCCCACCCTATTTTTTACTTTAAAGTATTAGGGGACAAAATCTAAATATGAAAAATTATAAAACAAATCATTTGAAGCTCATCTAAACTTAAACAATAACAACAAGTATGTATCCCTCTCTGTGATTGGTTTAAGGTTAACAAAACCCATTTTTTAGATTGTTTTATAAGTCTATTTTTTTTTGTATGAATTTTACGATGCTAATTGTATTGTCTCGTACTCCCTCATTTTTTAGATTGTGTATGAAATTGTATGAAATGATTCAAAGTCCCCCGAGCCACCTTATATTTTATTATTTTAAAGTAATTATTTGGTGAATACTAAAAAATAACCTCAAAAAAATTCGCCTCGGGGGCTCCCGGCCCCGAACCCCCGAAAATTACAGTAAAGGCAGCCCGCCCTGTCGGGAAATCCTGGCTCCGCCACTGGTCTTAAAAGAAAAGTAGTGTGTGCATCAAGTATTAATGGTGGACCAAAAGAAATGGAAATAGAAAATATATTGGCTTCGATATATAAATGAATTGGTAGAATATGAAGAAATGCCCATGCTTGATTGGTTGAATATTCGCTATCCAGATAAAACACATAGGACCACTCGAAAAGCCTCATAGGGAATTTATGGATAAACCAAGTTTCTCTAATCCGTAGTCTTAAAAAATCATCTTCATAGAAAAATCTAATTAGTAAATATTTTCACAATTAGGGATTCTGGTGGTATAAAAGGTTTAAGAACAATAGTGTTTGTCGGGGCCACCTCCATGAGGTAAGTAGCATGGCACATGCAACCTAGGGTTTAAATAGCCGAAGGAGAGAGATCCATAGGGTAGATCAAAACCGTGCAACAAAAAGAAACTTACAATATAAAATAAATCCTCAGTTGCAAACGGATTCAAAATAACTATTTTTGCCATGATAACTCCTTCAGTGCCACCTCGACAGATTTGTGTTTTTTAAAAAAATAATGTTTTTATTAAAAGTGGATAACATTTGACCACAAACCTGTCCCAAAAGAACACTAATAATTTTACATCAAATAGCCAAATCCATTTAATGAGAAGTAACCATATTATATCTGATGAAGTTTCAGTAATATTGGTAAGTTCTACCTTTTACATACGACCACTAGGAAAATATAACCATGACAAATATCTGTCTCTAAATTTCCATGGTGCTGTGTCTAATTAATAAATGGAGTTATCTTTTTTTTTTCACTTACGAAGAAGGTAAATCTATTTTTTTTCTACTTTTTATTGCATGATTAATCAAAGTTTTTGTGTTGAATTTTTTCAATGTACATCGAACACAACAAATATTTCCCCAAAGGCTCTATCCTTACCGCATAAATATATAGAACTTTTTATATGTATCTAGTTTATTCTATGGTAATATGCATTGTTCTAGATTAGTGTTTATTCTACTAGAAATATCTTGTATAGAGGCTCGAATGTTTTACCACCATTATTTAGAATGTTCATAATCGTTAGATCATTGCCACTTGTATTAAATATATTGTTCATTGTTAATAGAATTGACTATAAATATGTAAGAGCCTCATTCGCAAAAATAACCAAGAAAAGTTATAAGCTCTTTTCTTTGCATGTTCCTTCTTCCTCTTCCATCTCCACCCTTTGTGTTTTAATATTCTTGAAAACTAGAGTTAGTAACTCGATGAAAAAAAAGTTGAACAAGGTTAATTAATACTCAATAAAATAAAATGTTGAGTCTGATATTTAGTTTTATCATGACTAATTTTCACCACCCCATGGTTCATTGGAAACTAATCCCAAGATTAATGGTCAATTAGATAGAATGAAAATTCATACAAATTCCTTATAAAAGGCACGTAGTTTTTCAAAAAATTAAATAAAATACAAATGTATAAGTCGTTACGTCAACAAAGACCCTTGGTTGAGGGTGTTTATCCATTGTTGATCCAAGCCTTCCATATTCGAGAGGTGTATGACAATATTTTGACAGGTATGTCCTTGCATTGGGAGGTGGTGGGAGTACGGTGAATGTGAACTTTATTAATATTAAAATGCATTTATGATTAAACACAATCGGTTATAGGTGTTGTTCCTTCCTCCTCATTGAAACTGATATGGATAGTGGCTGCATTAGGTTTTATTTTATTCGAGTATGGGAGATTGAGTGAGAGAGGGATTCTAATGGTGGTTTATGTCTTAGTCAAAGTGTGGGTTATAGAAAAGTCATTGTGGTACTTTCTAAGTTGACAACTAGGTTAGTCGGAGTCATCGTATGCTATATATCCACGTCATTGACTTGTGAAGAAAAATTCAATGATTACATGTCTCCCTCTTCCACGTTTTTTAGTCCCATAATTGCATCCATGGTTCTTCCGATGTTATTAATTTTTTTTCTTATTCAAATTATATGATTTTCTAAATCTCGCAACAATCTTGTCTATTTCTCTATCATCTTTCTTTTATGTTCTTTCCCCGCATCTCTGTCGCTTTCACGCTCTCTCCAAACTAACACCACCAATAAACTCACATTCTTTCACGACTCATTGAGTTTATTTTTATTTTTTCCGTTCAGCATTTATTCTTTTTTTTTAGATTTTGGGTTTAAGTAAGAGGTATACTTTTTTACTTTCTTTATTGATAAGTTTTTTCTTATCATACCATCTCACCTCTATCTATCTATCTATCTATCTATCTATCTATCTATCTATCTATCTCTCACTTTCTCTCTCTCTCTCTCTCACACACACACACACACACACACAACTTTACTTCATCATTATCCTTTTACATTTGTAATGTTATAGTTGAATTTTGTGCGAGTAGGAAAATTAGTCATCACTTATTTTATAATATACTATTTTTTCTATGTGCATTAAAGTGCGTTTGTTATAAAGCCAACTATGAAAGTTTTATCCCCTCTAATTATTACCATTTGAACTCACTACATTTTGTATTTATTTTGCTATAGTCATTTCACTTATTTTCTTATCTCAGTTATAGTTGCATTTAGATTTCCCATAGAAGTTCACATGATTGTACATATTCACCAGAGTAAATTGCTGGTAGTGATAACACTAGGGGAAATAGTTTATGTTAAAATCGTTTAAAATGATCGTGTGGAAGTTAAAAACTTAAATATTTTTCTTATATTTACGAAGGATTGTTATGTAATTTTGAGTGTGGATTATCTTTAATTATTTGTAGGTTCTGTTAGAAACATGTTCATATGCCTCGTCTATGTTTGATTAGGGTTACTACAGTTTGTGTTTGTGTGGAACAACTTATAATATTTGGGATACTAGGTTACCTTTTCCTATCGGTGCCTTAATGTTTTTGTTGTGTAATTTATGAGATGATTTATTATATTTTTGTTATCAATTCTTTATTGTTTTTTAGGTCGTTAAGCAGAAAATATTGCGTGATGCTAACGAGAATTCAAGACAAGATGGCCATGTGGTCTA
The DNA here is from genome assembly GCA_949130495.1 of Sambucus nigra. NCBI lineage: Eukaryota > Viridiplantae > Streptophyta > Magnoliopsida > Dipsacales > Adoxaceae > Sambucus > Sambucus nigra. Next base: position 674,069,105 of record OX422215.1, read on the forward strand.
TAGGTTACATTTTTTTCGAAATGGTGAAGAATGCATTCTTCTTCGACGGAAGCTTCGAAAATAAAGTCCTAAAGAGGTTACTCAGGTACATATTTACATAATTATGTAAACAACCTTTTTATGCATAATGTGATACATATCTTTATTACTTTAGATTTACATAAAATTAGATTATGTCATTTTTTATTTTGTAGACTACAAGGATGTAACGTACAAATCAAACTTTTCCCAAAATGATAGAGGTGTTGTGCAATAAAAGAGCATACCTAATGGAAAAAAGAAATTTATATATGCAAATTGACAAAAATATAACTAAACCACAAAATTTACAAAGACGAACACAAGAGAGTTGACAAAGTTACCCACTTTGGAGTTGATTTGGTTGCCTCCCTTTGAAATATTTCATTCAGAAACCTTCACTGGATAATGGGGATGATTTTTTCATCGAGAGAATTGAAAGGTCAACTATAGTGCAGTTGAATCTTCTCTAGGTGACTTTTTCTTCCACGAATTCCTTATCCCCCCCCCCTTCTAGTCACAATCTGTGACACCCCGCCTATTTAAATATCGGGTGATCAGTCCTTCTTAAAAATAAACAACAGTCTCATTATTAGCATCGCTGTCAAAAATATTTTTAAATTACTAACCACCTACATTTTAAATAATCATGTGCTAAATTTTATCTTTTATTAATCACAATAGCATGTGGAAAAGCAATTTTAATCATTAACCATCCACGCAATAATAATATGAATCCACACAAGATAAATAATGAACACAATAATACCGAATTAATCATCAGTTCCCTAGTCTAATATAAAGTCCAACGGAATAAAAACTGAGTACAAAGTCTGTCAAAAATAAAATAATACTGGGGCTATACGCCCAAATGAAATACCGAACTGTACCCTACACTAAGAATGAAGTAACTGAAGCGACTAGATCCAAATCCTGCATGCAGCCATAAATACTTCAACTACGTATCCGTGGAACAGGTTATCCTGCTTGGTGTCCCTGTGGCTGGACACCTAAAAGTTTTTTTTAAGTATTTTGCAAGTACGAGTCAGAGCCCAAGTAAAAACCATTTTTAAAACATAGAAAGTATTTAAGTTGCAGTTTAAATGAACAGTTATTAGATACACGTGTTAGTTTGCAAACACTCCTTTGAGGTCCTCACCTCTCCTCTATAGTGCGCACCTAACGTTTAATACTAAGCCCACCTAGTTATGCTACCCAAAATAACTAGACCTCAAGTATCTAACTAACCACCAAACAGTCTAGCCCACCCGTACAACTTATACAGTACACTACAGTATACCCTTAATTATCATTAAGCCATTAGTTAATATTCCCCTTAGTTTACCCGTACCTCCCATACAGTATTTTACCAAACAACTAGTAATCTAAGTTTCTCTTACATTGTTATCATCACCAGGTAAAGTTTTCCCAGTTACTTTATCTTTAGAAACTCACTATATATTTTTTCTACTATTTGCTCTTAAGTAGATTAAGCATTATTTTAGATATCCACTATCTAGCCTCACTACTATCACACATAAGTAGATTACACATTGTTTACATGTACACTATCTAGTCTCCTTACTATCAAACATAAGTAAGATTACACATGGTTTAGATGTACACTATCTAGTCTCCTTACTATCACACATAAGTAAGATTACACATTGTTTAGATGTACACTATCTAGTCTCCTTACTATCACACATAAGTAAGATTATTCATTGTTTAGATATAAACTATCTAGTCTCCTTATTGTCACACATAAGTAAGATTATTCATACGGTTTATATTTCACACACAATACATACTATAAGTGCATACTTTCCTACCATGTCCCTCTATCCCACATTAAGGACTATTGGTTCAGAATGCAACATCGACCCCAGTATTCTTTTCATATTTTGGTTCGGAATGGCACCTCGACCCCATTATTCTTTTCATATATTGGTTTGGAATGACACCTTGACCTTAATATTCTTTTCATGTATTGGTTCTGAATGTCACCTCGACCCTAATATTATTTTCATGCCTTGGTTCAGAATGTTACCTCGACCCCAATATCCATTTCATGTATTGGCTCGGAATGTTACCTCAACCCCAATATTTGTTTTATATATTGGATCAAAATATTACCTCGACCCCAATATGTAGGCATTCACATAATCTATCCATATGTATATTCAATATAAGCGCGCACACAATGCCTATAATAAATTTGTATACCTATTAACATAATCCGTATAGGTATACACTCACCTATAAACATAATTCGTATACGTATACACTCAACATATAGACATAATCCATATATGTATACCCTCAACCTATAAACCCAATTCGTATATGTATACAGTCAACCTATAAATAGAATCTATATATACAATCAACCTATAAACATGATTTGTATAGGTATACCCCCAACCTATAATAATAGTTTGTACGTAGTATTTATTACTCGCATACTCATCGTACTTTCAATTGATGATTATTCTCACTATCGCATTTAATTGAGTATCATTCTCTACTCTAAGGGTCCTAGTTACACCTTGGTTTTTTTCAATAGCTAAGTCTTCCTTACCCTATCGGTCTATGCGATAAGCTCACTCGTGCTTTTTTGTAATTACATCCGCATTCTCTCGAGTTAATTACATTCTCGTTAATCCCGTTTAATCATCGTCTTAATTCTCTCGATAAGACTTAATCCTATAGCCCTATAAAGGCATACTGCAATATCATAAATTCCTTATTATATTCTAACGATGTCCTTAATGTTTTCCCGAGAAAATGGGAAATTTTACATTTTTTTGGGAACCGAACGGGTTCGCTTCTCCACAGATTCATCTTCTCTATTACGCAAGTGCATTTTTCACTATGAACACCTACATAACTTACATATTTCTTCACCAAATTTGAAAACAATTGTTCCTAACCATTTCCACATGCATTAGGATGATTTCAAACGTAAACACAACATCAAAACCTTATAATTTTCATTCAAGAATGGATTGAATCATCTAAAACCTCAAAAACCATAGATTTATGTGTTCTTCGAGTTTATTCATCAAGAAACCCAGATTACATTCATTTTAATCAACCCAGACCCTCTGATTTCTTATTACCAACATCAATGAGTGTATCTACATTCAATTCCTACTTCAATTCATGGATTTTCCTACCCAAATACATATTATATCTTTCGAAAACCAGAAATTAAACCCTACTCTACTTGGGTATTATAACATGCATATAATCAATGTAATTTAAACACTTGCCTCTCTATAGCAGATCATAAATTCGTTTGGATGATGCTATGGTTGTTCTCCCCTCACTCCGATCTCAATTTCGTTGTGTTCAGGATGATAAATGGCGTGGGAAGCTTTGGCTCTCTCCTCCTCTTCCTCTTTTATGGTCTCCCTCCCTTTAGATTTGTGTTAACCCTAGCCCCTATCTCTAATGGAAAGATATAAACCTACAATTATTGGAGTTCTCTAAGCCTCAAACTCTCGAATGGCTGAAACGCCCTTAAATGGGGCTGGTTTGGTTAAAAATTTCCTCGAAACCCAAACTATACACCCGGGTATACTATTTTGACACTTTCAGAATCAACCAAGACCTCTAAATCATCATTCTAGTCACTTTATAAAATCATTTTATTTCCAGCTCAAAATATGGCACGCTTGAAATTAACATCTCCCAAATAAATATAAAATTCCAAATCATGAAATTCAATAAGTTCTACAAATTAAATAAATCTCAAGAAGTTCTACCCATAAATATTACGAGAAATTGAACAAAGATAATTCATGAGACTCCACTACTTTTGTGGGCAGTGAAAATCCTACATTGTTTATTTTTTTATAAATTAAAGTTTTATTCTACAAGACTATTTTGGTTCTTGTGAATGCGAGTGATGGAGCAGTATATTACGGAGGTTGTGGTGGTTGATAAGGTGAAGATACTGAAAGACTCGAGGTGTTTAAGGGTTATCCTATGTTGTTGAGTTCGGTGCTACCTTTTCATCTTTATTCATTATTCAGTTATGATACTTTCATTTTGCCCAAATTTATAATTCAGATTCATTCTTATCCTCACACATTAAAATTTGGTTAAAAGTGTTTTTTATATATCAGTTTTAATGATTGTGATTGATGGGATATATAATTTCAAAGGTTCATACAAATTTCAAGAATTGATTTTTTTACATATTCAGTTTGAATACCCTATTCTTCGCAAGAAGTGTAACATTGTAGTGCATGATGATTGATGAATAAAATCAATGAAATTTCAAACTCCATATGTATATGGATCAACGTTATTAGTTTTCTTTGCGATTCTACCACACTTCACAAATTTTCATTTACATTAGACTTTTGCCTTATTTATCTCACCGTTTGATCTTTCCATGTCTATGAACTATTTATGAATTGTTTGCTTCAAATTTTCATGGATTTCCCAGTTCTCAAGTTCCTCTTTAGAATATTTTCCAAGCCCGATAAGTGGTATTCTTCTTCTTCTTCATTGATTCCTTGAACCAAAATGTGAAATAAAAATGATTTGTGTTGGCGATGAGCTCATCTCGACAATATTTTCTTATTCGTTAGAATTCTAATTTTGTGAGAAAAAATGTTAACTACCAATAAAACTATTATCATTTATTTACTTTTATAAATTAAACGTTATGAATTTGAGTATTTATTTTTACGAAATGTAACATTTTTTCATAGGAAATTGATGGAGCGACGTTGTTTAAATTATTTTACAGTCATTCTAATTAAACATTACCTTTATTTCAAATGTGCAGAGGCTTCTTACGATTGATCCGAGGGAAAAATCACGGATGAAGAAGGGAATCATTTTATAACTTAGTAAACACGTCATTGATAGATATGAAGTACATATTTCATTTGATAACACAGTATATTGTTTCTTTGACACATAATTTTATGACTTGGTACATATATCATTGATAGCATACATAGTATATGTTCTTAGGAGCATATACATAGTACCTATGTCGTTGACAGCATACGTAGTATATTTTTTCTTTTTTTACCCAATATGTCATTAACATTGAACGCTGTACAATGTTTTTGCCAAAATAGTATATAGTGTTTAATTGAGATATGGCTTTTACATGATTTAAGTATTATTTTCAAACTGTGTATAATTGGTATTTAGATTTAGCCTTGTTCCTGGTTAATCATCTGCAACTATTTGTCTAAGCCTAAAAAATGGATCAATTACCAAAAATTCACTCAAAACTTTTTAATACACATTTAGTCCAAGACTTTTTATTTTGCTCTAAAAAATCCCTCAAACACCCATTTAACTATTCTTCTCTTTATTTTAAATGTTTGCGCTAGAGGCACCCCCGCTCCACCTCCCCCCTTCACCTCTCACACTACCCCACCCCTTGATTGCCGGAGCTCCGGCGACCCTCACCAGAGATACTTTTTGAGTTTGTTTATGTGGCGAGGGACTTTTTTAAATAAAATAAAAAGGATTAGACTAAACATGTATTAAACGATGTTCGAGGGACAATTTGATATATGCCCCTTAAAAAATTCGAGCTTTATTCTTCCATCTCACACCAGTTATTTTTTCAATAGTTTTTTTTGGCTTTAGTCACATCTACAAAGATTTATTAGGCTCCACTCCCATGTGTTTTTAAACCACCCATCTTTCTTTTTGTAGAGAATAACACATGTTCCATTTTTGTTATATTAGGATCAATAACTAAAAAAATAAAATAAGGGAGTGGGAACACGTAAGTATTTATAGATGTGACTAAATATACATTATCAAAAGGGTGTCGTTAAATGTTGCCTATTTATTTTTCCAATTACCACACATAAAACGAACCATATTTCACTAATGCAACCTAAAAGTGAAAACTATTTTTAAAATAACTGTCAAAGCCACAACATATTATCTAAAAAAAATTTCAACACCTAAAAAATTATCAAAATTTTATTTTTTTTCCCTTAATATTTTGTAAATCCTAACCCTAACTCAACCCCAGCCCTCCCATCCACTCAAACAAACCCAAATCCCACCAACGCCTAAAACCACAACAAACCAACACAAAAAAACCACAATCCAACAACCAAAAAATTCAAAACTACCAAAAAGCCCCCCCAAAACCCACCATCAAACCCCAATCCCCGCTTTTAACACCACTACTCTGCCACCATTACATTTTAACTCACTCACTCTTTCTGTGACCAATCCACACCCTACTTTTCCAATTTTGCAATAAACCCTAACCCTTTTGTTTCTGTCTCATTTATCCCTCTCTATTAGGGGGAAATGGGTCATGTAGAGTCGCATTCGTGCCAGGTGTTAAACATATTATATTAAAAATTTATTCAACCAAAAATGTTTCATTTACTAAATGAGTGAAAAATTACATTAGTACACCATTCGTTTACTTAACGGGCGATACAAAATTTCCTATTTACTACAGTTAAATAAACAAATTATTTTGATTTTTTTACAAATGAAACAGTTTAACCCATTTCATTTGTTTCAACCGGTAACACGAATCCTTTGAAAAATTAGAGAGGAACAAATATACTTATAGTTAGCTAGAATGGGGAAATTTGTTAACAAATTTATGGGGATGTATGAACGACGGGTTGTAAACTGGTTATAAATGTGTCGGGTTATATACGAGTGACGAGTTATAAATTGTTAGTGGGTCACACGATTCGTTTATTAAACGATTTTAACGGGTCACTAACGAGTTTCTCAAATATACATAAAACTGATTTATTTTCTTAATGGGTGCACCTATTTATGCTCCGAACCTGTTAAGGCTAAACCCAAACTGTGTTAAAATGGTTTGTCATGGGTGATAGTGTGGTGGTGGTTACGGTGGATATGGTTGGAGGTGTAAATGATGAAGATATGTATGTTAGAGTTTGAGTTTGAGGGACATTATGAAGTTAGAGAGAGAAAGTGTAACACCCCGACCCAAATTTAAGGTTACCTATACTCACCCCGGTCTGACCCAAGCGTTAGATGTGAAGTGTAATGGACAACCTAAATAATGTTGCTAATCCAATTTTATTCTAATTAACGTTTCACTTCTTATCATCTAATTCCAATTTCAAATCAAGCTACATGATGGACCCAAGGGGAGCACCCCGGAGTCCAAGCATACAAAGCTACAAATATGAAATAAAAGAGAGTACTTACCTGTACAAATCTCTCAAAATACAAAACCGCACCCAACCAATTGTAACAAAACGAGGGAGTGAGCTAAATGCTTAGTGGAAAATATACAACAATGCAATATAGAACTGAACGGAAGAAAGAAGACTCTAACACGTTACGCCTACGTGCACATGCAACGACCTTATATATATATATATATATACTCTAGGATATGCCGGTGCCTGAAGTCACGATGCAAATTTTTGAAAGTGTAAGTCCTTGATTAGACCATACGTTGTATTTACATACATACATACAACACCATATAAAGATATTAGAACATTTGGGCAAAGTCCCCATTGTTTATAGGACTATCCCCTTTTAAAAAATTAATACTCCCAACAACGTTATTAATAATAATAGTCCATCTTGGACCTCGTATAAACATCATCCATAATTAAAAATGTATAAATACAAACATAAAACTTGAACACATAATCAAAATCAAATGAAGACTCGCATAATTTCTAGCCAATGTCAACCTGTCCCAAAAGAACACTAATACCAAATCCATTTAATGAGAAGTAACCATATTATATCTTATGAAGTTTCAGTAATATTGGTAAGTTCTACCCTTACATACGATCACTAGGAAAATATAACCATAATAAATATCTATGTCTGTAAATTTCCATGGTGCTGCTTCTAATTTTGACAATAATCAATGGAGTTAAGTTTTTTTTTCACTTATGAAGGAGGTAAATCTATTTTTTTTCTACTTTTTATTGCATGATTAATGCATATTGAACACAACAAATATTTCCCCAAAGGCTCTATCCTTACCGCATAAATATATAGAACTTTTTATACGTATCTAGTTTATTCTATGGTAATATGCATTGTTCTAGATTACTGTATATTCTACTAGAAATATCTTGTATAGAGATCAGAATGTTTTACCACCATTATTTAGAATGTTCATAATCGTTAGATCATTGCCACTTGTATTAAATATATTGTTCATTGTTAATAGAATTGACTATAAATATGTGAGAGCCTCATCCGCAAAAATAACCAAGAAAAGTTATAAGCTCTTTTCTTTGCATGTTCCTTCTTCCTATTCCATCTCCACCCTTTGTGTTTTAATGTTGTAGAAAACTAGAGTTAATAACTCGATGAAAAATAAGTTGAACGTTAATTAATACTCAATAAAATAAAATGTCGAGTCTGATATTTAGTTTTATCATGAATAATTTTCACCACCCCATGGTTTGATTGGAAACTTATCCCAAGATTAATGGTCAATTATATAGAATGAAAATTCATACAAATTCCTTATAAAAAGGCATGTAGTTTTTCGAAAAATTAAATAAAATACAAATGTATAAGTCATTACGTAAACAAAGACCCTTGGTTGAGGGTGTTTATCCATTGTTGATCCAAGCCTTCCATATTCGAGAGGTGTATAACAATATTTTGACAGGTATGTCCTTGCATTGGGAGGTGGTGGGAGTACGGTGAATGTGAATGTTATTAATATTAAAATGCATTTATGATTAAACACAATCGGTTGTAGGTGTTGTTCATTCCTCCTCATTGAAACTGATATGGATAGTGCCTGAATTAGGTTTTATTTTATTCGAGTATGGGAGAGTGAGTGAGAGAGGGATTCTAATGGTGGTTTATGTTGAAGCCCTTATACTTTTGACTCACTTGAGTCTGTATTGTATAAGTGCTCATCTAGTTTGAAAATTGTGACAAAATTGTGTCTTCCCTAGAATCCAAAGAAGCTCAGAAGTTGGTTTGCTACTTCATCTCTCTTTCTTGCTTTGATCAAGAACCTATTGCCAACACTCAGACACAGTAGAATTCATTTTTTGCATATCATATTGCATAATTATGTGTGTTCATGTGTTGAGTGTGTTTAAATCCCTAAATTGGAATTTTAATAATTTTTTGGGATTTTTTAAACATTTTTAAAATAAGGTTTTCTTAATTAAAACTTGATTAAAAAGTTTCTGGGGTTAATTTGTAAATGTCATTTGTTGATTATATTAGCCTAATGTTACCTTCGGTAGAATCCAAAAGTGGAGTAAACTTGAGGGTGTGGTTTTAATTAACTTTGGACGCGCGTTTGTTATCCTGTTATTGACCAACACTTGTCCTCGTCTGATTGCACTACACCAAAATGGGCAAATTGTCACCTTTCAGCCGGCCAGCCTTGTCAAGGTCATTGACCGTGACAAAAAAGCACCCGTTTTATGTCACGGTCATTGACCTTGACACGACCGTGACAACTAATTGTCACGATCATTGACCATGACAAGGCCGTGAAAAATTTAATTGTCACGGGCTTGTCACGGTCAATGACCGTGACAATTCTTGTCACGGTCAATGACCTTGACACGACCGTGACAACTTTTCCAGCAAAAACCCTTTCCCCCTTCTTTTTTCCCTCCCACCGTTCCCTCCCTCTCTCTCTCTCTCTCGACGCTGCTCTCTCTCTCTCTCTCTACTTTCAGGTCCAATTTCTCTCTCTCTCTCTCTCTTCCATTTATATATATATTTGTGTGTATATTTATGTGTGTATGTGTATATATATATGTGTGTATGTGTGTGCGTGTGTGGGGGGTGGGGCAGGATGGGGGAGGGGGAGGGGGTGGTGGAGGGGGCAGGGGTTGGGGTGGGGTGGGGTGCGGTGTGTGTGTGTGTGTGGTGGTGTGTTTTGGGGGAGGGGGTGGGGAGGGGTTGGTGGAGGGGGGCAGGGGGTGGGGTAGGGTGGGGTGTGTGTGTGTGTGTGTGGTGTGTGGTGGGGGAGGGGGTGGTGGAGGGGGCAGGGGGCAGGGGGTGGGGTGGGGTGGGGTGGGGTGTATGTGTGTGTGGTGGTGTGTGGTGGGGGAGGGGGTGGTGGAGGGGGGCAAGGGGTGGGTGGGGTGGGGTGTGTAGGTGTGTGTGAATAGGTATAATTTTTTTCACTCCCTCTCTAACCCTCCACAATTGATTCTTATGCTAAAATCCTCGCTTACACAATATATATAGATATAATTCACGGGCTTTAGCTAAACTAGGGTTTTATAGAGTTTCGCTCCTACTACTTGGGCAATGACTATACTAGGGACCAAAGATAAATAAATAAACTGGATTCAAAGTAAATACTAGGAAATCCCAATTTATAACCGTCTAATTTATATCCTTTATTTATTTAATCACGATTCATTCCACTAAATAATCATGATTGCACTCAAATTTAATTATTTATAAATCACTCGAAAGAATGTGTTATTATTGTTAAAGTTGATTACGGTATATTATGATTCCCCACGTTATGTTTTCGATACCCTCTTGGTTAAATAAATTTTCTACTAACTGATTTTAATGAATATCTGATCAATTCCTTGATTGTAAAACTTAATTCTATAGTATTATAAAATAGTTCATCGGTCGGGTAAACAAAACATATAAGTCTATCAAGGGGTATCACAATCCAAATTATTTCTTGGACGTGAATTGAAAGTTCCTTTTGTCCCTGACCAACCTTCACAACATCCTTCAACAAGTAGAATAGATGAAGAAGGGGACGATGTAGATCATAATATGTTAGAGGATTTAGTTGATGATGCGTACGGAGTTTATGAAGCTGAGGAGAATGAGGTTATTGATGATGTAGAAGATTCAAGTGCTCGTGAAGATAACACGATAAAACTTGACGATGACTACCAAAGTTTAAAATTTAAGGCGACCCAACCGTTATACTCTAGCTGTGAGAAAGATCAAACAACTTTACATGCCATGGTTGGTTTGCACAGTTTGAAGACGCAGTACGGTTTGTTTGGCAATAGCGTGACGGGAATTCTGAAATGGGTGAAGGGCTTATTACCCAAGGTGAATACACTTCCAAATAGCTATCCTGTTATGAAGAACAGTTTGAAAGGTTTGGGAATGAAGTATAAATCGATTCATGCTTGTGTGTATGACTGCATACTATACCGAAAGGAGTATGAAAATCTCGATCGTTGTCCGGTATGCGATGAACCTAGATATGTCCAATCTACTAGTAAGGAACGCACAAGATCAAAAGTGCCCCAAAAAGTATTGAAATATTTTCCCGTTGGGCCTAGATTAAAGCGATTTTTCACAGTACCATGGATTGCAGAGGCAATGACTTGGCATGCTAGGGCAGAAGTAGGGGGTATTATCATGCGTCATCCTATTGATTCTACTCCCTGGCGGAGGCTGAATTATGAGTATCCCGATTTTTCTCGAGAACAACGCAACATTCGTTTGGCTATATCAACAGATGGTTTCAATCCATTTGGAAATCTAAGCACCAATCAGAGTGTATGGCCAGTGATCCTAGCCCCACTCAACCTCCCTCCTTCACAGTGTATGAGACCTGAATTTTTGATGATGGCTTTATTGATACCTGGGCCAAAGGCACCAAGTGAAGACATTGATATCTACCTGGCTCCTTTGGTAGAAGAATTAAATGAGTTGTGGGAAGAGGGTGTGCAATCATTTGACTCTTTTAGAAAAGAAGAGTTTACGCTGAAAGTTATGTTGATGTGGGCAATTCATGATTTTCCAGCTTATGGGACATTATCCGGATGTGTAGTACATGGTTATTTGGGGTGTCCTATTTGTGGAGAGGAGACTGAATCTCTTCATCTATCATCCATCTTAAAAAATGTATACCATTGCCACAGGAGGTTTTTACCCCCAGCTCATAGTTTCAGATTTGAGAAAGCTTCCAATTTTTTATTGGGCAGAGTTGAACATAGGCTACCGCCGAGACAACTTTCGGGTTCAGAAATTGAAAGTAAATCTTCTGAATGTGGCCCAAATATGCCAGGTAAGAATCCCAAATTTAAGAATGTCAAGCATAAGAAGACCCCAACTGGGAATGAAACTGAGATAAGAAAGGCATGGTCTCGGAGGTCAATTTTATTTGACTTGCCTTATTGGAAGAAAAAACCGGTGCGCCATGTATTGGATGTGATGAATGCAGAGAAGAACTTTGCTGAACATATTGTGGGTACTTTCCTTGGGGGGAGTCATTCAAAAGATTGAGAAAATGCACGAAAAGACCTTAAAACGTTAAAACTTAAACCACAACTATGGTTGAAAGAAGTTAGTAGGGGAAGGACAATAATTCCCCCTGGTGCATTTACTTTGACGAGTGAGGAAAGGAAAGTGCTTCTAGAAACAATATATAATTTGAAGGGCCCATCTACTTTTTCGTCCAAATTGCAAAGGATTGTGAATTATGTTACTCATGATTTACATAAGTGTAAGTCCCACGATTGGCATGTGATCATGCAATTGGTTCCTCTATTGTTTAAGCACTGTTTCTCCAAGCACAAGGATTTGCGTAGGGCTATTATGCAAATTAGTATTACCTTCTCCCTCTTGTGTGAGAAGGCATTGAATCTAGAACACATAGTGGCCGCAAAATTGGCTGTGAACGAAGCGATTTGTGTATTGGAGAAGTACTTTCCCCCAGCATTCTTTGACATAAGTGTTCACTTGTTGGTACACCTATGCTACGAGGAACTTCTTTGTGGTCCAGTTAGATATCGGTGGATGTATCCGTTTGAAAGATTGATGAAAGTTTTTAAAGATTACGTCAAGAATACGCGATATATTGCAGGATCAATTGTAGTGGAATACATCACCGTGGAGTCATCAATATATACCCGGGAATATATGACAGACTCTACTAGCGTTTATGACACTGATGAATTCCTCGATGATGGTGGTAATGTGATGGGAAAACGAGTGAAATTAACGAGTTTGCAACATGAACAAGTAGCTCGTTATCTATTTGACACACATGAAGATGTCGAAGAATGGAAAAAGTAAGTTTCGAATATTATAATGTTTAACATTATTTTAGATTATTTTATACATGATTAATTTTGTAATATTCAGTAAATATGAAGCTTGTGAGAACAATAAAAGACGAAAAACAGTGGTACAATCAGACAACGAATTTAGGCTATAGTTGACCCAAGAGGTAATTACAATGAAAACAGTCGTTATATAACGTTACATTACACTCAAATTTTACCACTAATATAATTAATTTATCTATATTCTCAGCTCCTAAAGATGGGTGATGCGACATTAAGGCTTGCTCGTCTAGCCACTGGACCCTTGTTCGTGGCACAAGAGTACAAAAAATATCGATTGAACGGTTACATTTTCGGCGCTAAAGTGTATGAGGAAAGTACAAATGTACAGAACTCGGGAATTTCATACAAGGCTCTTACTTTCTTTCGAGCGAGCGCAAAAGATAAAAACCTCGTTGAAGCTGAAATGACTTACTATGGTGTAATCTAAAATATATTTGAATTGGACTATATAAGCTTCAAAGAGGTTGTATTTACTGTGAATGGGTAAGAGTTGAGGATAAAAATGCTTGTAAAGTTGATCCTGTCACCAATTTGATCGTGGTTGACTTGTCCAAGTTGAAGAGCAACGACCACGTGACGATGAGCCGTTTGTTTGTGCATTTCAAAAGGTTAAGCAAGTGTTTTACTCGGAGTATATCAACAACGAGCCGTGGTCAATTGTCCAACACGCGCCAAGGCGTCTAAATAGTAGTGTGGATGACTTGGTTGCTCCTACCGAATATCAATCCATTTTTGATGATAACCCGAATTTGAAATTTTTTTTCAATTTGTAATAAATATTTCAATTTGTACCGAAACATCCATTTTTAATGCTTTTACTTGATCTGCACTTTATCATTTTCACTCTTGTGTAGTGTGCGTGTGTGGAGAGGAGATTAATACATAAATATTCCAACTACATCTAAGTTTTGTTTATACTAATCCATGAATATACGCTTCTTACCTTTAATAGGTGATTAGTACATAGTTATTTGGGGTGTCCTATTTGTGGAGAGAAGACTGAATCTCTTCGTCTATCCGAACACTAAGAAATGCCATAATCCTATGGAGCAATGCTCTGCAAATTCCTTCCAACCGTTATGTAGCCAAACATCACCGGTTCAAGTTGTCAATTCCACTTTCCATACCCCACCACTTTCCATACCCCATTCAAAGGTGGAGTTGACAACTTCAACTGTTGATTTTTTGCTACACAACGGTTGGAAGGAATTTGCAACGCATACCTCCACAGGATTATGGTATTTCTTAGTGTTTAGATATGAAGAGAATTATAATTGACACGATTGCCCGGGGTACATTAGTTTGAAGGAGGTGCCATATGAGCTCAAGTTAGCTGTTTGAGTGACACTACAGGTAATGTATTTATATTTATATGTCAATTTCGATTTCGATTTCAATTACGATTTATATTTATCTATATTTGAGGGGCGGATACTAATTTTACTTTATTTCAATTCAGGGGACAGGGAGTGGCCCTAAGGGTAGACCACATATGCTCTATACTTATGTGGCTATTCGGACGAGAAGGGAAGGATAAGGAGGTGTTCCCGAGCGTCGCGGTACAAAATCTCTTTTCCATGCAAATAGTTTGTAGATTTGAGATAAAATGATGGTGATGTTGTTTCTTTTTAAATAGTTTCTTATTTGAATATATATTTGCATTATCTTTAGTTTGTTCGGAAATATGATGTTTGGAACAGGTACAACGTTGCTATAACAGGTACAAATATACTGCTGGGCAGTGGCAGTGGCATACTGCCGAGCAGTTTTTTTTAATTCTGCCCAGAATTGTCACGGTCATTGACCATGACATGTCCGTGACAAAATTGACACGGACGTGTCACGGTCAATGATCGTGACAATTTTTTTAAAAAGGGTCACGGCTTTGTCACGGTTATAAACCGTGACAAACGTGTCACGGTCATTGACCTTGACACGACCGTGACACAAAACGCGAGTTTTGTGTCAAGGTCAATGACCGTGACACGATCGTGACAAAAAGAGTTGTCTCGCCTCGAAATGTCACGGTCATTGACCTTGACAAGGTGGATTTGTCAAGGTCAATGACCTTGACAAATGGGCAGATTTGGTGTAGTTTTGGCTGAAGTTTTGTTTCTTTACTGAGTTATAATAGCGTTCGTTCCTAGTCATTAAATCATTAGCTATCAACGCTCTGCATGTTATCTTGGTGAATCCCAGTACAACTCTTTAGACCAATCAGAATTCGTTTAATCACCGCTTTATTAGAACCCTTAGATCTAAGTCAACTTGGCTTGACTTAATCCAGGCCCTTGGTTTTGAGCCAGCCTCTCGAACCTTCTCCTCACCCAATAAAAGGGACACTTCTCTCAGACTTCGAAGACTTTTGCCATTTTCATTTCCTCTGAGAAATTGAGAGAGTAGAGAGAGAAGAGAGAGAAGAGAGAAAGCAGAGAGAAGAGAGAGAGTTAGAAACCCTAACCCTGTTCGTCAAACCTCTTCCATCCAAACTCAAACACTTATTCAAAATACCTCCATATCCAAAACACTTCTCTGAGTGTTCTTGAGAGTTTGAGAGTTTGAGTTGAGATTGTTTTTGTTGCTGTAACCTCGTGTTGTCTTGATCTTGTTTTCAACTTAAACGTTTTACTCAGATCTACTTTCTGATTTCATAGAAATTTCAGATCTGAGTTATTCATGTTACATTACACTTAGTTTCAATTTAGTTCTCATCTTGAGAAATATATTGTTGATTATTTTTTATAAAACGTTTGCTTACATTGAAATCAACAATAAATGTTTTCTATTTCTAATTCTTGTAAAACTAAACCTTTGACCTAGTTTGGAATCTCACTTGGAGGTTTTCAATCTCTAAAAGTGTCTCTAAATTATGAGATTGATTAAGACCTTGTCTGTCTTCCTAGCAAGGTATCTGTGGATTCTGGGAATGATTTAAAGGTCAAATAAGGTGAAAAGTTTTGTATGAAGAAAGAAAAAGAAAAGATCACAGCATATAGTGTTATTGTAATTTGTTAGGACAGTTTGTACTTAATATGTGTGTGTGTGTGTGCATGCATGTGTTAGAAAGCACTTCCACAAACACTTTCACCCTACAACACGAAAAGTGTTGGTAATAAGATCTTGAGAATAAAGAGTCGACGTAAAGTGCTGGAACAAATCAGAAGTGAACAAACTGGGAGAACTACATCTACAATAAAAATTGCTGAGAAGTTTAAGGACACCAAATGGTACATTCCTAAACTTATATAGGACTGAGTTGTTTGCATGTTAGTTATATAGTTTGTAACTCATATATTTGTTTTAGTGGATTTTTCATTTTACTCCGTAGAGGGAGTCGTGGATGTTTCCTCAATTGGTGAGGTTTTACCATGTAAAAAATATTGTGAACATAATCTTTCCACATCTCCTCATCTCACTTTTGGTTGTGCTGAGTTTAAATTTTTTAAACTACTTTATAAACTTGTTATTCAATTCTTGAATAGATCTCGTACATACTGATTTGTTAAACACATCTTGTGTTTAAATAGTTTGGTTTTTACGAAAAGAGTTTCTTAAAAAAAACAGATCGGAGTTACTTAAATAGTTTATTTTTAATAAACGGCTTTAGTAACATTTTTCAATTGGTATCAGAGCTTTGTAAACTTCTTTCAAAAGAGATCCTGTGTTTCTGAAATTGTTTTCTGAAAATCAAATATGGATGAGAAAAATGAAAGATTTGGTAACTTGACGAGACCTCCAATCTTTGATGGAACCAATTTTGCTTACTGGAAAGTAAGGATGATTGCTTTCATTCAAGGAACTTTGGGAGATGATGTCTGGGAAATTGTTGAAAATGGTTATATTTTTCCTACTAAACCAACAAACGAAGGAAGTAATGAGTGGGTTAAGAAAGCTCTAAGTGAGTTCACTCAAGAAGAGAAACAAGTTTCTCGAAATAATAATAAAGGAAAGAATGCCATATTTATGCCTATAAATGAACATGAGTTCAAAAGAATCTCATCCTGTACCACTTCTAAGGAAGCTTGGGACACCTTAGTCACTGCTCATGAAGGAGACACTAGAGTTAAGGCTGTTAAAACCCAAATGCTGATTCAGCAATATAACTCCTTAATTATGTCTGAGACTGAGTCATTTGATGACTTCTATATGAACTTGACTGATATTGCGACCAAACTCCATGCTAATGGGGTGACTTATGACAGACATGAAATTGTATCTAAAATTCTAAGATCCTTACCACAGAAATTTGATAACAAAAGATATGCTATTGAGGAAATGTGTGATCAAAATCTCACTCCTGAATTACTCAGTAGTAAACTAAGAACTGTGGAAATGGAACTAGAATTTAAGAAACAATTGACTCAAACCAATAGGAAACAAACTAATTCCAATCTTAGCTTCTCTTCTAAGATAACCAAGCCTGAACTTATATTCCCCACTTATGATTCTAATGAGGAATGCAATATAGAGAGTTTGGACAATCAAATTGTCTTAATTACTAAACGGTTTAAGAAACTTATTAAGTTTAGAAACAAAGTGGCTAATAAACAAGGCGATTCAAATTATCCAACTTCCTCTAATCACAGGCCTCATGAGAAATACCATGACAAAAATCATAAGGACTCTCACACTAGACCTAATAGAGACCTTAAGAAGACTGAATGCTATAGATGTGATAAACTGGGGCACATTGCACAAGACTACAGAATTAACTTGAACACGCAAAACAAAAACACTAGAGCCAACATTTGCAAAACATGGGATGATTCAAGTGAATCTGAAAAGGAGGAACCTGAGTCATCTGATGTCTTTGATCCTTGCATGTCCTTCTTTGCTAAGATCATATATAATGATGATGTGCTTATGCCTGTGTATGAGAATGATTCTATTAACTCTACTCCTGCTATTGAGAACCATGTTTATACTGGTTTAGATGCTTTGATTACAGAGAATGTTGCATATTCTACCTCGGGGTGTGTGAGTCAAAGGGATAGCAATAATGACGATGTCAATGGGTGTGTGAGTTTAACAAATGAATCTTTAGGGCTTGGGCGTGGCTTTGGACAAGTACAGAGATATCTTTTTCAGAATTCTGGGCCTTGGTCTCAGCATTCTGTAACTCTGACCTCAGACGGTCAACCTCGGCCTTCAAGGTGCTCTAAACCTTCTCAGCCTCTTGCCCCTTCTGAATCAGAGGCAATTTCCTCAGAGCCCAGTTAGAGAGATGGTACATGGCGATCACCCCCTGCACAGACAATAAAGAGGTTAGAGGGAAATAAATTCAGACGTTGCACTTGCAAAATTATTGGCAAAAAGAACAAGCCATACCTGGACGGCTCTGTGGAGGCCGAACTCAACCATCATATGAGTGTTCATAGCCCTATAAAAATGCTTGTTGGCATCAGTCATCACATTGGCAAGGGCATCCATGGCCTGCCTGCTGTTGCCGACCACGCTTTTGGTAAGCTTTAGCTGATCCAGACGAGCTGATAATGTGTCGACTGTGATGGGGATCGCAGCGTCTGAAGTCTTCCTTTGCCTAGAGGTCGGCCTCTGATCCTCTGAGGCATGGACCTCAGGGGCCCACTTCCTGGATTTGGATGTTGAGGGAGCAGGTGGAGGAGCACTCAAACCAGTCTTCTTGACGAGCCTAGCCAAACTTGGAGCTGCCATCTCCCACAACTCGTCTGAAACGCCTGGTGGTCTCTCTGCAAAAGTGAAAAGGTGGGAGTTAAGAATCAAATATGAATGATCAGAGGTTAGACTTGTGAACTGAAAAGAAAAATCCTTACCAAATTCAACTAGGGGACTTCCACCTAAGCTCGTCCCCGAGAGATACTGGGGGGTCAGCAGATGCTCGAACTTGATAAACAGTCCATGAGCCCCTTGGTCTTGCAGGGCCTTCACCTTTTTTCTGGTTTGAACACTTAGTCCAGGATCGGCCCTTGAAGACATGGTGACTTTACCCCATCTGAGGGGTATTCTTGGCTCAAAAATGGAAGAGGGAATAGATTAAACGAATTGTGGTTTAATCGAGGTTTCCAATTGTGGTTCGAGGTCTGAGTGACCAAGAGCATCTTTTTCTCAGGCCTCTGAGCCACGAAGTGATAGTAGCTCGGATGATTCTTGGCCGAGGTGGGAACGTAACACCCAGCAAAGACCTGAACTGGGAGGTCAGAGTGGTGGACTGCCCTCCACAGGATGATGGCCCCTATAATAACTCTCCAAGCATTGGGAGAGAGCTGCGAGGGGGCCAAATTGATGAAGGAAAGAATGGACCTAATGACAGGGTGAAAGGGAAGATGAAAACCTAGTTTGAACATCTACTCGTACAAGCAGACTTCTCCATCTTGATCATGGTAGGCCCTCTCTTCCCTCAGAGGTATCCTTAATTGGATTGAGGGACTGATGGAGTATAGGTATCTGAAGTGCAATAGATCCACCTGAGTGACCGTGCTCTCGTACTCGTCCACCTCAGAGGTATCAACTTCACTTTCGGCGTCCTCATCATCGTCAGGCTCAACGTCGGCCGGGGCAGACGTAGACGGGTTACCAGGGAACCTATGAGCAAACTCGGCCCCGGTAACGGCCGTCAGAGGGATAACATCTAGAATGGGTGGCACAACCACACTTGGCCCAACAAGTTCAACCTCGGAAGAAGAACCTGAGGTACCTATGCCATTTTGAGATGATGCGCGGCTAGATACCTCGGCCTGGTCAGGGTTCTGACCAGTCTGAGGAGTAAAATCCACGGCCTCTTGGAAAGAGTCCACAGATATTGGGTCGGAGGTGGAAGACTCAGACTCAAACATCGGCAAGTTGTTGGCAGAGACGTCTGTCTGATAGAAATTCTCAGGTGGACGAGGGTATACCACCTTAAGAGGTGGAGGAAAGAGGGGTCTGACAGGGAACTCCTGTGACCTACGAGCTTCTTTTTGAGCTCTCTCTATTTGCCTGATTTTCTCTAAGGTCTTTTCTCTAAGAGATGGGAATGTTTCGAGAAGTTGGTACAGGGGTCTGAGCATCAGGGGACGACCCAAAACTTTGACAGACCCTAAACTTGAGGAAAACTCCTAAAAACTACAAACAAGTTCGGCTTGAAAAATTAAGGAGCCCAAAGATCAAACCAAGGAATTTTTGCAGAAAGCCTAGCTCACCGGAAAACTCATATAACCATCGGAAAACTCAAAACCTCACTGAAAAATTCAAATGAAAATGCCAAAATGAAGGAGATGGAGAGGGAGAGGTACCTGGAGATGAGTTGATGGATGAAAAAGAGGAAATCGTGCAAGAAACTAGGCAATCCCCTTGCAGAAAGAGCGTTGGGACGAAGAAACTTCGGAGAGAGAAACTGCAGAAAGCAGCGCGCGAAAGAGAGAAATGAGGAAAAAAAGGGTTCAACCCTTAAATACTTAAGCACGATTCCCAAGGCTCATCATTTCCTTGGGAAGCCCAAGGGACAACTGGTAGCACACGCAAACCAAGTTGGCATGCCTTAGCTCAGGACAGGTGTCACGCAGGTGTTGGCCTTGGGGTGAACAGGCCTCGGAGGTAAGAATCCCCTAGCCACCTGCTCTCGCAAATGACTAAGGGCTGGGGGGTGATTGATATGCCCAAGTATAGCCTCGACCCAGGGATACCTACCTCGGCCTAGATAATGGCCGAGACCTTGATTTGTCCAATGAGGGGTAAGGACCCAGGATATCATCCCTCGGCTAGGACTACCTCGGCCCCGGCCGACACTATTACATTGACCTCCCCAAGGACACTACGCACGTCGCAGACATCAACAACATACTAAAAGCACCCGGGAATAGAAACCTCGGCCATAAGTAGGCCGAGAGGACAAGAAGCCCCTTTCAACACGGCTCCTACCTCGGCTTGGGCCGAGGCTATCAGAGGTATTAATAATCATCAGCATACTGCAAGCCCAACCTCGGCTTTGGCGGACCCAAGCATATGTCTCGGCTGACACCAGGCCGAGACTCCTCGTGACACTTCGCGGATTGAGTGGACATCCAACCTTTACAGCTCGGCCTCTCTTGGGCCGAGGTCATTCACCAACATGACTGCCGAGTTTCTGTTGGCATTTGGATAAGGACACTTGGGCACAAATCAGTTGTAACAAGATTATTCTCCACATGGGGGAGAATATTTCATCATCATTACCTACATGTGACCATGACAGGTGGCACACCCCCATTGGTGAGGATACCACACACATGCACATTACATGCATAGGGGGTACATTACACCCCCTAGGCACTATATAAAGGGATCATCCCCTACCTTGCAAAAGGATCCATATATTAAAACCCTAGCTAAAACTGTGTCAAAAAATATACTACAGAGAGAGAGAGAGCTTGAGGGAAGTGTATCCATGGTCATTAGTACCATCTTTCAGTGATATTACTCACACACTCACTGTGGACGTAGGCCAAACCGGCTGAACCACCTATATTCCGGTGTTGATCTCCTCCTATCCTCACCTCCTTCTCTTAACTATTTTTATAGCTGTGCTGCCATTGTCATATACATATAGAGCTTGGAAACACCTTACCTGGTGGTGCTGAAACCCAGCATCATCACACTAGACTAGAAAAGATTGTGAAAGATCTCACTAAGAAGTTAGAAGATCTAAGCCTTATGGTTAAATTGAATGCTGAAGAGTATACTACCCAATGTTTGACTCATAAAAGTGAAATCAAAATATTTGATGAAAAGCTCAGATATTTAAAAGAAACAAATGAAACTCTAGAGAAAAAATACAAAGGGACATTGTTAGAATTGGAGCAAACTAAAGAAAAGACAACAACTATTTTCAAAAAATTTACAAAATTTAAAAATAATTCAAAATGTTTTGATGAATTTGTTGCTGAATCAAAAACCAATTCTGATGATCGAACTGGAATAGGGTTTTGCCCCAATTTGAAAACACAAACAAAATCTTTTGAAACTATCAAGTTTGTGTCAGGAGGCAAAAGACCTATTGAAACATGCCCAGACTTTCATTCTCTAAAAACTGAGTTTATTCAAAAAATCAAAATTTTAACATTGGCGAATCAAGTTGCTCTAAACATGAAAGTTGAACTAAGGCTAAATACGCCTGTCCTTCTATTAGGAAGAGTGAGTCTGCATTCAAGACTGTCACACCTAGGAATAGTGTTCAGCCTCAAAACTCTATAAAACCTTTGTTCAGAGACTTTCCTAAGGAGACCCCAATTCTGAGCAATCTTTATTGCTCCTACTGCGACATATATGGTCACTCTTTTGATGATTTTTATGCTAGGAGACTCGTTAAACCTACCCATAATCCTTATATCTATCAAAACTTTAACTATTCTAAGAGGAGTCGTAACAATTATGTACTTCCTAGATAGCCAGATAGAAATTCTAATTATAGAAAGAGAAAAACCAAACCTAAAAGAACATTTACTAGAAGGAATCCTCAGCACTTTCCTAAACCAAATGCCCAAGTTTTTCACAAATTTCAAAATCATGCGCAAAATGTTTTTCAGCAAAAATCCAAAGCTCGCAAATTTTATCAATTAAGAGCTAATAAGAGCAAGATGAAAACTAAGGCAATTTGGGTTAGAAAAGATGATCTATTACCTCAGATGAAGTGTAATGTTATTGTTACATCTTTAAAAGCTGGACACACATCATTTGGTTGGTATTTAGACTTTGGATGTTCTAAGCATATGGCTGGTGATTAAACTAAACTTTTTAACAAACCTAGCTTTGTTGGGGGTAAAGTCATTTTTGGTGATGGAGTTTCATCTCAAATCATAGGCAAAGGAACTCTCCAAGAAGATGGGCTCCCTATTCTTCAAGATGTTCTTCTAGTCAAAGGTCTTAAGGAAAATCTACTTAGCATATCGCAATTTTGTGACTCAGATCATACTATTACCTTTTCAAAGAAAAAGTGCAAAATTTTAAATGAAAAACGTGAATGCATAATTACTGGATTCAGAACTCCTGACAATTGCTACACTGTCATGAATAATCCTAAAATCTGTAATGTTGCCAGAATGGATGACAATGAGATATGGCATAATAGAATGGGTCATATAAATTACGATAATCTTAGTAGATTGACCTCTCAGGAAATAGTTAGAGGAGTTCCTAAAATCAAACTTATACACAATCTTATCTGTGGTTCCTGTCAAGTAGGTAAAATTATTAAGGCACCTCATAAGAAAGTCAAAGATATTCTTACCTCTAATCCCTTCGAACTCATCCATATGGATCTAATGGGTCCCTCCCAAACTGTTAGTCTTTGTGGACACAGTTACATCCTAGTTATGGTTGATGAATTCACTAGATTTACCTGGGTAGCCTTCTTAAAACAAAAGTCTGAAACATTTCAAACCTTCCTAAAAATTCTACTTGGATCGAAAATGAGAAGGATACTCAAGTGAATAGAATTCATAGTGATAGAGGTGGTGAATTCAAAGACACTGGTATTATAGAATACTGTGACTATAATGGTTATAAACACGAGTTCAGTGCTCCTAAGACCCCTCAACATAATGGTATTGCGGAGAGAAAGAATCGTACCCTTCAGGAGATGGCACGTGTTATGTTACATGCCAAGAATTTACCTAAATATTTTTGGGTAGAGTCCATTCGTACTGCTTGTCATATTATAAATAGGGTTTATCTTAGAAACAATTCCAAACAAACCCCCTATGAACTTTGGTACAATAAAAAGCCTAATCTTAAATACCTTAGAACCTTTGGCAGTACTTGTTATGTATGCAAAGATAGGGAACACTTGTCCAAATTCGAGAGCCGAGGAGATAAAGCCATATTTTTAGGATATTCGCCTAACAGTAGAGCTTATCGAGTGTACAATCTTCGAACTAAAACCTTGATGGAATCCATAAATGTAATTGTAAGTGGCACTACAGTAGAAATCTAGACTGGAGAATTTTCTATTGAGGAAGAGTCTACAAATATTTTAGAAAATGACTCCTCTACAATGGATAATTAATTACCTATTGAGACCCCTGAGGTGCCTAACTGGGTTTCTAAAGATCATCCCATAAATAACGTAGTTGGTAACCCTAGTGAGACAGTGCGTACAAGATCTCAACTCAGAAACTATGCACATTATGCATGTTTTGTTTCCCTTGTGGAACGAAAGAATGTTAATGAGGCATTGAATGACTCTCATTGGATTTCTGCTATGCAGGAAGAACTTTTACAATTTGTCATTCATGATGTTTGGTATCTTGTTCCACGTCCTGATCACAAAAAGGTTGTTGGAACACGTTGGATTTTCAAAAATAAGACTGATGAAAATGGGATAATAATTAGAAATAAAGCTAGATTAGTTGCTCAAGGATACTCTCAAATAGAAGGAATAGATTTTAATGAGACCTTTGCTCCTGTTACTCGTTTAGAATCTGTTCGTCTGCTTTTTGCTATAGCTTGCCACATGCACTTTACACTGTACCAAATGGATGTCAAATCTGCGTTCATTAATGGAATACTGGCTGAAGAAACCTATGTAGAACAACCTAAAGGGTTCATTGACCCTAAGCATCCAAATCATGTATTTCGTCTGAAAAGGGCTTCGTATGGCCTTAAACAGGCTCCTAGAGCTTGGTATGAGCGTCTTTCCAGTTTTCTTTTAGATAAAGGAGGTAAAAATGACCAAACCCTTTTTGTCAAACATTTTGACAAACACATCACTATTGCTCAAGTTTTTGTTGACGATATTATATTTGGATAAACTTCTCCCTCAGAAGTCAAATCCTTCTCTGAAACTATGCATAAGAAATTTCAAATGTCCCTTATGGGGGAGCTACAATTCTTCTTAGGCCATCAAGTCAAACAAAATTCAGATGGATTATTTGTATCGCAATCCAAGTACGCTTCAGAGATAGTAAAGAAATTTGTCCTTAAGAGTGCTAAAAATGCTAAAACGCCTATGAGTACTACGCTAAAACTCTTTAAAGATGAAAATGGAACATCTGTAGATCCTACTCTGTATCGTAGTATGATAGGCACTTTACTATACCTTACTGCCTCGCGTCCTGATATTATGCATGATGTGTGTGTATGTGATCGATATCAAAGTAACCCTAAAGAGAGCCACTTGAATGTTGTTAAACATATCGTTAAATATGTAAAAGGCACTCTAAATCGAGGACTTTGGTACACTAATGACACACCAAGCACTATAATTGGGTACACTGATGCTGACTGGGCTGGGTGTACTGATGATAGTAAAAGCACATCAAGAGCATGTTATTATATAGGTAATAAATGTGACAACCCGCTATCCGAAATAAAGGGTGGCCAGCCCTATACCTCGATAAAATAGGAAATCACTGATAAATATCATTCTCAGCATCACTACAATATGCAAAGTATAAGAAATAACCACAATATATTCCAGAAAAATGGGTTATCAAAAATTTTGGTTATTAAATAAGAAGAGAACATTTTCAACAACCCATAGTAGGAATAGAGGGTGGAAACCCCCACAAACGTATATACGAAACCCAAAGATACTAAAGGACCGAATGAAACGTCGGTCAATACTAGCCATACAACATACAATAAGCTCCAGGTGTTACATAATAAATCCATGAAACAATTACAACGGTTTGGGAAACATGCCCGAATAAACTGATCATAACTACATAACATAAATGGAGGCGTCTACACAAAACATCCCGTGAGACCCGCACAATGTCACGGCTCCTCAAGACATATGGAAGGAAAGATCATTACGGGCGACCGTGCGGCGGAACACCTGAACGTATTATATATATATATACACAACAGGAAGTGAAAACCGGTCAGGGCCGGATATATGTGATCAATAGATAAATGACAGGTATGACAATGATGCGCAAGTAAGCATGAATGATAGTCTAGCATGGTAACATCATGTAAGAAACTTAAACTGATAAATGACTATGTAGAATGAAATTCATATAAAACAGAATTAAAAGCACTTATGAGCCTTTATCATTTTTCAACATATTTTGATTTCAATCTTCTTTTCCATTCCTTATCAGGAATATAATTATCATCATGTGCTCTTTATGGCACTAATCTCAATAGCATGCTCTTTGTGGCATAAATTTTCTCTTTATGGCATTCATGTTCCATCGAGTCCAACTCGATAATTAGAATAGTCATAAATATAAATATAACGATTCTAAGACCGCCCGTCCAGGTTTCCCCACTGTGCGCGTCCCTAAATAACCACCATCTTCCAGGGCCTAACATAAGACAACCTGGGATCCTATCGAAATCGTCGGGAAGCGGCCATATGCCTGCGGGGTAGTCAAGTCCACACCCAGAATCTCCTACCCATCGCAGAAAAATAAAACAAACGCTCATATGGCCTAGGACTATATCCACCCTGCATTCATTAGCCAGGGGGCTTCACCTCTCGCACGGACTTCCCTTAAGATGGCATTTAGAGAGGGGTGTAACATCCGTTTTATTTATTTCTATTACATGATTTAGTAATTTATCAATTACCTTATCAATTTCCCATTTTAACAAATGTATAAGCTTAAATCCGGACTATACGTATTACGTACCGTCATAACATCCTCGATAAGAAATTCAGACTCCAAAGTTATTTCCAAAGCCTCCTTTAGGCTTTAACATAAACCCTCAAGTCAAATCTAACTCAAGGTAATTCCTAAGGTCTCCAAATTGACCTAAAGATGTTCTAGACCCTTATAAAACTACAAGATAAAAGTAATGCCTAAACATCACTTTAAATTCCCCCTTAAAAGAACCCTAGATGAACTCTGTCGAGTCTAGGATGTCGACCCAACTCAACTAATACTCTAAACCCTATGTTTACTTCATTTAAGAAGGTCCCTAATTACTAATCCTAACGAAAAAGGGTTAAAATTTAAAAGAAAAATTTTGGAAAAGTGCGGGGCTACCGAATCGATTCGCCCCCTTGGCCGAATCGATTCGGCCAGAAAATTTGAGTTTCTGAAAAGTTGCTGAATCGATTCGGATGGAAACCGAATCGATTCGGTCAGAAGGTTTGGGTTTCTTCATAACTGCCAAATCAATTCGGATAAATTTTGAATCGATTCGGTTCACAAGACCTGAGCACTGGACCTAACCGAATCGATTCGCCCAGGGGGCCGAATCGATTCGGGCCTGCGATTTTGCCAAGAATTGGCTATGGAGTCTTGGACTCCATTTTCTACCCCAACTCATATTTCTTCAAACCAAACTTATATACCAACATCAAAATAACATCAATGATGCTATTAACCATCTTAAGCCTCATGAATCATCCTAATCATCTTTGAATGAATCAAAACCCATAAATACATAAGGAAAACCCTAACTAACTTAATCAAGATCAATACATCATTATCATCACAAATCATCTATCTTAAGTCACAAATAGCAAGTAAAAACTTGCCTTGATTCAGCAAATTGCAGGTCTCTTGGTTGTAGGAGCAAGAATCTCTCAAAATCTCCAAAGCTCTAATCTTTCTCTCTACTCTTCTCTTTCTCTTTTTAGGTTTAAGAAGGGAATTAGGGAAATTGGAAGACTTAGAAAGCTTAAGTCGTGACCTAAGACAAATATCCCACTAAATTAACTACTAGTGCGATAAAATAATACGCAACTGCATAATTAAGGCACAACCAGTCAAAAATGCCCAAAATTACAAAATACAATATGGTACATTATTTGACTATTTCGCACGTTCCAGAATCAACTGCAACCTCCAAATTATCATTTGGACAATTCAAAATTCAATTTAGGTTCCTGACTCATTATTAAGAAAAATATCATTTTGAATTCAGATGATATTAATAAGCATGGCATAGCAATATTTACCCATAAATATGATAGGTATGCAAACTCATGACAGATACCAACTTTTCTACATTGAATTAACATTCAAATCATCACCCAACACTTGTCTTTAATTACTATACTAAGTAATTACTATAAAATACGGTCTCATAAGCGAGGGTTATTACATACTCCCCCCTTATGAGGGAATTTTGTCCCCAAAATTCAGGCGTACCTCATAAGAAAAGATGTGGATATTTCTCCCGCATCTCGTCTTCACGTTCCCAAGTTGATTCATTTGCATGATGATGACTCCAATGAACTCTCACTATGGGCATCACACGATATCTTAACTTTTGCTCCCCAAACTCAAGGATAGCAACTGGTTGTTCTTCATAAGAAACATCGGGTTGCAAATCAATATCTTCGAAAGGAATGTGCCAAAGGGCACCTTCACACTTTCTGTACTTCTTCAAAGAGGAGACGTGAAATACATCATGGATTTGTTGTAAGGGTTCCGGCAAGGCAAGTTGGTATGCCACGGGACCAACCTTTGCAATCACCGGGAAAGTTCCAATAAAGCGGGGTGCAAGTTTTCTTTCTTCCCAAAACGTTTAATGCCCTTCATCGGGGACACTCGCACCCACACTTGGTCTCCAACCTCCAACTCCATATGTCTCCTACCCGCATCGGCATAACTCTTTTGGCGATCTTGGGCTATCCGTATGCGATTTCGAATAAGCTCAATCTTCGAAGAAGTGTCTTGGATCATTTCAGGTCCAAGGAACTTGTTATCACCCACTTCCAACCAACAAGCGGGCGACCTACAAGGCCTGCCATACAGAGCTTCATAGGGTGCCATTACGATAGTAAATTGGTATGAGTTATTATAAGCAAACTCAACCAATGGAAGGTATTGTTCCCAACTGCCCTTAAAATCGAGTATGCACATACGAAGCATATCCTCCAACATCTGGTTTACCCTTTCGGTCTGACCGTCTGTTTGAGGATGATAGGAAGAGCTTAACTCCAACTCGGTCCCCATTGCTCCTTGGAAACTTTGCCAAAAGTGGGACACAAATATCTTATCTCGGTCGGAGACAATATTTAAAGGTACCCCGTGAAGTCTGACGATCTCCTCGATGAACAACTGGGCATAACGAGCGGTATCATAATCGGTGCGCACGGGCAAGAAGTGTGCCGACTTAGTCAAACGGTCGACAATCACCCAAATTGAGTCATGACCCTTTTGCGATCTAGGCAAGCCCGTAACAAAGTCCATCGAAATGCTCTCCCATTTCCATACGGGAATCTCGAGCGGTTGTAACAAACCTGTGGGTCGCTGGTGGTCGATCTTAACCAACTGACAAGTAGTGCATTGAGACACAAACTCTGAGATATCCCTCTTCATACCCGCCCACCAATACAAACGACACATATCTTGGTACATCTTGTCCCCGCCTGGATGTACCGCAAACCTTGACCCGTGGGATTCTGCCATCACTGTTCGTCTCAAATCCCCATCGTCGGGAACCACAAGTCTTCCATGGAAACGTAGTCCGCCCTCGGAACCAATCGAGTACGACTGCGCTCCCTCGGGCAGCAGCTGGCGTGTATGGTCTTGACAAACTTTATATCTTTTCTGAGATTCCACAATCTATGCTATAATCGTGGGAGTAACCGTCATCACAGAAAGGAATGCTCTCATTCCTGCATCCTCTAGGCTGAGTTCTCTCCACTTAGCTTTCCATACCTCAGCTAAGTCTCCCTCGGTCTTCCTGCTCAAGGCATCTGCTACTACATTCGCCTTTCCGGGGTGATAATGAATATCAAATTGGTAGTCTTTCACAAACTCCAACCAACGACGCTGGCGCATGTTCAAATCCTTTTGGGAAAATAAGTATTGCAGCGATTTGTGGTCGGTGAAAAGACTAAACTTTTCCCCCAAGAGATAATGCCTCCATATCTTCAAGGCAAATACAACTGCGGCAAATTACAAGTCATGAACATGATAGTTCTTCTCGTGAGGCTTCAACTTACGAGAAGCGTACGCAATGGGTTGTCTCTCTTGTTGAAGAACACCTCCTAACCCCTGAAGAGATGCATCGGTGAAGACGAGATATTCCAATCCCGGCTTGGGCAATGCCAGGACTAGAGCTGAAGTCAGTCTGTCCTTGAGCTCATCAAAATCCACTTGACATGAACTGTTCCATACAAATCTTACTCCTTTTCGGGTTAAATTCGTCAATGGGCTAGCAACCTTGGAAAAGCCTTTAATGAATCGACGATAATAACCTGCCAAACCCAGAAAACTATGAACTTCAGTAGGTGTAGTGGGCTGACCCACTCTTTTACCGCGATCACGTTACCCGAATCCACCGACACGCCTTGGGATGACACCACATGCCCCAGAAATTGAACTTCCTTCAACCAGAAGCCACATTTCTCAAACTTTGCATACAATTGATGATCCCTCAATCTCTGCAGGACCAACCGCAAGTGAGTAGCATGATCTGACTCTGTCTGAGAATAGACTAGGATGTCATCGATAAAGACAATGACAAACTGGTCAAGGAAATCCCAAAATACCCTGTTCATAAGGTCCATAAACACTGCAGGGGCATTGGTTAGCCCAAAGGGCATAACCAATAATTCATAAGATCCATAACGGGTCAAAAATGTCGTTTTGGATACATCTTGCTCTCGTATCCTTAATTGGTGATACCCCATCCTCAAATTGATCTTGGAGAAGTAGGAAGCTCCCCAAAGTTGATCAAACAAGTCGTCGATGCGAGGTAAAGGGTATTTATTCCGGATGGTGACTTTATTCAACTCTCTATAGTCCACGCATAACCGGAGAGAACCGTCTCTCTTCTTCACAAACAATACCGGAGCGCCCCACGGTGAGGTACTACGCCTAATAAAGCCCTGCTCCAGTAGCTTCTGAATCTGATCTCTCAGCTCCCTCATCTCCACAGGAGCCATTTGATAAGGAGCTTTGGCGATCGGTCGAGTTCCCAACATTAAATCAATCACAAACTCTATTTCCCGACTTGGAGGTAATCCCGGTATCTCCCGAAAAATATCTTCAAAATCTCTAACGATTGGAAGAGAATTTAGGGCAACCACGACATCTCTAGATGCGTCTACGGCAATAAAGTATAGATAAGCACTCGTGCTCCCTTCCATACAAGGCATAACTACCAGGAACATCTCTTGCCCCGAAACCGCAAAAGCTATACTCTTCCCGTAACAATTTACTATAGCCCGATACTTCACTTGCCAATCCATACCCAAAATTACATCGTACCCGACCATATCAAGGACGAGTAAATCAGCCTCGAAACACAAGTCACCAAGGTTAATTCCTACGTTTTTACATATGAAGAAAATCAATGAGCCATCGCCCATAGAGGATTCAACACTAGTGAAGGTACTTTCAGCAGATTTTATCAAACCTAAAGTCTGGGCAAAACTTCTAGAAATAAAGGAGTGTGTAGCACCCGTATCAAATAGGATTCGACCCATGTGCCCATGAATGAGAAACTTACCCTCGATCGCTGGTGGTGTCGGAGGAGCTGGAGGAAGCAGAGCCTCCTGAATATGGTAAACCCGACCGTACTGCAATTGTCCCTGTTGAAGAGGAGCAACCGGATTTGGCGCTTGGGGCGGAAACTGTACATACGGCTGCTGTGGGGACCTTGGAAGATGCCCTCCAACCAGTTGAGGACACGCCCTTTTGTAGTGGCCCAGCTCCCCACACTGGAAACATTTATTTGTCGTATTATCCTGATTCCTACCTTGGTTATTTTGGAATTGCCCCGCACCTCGGCCCTGTTGGCCTCTACCTCCATTTACACCTCTACAACCCTGTGGTTGCTGACCACCTTGACCCTGCCTGTTATTATTTCCACCAGCATTAAACCCACCGAAATGTTGACGCTTTACCGAATCCCACTGCTAAGGATCCCTCTCAACCTGCTTGTTCCCCGAGGATTTGGATGAAGAAGATGTTCCCCCTCCGCTCCCAGTTCCTCCCTGTCTCACTGCTTGCCCCGCAACTACAACCTTCTTCTTGTTTTGAACAAACAATCTATGCTCTTGACAGTGAAGTAAAGCAGCATTCATCAGATCACCAAAGGTCACCAGAGATGGATTTCCAAGGAAATGTTGTTTTATTCGCCAATGCAAACCTCCCACAAACTTGGAGATCCTCTTCGCTTCTGGAGTTACTTCATCCGGTATAAAGCTTGCTAACCGGGTAAACTCCTTCTCCTACTCGGCAACCGATCTCTCCCCTTGTACTAAATCTTGAAGCTTCCTCTGCATTTCGCTCTGAACTGCGGGAGGGAAATACTTTCCATCAAACAAAGCCCAAAAATTTGTGATGGACATAGTATCCCTTTGTTCGGGTGTCGTCATTGACTCCCACCAGTGTAAGGCCGGTCCGACCAGCTTGAAGGTAACGAGAATTTGCTTTTTCTCCTCACTACATTCCACCATACTAAGATGGCGTTGCATATCTCTCTTCCACTGGTTCGCCTTTATAACATCCGAACCTCCCTCAAATTCCGGGGGATGTCCCTTAAGGAAAGACTCCCTCACCCGTTCCCACTGAGAAGGTCCCGTAGGAACTAGTGCTTCTTGTCCCCTTGCTTGAGCTTGTGGTATTTGTTGGGCCACTGCAGTCATCGCGGCGTTGACATCTTGGGCCACAATATTTGTCACCTCAGCGGCACTGATACTCCCCTGCTGCGGCGGAGGACCAAACTCATCCTCAACAACCCTATTACGTCTAGCGGGACGTCCTCTCTTTGGCGGCATCTGAGATAAAGACGAGGCAGAGTTAAAACATAATTCAAAACAATCTATTTAGCAGAAGATCGCATACATAAGCAACAAACAATTCTAACATTAAGTTCTATATCAAAGAACGCTACAGTAGAACGTGATAAGTACGCATAGATCCTAAAGACTCTAGAACCTGATGCTCTGATACCATCTATGACAACCCGCTATCCGAAATAAAGGGTGGCCATCCCTATACCTCGATAAAATAGGAAATCACTGATAAATATCATTCTCAGCATCACTACAATATGAAAAGTATAAGAAATAACCACACCATATTCCAGAAAAATGGGTTATCAAAAACTTTGGTTATTAAATAAGAAGAGAACATTTTCAACAACCCATAGTAGGAATAGAGGGAGGAAACCCCCACAAGCGTATATAAGAAACCCAAAGATACTAAAGGACCGAATGAAACGTCGGTCAATACTAGCCATACAACATACAATAAGCTCCAGGTGTTACATAATAAATCCATTATACAATTACAACGGTTTGGGCAACATGCCCGAATAAACTGATCATAACTAGATAACATAAATGGAGGCATCTACACAAAACATCCCGTGAGACCCGCACAATGTCACGGCTCTTCAAGACATATGGAAGGAAAGATAATTACGGGCGACCGTGCGGCGGAACACCTGAACGGATTATATATATATATATACACAACAGGAAGTGAAAACCGGTCAGGGCCGGATATATGTGATCAATAGATAAATGACAGGTATGACAATGATGCGCAAGTAAGCATGAATGATAGTCTAGCACGGTAACATCATGTAAGAAACTGAAACTGATAAATGACTACGTAGAATGAAATTCATATAAAACAAAATTAAAAGCACTTATGAGCCTTTATCATTTTTCAACAAATTTTGATTTCAATCTTCTTTTCCATTCCTTATCAGGAATATAATTATCATCATGTGCTCTTTATGGCACTAATCTCAATAGCATGCTCTTTGTGGCATAAATTTGCTCTTTATGGCATTCATGTTCCATC
Organism: Sambucus nigra; assembly: GCA_949130495.1. Lineage (NCBI taxonomy): Eukaryota > Viridiplantae > Streptophyta > Magnoliopsida > Dipsacales > Adoxaceae > Sambucus > Sambucus nigra. The sequence continues at coordinate 674,102,862 of OX422215.1, forward strand.
GAGTCCAACTCGATAATTAGAATAGTCATAAATATAAATATAACGATTCTAAGACCGCCCATCCGGGTTTCCCCACTGTGCGCGTCCCTAAATAACCATCATCTTCCAGGGCCTAACATAAGACAACCTGGGATCCTATCGAAATCGTTGGGAAGTGGCCATATGCCTGCGGGGTAGTCAAGACCACACCCAGAATCTCCTACCCATCGCAAAAAAATAAAACAAGCGCTCATATGGCCTAGGATTATATCCACCCTGCATTCATTAGCCAGGGGGCTTCACCTCTCGCACGGACTTCCCTTAAGATGGAATTTAGAGAGGTGTGTAACATCCATTTTATTTATTTCTGTTACATGATTTAGTAATTTATCAATTACCTTATCAATTTCCCATTTTAACAAATGTATAAGCTTAAATCGGGACTATACGTATTACGTACCGTCATAACATCCTCGATAAGAAATTCAGACTCCAAAGTTATTTCCAAAGCCTCCTTTAGGCTTTAACATAAACCCTCAAGTCAAATCTAACTCAAGTTAATTCCTAAGGTCTCCAAATTGACCTAAAGATGTTCTAGACCCTTATAAAACTACAAGATAAAAGTAATGCCTAAACATCACTTTAAATTCCCCCTTAAAAGAACCCTAGTTGAACCCTTTCGAGTCTAGGATGTCGACCCAACTCAACTAATACTCTAAACCCTATGTTTACTTCATTTAAGAAGGTCCCTAATTACTAATCCTAACGAAAAAAGGTTAAAATTTAAAAGAAAATTTTTACAAAAGTGCAGGGCTACCGAATCGATTCGCCCCCTTGGCCGAATCGATTCGGCCAGAAAATTTGAGTTTCTGAAAAGTTGCCGAATCGATTCGGATGGAAACCGAATCGATTCGGTCAGAAGGTTTGGGTTTTTGCATAACTGCCGAATCGATTCGGATAAATTTCGAATCGATTCGGTTCACAAGACCTGAGCACTGGACCTAACCGAATCGATTCGCCCAGGGGGCCGAATCGATTCGGGCCTGCGATTTTGCCAAGAATTGGCTATGGAGTCTTGGACTCCATTTTCTACCCCAACTCAGATTTCTTCAAACCAAACTTATATACCAACATCAAAATAACATCAATGATGCTATTAACCATCTTAAGCCTCATGAATCATCCTAATCATCTTTGAATGAATCAAAACCCATAAATACATAAGGAAAACCCTAACTAACTTAATCAAGATAAATACATCATTATCATCACAAATCATCTATCTTAAGTCACAAATAGCAAGTAGAAACTTGCCTTGATTTAGCAAATTGCAGGTCTCTTGGTTGTAGGAGCAAGAATCTCTCAAAATCTCCAAAGCTCTAATCTTTCTCTCTACTCTTCTCTTTCTCTCTTTAGGTTTAAGAAGGGAATTAAGTCGTGTCCTAAGACAAATATCCCACTAAATTAACTACTAGTGCGATAAAATAGTACGCAACTGCATAATTAAGGCACAACCAGTCAAAAATGCCCAAAACTACAAAATACAATATGGTACATTATTTGACTATTTCGCACGTTCCGGAATCAACTGCAACCTCCAAATTATCATTTGGACAATTCAAAATTCAATTTAGGTTCCTGACTCATTATTAAGCCAAATATCATTTTGAATTCAGATGATATTAATAAGCATGGCATAGCAAGATTTACCCATAAATATGATAGGTATGCAAACTCATGACAGATACCAACTTTTCTACATTGAATTAACATTCAAATCATCACCCAACACTTGTCTTTAATTACTATACTAAGTAATTACTATAAAATACGGTCTCATAAGCTAGGGTTATTACAATAACTTGGTAGGATGGAGTAGTAAAAAACAAAACTGCACATCACTCTCAACGGCTGAATCTGAATACATAGCCGCTCGCAGCTGTTGTGCTCAATTAATGTGGCTTAAACAAATTCTTTTGATTATGGTATTCAAGAAAACCAATTTCATCTCTATTGTGATAATCAAAGTGCGATTAATATTTCTAAAAATCCTGTTCAACACTCGCGAACAAAGCATATTAAAATAAGACATCATTTTATACGTGAATTGGTTGAATCTAAGGAATTAGAAATCAATTATCTTCCTACTGATCTACAACTCGCAGATATGTTTACCAAACCTCTAGATTATAATAGATTCATTTCATTACGAAAATCTGTTGGTATGGTTTATGCTGACTAATCTTTTTGCTGTTTATCCAAGTTTTTCCCTTTGTCCATTTGAGACAAAATGGGGGAGAAATTTGAGTCTATTCAATTTGTACATATGCTAAACAGATTGATCTTAGTGAATTATTGCAGGTTCTTATTGTACAGTTTCTCTCAACAGTTGTAATAGGTTATTCAAATGTACTTAGTTGAGTTATGTACTTTTGGATTTCTAGGAATTGGGTAGATAGAATTTTGATAGGAATAAGTTTTTTCTTATTTTCTTGTTACCCTACGAGTCCTAGTTGACTCAAAGGAGATTTTGTCTCATATTTCCAAAGCGGGAGATTGAAGCCCTTATACTTTTGACTCACTTGAGTCTATATTGTATAAGTGCTCATCTAGTTTGGAAATTGTGACAAAATTATGTCTTCCCTAAAATCCAAAAAACCTCAGAAGTTGGTTTGCTACTTCATCTCTCTTTCTTGCTTTGATCAAGAACCTATTGCCAACACTCACACACAGTAGAATTCATTTTTTGCATATCATATTGCATAATTAGGTGTGTTCATGTGTTGAGTGTGTTTAAATCCCTAAATTGGAATTTTAATAAATTTTTGGGATTTTTTAAACATTTTTAAAATAAGGTTTTCTAAATTAAAACTTGATTTAAAAGTTTCTGGGGTTAATTTGTAAATATCATTTATTGATTTTATTAGCCTAATGTTACCTTGGGTAGAATTCGAAAAAGGAGTAAACTTGAGGGTGTGGTTTTAATTAACTTTGGATGCGCGTTTGTTATCCTGTTATTGACCAACACTTGTCCTCGTCTGATTGGCTGAAGTTGTGTTTCTTTATTGAGTTATAACAACGTTCGTTCCTAGCCGTTGGATCATTAGCTATCAACGCTCTACATGTTGTCTTGGTGAATCCTAGTACAACTCTTTAGACCAATCAGAATTCGTTTAATCACCGCTTTATTAGAACCCTTCGATCTAAGTCAACTTGGTTTGACTTAATACAGGCCATTGGTTTTGAGCCAACCTCTCGAACCTTCTCTTCACCCTATAAAAGGGACCATTCTCTCAGACTTCGAAGACTTTTGCCATTTTCATTTCCTCTGAAAATTTGAGAGAGTAGAGATAGAAGAGAGATTGTTAGAAACCCTAACCCTGTTCGTCAAACCTCTTCCATCCAAACTCAAACACTTATTCAAAATACCTCCATATCCAAAACACTTCTCTGAGTGTTCTTGAGAGTTTGAGAGTTTGAGTTGAGATTGTTTTTGTTGCTGTAACCTCGTGTTGTCTTGATCTTGTTTTCAACTTAAACGTTTTACTCAGATCTACTTTCTGATTTCATAGAAATTTCAGATCTGAGTTATTCATGTTACATTACACTTAGTTTCATTTTATTTCTCATCTTGAGAAATATATTGTTGATTATTTTTTATAAAACGTTTGCTTACTTTGAAATCAACAATAAATGTTTTCTATTTCTAGTTCTTCTAAAACTAAACCTTTGACCTAGTTTGGAATCTCACTTGGAGGTTTTCAATCTCTAAAAGTTTCTCTGAATTCTGAGATTGATTAAGACCTTGTCTGTCTTCCTAGCAAGGTATCCGTGGATTCTGGGAATGATTTAAAGGTCAAATAAGGTGAAAAGTTTTGTAAGAAAAAAGAAAAGGAAAAGGTCACAGCATATAGTGTTATTGTAATTTGTTAGGACAGTTTGTACTTAATAAGTGTGTGTGTGTGCATGCATGTGTTAGAAAGCACTTCCACAAACACTTTCACCCTACAACACGAAAAAGTGTTGGTAATAAGATCTTGAGAATAAAGAGTCAACGTAATGTGCTGGAAAAAATCAGAAGTTAACAAACTGGGAGAACTACATCTACAATCAGAACTGCTGAGAAGTTTAAGGACACCAGAGGGTACATTCCTAACCTTATATAGGAATGCGTTGTTTGCATGTTAGTTATGTAGTTTGTAACTCATATATTTGTTTGAGTGGATTTTTCATTTTACTCCGTAGAGGGAGTCGTGGATGTTTCCTCAATTGGTGAGGTTTTACCACGTAAAAAATATTGTGAACATAATCTTTCTACATCTCCTCATCTCACTCTTGGTTGTGTTGAGTTTAAGATTTTTAAACTACTTTATAAACTTGTTATTCAATTCCTGAATAGATCTCGTACATAATGATTTGTTAAACACATATTGTGTTCAAATAGTTTGGTTTTTACGAAAAGAGTTTCTTCAAAAAACAGATCGGAGTTACTTAAATAGTTTATTTTTAATAAACGTCTTTAGTAACATTTTTCATATGTCTTAGTCAATGTGTGGGTTACAGAAAAGTCATTGGGGTACTTTCTAAGTTGACAACTAGGTTAGTTGGAGTCATCGTATCCTATATATCCACGTCATTGACTTATGAAAAATATTCAGTGATTACATATCTCCTTCTTCCACGTTTTTTTAGTCCCATAATTGCATCCATGGTTCTTCCGATGTTATTAATTTTTTTGTTCTCTAAAATTATATGATTTTCTTAATCTCGCCGCAATCTTGTCTATTTCTCTATCATCTTTCTTTTATGTTCTTTCCCCGCATCTCTGCCGCTTTCACGCTCTCTCCAAACCAACACCACCAATAAACTCATATTCTTTCACGACTCATTGAGTTTATTTTTATTTTTTCCGTTCAGCACTCATTGTTTTTCTTTTAGATTTTGGGTTTAAGTAAGAGGTATACTTTTTTACTTTCTTTACGGATAACTTTTTACTTATCATATCATCTCACCTCTCTCTCTCTCTCTCTCTCTCTCTCTCTCTCTCTCTCTCTCTCTATCTATCTATCTATCTATCTATCTATCTATCTATCTATCTATCTATCTATCTATCTATCTATCTGTCTATCTTTCTTTCTCTCTCTCTCACTCACAGACACACACACACACATACAAACACACACACAACTTTACTTCATCATTATCCTTTTACAGTTGTAATGTTATAGTTGAATTTTGTGTGAGTAGGAAAATTACTCATCACTAATTTTATAATATACTACTTTTTCTTTGTGCATTAAAGTGCGTTTATTATAAAGCCAACTATGAAAGTATTTTCCCGACTAATTTTCACCATTTGAACTCAGTGTGTTTTGTATTTATTTTTTATAGTCATTTCACTGATTTTCTTATCTCAGTTATAGTTGCATTTAGATTTCCCATAGAAGTTCACATGATTGTACATATTCACCAGAGTAAATTCCTGGTAGTGATAACACTAGGGGAAATAGTTGATGTTAAAATCATTTAAAATGATGGTGTAGAAGTTAAAAACTTATATATTTTTCTTATAATTGGATTATCTTTACTTATTTGTAGATTCTGTTAGAAACATGTTCATATGCCTCGTTTATTTTTGATTAGGGTTAGTACAGTTTGTGTTTGTGTGGAACAACTTATAATATTTGGGATACTAGGTTACCTTTTCCTATCGGTGCCTTGATGTTTTTGTTGTGTAATTTATTAGATGGTTTGTTATATTTTTGTTATCAATTCTTTATTGTTTTTCAGGTCGTTAAGCAGAAGATATTGCGTGATGCTAACGAGAATTCAGCACAAGGTAGCCATGTGGTCTATAGGTTGCATTTTTTTCGAAATTGTGAAGAATGCATTCTTGTTCGACGGAAGCTTCGAAAATAAAGTCCTAAAGAGGTTATTCGGGTACGTATTTACATTCTTATGTAAACAACCTTTTTATACATAATGTGAAACATATCTTTATTGCTTTAGGTTTACATAAAATTAGATTATGTCATTTTTTATTTTGTAGACTACAAGGATGCAACGTACAAATCAAAATTTTACCAAAATGATAGAGGTGTTGTGCAATAAAAGGGCATACCTAATGGAAAAATGAAATTTATATATGCAAATTGACAAAAATATAACTAAACCACAAAATTTACAAAGACAAACACAAGAGAGTTGACAAAGTTACCTACTTTGGAGTTGATTTGGTTGCCTCCCTTTGAAATATTTCATATAGAAACCTTCACTGGATAATAGGGATGATTTTTTCATCGAGAGAATTGAAAGGTCAACTATAGTGCAGTTGAATCTTCTCTTGGTGACTTTTTCTTCCACGGATTCCTTATTCTCCCCTTCTAGTCACAATCTGTGACACCCCGCCTATTTAAATATCGGATGATCAATCCTTCATAAAAATAAGCAAGAGTCTCATTTGGCTCATTCTTGGCATCGTTGTCGAAAATATTTTTAAATTACTAACCACCTACATTTTAAATAATCATGTGCTAAATTTGATCTTTTATTAATCACAACAACATGTGGAAAAGTAATTGTAATCATTAACCATCCATGCAATAATAATATGAATCCACACAAGATAAATAATGAACAAAATAATACCGAGTAAATCATCGGTTCCCAAGTCTAATATAAAGCCCAACGGAATAAAAATTTAATACAAAGTCTATCAGAAATAAAATAATGCTGGGACTATACGCCCAAATGAAATACTGAACTGTACCCTACACTAAGAATGAAGTAACTGAAGCGACTAGATCCAAATCCTACATGCACTCATAAATACTTCAACTACGTATCCGTGGAATAGATAATCCTGCTTGTTGTCCCTGTGGCTGGACACCTAAAAGGTTTTGAAAGTATTTTTCAAGTACGGGACAGAGCCCAAGTAAAAACCATTTTTACAAGATAGAAAGTATTTAAGTTGCAGTTTAAATGAATAGTTATTAGATATTCGTGTTAGGCTGCAAACACTCCCTTGAGTTCCTCACCTCTCATCTATAGTGCGCACCTAACGTTTACTACTAAGCCCACCTAGTTATGCTACTCAAAATAACTAGGCCTCAAGTATCTAATTAACCACCAACCAGTCTAGCCCACCCGTACCGCCTATACAGTACGCTATAGTATACCCTTAATTATCATTAAGCCATTAGTTAAGTTTTCCCTTAGCTTACCCGTACCTCCCATACAGTATGTTACCGAACAACTAGTAATCTAAGTTTCTCTTACATTATTATCATCACCGGGTAAAGTTCTCCCACTTACTTTATCTTTAGATACTCGCTATATATCTTTTCTACTATTTGCTGTTAAGTAGATTAAGCATTATTTTAGATATCCATTATCTAGCCTCGCTACTATCACACATAAGTAGATTACACATTGTTTACATGTACACTATCTAGTCTCCTTATTATCAAACATAAGTAAGATTACACGTTGTATAAATGTACACTATCTAGTCTCCTTACTATCACACATAAGTAAGATTACACACTGTTTAGATGTACACTATCTAGTCTCCTTACTAGAACACATAAGTAAGATTATTCATTGTTTACATATACACTATCTAGTATCCTTACTGTCACACATAAGTAAGATTATTCGTATGGTTTATATATCACACACAATACATACTATAAGTGCATACTTTGCTACCATGTCCCTCTATCCCACATTAAGGACTACTTGTTCAGAATGCAACATCGACCCCAATATTCTGTTCATATATTGGTTCGGAATGACACCTTGACCTTAATATTCTTTTCATGTATTGGTTCGGAATGTTACTTCTACCCCAATATTCTTTTCATGCCTTGGTTGAGAAACTTACCTCGACCCCAATATCCATTTCATGTATTGGCTCGGAATGTTACCTCAACCCCAATATTTGTTTTATATATTGGATCAAAATATTACCTCGACCCCAATATGTACGCATCCACACAATCTATCTGTATGTATATTCAATATAAGCACGCACACAATGCCTATAATAAATTTGTATAGGTATACCCTCAACCTATTAACATAATCCGTATAGGTATACACTCACCTATAAACATAATTCGTATACGTATACACTCAACATATAACCATAATTCTTATGTGTATACCCTCAACCTATAAACCCAATTCGTATATGTATACACTCAATCTATAAATATAATTCATATAGGTATACACTCAACCTACAAACATAATCTGTACAGGTATACCTCCAACCTATAATAATAGTTTGTACGTAGTATTTATTACTCGCATACTCATCGTACTTTCAATTTATGATTATTCTCACTATCGCATTTAATAGAGTATCATTCTCTACTCTAAGGGTCCTAGTTACACCTTGGTTTTTTTCAATAGCTAAGTCTTCCTTACCCTACCGGTCTATGCGATAATCTCACTCATGCTTTTCCATAATTACATCCTCATTCTCTCGAGTTAATTACATTCTCATTAATCCCGTTTAATCATCGTCTTAATTCTCTCGATAAGACTTAATCCCATAACCCTATCAAGGCATACTGCAATATCATAAATTCTTTATTATATTCTGACAATGTCCTTAATGTTTTCTTGAGAACGATTTAGGAGTTCTAGGGTTAAAAAGGGAAATTTTACATTTTTGGGAATCGAACCGATTTGCTTCTCTACAAATTCGTCTTCTCCATTACGCAAGTGCGTTTTTCACCATTAACACCCACATAACTTACATATTTCTTCACCAAATTTGAAAAAAATTGTTCCTAACCATTTCCACATGCATTAGGATGATTTCAAACGTAAACACAACATCAAAACCTTATAATTTTCATTCAAGAATGGATTGAATCATCAAAACCTCAAAAACCCTAGATTTATGTGTTCTTCGAGTTTATTCATCGAGAAACCCAAATTACTTTCATTTTAATCAACCTAAACCCTCTGATTTCTTATTACCAACATCAATGAATATATCGTCATGCAATTCCTACTTCAATTCATGGATTTTCCTACCCAAATACATATTATATCTTTCGAAAACCATAAATTAAACCCTACTCTACATGAGCTTTATAACATGCATATAATCAACGTTATTTAAACACTTGCCTCTCTATAGCAGTTCAGAAACTAGTTTGGATGATGCTATGGTTGTTCTCCCCTCACTCCGATCTCAATTTCGTTGTGTTCGGGACGACAAATGGCGTGGGAAGCTTTGGCTCTCTCCTCCTCTTCCTCTCCTATGGCCTCCCTCCCTTTAGCTTTGTGTTAACACTAGCCCCTATCTCTAATGGAAAAATATAAACGTACAATTATTGGAGTTATGTAAGCCTCAAACTCTCGAATGGACGAAACGCCCTTAAATGGGGCAGGTTTGGTCAAAAATCGCCCCGGAACCCAAACTATACACACGGGTATACTATTTCGACACTTTCGGAATCAACCATGACCTCTAAATCATCATTCAAGTCACTTTATAAAATCATTTTATTTCCACCTCAAAATACGACACGCTTGAAATTAACATCTCCCAAATAAATATAAAATTCCAAATCACGAAATTCAATAAGTTCTACGAATTAAATAAATCTCAATTCACTAATTTAATTAAATCCTAACTCACCAATTTAATTAATTTTTATATCCTCAGAAATACGGGATATTACACAATATTGATAGGGTCTTTTACATTTCTTGTTTATCATATGTGTGTGTGTGTGCGCGCGCGCGTGTGTTTGGTTTGACTTTTTGACTCCTTCCAACTTTGCCATTTTTTTTCTAGGCTCTTTTTCGTCTCTCTATAGCCCAATCATTTTATTTTCTGCCTCTAAAAAGGATTTACTATGGACTATATTTCATTTACAGCTGAATTTAAATGGTTTGAGTTCAATGCTTTGTTTGTTGTGCTTGAAAGGCTTGTAACAACCCAAGACTTTCGGAACAGTAATTATTTTATTTTGGGAGAAATAAATAATATTTTATTAGAGAATAATTAAAATTGGCAATTGAGGTCAAATTTAGAGTCGTCAAAAAGTGTCTCGAATGGAAATTCTGAGGGTACCATTGTGTCCGGAAGGGTCGAGAAAGTCGAAATGACTGTACTTGTCGTCTATTTAGGTTCCTAAATAATTTAGGACCGTTTGACTCGAATTAAAGTTACCGAGTCATTTAAAGTGTGTATTATCATTTAAAGATGTGTACCTTGGGAAATTAGGCTTAAAAGCCACGTGAGAATCATTCTCACTTAAGAGAGAAAGAGAAAAAGAAAGAAAGAAAGAGAGAAGAAGAAAGAAGAAGAAAAGGAAGGAGAAAGGAGAGAAAAAGTGGAGGTTCTCCGGCCATTTCGCGATTTCAAGGCGGATTCAGACCCTACGAACTCGAGGCAAGTGATTAAACTTGCTAAATAATTGTTGTGTACCATTTATTGCATGATTTGTGGATTGATTTTTGAGTTTTAGGTTTAGTTTATTAAAACCTAACTTTTTGGGAAATCTTAGATTTGTTATGTAGATCTTGTATTTAATGATAGAAATTCGTTTAAATGTGTTATTGGATGAGTATTGATGTTATATTTGTGATTGGGTTGAAGAGAAATGAAGAGAAAATGATTAAAATGAATTTTAGAATTTTGGAGAAGATGATGAATAGTGACACAGCGTCACTTCTGAATCGATTCGGCTCTTCGTTAAACAATGAAAATTGTAGATCTTTTCGATACGGTTGCGTGAGCACCGACTAGGTATTTTTCTGATTTTTTTTATTTTATTTTTAATGATTTTTCTACGAATAGATGTCCAAGATCGAAATCGTTAGTCAGAAATTAAGGTTAAAATTATTTGGAAATAAATATTAGTGGATTCCCAAATAGGGTGTTAGCACATCTAAAGAACTCGAGGAGATGGGAAAACTTTGGGTTTGTAGAAATAAAATTCGAGTTATAATTTAAATGAAGGTTTGGGATTTTTGTCTTTTGAGGAAAATAGCCAAATCCGTGGCTTTTGGAAGGACGAATTGATTCGGCCCCTTACCGAATCGATTCGGAAAGTTGCAGGTGCCCAGGTCTTAGTGACGGAATCGATTCGGTCCCCAGCCGAATCGATTCGGACTGAGACAGATTCCCAGGTCTGAAGACCCAAATCGATTCGCCTTCCTAGATGAATCGATTCGCTGGGCCGAATCGATTCAGAAATGGCCCGAATCGATTCGAAAACAGGGCTTTTGTGGGATTGTTTTTCTAAGGAGAATTTCATCCCGTTTTGTTCTAGGTTATCGAATGGGGATCTCTATAGGAGACATCTGAAGTATGTTTTCGAGACTTTTAGTGAGTTTCCCTTATAAGAAATTATTGGAGTCGTATCGACTAAATTTGAGGAATACCGATTAGAAATTATGGTGTATACTAAGTGGGGAAGATGTGTGAGTTTTAGTGATTAGTGTATCAGGAGAGAGATATACTAAAACTAAACAATGACACAAATTCAATAGCGCCTAAGGGCGTATAATGAAAATGAATATATTGTTGCAGGTATACCTTATATAATGGTATATCTTTATTATGTGGGATGTATGTATACCTTATATGATGGTCTATATACATGTTAGGCATACCCTCTCCTTGCTATCATTGGGAAGTTTCGTGCATAGTGGGTGAGCATCCTGACTCGAAAAGCAGGATGTGGATATTCCCCAGGTCATAGTCGTCCATGGTGGTCATCGTATGACATATATATATTTATTATTTTGGGGGTGAGAGGTCGTGGGTATGTGTCGCTCTCACCTGCCGGTTAGGAGCTATGACCGCTTCGCGGACGTCGTGTGCGTGAGTAGATCATGAGGTGGGTGTCGTTGAACCCCACCAGGTGGCCCCAGTTTGCTACGTATATGGGCTGCTGGAAGATGATAGCATGTGAGCCTGCGTCCTTCGAGTTATAGCGCGATTGGATGGTTATTATTGCTTGTGGTTTTATTTGAGTGTCAAGGGCATAATGGACCTCAACGACCTACATTGCCAGGATTAGTGTATCGGGGGGGTTCCTTGTTTGGATTTCGCTTCGGCGAGACGTCCCATGCACGAACCGTAGTGTAATGTTGGAACTTGGGGATAATTTTAGTCTTTAATTCTTATATATATATATATATATATATATATCACCTATCCCGACAATCGACAGTGCCAGGAGTAGTGTAACTGGGGGTTCCTTGTTTGGATTTCGCCTCGGCGAGACGTCCCACGCATGAAACGCCGTGTAATGTTGAGAATTGGGAATATTAATTAATTAAAATTGGACAATAATCATTTGGGTTACATGCATCTTTCATTGAGGGCATAATGAGCCCCGAGGATCGATATGGTCTGGAGTAGTGTAACAGGGGGGTTCCTTGTTTGGATTTCACCTCGGTGAGACGTCCCACGCATGAAACGCAGTACCGTGTTGAGAATCGGGAGGAGTTTAGTCTTTAACTCTTGATGCTAATAACTCATCTATAATAATTATATATATGGTTTCATGCCTTATATGGGCATCACTAGAATATAAATTCTAGTAAATGAGATTATGGATGTATTGTGATGATGTGGACATGATTGGATCATGTAACTTTATATGTTCAAAAAATGAACATTATAAAGATAACTATAACAATTACATTAAAGATAATGTATATAACTTAGGGTATAAAATTAAATGTAGAATTGGGAGATAGGTTAGATGGTTTCACTTAAATACTTTATTTGGGTTTAAGTTAGAATCCTCTTACCTAATTAGAATCGGACATCCTTTTGGAAACACGTGCATACGCTTAGTGCGCGCTTTAGATGAGAGGTGAGTTGAAATTTGATGGAGTGTTCGATTCCAACTAAATCATGTAATAATGCATTTATAATTATTATGCATTTTAATACACTTGCTATAAACTGTTTTTCAAACTCGGGTTCTGACCCGTTTATATTTTCCTCCTCCATGCATATATATTGTATTACATCAGGTGTTCCTCCGCAAGGACGCCTTTGATATTCCTCCATTCAGGATTTGTGGAGTTGTGGTAGTAGCGGACTGTTGCGGCACTTTGCTTTAGACGATTCCTATCTATTGTACATCTATATTAGGATTCAGTTGTATTGAGTTAGTATTCAAGTGTTGTAGATTAACACTTTCATATTTTATTTATCAGATTATTGTATTGTCTGTTGCCCGACAGCATATTCGGGTATTTCATTGTTGAGATTTTATTGTACAATGTATTGTACTCTTTTATTATTGGAGCATGCACATTTCACATCATAGTTAGATGTATATTGTTGGTTGTGGGCATTATTGGTTTTGTTGTTGTTGTTAAAAATAAAAGTTTTAAAATTGTTGACATTCGCACTTAATGATTTCGGGTAGTTAGCCTTTTATTATAGTGTTTAGTTGTTGATGTTGAGACTGTACCATCTGAGATACCTGATTTATGTAGTATAGGGCTGTCCACCCGTTATTATTTGAAGCGGGTTGTCACAAGGCTTTGAATAAGTCAAATTAGAAATGAGAGAAGATATTTTATCCTCTTTAATTTTTAGGATGTGGTGTAGAAGGAAAAAAATACACGGGAGGCCACAGATTTCAACATGGATATCAATTGTTTTAGGGAAAAACTTAGGAGGGGACCATACCATTTGGATTAAAAGTCACACAAAAAAACATTTTCATAAAATCTATAAGAAGATAAAACGAAGAGGCGGTTCTATTATCGTTCCTAAATAAACAAAGAAGAAGGGTGCAATAAGGTAGATAATGCTACCGAGTTTGGTATAATGGAAGATAAAAAGACCAATATACGAAGTAAGAATATTGGAAGCAATTATAGGAGAGTTATGGACATCAGAAAATTCTCCATATAGGGAGAAAAAGCATATGGTAAGGGATGATGGGGTTAATTTGGGTCCACTTGTTGGAAGTTCGTTAGCAAAGAATGGATATAGCCTAGGTGAAAACAAGTCAAGAAGAAGTAGTAATGGAAAAATGGGCCCCAACTAATAAACCAATCCATATTATCAAAGTTATTCATATATTTAAAAGCTATAAGTCGAATACGGGGCCCGTATTTAAAATTTATGAACCAAATATGGGGCCCATATTTGAAAGTTATTAATCAAATATGGAGTCCATTTTCAAAATAAATGTGAAATATAAAGCCAATTTTTTTAATTTATGAGTGAAATATGGTCTTTTTACATACAATTGGAATTGTAATACTTACTTTGGTAAAAAAAAATGGGTTTCCCAACCGATATTTGGCCCAACCCACATTTATCCCAACCCATATTTTTCCTACAAAAATTAGGCCCAAGCAATAGTTTTGTCATTACTACATAGAGTGTACTAACATTAAAAAGAGGTAGTGAGAAGTGAAGAAACAATAAAATTAATCTCTTTTATAAATGATCAAAATTAGAGGGAGATGGGTAAGTCTTACGGTGATATTATAAAATGATGATAATAAGTATTTAATATTCAACCACGAAAGGTACTGGAAAAAAATAAAAAAATTCAGAGGCGAAGGATCGTAGTGTGCAAATGAGAGACAATTTGGGATTCTAGGAGAGGAATTGAGAACTCATTGAATTAGTTATATAATTAGAAAATGTAGTTGTATCCTTTTACTTCAAATATATCATGTTTTGAGTGCAAAAGTGAAAACAAAGCTTTTTTTAAGTGAAAACGGATATGTGTTTAGAAGACCATTCCATTTCTGTATTTGCATTCATACTGTATGTGTTTAGAACACCATTTCATGGTTAGGCCTGAGTGTATGAAATAGCTTCGTGTTGGATATTATGAATGCAAATACAGAAATGGAACTCTTTATATATCACAATAATGTCAACTTCAATACAAAAATGTAACTTCTGAATGGATAGTATAAAGCTTCAAGGCGTGATGTCACTTTCCTAAATACAGTATTTGCCCCACACGAATAATTTCGGTATACAAACGGGAATCCGCAAATCCGTACTCAAGATACAATGAAGCAACATGCCCTACCTGCAACTTGTATATTTGAAGACAGCCTTTGGATGCAGCAGCGAAGAACAATCAATCAAGTTCTTAGTCTGTTTATCTACACAAAACAGAATAAGATAATTTATATCTCCTGAAAATTGTAAGAGATTAATAGCAAGGGTTGGAAATTTCGGAACTGGGCAATATCTGTTATATGTGAAAATTCATTTTAGGGAGCCTTTATTTATAGATAATGAAAGGCTTTGTCTTCAAGAGTCATGATTGTTGGATTGACAGTCTTAATCAATTCCGAAATGGTATGATTGTTAATTACCAACAGTCTTAAGTCATTTCCGAACAGGTACAATTAATACCGAATCGGTTTTGCACGGGTCAACCAAAATGTGACCGCGCCTCTACAGCCCACTGCCCCGCACCTTCATGCGCGCGCGCGCGCGTGTGCGTACGGTGCTTCACACCGTATTGAGGTCTCTTGAATAGCCTCTTAAATGCTAGATGAATTAACCCTTCATCTTCCATTTGTACTTATTAAGTGTACAAATTCTTAATATTTTTCCAATGTGGGATTCAAAGGTTGCCCACTCCTTTTATAGATTAGTGGTAACACTTAGCTTTGTATATTTTCCAATTTGGGACACTATACCTTTTTATATTTGGGTTAGCTTCCCACCTCTTCCTCACACTTCCAATGTGGGATAAGCTCTTAAAGCTCTTACACCCAAAAAACTCGTACTCACTTATGTTAAAAATCAACAACATTCCTCCACCATTTTCAAAATAAGTTTTGTAAATCTTTGATTGCCTATAAGAATGTGTATAAGCATTGGTGTCTCACGACTTGAACTACATCCCTGTGAAGGTTCGTTTAAGTTAACCCTGAAAGTATAGTAGACTTGTCTTTAACTATCAATCCATATTGATTATCCGGATTTGTCTTCACACACGAATCTTTTAGTCAGTGATTATCCATATAAGCCGACACATGTATTAGGCCTTGTGTCTGTACCTTGATTTCATGAGTGCTTTAGAGTCAAGCCCAATTCTCATAGGAAGCGACACCACCTTCACACTCATATAGGTAGATTATCATAGGTGTCCATGTAACTTAAAACACCATAAATCTATTAAGGTTAAACTCATCCTCTTTCATTATTCATTACATGTTCTAAGCACTTATCCTTGGGAAGTTAAATTTTATAGTGCTTACAATCATGTCGTATGATGTACTTTAATCATTGAACTTGAGACTTGAATATATCAAGTTTCAAGTTGAGTTTCCATAAAGACTGATTATTATTAATGGGCTTTATTCCCATCCCTATTGATGTCTTAGAAACCAGTCCTCTTGCAAGACCTTTTGTAAAAGGATCTGCTAAATTTTGACTTGATTTTACATAATCCACTGTGATTACACTATCTGTAATCATTTGTCTGACATAACTATGTCTCGGGCCAATATGTCTAGATTTTCCATTGTACACTTTACTATAAGCTCTGGAAAGTGTAGACTCACTATCACAATGTATAGATATTGGAGGCATTGGTTTTGGCCAAACTTGAATTTCGATTAATGAATTGCTTAACCATTCTGCCTCTTTACTAGTTGCAGCTAATGCTAGAAACTCAACAGCCATAGTAGAATCAACTATACAAGTTTATTTCTTTGATCCCCAAGAAACAGCTCCTCCACCAAGATTGAAAATCCATCCACTTGCTGAGGAATGATCCTCCCGCTTACTTATCCTACTGGCATTGGAAAACCCTTCTAATACTGAAGGATACCCACTATAGAATATACCATAGTCCATAGTTCCTTTCAAATATTTTAATATTCTATTGACAGCATGCCAATGCAATAAACTTGGATTACTAGTATATCTACTTAATTTACCAACAGCATAAGCAATATCTGGTCGAGTACATGTCATGGAATACATTCAACTACCAATTACTCATGCATATTCCAATTGTGAAATACCTCTACCATTATTAGGGATCATCTTTAGCTGTGGTTCAAAAGGTGTACTAACATGTGTGCAATCAAACTGATTAAATTTCTGTAAAATTTTCTCAACATAATGAGATTGAGTGAAAATTATATTTTTATCTTTCCTTATTATTCTCATTCCTAATATGACATCAGCTGCACCCATATCTTTCATATCAAATTTAGAAGACAGAAAACTCTTTGTATTATTAATGCTTTTTAAATCAGTACCAAGAATTAACATGTCATCTACATATAAACAAATGATCACACCTCTACCATTAGCAAATTTACTATAAACACACTTATCAAATTCATGAATTTTAAAACCATAAGAAATAATGACTTCATAAAAATTTTCATGCCATTGTTTAGGTGCTTGTTTTAGGGCATATAAGGACTTAATAAGTTTACATACTTTATTTTCTTGTCCAGTCATAACAAACCCTTCAGGTTGTTCCATGTAAATTTCTTCTTCTAAGTCACCATTTAAAAAAGCAGTTTTCACATCTATTTGATGAATCTCAAAATTATATATAGATGCTAATGCAATTAAAATTCTAATAGTGGCGGTTCTAGCAACAGGTGCATAGGTATCAAAATAATCAATTCCTTCTTTTCGTGTAAAACCTTTAGCAACCAATCTAGCCTTGAATTTATCAATTGTTCCATCTATTTTCATTTTCTTTTTAAAGACCCAAGAGGTAAATCTACTAACTTCCAAGTTTTATTTCCCAAGATTGAATCCATTTCATCATTTATAGCTTCTTTCCAAAATGCTGAATCTGTAGACTTAATTGCATAAATATAAGTTTATGGGTCTGTTTCAACTCTAAGAGTCAAAGCATATTGATTACAAGACGTGTCTCTAGTTCCTTCAACTAGATATACTAAAAAGTCGGGACCAAAGCTTTTTTCTTTCCTAGGTCTTTTACTTTTTCTAATCTTGTTCTACTGGTGGAGTTACAGGTAACTGTGAAGGAGTGCTTACTTCTTTTTCATTATTAATTCTAGGAATAGAAGAAAACCTTTGTTCATAAAAAAATGCATCTCTCGATTCAATAATTGTATTTACCTCAACAGAATCATTAGGTTCACTAACCAAAAATCTATAGGCTTTACTATGTTGTGCATAACCTATGAAAATACACTCAACACCTTTGCTTCCTAATTTCTTTCTCTTAGTTTCAGGTAGTCTTACAATAGCTCTACAACCCCAAACTTTAAGATATCCTAAATTAGGATTTCTATTCTTCCATAATTCGTAAGGAGATTTCTTATTATCTTTAACAGGTATTCTATTCAGAATATGACATGCAGTTAAAAGTGCTTCTCCCCAAAACCCTTTACTTAAACCAGAATAAGAAAGCATAGCGTTAACCATTTCAGTTAGTGTTCTATTTTTTCTTTCTTCTACTTCATTTTGTTGTGGTGTATAAGGTGCAGTAATTTCATGTATAATTACCATATCTTCACAAAATTGAGGAAAGTGATATTCACAACCTCTATCAGATCTAATACATTTTATTTTAGAATCACATTGATTTTAAACTTCCTTTTTATATGTCTTAAATCTATTAAGCACATCATCCTTGGAGTTTAAAAGATATACGTAACAATATTTTGAAAAACAATCGATAAATGTTGCAAAATATTTACTATCACCTCTAGTAGGTGTTCCATGCAAATCACAAACATCACTATGTACTAATTGCAACAAAGATGTAGTTTTTTCTATTTTTAGAAAAGGCAATCTTGTTATTTTGTTTGCATGCATATTTTACACTTTTCATTCATATCATTCTCATATTTAGGAATTAAATTTAAATTAACCATGAAACGCATTTTCTTTGTATTAACATGTGCTAAACGACTATGCCATAATGAAAGACAACCAACGATATAAGAAGAAGAATCTTTTTCATTGATATTGAGCTTAAACATGCCCTCATACAAATATCCTTTGCCTACAAAGGTAACATTCTTAGTCAGAATAAATTTGTCTAACTCAAATACAAGCTTAAAGCCAAATTTGTTAAGAAGACTTCCAGAAACTAAATTTTTCATAACATCAGGAACATGAAAAACATTGGTGAGGCTAAGGATTTTCTCGAAAGTGAATTCGAGATCCACTGTCCCTTTGCCTTTAACCGCAGCAGTAGATGAATTTCCCATGTAGAGAACATCTCCTTCCACCGTTTCATAGGCAGAGAACAAGTTCTTGTCCTTACAAATATGCCTTGTGGCACCAGAATCAACCCACCAAGAGTTGTCTTCTCCAAGCATATTAGCCTCGGATATCATAGCAACAAATTTTTGCTTTGTGTCAGATGTCCCTCCTTTTTCCTTTAGTTTCTTGAACTCACGACAATCCTTCTTGAAGTGACCTGGTTTGTTGCAATGAAAACAATTTCGTTTCTTCTTTTCGTTTTCTTTAGAATTATTTGAAAAATTCTTCCGCTTGTTATTTTTCCCATGATTGCCATATTTTTGTTCCTTTCCTTCCTCCGCCACATGGACCTTAGAAACAGAATTTTCTTGTTCCTCTTTACCATATAGAATTCGAGACTCTTGTTCAATTTTTAAATGAGTCTCTAATTCTTCAAGTGAAAGATCCTCCTTTTTGGGTTTGAGTTCTTTCTTATAATCTTTCCAAGAAGGAGGAAGTTTTTCAATTATGGCAGCAACAATTACATTATCATCTATATTTAATTTTTTCAATTTGCAATGATTTATGATGCATTCGATGTCATGAAATTGTTCTAGCTCGGGCCTATTATCATGCATTTTAAAGCTTAAAAACTGACCGATTAGGAACATCGTACTTGTAGAGTCTTCCGTAAGATATTTGGTCTCCAATGTTTCCCACAAAGTTTTTGCAGTCCCAACATTTTGGTACAAGTCGAACAAATTGTCAGCAAGTGTATTGAGAATGTGACCACAAGTAATCACCGGTCTCCCATTTTGTGCGTTGCCTAGTCTGTTCCATGGTTTCATCTTCATCTTAATTTAGTTTCGGTTGTGACAAGACATAAACAATCTTCAATGTTGTTAGAAGAAAATGAACCATTTTCTGCCAACGTAGAAAATTACCACCATCAAAACGGTCCAACTTGACCAAGCTTTCTGTTATTTGTCGAAGTGATTTGGAAGAGTTGGCCATTTATGATAATACTGTATTTAGATTGTTGGATATTATGAATGCAAATACAGAAATGGAACTCTTTATATATCACAATAATGTCAACTTCAATACAAAAATGTAACTTCTGAATAGATAGTAGAAAGCTTCAAGCCGTGATGGAACTTTCCTAAATACTGTATTTTCCCCACACGAATAATTTCGATATACAAACGGGAATCCGTAAATCCGTACTCAAGATACAATGAAGCAACTTGCACTGCCTGCAACTTGTATATTTGAAGACAACCTTTGGATGCAGAGCGAAGAACAGTCAATCAAGTTCTTATTCTGTTTATGTGCACAAAATAGAATTAGATAATTTATATCTCCAGGAAATTGTAAGAGAGTAATAGCAAGGGTTTGAAATTTGGGAACTGGGTAATATCTTCTATATGTGCAAATTCATTTTAGGCAGCCTTTATTTATAGATAATGAAAGGCTTTGTCTTCAAGAGTCATGACTGTTGGATTAACAGTCTTAATCAATTCCGAAATGGTATGACTGTTAATTACCAACAGTATTAAGTCATTTCCGAACAGGTACAATTAATACCGAATCGGTTTTGCACGGGTCAAAGAAAACGTGATCGCGCCCGAGCTATCGCGATCCGACCCGGACGAATCTCGGCAACCCGCTACCACTGGGGACACGCGGCGTGCGAAGTGCAAAGTGCGCCACTAGCGCCTCTACAACCCACTTCCCCACACCTGCATGAGCGCGCGCGCGCACGCGTGTGCGTACGGTGCTTTGCACCGTATTGAGGTCTCTTGAATAGCCTCTTAAATGCTAGATGAATTAAATCTTCATCTTCCATTTGTACTTATTAAGTGTACAAATTCTTAATATTTTTCCAATGTGGGATTCAAAGGCTGCCCACTCCTTTTATAGCTTAGTGGTAACACTTAGCTTTGTAAGTTTTCCAATGTGGGACACTATCCCTTTTTATATTTGGGTTAGCTTCCCATCTCTTCCTCACACTTCCAATGTGGGACAAGCTCTTAAAGCTCTTACACCCAAAAAACTCTTACTCACTTATTTTAAAAATCAACAACATTCCTCCACCATTTTCAAAATAAGTTTTGTAAATCTTTGATTGTCTGTAAGACTGTGTATAAGCATTGGTGTCTCACGACTTGAACCAATACCCTGTGAAGGTTCGTCAAAGTTAACCATGAAAGTATAGTAGACTTGTCTTTGAACTATCAATCTATATTGATTATCCAGATTTGTCTTCACACACAAATCTTTTAGTCACTGATTATCCATATAAGGCGACACATGTATTAGGCCTTGTGTTTGTACCTTTATTTCATGAGTGCTTTAGAGTCAAGCCCAATTCTCATAGGAAGCGGCACCACTTCCACACTCATATAGGTAGATTATCATAGGTGTCCATGTAACTTAAAACACCATAAATCTATTAAGGTTAAACTTATCATCTTTCATTATTCATTACATGTTCTAAGCACTTATCCCTGCGATGTTAAATTTTATAGTGCTTACAATCACATTGTATGATATACTTTAATCATTGAACTTGAGACTTGAATATATCAAGTTTCAAGTTGAGTTTACATCAAAAGTGATTATTATTAATGGGCTTTAGTCCCATCCCTATTGATGTCTTAGACACCAGTCCTCTTGCAATGCCTTTTGTAAAAGGATCTTCTAAATTTTGACTTGATTTTACATAATCCACTGTGATTACACTATCTGTCATCATTTGTCTGACATAACTATGTCTCAGGCCAATATGTCTAGATTTTCCATTGTACACTTTACTATAAGCTCTGGAAAGTGTAGACTCACTATCACAATGTATAGATATTGGAGGCATTGGTTTTGGCCAAACTGGAATTTCGATTAATGAATTCCTTAACCATTCTGCCTCTTTACTAGTTGCAGCTAATGCTACAAACTCAACTGCCATAGTAGAATCAGCTATACAAATTTGTTTCTTTGATCCCCAAGAAACAGCTCCTCCACCAAGAGTGAAAATCCATCCACTTGTTGAGGAATGATCCTCCCGCTCAGTTATCCAACTAGCATCAGAAAACCCTTCTAATAGTGAAGGATATCCACTATAGTATATACCATAGTCCATAGTTCCTTTCAAATATTTTAATATTCTATTGACAGCATGCCAATGCAATAAACTTGGATTACTAGTATATCTACTTAATTTACCAACAGCATAAGCAATATCAGGTCGAGTACATGTGATGGCATACATTAAACTACCAATTACTCGTGCATATTCCAATTATGAAATAGCTCTACCATTATTAGGGATCATCTTTAGCTGTGGTTCAAAAGGTGTACTAACAGGTGTGCAATCAAACTGATTAAATTTCTTTAAAATTTTCTCAACATAATGAGATTGAGTGAGAATTATATTTTTATCTTTCCTTATTATTCTCATTCCTAATATGACATCAGCTACACCCATATCTTTCATATCAAATTTAGAAGACATAAAACTCTTTGTATTATTAATGCTTTCTAAATCAGTACCAAGAATTAACATGTCATCTATATATAAACAAATGATAACACCTTTACCATTAGCAAATTTACTATAAACACACTTATCAGATTCATGAATTTTAAAACCATAAGAAATAATGACTTTATCAATTTTTTCATGCCATTGTTTAGGTGCTTGTTTTAGGCCATATAAGGACTTAATAAGTTTACATACTTTTTTTCTTGTCCAGGCATAACAAACCCTTCAGGTTGTTCCATGTAAATTTCTTCTTCTAAGTTACCATTTAAAAAGGCAGTTTTCACATGTATTTGATGAATCTCAAAATAATACATAGATGCTAATGCAATTAAAATTCTAATAGTGGCGGTTCTAGCAACAGGTGCATAGGTATCAAAATAATCAGTTCCTTCTTTTTGTGTAAAACCTTTAGCAACCAATCTAGCCTTGAATTTATCAATTGTTCCATCTATTTTCATTTTATTTTTAAAGACCCAGGATGTAAATCTACTAACTTCCAAGTTTTATTTCCCAAGATTGAATCCATTTCATCATTTATAGATTCTTTGCAAAATGTTTAATCTACAGACTTAATTGCCTCACGATAAGTTTGTGGGTCTGTTTCAACGCTAAGAGTCAAAGCATATTGATTATTAGATGTGTCTCTAGTTCCTTCAACAAGATAGACTAAAAAGTCGGGACCAAAGCATTTTTCTTTCCTAGTTCTTGTACTTTTTCTAATCTCTTCTTGTTCTACTGGTGGAGTTACAGGTAACTCTGAAGGAGTGCTTACTTCTTTTTCATTATTAATTCTAGGAATAGAAGAAAACCTTTGTTCATAAAAAAATGCATCTCTCAATTCAATTATTGTATTTACCTCAACAGAATCATTAGGTTCACTAACCAAAAATCTATAGGCTTTACTATGTTGTGCATAATCTATGAAAATACACTCAACACCTTTGCTTCCTAATTTCTTTGTCTTAGTTTCAGGTAGTCTTACAATAGCTCTACAACCCCAAACTTTAAGATAACCTAAATTAGGTTTTCTATTCTTCCATAATTCGTAAGGAGTTTTCTTATTATCTTTAACAGGTATTCTATTCAGAATATGACATGCAGTTAAAAGTGCTTCTCCCCAAAACCCTTTACTTAAACCAGAACAAGAAAGCATAGCGTTAACCATTTCAGTTAGTGTTCTATTTTTTCTTTCTGCTACTCCATTTTGTTGTGGTGTATAAGGTGCAGTAATTTCATGTATAATTCCCATATATTCACAAAATTGAGGAAAGTGATATTCACCACCTCTATCAGATCTAAGACATTTTATTTTAGAATCACATTGATTTTCAACTTCCTTTTTATATGTCTTAAATCTATTAAGCACGTCATCCTTGGAGTTTAAAAGATATACGTAACAATATTTTGAAAAACAATCGATAAATGTTGCAAAATATTTACTACCACCTCTAGTAGGTGTTCCATGCAAATCACAAACATCACTATGTACTAATTGCAACAAAGATGTAGTTTTTTCTATTTTTAGAAAAGGCAATCTTGTTATTTTGTTTGCATGCATATTTTACACTTTTCATTCATATCATTCTCATATTTAGGAATTAAATTTAAATTAACCATGAAATGCATTTTCTTTGTATTAACATGTGCTAAACGACTATGCCATAATGAAAGACAACCAACGATATAAGAAGAAGAATCTTTTTCATTGATATTGAGCTTAAACATGCCCTCATACAAATATCCTTTGCCTACAAAGGTAACATTCTTATTCAGAATAAATTTGTCTAACTCAAATACAAGCTTAAAGCCAAATTTGTTAAGACGACTTCCAAAAACTAATTTTTTCCTAACATCAGGAACATGAAAAACATTGGTGAGGCTAAGGATTTTCCCGGAAGTGAATTCGAGATCCACTGTCCCTTTGCCTTTAATCGTAGCAGTAGATGAATTTCCCATATAGAGAACATCTCCTTCCACTGTTTCATAGGCAGAGAACAAGTTCTTGTCCTTACAAACATGCCTTGTGGCACCAGAATCAACCCACCAAGAGTTGTCTTCTCCTAGCATATTAGCCTCGGATATCATAGCAACAAATTTTTGCTTTGTGTCTGATTTCCCTCCTTTTTCCTTTAGTTTCTTGAACTCATGACAATCCTTCTTGAAGTGAACTGGTTTGTTGCAATGAAAACAATTTCCTTTCTTCTTTTTGTTTGCTTTAGAATTATTTGAAAAATTCTTCCGCTTGTTATTTTTTCCATGATTGCCATAGTTTTGCTCCTTTCATTCCTCCAGCACATGGACCTTAGAAACAGAATTTTCTTGTTCCTCTTTACCATCTAGAATTCGAGACTCTTGTTCAATTCTTAAATGAGTCTCTAATTCTTCAAGTGAAAGATCCTCCTTTTTGTATTTGAGTTCTTTCTTATAATCTTTCCAAGAAGGAGGAAGTTTTTCAATTATGGCAGCAATATTTACATTATCATCCATATTTAATTTTTTCAATTTGCAATGATTTATGATGCGTTGGATGTCATGAAATTGTTCTAGCACGGGCCTATTATCATGCATTTTAAAGCTTAAAAACTGACCGATTAGGAACTTCTTACTTGTAGCGTCTTCCGTAAGATATTTGGTCTCCAATGTTTCCCACAAAGTTTTTGCAGTCCCAACATTTTGGTACAAGTCGAACAAATTTTCAGCAAGTGCATTGAGAATGTGACCACGACACAAGTAATCATCGGTCTCCCATTTTGTGCATTACCTAGTCTGTTCCACGGTTTCATCTTCATCTTCATTTGGTTTCGGTTGTGACAAGACATATACAATCTTCAATGTTTTTAGAAGAAAATAAACCTTTTTCTGCCAACGCAGAAAATTACCACCATCAAAACGGTCCAACTTGACCAAGCTTTCTGTTATTTGTCGAAGTGATTTGAAGAGTCGGCCATTTCTGATAATACTGTATTTAGATTGTTGGATATTATGAATGCAAATATAGAAATGGAACTCTTTATATATCATAATAATGTCAACTTCAATACAAAAATGTAACTTCTGAATAGATAGTAGAAAGCTTCAAGGACTGATGTCACTTTTCTAAATACAGTATTTGCCCCACACGAATAATTTTGGTATACAAATGGGAATCCGCAAATCTGTACTCAAGATACAATGAAGCAACTTGCACTGCCTACAACTTATATATTTGAAGATAGCCTTTGGATGCATCAGTGAAGAACAGTCAATCAAGTTCTTATTCTGTTTATGTGCACAAAACAGAATAAGATAATTTATATCTCGTGAAAATTGTAAGAGAGTAATAACAAGGGTTGGAAATTTCGGAACTGGATAATATTTGTTATATGTGCAAATTAGTTTTAGGCAGCCTTTATTTATAGATAATGAAAGCCTTTGTCTTCAAGAGTCATGACTGTTCGATTAACAGTCTTAATCAATTTCTAAATGGTATGAATGTTAATTACCAACAGTCTTAAGTCATTTCCGAACAGGTACAATTAATACTGAATCGGTTTTGCACGGGTCAACCAAAAAGTGACCGCGCCCGAGCTACCGCGATTCGACCCGGACGAATCCCGAATCCCGGCAACCCGGCGTGCGAAGTGCAAAGTGCACCACTAGCATCTCTACAGCCCACTGCCCCGCACCCGCAAGCGCGCGCGCGCTTGTGCTTGTGCGTGTGCGTGTACGTATGGTGCTTCGCACCGTATTGAGGTCTCTTGAATAGCCTCTTAAATGCTTGATGAATTAACTCTTCATCTTCCATTTGTACTTATTAAGTGTACAAATTCTTAATATTTTTCAATTATGGGACTCAAAGGTTGCCCACTCCTTTTATATCTTAGTGGTAACACTTAGCTTTGTACATTTTCCAATGCGGGACACTATCCCTTTTTATATTTGGGTTAGCTTCCCACCTCTTCCTCACACTTCCAATGTGGGACAAGCTCTTAAAGCTCTTACACCCAAAAAACTCTTACTTATTTTAAAAATCACCAACACTTCGCACAAAAGATAATGTGAATAAAATAATCGGGTATGTTACAATGACTAGTGGAAATGGGAAAGGAGTGAAAACAGTTCGGAGGTAGTGTACCCCATTAATCAATTCCACGAAAGAGTGATGATGGAGGAAAATTGTGAAAATTATTCATTAATGGGTGATGCAATTTATGAAAATCTGGAACGTACTGAGACAATAACATACAAAGTACCTCTAGCATAATACAAGTGTTATTCAAGTCAAAAGAATCTCAGATACCTATGACTCCTTCTCCCACAATCTCAGACACCGAGACTCAGTGATGCCTCCAGGAATCTAACATGTGTATATGATTTGTCACAACTGAATGCATTCGTAATATCTCCACATCCCGAATACCAACAACCCACTGAATTTGTCAAGGTTCATTCTAGAACAGAAACTATATATATTATTTCCCATACCATTCTAAATAACAACGTTGAACATTAACATGTAAAAATACTGCTTACATCTTTTATGCCTTAGATTCATATATAAAAAATCATTGTTATTCATTAAGATTACATGGTATCAGAACCAAATATGGAAAATGCCGGATCCAATCTCTCTCTAAACTCCACTAAATTTTCTTCACCTCCACCACTTATCAATCTCACCTAGGGGTGGAAGCGGTACGGGTTTTTACCGTACCGTACCGTTTTGATCCAAAAAACAATATTTTTGGTTTCATATATTAAAATACCAGAAACCAGTCTTACCGAAATCGAAATTACTGCAAAAAAGTTGGTTGGTTTTGGTTTTAACATTTAAAAAACCGATTTACCGTATCGAATTTACTGAAACCAGAAAAAACCGTACCGAAATTACCATACCGTACCGAATTTATCGAAACAAAAAAAAATGTACAGAAATTACTGTACCGTACCGAATTTATCAAAATTACCGTATCGAATTTACCAAAAACAGAAAAAAGTTAGTTTTGGTTTGGGTTTTAATATTTAAAAAAGTTGGTTGGTTTTGTTTTTGGTTTTTTTGGGACTTTTAGTGTTGTTTACCGAAACCAGAAAAAATCGAAACCATAAACTAGAAAAAACCAGAATTTATCAAAACTAGAAAAGACCAGAAGAAACCAGAAAAAAACCAAAATTATCGAAAAAACCGAAATACTAGTCGGTTTGGTTTTGGTATTGATTTTGGTGTACCGGGTGGTAAACTGGTACGGTTTGGTTTTACCATCTAGAGTTTGGTTTTGGTATTGGTATCTACTATTTACCGACCAAACCGTACCACTTACACCCCTGATCTCACCACATCAAATCACTTTGTCTCTCTCAAACTCGATAGTGAAAACTACATACACTAGAAAACACAAATGGAGCCATTTTTTATGGCCAAAACCTCTTTTAATATGTTGATGGAAGTTACCCCAGCCATACAAACCAATCATTAGATGCTACATGGATTAAACAAGATAAAGTGAATGTGAGCATGATCGTTTTCTCCCTCTCCCCTGACATGATAGCACTATTAGTAAGCCTCCAAACATATCATCAAGTCTGGAAAAATCTAGCAGACACGGTCCGCTAGCCTCTTCATTCGACACCCTCATACTCAATCTTCATTTACATTTACACCATCTCAATAAAGGAGATGACTTTGCATCCACATTTCTACACAAAGCCAAGGCCATTTCAGATGAACGCAATGCATCTAGCCATCCACTCTCCCAAGTGGAATTCAAAATTCACGTCTTCAAAGGCCTCCGGTCAAAATTCAAAGACCTTATCACATCTCTCACAACTTGTTCACAACTCGTAACATTTTCTGAACTACACTATCTCCTCCTTGGTCATCAATTTATTCATAATGATAAACTCTCCCATCTATTTATTATCCCATCATCCTCACCCTCCCTTCCAACGCACCCTCACACTGCTCAGCTCACCACTTAGAACACACACCACTCCTCAAACCATCCTAATACCCAACACCAGACCTATAACTATCATTCCAGCCATGGGCGCCAAATGTGTTGATGTGGTCGCGACTGTGGACCCTTTTTCTCATTCTTCCACCCCTATGTCCCCTGACTATGATACTCGTTGTTAATTTTTCTCCCCTCCTAATCACCCTGCTCTAACCCGCCCCATACGTTTTACCCCTACACAAATTACCCCACTGCTCATTTTACGTACTCTAGCTCATCCCAGCTCGGTCTCCCCCTTACTCCTCCCTCTCCCATAACCACTTGGCTTCCTAATACTGGTGCATCTAATCATGTTACACCTAATTTTTTTAAGCTCACTAATCCCACCCAGATCAACAAAGGCAACCCTCTTCATATTGGTAATGGTTCGGGTTTAATAATCTCACGTGTGTAAAATGTTCTCTTCTTTTACTTCAGACTTCGCTTAATCTCAATAATCTTTTATATGTACCTTCTATTTCTAAGTCACTTATTTCTACTCAAAAATTCACTCATGACAATGATGCATTTTTTTGAATTTCACCCTAATTTTTGTGTTATGAAGGATCATTAGATGAGTAATGATATCTACACTCTCTTAACCCCACCTCCGTCCTCCTTTCCTCAAATTGTTCATGAAATTAAAGCATCGACCAAAAGTTGGCTCCATCATCTTAGTTACACACATCATCAAGTCTTCATTAAGTTTTGCATCATCATCAAATGTCGTTCACCTCTCCCAATCATAGTAAAATGTGCGCCATGTGTCAAATGGAAAAATTTTCCATGTTGTCCTTGCCAACACGCGAAAAGTCATCTACTTCAGCTCTTCAATTAGTTTTTAGTGATATTTGGGGCCCTTCTCACACTTTGTCTTGTAATGCTCATAAGTACTTTGTAAGATTTGATGATAATTATTGAAATTTTATTTGGTTCATTCCTTTGACTAATAAATCTGATGTTCATGATATCTTTATTAATTTTAACAAACTTGTTGAACCTCAATTCAAAACCCAAAATTAAAAATATTTAAACTGATTTTGGGTGGGGGAGAATTTCATAAATTATACCAATTCTTTGAAAATTTAGGCATTCAATATCATTATTTTTTTCCTCACACTCATGAACAAGTTGTCTTTGTTGAACATCGCCATCGCCATCTAGTTGAAACGAGTCTTGCACTTATGGCTCATGCCTTCACTTACCAAAAATATTGCACTTTGCCTTTGAAACTGTCTTATGTCGTATAAATCGCTTACCAACTCGTACTTTACCTAATCTCTCTCCTTTTTAACGTATTTTTCCCACCACCACCCTATAAATTTAAAAAAAAAATGGTTGTCTTTGCTTTCCCAACCCCCGTCCCTACAACTCCCACAACATGGACTACCACTCCCAACCATGTGTTTTTCTAGGTTATAGTCCAAACCATTTCAGTTATTGACTTTTATATATTACCTTCGATCGTATTTATACTGCATGACACGTTCGTTTTGACGAACATACATTTCCTTTTGTATGTCACTCCTCACCTATTATTCGCCCTCTAACCCAACCTTCGGGTCTAACTCCCACCGTCTTACGGCTACATTTTTCCACCATCTCAACCCCCTGTCCATACATTAACCTTGCACTATAACACCATCATCCCCGTGACCCATTACTTGCCCCTTACCTTGGTAACCCATGCTTATGTCTATAACGCCCACACTACTAGCACCTTTTCTTGATAGCAGCCCCACCCAAACTAGCAATGTTGTTTATATCAGCACTGTTACTCGTAACATCCTTCCACACTCATCTGTTCGACCACATGCTCGCCCTGTTAACCCCTCCATCTTGCACCCTACTACCTTGCCACCAATTTATCCTAATATTCATCAATATCCAATTTCCACCTCACTACCTCCCCCATGCTCTAACCCAAGTGAAATTTCACTCATCATTGATCTTGGTAATGTCATTATCACCTAAGAACCTCACCCAATAACACTCCTTCCTCGCCCTTCTTAAACTCCAAAAATCCCACCCTTTCCTTACAGTATATCCCTAATTCCAACTGAACCATCATGTTTCACCACTACAAATAAATATCCCACCTAGCATCATGTCATGCATTCTAAAACTAATGCTCCTTCAAAATAATACATGGACTCTAGTTCCCTCTTCTCCTCACATGAATGTCACTAGATGTAAATGGGTCTATCACATTAAACACAAAGCTCGTGGTATAATTGAACGTTACAAATCTTTCACCAAGAGTAAGGCATTGACTTCCATGAAACATTTCGTCCCATTATCAAGGAAACCACCATTCGCACTCTTATTTCCACTGTCATCTCTAATGATTGGTCCGTTTCTCAACTCGACGTCAATAATGACCTTCTCCAAGAATTTCTCAATGCAACCGTCTTTATGAAGCAACATCCTGGCTTCCAAGATCCCACCAAACCTACTTATGTTTGTCAACTTCATCACTCTCTCTATTGATGCAAACAAGCACCATGTGCATGGTTCCAATGCCTCACCCAATTCCTCACCTCCCAAAATTTTATCGGATCCAAAACCGGTACCCCTCTCTTTTTATCGATCACTTCGACAACACCATTATTTTTATTTATCTATGTGGATGATATTCTTTTTACTGATAGTTCCTTGTCACTCCTTCAATCACTCATTTCTTCCCTTAGTAATGAATTTTCACTTAAAAATCTTCATCATCTCCAGTACTTACCCAATATTGAAATTGTTTAGACCTCTACCATTATCCTACTCTCTCAACAATGGTACATTCTTGATCTCCTTCATCATCATGGCATGTTTAACTCCAAATCTCTCGCTACCCTATTTCTCACAAATATAAAAATCTCAATAACTGATAGCATACCCTTAACCTATCCCACTCATTATCACCAAGTAGTTGGTGCACTAAAATATCTCACCTTAACTTTTTCGGCATTTGTTTTATGGTTCATAAATATTGCCAATTCATGAACTCCCCAATCGAAACTCATTGGTCCCTCATCAAATGCATCCCCCTCTATCTTAATTAGGCCTCATCATATGGCCTCCACCTCATTAAAACTTCTTCTCTTCACTTACAAAACTTTATAGATTCTGACTGGGATGGTTGTCTTAATGATTGGAAATCAACGAGTGGTTTTTCTATTTTCCTTTGTTCTAATCTTGTTTCTAGTAAATTGAAGAAATAAAAGACGATTTCCCGTAACTCCTCTGAAGTCGAATATAAATCGCTTGCAGAAGTTTCCACAGAAATAATTTGGATAAAATCTTTGTTACATGAACTTGGTATCCCTACTTCTAAACCTCCCATCCTGTGGTGTGAAAATATTGGTTCAACATACCTTTCAGTCAAACTTATATTTCATGCATGCACTAAACATGTTGAGATTTATTTTCACTTTATCTGTGATCAAGTAGCCAAGAAAGCTCTTCAAGATCAATATATCTATTGATGATCAACTAGCAGATATCTTCACCAAATGACTCTCATCTGGTAAGTTCACCTTCATTTGGGACAAGTGGGTGGTTCAGGCACACCCAACATTAGCTTGCTAGGGCGTATTAACCAAGTTAAATGAATCTCATTTACCTACGACTCCTTCTCCCATAATCTCGGACATCAATACTCTCATGCATGTAACAGGTGTATATAAGAAGGTGTATATGAATTATCACAACTGACTACATTCGTAATATCTCCACATGTTGAATACAAACAACCCACTGACTTTGTCAAATTTCCTTTTGTAACATCTCTCTCTCTCTCTCTCTCCCCCCCTCTCTCTCTCTCTCTCTATCTATCTATCTATCTATCTATCTATCTATCTATATATATATATATATATATATATATATATATATATATATATATATATATATATATATATATATAGTATTCTCCATGCCATTGTAAATAATAATGTTGAACATCAATATATAAAAATACTGCTTACCTCTTTTCAACCTTTGTTTCATATATCAAAAACCACCGTTATTCATAAGGAACATTAAGGGTTTGTGTGGTTTTGTTTTAAGAAAATATTTAATCGATTTTTTAACATAGGTTTATAACCATTTTTCTATTATTTTTCCAACATTGGTACGTGTTTGGTAAACTTAATTTATAAACAATGTTAAATAAGTAGACTGTTACAAACACATTTATACATTATATATATATATATATATATATATATATATATATATATATATATATATATATATATATATATATATATATATATATATATATACACACACACATACATATACATATATTATCATGACATTGCATGTGTAGTGCACAATAAAAAAATATACATACATGCATATAACTATAACATGTATAAATCCTTATGTATATATTATTACTTGAGGTATATAGAAATTAATATATATTACAATTTTTTAATTTCTACTACGTATAAAAGCACATAAAATAGAATATATCATTTTGGACATGTTTACCCTTTAAACAATCCACATTTTCAAAGCTACTAAAGTTCAGTCCCCTCCTTATTCGTTTCCTCTCCTAATACCCATAACTATTATGAGAAATTGAACAAAGATAATTCATGAGACTTCACTGCTTTTGTGGGCAGTGAAAATCCTACGTTGTTTATTTATTTTTATAAATTAAAGTTTTCTTCTATAAGACTATTTTGGTTGTTGTGAATGCGAATAACGGAGCTGTATATTGCGGAGGCTGTGGTGGTTGATAAGGTGAAGATACTGAAAGACTCGAGGTGTTTAAGGGTTATCATACGTTGTTGAGTTCGGTGTTACCTTTTCATCTTTATTCATTATTTAGTTATGATACTTTCTTTTTGCCCAAATTTATAATTCATGTTCATTCTTACCCTCACACATTAAAATTTGGTTAAAAGTGTTTTTTATATATCAATTTTAATGAATGTGATTGATGGGATATATAATTTCAAAGTTTCATACAAATTTCAAAAATTGGTTTTTTTTTATATATTCAGTTTGAATACCCTATTCTTCGCAAGAAGTGTAACATTGTAGTGCATGATTATTGATGAATAAAATCAAAGAAATTTCAAACTCCATATGTATATGGATCAACGTTATTAGTTTTCTTTGCGCTTCTACCACACTTCAGAAATTTTCATTTATATTAGACTTTTACCTTATTTATCTCACTTTTTGATCTTTCCATGTCTATGAACTATTTATGAACTGTTTGCTTCAAATTTTCATGGATTTCCCAGTTCTCAAGTTCCTCTTTGGAATATTTTCCAAGCCTGATAAGTGGTATTCTTCTCCTTCTTCATTGATTACTTGAACCAAAATGTGAAATAAAAATGATCTATGTTAGCGATGAGCTCATCTCGACAATATTTTCTTGTTCGTTAGTATTCTAATCTTGTGAGAAAAAATGTTGACTACCAATAAAGCTATTATCATTTATTTACTTTTATAAATTAAACGTTATGAATTTGAGTATTTATTTTTACGAAATGTAGCATTTTTTCATAGGAAATTGATGGAGCGACGTTGTTTAAATTATTTTACTGTCAGTCTAATAAAACATTACCTTTCTTTCTAATGTGCAGAGGCTTCTTACGATTGATCCGAGGGAAAAAAATCACGGATGAATAAGCGAATCATTTTGTAACTTCGTACACACGTCATTGATAGATATAAAGTGCATATTTCATTTGATAACATAGTATATTGTTTCTTTGACCCACAATGTTTTGACTTGGTACATCTATCATTGATAGCATACATAGTATATGTCATTAGGAGCATATACATAGTACATATGTCGTTGACAGCATACATAGTATATTATTTCTTTTTTACCCAATATGTCATTGACATTCAACAAAGTACATTGTTTTTGCCAAAATAGTATATAGTGTTTCATTGAGATATGACTTTTACATGATTTAAGTATTGTTTTCAAATTGTGTATAATTGGTATTTAGATTTAGCCTTGTGCCTAGTTAATCATCTGCAACTATTTGTTTAAGCCTAAAAAATGGATGAATTACCAACAATTCACTGAAATTTTTTTAATACACATTTAGTCCAAGACTTTTTATTTTGCTCTAAAAAACCCCTCAAACACCCATTTAACTATTCTTCTCTTATTTTTAAATGTTCGCGCTAGTGGCACCCCCGCTCCACCTCCCCCTGCACCTCTCACCCTACCCCACCCCTCAATTGTCGGAGCTCCGGCAGCCCTCACCAGAGATCCTTTTTGACTTTTTTTATGTAGTGAGGAAATATTTGAAATAAAATAAAAAATATTAAACTAAACATGTATTAAAAGATGTTCGGGGGACAATTTGATATATGCCCCTTAAAAAATTCGACCTTTATTCTTCCATCTCACACCAATTATTTTTTCAATAGTTTTTTGGCTTTAGTCACATCTACAAAGATTTATTAGGCTCCACTCCCATGTTTTTTAAACCACCCATCTTTCTTTTTGCAGAGAATAACACATGTTCCATTTTTGTTATATTAGGACCAACAACTAAAAAAATAAAAATAAGGGAGTGGGAACACGTAAATATTTTTAAATGCAACTAAATATTTAAAATCACTTATTTTAATGGGAGAACAATCAAACATGCAAAGACACATTATGAAAAGGGTGTTGTTAAATGTTCCCTATTTATTCTTCCAATTACCACACATAAAACGAACCACCTTTCACTAATGCCACCTAAAAGTGAACACTATTTTTAAAATAACTGTCAAAGGCACAACATATTATCTAAAACTTTTTTCAACACCTAAAAAATTATCAAAATTTTATTTTTTTACCATTAATATTTTGTAAATCCTAACCCTAACTCAACCCCATCCCTCCCATCCACTCAAACAAACCCAAACCCCACCAACGCCTAAAACCACCACCAACCAACACACAAAAAACACAACCCAACAACCAAAAAAAATAAAAACTACCAAAAAGCCCCCAAAAACCAACCACCAAACCCTAATCCCCGATTTTAACACCACTACCCTGCCACTATTACACTTTAACTCACTCACTCTTTCTATGACCAACCCACACCCAATTTTTTCAATTTTGCAATAAACCCTAACCCTTTTGTTTCTGTCTCGTTTAGCCCTCTCTATTAGGGGGAAATGGGTCATGTAGAGTCGGATTCGTGCCAGGTGATAAACATATTATATTAAAAATTTATTCAACCAAAAATGTTTCATTTACTAAATGAGTGAAAAAATTACATTAGCACACCATTCGTTTACTTAACGGGCGATACGAAAATTTCTATTTACTCCAGTTAAATAAACAAATTGTTTTGATTTTTTTTTACAAATGAAACAGTTTAACCCATTTCATTTGTTTCAACTTGTAACACGAATGCTTTAAAAAATTAAAGAGGAAGAAATCTAATTATAGTTAGCTAGAATGGGGAAATTTGTTAAAAATTTATGGGGATGCCTGAACGACGGGTTGTAAACTGGTTATAAATGTGTCGGGTTATAAACCAGTGACGAGTTATAAACTGTTAGTGGGTCACACAATTCTTTTATTAAACGATTTTAATGGGTCAATAACGAATTTCTTAACTATACATAAAACTGATTTATTTTCTTAATGGGTCCACCTATTTATGCTCTGAACCTGTTAAGGCTAAACCCAAACTGTGTTAAAATGGTTTGTCATGGGTGATAGTGTGGTGGTGGTTGCGGCGGCTATGGTTGGAGGTGTAAATGGTGAAGATATGCATGTTAGAGTTTCAGTTTCAGAGACATTATGAAGTTAGAGAGAGAAAGTGTAACACCCCGACCCGAATTTAGGGTTACCCATACTCACCCCGGTCTGACCTAAGCGTTAGATGTGAAGTGCAATGGACAACCTATATAATGTTGCTAATCCAATTTTATTCTAATTAACGTTTCACTTGCTTATCATCCAATTCCAATTTAAAATCAAGCTACGTGAGGGACCCAAGGGGAGCACCCCGTAGTCCAAGCATACAAAGCTACAAATGTGAAATAAAAGAGAGTACTTACTTGTACAACTCTCTCAAAATCCGAAATCGCACCCAAGCTATTGTAACAAAACGAGGGAGCGAGCTAAATGCTTAGTGAAAAATATACAATAATTCAATATAGAATCAAACGGAAGAAAGAAGACTCTAACACGTTACGCCTACGTGCACATGCAATAATCTTGTATATATATATATATATATATATATATATATATATATATATATATATATATATATATACTCTAGGATATACCCGTGCCTGAAGGCACGACGCACATTTTTGAAAGTGTAAGTCCTTGATTAGACCTTATGTCGTATTTACATACATACAGACATACATACATACTTACATACAACACCATATAAAGATTTTAGAAATTTTGGGCAAAGTCCCCATTGTTTATAGGAATATCCCCTTTTAAAAAATTAATACTCCCGATAAAGTTATTAATAATAAACGTCCATCTTGGACCTCGTATAAACATCATCCATAATTACAAACGTACAAATACAAACATAAAACTTGAACATATAATCAAAATCAAATGAAGACTAGCATAATTTCTAGCCAACGTCACCCTATATCACAAACTAATAAACATAGAACCGAAAATAAAAACCAAGTACTAACAATCGATAATTCTCTGAATATTCTTTAAAAAACTCTCCAAATCAATATACAATATCAAAATTACTACATAATAAAAAAACTCTGTCAATTGTCTCTCCTGATCATAACCTCTTTCGGTCATCAAACAACTTTTGCTATTTCTTCTCACAATGTTCAGTGCGTGTGAGCTTGCGTGCATTATTGTGATTCATGTGAGCTTGTGTGCCCTGAACAAATGCGCTTTTGATTTCCATTTAAATATTGTTTGGATACCGAGCTGCTCCCGAGGCAAGCATTTCCTCGAAAGGATCTCATTCGGGATAATCGGCAACGTACTACTCCCTGCAATCAATCAACCGATACAATCAGTGGTGATAAAAAAGACAGGTTATGAGCATCATAAATGAAAACTAAACCATTAAGAATGTATCCTACTAAATTGTGTTGCCAAAAAGAAGGATAGAAATAATGTAATCCACCTATGTCAAAGAATCATCACGAAAACTCAATGTCTCCTCAGTGAAACTGCTGTTGCATGTAACTCCTGCTACATGTCCTACAGCTGCTGCTACATGTCCTACAGATGCTGATACATGTCCTACAGATGCTGCTGTTGCGTTTACCTAAAATGTACTTCGTTTCCTACTGTTGCTACTGTGTTTACTCATGGTGAATGCCCAAAAATCTCTTCAACCATTTCTCTTCTTTTGACAAAGTCAATGTCGGCAATTGATGCAACCACTGTAACTTTAAATAGCTTGATTAAGCATATATATGTGAAACATCATGGACGATAAAAGGACCAAATATCAATTTAGCGAACATAATTCAAGTTCGTGTGATGATATTAATATCAATCTTCATATCCATAGATAATATCTAATTTCCAACAATTAAGTGTTTAAAACTAAATGCACTGTACACACCAACAACCATAAGGATATGTAGCAAATGTGTTGGTTTAAAACCAAATGTGTTGTACGGGACAACAGTCATACAAATACATAGCGATATTTCACTCCAATTGTAGGAAAAAAATCAATAGTTAAACAGTACTTTAATGAAATGAAATAAAAAAATTCAGAGAAAATGAAAGAGTAATTCTGAAGAAAATAATATATAAAAGAACTCTCACAGACATCATAAAACTCTCAAGACTTGGGGTATATAGTTTTTAACCCCCGACCCCCTATACGTTTTTATTTTATAAGAAAATTAGCACAAAAATTAAAAGACATAAGCAGAACAATTAAAATTTAAGAATATATACGAAGAGAAGACATCAAAATAAAAAAAACAGTCAATATTGATAGTTAATCTGTACTGAAACAGTCAATAGCAACAATTAAAATTTCATTGATGATTATTATACTAAAAAGGTCAATATTAGACTATACGCATCATATGTTACAAGCATGTGGAATATGGTTGTTAATTAGGTACCTTTTCAATAAAAGGCATGAGGAAATAGCAACATAGTCGTGTTGTAGTGAGATACCTTGTCGTAGTGAGCAGGTGATACATTTCATAGTGAGAGAGAACAGAGATGGTTATGAAAAAGAGAACTATAAGGTAGATTTGTCTCATATATTTGGTAAATAGAGCATAATAAATATAGTATCGACCTTTTATGGTGCTACCTTTCCCTATTGATTGAAGAAAATGAGTAATGAAAGTATGAGAATTAACTCTTGTCAATACTAACATAATTTGAGGAAATCAACCACCAATCTTCTAATGTACTTCACACAACCATCAACCACCAAGACTTAAAGAAGATTTAAAATCATTATACGAAATATCAAAGATATTAAAAGGTATTTATATATAGTACACTTATCATAAAATTTGTCAGCATGTCAATATTTTCTACTTTTCTTTGAATTACGGGATTGACAGGACATTATGGGTGTGACACCCCACTTAAATTAATAATGGTTGCACAACCCTATACCAAAATAAAATAGGAATCTCCAGTGGATCATTTTCAGCGTCACTGCCGAACAGAAAAAAAAATATACCTAACCATCCAATAATAAAATAAACGGATGCCAAAAATGTAATCAACATATAGAGAACTACTAACCAACATGTAATATAACTACAAAACATCATAGTATATATACACGAGTACCACAAAAGGGATATACCGGAATTTCTTATCGGGTCACAGACAATACAACATCAAGATAAAAACATAAAAGAACTACATAAATGTAACCCTTGGGTATAGACATGCGATATACAAAATAAATGCTTATCTAGATTTACAAAAGAGAGGAAGCATCTGTAGCAAAAACCTGCAACAGCCCGCATGTGCTATAACTCCAAGGACTCTGGATAGAATAGGCATGATTGGCGTTCTTGTGGTGGAACACCTAAAATATACAGCATATGTATAGCAGGAGAAAAATATATAAACGGGTCAGAGCCCGAGGTTTGAAAAACAATTTTTTGTAAGTGAATTAAAATGCATAATAATTATGAATGCCCAAATTTCATAATTAAAGTGGTGTCGCTCTCTCTTAGGACTCAACCTCACCCCTCAACTATAGGGCGCACCTAAGCATATGCATTAGCACCTCAAATAAACTACCTAACACATTTAGGAATAATTCATCTTAAATGTACGGATAATCTACAAAAATATAACTATTTATCTTCTTCTATCGTAAGCTTATGCTCAAGCTTATACATTAACATGACTCAATTATATTTCTCCGGTTTCTAATCATTAATTTTCATGAGTTCACAACACAAGATGTCACAGGTCATACAAAAAATGCTAAAGTAATATTTTCCCACAATTCATATAAACCCAAGTACTAAAAACCAAACATTTCCCCACGCCCAACATTGCACTATGTTTTTGGCATGGGATGTCTTGTAGAGCGAAATCGAAACAAGTAACCCCCTTGATACACTACTACATAACATTGTTGATTGTTGAGATCCATTAGGCCCTATGCACACAACTCATATAGCCTCATCCACTTAATAAAAATAACATCTCTAGTTATAAAAATAAGATATTACACATTATCTTAGACATTTGTAAAATATCACACATATATGAAATACATGAATATTTATTCATAAAAAGTACACATACATAACGCACATAACATATGTATGGTAAAGGTCTCTAAAATTCTATCATCTTCCAGGATTTACTCGCTTTATCCCAAGTTACCAGCGATCGAAATAGAACACGCCGACTTGGTAGAAACCAAATAAAAAACATATGGGAAGCGGTCATAGTTCCGAATCTGAAAGTGAAAACAAATCATACCCAACACTTCTCACCCAGAATAAAAATCACACAATACAAATAATGGACGATTATGACCTGGGGACTATACGCAACCTATTCCTCAAGCTAGGGCCTCACCCACATTGCACAACTTCCCATGATAGCACTAGAGGGGTATGCTCACATAATAAGTATATATCATTCACCAAAGATATCAATATACACATCATATAAAAAAATCATCTATTATCCAAATATATACAACAATTATCTTAACTACAGGTATAAACACAACTACACTAGCCGATAATCTACAAATCATTCCCAATTCATTTTATGATTCCATCGCGCATTTGAATCTTTATCATTAATCGCACATATGATTTAATACTTAATTTTAATGACACTAAGGGTACACGACCTTTCTCTCATTGGTCCACAATCATCTCTAACTAAACATCCCATCACTAGGAGGATTAACCACAAAAGTAGGCATAACAACTCCAAATCATACCTTCACAATCACCTCGATGAGTCCCCAACATAACATCATAAAATATCTCACATCTAATCTCCGAAAATATATGACTCATATCACATAAGGAGGATCCTAATCTATAAACCCAATCGGAAGGGAGTAAAACTCACTCTAGAAAAATTCCTCAAAACTGTCCACTTCCCGAATCGATTTGCCCATAAAGAAAATCGATTCGCCAAGCCGCAAATCGATTCGGTCCAAGAGACCCGATAACTATGCATCTGCCGAAGCGATTCGTAAGGTGTCGAATAAATTCGGTCACAAAGACCTGACACTTTTACCCAACGCCGAATCGATTCGCTAGAGGGCGAATCGATTCGGGTCTGCAAAATTTCGAAGGTTCCCTCTTCTGCATAAAACCCACTAAATATAAACCCAAAAATCATCAACTCTAACCATCAAACCCTCATTAAATCATGATTCTAACTTCCTAAATCAACCCCACTATGATACCAACCATCACTACACCATCAAACACGTATATACACATCAAATTCAATATTTAATCAACAAATCTACGGTTTTAACCTTAAATGTTCAACACAACAATTTATCCACAAATGATGAAATAATACACACACATAAGTGTAAGGACATTTTTGTCCATTATCAATGTATTATGTCACACGCCGTTACACCGTTGAAGAAATTCAAGATTCAACGGATCCGAATATCAAAAGAAGAAGAGGAATCATAGTCTGACAGCCGGACCAATCCGCTGAAATAAAACAATCGATCCGGCTAACCGGACTGGTCCGCCTAAAGACCTGGATCGATCCGCTTGTTTATCAGAAGGCCAGTATACCCCGGACCGCAAGCGAACCGATGAAGCCTGGAAGCGAACCGATCCGATCATCAACGGACCGATCCGCCTCAGAATAAAAGAACCAATCCGGTAAATCAAACCGGTCCGCCTAAAGACCCGGACCGATCCGCCTGGGATAAGCTTCAACAGATCGTGTTCAGATCGTGTTCGGATTTTTTAGGCCCGAGACTTCTTATTTAATCCCACTACGGGAAGTGGTTTTCTAAGACTTAAACACATAATTTTCAGAGTACAGAATGCCCTAAGTCTTCACCTATTGAGCATCTAGACTCTAGGTATTTGATTCACACAAATTGCCAATCCTTTGTCAATCACTTTGCAACCGAGGAACGCATTCTTGCTGTTCACACCCTTATGGAGAAGCTGTTCTCTTCTCCATTGAAACCCTACTGGAAAGGGATAGTTCTAGTCGCCAGCCCTACTGGAAAGGGATAGTTCCAGCCGCGACTACAGAATCCGATACCTGAGGGTAATTCTTAGTCACTTGTATTTTCATTGTAATCCAAAATTGTATAGCCAACAATATTATATTGAAAATAAATGGTTTTACCCCTTTGGGGGATTTTTCCTCAATTGCTTGTGTTTGAATGTTCTTGCTTAGATTATCATCTTATTCAATCACATACTGTTGCATGTTTAGGGTTTCTTTGGGTTAAAAGGGTTTAATATATAATTTGCTCATTTGAACACAAGCACATACGTTCTCAAATTGGTATCAGAGCAGGTTACGCTAATCTATCGCGTATTCCTATTTTCTGCAAAATTTTTGTAAGATATCAATTTTCTGAAAAAATTGATTTTTGAAAAAAGTGCGTGTTCAAATGGAGAAGTTATATGATAAAATGCCTGTTTTTGACGGGACAAATTATGCTTATTGGAAAGCCCGAATGAGTTCGGCTTTAAAATCCATTGATGAACGTGTCTGGATCTTAGTTGAAAGAGGGTGGACTCCTCCCTCCGTGACTGTTGATAATGTGATCAACTTGAAACCTGACACTTCTTGGACTGATGAAGAATTTAAATGGTCATATTTTAATTCTAAGGGTCTAAGTGCTATTTCTGGGTCTATCACACCTAATGAGTTCAAACGCATAATGATGTGCACTACGTCAAAAGAGGCATGGGATGTTTTACAACTCGCCCATGAAGGAGCTAATGCTGTGAAAGAATCTAAGTTGCAAAATTTGACAGCTCAATTTGAAACCATCACCATCCATGAATCTGAATGCTTTGATGAATTTTATGCTAGACTTTCTGACATTGTGAATACTAGATTTAATCTTGGTGAACATATTCCTAATGCTAGAGTTGTTAAAAAGATTCTTCGTTCTTTACCTAAGCGTTTTATCCCTAAAGTCACTGTGCTAAATTCTATGGGTAATTTAAATACGCTAAAATTGGAAGAACTTGTAAGAGATTTGCAAACTTATGAAATTGATATGTTCCCTAAAACTGTTAAATCTAAAGATAAGGGAATTGCACTTAAATCCCAAGAGAGAAGGAGTGAGGGGTCGGCTAGAAAAAGGGTAGAGTCGTTTAGAAAGAAAGAGACTGACACGTCAGATTCTGAGTGTGATTTTGACCTAGATGATTTAGCTCTTTTTGCAAAAAAATTCAAGAGGATTCTCAAATTTAAGAAAAATGGCAATTTTAAAGATAAAAAGAAATTTGAGAAAAATAAGTTTGAAAAGAAAAATGAAAAAGACTCCAAAAATCATCCTAAGAAAGAAAGTGAGAGATTCTTTGAGTGCGATGGTAGGGGTCATAGAGCCTTTGAGTGTGCCAATCGTCTGAATAGAGAGAAAGGGAAAGTTGTCCTTAATGCTACCCTTAGTGATGATAGTGAGATCGAGACGGTGGATTAAGGAGATAAGTCACCGCATGAGTGTAACTTCACAACATTCATGGCCAGTCAAGTGAGCACTCCTAGTTCTCTTCACAACGATGAAGATGATGCTTCACAGGGACACTTCGATAGTGAGATTGATGTGAGTGAGGGGGAGGATGACTCAAGTGAGAGTGAGAGTGATATTCAACGCGCCTACGCTGAGTTATATTCTGAGTCATTTAAAACTAAAAAACGTAACAAAGCGCTAGTTCTTAAGATCACCGCCCTAGAGGAAGATTTAAGAAAGGCGAGAGAAAGAGAGTCCTCCACCTTCACCACCCTGAGAGAGAGAATCTGCCTGTGACAAGAAAGAGAGTGTGTTTAGAGAGAGAGAGAGAGTGTTTATGAGAAAGAAAGAGGGGAGTTGACTAAACAAGTGGCTAGTCTTACGAGTGAGCTCCATTCCTCCGTGGAGACTCGAAAGAAACTTGAAGCCTTTGTTGCCCAGCTGACTCATGATCTTGAGAAACCATCGGAAGTCAAGGTTCAAATCTGGGAAGATGGGAAAGATGCTCCTTGGCCCCGCGTTAGGTTTTGGTGATCGGCAAGGAATTGGTTATGATGGTGCCTCCACGTCCCAAATTGCACCTGGACCAGTTCCTGAGTTTACTACGAATCCTTATGGCCATCGTCAAAAACCT
Organism: Sambucus nigra; assembly: GCA_949130495.1. Lineage (NCBI taxonomy): Eukaryota > Viridiplantae > Streptophyta > Magnoliopsida > Dipsacales > Adoxaceae > Sambucus > Sambucus nigra. Next base: position 674,147,311 of record OX422215.1, read on the forward strand.
CAAAGGAGAGTTCGACCAAGAAAGGAAAACCAAGGTCCGCCTTTGACTGTACTATTTTGTACTTATTGCAAAAGAAAAGGCCACCTTAGGAGTCTTGCTATAGCATGGGTCGGACACGACGTATTATTGCTCCACCACGTCGTACTGATGAGTTTTCTAGTCTGAGAGAGCGAGTTGAGTTCTTAGCTGCCATGTCCCAGAGTTTAATGGAAGAATTGCGACGGGTGTCTTTGCCGTTAGTGAATGCTTCTCACATTCCAGCAAAAACCAACAACAACAAAGGCAAAAAAAAGGTCATCTCTGCATGGGTGACTAAGAAAGATAAAAAGGCCTTTGTTGTTCATGTTGCTCTCAAACCACATAATACCTCACAATGATATTTTGATAGTGGGTGCTCCAGACACCTGATAGGTGATGCCTCATTTTTTACGACTCTTGAGGACTATCAGGTTGGCAGAGTCACCTTTCGAGATGGGAGAAAGTCTAGAATTGTAGGACAAGGTACTGCCGAGTTACCTGGATTTCGTAAGCTAGATGAGGTTTTGTACGTCAAAGGTTTGAAAGCAAACCTTCTTAGCATTAGCCAGCTGTTCAACGCTGACTTTGCAGTAAAATTTAACCCGGATACTTGTAAAGTCTATAATCATGCCGGCAAACTATTAGTGCAAGAATTGAGGACCGAGGATAATTGCTATGGGACTGAGCCCACATCCTCACTTGTCTGTAACAGTACCACGATCACTCCTATGGATCTGTGGCACCAACGTCTAGGTCATGTGAACGTTAGAGATCTTAATCGTTTAGCTAAAAAGGACCTAGTACGTGTCTTACCATCTCTTGGAAAGTCAAATTCGACCGTTTGTGGACCCTGTCAGTTGGGAAAACAAATTCGTAGTCCTCATAGGAAGTTACATTCCATTACCACCTCTCGTGTTCTTGAGTTGATTCACATGGATCTTATGGGTCCCACTCGTACTGAGAGTCTAGGTGGTAAGAGGTACATCCTCGTGATGGAAGATGATTTCTCCAGGTACTCCATTGTAGGTTTTCTGAGAGAGAAATCCGATGCTGTAGATTTTTTAACGACCAAGTGACGTGTCCTGCAAAATCAACACGGTGTCACTATTAACAAGATGCGTAGTTACAAAGGCACTGAATTCACAGAAGCAAAGGTAAACCTTTACTGTGATAGCCTCGGGATCAAACATGAGTTTTCTACTGTGAGAACTCCTCAGCAAAATGGGATTGTTGAGAGAAAGAATAGAACGATCCAAGAGATGTCTAGATATATGCTTCTAGGTCGTAAAATTTCTGGGAGATTTTGGGCAGAGGCAGTGTCTACTGCATGCCACACGGTGAATAAGGTGTATTTGCGTCCACACACACTTCAGACTCCTTATGAGTTGTGGACTGGCAAGAAGCCCAACCTGGCATATTTCCGTGTTTTTGGGAGTAAATGCTACAACCTACGGGATAGAGAGCAATTAGGAAAGTTCGACTACCGGAGCGACGAGGGAATATTTCTAGGATATTCATCGACTAGAAGAGCGTACCGGGTTTTTAACTTGAAGAGCTCTAAGGTTATGGAATCAATAAACGTCACCGTGCAAGATGACGAACCTTCGATGGTTATTGATCCTAACCTTCAGTGCGAGGATGAGGATTGTTCTGACAGTGATTTACCTGTTCCTCTCTCACACTCTTTGGACCCTACTCCCGTGTTAGGGGACACACCTTCTTGGGTTTGCAAGAGTCATGACCCGTCTGCCATTGTTTATGATCCCACTCTAGGGGTCAAGACTCGTGCTCAGCTAGAAAACGTTGTTAGCCATCTTTGCTACACGTCAAAAGTCGATCCCAAGAACCATAAAGAAGCACTCAAGGATGAACATTTGATATCTGCTATACAGGATGAGTTGCTTCAGTTTAAAAAGAATAATGTCTGGGAACTTGTCCCCCGGCCTAGTGAGACTAATGTGATAGGTACCCGGTGGATTTTCAAGAACAAAATGGATGAAAATGGTACCATCATCATAAATAGGGCTAGGTTGGTCCCTCAAGGCTACACACAGATAGAGGGTGTAGACTTTGGGGAGACATTTGCTCCTGTTGCGAGGCTTGAGTTCGTCCATCTTCTGCTTGCCAACGCATGTCATCTGCGCTTCAAGTTATACCAGATGGATGTCAAGAGTGCTTTTGTGAATGGCATTCTACAGGAGGAGGTTTATGTGGAACAACCAAAAGGGTTTGAAGACCCTTAGCACCCAGAGCACGTCTACTATCTTAGAAAAGACTTGTATGGTTTGAAGCAAGCACCCCGTGATTGGTACGAGAGGCTTACTTCCTATCTCTTAGCTCGTGGCTTTAAGAGAGGGGGAGTAGATATGACGTTATTCGTCAGGAGAGATGACGGTGCTATTTCGGTTGCCCAGGTCTATATGGACGACATAGTCTTTAGATCCACATGCTCCCAGCATGCTCATCACCTTAAGGAGGAAATGAAAAGTGAGTTTGAGATGAGCATGGTTGGTGAGCTTACATTCTTCCTTGGTCTCCAGGTTCGTCAGCTAGAGGATAGGATGTTCATCTCCCAATCCAAGTATGCTAGAGACCTAGTGAAGAAATTTGGTTTAGACTCCGCTAAGCATGCACGTACACCTATGAGTACCACTACCAAGCTTAGTAAGGACACTTCAGGCAAGGACGTAGAGCAAACCCTATATCGAAGTATGATAGGTAGTCTTCTCTACCTGACTGCTAGTCGTCCCGACATCGCCTTTAGTGTTGGAGTCTGTGCGCGATATCAAGCGTCCCCGAAAGAGTCACATTTACTTGCTCTAAAGCGTATTATTAAATACGTAAGTGGGACTCTCTCATACGGTATTTGGTATTCCTTTGATACCGATGACCGTTTGTCTGCCTATTCGGATGCCGATTGGGCCGAGGATGTAGATGGTTATAGAAGCACTTCTGGTGGGTGTTTCTATTTTGGTTCTACTCTTGTCTCCTGGCTGAGCAAGAAACAAAATTCTATCTCTTTGTCCACTGCAGAGGCTGAGTACATAGCCGCCGGGAGTTGTTGCACACAACTCTTGTGGATGAAGCAAATGTTGGAGGATTATGGGATTTCACAAGACACCATGATCATTTCTTGTGATAACACGAGCGCGATACACATATCCCGTAATCCCATCCATTATTCGCGTACAAAATACATCAGGATACGGCAGCTAGTTGAGGAGAAAGTCGTATCCCTGAGTTTTGTTCCCACCGACCGTCAGTTAGCCGACATTTTCACGAAACCTTTAGATGCCCTTAGATTTGAGAGTCTTAGGAAGTCTTTGGTAATTTGCACAGTTGACTGAGGGATTGGTCTTTGTCTAGAATAGGATGCTTTCTCATATTCATATCATATGCTTCCTATTGCTTGTCTGTTTTATATGTACCATTGCTTAGTTGTACAACTTTTATTTATTCTTTTTGCTATTTATATTTCTTTTGAAAAATACAAAAAGATTTTCCTTTAAGAAATTTTTTTAGAAAAACACAAAAAGATTTTTATTTTTATGCTTCTTTTATGGATGAGCATTTAAGGTAGCCAAGTCACACCTTCATTTCATTTATCCATGTGACTGTTTGATAGAGATTTGAGAGGCTACATCATTTCATTTATGTGTTTTACATTGGTTGGAGTCTTTGAGATGTAATTAGTGATATCTTCCTACATGTTTGACTCCTATATCCTTTATTGCACACATGCACGGCTATATTTGATTATTGCACTTGTCGTATCACATGTTGGCTTGAGTGTTTCCATCTCAATTCTGTCTATACAATGTACAATATGCGATAAAACTTGACAAGATTGGAATGCATGTAAAAACGGTTTTTGGTGAGACTGTGTGTTTTTGTATAATGGAGAGGGGCTGCGAAAGGTAATCATCTCTCCTTTGCGCAAAAGCCACCGTTAAAAAGGACCTCAAAAATTGAGGAATTTTATTATCCGAGGTCCAAAGAGGTTAAAAGAGCCCGAAAAAATTTAAAGGCAATAAAAAGCACTTCATGCCAAATATGGGCCACTTAGGTTTCACCATCAATTCTCCAAAGTTTGAGAATTTAGAATGCCTCTATTCAAAATTATATCTAAGGGAGTTTGGTTGGAGAATCTTTAAACGGGTTTGCACTTCTTTGAAAGTCCTGAAAAAGCATAAAATCATTTTGGACGTTATTGGTGTGAAAATCACTTTGAGCTTTGATTTGTTGATTTGATTGAGTCAATATCTTATATTGTCATTATTTTACACCAAAGGAAGCATTTGAGTTCATTCGCTAGGAATATCCAATATTCATCGTGCACATATGTCATGTTTGTGTGCATTGATTTTCCTATCGAATTTGATCACACCACTTCATTTACGCTATCATCATCTAGGTTGCTTTGTGTTCATTCACGGTGTGATTCTATCCTAGTGACACCCCGCTCTTACTTATTTGATTTCTTTCCCTCATTTGTCTCTTTGGGGACATCATAAAAAGGGGGAGAATTAATTATCTTATCATGGGGGAGTTTTGAACGTTTGAGTTTTCTAATAAATTGGTATACATGTTTATTTCATTTCAAACTCGATATGTTACTTGGTATTTTGCTTTGTCTCATGTGTGTAGGTACTACATGGATTATCATTGGATTGCACACCCTGATGAGAAAAGCGTTGAGATTCCTGCATAATTGAAGAGCAAACGATGTAGTCTTATTCAATTGTATCTTTCTAGTTTTGGGTTCATGGAAGGGTAGATTTATATAGGCATCATTTTTAGTTGTTTGATAATTCGGATGTTTGTTTTTATGTTTGTACAGGCATAGACATAGGGGGAGATTTGTAAGGACATTTTTGTCCATTATCAATGTATTATGTCACACGCCATTACACCGTTGAAGAAATTCAAGATTCAAGATTCAATGGATCCGAATATCAAAAGAAGAAGAGGAATCATAGTCTGACAGTCGGACCGATCCGCTGAAATAAAAGAACCGATCCGGCTAACCGGACGGGTCTGCCTAAAGACCCGGATCGATCCGCTTATTTGTCAGAAGGCCAGTATACCCCGGACCGCAAGCGAACCGATGAAGCCTGGAAGCGAATCGATCCGATCATAAACGGACCGATCCGCCTCTGAATAAAATAACCGATCCGGTAAATCAGACCGGTCCGCCTAAAGACCCGGACCGATCCGCCTGGGATAAACTTCAACAGATCGTGTTCATATTTTTTAGGCCCAAGACTTCTTATTTAATCCCACTATGGGAAGTGGTTTTCTAAGACTTAAACACACAATTTTCAGAGTACAGAAAGCCCTAAGTCTTCACCTATTGAGCATATAGAGTCTAAGTATTTGATTAACACAAATTTCCAATCCTTTGTGAGTATGTTTGGAACCCAGGAATTCATTCTTGCTGTTCACACCCTTGTGGAGAAGCCGTTCTTTTCTCCATTGCAGCCCTACTAGAAAGGGATAGTTCCAGCCTCCAGCCCTACTGGAAAGGGATAGTTCCAGCCTCCAGCCCTACTGGAAAGGGATAGTTCCAGCCGCGACTAAAAAATCCGATACCTGAGGGTAATTATTAGTCACTTGTATTTTCATTGTAATCCGAAATTGTATAACCAACAATATTATAATGAAAATAAATGGTTTTGCCCCTTTGGGGGATTTTTCCTCAATTGCTTGTGTTTGAATGTTCTTGCTTAGATTATCATCTTATTTAATCACATACTGTTGCATGTTTAGGGTTTGTTTGGGTTAAAAAGGTTTAATATATAATTTGCTCATTTGAATGCAAGCACATACATTCTCAATAAGTATTTAGCAAGTTTAATCGCTTGCCTCAAGGTTCGTAAAGTCTTAATCTTCCTCGAAATCATAGACCTTGGTCGGAAATCCCAAATCTCCAAGCTTTCCCCTCTTTCTCTTTTCCTTTTTCTTTTCTTCTCTCAAAGTCTCTCTCTCTCTAAATGAGTTTGACACTCATGTACGCTTAATAAGTCTTATCTCCAAAATTCACAACATTAAATGATATTGCACACTTAAATGACTCGTGTACCATAATTTGAGTCAAACTAGGTCCAAAATACTTCGAAACCCAAACACAACTTCCATATAGTCATTTTGACTATCTCGGCCCTTCCCGGATCAACAATAAACTCCAAATTATCATCTGAAATACTTATTAGTATTTTGCCATTTTAAATTTTCAATTTCTCCCAATTAAATGAATTATATTTCTCTTCAAAATAATTGAATTCTAAGCCTTTAAATTTTACAGGGTATGACTGTAAAACCCCGGAACGTGATTTTCGCAATTAAAATCAAAGTTAATAATTTCCTTTGTATGTATAAACTCGAGATGATGCGGAAGCGTAAAGATGGTTCACAAAACAAGCAAATGCCAAATTTTAATTTCTTTAAACGAATTATAATTTAAACCAAGTGAAGTAAAATTAATCAATTAATATATTCACTTAAACCAATTAATTCAATCCAAGTCCTAGAATTTGCCTAAGTCATATTTATCAATATTAGCAAATTAAGCGAAACCAAATTTTAGCCAATGACTTGAATTAAGTAAATTTTACCCAATATTTAATTTAGTCCAAATTAAAGTGAGTGTGATAATTTAAACCGAATTTTATCTTGAATTATCCTAAACATGCGTTCTACGTTATTATGCAAGATAAAATAAACCAATCACACTACGCCGCGATGTACGAGGAAAAACCCAAGACGGGAAACAACCTCGGACGGCCCTAGCCACAAATCCACTAGATACGGAATTATAATTACAAGACATATAGACTTACAACGCACGACTCGATCCCTATCAAGCCCCGACGCTTCTTCTTGTAGAAACCTCTTCCTAGCGAATAACCTTGGAACACCTCCGCGGTCTCGGAATCCTCCGATAGGACTTTATATGGTCACCGTCACCCGAGCATGGAGCCTTTCTCCGTGTGGGTAAATTAACATAGAAACACTTCTTCTTTCTTTGTGGGTGGTGGAAGCAAAACCTAAAACTTCTCTTCAATTCGGTGTAGAGAAAACCGGTGCCAAACTCCAAGCGATTGATATGTACAAAAGAACTTGGAATAAACTCATTTGGGTGTAAACACTAGAGTGATGGAAATTTTTCTCTAAAAATCTCACTCAAAACATGAACATTTTCCTTAACAATTTTTTTCTCTCAAATTCTCTCTAAGAGATAAATTAGGATGGAAAGTTATATTGGAAAATGTTATTCCCGCACATAATAATGTCTGAAAAAGTTGGTTAAAAACCAAGTGGGGAAGTGGGTGAAAAACTGCCAAAAACTGCCAAAAACTGCCAATAACTGTTCCCGCCTGACAGCTCGTTCGAACGACATTTCGTTCGAACGAGACTTCTAACGACGTTCCAGATTGAATTCGTTAGAAATCTAGTTAGATATCTCGTTCGAACATAAGGTTCGTTCGAACAACATATCGAACGACATTCCAGTGGCCTAATATGGGAACTCGTTGGCAGGTTCGTTCGAACGACATTTTCGTTCGAACGACAATCTCGTTCGAACGACACTATCGAACGAAAAACCAGAAAGTTTGGAAAATTCGATTTTAGCCCAGAAAACTTTATAAACTTATTTTAAAGTTTTATTTAATTCTTTCTTCAAACGAAACGCAGTTTTTATAAAACCTAACACCCAATAAACTCTGTTCCAAACTCCTATATATATAATATTGCATTCATACCTTGGGAGCATGGAACTATAGTTGATGACGTAGAAACGAGGCACGCAAACCGGCACATTTGATGAAGCTTTATACTCTTTGCCGCTACGTCTTCAATAAACACTTCATAGGCTTGAGAATATTACAATAAAATACTATCCTATGAATAAATGTTTTTGTTCGGAATTGAGCTCCTTACAAATCTCCCCCTATGGCTATTCCGGGACAAAAACCAAACAAAAATCCTAAAGGGCCGTCAAGCTCTACTAGACTCAAAACATAACCCACCCAAACTTCACTTAACCCAAGGATCAAACGCTTTACTATTAAACAATGCTGCTTTAGAAGAAATCCTGCACACTTAAGCAAACTCATCAAATGTATAGGGAATATCAAAATATTAAATGCAATTTTAATTAATTACTCCCCCTAAATTAATTCTTCCCTTTATCACACATGACCTACTTAGAAAGACGTCTCCCCCTAAGATAAATATCCCCCAAACTAAGATACGATAATAATAGGATTAGATACCATTTCTCCCCCTATCATCATTCTCCCCCTTTTTGTTCAGGAATAGGCAAAGGATAAATAACTAATAAACATAAACGCATGTTGAAGCTGAAAGTGATAAGACATGAAAGCATATGGGCAATAAAAGCAAGGCAAAGACAAACAATTATCATATATATATATATATATATTAGAAATATACCAATAGAGTACTCGCATATATATATAGATATAAACACACACATGACACAAAATACAATAAGTTGGCACACTCTTATGGAAAAAATGTGTCATATGGAAACGTAAGTGTAGGGGTGTGAACTAGCAACAAATAAATTTAGTCCCAAACACTTAAAACATGTTCACGGAGTTCTCATTTGATTGCAAACTTTATCACATTTAAATATAACCTCATGTGACAATATGAAGATTGAACTCAATGAACAAACATACACAATGCATACAAGCCTAGCATGATGATGATTCTACAAACCAAATAGAGTCATGACATTAAAGACAACTATGATAAACGGACATTGTGCAAACTGTTGATATACCATCCAATTCTCCCTCAATAAGCATATATATTCTTTTGCTTTTGAATGAATATATCAAACATACATAGGCCTTGGCAATTGATTTCTTTTTAATGCCAAATATTCTGTTTTTAGGCCTTTAGATCACGTATTTCTTTTAGATCCAATAAACGGTGGCTTACTATCGCAAAGGATCACTTAGTCCTTTCGGAGCCCTTCCCCGTGCACATTTTTATCATGTTTTTCATTTTTCACACAAATCTCACATGCATCGGATTTTGACATGCACTAGTCCTCCTAGGTCATAGATATGTAGATGACTAGATTGGTAGGAGAACACCTCAAAAAGCTCAAATATAACATGTGACATTAAGATTTCAAAAGAGCTCGTGCATGTGTGAAAAGAGGCATATAAAAATAGAATCCATTTAAACAATACAAAATCCAACTACTCCATATAAAACATGGTAAAGAACATTTTAAGGATTGAAAATCTAAACCAAAAGTTCTTGCCACGTGGGAACGTAAAAGATGGGATTCAAACACACGTATATGCCACTTAAAGTGTGTCAAACAAAAATACACACAAAAAAAATCTTTTTGAGTTTTCGACATTTTAAACCAAAAATAGTGAAAATATATACTCAAAAGACAAACAAAAATCATTTGTATTTTTCATTATGCTTAAATGAAATAAATAAAACACAAATGATAAACAAAAATCTTTTTATATTTTTCGATTAATTCAAACACAAAATATAATACAAAAAGATAAACAAGTCATAATTTCTAGAAATGATATGAAATGAGGCAATGACTAGAAAATGACTAAACAAGCATACATTTAGCAAACACTAACACAAATTAATGAAGAATGTATGCAAACACTAAACATTCATCCTTTAGATTTAGCAAGGGAGGAAGCATGTGAAAGTAAATGAGAATCAAAAACCCTATTTTGTAAAGTAACCAAGTCGGATTTCCTAACCCAAATTAATGAAAAATGACTATCTTGGGGTGTTGGAACGTTAACTACCGTGGTTATTTTACTATGGGATTTTCTAGGAATTCGTTTAAGATCAAAACAAAATTTCCTAAGATGACCTTTTCGACCAAAATGTGTACAAGCAAAATTATGTTGAAAAGATTTACTTAAGGAGTGATCTTTAAATGCATTCCTAGTAGATTCTCCTAAAACATTGGTCTTGGCTTTATGAGTAGATTCATTACAAGTATTTAAGCCTAAACCACAAGTGTCATTTTTAATTTGGACCGTTCCTAACATTTTATCTAGTTTTTCCGAACGACACTCCAAATCAAATTTGACATTACTAGTCTTTTAATTTATTTTGCAATTCAAAAATTTTAGACTCTAATAAAACATTTCGCTCTTCAAAAGCAAGAAGCTCCTTTTTCAAGAATTCCATTAAACCCCTAAGGCTATCTCTCTCGCCTTCTACATATTCAAGATTCTCTTGAAGAGTCCTCTCATGTGTCCTAAGGTCTTCTATTAAAGCATTTTCATCAACGACCTTGACACTCTCTCTTAAACTAGCTTCTAACTTCAAATTAACTCTTTTCAATTTAATAGATTCTTTATAAAGCTCTTGAAAAGCATTTTGAAGTTCACTCACATTAACCTCTTCTTCATTTTCACTCTCTCTTTCTTCTCCACTCTCACTATCATAAAAAACAAGAGAATCCTGTACAATGACCTTGGAAGTTGCATGTGCTATCGTTTCATCAATCGATGAGTTCTCAGTATCACTCACATGACTCGCCATAAAAGCCACAAAATTTTTCTTAGTGGGGGAATCGGGCTTCTCTTCCTTATCACTATCACTAAGGGTTGCATTATATGAAATGGGTCGCTTACCCTCTTTCCTTAGTTTAGTGGGGCACTCATAAGCCCTATGGCCATAACCTTCACAACCAAAACACTTATTAGACTCGTCCCTATCTAAATTGCCATTACAAGGTTTAGGGATCATTTTGGCTTTAGAAATCTTCTCGCTTTTATCATGTTTAGAAGTATCAAATTTCTTAAAATCATTTTTAAATTTATCTTTGTTAATTTTAAGAAATTTTCTAAATTTACGAGCAAACAAAGCCATGTCTTCCGAGTCACTATCACTCTCGCTCTCTACTACTTGTTTGACCTCTTTTCGGGCTTTTAAAGCAACGCCCTTTTCGATTTTCTTTTCAGTTTTAGAGGGAAACATATCTAGTTCATAGGTTTGTAAATCACCTACAAGCTCTTCTAATTTCGTAGAGGCTAAAGTTGGTAAAGAATTTAAAACGGTTACTTTTGGAATAAATCTATCGGGTAGGGACCTTAAAATTTTCTTTACAACACGGTCATTAGGTATTTTCTCTCCCAAGTTAAAAGATGAATTAACAATATCATAAAGTCTAGCATAAAATTCATCAAAAGTTTCTTTTTCATTCATTTTGATAGTTTCAAATTGAGTGGTGAGGTTTTGGAGTTTTGAAGCTTTAACGACACTAGTTCCTTCATGAGTTAATTGGAAAATATCCCAAGCTTCTTTAGCGGTCTCACACATCATAATACGTCGGAATTTATCCCATGTGACAGCGCTAAACAAGGCATTTAAACCTCGGGAATTAAAATTAGCAAGTTTAAACTCATTTTCAGTCCATCTATCGGCGGGTTTGATAACACGTTCATTTTCAACTAAATAAGTTGGTGGGGACAACCCGTTAACAACAGACGTCCAAACTCTCTCGTCGATAGATTTTAGTGCCGATCTCATACGCGCTTTCCAATACGCATAGTTTGAACCATCGAATATAGGAAATTTTGAAAATGGGGAAAAATCCATTTTAGCCAAAAATTATTTAAGGATCTTTAACGAAATAATTTATCGCTTTGGCTCTGATACCAATTTGTAAAACCCCGGAACGTGATTTTCGCAATTAAAATCAAAGTTAATAATTTCCTTTGTATGTAGAAACTCGAGATGATGCGGAAGCGTAAAGATGGTTCACTAAACAAGCAAATGCCAAATTTTAATTTCTTTAAATGAATTATAATTTAAACCAAGTGAAGTAAAATTAATCAATTAATATATTCACTTAAACCAATTAATTCAATCCAAGTCCTAGAATTTGCCTAAGTCATATTTATCAATATTAGCAAATTAGGCGAAACCAAATATTAGCCAATGACTTGAATTAAGTAAATTTTACCCAATATTTAATTTAGTCCCAATTAAAGTGAGTGTGATAATTTAAACCGAATTTTATCTTGAATTATCCTAAACATGCGTTCTACGTTATTATGCAAGATAAAATAAACCAATCACACTACGCCACGATGTACGAGGAAAAACCCAAGATGGGAAACGACCTCGGACGGCCCTAGCCACAAATCCACTAGATACGGAATTACAATTACAAGATAATTAGACTTACAACGCACGACTCGATCCCCCTCAAACCCTGGCGCTTCCTCTTGTAGAAACCTCTTCCTAGCGAATAACCTTGGAACACCTCCGCGGTCTCGGAATCCACCGATAGGACTTTATATGGTCACCGTCACAAGAGCATGGAGCCTTTCTCCGTGTGGGTAAATTAACATAGAAACACTTCTTCTTTCTTTGTGGGTGGTGGAAGCAAAACCCAAAACTTCTCTTCAATTCGGTGTAGAGAAAACCGGTGCCAAACTCCAAGAAATTGATAAGTATAAAAGAACTTGGAATAAACTCATTTGGGTGTAAACACTAGAGTGATGGAAATTTTTCTCTAAAAATATCACTCAAAACATGAACATTTTCCTTAACAATTTTTTGCTCTCAAACTCTCTCTAATAGATAAACTAGGATGGAAAAGTTAGATTGGAAAATGTTATTCCCGCACATAATATAGTCTGAAAAATTGGTTAAAAACCAAGTGGGGAAGTGGGTGAAAAAATGCCAATAATTGTTCCCGCCTAACAGCTCGTTCGAACGACATTTTGTTCGAACGAAATCTCGTTCGAACGAGACTTCTAACGACGTTCCAGATTGAACTCGTTAGAAATCTCGTTAGATATCTCGTTCGAACATAAGGTTCGTTCGAACGACATATCGAATGACATTCCAGTGGCCTAATATGGGAACTCGTTGGTAGGTTAGTTCGAACGACATTTTCGTTCGAACGACAATCTCGTTCGAACGACACTATCGAACGAAAAACTAGAAAGTTTGAAAATTTTGATTTTAGCCCAGAAAACTTTATAAACTTATTTTAAAGTTTTATTTAATTCTTTCTTAAAACAAAACGCAGTTTTTATAAAACCTAACACCCAATAAACTTTGTTCCAAACTCCTATATATATAATATTGCATTCATACCTTGGGAGCATGGAACTATAGTTGATGACGTTGAAACGAGGCACGCAAACCGGCACATTTGATGAAGCTTTATATTCTTTGCCGCTACGTCTTCAATAAACACTTCATTGGCTTAAGAATATTACAATAAAATACTATCTTATGAATAAATGTTTTTATCCGGAATTGAGCCAAAACTATATATGGACTCAATTGGAAATTTGTGTCCTTACAATGACAATGGGGTTTTCTGTAAACATCATTATTTTCAAATTTTTGTTGTTAGATAATTGTCATGCTACTTTGTTTTCTTGTTGTATTTGCTTACTACTGGTAAGGTATTTTAACAAAATGTGGTATCCTAGTCTCCTAGATAAAAAGTGGAATGTTCAAGGGCGTGTTGTAATTTATCAACAAAACAAAATACTACACACTAAAATTAGGCCCCACTTGGTATCAAGTGGGCGATGAATCTATTTTCTAGAATCCAAGAATCACTCAAATATAAGACACAAAATCAACAAAAAGAGAAGATGAAGATGTAATTATCATACATAATACTTAAACTAATTGAACTTTGGCATTAGATTACCAACCTCTTTTTCCTGTCATTTTTTCCACAGAAATGGGACATCATTTTATTGATAAACAACCACAAATTAGTGAGAACAAGTTATATTAACACCAAAGATTTCTAATTTTCATTATAAGAAAGATAAAAAACCTTAGGGGTGATCGTTATAAGCCATGATTTTCCCGTACCTATATGAGTAAAGAAACTACTTGACAAATTATATTATTCTTATGAAAACGTCTCTTAGGACAAAGCTGAACAATAAAAAAGAAAACAAACGTCTGAATACCCAAAGGATCATCCCGTTGATAGCTCGGGATGTAAAACCTAAAATATTAATAAAATTACAATAAAAAAATGATCTCTTTCAATGTAATGATATTTGCTTCCTTCCCGTAGCAATATCAAATCAGATTAAGGAGGCATACATGATCAATAGGAAGATGCCTCATCCTAAGACGAAGTCCACCTAATCACATATGTAACATTAGATAAAGAGTGAGTATCAAAACTATTTAACATGCCCCAAAATGTTTTCATACTTGATCTGAAATTCTTTATCTTGATCAATATGAAATTGGCATGTACCATGTTCCTGAAATCTTGAAAGTGTAGGAATTCCTTCAATGGGAGATCAATTAAACATTAAGATTTCAATGAAATAAGAACTTCGTGTGCTCATTGTAATGCAAAATTGCAACATATCTTCCTTATAACATCTGATCGATTCCACTAGTTACCTTTGCAACAACATTGTAAGCGATATTTGTACAAGAGGAGATCATTTTGTGATATTGTGGAACTGAGATTTCAAAGGCTTGGGAATATTATATAAGGAAAATATATGTTATGTGATAAGGACAAAATTTAAAAATTATAGTTAAAATTATGGAATTGTTAGATGTGTTTCATTGTTAAAATTCCCCCACGCACTATTAGCCTCGATGTTAAATTCCATTTCATTTGTTTGCATTAATTGAATTTCAATTCATTTGTTTAATGAAGGATCATCTTCAGTAGAATCATAGATCGAGATTGCAATCTTACCCTACATGATTGTGACTCCTGAAACCTTGAGACTATGCGCCGAGAAATTTAGAACAGCTAGGCTTTCAAGAGATACTTCTCACTGCAAAGACAATAGACAACAATGCATTCGGTACTGGTGAGTACGTTAAAGCACCTCTCTCCACAATCACTATCAAGATCATTGTCATCGTATTTGCATTCAAATTACATTTATATGAATACAAAAAATTCAGTAATTCAGACCCTACAATACTATATGAAATACAATTCGGGAGGAAAAATAGGAAATGAATAAAATGTGTCAATCAAACTCTCCAATTGTCTGATCAATTAAGTCTGATTTATTCTAAATATCAAAAACCACCCTATCTATGCGATATGTATCATGCGTTAACCAAACTCTCCAATTGTCAGATCAAAATCCACACCCAATACCATGTTCACATCTTGCACATATAGGGTGTTTTTTTTATATAATCAAAACTCAATGACTGATAAAACCAATACAAATAGTCACTGACCTTAGTATCCAACAAAACCAATCCAAAAAATAGTGTTCAAAATTAATTGATGGGGTGGTTTGTGAAAAATTAACTATTAGTGTGCAAAATTTGTGTGCAAAATCTTCAAAAATATTTAAATCTTGTACAAAAATAATGAATTATTACCTTTATTGCTTGAAATCCAGTAAACAGATCATTCTTAAATCACATCGTAGGTGAAAAACTACTTATCTTGATGTGAGGTTAAGATGTTCCGTGCTAGTGTAATAATATTCACGTGTGTCTTGATTTGATTGACCTCGAAATAGTGTAGTTGAAATGCTTATTTGTTTTGGCCTATTCTACAGAATGAATAATGAACTTTTCTGAATCAAATATATAAATGTACTGATTTGAACATTGAAGATAATGGAAGAACTAAAAATTGTGAATTTTGCAAAACATAAACTTTGCTTTAAGTTAGCGGAGAAACTTTTTAGCAGTTTTGGGACACTTTGAGGAAAACAAATGCGATATGTTGGATATGCAAACACTGAAATTAGCATAGATTACCAATTAATAAAAATATAACCATCTTCTTAATAGGATGAGGCAATCTTCTCATATTTCTAAACATTTTTATTTGATCCTAAACCTCGAACTTGTACACACATACAACATGTCCCAATGTGACGTATCACTTGCGTTCTTCTAATTCAAAGACACCATTTTGAATGGACGCTTGTACTTGGCAACCAAACTGTGCTTTGACATAGTCCCCTATGCACAACAAAGATAAGAACATTATATTATCTGTTTGTTTTCAACATATCTTAATAGATATTAAAACAACAATCAACACTATAACTATAATGAAAAACATTCATTCGTACATTAATAATGGTGTTTATGAAAAACACAACATATGTTGTAACCCATATTACTCCGATGAAAACCAAAGACATATAAAAAGAAGAAAAAAAATTGGATAAACAAAAGTCTTTAATTTGTAACTATAAATCGTTTAAAATAAAAACATTATAACCGAAAAACCCCAATAAGTGAGAAGATTTCTTTGAAATCTAACATCAAGAACACAAATCTGTAACTGTAGATAAATATATAGATTTAAAAAAATGCACACGTAAAAAATGGAAGATAACAAAATAATGAGCAAAGTATTAAATACTCACCTAGATGTTCTCGGATTTGAGAGAGCACCATTGTCGTGGCTTTTAGAGATAGATATTTGGAAACAAGAGATAGGAATAAAAACCCAATATAGGAATCAAAAACTTGATATTACACCAACAAAAATATAAACCAAATTAGGATAATCATCATATATATGATAAAAGCAAAACCAATATATATTGTGCAATGAAATTATAGTTTCCAAGATATTATTAAATTCATAGCTATGAACTCATTGAATGAGAAGAAAATTTAATAAAAGAACCATCCATGGCTTCTAATCATTCAACTCCTACTACCATTTGACATCCCAAATGCGCAAATAAAATTTTCAAAAAGTATGCAATGTGATTGCAATTATTTTGCACTAATTGGATGTCGGAGACATATTGTGCCCTTGGCTATACTCTGTTTCATATCTAATCTACTTGGCATACTAATTATTTATTTATAAAAAAATATTAAAAGGCGACCTAATTATTAAACAAATATAATAACTTCCCCTCACATTTGAGTTATATGACATCATAAATCCACATCATGTCCCTCCTCCACTCCTTTCTTTCTTTCATAAACATCTTTCAATAAAAACAATGCAATCACTATTAAGATAATGCGCGTGCCGGCCGTAAATACCACAATATTACAATACCAAAACAAATCACCTAAATGTTAAAATCTAAAAAACAACAATGTACTGAATCTTTTCCCAAAAAAATCAAGAAGAGGATAAATTACAAAGCCACCATGAAGATCATCGCCTCCATGATGTTGACTGAAATATCATTGTGATAATGGCCATTTGTGGATATTCATACCATACTCAACTACATGATCTGTCATGGATATTCATACCGTAGTCAACCAGTCGATATGAATTCAGGTTACTATAAAACAAAACCAAGATCTAACACAAACTACATTGATTGAAACCTATGTGTCAATCGCAATAAAGCTCACCTGACTATTGTTTCTCCCGAGTGTCGGACATAGGCAACCACACAAAATTTAGAAATAAAAAGACAATTGAAATTCAATGTAATGCATAAGGAAATAAAAATACTAAATAGTAAAAAATAAAGTACAGTGCTTGAATATGGGTAAATAAATGGATCTTACTACGATGCATGAAATCATTGTAGCCTAAATTTCATAGTTTAACCAACATCATTCTAAAAAAACTGAAACAACGCAAGTAAAAAATTATAAGGAATTATTAAAGCAGAGAAACACATAGTATGTATCTGAACATGTGAAGAAAATAACTATCAAAATAACAAAAAAGGGGTATTTAATGAAGCATGCATTAATTAAAACTAAAGATCTAATTAAACCCCAAATAACTTTAGAATCGACAAAATATAAGAACTAAGATAAGGTATAAAAAAAAAAATTCAAATGCACAGATCTAACAAAAAATATACCAAATGCATAGGTCTAACAGTAAAATTAACATTTATCTAATATTTAAAAGAAAATAATACAAAATTCAGACGAAATGAACCTATTTCAGATATGTGGATAGACGAAAACCAAATTTCAGATCTACATAAGAAATGAACTAAATAATTGAAGCTGAGTAAATCTAATTCAGGAGCAAGTGACTGAATCAACCTTTTCAATAACGTGGGAATAAATAATAATAATAATAATAATAATAATAATAATAATAATAATAATAATAATAATAATAATAATAATAATAATAATAATAATAATAATAATAATAATAATAATAATAATAATAATAATAATAATAATAATAATAATAATAAAACACTTTCTCAATGGAGTTAAAGTTAATCAGCAACAACAATGGAGATGGAGGATGGAACTGATTTTCGAGTACAGAAAAATGACAAAATGAACACCTTTGAACTTTATCGATGGTGTTGAACTTAAACAACAACAACAACAACAACAATGGAGATGGAGATGGAAATCGTACCTGGAAGATGGAGCAGAAGAATTGGAAAATGGAGATCGCACTTTTGCGCAGAGATTGCGCGTAGGTCCTTTGTGAGTATTTTCGAGGAGAGAAAAATGAAAGAATGATAAAATGGAGAGAGAGAAAGACATGTCAAAAGAGGGGAGTTATGTACTTTCTAGCATGGAAAAGTAAAGTTACTAATTTACCCCTTTTTTTGAGTTAAATGAAGAGAGAGAAACCAATTGGTAGTGAAACAAAAGAAGGGGAAACAAAAAATAAAAGGTTAAAAGAGTAAAATGAAATGAACCAATGGAAGAACCGTGAAGTGGCTCCCATCTTATGAATAGTGAAAACACCATTTATCCTTAATATATATATATATATATATATATATATATATATATATATATATATATATACACACATACAAATACATATACCTGTGCTTAATGCATGAAATCATTTTACTTTCGAAAATCTTTTTTATCCCAATTAATTTACCTTAATCTTGCACACACTTCCTTTGATTCATTTGGTAGATTAATTCCGTTATTTAAATCACACGATTATATACTCGAAACAACTACACTTGGTAGGACCAGAAGTAACATCTTTAATAAAATTGCGCTTTTCATTATAACCCATCCACTTTTGCATTTTCATTGAAAATTTTCTATTTCAGCACACATGAAAACCGTATTAAAAAATACTTATTTAACCTTTAAAAAACCTATCACAACACACCTTTATGTTAATTATCGGTTTGACCTCTTAGGTTGCTTAACCATTCATTTACCAACTTACTTTACCCTTTCTTCACCATATGGACATTAATCAAATTTCACATTTACTTATCCATCTTAACTTTATGAAAACATTTTTTAATTTATTCAAGTTAGGTTGTCTTAATACATTTTCACCACACAACCCATTTCTTTACATGTTACTTATTCATTTATCTTTTTCTCAGAATCTTCCAATAATCGTGTAATTTAACTGGTCCCACACCATCGATGACACCACAATATGCTCTTGCCAGTGTTTCGTGTCTTTCACCCCATGACTTTGGACTTTCCTTAATTTTCTCAGTGTCATTAGAATTCCATTTATATGTGTTTTAACATTTTGTAAATGTCCATATTATACCATTTTTCCTCTTACCCGACCGAAGCCAAAACCCAGGGTTTTGTCCCAACTTGTGTTACACTTTGAAAATCATAATTACGTGTCCCTTACACTTTAGCTTTGATCTTATTTCAAAATAATGCTCAATAGGACTATCATGTGTAAAACCGTTTCTAAAATTTTTATTTCATAAAAATTTTCCACCTTACATAGAATTACCATTTTACCCATTTTTTCCAAATTCACCTTTTTATCCATTTCGCAAGTGTTAATTTTCTAAAACGCCATTAAGTTTCCCATAATAACTTCTTAAGTGTTCTTAACACCGTTTTAATCCTTTGGAGTAATATTCTTCTCGATTGGAAACATATTTATTTCAACACTTTTATTTTCAAAAATCATTAACATATAATAAAATAACGCAATTTTCTTTCATCAACACATTTAGTCTTACAACCTTATATTTATCACAACTTTAACCCCTCTATACACAATTTGAAGACTTAGAATTCCTACTTTTCTTATTTTTTATTGAAACCCAACGAAATCTTCTCTAAACTTTTTCACATATTTATCATCAAAATACTAAAAGTTTATATGCACGAGAAGATTGATTTTAAACCAACAAATCTTATTAAATTTGTTAAACATGAATTTCTTCTAAAAATTCACAATAATTGCAAAATTATGCTGTCAAGACATAAAGACATTTTTAATTTCTTCAAATATAGCAAATGTCCATTTTCCTAAAATGTCTATTTTTGCAGGAAACTTTATTTCACAAACAATCGACATCATTTTCAAACATTTTGTTTCATCAAATGTTTAGCATGAAATTTCTAGAAAATATATCATTTTCATAAAATACGAATTTTAATAGTAAATTTTTTTGAAATATTTACTCATCATTTATTTCCTAATAAAATAACATTTTACCAAAAATTTTATTCCATAAAACTGTTTAATATTAATCTACTAGAATCGATTATTTTTTTCATGTGTATTCTACTCATATAATCTAACAACAAGACTTCTTGTAATGCCAACAGAACCTTAAACACTAAGGATATATTTTCCCATATATAAAGCTTCCAAATGGTGGTAAAAAGTTGGTGTAGGAGGAGAAACCCCCATATTCAAAGGTTGCCTCAAGGGGTTACAAAATGAATTCTCCATTTATGCTCCATTTAAGCCTCATCCTTCAAACTTTCTTCAAATCCATGAAAGCTTTCATTTTCATCTTCTCCAAAATCCTCCATCCTTACCCCAAAATTTGTAGCTTCACTTCAATAATAGTGGAAATGGGTATTGTAGGCTTGTATACAGTTGAATACTATAAGAATGTGGTGTTCTATTGTGATGGAATTGTCGTAGGACGGTGAAAAGGTGGAGAAATGTGTCCAAGCATGGTGGAAGACCACCTCTCTTTTGTGACACCCTGCCTAATTAAATACCGGGCGATCACTCCTTTATTAAATTAAATCAAGGTAAACAGTTGGTTCATTCTCAGCATCACTGTCGATAAAAATTTTCCAATTCAACACCCTAAATAATTAAGCTAAGTGTCAAAACATTTTTTTTTTATACAAACTTCCAAATTTTAATTAAAGAAAAGATTTATTTATACAAAACAACATTTCTACAATATTGAATCACACCACGATGAACTAAAACAAAACCATACATTCGTCAATTGAATGTCAACATAATAAAACTAAACATCATAAACCATCCTGAATAATTCCCATAAAACAATACTGGAATACTGAAATATAAGAATCCCAATAATAAATGAAATGATAAAAAGGCCGACACGTGCCCAATAAATGAGAGTAATAAGAGTGGAGTCAAGAACAGAAGCCGTCTCCTCAAGTGACCTGCAACTCCCACCTAAGCTGCAGCTCATTCTTCTCAAAGGATACTAAGCAAGACGCCCCTGTGGCTGGGCACCTGAAAATATACATATATATATACACAAGAGAGAGAGAGAGAAAAGAAACGGATCAGGGCCCGAAAGTGTGTTTGATTTTAAAATACGTTGAGCAAGTATTTAAATTGATACAGGCCAATGCAAATCATATTAGTTCGACACTCTCTTGAGAAATTCTCACCTCTCTTCTAATGTGCACGCCTATCGTACTAACCTTCCTAAATAATTTAGTTTATCTTGACTTACTCCTAAGTTTTCAAAACCGAACAATGACAATGTTTTAAAAAGGTTACTTTCAATATGTAGCACTCCTCTCGTTTTAGCTTCATTAACTTATAAAGTTTCCCAGTGTCTTCTCATACTTTCACAAAACCAGTATTTAATAATTTGAGTCAACAACCATGTTCTACTTATCAAATCACAGTAGGCAGTTTGAAGTATATAACCTCATATATATATTAACTACTCGGATAATATAAATAAATAACAGCACCCCAACTAAACTATGGTGCGGGCATACTCTGCTATCCAATCCCCGTATTGCTCACACAAAGGGAAATACAAGTTCAGAATCACTCTCGAATTGTATTAACATATACAAAACAACGTTGAGGCGAAGCATAGATTCCAAGTCCAAGAGGTCAGTACATACCCACACGTCTCTTAGGACCGTCCGACTATCAATCTGATAGCCCGTACCTAGGATCTCTATCTTCTAGGGTACGAATCAATATCCCCCATAAAGCAACACAGGATAAGATCGTCCCAGCGCGGTAACCTCAGGGATAGCAAGTAGCGCGGGTACGTTTTTCACATGTATATAATATATGTACACACAATCATATAAATATACCCATTCATCATATTAATATAGGTTCCTCCCGTTACGCATAGTCACAACATCTATCCTTAAATTTCCCATTATGATTACATATAAGGTTTCGTCTCTAACCTTTATTCGAAGGGTTTCCTCAC
The DNA here is from genome assembly GCA_949130495.1 of Sambucus nigra. NCBI lineage: Eukaryota > Viridiplantae > Streptophyta > Magnoliopsida > Dipsacales > Adoxaceae > Sambucus > Sambucus nigra. The sequence goes on from OX422215.1 coordinate 674,169,693, forward strand.
TCATTACCTAATACGCATGGTTTATATCCTCACAAATCTGAAATTCAGTAAGGGACTTTATTTGATTCCAACGTAACTCTCTTACGTACCTCACCCTTAAGTTATAAATCTATCAACCTAAAGTAAATATCCCATAATTATCATACTTGTTAAAGATTAAAGGTTCTAACATTTATCCATATACCCTACTGGTCCTCAATATCTCCCAAATCCTTTTATTTAGAATGCCCAAAGGTTATTTCACGATAAATTAATTTAAGTAACTAAACAAGAGAAATAGGAGTCAGCCAGGAGGGGTCGATCGATCGAAGTTTGGGGTCGATCGATCGAACCTTCGATCGATCGAAGCTCTAGGCTCGATCGATCGATCAAGCAGGTCTGGGCAAAAATTCTGCAGAAATTGCAGTGACGGGATTGATTAAAATTCTTCATCAAAACTCATATTTTCCAACACTAATCGACCCAAAAAGTTTACTGTTAACATACTAACATAATTCCAGATATCTTTAACGTTCAGCATGCGTGTATACATCATTAAACATGGTTAAACAACCTAAAATCTCATCTAATAATCAAGAACCGTAAGGTTTTCTTAACTTTTGTTCTAATCAGTTTTCTCCAGAATTTCCTTCTAACATAACATCACAAATTCGTGGGTTAATCATCTATTTCACATATTATTTCCAGAATATGGTTATAACGATTTCTACATGCAAATCCCTATCAAAAATTGGGGTTTTCTTTCATTGATTATACTCCTAATCATTCCTACACTAATATGATTATTGCACCAACGAAAATACGCAAGTTAAACACTTTCCTGGGATTTCAGAGGTCTGCTTTCCTGCTGATATTGGTGTGGTTGCGTTCTCCTCCTCGCGGTCTACTCGTTGGTGGTGACGGCGGTGAAATCGGTGGTGTTGTGGGCCTTGAATCACCTTGAGAGCTCTCTCCTCTCTTCTCCAATGGCCGTTCTAGGGTTCTGAATGTTCTAACCCTAAAAGGCTGACTTAAATGGCTGCTAAGGATCGCTGAAATTCGTGGGTTTAATTACCCTATTTTGTAAAATGACCAAAATGCCCTCCCGGGTCACTAATTACGCCTAAAAACATCCCGAGACCCAAAATAAACCCCCGGGTACACTTTTCTGACTATCTCGACCCTTCCGGACGCGTTGGCGCACTCAAAATGACCATACAGACAACTTATAAAATATTCCCTTTTTAATTAACATAATTAGTCCCGACGTGACACGGGCACGTCCCAACTTAAATTTCCAAAATAGTCATTTAATTCACCTATGACATTCAATATAACCAATATAATATATTACTATGCTCATTAGTAATATTCAATAAGTTTCCCATAATTACTAACTCTAGTCACGTTAATAATTATAACATAATTAATTTTCGGATTTTTATTAAATAAATCATCACATTAAATTTAATAAATCCCCAAATTAAATATAGCATAAAAGTACGGGGTATTACATACTTCCCCCCTAATAACAAAATTTTGTCCCGAAATTCAGAAAATAAGGCATACCTGGTAAAAACAACTCTGGATATCTCTCGCGTATATCTGCCTCACGCTCCCAAGTGGATTCCTCCACATTATGATGCTCCCACTGGACTCTCACAAGTAGAACTACTTTCGACCTCAATCTCCTCTCACTATAGTCTAGAATAGCCACTGGTCTCTCCTCGTAAGAGCTATCAGACTGTAAGTCTATCTCGTCTATCGCAATGTGAGTATGGGCCATATCATCCCGAAGATATCGTCTCAACGACGAGATGTGGAATACATCGTGGATGCGATGTAAATGTTCTGGCAATCCCAACCTGTATGCTACTGGCCCAATTCTCTCGATGATGGGAAATGGTCCTACGTACCTCGGAGCCAACTTCCCCTTCTTCCCGAACCTCATCACTCCTTTCATAGGACATACACGCAACAACACTTGATCTCCCACATTAAACTCACCGAAGAGCCGTTTCGCATCGGCGTAGCTCTTCTGCCTGTCTTGGGCTACCCGAATACGACTCCTGATTATCTCAATCCTCGCGGAGGTCTCCTGGATCACTTCTGGTCCTAATAACTTGTTGTCCCCCACCTCGAGCCAACAAGTTGGAGAACGACAAGGCCTGCCGTACAAAGCCTCAAATGGAGCCATGCCAATCGTAAACTGATAGGAGTTATTATAAGCAAACTCTACCAGTGGAAGGTGTGGATCCCAACCTCCTCCGAAATCGAGAACACACATTCGTAGCATATCTTCCAACATCTGATTAGTACGCTCTGTCTGTCCATCTGTCTGTGGGTGGTAGGCTGAACTCAGTCTCAACTCGGTGCCCATAGCCTCCTGAAAGCTTTCCCAAAAACGTGACACAAAAATCTTGTCTCTATCTGACACAATATTCAGGGGCACCCCATGTAATCTGACAATCTCAGCGATGAACAACTGGGCATACTGACCCGTGGTATAATCTGTCCTCACTGGCAAAAAATGAGCCACCTTGGTCAAACGGTCTACAATCACCCAGATAGAATCGTGGCCCCGCTGTGATGTAGGCAACCCGATAATGAAATCCATGGAAATACTTTCCCACTTCCACGCGGGTACTTCCAACGGCTGAAGTAATCCTGATGGTTTCTGGTTGTCCACCTACACTAGCTGGCAAGTAGAACACTTGGACACAAATTCAGCGATGTCCTTCTTCATCCCACTCCACCAGTACTGTCGTCTCATGTCCTGGTACATCTTATCGCCTCCCGGATGTACTGCAAATCGGGACCCATGAGAATGAGTCATCACTTCATGACGTAGCTCCGCTCCTTTTGGAACCACTAATCTTCCATTAAACCGCAACCCTCCATCCGAACTAACAGAATAGGACTCAGCACCCTCGGCTAGAAGTCGTACAATCTGCTCCTGACAAAACGGGTCTGTGGTCTGTGCCTGTATCACCCTCGTAACAATCTCGGGTGTGACTGACATCACGGATATGAAAGAACGTGCTACTGCGTCCTGGTGACCCAACTCCTTCCACTTTGCTTTCCAGATGTCCGCTACATCGTCAACCGATCTACGGCTCAACGCATCAGCAACTACGTTGGCTTTCCCCGGATGATACTGTATATCGAACTGGTAATCTTTCACAAACTCTAACCATCTGCGCTGACGCATATTCAGCTCTCGCTGAGCGAATAGGTACTGCCGTGACTTATGGTCTGTGAACAAACGGAATTTCTCGCCCAATAAATAGTGCCTCCAAATTCTCAATGCAAAGACGACCGCAGCTAACTCCAGGTCATGGGTGGGGTAATTCTTCTCGTGCGGCTTAAGCTTGCGAGAAGCAAAAGCTATAGCCTTCTCCTCCTGCTGAAGTACTCCCCCAAGTCCTCGTAAGGACGCATCTGTGTAAATCAGGTAATCTACATCCGGCTTCGGTAAAGCAAGGACTGGTGCTGAAGTAAGCTTGTCCTTCAGCTCGTCGAAAGCCAACTGACAAGCGTCATCCCAGACATATGGTACCCCCTTGCGAGTCAGATTCGTCAATGGACCCGCTATATTGGAGAATCCCCGAATGAACCTCCTGTAGTATCCGGCTAACCCCAAGAAACTACGCACTTCCGTCGGTGTCGTGGGCTGCCCCCACTCCCTCACCGCTGACACTTTGCTGGGGTCAACTGCTATCCCCTGCTCAGAAATAACATGGCCCAAGAATTGTACCTCTCGCAACCAGAATCCACACTTCTCGTACTTAGCATACAACTGATGCTCTCGTAGAGTCTGAAGAACCTGTCTCAAGTGTTCGGCATGCTCCTCCTCGGAGTGTGAATATATCAAGATATCATCTATGAAGACAATGACGAACTGATCCAAGAACTCTTTGAATACTCGGTTCATCAAGTCCATGAAAACGGCTGGGGCATTTGTGAGTCCGAACGGCATCACCCTGAACTCATAGGACCCATATCTCGACAAGAAGGCAATCTTTGAAACATCCTGCTCTCTAATTCGTAACTGATGGTACCCCGACCTCAGATCTATCTTCGAAAATAAAGTTGCTCCCCTCAACTGGTCGAATAGATCATCGATTCGAGGCAACGGATACTTATTCCGTATCGTGACCTTATTCAACTCCCGGTAGTCCACGCACAATCTCAGTGAACCATCTCTCTTCTTTACAAATAAGACTGGAGCGCCCCAAGGTGAGGTACTCCTACGAATGAAGCCCTGACCTAATAGCTGCTCAATCTGATCTCGTAGCTCTCGCATCTCTGCCGGAGCCATACGGTACGGTGCGCGTGCTATAGGTCTCGTATCTGGCAATAAATCTATAACGAAGTCTATCTCACGACTGGGCGGTAGGCCTGGTATATCCTGAAACACATCGGAATACTCCCTAACAACTGGGATCGAATCCAAAGGAATCACAACCTCTTTAGAGGTATCCTCCTCAATGTAATATAAATGAGGTGTCGAACCTCCCTCTGGGTGAGGCATCGCTACTACAAACATCTCTTGCCCCAGAATGGGAAAAACAATGCTCCCACCGAAGCAATCAATCATGGATCTATAAGATGCGAGCCAATCCATACCAATAATCACATCATGCTCGTGCATGTCTAAGACTAGCATGCCAGCAGGCAATACCAAGCTACCAATCTCTACCCCTACTCCCCGGCATATAAAAAATATAAGTGACCCACTCCCCAGTGGTGAATCGACACACGTCACGGTGCTCTCTGCTGTGGCTAACAACCCTAAGGACTTCGCAAAATGCGTAGCTATAAAACAATGTGTTGCCCCCGTATCAAACAAAACTTTACCCATAGTACCATGGATAGGAAACATACCCTCAATCGTGGGTGGTGCCTGTGGAGCTGCTGCCTGGTGGACGTTATAGACACGTCCATACTGCAATTGCCCCTGCTGCACTGGAGCTGCTGGAATGCCTGGTAGGGCTGGCACCTAGGCTGGAGCTGGAAGGGCAGGTTGAAAAAGTGGTCTCTGCGGCTCATTACGGGCTCCCTGCTGCTGTGGGGCCCTATCGCCCTCTGGGCAATCCTGGCGCTTATGGCCGTGCTTGCCGCACATAAAACACCGGCCTCTGAAATTACTTCCCCTCTGTCCCTGCTGACGACGGCCCTGCTGGCCGTTACCTCCACGCCATTGGCCCTGTTGGCCCTGATGTGCACGCTGTTGGCCTTGCTGGCCCTGCTACTGTCCCTGCGGTCGGTGTTGACCCTGCTGGCCCTACTGATTAGGCTGACCCTGATGGCCCTGCCTGAATCCTCCGAATCCCTGCCTAGAATCACCTGAACGGAATCGCTTAGCAGGGTCCCCCTAATGGGAACTCTGCTCGTGCTGACGAGTCTGTCCATGAGTTGGTGCCCCTCCGGCACTATTACCCCCGGTCCTGCCCTGCTGGCTGGACTCTCCTGCTCTCTTGCTTCCCTGAAGATGGAAGCGGTGATCCTGGCAATCTAGTAATGATGCGTTGAGTACATCAGTGAAAGTACACAGGGATAGATTTCCAATAAGGTGCTGACGGATCCTCCAAGCTAACCCGTCGATGAACAGCAAAATCTTCTTGCCCTCAGTGGGTACCTCATCCGGCACAATAGTGAGAAGTCTCGTGAACTCCTCCTCATACTCAGCTACAGTAAGGTTCTCTTGCTTCAAATTTAGTAATTTTCGCCTCATCTCAGTCTACACTGCGGGTGGAAAATACTTGCGGTCAAACCGCTCCCAGAACAACTGAATAGGGATCGTGTCCCTCTCCTCCAAAGTACTAGTGGACTCCCACCACTGTAATGCGGCTCCCACCAACTTGAAAGAGGCCAATAGCTGCTTCTACACTTCGGTGCACTCATACACGCGGAGGTGCCGCTGGATGTCTTTCTTCCATTGGCTAACCGTGACAATGTCGGAGCTACCAGAGAACTCAGGGGGATGTGCTTTCTGAAAAGCATCCCGAACCCTCTCCCATGCAGATGGAAGTTGTGCTGGTACTGGCGCCACTGCCTGAACCTGGGGTGGAGCCTGCTGAATCACCGCTATTGCGGCATTCACCGCCTGAGCAACTATGGTGGCCACTTCATTAGCATTCACTATGCCTGGTGCTGGAGCTGCTGGTTGCTCGGCCTGGGCACGCCTATCTTTCGGAGCACGTCTCAGAGGCATCTGAAACGTGAACAAAATTTATCAGTCTACAGTTATCATCGAATCTCAATTAACTGAAGACTTAAACGTAAAAGCAGGAATACAACAAATCCTAAAAATAGGGCTCTATAGAAAAAACGTTAAGCTGAAAGCGAAATAAGCCGTACAGATCCTATGGACACTAGAACCTGATGCTCTGATACCACCCGTGACACCCCGCCTAATTAAATACCGGGCGATCACTCCTTTATTAAATTAAATCAAGGTAAACAGTTGGTTCATTCTCACCATCACTGTCGATAAAAATTTTCCAATTTAACACCCTAAATAATTAAGCTAAGTGTCAAAACATTTTTTTTATACAAACTTCCAAATTTTAATTAAAGAAAAGATTTATTTATACAAAACAACATTTCTACAATATTGAATCACACCACGATGAACTAAAACAAAACCATACATTCGTCAATTGAATGTCAACATAATAAAACTAAACATCATAAACCATCCTGAATAATTCCCATAAAACAATACTGGAATACTGAAATATAAGAATCCCAACAATAAATGAAATGATAAAAAGGGCGACACGTGCCCAATAAATGAGAGTAATAAGAGTGGAGTCAAGAACAGAAGTTGTCTACTCAAGTGACCTGCAACTCCCACCTAAGCTGCATCTCGTTCTTCTCAAAGGATCCTAAGCAAGACGCCCCTGTGGCTGGGCACCTGAAAATATACATATATATACACAAGAGAGAGAGAGAAAAAGAAACGGGTCAGGGCCCGAAAGTGTGTTCGATTTTAAAATACGTTAAGCAAGTATTTAAATTGATACAGGCCAATGCAAATCATATTAGTTCGACACTCTCTTGAGAAATTCTCACCTCTCTTCTAATGTGCACGCCTATCGTACTAACCTTCCCAAATAATTTAGTTTATCTTGACTTACTCCTAAGTTTTCAAAACCGAACGATGACAATGTTTTAAAAATTTTACTTTCAATATGTAGCACTCCTCTCGTTTTAGCTTCATTAACTTATAAAGTTTCCCAGTGTCTTCTCATACTTTCACAAAACCAGTATTTAATAATTTGAGTCAACAACCATGTTCTACTTATCAAATCACAGTAGGCAGTTTGAAGTATATAACCTCATATATATATTAACTACTCGGATAATATATATAAATAACATCACCCCAACTAAACTATGGTGCGGGCATACTCTGCTACCCAATCCCCGTATTGCTCACACAAAGGGAAATACAAGTTCGGAATCACTCTCGAACTGTATTAGCATATACAAAACAACGTTGAGGCAAAGCATAGATTCCAAGTCCAAGAGGTCAGTACATACCCACACGTCTCTTAGGACCGTCCGACTATCAATATGATAGCCCGTACCTAGGATCTCTATCTTCTAGGGTACGAATCAATATCCCCCATAAAGCAACACATGATAAGATTGTCCCAGCGCGATAACCTCAGGGATAGCAAGTAGCGCGGGTACGTTTTTCACATGTATATAATATATGTACACACAATCATATAAATATACCCATTCATCATATTAATATAGATTCCTCCGGTTACCCATAGTCACAACATCTATCCTTAAATTTCCCATTATGATTACGTATAAGGTTTCGTCTCTAACCTTTATTCGAAGGGTTTTCTCACTCATTACCTAATACGCATGGTTTATATCCTCACAAATCTGAAATTCAGTAAGGGACTTTATTTGATTCCAACGCAACTCTCTTAGGTACCTCACCCTTAAGTTATAAATCTATCAACCTAAAGTAAATATCCCATAATTATCATACTTGTTGAAGATTAAAGGTCCTAACATTTATCCATATACCCTACTGGTCCTCAATATCTCCCAAATCCTTTTATTTAGAATGCCCAAAGGTTATTTCACGATAAATTAATTTAACTAACTAAACAAGAGGAATAGGAGTCTTCCAGGAGGGGTCGATCGATCGAAGTTTGGGGTCGATCGATCGATCAAGCAGGTCTGGGCAAAAATTCTGCAGAAATTGTAGTGACGGGATTGATTAAAATTCTTCATCAAAACTCATATTTTCCAACACTAATCGACCCAAAAAGTTTACTATTAACATACTAACAAAATTCCAGATATCTTTAACGTTCAGCATGCGTGTATACATCATTAAACATGGTTAAACAACCTAAAATCTCATCTAATAATCAAGAACCCTAAGGTTTTCTTAACTTTTGTTCTAATCAGTTTTCTCCAGAATTTCCTTCTAACATAACATCACAAATTCGTGGGTTAATCATCTACTTCACATATTATTTCCAGAATATGGTTATAACGATTTGTACATGCAAATCCCAATCAAAAATTGGGGTTTTCTTTCATTGATTATCCTCCTAATCATTCCTACACTAATATGATTATTGCACCAACGAAAATACGCAAGTTAAACACTTGCCTGGGATTTCAGAGGTCTGCTTTCCTGCTATTATTGGTGTGGTTGCGTTCTCCTCCTCGCGAATTACTCGTTGGTGGTGACGGCGGTGAAATCGGTGGTGTTTTGGGCCTTGAATCACCTTGAGAGCTCTCTCCTCTCTTCTCCAATGGACGTTCTAGGGTTCTGAATGTTCTAACCCTAAAAGGCTGACTTAAATGGCTGCTAAGGATGGATGAAATTCGTGGGTTTAATTACCCTATTTTGTAAAATGACCAAAATGCCCTCCCGGGTCACTGATTAAGCCTAAAAACATCCCGAGACCCAAACTAAACCCCCGGGTACACTTTTCTGACTATCTCGACCCTTTCGGACGCGTTGGCGCACTCAAAACGGCCATACGGACAACTTATAAAATATTCCCTTTTTAATTAACATAATTAGTCCCGACGTGACACGGGCACGTCCCGACTTAAATTTCCGAAATAGTCATTTAATTCACCTATGACATTCAATATAACCAATATAATATATTACTATGCTCATTAGCAATATTCAACAAGTTTCCCATAATTACTAACTCTAGTCACGTTAATAATTATAACATAATTAGTTTCCGGATTTTTATTAAATAAATCATCACATTAAATTTAATAAATCCCCAAATTAAATATAGCATAAAAGTACGGGGTATTACATCTTTATCTCCCTCTCCTTACACCTTCAAAATGACACCTAAACCAACTCTTAGAAAACCCATTTAAGACCAAAAATCCCGTGTTTGCCCATCCGGGCACACAAAATTTCGACAACACAATAATCCAGGGGCCATAAATGTGACAGCACACAGGGGCAGTCACCTTTAAATTTTTGAACTGTGTCGCTCAAATAACATCGAGCCTCATTCAAATGACAAAGTCATCTTGTTCAATCCATGTCTTCTAATGACCTTCAAACGACCCTCGAAACTTATACTGTGGGGTCTTGTTCAATGATCATTTTATCCCCTACTTCGAACAACCCTACCTCTCGCTCAAACGACCCACCTCTTCGTTCAAACGATTTCGTCTTATTCTTTTCTCAAAATTCCAAATATTACCAGCCAATTTCCAAAATTATCATCAAACCTCAGTTCATTACAATTTATACAAAATTTAAATGCAATATTAGGGCAGGGTATTGCAAACTTCCCTCCCTAGGGAATTTCGTCCCCGAAATTCTTGATCCATCTATTCTTCAAATTCACTGGGTTTACCAATTTTCATTCCAAATTGTAAAAACCCTCTCAGATAAAATCATTGAAGTCCTTAATACTAAAATCACATTACATGCTCTCACATGGGATTTTTCACCAAATGATCAACATGCGACATGGTCTAATGCTCAAATTTTCGCTAACCATGAGCATCACATAATCGAATTTGAGCCACCACTCACTTAATGATTATGATCATACAATTCCTAACACTACTTATGCTAGTACCGAAGGCACATTAGAGACTACATCGACAACCCTCTCTAGAGATCAACACTCATCGAAAAGGGAACTGTAATACAACCAGTCATCATATAAATTATCAAAAATAATTCCATCTTAGGAGTACACATCATGTGTCCCTCGAATTTTTAGGCTATCCAGACTATACAGCTTGCATGAGCTTGCCACTGGCCATACAATGCTAAGTTTTCACTTTGAGAAGTAATACACCCGTCAAATCATCACCAAACATTTTTCGACAACTTCCACTGCATCATTCTGATAACCTTAGTACTACTCTAGGCGTCTCACCTTTGGGCACTCGTTGGAGCCTCTCTTTAATCCACTCCTAGTGGCAAAACAACATAGTGTTATAGGTTTCCTCGATTATAAACACTATATAATATCCTTAAGTCATCATCCTAATTTTTATAATAAGAGCCACTGACTTCCATGCTGACCAATTTAGAGGTCGCTAATACTAAGGGAAGAAAACACTACTAACAAAATGTGTGGCTGAAAGTGTAGCCACTTATACACTGAAGCTTTTGCAATAGCAAGAATATCCTAGATAAGGCGCACCAGTTACTGAGTTTCATTGACCATACCCAGTCCACCACACTCTACTAAGCCCAACTGCACCGTATTATGATATGGTACAAATCCGAGCGACCACATATGTGTGAACACCAATTACCGAAGCCAAAAAGGACACAAAAGAGTCAGAAAGAACAAACAACCGTTCAGAGAAATTCTTGTTCGTACACATCAGACTATGATTTATGAAAGAGAACCTGCTCCATATGCCAAAAGTCATATAACTCATCCCTATCGTTCTCACCGAGAACTAACCTAGCCGCATACCCCAGCTTGTGTCACCAATCGTGATTAATCGAATCACATCCATTCATGAAATTAAAATCCCAACTTCCCTCCTTGGAGTACGTCCCTATGCTTTACATCCTTAGTAAACGTGAACCACTCTAGTTGGCTGATGCCTAATGACCTTATTTACACTGACCTTGTCCATTTACCTGCGATGATGTCACCAACCTACTACGTCTAGGTTATTGTCTTCCTTAACATATCGTGATTGTAAACACAAATCCCCTTATGTAGTACTCCATTTTGAAGAGATATTCACCTTAATATATTCTTTGAATATATGAGATTATCACTAAGCTTACTTCCAGGTTCTACCCAAAAACAACTCACGTGGCAATCACACCGACTGCCATTGGCATTGTAAGGGTAGTACGTATCACATAGTGCTAAAACTTTTATCCTGTATTGACTTCTTTGGGGGTGCAAAGAACTACTCCTTACCTTGCTAAGGCTATCCTACCATACCATCGACACATGCCAATATTCTAGTCATGCTTCGATATTACCCCACCTTCGTTGCCATTTTTAAGTCTCCACATGACATCATTAACTTAAGTCTCAAATACCTTTCCTAATACTCTCCAAATTATGGTGTCACATTTCCACTACTACTCATTCCGTGGCACCCATTAATCACTCCCAATAATGACATGAGCTTTTAATTCCTCCTTGGAGGATATCCTACCCATCTGTGTCGATTCAGGAAACTGTACTCGACATGTACACTATATGACTATTCTAAACCTTGACCAACAATCTGAGATCAACTCCTAACTCTGAACACAATCGTTACTAGGGTTCTATTACATCTACATTTTAGAATTAACTAGTCTTCTAAGGATACCAAACACATTTTATATAGAAGTCCCCGAGACCCGTCAAGATTTTTTTACCCATAACTTAATCATTGTATGTGCAGTTCATAAACCTTTCAATACCCTCATCATGATTACTAGGTTCTCATAAGGACATTGTTCCATGATCTTCTACACATGGCAAACCTTAACCATAAAACACCTCAAAGCGCCACAATAATCGATTTTTATACCCAATGATACCACACATCATTAGTCCTATGGACACTCCAATATACTCTCAAACCACACTCACAGTAGAATTACCTCACACCTAGCCATTATTTCAATGGGTAAAACAAGCCTTTACTCTTAGGTAATAATCTTATCTTTCTTTCAAATGGATGTGATCATATGCCACGTACAAACCACAACTAACAATACCAATAATTATGGCAGGATACATGACATCACCTACAATGTATAAACCTCTAGGTGTGCATGAACGACTTGCTAAAGATCCTACTCCTTGAAATCACATCATATTTTCTAAAACCTCGACATAAAAGACTACCTAGAGTTCACTCATAAGCCTCCTCAACCATCATTGTTGCATACGTAATACAATTATTGCAATTTCCCATAACTCTCATCATACCCTGCGTCGTATGACCTTCCACCAAGAATCACAGGGACACTTACTTGTAGCGATACTATCTTACCAACTTTGACTGAGTACACATCCCAAGTGTTGACCAACACAGTCCATCATGCCCATTAAATCATCAATTACCTTACGACGGGACCAACACGGTCCATCGTTCCCATCATTACCTTCGCCTAATCATGTCATCGGTACTAACTACCCGAAAGTACCTAGTCAATGAACTTAACACATTTTTATCATCAATCTAGCACCGTTTAGGGGTGATTCACTAGCCACTTAATCTTCATAGTTTAATTTACCCGAGTCCTATTTCTAATTCGATAGATTTCATTCATCATTATCTACATTTCAATTGGCTTCTCATATCACTAAGGATTGACATACAAGCATCTCACATTAGAAACTGACGATGCCACCACTATTGGCTTGTGTGGACACTCGCAACTTACTATCATATTTAATCATAAGAGCGAAAGCAATTAACAACAACGAATTCACCTATCATGCTAACCTTTTTAACTTCACCGTCGAGGACACGAATTAAATTGTCACCAAAACTACCGTGACTGGCCTAGACCAACACCGACGTCGAAAGATCTAATACCAACCTCACCACATCACTCATTAAAGGAACCTTGAACCTAAATCTCTAATACCATTTATGACGCCCTGATTCGGATTTATGGGTTACTCGTAGTCAACCCTGTCCAAACCGAGCATTATGTGTGAAGTGCAATTGAACAACCTACACAATGTTAATAATCCAATTTCATTTTAATTAATGTTTCACTTGCTTATCATGCAATTCCAATTTAAAATAAAGCTATGTGAGGGACCCATGGGGAGAACCTTGGTGTCCAAGCATACAGAGCTACTAACATGAAATAAAATAGAGTGCTTACCTGTATAACGATCTCAAAATGCGGAACTACACCCAACCTGGTATAACAAAATGAGGGAGTGAGCTAAATGCTTAATGGAAAACATACAACAATGCAATATAGAATCTAACGATCGAAAGAAGACTATAACACTTTACGCAATGTGCACATGGAACTACCTTGTATACATATACATATATATACATACATATGCGTGTGCTTAATGCATGAAATCATTTTAATTCTGAAAATCTAATTTATCCCTATTAATTTACTTTAATCTTGTAAATACTTCCTTTGATGCATTTTGTACATTTATCCCGTTGTTTAACTCACACGGTTAAATACTCAAAAAAAATGAACTTGGTTTGACCGAAAGTCACTTCTTTACCAAACATACCCATTTCATTTTAACCAATCCACATTAGTATTTTCATTGAAAATTTTTCATTTCAACACACACGAACATCTTGATAGAAAATGCTTATTTAACCCTTGAAAAACCTTTCACAACACAAAGTTGTGTTCATTATGTGTTAGACCTCTTAGGTTGCTTAACCATCCATTTACTAACTTACTTTACACTTTCTTCACCTTATGAACATTAATCAAATTTCACATTTACTTGTCCATCTTACCTTTATCAGGGCATTTATTAATTCATTCAAGTTAGGTTTTCTCAACACATTCTAACCACACAACCCATTTCTTGACATGTTCCTTATTCCTTTGTCCTTTTCTCTAAATCTTTCAATAACTGTGTATTTTAACGGGCTTTACAATGCTAGTGATGCTATCGTATGCTCTGGATAGTATTTTTGGTCTTTTACACAAGGGCACCGGGCCCTCCGAAATTTTCGCGATGTCATCCGAGTTACCTTTAAATTTGTTTTAACATTTTGCAAATGTCCACATTATACCTTTTTTCCTTTTACCCAACCGAAGCCAAGATTCGGGGTTTCGCCCCCAACTTGTGTTACACATTGGAAATCAAGACTACGTGGCCTTTACACTTTAGCTTCAATCTTATTCCGAAACCATGTTCAATAGGACTATAATGTGTAACACCCTTTCCAAAACAATTATTTCATAAAAACTTTCCACCTTACGTAAAATTATCCTTTTACCCATTTGTTTCCAAATTCACCTTTTTCTCCACTTCGCAAGTGTTAATTTTCTAAACCACTATTAAGTTACCCACACTAACTTTTAAATTGTTCTTAACACATTTACACCTTTTTAACCATTTGGAGTTATATTCTTCTCAATTGGAAACTTATTTATTTCAACACTTCTATTTTCAAGAATCAGTAATATGTAAGACTACTTTCTCAAAAATACTAATTTCTTTCATTAACACATTTAGTCTTACAACCTTATGCTTATCACACCTTTAACACCTCTTTACACACTTTAATATAATTCCTAATTTTCTTATTTCTTGTTTAAACCCAACGAAATCTTTATCAAACTTGTTCACATATTTATTATAAAAAAACTACAAGTTTATATGCATGAGAAGATGGATTTTAAACCCTAAAAACCTATTCAATGGGTTAAACATACATTTCATTATAGAAATTCACAATACTTGCAAAATTATTCTTGTTAAGACATAAAGACATTTTTAATTTCTTCAAACATAGTAAATGTCCATTTTCCTAAAATCTCCATTTTTGCAAATTTTTATTTCACAAATATTTATTAAAATCAACATCATTTTTCAAACATTTTGTTTCACGAAATGTTTAGCATCAAATTTCTAGAAAATACACTCTTATCATAAAATACAAATTTTAATACTCCAAAACTTTGAAATATTTACTCATCCTTTACATCCTAACAAAATAACATTTACGAACATTTTTATTCCATAATTTTTTTTAATATTAATCTATTAGAATCCATTATTTTTTTGATGTTCATTCTAATCTAACAACAAGACTACTAGTAATTCCAACAGAGTCTTAAACACTAAGGATAGATTTTCCCACCTATAAAGACTCTAAATGGTGGTCAAAACTTAGTATAGGGACCCCCCATCTTCAAACATGGCCTCAAAGGGTTACCAAATGCATTCTCCATTTATTCTCCATATATGGTCCTTTTGAGCTGCCTCCTTCAAACATTCTTCAACTCCATAAAACCTTCCATTTTCATCTTCTCCAAAATCCTCCATCCTTACTCCAAAATTCATAGCTCCACTTCAACAATGGTGGAAATGGGTGTTGTGGGCTTGTATACGGTGGTGGTAGGATGGTGGAATGGTGGAGAAAGGTGTCCGAATATGGGGGAAGACCACCTCTCTTTCTCCCCCCCTCCTTCCAACTTCAAAATGATCCAAATGACCCCTAAACAAACCCTTATACCCATTGAAGACCAAACATCCCATGTTTGCCAATCTGGGCTCACCAGATTTCAACAGCTAATTAATTTAGGGGCCATAAATGCGGCAACACATAAGGGTAGTCATATCTAAAAATTTTGAACTACGTCGCTCGAATAACATTGAGCCTCATTTGAATCACAAGGGCATCACATTCTATCCATGTCTTCTAATGACCTTCAAACGACCCTTGAAAGTGATACAGTGGGGTCTCATTCGAAGATCGTTTGATCATTTACTTCTAACGTCCCTAACCTCTCATTTGAACGACCCACCTCTTCATTCAAACGACCCCCTCTCTTTATTTTATCAAAATTCCAATTATTACTTGTAAATTTCCATAATTATCATCAAACCTCACTTCATTACAATTTATACATAATTTAAATGAAATATTTGGGTAGGGTATTACATAAAGATAATGAGAAAAATGGATTAATATAATAATTAGGGATTAAATGTTCTTTGACCAAGTGGTGCCTATTTGGTTGAATTTAGTAGTAAATACTTGTACCGTGGTGATGTTGGGGAGAATGAGGTGTTTTAGAGCTTTTCTTGGGTAATATAACATTACCACTATTACAACCGATATCAGCCAAACAAAATATGCACAAACTTAAAATTAAAAATGTAAAATGTAAAAAAAATAAATTACCTTCAACAAACCATTGTTTCCTCACGTATTTTCATGCCTGTTTTTGTTTAAAAGGGGATATATGAAAATTTGAACAAAAATAATGTTGATCACGTTCTCAAGTTTCCTTTAGCTTGGCCTTAAGATAAAACTTAAAATGACAATATGTCTTCATAAAGAATATTGAAGGGGGGAATTAATAACTCTCTAACTAACAAATGACCTCAAATTTGATCTTAGTTGGAATAAGAAAATTAAAGTCCTCTTAATAATTGGCCTCAATGGTGGTCTTTAAAAATTCTCTCTCTTTCTCTCTCTCTCTCTCTCTCTCTCTCTCTCTCTCTCTCTCTCTCACACACACACACACACACACACACACACACACACACATAAAACAGACAAACTCACAAACAAAAATAAATTAAAAACAAAACGTTCCATAACACTACCACGTAACCCTAGTCATAATACTACCATACATGCCATTAACTTTTATTCTTATCATGAATTTACTTAATTGCTTTGAAAATTTCCCATAATTTTAAACCCAAGTTCAATCCAACCTTATGTTACAAATTTCAAGTTCGGGATTAACAATGTCCAACATAATTTCAGACATTTAAATTAAAAATGGGAATATATTACTAATTCTAGCATAAGAACAACCCTAACACGAAAACATGAGAATTTACCATTCATTAGTTCCTTATAATGATATGTTTATGATTTCTTTATACTTGTCGCTAAGTCCACTACAAATTACTAACAAAATTAATGTGATACTTATACATGAGTCCCAACAACATTAAACTAAAGAATATAATCTACTAACATCGGGCTTAAAGTCAAGATTTCACACTAACATTTCAAACTAATATTTTTTTGGTATAATATAAGGATGAATTCTCCTAAACATGTGAGTACTATATAATTTATCTATTTTGAATTATTGAAATGTTTATATCAAACTTAATTTCAAAGCATAATCATAATTCACAAGGTTTTAATTAAAAGAGTCTGCATCCATGAATTATTTATGAATTCATAATGTCATGAACTTTGTCCCACAATTATACATGCAATAATATCATTACCACCTAATTACTTATACGTATTTTGAACTAACATTAATTGTCTACATGAAAGTTACAATTTATATTTATATACTGGAATATTATATTGGTAAGTTTCCTTAATATGAAGAAGAGTTGAATTTACTTCACACTTTAATTTCCAAACATCCATTTCATGATCTTTTTCTTCTTTTAGGTTTAATCCTTGTTTGATCCTTGGTAATGGAGCTAGAGATGAAGTTTAGAAGTTTTAGGATTTGTTTTTGATGAGGGATAAAAATGAATATATTACCCTTAGCGTTCCATCCCATAACCTAACTCATTTGGATTAAGCCATTAATCACATCTTGTCATTTAAATACTTGTGCTTAATGAAATGACTAGTTTACTCAATTAAAATGTACACCATAAGATTATATTTAAACTTTTATTTTAATATAAAAATGAGTTTCATACTAATTGAATATTATCATTTATTGTAATCGCAAATTTCCATTTAAAATTATTTAATATAATTACTATATATACGGGGTATTAGATATTTTGACTTTTTCTAGAGAAATCTTAAGGTTGGATGATCGGTGTCCACCAACATAAGCCTCTAGAGTCTCATTTTTTAGTCACCAATACTTTCCAGAATATAACTAGAGGTTTGATGTAGGTGACCAGAGTCTCCTCGAGATCTCCAGTGTTAGAAAAGGACCGGACAAGTCGCTTGAGTATAAACACAAAAAATTGACTTGAATTGGTGAAGAAAATGAAAAAGTAACATTAGTAGTGAAAGAAGGGAATCTGATCAAACAATATATATTATTTTAAATATCTAATACATTTAATAAAAACACATCAACCTACTATAAACATAGGGGTGGAAACAAGTTCTCTCGTTCCCACTATGTCAAAATAACCTCCACCAAAGCCCCATCCATTATTATGCTCATGTCTACTGTGTCATCTCTTGTCGCGTTTGTATCGTGTTTAGGTCATATTCAAGCCCTATACTAACGAGTTTTGTTATGTATTTTTTACTAAATAGCTACACTCAAACCCCTTTTGTTAAGTTATCATGTTTAGGAGGTCAACCTGCTAAACTCTCGAATTCGTTAAGAATCCACCAAAACCCGCTAAAAAAAATGTTGGGTGTGTCATGTTACCAAGTAATGAGGTATTTTACCACCACTATATAAAAGCAACAATGAGCCTAAAAAAAATTTTTTTAGAACATTATCAATTTAAATATTTATGCTTATAATTCAGGACAAAAAATAAAGATTATGTTGACTTTGAAGATTTCTTGTGATAGGGCTTCGTAGAGCTCACTTGTTTGGATATTTCAAATGAAGAGTGATGCTAGAATAAGATTCAATCAATTAATAACATTAATATGAGATATAAAATGTGCGGATGATTTACACGGTGAAGATTTTTGAAAACATAAAAGGCTAAGGAGTAAATATTAAGTAAAAAATGTTGAGTGAATTTTCATTATGTATAAATATTTTATAAATGGTGTTTTTCTATATTTATAAAGTATATTAGGTAATTTTGTAATTACACAGCCACGATTATATATCGATAATTTAACTTATAAATAACAATGTCTATTTTATTTGTAATTTTTCGTGGGCAAGATATCTTTTTACAGTTTATAAGTGGAAAGAAAGTTATGTGCATAGGTTGAAACGTGATTATTGGGTAGGAAGAGTTTCGGTTGAAGTTTTAGTCAATTAGAATAAGCATTCTCAAGGTGTAACCATTTTAATAGAAGCCCATGGGATTTTTAGTCCATAAACTTTAGGTTTAGTGAACTAAAATGGGCTAATTCACACAATAGTGATTAAATTTTTAAAAAAAATTGGAACATGACTACATTTTGCCAGATTTTTTTCCAATCGTGGTTTTGGTTTTATCACTATAAATATCATTACAAGATTCATTTCCAACCACACAAACATATACCAACAAACCAAAGAGTCAAAGTTCCATTCAAAATACCATGTTAGCTAGATTCTTGAGATACATGTAGGTGAATTAGAGTTTCACTCACATAACCTAATTTGAGGTAATATGTTGTCATTAAGATTATTTATGTAATTCAAGAGAGAGAGGTTTATAAACATTTTCAAAGTTTATCTTAGAGCAACAAACATTTACTTATACCACCATATTGTATTTGTAATTATTGTCTAAACTTATTATATCTTCACGATGAATAATGCCTTGGGATTGCTCAATCGGCTTGGGGAAGGAAGCAAAGCAATTCCCTTATTGGTTCAAGTTTATAAGTTGTTACAAGTCATTTGAAAAAATTGGTTCTCCAAAATTCTAGTGAAGTTACATGAGTACTGTATCGAGCACGAATGTTAGTGTTGTGCGGAAGCGTGTCAACAAATGCTAGTGACTACGACCCCAGATAATAATATGGTGCACACACACAATAAATGTATACTGAGTAGAAAAACACACACATAGGGAGACACAATATTTAAGTGTTTAACCAATTTAGATACATCCACTAATAGCTCGGATCAATTAACAAATGGCTTACGAAAGAGAACTCTCACAAATACACTCCAAATGAAAAATACAATGTGTATTTTTCTATACAGATTTATACTCAAATAAGCTCTTTACACTCAACTCTATTGTTTATGTTTGGTGTGTATAACATAGCCAAAATAACTTCCCTTTTATAGGGTCTTGTAAGAGACAAAAATCCTTAATTTGAGAGGGAATATTTGGGCCACCTAAATACAATTACATCCCATCACCACTGAAAGCAAAGATGCTTTAAAAAGAAGGCTTATTTTCTAACAATCTCCACCTTGACAAAAAATTTACACGTCACTCCATCAAACCTTTGGCAAACAAACTCTGAAAATCCCATCTTGGCGAGATATATAATGCTCCACCAAAACACGTAACCACATATTATTCTAAACGATCCAAGTAATCCCCAATACGCTCGGAAGAACCTTTAACCGAAAGGTGTTCAAATCCGAAGTATATTGATCAAGTTCAAACAGTGTTCAAACTTTACCCTATCTATAACTTTCGTCAACATATCCGCGGGATTATCCTTGGTTCCAATCTTCTTAAGGAGAATAGTACCCTAACCCAAAATTTCTTGAAAAAAGTGGAAACTAACGTTTTTGTGTTTTGTCCGTGAATGATGGAACTGGTTATTTGCTTAGTGGATCGCACTCTGACTATCACAAAAGACATCCACGTGACCCTGAACTACTCCCAAGTCTATAATCAAACCATGAAGCCAAATGGCCTCCTTAATGGACTCTATTGTTGCCATGTACTCTGCCTCTGTAGTAGATAGCAAAACCATAGACTATAGCATATGCCTCCAACACATCGGCCCTTCTACAGGTGTAAACACATAACTAGTGGTGGACCAATGTTTATCCAAATCATCATTATAATGTGAGTCCACATATCCAAACACATGCTGACGAGCATGTGAATCCTTCTTAAACTTTAAACCAACATCTACACAACCATGGATGTATCGTAAGATCCATTTTACAGCTTACCAGTGCATTTTTACGGATCGTGCATGTACCTTCTCACCATACTAACAACTTGTGAAATATCGGGCCTTGTACACATGATTGCATACATAAAACTTCCCACTACATTAGTATGTGGAACATGCGCTATCTGTGAACGTTCCGCATCTGTCCGTGGAGATTTTGTAGAACTTTGCTTGAAGCGCGGGTTTAATAGAGTACTTATTGATTTGGTTTTAGAATCCCCAAAATGCCGCAATACCTTCTTCAAATACTATTTTTGGGTAAAACAAACAATGCCTCTGGAATGGTCTCTACTAATCTCCACGCCAAGTATTTTCCTTGCCTTGCCTAAATCCTTTATCTCAAATTCATGACTTAATTGAATTCTCAATTTTTTGTTCTCCACCTTGCTCTTAGTAGTAATCAACATATCATCAACATATAAAAGCAAATAAATAAAGGATCTATCATGAAGTTTACAAATATACACACAATGAACATAGTGGCTCCTATATACTATTAGCTAAACATGAACTGATCAAATCGACTGTTCCACTTCCTTGAACTTCTTTTTAACCCATGTAGAGATTTTCTAAATTTATAAGCCCAGTTCTCTTTACCGTAAACCTTGTACCCTTCTAGATGAGTCATATAAATTTCCTCCTCCAAATCTCCATGTAATAATGCAATTTCCATGTCATGTTATGCCAACTCGAGACGAAACTGCGTAATTAATGAAAGAAAAGTACCAATGGAAGAGTGCTTTACAACCTGGGGAAAATACTCGTTATAATCGATCCCTTCCTTCTTCTCGTAGCCCTTCGCCACTAATTGGGCCATGCATTTTACACTATCTTTCTTTTAGGAGCCTTCTTTCTTGTCATATACCCACTTGCACCTAATGGATTTCTTCTATTTTTATTGTTGGGCTAACTCCCAAGAGAATGCATATCCTCATCCATTACCTTCCAATCTACACTTTCTGAGCTTCTTTCGGCTTCTTTGTAAGTACATTGGATGTCATATTCAATCATGGGTACTACATATCCCACCATGATAGTTGTAATCCTTCTATTTTTCCTCTTTGGTCATTCTAATTTACTCGTTGCAATAGAATATGGTTACCGAGGAGGCTCACATGTAGGACCCCCCACCTTATTTGTACTTGTCTCATCATCTTCAAAATATATGACAAGTCCAGATGGAATAATTGGAGCCTCAAGCTCCACCCGTTGTAAAACTTCTTTAGTTTTGAAAGAACTCTTCAACATTGAAGATTTATCGAACTTAACCTCCCATATATTTATGATTTTTTGTGTCTCATGGCACCAATGTATATACCCTTTTACACCATCACTAAAGCCTAATAATATGGATTTTTTGTCTCTAGGATTCAACTTTCTTTCCCTGATATGAAAATATACAGGGGAGGCTAAAATACGGTAAGAATCATAATTTGTATCAGGTTTTCCCTACCAAACCTCTATGTGCATTTTACCTTCATTTGCAGCTATGGGTAACCTGTTAATGAGGTGACATACATATATAACAACTTCGGCCCAAAATGCATTGCCTAAACTAGCATTGGACAACATGCATCACACTTTTTTTAATAAAGTACTATTAAAACATTCGACCACCCCATTATGTCGAGATGTGTCTCTAATTATGAAGTGTCTCACGATCCCCTCGTCCTAAAATGGGTCTGACTTATATTCATCGCCATTATCTGACCCGAGTCTTCTAATTTTTCTGCCAGTTTGGTTTTTTATCGACTTTTTCCACTTTAATACTTCATCTTTATGTCCCATGGTGTACACCCAAATTCATCTGGAGAATTTATCCACAAAAGACATAAAATAATGCTTACCTCCCAAAGATACAAATTTGGTAGGTCCCTAAACATCCGTGTGAACATAATCAAGAGTCCCCTTCGTATGATGTACTATTGTGCTAAACTTAACTCTGTGATAACCCGCTCACCAAAATAAGGGGTGGCCAGCCCAATACTATAATATAACAGGAATCATAGATGGAATCGTTCTCAGCATCACAATAAAATATAGAGTATCCAGGATAACGACCCAAAATTTCAGAAAACGGGTTGCCAAAAATTTTGTTTTAAAGAAAATAAAAGAAAACAAACAACCCAAATCCTGAAAAGGAAGGGGAAACCTCAAGGATATATATATATATATATATACATATATATATATATATATATATATATATATTACTATATTAACAAGTGACAAATAAGAGAACCAAATATGTTATCGGTCCGCTGATACATACAACATTGTTAAACAATTTCAATAAATTTATATAATACATTACATTAATCAATTAAAAAAGCTTGGGCCTCTCGCCCAAGTAAAAGAGACCCGATCTTAGCTAGAATACAAAAATGAAAACGTTTATACCAAATGTATCCCGTAATACCCGCAATGCATTACGGCTCGACGAGGACATCTGAATAGGAATTCAAATCGGGCATCCTCGCGGAGAGGTACCTGAGCGGAGATAAGATGCATATGCAATAAGAAACGTAAATGGGTCAGGGCCCGGTTCTATATGATTACCAGCTGAATGAAGAGTATGACAGTTATGAATAAAAATCATGCTAGGAAGAATAAAATCTATCTACACAGTTCTAAAACATAAGCTAAGGCAGTAAAGAAAAGCATGAGATTAATTTGAATATGCAAAGAAAAAGAAAGAGTAACATAAATTAAAAGCTTCCATCTCATTATTAAGTTCCTTATCAGGAACTCATAATTACAACATTTATGCTCTTTTCTCGCATTTCATTCCTTATCAGGAAAAGATAATTATAATTTTAAGCTCTTTATGGATTTTTATTTCAATTACATGTCCATCCTGGCATTACCATTCCTTAGCAGGAATATAATCAACAGTTAATGCTCTTTTTGGCATTGTACTGTTCTCTTTGTGGCACTTCTTTATGCTCTTTATGGCATATCACAAACATCAAGGCCAACTTGATTATGAACTGTTATATTTATATACATATAACAAATTCTAAGACCGCCCCTCCGAGTTTCCCCACTGGGCGCCCCCCTTAATGACCATCATCTTCCAGGGCCTATCTATACAAGACAACCTGGCCACCTACAATGAAATACATCGGGAAGCGGTCATATGCCTGAGGGAGAGTCAAGATCACACCAGGAATCTCCTCACCAACGCCGAAAATATAACAAAATCGCTCATATGGCCTATGGACTATATCCACCCTGCATTCACTAGCCAGGGGGCATCACCAAGCGAGCGAACTTCCCTTATGATGTCATTTAGAGAGGTGTGTTTAACAAAATCATCATTTATCATATTAATGATTAAGTAAATTATTGTTTTTCATCATTATTTCCATTTACATTTACCATTTCTAATTCCATTTACATTTTAGCAAATGCATGTTTCATTTTATTCGAAATCATATCCGTTTACGTTTCGTAAATAGTTCACCTTTTTAATCCGGAGCCATAAATATTTCATATCGTCATTACAATCCTCGAAGGATAAATGAACTCCCAATTTATTCTCCCAAGATCAATTAATAGGTATTATAAACCATCAAGACTAACATAGCTCCATTGAGCTTCTAAAGTCTCCCAAACATAATACTATAACTTTTAGTTTTATAGTAATTGACTAGAAGAAAAGAATCCCATAACCTCAATAGGCATAAACCCAGAAAAGTCCCCACATAACCCATTCCTAGTGTAGGGAAAGTAACTAACTCAATTACAACTCTAGGACACTTAGTTTACTCCATTAAAGAAGGTTCATAGGCCCTAGACTTAAAGAAAAAATGAAGTGGAACTAAACTAAGAAAATCACTCAAAATGCAAGGCTTCCGAATCGATTCGGCCTAGACGAATCGATTTGGATTCAGGAAAGCGAATCGATTCGGACCCTTCGAATCGATTCGGTCAGGAAAACCTGACTTCTGCATAATTGATGAATCGATTCGGACCATCTGAAACAATTCGGTCGATCCATACCTGGAAACTGTCTCAAGGAGAATCTATTCGTCCAGGCCGAATCAATTCGGTTCTGCAGATTTGCCTAATTTCGCCTTAAGGGTTATGAACCCTAATTCTACCAAACCACAAATCTCTTCCATTTTACCTACAACCAAGAACAATTATCTACCCAAAATTTATCCTGCATGATTTATAACCATTATAATCCACAATATTATCATCAAAACCAAGATTAGGGCTTAAATCCTAAAATTTCCATTTTTATCTCCAAATGAATATACATAAATATCATACAATTTATTCATCTTAAATCACATATTAGTAAGTAGAAAACTTGCCTTAGGGTTGATATCTCAGATTTATTTGGAGAAGAAGCAATCCCAAATCCTCCATCTTCCATCTCTCTCTCATTTCTCCATTTTTCTCTTCCTCTCCTTATGTTTAAGACACAAATTAGGGAAATTAAGGGGATTTAGAAGACTAAAATCGGGGCTTAACATAAGTCTCCCACTTAAGTGGTTAATACCACATTAAAATGACTCGTAAATACGCGTTTGGGTTAAAACTAGGTAAAAGTGCCCAAAATACAAAAATACAATATGGCACTTATTTTGACTGTCTCGGACATTCCGAAACTAACTACACCCTCTAAACTGGCATCCAACAATTTTATAAATTATTTCTAGTTCCAATTTTATTTAAACCATAATGTCATTTAAAATACATGACACTATAAACCATGCAACCTAATGATATTTATTTTCACATACAGTAAATATAATTACCTTCCAATTCATTAAATTAATATTTACTCCAATCCCCATATTTTATATAATTACCTTATGCGGTATAATTAGTATAAAATGAGCCTCCCAGAATCAAGGGTTGTTACATACTCCCCCCCTTATGAGGAAATTTTCCCCCCAAAATTCGGGCATACCCAAATCTCATAAAGGGTATACTACTCTAAACTAGGATTCTACCATCCTAAATAAACCCCTCGTTATCAAAATCATCCTAAATGGACCCGGACTAAGGTTGACTTTATCGATCTCAGTCCACATTATTCGTGATCTAGCATAGCACAAAGCGTTCCTCACTAACTCTCGATTCTACCATCTTAAAACAGAAGGAGATACCCACACAACTCGACATAGACCGCTTTACTCCCTCCTCGGGGATATTTATACCAACGCTAATTGGTTTAACCCCAACACTAATCGACTTTTCTTCGCATTGACGTATCCCATCATGGCTTATGGCTCGAAATCCAAATCTTTAAAGAAATGTCACGAGACCACTCCAATTCTAAGGAACATATTACCCGTTGGTTCCATCCAACGAGTATGCGAATTACTCAACCGACCACTCTAGGGCACTCACAATGCCATGCCTTAGGAAATGATCCATAAGGCCATTTAATAGCCTAATGGTTGTACGGGAATCTCTATCCATATACTTACTGCTCTAATCTGCTACGTATTCTAAGGCGCCCGCTCGAAATATGCCTTTCGGCCCTAAGTCAATTTCCTCCTATACATCCATCCACTTTAGGGTTGTAGGATATACGCCATTTCCATACGGTTCCCATTTTTTCATGAAAACTTTTACCAAACCTCCGACGCGAATATCTAGTCTCGGTCCACCCTATTTTAATAGGCACCTCCCACGATTCTACCATTCCTCCATCAAGAATGGGGCGCACTCTTCTACATGTAGTCCATCCATAATGGCCGAAAATGCAACAGTGTAGTCAAACGATCTATAATTTTCTCAAATAGGATTATGACCACAACGGTCCCGACACTTTAATGTGAACGTCTATAAATATACCACTCTTCATTTCACCGCTACTCTTCTTCACGCGAGTAGATGAAATGGTCAATCATAGACCGAAAAGTTCTTGCTACAAAGTCTCCCGCGACATATTGCAACAACTTGTTGCTCACAAGAAAGACCAATTTCTGACCAGGAAGTAACGCCTCATCTCTTTCGGGCGATCACTACCATAATGAATTTTAATTCAAGTAGGAAATAATACTTCCCGCAAGTTTAAGCTTATGAGATGCATAAACAATGGGTTTATGCTCCAGTATCATTACTCCCCAACCTGGAAGAGACTTATTCATTGAATCCACCCACGAACTTAACAACATGGACTCGGGAGTAGAAGTCAATTCATCCATTCAACTCCCCGGAAGTTAAGTTATCAACATAACATTATAATCAAGAAAGGCCTTATCTTCTTTAGCCTCTCCTACCAAACCTCTCAAGATCCCATAAATCTCACTCGTAGTGAATTAATCCCTCCTAGAGTTAACCCACAACCTATTTGTGGTCAACTCCTTACAGCCTTCCTACACTAACGTCTCAAACCCTAAAGTCCTAGCATTCTAATAATACGAAAGTCGATCTATATATGACCTATCTAAGTCGTAGATATATAATACTAATAAATAGATCCCTAGTGCCCAAGTCCTTACTCAATTCCCGACATTCACTCGGGTTCATGCGTGGGATGTCTCGTCGAAGCGAAATCCAGACAAGGAACCCTCCTGTTACACTACTACCTCTCATAGTCGATCGTCGAGATATGGAAATCTAAGACACATGATCGGGATAGGTAATAAAAATGCAAATTCACAACCCTACTAATAAGATTATACTTTTAGGCTTTACCATAGCATCATTAAAGATTTTAACTGATCAGACATTCACTTTCTCTGAAGTATTTCAAATATATATCCCCTTATATAAACATGGCCTTCTTATCAAGGCATAACCCAAAGTCTCAATTCGACTTCGTATCTCAGTCTCCCTCACATCTATTAGAGGAGAGAACTATATACAATTCTTCTATCTCGCACTTTAATAACCCTTAATCACTCTTCTACGTGATTCTCGGCTAATCCTTTCAACCCAACTTCTAGAAACAAAAAAAATAAAAGAACAAAAAAGAATAGAGCCTCTCCACTCACAACATCGTTAAGTGTTCATGCAGCGGAGTGTCTTGCAAAGCGAAATCCAAACAAGGAACCCCTGCGACACATGCCTACTTAACTAGTTGGTCATGGAGATGAAGTGTAACAAGCATACAAACGAACAATCAAACACTCACGTAAAATAACACAATCAAATAAAAATCTCCTACCTACCTCGATCCACCTCTATAAAGTCTCAACCTGTATCGAGGAGAGATATTATAGAACAACTAGTTCCATTTCGAACTAGAAGTGAGATAGCCTTACAATTTTATTTGCCTTCTATCACCCCAAACCAACCAAAATATCTTTACTCGCATACTATACATAAGATAAGATAAAGGAAAAGTAACATCTCTCCACTCCCAACGTCGTTAAGGTTCACGCGTAGAGTGTCCCGCAAAAGTGGAATCCAAATAAGGAACCCCTCCTATGCATTACTACTTAACCTTGTTGGTCGTGGAGATAAGTCATAACATCAACATACAATGCAAACAAGCATCAAAACATTCATACTAATTATCACATATAGAACATAGGCCTTTCAAATATCATCACTCGTTTTATAACGAGTGAAGAGATCATAAAACTTCCGTACCACGGAAGTCATATAATCACCTTTCTATAATAATGTCGATACTATTACCAACTCGATATGCACACCCAAATCTAGAGTAAGAACAATACTACTCTATCTTATCCTAAGGAATACACCACCCACTAATAAGGTTGAATTCCCAACAATAGTTAATGCTAATCACTCCGGGTCGATACTAATGGTTCTCAGACTCCATATTCGAGCCTTACACAAACCAACATTATTTCCATCAATTACCCAACCAGGGACTTTACTCTTGCCCTTGTTTTCCAATCAATAAAAAAAATCAGAATGAGTTGTTCTACATTCCACATCCTAACCATTGTTCTGACTCTGGCCGATAATAATTTCCCACGCAGTCCCTCTTACTTTCTCAGTAAAAGAGGACACGCTCTCGGCCTCCTCTTCCTCAATTCAATGAAACCTCCCCAGACGGATGTCCACCAAAGGGGTTTCATGGTCATTACTCCATCAGAAGTGTTAACGACACTTATTATGGAGCCTATAATTATATGGTGCATGGTCTCCTAATCGTATAATACTTTATTCGCTATCGGCCTTTAACCGAACATTGCGTGAACATTCGAAAATCCATCTTCTCCTCAGTCCAGTTTTCCCAGAGAAACTTACTGTTGCAAGTATCCACCGAGATTCTCTAGGGGCCAAACTTCCAGCACCCACGAATATGGTGACCACAATTTTACCCTCTCAAAACTACTCCTACGGGAGGAAGGTTTCCCTCCATCATATTTTTGAGCACTTCTCCACTTCAATTTAACATTGCTTGAAATCTCAAGCTTAGTACCACTTTATGTTTCTAGTGGTACTTGGGAAACTACATCAACTGTAATTAGTAGTCGTAGTAGCAAGACAAGGAAGTGCTACAAAAAGGGAGTGACCTCCAAAGCGGTCTTCATCCCCGACAACAATTTACAGTCCTCCAAAACCCTTCCCATGACGCCCTTCTTCAATCGACCTACTAATTTCACAGGAATGCACAAAAGATTCTAATCAGTTATACCTCACTGTAGAATAATGAATTATCACTAAAGAAAGCAATGATCTTAATCCTAAGTCTCTATGTTAAGCCAAAAGAAACACAGAAAACTTAAGGCATTCACACAGATTCCTAAGGACTCTAGAACCTGATGCTCTGATACCATCTGTGACAACCCGCTCACCAAAATAAGGGGTGGCCAGCCCAATACTCCAATATAATTGGAATCATAGATGGAATCGTTCTCAGCATCACAATAAAATATAGAGTATCTAGGATAACGGCCCAAAATTTCAGAAAACGGGTTGCCAAAATTTTTGTTTTAAAGTAAATAAAAGAAAACAAACAACCCAAATCCTGAAAAGGTACGGGAGACCTCAAGGATATATATATATATATATTACTATATTAACAAGTGACAAATAAGAGGACCAAATATGTTATCGGTCCACTGATACATACAACATTGTGAAAAAATTTCAATAAATTTATATAATACATTACATTAATCAATTACCAAAGCTTGGGCCTCTCGCCCGAGTAAAAGAGACCCGATCGTAGGTAGAATACAAAAATGAAAACGTTTATACCAAATCTATCCCGTAATACCCTCAATTCATCACGTCTCGCTGAGGACATCAGAATAGGAATTCAAATCTGGCATCCTTGCGGTGAAGTACCTGAGCGGAGACAAGATGCATATGCAACAAGAAACGTAAAGGGGTCAGGGCCCGGTTCTATATGATTACTAACTGAATGAAGAGTATGAGAGTTATGAATAGAAAACATTCTAGGAAGAAAAAAATCTATCTACACAGTTCTAAAACGTAAGCTAAGACAGTAAAGAAAAGCATGAGTTTAATTTGAATATGCAAAGAAAAAGAAAGAGTAACATAAATTAAAAGCTTCCATCTCATTATTATGTTCCTTATCAGGAACTCATAATTACAACATTTATGCTCTTTACTAGCATTTCATTCGTTACCAGGAAAATATAATTATAATTTTAAGCTCTTGATGGCTTTTTATTTCAATTACATGCCCATCCTGGCATTACCATTCCTTAGCAGGAATATAATCAACATTTAATGATCTTTTTGGCATTGTACTGTGCTCTTTGTGGCACTTCTGTATGCTCTTTATGGCATATCGCAAACATCAAGTCCCACTTCATTATGAACTGTTATATTTATATACATATAATGAATTCTAAGACCGCCCCTCCGAGTTTCCCCACTGGGCACCCCCCTCAAAGACCATCATCTTCCAGGGCCTATCTACACAAGACAACCTGGTCACCTACAACGAAATACGTCGAGAAGCGGACATATGCCTGCGGGAGAGTCAAGACCACACCCGAAATCTCCTCACCAGCGCAAAAAATATAACAAAATCGCTCATATGGCCTATGGACTATATCAACCCTGCATTCACTAGCCAGGGGGCATCACCAAGCGCGCGAACTTCCCTTATGATGTCATTTAGAGAGGTGTGTTTAACCAAATCATCATTTATCGTATTATTGATTAAGTAAATTATCGTTTACCATCATTATTTCCATTTCCATTTACCATTTCCAATTCCATTTACAATTTAGCAAATGTATGTTTCATTTTATTCGAAATCATATCCCTTTACGTTTTGAAAAAAGCTCACCTTTTTAATCCGGAGACATATGTATTTGATATCGTCATTACAATCCTCGAAGGATAAATGAACTCCCAATTTATTCTCCCAAGATTCATTAATAGGTATTATAAACCATCAAGACTAACATAGCTCCATTGAGATTCTAAAGTCTCCCAAACACAATACTATAACTTTTAGTTTTATAGTAATTGACTAGAAGAAAAGAATGCCCTAACCTCAATAGGCATAACTTCGGAAAAGTGCCCACATAACCCATTCCTAGTGTAGGGAAAGTAACTAACTCAATTACAACTCTAGGACACTTAGTTTACTTCATTAAAGAAGGTTCCTAGGCCCTAGACTTAAAGAAAAAATGAAGTGGAACTAAACTAATAAAATCACTCAAAATGCAAGGCTTCTAATCGATTCGGCCTAGCCGAATCGATTTGGGTTCAGGAAAGCGAATCGATTTGGTCAGGAAAACCTAACTTCTACATAATTTCCGAATCGATTCGGACCATCCGAATCGATTCGGCCGATCCAAACCTGAAAACTGTCTCAAGGCGAATCGATTCGGCCTGGCCGAATCGATTCGGTTCTGCAGATTTGCCTAATTTTGTCTTAAGGGTTATGAACCCTAATTCTCCCAAACCTCAAATATCTTACATTTTACCCACAACCAACAACATTTATCTACCCAAAATTTATCCGACATGATTTATAACCATTATAATCCACAATATTATCATCAAAACCAAGATTAGGGCTTAAATCCTAAAATTTCCATTTTTGATCTCCAAATGAATATACATAAATATCATACAATTTATTCATCTTAAATCACATATTAGCAAGTAGAAAACTTGCCTTAGGGTTGATATCTCAGATTTATTTGGAGAAGAATCTATCCCAAATCCTCCATCTTCAAACTCTCTCTCATTTGTCCATTCTTCTCTTCCTCTCTCATTCTCTCCTTATGTTTAAGACAAAAATTAGGGAAATTAAGGGGATTTAGAAGACTAAAATTGGGTCTTAACATAAGTCTCCCAACTTAAGTGGTTAATACCACATTAAAATGACTCGCAAATACGCGTTAGGGTTAAAACCAGGTAAAAGTGCCCAAAATACAAAAATACAATATGGCACTTATTTTGACTTTCTCGGACATTCCGTAACTAACTACACCCTCTAAAGTGGCATCCGCCAATTTTATAAATTATTTCCAGTTCCAATTTTATTTAAACCATAATGTCATTTAAAATACATGACAGTATAAAGCATGCAACCTGATGATATTTACTTTCACATACAGTAAATATGCATCAGTCTAGTAAATATTCACTTCCAATTCATTAGATTAATATTTACTCCAGTCCGCACATTTTATATAATTACCTTATGCGGTATAATTAGTATAAAATGATCCTCCCAGAATCAAGGGTTGTTACAAACTCTTATCTACTTACAAAGAATATAATGTTCACAAAATATAAGATTGCAAATCTTGGCATCTTTTAATAAACCTTACTTTATTAATCCCTTTAATGTCTCATCTCCTGCATGTCCCAAACGCACATGCCATAATCTAGTAGCATAAAGTTAAGCCTCCTCTGAATTTTCTAAGATGACTAGTGCTCCTGTAATTGTATTTCTAAGGAGAAAATCCAAGTTACTCATCTTCTTTACCTTCATCACAACTAGGGCTCCATGTGAGACCTTTATACCATCACCTTTCAGTGTGATCTCATATCTTTTTTGATAGGCATTAATGGTCATTTCCCATTAAAACAGATCCACATTCTAGCTCTTTAAAGCTAGAAAACCACTCCCTGTTGGGATAAATATAATAAGAACAATGTGAATCCAAAATTAATTCTTGGGGACTAGATCCAAATGGTGAAATAGACAGTGAAAATTATGAATCTTTATCGTCACTGGCCATAATGTTTGTAGTGGGGTTCTTTGCGTCCTTCTTTAACATAGGTAAATATTTCTTGCAGTGCCCTTTCTGCTTACAAAAGGCACATTTATCTTTGGATGGAATTATCATACCCGAACTTGATGCTCTACCTCTTGATTTAGATCGATATCTTTCCCCGATACTATTCTTGCTTTCGTCCATTCTGCCACGAGCTGTTAGTTCTTTAGATGTTGAGTCCATGTATGCCTCCTATCCTTCTTATGGACATCATTATTTATTAAGGTATTGGAGACATCAAAATATTTTATTTCCTCCTTTTCATACAATAGCGTGGTAATTAGGTGTTCATACGAATCATGTAGAGAATTTATCACTAGCTATGCTTTATCATCACCTTCAATTTCAACATACAAATTTTGTAAATCAATAATAATTTTGTTAAAGTTGTCCAAATGCTCAGAAATAGAAATACCCTATCGTATTGGAACTGAAAGAGTTTCTTCTTCAAATAGAACCTATTTTCAATGCTCTTCGTCATGTACTTTCCCTCGATTTGTTTCCATAATTTTTGTACCGAGGTCTCGCACATATAATAATATTTTTGGTCCTTTTCTAGATAAAAAGGAATATGACCACAATCTTTGCGACTGATATTGTTCTAGTCACCCTCCTTCATGTTTTTTGGCATATCACCAAGAGAAATTTACTGTTCTTGTTGGACTAAGACATCCATAACTTCACATTTCCACATGATGAAGTTTCTTTGTCCATCAAATTTTTCTCTGTCAAATTTTGCAATTTCCATCTTTCAAACCATCACAGTAAAAAAATGCAGGATAAAAAATCCAAATTAAAAAAATTCGGGTAATGAATATTAAATTTATGAAAAGTAGCAGATGAATAATACTATACATATGGTTATTTCTCCACCATAAAAAAATTCAAATGCCAAGATTAGTGGACCTATGCTCTGATACCAATTTTTTTGTGTAGAAGTGTGTCAACAAATGATTGCGACTATGACCCCAAATAAATATGACACACACATAATAAAAGTATACTAAGTAGAAAAATATACACACGGGATGATGCAATATTTAACTGCTTCACCAATGTTGTTACACCCACTAATAACTAGGATCAATAAACAAATGGGTTACAAAAGATAACTCTCACAAATGCACTCCAAATGAAAAATACAATGTGTATTTCTGTTTACAGATGTATACTCAAATAATCTCTCTACACTCAACATTGTTGTTGGTGTTTGGTGTGTATAACATCGTCATAATTACTTCCCTTTTATGGGTCTTGGAGGAGATAAAGCTCCTTAATTTAAAGGGGAAAGGGCGAATATTAGGGTCACCCAAATATTATTGCATTCCATAACCACCAAAAGAAAATATGCTTTTGAAAAGAAGGATGAAAAAGAAGGATGCTTTTCTAATAGTAAGCAGTCGATTCATGTTAAAATCTCACACTGGGGAGAATATTGAATGAAGATATTGGATGAGAATGATTTTGGAAGATTATTATCTAAATAACCGTACATTACCATATGAGTGTTGCATTATGCCTCTTTTGTTTTTAAATATCAAGCTTGAAATTTCTCATATTTCAGATATAATAATTATTTAAATATTGGTGACTTGAGACATCATCACATACTTGATGTACTTTCATATGAATATGCAAGAACCATTAACATAATAGGATATTCTTACATGCACTTAATCACTTTGATTTTTTTCAAAATATTGAAATTATTTCTCATATAATTGAAAAATATTGACACATATTGTCCATGGACTTCATGAAACTTTTTTTTAGAAGAATGGTTCACAAATGATCTTATGGAAAGGACTCAAACATGAAAAAAATTTGAACTAAACAATGTGTTAATAAAATGATGCGGGGTCTCTCAAACTAAAATCAAGGAATAGGTAAGTTGATTTATATCTTCACCTCTCAAACTAAAAGATAATTAATAGTTACACCAAAAAAAATCTTGTTGAAAAACTTATGAAAGATTGGATGAGAGAAATAACTTTGAAAAATAGCTCATGTTGTTGGTATCTAACATTGGAAACCTTGACAATCTTGAAAACCCACTGGCCATGGACTCGCCTTGAATCCACTGCTTTGAGGGATTAGTTGACTATCTTATACTCCTCACTCATTTATAATTTGAACGATAGTTTGTGTACACTTTAAATATCCTTCTATCCATTGTGATATTTCATGAAAATAATAACAAAATAGTTTGAAAGTCTTAACACAAGATGATTTATACTCATTAAACTCTCATTTGTCTCGTATTGGAAATAATATGCAAATTTTTTATGACCCCAAGACTAGTTGCCCATAATAGTTAGAGAAAACTTTTCAGGAATATTTTTTTGAAACTCCTAATTATGTACTTTCACACATAATCTTTAATTATTTTTTTATTAGTATTTTTAATTTTTCTTAAGCGCTTATGGTTGGAAAATTTTGTAATGTGACACATCCCATTGGTTAATGTTTGCATATTTTCCTCATCATATGATATCTTGGACCCACCTTTCATGAGTTGAACATGTTGTCCAATTAAACCTTGATTTAATACATATGTTATTACTATATTATTCTTGAATTAAAATGATTACATCCACAACATCGGTATTTAATTTTTTTTTAAAGTTATTAGCATTGTACACTTGATTTATGGACAATATACATGCCCAATCTTTAAATATTAATTAATGTTCAAGAATTTTAAAATTGGAATATAATTTTTATATATTGACGGACAATATATTATCCACTGATAATAATGGCGTGGTTTATGGATTTCATCAACATGCATAAGGCATGATTCCTTTTTTTACATACTTGATATTTTAATCTAATACAAACATGACCTAATCAGAACACAATTAATATTTTTTAGACTCAATTAGTCACAATAATACGTTGAAAAATTTATTAAAATGAGTTACACGGCAAAGCATAATAATAAGAGTCGTAATTTTAACACGAATACAACATAATTTCTAATCACATAAATCGACAGGAACACGACACATCGTAACAATTTGTCCGTGTCGTGCTTAAAATTATCACCCCTAAACATCAATGTCATGTGTCAAAAATATAAAGTGTATTAATATTAAAATTAACTATACAATAATTTAAATGAAGTATTAGATATTTATATATATTAAAAGCATGGAGAGAATTGCAAATAATTTTCTCATGAGTTGGTTTGGTTTCCACCTTTTAAAGGTAAAGATTAACGAATGTTTTTTCTTTCTAACAAGTTTACGCGTGTCATTGGAAAAATAGTTAGATTTACCTCACTTAATGATTAGTCTAGAATATTTCATATGGTGCCCCTTTATTCTTGCGCTTTCTAGCCTAATTGTGTCCATTTTTCCTATATTTAAGCTCTTATATTGGTTGACCTTTGTTTTGCATACATGTATACAAACACACACACACACACACACACACACAGAGATATATATATATATATATATATATTGCATTGCAAGGTTTATTTGAGCCTTTTTAGATATGGGAAAGCATAGTGGAGCAATTGGTCATGTTTCGAGAAAGTCGCGTCGTAAGATGCAACTTTAAGGTAATTCTCATTATTTTAGACTTCATGTCCCGGTTGGAGGAACTCCATGGGAATGTATTTCATTAACTGCATTGTTTGGCCTCCAGTCACGCATCGTTTCGAGTCCGGACAATGTAGTGATGGTTGTTTTCGTAAAGTGCAACATTTCCATTTTGAAGCAAATTTATGGCTGGAAAATAAAGCATTGATCGATCGACCCTCGGTATATTAATTGAATCCTTTGAAAACATATAGGTCTGGAAGTCATTATGTTGGATTCACCTAGGTCGAATGATAAACCCTCATTGATATTTGATGATTTCGAGGTCAGTTTGTCGATTTTGGTTGATCGATCGACTCCTTGGCTCGATTGATTGACCGCAAGAGATTTAAGATATTTTTTCTGATTTTGATTTCTTTTCGTTGGTTTAATACACTTAATAATAAGTAGGGTTGATATTAATTCATATTCATCATTAAGTTTTACATTAGTTTAGATAGATTTTTTATGTTGGTTACTTCTATCCATTCTCTCTGCTAGGGTCTAGGTTTGTGAGATACAATTCAAATACTTCTTCATTTTATTCAAGGTTTCTTAATTAGTTTTAGTGATTTTGTTCATTAGTTACTTTCATTTATTTACTTCATTATATACCTATTTCTTTCATTTAATGCTTTAACATGATATTTAGGGAATTAAATTAGGTTCAGATTATTGAACTCACCATGGATTATTTAGTTTCTTTGTTATGATACGATGGTTTAGGATAGTTTTGGGGGGTTAGTCCTTATTAGTTTTACATTAAGGAACCTTGATGGAGTATATCATTTATACACCATATTTACGACCTACTGTGTGTAATTCCGAGGATATTTGTTGACAACAAACTCAAATTAAGATTTTATAAGAATTTAGGGGATGACAACTCTAGATTTTACTAATTGTCCAAATGAATATTAATATTGGTAAAACTTTTATTTCCATGTATCCATTTATGCTATTAAGTCCATTGTATAGCCCCAAACTGGATTCATGCGTTATCTATGGGTCAACCCTATTCTACCCGAACGTTGGGCGTGAAGTGCAATCAGACAACCTAAATAATGTTTCTAGTCTAGTTTATAAATGTAACATTTCACTTGTTTAGCATGAGATTCAAATTTATATTAAGCTAATTGTGGGAAGCTTGGGAAGCATCCCCGAAATCCAACTATACTGAGATACTAACGTCAAATAAATGGAATACTTACTTTTAAAACTCTCTCAAAATACGTGTTCATGTACAACCTATCGTAACAAGGGAAATGGAATGAGGCAAATTCAAAGTGTAAAATATAATAATGCCACATAGAATCGGACAAAAAAAAAGAGACTCTATAACGTACCACCTATGCCCATATGCGAATATTCTATATATATATATATATATATATAGAGAGAGAGAGAGAGAGATACATATACTAATGCATAAATCCATTTACTCCATGTAACAACCCAAGACCTCCGAAATAAATATCATTTACTTGGAGAAAAATCAAGTTGGCAATAGAGGTCAGAATTTGGAGTCGTTAGAAAGTATGTCGAATGGCAATTTTGAGGGTACCATTGTTTCCAAAAGGGTCGAGAAAGTCAAAATGACTGTACTTGGGATCTATTTAGGTTCCGAAATAATTTAAGTCAGTTTGGCTCGAATTAAAGTTATCGAGTCATTTAAAGTGTGTATTATCATTTAAAGATGTGTACATTGGGAGTTAGGGCTTAAAAGCCTACGGGAGATTCATTTCTCCAAAAGAGAGAAAGATAAATAGAAAGAAAGAGAGAGAGAAGAAGAAAGAAGAAGAGAAAGAAGGAGAAAAGAGAGAGAAAAAGGATTTTTTGGCCAATACGCGAGCTCAAGGTGGATTCAGACCCTACGAACCCGAGGCAAGTGATTAAACTTGCTAAATAATTGTTGTGTACCATTTATTGCATGATTTGTGGATTAAATCATTGGGTTTTAGGTATAGTTTATCAAAACCTAACTTTTGGGTATAATCTTTGATTTGATATGTAGATCTTTGATTTGAAGATAGAAATTAGGTTATATGTATTCTAGGATGAGTATTGATGATATATATGTGTTTGGGTTAAAGAAAAATGGAGAGAAAATGATTAAAATCAATTTGGGTATTTTGGCTTACTTAAAAAGTAGCCATTTTCGAGAGTTCTGAAGGGCCGAATCGATTCGGCCTCCTACCGAATCGATTCGGAAATATGAAGGTGCCCAGGTCTGAGTGACCTAATCGATTTAGACCCCAGCCGAATCGATTCGGCCTGAGACAAAATCCCAGATGTGATGACCCGAATAGATTCGCCTTCGTGGCCGAATCGATTCACTGGGACGAATCGATTCGGAATTGGCCCGAATCGATTCGGAACCAGGGATTTTTAAGAGATGTTTTTCTAAGGAGAATTTCATTCCGTTTTTTTCGAGGTTATCAATTGGGAACCTCTATAGGAGTTATTGGGAGTATGTTTTGGAGACATTTAGAGAGCTTACCGTATAAGAAATTATTGGAGTATTATTGACTAAATTTCAGGAATACCGATTAGATATTTTTGTATTTTCTAAGTGGGGAAGCCCACCTTGATTTCAGATTCGATATGGAGATGATATTTATAATTATATGAATGAATGAGACAAATTTAGAGACATTGAATCTTAGGATCCAATCCACAAATGGGAAAACTTTAAAGGTTCATAAAGGAAGTGAACCCTATTATGGATGGAGAATTATAACTGCTAATTGATGTGCATATGGATATAAAAATATCCTTAATGATGTTTTATTTGGGAGATGTCTCACAAGATGAGAAATGCTAAATGAAGTACATTAGGATATAGAGAATTACCTTAACATAAATAGAATTGAGAGACAATTCATAATTATAAGCGACATGTGAGCTTCAAGTGAGAAATATTGTAGTTTATACTAAGTGGGGATGATGTGTGAGAAATTACGATTAGTGTATCAGGAGAGAGATATCCTAAATAATGACATTAAATCTATTGTGCCTAAGAGCGTATAACAAAAATGAAAATGATGTGATAGCTATACCTTATATGATGGTATATCTTTATATGATGTGATGATGTATGTATACCTTATATGATGGTATATATATATATATATATAGTCAAGCATACCCCATCCTTGCTATCATTGGGAAGTTTCGTGCGTTGGGGGTGATCATCCTGGCTCAAAGAGCAGGGTGTGGATATTCCCCAGGTCATAGTCGTCCATGGTGATTATTATTTGATATATATTTATTATTTTGGGGGTGAGAAGTCGTGGGTATGTGTCATTCTCACTTGTCGGTTAGGAG
Source organism: Sambucus nigra (assembly GCA_949130495.1). Classification (NCBI taxonomy): domain Eukaryota; kingdom Viridiplantae; phylum Streptophyta; class Magnoliopsida; order Dipsacales; family Adoxaceae; genus Sambucus; species Sambucus nigra. The sequence continues at coordinate 674,209,732 of OX422215.1, forward strand.
CTATGACCTCTTTCCGGACGTTGTGTATGTGAGTTGATCACGAGGTGGGTGTCGTTGAACCCCACCAGGTGGCCCAGTTTGCTACGTGCATGGGCAACTAGAAACTAATACCATGCGAGCCTGCATCCTTCGAGTTATAGCTCGGTTGGATGGTTATTATTTGATTGTGCTTATACTTGGGTATCGAGGGCATAATGGACCTCAACGACCTACATTACCAGGACTAATGTATCGTGGGGGTTCCTTGTTTGGATTTTGCCTCGGCAAGACATCCCACGCACGAACCGCAATGTAATGTTGGAAATTGGGGAGAATTTAGTCCTTAATGCTCATACTTATATGATATATCACCTATACCAACTATCGACAGTGGCAGGAGTAGTGTAACAGGGGGTTCCTTGTTTGGATTTCGCTTCGGCGAGACGTCCCACGCATGAAACGCCATTTACTGTTAAGAATTGGGAATATTAATTAATTAAAATTGGATAATAATTTGGGTTACATGCATCATGCATTGAGGGCATAATGAGCCTCGAGTATCAATACGATCAGGAGTAGTGTAACAGGGGGTTCCTTGTTTGGATTTCGCCTCGTCGAGACATCCTACGCACGAAACGCAGTGCCGTGTTGAGAATCGGGAGGAGTTTAGTCCTTAACTCTTGATGCTAATAACTTATATAAATATATTTATACTGTTTACATGCCAAATGAGGGCATAACTAGGATATATGACATTCTAGTAAGAAAATGTTGATGTGTTGTGATGATGTGGTTTCGAAGTTGGCTATGCCACTTCATTTGTTCAATAAATGAATAAATATAAAGAGAACTATGACATTTAAATAAATAAAGTAATGTTATAGATGGAATTTAGATAGGTGTAGATTTCGAAATAAGTTAGATTATCTTAATCGAATGATTGTTTTGGGATCTAGTTAGATTCATTTGCGTAATCAGAATTTGGCATACATTTGGAGATGACGTGCATACATTTAGTGCACGCTTTAGTTGAGAGGCGATTTGAATTAGTATGGGGAGTTCGATTCCAGTAAATCATGTAATAAAGAATTTATAATTATTATGCATTTTAATACACTTGATATAAAATGTTTTTCAACTCGGGCTTTGACCTGTTTATATTTTCTCCCTCCATGTATATATTGTATTACTTTAGGTGTTCCTCCACAAGGACGCCATTGATGTTCTTCCATCCAGTGTATTCGTGGAGCTATGGCAGTAGCGGACTGTTGTGGCACTTTGTCTTAGTCGACTCCTCTCTATTGTATATCCAGATTAGGATTCAATTTGTATATTGATTTTAGACTCAAGTGTTGTAGGGTAACACTTTTATCTTTCATTTCCAAGATTATTTGTATTGTGTGTGACCCGACAGCATATTCGGGTAATTTACCTTGTACAATTTATTGTAATCTTGTATTCATTATTTATATATTATAGAGTTTGTTATATCACTCATCATAGTTAGATGTGTATGGTTGGTAAATATTAAATTATTTGTTTTGTTGTTGATGTTAAATAAAAAGTTTTAAATTTTTGACAATTCGCTTTTAATAGTTTTGGGTAGTTAGCCTTATATTATGGTGTATTGTTAGTTGATGTTGAGACTGTGCCATCTGAGATACCTGATTTAATGTAGTATTAGGGCTGGCCACCCATTACTATTTTGAACGGGTTGTCACAGATGGTATAAGAGCATCAGGTTCTAGTGTCTTTAGGATTTGTGTGCGTTACTGCGATCTTTCGTAAGCGTTCTTGATGTTGAGCCTTATTATTAGGATTGTTGTATTCAAACGTCCATATATTTCTGTGATTTGAAAACATCTGAAAGGCGTTCTGATACAATTGTTCTTGTTTCAGATGCCACCGAAGGGAGGTCGTTCAGTCAGGGCAAATAAAGGGGTTGAAAATGTGCAACTCCAAATGCCTCAAAGGAACATGACTACAGATGAAATTACCAATATTATGGCACAAGTAGTAACTACCGCCATTTTTACGATGGCGCATCAATATACCGTTCAAGAAACCCAACCCCATTTAGGATTGTCTTTATGGGAGAGAGTGAAGGAAGATTTTAGTAAGGGGCATCCTCCCGAGTTTGCAGGGGGAGTTAATGCAATGGCTGCAAGTCAATGGAAAAATAGTATGCAGACGCACCTCCGTATGGTTGAGTGTAGTGAGGTGCATAAGAAATTTTTAGCCACCTTTAAGTTATCAGGTGCAACCCTTCAATGCTGGGAGTCTGTCACCACATCTGAATAGAGAGATACTTTACCTATAATAGAATTTTGGGAACTTTTTAATTGAAGGTATTTTCCTTCCTCTTCTCGAGATATAAAGATTTTTCAGGGAGATAGAACGGTGGCAGAATATGAGGAAGATTTTACTAGATGGGTAAAATTAGTACCTAATGATGTAAAACGGAAGAGAAACGTATATCGAAATTTGTTTGAGGTTTGGATTGGATAATTCGACAACATTTGTTAGAGAGTCCTAAGTTAGTGACTTTCACTGAGGTAGTGAATTCAACACTATTAAAGTGTCATGAATATCGTCTTCGTTCGCAAGAGGGTAAGAACTTTGGAGATTCGAGTTCATCAAGTAAGTTTGGCGATGAGAGTGCCAGTAATGCGAGTGGGCAAAAAGAATTTGTGGGTAAGTGTTTCTTTTTTAAAGAAATAGGTCATAGAAAGAGAGATTGTTCTAAAAGAGGTAGAGGACCACGCTTTGATGAAGTTTTGGAAGTGCAACCCCTATAGCAGATTCGAGGTCATTTTAGACTGGGGGACTTAGTTAGGGATCCCATTGATGAGGAAGGTCAATCAGACTAGAGATGGATGATGTAAGTTAATTTTCCATTATGAATAGGATTATTACTATGTAAAGTTTTGGGAACATCGTATGTGAGATATTGATGAAAGGGTAGTGCTATAGCCTATTAAGTATGTAATGACACTAAAGGGGAATTTTGAGTAGTTTAGGCTCTTATGTTATTATCTTTTGTAAGAATAGATAATTTTGCAAGGTGCTCAAAAAGAGCTATAAACCTTGTGGTGAATGTAAGGATGGTTATGGTATGTTAAGTACTAATGATAAAGCTACTTATTTTTATATAGTCATGTTGGACTTATATAATTGTTGTATTCCAGATATGGATGAGCCTTATATACGACAATATATTGAAATGATATAAGATGTTGTTTTTGATAAAAGTTTAGATTGTGGATTCCTGGGATGCAGGAAAATTTTAGCTCATAATTATGCTAATTTTTGTGAGCTATATATTGCTATATGCATGATGATTTATAAGACCTTATGTTGGACATGAGTCATTTTATGTTATATTATATCATATAAACAATTTTTTTTAAATAAACTATTTTTAAAATAAAACTTTATATCGGCCTTTGGGCCATTTCAAAATGATTTTTATAAAATTATTTCTTTCAAACTCTAGTTCGGATTTAACAAACTCTCAATCCCCGACGTCGCTACATAGTAGTGTATTGGGAGGGTTCCTTGTTTGGATTTCACTTTTGCGAGACGTCCCCCGCACGAAAGTGGCGAATGTCAGGAATTGAGAGGAGTTATTTCTTTGGACCATGATAAGCACCCAAAACTGTACATTTTATACCCCGAATAGTCGTACTTTAGTTGCTATTTCTCGACAATATGGGTCTTATGTGCTTAAATGTTTATCATGCAGGCTTAACGTCAATTGTGGTGTCAAAAGCTATATTTCAAGGCAATTGCGCGTTTTATGGAGCTAATAACTCTTCCGTACCCTAACCTGAGCCTAAACCCTAGCCTAAACCTACCCCCAAACCCCGTGTGTGTCTAATTTGCCCTTTTATTATTTTTTAGATTTTTAGTTTGAGTCTTTTCTATTTTTAGGATTTATTTTAGATTTATTAAGAATTTTTAGATTTTAATTTCTATTTTTATATCTTTATTATTATAATTTTATTTTATTTTGATTTTTATTAGTTTTTAGTTTAGTCTTTTTAGGATTAGTTTTTAGGAATTTAGTTTTATTACATTTTATTTTTTTAGGACTTTAGTTTTTAAGTTTAATAGATTTACATTGTTATTTCTTTTTAGTTTTATTTTTATTGAATCTTGATTTTAATTTTTAGTATAGGAATTTAATTTTTAGATTTTTAGTTTTTATAAGTTTTATTTTATTACTTAGATTTTATTTTTATTTTTTAGTTTTATTTTATTAGGGTTCAAATTAAATACACACATCACCCATAACCCCCTTATCCTACACTTATCCTAAACCCACATAATCTTATCCAACACCTAAATCCTCTTACACCCACCTTCCCTACACCCTCACCCTCACCCTTATCCCCCTATCCCCTACTACACCTAACCCCACCCAACCCATCTTCTACCTTCAAACTTTCTCTCTCATATCACCTAATCTAAACTTCCATTAACAATCACCAAACCTCACACCACCATAATCCACTAACTCGCCTCTCTCTCTCCTGCCATATCACCGACCCAAATCGCCGCTACCTCTCCCCGGCGACAGCAACCCTTGCCCCGCCTACGCAGCCAACTCTGACTCTCTCTCTCACGTTCCCCACTCCGGCGGTCTGTCACGTCCGGCGTCCTCACTCTCCCTCTATTCCGGCGACCTCGCGATCCAGCCCCACCGGCCGGAACCCCCTCCGATCCCCATCTCCAATCGGACCTTCTCAACCCATTTGCAAGACCCATCCATCTTCCTACCCATGTACCCCAAACCCATTTTTAATGCCAAAGACCCACTTTCTAACTCATTTCCCATGTAAGCCACGATTCATTCACCTGCCAATTTCTAAAAGCCAAATAAACCAAAAGCCAAATAAACCAAAAGCCAAACTAATTCCCACATGTGCCTAATACCCACTTAAACCCTTTAACCCCATTATACCCCCCAACTAACTTCTTCTAACCAAACACCCAAAACACCCCTCAAATCAAATCTGAATTTATCCTCACCTCACACCCCCATGCACATGTGCTCTCACCATTCCCACATGCACACCCTTGCCAATTTTCATTTTTACCCCTCATGCTCCATGCCTCCTATATATTGAGGATGAAGACCCATTTGAAAAGGATCTCAAATTAGTTTTAATCTAGGTGTGATAAAATTCTCCCCACCCCTCTATGTTGAGTATTTGCATTTTTAGCAAAATACCTCAATATAGAGGTGTGTGTTGAAAATTATCTCTAGGATAAATTTCACCCCACCCATCTATTATGAATTTTTGCATTTTTAGCAATTATTCATAATAAATTGATGTAGTGAAATTTATCCCTTATGGGAGGTAAATTCTAACCCATTACTTTATGTTGAGAATTTGAATTTTTAGCAATTATCTCAATATAAATTAATGATCTAGAATTTATTTCTTTGGGTGAATTCTAATGTATAATTTTATAATTTTAGGATTTTCATTTTTAGCAAATCTCTTTTATTATTTAATTGTCCATTATGAATTCATCCACTATCCTTTTTATTTTTATTTTGTAAATTTTAGTTTAGATTCAATAAATACATGAGTGAGGGATTATGATTGAGAGATTTTGGATGTGTAATTGAGAGATTAATGATGAAATTGAAGATTCCATTCGAATTCAAGGCTCAAATTGGTTTGATCTATTCCTCTCTTTTACTTTTAGTTTAATCATCTCATGCTTTCAATTATGTATCTCATATTTTTTGATGATGATTATTGAGGGCTAATCTCCCATTTATGGGATGAAATTTTGAAGCCCTCATGAGTCCAATTTAGTTAGTTTACTTTTTAGCTCAATTTTATTTACCTAATTTTTATTAGCTTTTGCATCTTAATTAGTAGTTATAAAAATTAGTATAGTTAGTTAGTTAAAATATTCCCTTGAAAAATTCATAAAAAAATAGAAAAAGTAAAAATAGAAAAAAATATAATAAAATGCAAATGAATCTATATATATGTCCTCTCCAATTTTGTGTTTCACCCTTAGATATGGATTGACTCCCTTACTTACCCTCTACACTAGTTTTGTTATAATTTTGTAGGTTCAAGGGAATTTTTGATAGAAAGAAGTTGCAACAACGACAAATCTACAAGAGAAGCAATTTTTTTAGTTATCAAATGGCGCCGTTGCCGTTTTTTCTTTTTATCAAATGGCGCCGTTGCCGATCTTTGGAGCTTGAAGCACTTGCGAGGATTACCTATTTTTGATTCATTTCTGCTGCACTTTTTATTTTTATTAGTTCCATTTTTTTTAGAAGGCTTGTATTTAGGATTATTTCATTCTTGGCTTGTATTGCGGTGCTTAGAGACACCATTTATTTTCCATTTAAATTTGTAATAATTAAAGACAAGCGTGATAGGGAAACCGGACAAGGTAGAGAGAGGGCGCCCATTGGCGAGGATTTAGAAGCCTCTCTACCTTGGGTCGATAGGACTCCCGGGGACGACTGAGATAGGCGTGATCTCCCCCCGGTCGACTCAACTTTTTCGGCACCCCACGGCCTAAAAATCATGGGAGGTATATTTCTTACACCCTCGCACCTCTCCTGTTAGCGAGTTAATTCTTTTGTGTGCTCTTGTGTGATTTTATTCTCGCATTTATTTTTTTGAATGGTGTGATGAATTAAATTACTAAGACCTACACCCGGTCACTCACGAGAAGGGATTTCATCAACCGACTCACTCGCTTATCATTGTGTGCTACCCTAGCCATCATTAAATTTAAAATCAATCAACTAGGTAGCCCAATAGGAGAAAATTTTGCAAAGGCGATCACTCAGATAATTCCGTGATTTTTATCGCCCGCGGACTTAATTAAAATTTGACTACCCTCTCACTAAATTTGAAGATAAAAATTGGCTATGTGCTAGTTAGGAAATTTTCTTGACTTGTGTGTGTGTCCAATTCATTTTTCGGTAGTCGATTTTAGTTAGCCCGTCCAAATCAAAGAGTCCACACTTTTCCCCACCTTTTCTTCCAAAAAAAAAAAAAAAAATCCAAAAATATTTTCTTTCATTTTTATAAAAAAATACAAAAATATTTTCTTTCTTTCCTTTTTAGAAAAATCCAAAAATATTTGTTTTCCTTCTATTTCTTCACAAAAAAATCCAAAACATATCTTCTTCCTTTATTTTAATAAAAATTCAAAAATATTTTCTTCCTTTCATTCTCTAAAACAACCAAAAACCAAAAAATAAAAAAGGTCGTGTTCGGTGTTTCTTCACCCTCACCTTTGCCAAATTATCCAGCAAGACTGACGCTTCAGTCTTGTTTGGGAGTGATTCTCATCACTCCAATTTTTCTGCCGCCCCGCACATTCATTGTTCTTATCCTTAGGGTGAGAATGGTTCGGTCTGGCTAAAGACATTAAACTTAGCGCTATCGGGAGGCAGGCCGCGTTTCTTGTACTAGTCTCATCCTGTTTGGGGGTGGTGTTTCACATCACCCTATGCTTTCTCATGCTTATAGACTTGTACATCTTTTATTCAAGTTTATTCTTGGCTTCATCTGTCCACTTCATTAGCGGTTCATTCTGGTAATCTCTTTCCTACCTCATGCACTCAATTTTACAAATCATTTTACCTAACATCGAGGACGATGTTCCGTTTTGTTTGGGGGTGGGGAATTTTATCAAAATCGTACCTCTTTTAGGTATAGTTTATCAAAACCTAACTTTTGGGTATAATCTTAGATTTGATATGTAGATCTTTGATTTGAAGATAGAAATTAGGTTATATGTATTCTAGGATGAGTATTGATGATATATATGTGTTTGGGTTAAAGAAAAATGGAGAGAAAATGATTAAAATCAATTTGGGTATTTTGGCTTACTTAAAAAGTAGCCATTTTCGAGAGTTCTGAAGGGCCGAATCGATTCGAAAATATGAAGGTGCCCAGGTCTGAGTGACCGAATCGATTCAGACCCCAGCTGAATCGATTCGGCCTGAGACAGAATCCCAGATGTGATGACCCGTATAGATTCGCCTTCCTGGCCGAATCGATTCACTGGGACGAATCGATTCGGAATTGGCCCGAATCGATTCGGAAGAAGGGCTTTTTAAGGGATGTTTTTCTAAGGAGAATTTCATTCCGTTTTGTTCGAGGTTATCAATTGGGAACCTCTATAGGAGTTATTTGGAGTATGTTTTGGAGACATTTAGAGAGCTTACCGTATAAGAAATTATTGGAGTATTATTGACTAAATTTGAGGAATACCGATTAGATATTTTGGTATTTTCTAAGTGGGGAAGCCCACCCTGATTTCAGATTCGATATGGAGATGATATTTATAATTATATGAATGAATGAGAGAAATTTAGAGACATTGAATCTTAGGATCCAATCCACAAATGCGAAAACTTTAAAGGTTCATAAAGGAAGTGAACCCTATTATGGATGGAGAATTATAACTGCTAATTGATGTGCATATGGATATAAAAATATCCTTAATGATGATTGATTTGGGAGATGTCTCACAAGATGAGAAATGCTAAATGAAGTACATTAGGATATAGAGAATATCCTTAACATAAATAGAATTGAGAGACAATTCATAATTATAAGCGACATGTGAGCTTCAAGTGAGAAATATTATAGTTTATACTAAGTGGGGATGATGTGTGAGAAGTTACGATTAGTGTATCAGGAGAGAGATATCCTAAACAATGACATTAAATCTATTGTGCCTAAGAGCGTATAACAAAAATGAAAATGATGTGATAGGTATACCTTATATGATGGTATATCTTTATATGATGTGATGATGTATGTATACCTTATATGATGGTATATATATATTTATATATATATATATATATATAGTGAAGTATACCCCCTCCTTGCTATCATTGGGAAGTTGCGTGCGTTAAGGGTGAGCATCCTTGCTCAAAGTGCAGGGTGTGGATATTCCCCAGGTCATAGTCGTCCATGGTGATTATTATGTGATATACATTTATTATTTTGGGGGTGAGAAGTCGTGGGTATGTGTCGTTCTCACTTGTCGGTTAGGAGATATGACCTCTTCCCAGACGTTTGTGTGCGTGAGTTGATCACGAGGTGGGTATTGTTGAACCCCACTAGGTTGCCCCAATTTGCTACGTGTATGCGCAACTGGAAGATGATAGCATGCGAGCATGCGTCCTTCGAGGTATAGATCGGTTGGATGGTTATTATTTAATTGTGCTTATACTTGGGTATCGATGGCATAATGGACCTCAACGACCTACATTACCAGGACTAGTGTATCGGGGGGGGTTCCTTGTTTGGATTTCTCCTCGGCGAGACGTCCCACGCACGAACCACAGTGTAATTTTGGAAATTGGGCAGAAGTTAGTCCTTAATGCTCATACTTATATTATATATCACCTATCCCAACTATCGACAGTGCCAGGAGTAGTGTAACGGGGGGGTTCCTTGTTTGGATTTCGCTTCGGCGAGACGTCCCACGCATGAAACGCCGTGTACTGTTGAGAATTGGGAATATTAATTAATTAAAATTGGATAATAATTTGGGTTACATGCATCATGAATTGAGGGCATAATGAGCCCCGAGTATCAATACGGTCAGGAGTAATGTAATGGGGGGGCCCTTGTTTGGATTTCGCCTCGGCGAGACGTCCCACGCACGAAGCACAGTGTCGTGTTGAAAATCGGGAGGAGTTTAGTCCTTAACTCTTGATGCCAATAACTCATATAAATATATTTATACTCACTACACCAAATCTGCCCATTTGTCAAGGTCATTGACCTTGACAAATCCAACTTGTCAAGGTCAATGACCGTGACATTTCGAGGAGAGACAACTTTTTTTATCTTGGTCGTGTCACGGTCATTGACCTTGACACAAAACTCGCGTTTTGTGTCACGGTCGTGTAAAGGTCAATGACCGTGACACGTTTGTCACGGTTTATAACCGTGACAAAGCCGTGACCCCTCTTACCCAGAATTGTCACGGTCATTGACCGTGACAATTCTGGGAAGAATTTAAAAAAAATCTGCTGGGCAGTATGGCCACTGCCACTGCCCAGCAGTATATTTGTACCTGTTATAGCAACGTTGTACCTGTTCCAAACATCATATACCCAAAACAAACTAAAGATAATGCAAATATATATTCATGATGATATAATCCAAATATTCAAAGTAAAAATAATATACATGACGATATAATCCAAATATAATTAAAATGGACAAACTTAAAAATAATGTTACTACATGTCTTGGATAAAACTGAGGAGGTGAGTAGGCCACACGACATACGAATTGACGCACCCACTAATATACGTCGTGCCGCATTGTTCGCGCAACCACAATAGGGAGTTCTCCTTCCCGGGTATGACATGCGTGACGAGCACCCTGGACTCCATCTCTTGAAGCACACATCCATGGACTATTCCACCCTCGACGATATTCGGGTCCCTCAACCCCCGCCCTATCCGCTGGCCATCAAATACGTCCAATACGAACACGCTCGGCCAACCAATTGTCGACAATGGTCTGTTGGAGGCGTCAAATAGTGAAGTGGATCGTCGAAGAACGAACGTGTCGGTGATGAAGCAGCGAGGTCCACATCCTCGTCATCCTGCGCCTCGTCCTCCCGCACCTCCTCCTCCACCGCCTTCTCCTTCTCCTTCCCTTTCCCTTTCCCTTTACGGTCTCCACCCAACGTACGCTTCATGAGTGCGTACATATCTTTGACCGTCGCCTCCAAACGGGATAGCTTCGCGTCGTGTGAATCCACCATTCGAGCCAACCCGGTGTCGCTCGTCTCCAATCTGATGATCCTAGATTTGGCCACTCGTGAGCTCACTCCCCTTGTCCTCCCCTTGCGATCAGAGCCAAGCACTTGGCTGAGTGCATCTGTGGACAAAGATGCCTTGTCGGCATCAAACTACGACTCATGCACTTCCTTAAGCTTTGCTTGAAACGACAAAAAGCACATGATTAGTAAAATAAGTAAACTAAAAAATTATAATGTAATTAACAATAATTAAACTTTCGGATTACTTACAATCGTGGCCGCGATGCTCGGGGACACCTCCTTGTCCTTCCCCTTCTTCGTCCGAAGAGCCACATAAGTATCGAGCCTATGTGGCTTACCCCCTGGCCCACTCCCTACCCCGTGAAATAAAATAAAGTAAAGTAAAATTAGTATCGGACCCGCAAAGTAAAATAATATCCAATAATATATTTCTGTAGTTATAGATAAATTAAATCTTACCTGCATCCTATGCTCCACCTCAGCGTAAGAGGTTCGGCCGGAGTAGTGCACGTCCGTCTTTTTAGCCCGATTTTCCCTCCCCGATTGGAGAGATGCCAATTGTCGATCCTCGATCTCATTGTCAATGAACTTTTGCCATTGTGCCAATGAGATCGTCTCCTTCGGCGGGAAGGGATCCGCGCCATTGTAAAATGTACTCTTGTGTTTTTCCAAAGTACCGTGTCCGCATATTTTTCTTCCACGTCTTGTGTTGCTCCCTCAACTGCTCCAAGACGGAATCGCGTAGCTTTAGATCCAAGTTGAATTGTTCATGTCCAACAAATACAATGTTAGAATCGAATATATATAAATATAAATATGAAATTGAAATTGAAATTGAAATTGAAATTGAAATTGAAATTGAAATTGAAATTGAAATTGAAATATTCATATAAATATTACCTGTAGTGCCGCCCAAACAGCTAACTTGAGCTCATATGGCACCTCCTTCCAACTCATAAACCTCAGTCCGATGACCGTCTTTAGCAGCTCGAGGGATCTCGCTAATATCTCCGACTTCTTCTCGACGGTAATCCCAAATGTTCCATATTTGGGGAGCCTAGGGGCGGAGGAGCCCTCGTCGCCTCCGCTACCACCGAACCCAGACGACATCATCATAAACAACATCATCATCTTCGCCTTAACATCTGAAGGAGACATTTTTGCTGTAAAAAAAATGTTATTAGTACAGATAAAAAAAAATGTTAATAGTACAATTATCTAGGGTTAAAAAATTATCTAGGGTTTTACCTAATTGAATTAATTTCATGAATAAAATTATTATCAATTTAAATGAAAATATCAATTATTATCCAATATTTTTGAATGAAATATTTATTTTGAATGAAAATTTCAATTATTATCCAATTATTATCCAACTATTATCAATTATTTATTTTGAATGTATATAATATCCAAAAATATAAATTTAAATAATATTCAAAACCCCACCCACCCCCACCCGATGTTTATTATCCAATTATCATCCAACTATTATCAATTATTTATAAAATTGATGTCTACTTTTAGTGTTGTGTATATATGTTAGTTGATGCCATTATATTTTTAGCCTAATTAGATTCTAAGGTTATCTCAATTTATATTTTTCTTTTTCTATCTAATAATTTTCAACGTAAGAGCACAGTACATAACGTATGTGTAAGTTCCGTCAATACCATTTCGTTTCAATTTTGTAATATTATGTTTTTTCCAAATATTTTAAAAGTTATTAAATGGGTGCCCCACCCCCACCCCCTCCCCCCTCCCCCCGCCACACACACACGCACACATACGCACCTACGCGCACACACACACACCCCACCCCACCCCCTCCCCCCACCACGACCGTGACAACTACATATATTGTTTATCAATAAAATTATGACATGGGATAATTATAATTGGAGCATAAATTTCATTATTATAAAGGGATAAATCCAACCAAGTACAGAGATTCTACAAATTAAAGTGAGAAATTAAATTTAAGACTTTCTAACAACATGCATGCATATGGATTCTAACTAATGATATTCCTAAAAACATACAATTGGCAACATTTTGTGAATTTACTAAAATTTATATAATAATATCAAATTCTGTTAAAAAATTATATAGGGTTTTACCTAATTGAATTAATTTCATGAATAAAATTATTATCAATTTAAATGAAAATATCAATTATTATCCAATATTTTTGAATGAAATATTTATTTTGAATGAAAATTTCAATTATTATCCAATTATTATCCAACTATTATCAATTATTTATTTTGAATGTATATAATATCCAAAAATATAAATGTAAATAATATTCAAAACCCCACAAACCCCCACCCCCACCCCCTTCCGATGTTTATTATCCAATTATTATCCAACTATTATTAATTATTTATAAAATCGATGTCTACTTTTAGTGTTATGTATATATGTTAGTTGATGCCATTATATTTTTAGCCTAATTAGATTCTAAGGTTATCTCAATTTATATTTTTCTTTTTCTATCTAATTATTTTCAACGTAAGAGCACAGTACATAACGTATGTGTAAGTTCCGTCAATACCATTTCGTTTCAATTTTGTAATATTATGTTTTTTCCAAATATTTTAAAAGTTATTAAATGGGTGCCCCCCCCCCCCCCTGCCCCCCCCCCCCCCCCCCCCCGCCACACACACGCACACCTACTCACCTACGCACACACACACACACACACCCCACCCCACCCCCTTCCCCCTCCACCACCCCCTCCCCTACCACACACCACCCCCTCCACACACACACCCCACCCCACCCCCTGCCCCCTCCACCACCCCCTCCCCCACCACACACCACCACACACACATACACACCCCACCCCACCCCCTGCCCCTCCCCCACCACACAACACCACACACACACATTTATACACACACATATACACATACATACACATACATATACACACGCACACACCCCGCCCTGCCCCACCCCACCCCACCCCCTACCCCCACCCTGCCCCACCCCCACACATGCACACACACGCACATATATACACACATACACACATATATATACACACAAACATATATATAAATGGAAGAGAGAGAGAGAGAGAGAGAGAGAGAGAGAAAATTAAACCTGAAAGTAGAGAGAGAGAGAGAGAGAGAGCAGCGTCGAGAGAGAGAGAGAGAGGGAGGGAACGACGCGAGAGGGAAAAAAGAAGGGGGAAAGGGTTTTTGCTGTTAACATTGTCACGGTCGTGTCAAGGTCATTGACCGTGACAATTATTTACAGAATTCTCACGGTCAGTGACCGTGACAAGTCCGTGACAAGTAAATTTATCACGGTCTTGTCACGGTCAATGACCGTGACAATTAGTTGTCACGGTCGTGTCAAGGTCAACGACCGTGACAAAAAACGAGTGTTTTTTGTCACGGTCAATGACCTTGACAAGGATGGCCGGCTGAAAGGTGACAATTTGGCCATTTTGGTGTAGTGACTGTTTACTTGCCAAATGAGGGCATAACTAGGATATATGAGATTCTAGTAAGAAAATGTTGATGTGTTGTGATGATGTGGTTTCGAAGTTGGCTATGCCACTTCATATGTTCAATAAATGAATAAATATAAAGAGAACTATGGCATTTAAATAAATAACGTAATGTTATAGATGGAATTTAGATAGGTTTAGATTTTGAAATAAGTTAGATGATCCTAATCGAATGAATGTTTTGGGATCTAGTTAGATTTATTTGCCTAATTGGAATTAGGCATACATTTGGAGATCACGTGCATACGTTTAGTGCGCGCTTTAGTTGAGAGGCGAGTTGAATTAGTATGGGGAGTTCGATTCCAGTAAATCATGTAATAAAGCATTTATAATTATTATGCATTTTAATACACTTGCTATAAAATGTTTTTCAAATCGGGCTCTGACCCGTTTATATTCTCTCCCTCCATGTATATATTTTATTACTTTAGGTGTTCCTTCGCAAGGACGCCATTAATGTTTTTCCATCCAGTGTATTCGTGGAGCTGTGGCAGTAGCGGACTGTTGCGGCACTTTGTCTTAGCCGACTCCTCTCTATTGTATATCTATATTAGGATTCAGTTTGTATATTTATTATAGACTCAAGTGTTGTAGGGTAACACTTTTATTTTTCATTTCCCTGATTATTTGTATTGTCTGTGACCCGACAGCTTATTAGGGTAATTTACCTTGTAAAATTTATGGTACTCTTATATTCATTATTTATATATTGTAGAGTTTGTTTGTATCACTCATCATCGTTAGATGTGTATTGTTGGTTAATATTGCATTATTGGTTTTGTTGTTGTTGTTAAATATAAAGTTCTAAATTTTTGACAATTCGTTTTTAATAGTTTTCGGTAGTTAGCCTTATTTTATTGTGTATTGTCAGTTGATGTTGAGATTGTGCCATCTGAGATACCTGATTTAATGTAGTATAGGGCTCGCCACCCGTTATTATTTTTAGCAGGTTTTCACACTCCAAAACATTACTTAATTTGATTAAATGGAACTGATCTTATAATGAGCCCTTTTGTCCCATTTTACTTAACTTAACCTTGATTTGCCGATTAAATGCATCCTATTATGTACTTAAGCAAAATAACATTTGTTTTAGAAAAATACTTTATTTTCAAAAAATTTCCAGTTACTCACACCAAATCCATTTTAGTATTTCCCTTGAAAACTCCATTTTAACACATGCACGCTCCGTATAAGAAAATACTTGTTTTCCTTACGAAAATCAGTCACAACACGCTCTTGTGCTAATTATGGGTAAAAACCATCTTAGGTTGCTTGGTACCCTTTAATATCTCCACTTGTGTTATTATCTCACTCTTTACTTCGGCTTAGTCTTTTTCATATTTCTTGTCCAATTAGATTTTCAAATAGGAACATTTATCAATTTCATTTTGTAAAGGTTGTCTTTTCTCATTTTTCTTAATTCAACCAATTTCTATCATGTTTCACTTTTCTGATTATCTTTTGACCGGAATACTTTACCAATTCCATCATTCCCATTATGATTAACTTTATCTTTTTCTCAGAATTCGTGACATAACGCGTACTTTAACGGGCTCCACACCGCCGACAATGCCACTATATGCTCTCACTAGTGATTTTAGGTCTTTCACCCCAGGCCTCCAGGACCTTTTTAATGTTTCCCAGTTCCTCCGAGTTATCTTTTTCATGCGTTTTAACACACTTCCATGTCCACATTATTCCACTTCTATCGGCCAAAGCCAAAACCCCGGTGATTACACCCCATTTTTTTGTTACACTTGTGAAATTCACCATTTCATGTCGTTTACACTGTTACATTGATTTCATTCCAAACAATACTCCCATTTAGGACAATCTTCTGAAAAATCTTTTCCAACATTTTTATTTGATGAAAATGTTCCACATTATGTAAAATTGTCATTTTACTCATTAGTTTCCAATGTTGTATATTCCTCCATTTTCACAAGTGTGATTTCTTAAAAAATCACAAACTTTTTTAATGTTTTTAACTCACTAATACTTCTTTAATACTTTGGAGTAACACATTTCTCATGTTTGAAAGCGTACACTTATCACATTTTTCATATTCATTCACTGACTTTAAGGGATGAAAGTTGTATTTTCACTATTTCATGTTAATACCCGTTAAAACGTTTGCTAAACTTGTTCATATGCTCATAGTCAAATTACTACAAGTTTACATACATGGGAAGAGGGATTTTTCAGTCCAAAAATCCATTAAAAAGAGTTTAACACCTGATTTATTAAAGAAATTTCATGGTACTTAAAAACAACATGTTTTTCAAGACTAAAAGACATTTGTTCTAAAACAAACATATTTAAATGTCTAGTATTCACAAAATATTCATTTTTTCCATAAAACTTCAAGATGTATACTAGAAATAGCTTTTTAATGCAAATGTTCCTTTAAAAACATTTTATTTCATAAAATGTTTAAGCACAAGGCTTCCTTGAAATTTCATCATCTTCTCTCAAACCATTTGGAAACCCATTTCCTAAATATCTAAGACAATTAAGAATTCATGAATAAAGACTACCTAAACATTCAAAGATTATACTCTTATGAACTCTAGCACATTTAACTCATATATTCAAAAATAGAGTAATATTAAACTTAACAAAAGTATAGTTTTTCCCACCTCAATGGAAGCTTCAAAAATGGGGGATGGGATGCAAAAGAAGATGGAAGCCTCCCATCTCCTAAGGTTTTCTTAAAAAGGTTGCCTAGCTCCACTAAAATTGCCTCCTTAAATTCTTCATGAAATCTTCAAGAAAACCCCCCTTTAAGCTCCTTTATTCTTCTTCTTTTCTTCTCTAAAATCCCTAACAACATCTGCATAAATCTGTAACTTCGCAGATGGGTTTATAAGGAAAAATATGGTATAATTGTAACACCCCGTAATTTTGCTTAATTTTAAATTACGCAAGTAGAGTAATTTAATGGGATTTAATTACGCCTTAATTAAATTACGTTTAATGGGATTTAATTACGCCTTAATTAAATTACGTAAGTAGAATAACTTAATGTAATTTAATATGATTGATTTAAATTACGTGAGTAGAGTAATTTAAACAGATATTATGTTAATAAAATGAAAATGTGTTATAGAAAATTTATTAGGGTGAATATAAATTTTCAATGACGATATGTTCGGTTTAGTGACTATACGGACGTACCGGATGTAGCTCGACAAAATTTAAGATTGAGAGTAGAAAAATATTTACGAGACTCAAATGATAATTTAGAGTCCACGGTTGAGTCCGAAAGGGTCGAATTAGTCAAAATAGTGTACCCGGGGGTACTAGTTGAGTGCCGGGTCATTTTTGGGCTAAACCGGGACCATTCGGGGGCATTTTGGTCACTTTGCAATTAAGGGAAAGATGACCTACGAATTTTTGTAACCCTAAATCTGATTATAAGAATGGTGGCTAGGGTTAGACACTTAGAGTTACACCATAGCCATTAGAGAGAGAGAGAGAGAGAGAGACAAATCCCTTAGGCAAGAAGGAGGGAGAAATCATCTTAGGAAGATTTCATCAAAAGATTGTTGGGAGGAAGGATTGAGGCACCAACATCATCAATCATCATCAACAACCACGAATTCAGACCCTACAAACCTTAAGGCAAGTGGTTTATTGCAGAAATAATTGAGTTATAATACCCATGTTTAAGAGTAAGGAAGAACATGATTTTTATGATATTCTTGGAAATAAACTGTTTAGAAAAAAATCCATGATTGATTAGGATTTTCATGTAGAACGTTTTTGAATTCCTAAGTATGTTTATATCATAGAAAACTTGATGAGAAATTCGTATGAAAATCTGGAACTTTGATGAAAAAGATAAAGAATGCAGCTTTTAGGGTTCTTGGATATTATAGAGATTTTCAGTGAATTTAGCCAAGAATTATATTGATTTTGATGTTTTAAATCGTTAGTAATCATCCCAGAACATGTAGGTATGATTAGAAATTGTTGGTTGTGATTTTGATGGCCTATCATGAAAGCTAGAGATGTAAAAATGGTGAAACCCGTAGGAAGAAGACGAACTGGGTCTGTCACTGCTCGATCGATCGATCGACCATTGAATGTCGATCTATCGAAGCAGTCGATCGATCGATCCTCTTCCTTCGATCGATCGACCTTGTCTGAATTATAGAGAATTTGTGTATAAACTTCTTTAATTGCCGTTACTTAATGGGAACCTTAGAAATGATATTTTTCTTATAAGGAGACTTGAAAATTACCAGTAGGTGTACCATAGGGTTCCTCCACCTATAATTGAGTAGAAATGTTGGAGAAGTGGAATGACTAAAGAAGGATTGACTTCGCCGTGAGTTGAGATGGTTAATCTAATTTTGGTTAAAGTGAGACTTGATTTCCGGAAAGAAGATACCAGTAGGTTAAACTTTTACTTAACTACTGAATTAAGGGAGGGGTAACTAGGGCCCTTAGAGTTACGCGAATACTCAAATAAATACAATAGTGAGTTATATTGTAGTTAATAAGTACGGAGAATATAAGAAAGAAATATTACGTATGGGTATGAATTATTAGGTCGGGTGCGTACCTACTAAATTTATATAAATAATATTGGGTAAAGAGAACACTACCTAAATGAATTATGTTAGGGTCGATGTGACATTCCGAACTAACATAAAGTTATATTAAATTTGGGGTCGATGATAAATGCCGAACCAAATTTTGTACTGGTGCCGCGATGAAAGAGTTCCGAACCAGAATATGTGTATATATTTATAATTATATATAGTTGGGGTCGATGTGACATTCCGAACCAACTTTCACTTGGAGTCGATGAATTATTCCGAGCCAAGAGTCCTTTGTGTGTAATAAAAGGATATATTAGTGGTAACATATATTATATACATTGTCGGGGAATAAAATGTTATACGTGCCAAATCTACCAATTGAGAATAGTAGACAAGATTATGATAAGTAAATGTCCTGATAATATTTTATAGCATGTTGAAATTATTACGAGAATAAGGTAATGAACGGTAAATGAGTTAACTTCAGTTATGGTTAGTATGACTAGGTAGACTTAGTTTCCTCGATAGTTACATACTACGTAAGAGAGGTGAGGAGGTTCAAGGGAGCGTGCGAAACCTGAATATGTGTAATCGATAACTTAATTGTGATAACCGCTTGCAAAATATTTTCAAATGTTTTGAGTACTAACTCTTGCTATGTAAAATTTTAAAAAACCTTTTAGGTGCCCAGCCATAAGGACACCCAGCTTGATTTCCTGTCAGAGATTTGGAAGCTGCAGCCAGTGTGGAGGTTGCAGGGATTGCTTAGACGCTTCTTTCTTTTCAGTTCTAGTGCAGGATCTCAGTTTTATCATTCCTTGTTGGAACATGTCGTTCCACCTTTTCTATTACAGTTTATTCTAGTTATGGATTTGTAGTTGTCTTTTGGGCCGTGGTTTACGGCAAAACTTTAACTGCTTTCAGATTTCTTTTGCTTACTGCATAGTCATATCTAGTTTTGGTAATGTGTGGTTTGGATTATTTGTTTATTAAGAAAGTTAAAATTTGGCATCCGTTTTAATTTCACTTAGGTGATTAGTAAATTTTTTAAAAAAAAGGCGTTCGACAGTGATGCTAAGAATGAACCATTAAAGAAACCTGTTTATATTAAAATAAGGCTTGATCACCCAAGGTTTAATTAGGCGGGGTGTCACAATAATATAATGTAAATATGATGGTTTAGGGTGGAGGCGTGGTGGTTCTAGGTTGGTAGAAGGTGGTTGGTTGGTGGTGAGGCTCCCAGAGCTGGAGTGAGATATAAAATCTGATTAGGTTGCCCAAAATGAGACATAACTTCCTTATATACCCCCTAAACCCTAAGGGTTGATTTTTAAAAATTCCCCAAGGCTCGTCCCACAGATTTTTCTGGTTCCATAGGAATGTGACACGTGTTTTGATCCAACGCCTGGGATCATGACAATATTTTCCAAATCTGCAAAAATTAATTTTTGCAATTTCGTTCAAATGAGAATGGACCTCGTTCGAATGACAACACAATATCATATTTGAACGATCTTATAACGAGGGTGGAAATGCAAACAAGTGATTTTTGTTCGAAGGTTCTTTGAAGCATCATTCTAAAGATATTTAAATCGCGTTCAAACGACAGAGGTTTTCGTTCGAAAAACCCTGACTTTTCTCCAAATTAAATATATGGTCATTCTAATCAAATTAATTGTACCAAGGCCATGATATTACCCAAATTTGTACCATAATTCATTTTACAAAGTCTAAAGGCCAATTAGGCCACATCAAGTCACCAAATTACATGAGTACAGTCAAAATCATAAGGGTGGGTGTTACGTTCTTCCCTACTTAGGGAGTTTTGACCTAAAAAGTTTTCAATCCATCAACTCCTCAAGTTTCTGTAGGTTATCAAATCTTATTTAAGTTATAGGTACATTTTAAGGCTAGATTATCAAAATCCTCAATCACTAAGAAGTCATCACACGTCCTTTCACAAGGGGCTGTCATCGAGAAACTCAACATGCAACATATCTAACACTCACCATCAGGCTAGCCGTCAAGTCACATAGTAGCCCCGATCCCCACTTAACCAATGATCACACTCAATCAAGTCTTAAGGTTCATTTGCTAACATCCAAGGCATACATGTATATCTATAAGAGAAACATTCTCTAGTGATCAACACTCACATAAGACCAAGATGAAATACAACAAACGTCTAATCTATCATTATAAATTATTTCAATTCTTAGGACTACATATTCTGAGTCTCCTCGAATTCTCGGGTCTTCTTGACCACATAAATCCACTTAAACTTGATAATAACCTCACATCGTTGGTCAGTCAATCCCATGAGAGACATACCAACTAAGTCATAAATCGTGCATCCGACTAATACATTCTATAAGATCTTTCTATGAACTAAGGATCACTCTAAGCATCAAACTATGGAACACTAACTAGAGTATTAGACCAATCCACTCGATGTGGCTAGACAATAATACATGATATATTTTCTTGAGTTCTAACTATTTACGCTATCCTGAAATCATAATTTTGCTCTCAGCAAATAGAGATGCTAGACACCATGCCGACCAAACTATAAGATCGATAATCCTAAGGAAAACGGGTCCTATGACCAAACCATGTGGCAGATCGTGCATCCACACATACATGGGATTTGTGAAAAATAAATAGATACTTCAAATAAGGACACACCTAATTATCGAGTTGCATTGAGCATTTCAGGTTCAACCTCACTCTTACTGAGACGAACTATGCCGTAACAATAACACGATATAGTCCCATGCCACTACAACTGAGGGAACATAATACATGTCTACCCAAACTGAAGGAACATAGTCCTCAACTACCAAAATTGAAAGATCAAAATGAATCGGAATAAATGAACAACCGTTCGAAGGGAATTCCATCCACATGCAAAGGGCCATGGTTTAGGTAAATCAAACCCACGCCACATGCTTGGAAGTCTACGACTCCTTATAGATATCCTCATCGGATCCTAGCTTAGGCATAAACCTTGGCTTGAGTCACCAGTCAAAATGAATGAGACCACGAGTCATCCATAATTTCATAAAACATGAACTACTATCCTTTGGGAAGTCAAATGTCAGACTTCAATCCTTAGGAACAAGGCTTCCTCCATACATCCTTGACAAACAAAACCCCCTCGTGTTGATGAATTCCAAACACCTTTATCATTTTCGAACTTGTCCTTACTTCTAGTAAACTTGACATCATAACTAATTTGACATAGTTAACCAATGTTCAACCTATTGTGGTGACCGTATCTCAAGCATTTCCTTAGGAAATTCCTAACTAGGAAAAATACTCAAATTCTAATGAAGTAAATCCACGTAATGGCCACACCGGTCATCATTAGAAGTATAGGGATAACAAGTACTACATGGTCTACACCTCCTAATCCGTACTAGTTTAGCGAGACATGCCAAGAACTAGTCCTTTTCCTTCTAGGGTTATTCTAACTTACACTATCAACACGTGTAGATACTCTAATCGTTCTTTGCCATCCAATATGGGGTATTATTCTTAAGTTCTTAACATGACATCATCAATCCAAGTCTCCAATGCATTTCCTAGTACTCATAAAAATTAAGTATGACACTTTCTACACTAATCATTGTGACACCCCACCTAATAAAATATCGGGGGAATAATCCTATATCAAATAATGAATGTTGTAACATAGTTCTATCTATATAATGGCGTGAATAATTATATACAGGTAAAAATACATGAAGTGAACTGTATTAATGATATATAACTCGTGAGAATGAAATACAGTCTTAAATGAAAATTGATTAGTTAAGTTAACGTGTTAAATAACTTACAAATCATATATTAAACATACTCGGGCTAGAGTAGTATGACAAAAAATAGTTATAACAAGGACTAGTTATGTGGTAGATGACTAGGTGGTTTATGAAGAAAATAATTGAGTGTGCACAATAGTTGAGGTGTGAGTAGGTCCTCAAGGGAGTGCGACACTAGCTTAAATATGAAGATCATTCATACATTTGAAATTGCTATAATTTAATCACTTTATAAATAGTTTCAAAAGGACTTTATGATCTGACCTGTACTTGAAAAATATTTTCAAAACCATTTAGGTGTCCAGTCATAGGGACGCCAAACTTGATGATATGTTCCAGGGATGCGTAGCTGCAGTAAGTGTGGATGTTGCAGGATTTAGATGTAGCCGCTCAAGTTATTTCATTCCTAGAGTAGGATGTAGTTAGTATTTCTTTCGGGCATGTTGCCCTAGTTATTTCATTTATTTCAGTCAAATGATGTATTCAGTTTATTATGCGATTGGTTTATTATTATGAACTTGGGATTTGTAGCCGATGGTTTATTTCAGTCAAATGATGTATTCGGTAAGGATTTTATTTATTCGGTAAAGATTTTATTCATTTATTTCATTTTCAGTATTAATTGACTCGGTGATCATGTGAATGGTTTTAATTATATTTATTGGCATGTTGTAGTTGTTTGATAAAAAGGTAAAATTTGGCACCGAATTTTTGGAATACTAGGTGGTTAGTAAGATTTAAAAAAGATTTCGACAGTGATGCTAAGAATGATCCATATGAGAAACATGTTTTAATTTAATAAAGGACTGATCACAAGGTATTTAATTATGCAGGGTGTCACAGAAAGGTCCCATGATGTCGATGGCCCAATAATCGAATATCTTGATAATGAGAATTGGGATCAACCGCATCATGTCACGTCGCGTAACGACTCCCATCCTTTGGCATCTATCACAAGATTTTCAATGAGTATTTACATCCTAGAAAATTGAGGGCCAATAGAGACCGCTTTGAAGAATCTTAGTGGTCGTCTTTTTTTGTGAAAAAGTGGCCTCCACATGCTTTCGAATGAAAAAACTGGATGACACCATGGATCTCATAATCCATCACACATACCCATATTATTGGGTCGGCACAATAATTAAACAAATAAGGATCCTCATAGAAAACATGCCACGACAAAGTGATGAACTTTCTCTTCTCTTGCAGTGTCTAATCAGAGGGGACAACCCTCGTGACTAGGTAATTCACGATATCCCCAAACCAAGGAAGAGAGGAAGTAGAAAATAATTGCTTATCGAGAAAATACTAGTTTATGGGTATGGGATCTTTATGTATGTTGGACGAGAGCCTCGATAAGTGATCAGCTATGACGTTTTCTACTCCTTTCCTATATTTAATTGAAATATCAAAATCTTAGAGTAGAATGATCCACCTAATGAGGCATGACTGAGCATCCGTCTTGGAAATGATGTATTTGAGAGATGCATGGACGGTAAAGAACATTATGGGAGACCAAATAAGGTATGAACGGAAGTTTTCTTGGACGAATACTACCACTGACAACTCTTTTTCCATTGTGGAGTGATTTAATTGGGGGACCGATTAAAGTTCATCTAGCATAATATATGACATGGGCTTCCTTATCTCTCCATTCCCTTAAAACGACCCCTATCACATAATCACTCGTATCACACATAAGCTCGAAAGGAAGGGCCCAATCCAGAGCTTACATAATGGGGGAGGAGATTAACATGCTTTTTAATTTTTTTAAAGCTTATTGGCATGCTTCACTCCACTCAAAGGTGGCATCCTTCATAAGTAGGTTACATAAAGGCCTAGAGATGCCACTAAAATCCTTAATAAACCTATGATAAAATCTCATGTGGCCCAAAAATGAGTTCACGTCCTTTAGTGACTTGGGTGGGGAAAGCTCAACAATAACATCTATTTTCACCCTATCGTCCTATATTCCCTTGGATGACATGATGTGGCCAAGAACTACGTCTTTGGTAACCAGAAAAGTCCTTGAAGATTTGTCGCAACGTCTTTAATTAATCTTCGACGCGTCATAGTCTTTAAGTGGAATCGTAACAATAGAAATCTACCTCTGACTCAAATGTTTTTTATTCTTAGAATAAGTCAAAACAATACATGGACTCAATTGGAAATTTGGTCCTTACTGATACCTAAAAAATAAATCACTTATTTTTTAGGATCCATTGTTTTTGTTATGGATTACAATTTCTTGCTTCCGCTGGGCATCCCCGAATGTGCAAGTTTCTTAAACGAGTTTTCCTTTTGATCCATAGTTCAAAAGGAGTTTTTCGAATTGCCTTAATTGGAACGCTATATAAGAGGTACATAGAGGTTTTACCACAATAATTTAGTTAAATTATTTCCACTTATCATATGCCTAATGGAACACCCCGTATTTCTGAGCATTTAATATTTAATTAATTTGGGTATTTTTAAATTACATGTGTGCCGTAATTTAATTAAATTAATTATTATGTGTGAATTAAAATATTAATGGAGAGATATAACGGTTAATATTTATGGAATAAGATTACTAAGTGAATGGTAAGTAATTAATTTACTGCCTTTACGAGCGACAATGATGTGACATCATTATATCCCAACCAGGAGCCGAATGTGGGAAAATTGGGGTCGAGATAGCACTTCATTGCATAGTAACTCGGATGATGATTTTGATATCATGGATGATTTTGAAAGGGTTAAAATATTCTGAATAACTTGGGCGTATAGATTGGGTCCCGGGATGATTTTAGACAAAACCGACACTAGGAGAAGACATTTCACACACTCGGGAGTTTGTGATAAAGAGAACTCTAAAAATCAAAGGAATATATAATCCCAAGTGAGTGTAGGGACAGGGCTATATCAATATTGATTGATATGAGGCCTTAAGGTAGGGAGATAGGAGAGTTCTTAGAGGTGCAAAACCTTTTCTCTCCACCAAATTTGCCCGAATTATGATCAGAAGCAAGGGAGGAACATTTTCATCACATTTAACATGATATCGTACTTAGTACTAATAGGTCATGTGTTTATCTTGCATTTTCTAATGAATTATAATACTCCTGAATTCATGATAACTGATGATATTCTTGGGTTTTTGATGAATAAAACTAGTGATTTGGGGTAGATTTGCACGTAGAATGAATCCACGTGTAGAGGACATGAAATCAGTTTATTTATGACAATAATTATGGGATAAATCTGGGTATATAGTTAATTTAGGATGAAGAATATAAAAACTAGGGTTTTGGTCTAAATCTATATTTTAATCCATTTTTGCGTAAGATTGTATGGATTTAATGTGTTAATTATGTTATAAACTGCCGACATACTCTTATTTCATGTTGGGAAAAATTGCATGGGAGTTTGGGTAGGTTGCATAAAGAGTTGTGGCATAAAAATTGTGGAAAATGTAACTTTGGAACGAAAAAGATGACCTGGGACATTTCGAATCGATTCAACCTCTTCACCGAATCAATTTGGTTACCCATATTTCCTAATATTTTTTATTTCTGCAACGAATTTGTGAATAATTAACCTAGAGGATTTTGGGTTATTTTAAAACCATAGTGACGTACATAATGAATTTCAGTATGCCTAAGAGATAGTTTAGGCTTCGCTAAAATGGGAGGATTAAAGGCTAGAACCTATCGAGATAAATGAGAAAATTTATAAACTTGCAGGAATAAGACAAATCACGGAGAGATAGGTGAAGTTATGAATCAAACCAGAAGTGTATGAGTGTATTAGCTACTGATATTTATTAAGGTGTAACTAGGACTCTTAGGGTAGTGAGCAATAATTGGAAATATATAATAAGAGGTTATGATTGTAATTGTGTGTACGATGAGTATGCGAGGGGTATATACTATGTATGGACTTATATGACGAGTTGTGTGTATATACACTGAATAATATGAATATATAGGTTGTGTGAATACTTATGGTTGTGATTAATATTGTGTGTGAACATACCAATGCTTCCTTCTTTCCAGAAGTTTCCGCACAGAGGGCTATCCCACCTTAGCAATTCTAGCTAGGTCTGGATTTGTGCCCCAAAGCATGGAACTTAAGGCTGCTCACTATGTGTCATTTATTAGTGGGACCGGAGTGCCGTTTCGGTATGTTAGGTATGTACGTATCCCGATGGATTAGAACCATATTCACCTACAGTGTGTTTTGATTGATTTTAGGTTCGAGGAGACGTGCAAAACCAATAGTCTTTACTTAGTACGAGAGGTATATGGAATTGATAGCAGAATATGCCAACATCACGAGGGGCTATTCCAGGGATGCGATAGTTGCATATATTATATGTGTTAAATATAAACAAATACGTTATATCTACTTATGTGTGATAGTATAACTGATAGATTGTGTATATCTAAAAATATTTAAGTAGAGAAACTTAACTAATTGATTCAATAATAATACGGGGATAAAAATTGATTATTAAGACTGGAGTAGCGTGGCGTATGGTTAATACGACTGAGCTAGACTTATCAAGGTTATTTTCGTACATTATCTAGTTGGGATGGGTAGCATAGCTAGATAGGGTACGTTGGGCGTGCGCATTAGTTGAGAGGTGATGATCTAAAAAGAGTGTACGTGAAATTTACATGTGTAATAAATATTTGATTTATTCTTTGATTTAAACACTTGCAAAATATTTTAAATCATTATCTTAGGTTTTGACCTGTGTCAAAATATTTTTAAAACCTTTAGGGGTCCAGCCACAGGGATACCAAGTTTGATCATTCTATCTAGGGATGCGTAGTTGTAGCACTCGTGGAGGTTTGCAGGAGTTGCTTTAGACACTTCAGTTCATTCATTCTAGATAAGATTTCTTCAGTATTTTATTTAGGCGTGTTTCCCTCAGAATATTTAGTTTTCAGTTTATTTATCACATTCTATTCGAATTTGGTTACTTATTTCAGATTGTAGTTGGATTAGTTGTGTTGGGGACCGATGATTTATTCAGTCTTATTTATTTATATATATGTCGTGTGATTGTTCAAATTATTGTTACGTGGAGGGTTTGATTAATTTAATTCAATTTTGCATGTTGATGTAATAATAAAAGATATCATTTGTCACTGAATTATTTTAGCATGGGTGCTTAGTAATTAATTTTTTTTTCGACAGTGATGATTAGATTAGACCATATGAGATTCCTCGTTATATGGAGAAGGGACTAATTAAACGTGATTAAAATAGGCGGGGTGTCACAGATGGCATTAGAGCATCAGGTTCTAGTGTGCATAGGATCTTTATGGCTTACTACGATTTCATCATATCGTTCTTTGACATAGATCCCTATTATTAGGACTGTTGCATTCATGATTATGCACTTGAGATTTTGTTCTTCTTCTGTTATATTTGTATTTACTATTAATTCATATAATTTGATATTTTATCAGATGCCACCAAGGAGAGAATGAGAAGAAAAAGCAATGGCTGGGGATAATGTGAAGGAGGCTCAGCAAGAGCCATATGCACCGTAACAACAACCACCACAGTGGATAGTGTCAGTAATAGAGGTGGCAGCTATAATGGCACATGCAGTTTAAGTGGCGATAACTGATGTGGCTCTCCATTTTCCATAGGCGCAGTAGCCATCCGAGCCATTGGTGCTAGTTGTCTAGGTCCACCCGGTACCGTCAGATTGGCAGAGATTTAGAGAGACTTTTCAAAAGGGCCACCCACCCAAGTTCTAGGGTAGTTTAGATGTGATTGTGGTGTGCCAATGGAGGTCGACTGTAGCAATGTGCAAAAGGAGATGTTAGACATATTCAGATTGCTCGGAGCCACCTTATAGTGGTGGGAGTCAGTTACCACCGTGGAGGAGAGAGACACGATGTTGATTGTAGAGTTTTGGGTGCGGTTCAACCAAAAATACTTTCTGCTAACAGTTGAGACAGAGATGCGGAGGGGGTTCAGTGATATGACTCCGGGAGACCATTCAGTGGTCGAGTACGAGGAGAAGTTCACGCGTTGGGATAATTTTATGCCAAGACAAAGTGAACAATGAGGAAAGGAATAAGGTGAGTTTTATGGATGGATTCGATAGGAGGATCTGAAAACACTTCATTGGCAACTCTGCGTTGGTGACTTATACAGATGTTGTGAATCCCACACTATTACACTGCCAGGACCATCACTTCCATGTGAAAGGAAGCAAGAGAGGAGGTGAGGCTACCCAACAAGGCAAGGCAAGAGGGAGCAGTGCTAGTGGAGCACCACAGGAAAAGCAGCAGTTAGGCAGACACAAAGGTCAAGATTCCCAGCAAGGGGATTAAGCCAAGAGGTTCAATATATGGGATATCGACCCAGGGGAGGTTACAGGTAGGGCCAGCAGGTTCCTCAACAGTAGAAAGTTCCTTAGGGTCGTTAAGGCCAAGGGAATAATGGGGGATGCTAGTAGGGTTGAGGCAATTAAGGCCAACAGCAGGGTCAGCACCGTCCGGGCCATTAGGGCCAAAGAAAAATGGGCTATAAGAGGAAAATATCCCACAACAGGGTAGAGTACCGTAGTAGCAGGGTGCCCCATAGTAATAACATGAAAAAAGGCCACATGTAACACTAGTCCCACCAGCCCCACCGCACTAGGGGTACTTACAGTATGGACGTGTTTATAACGTCTGAGTGGCCATCATCCAACAAGCCCCACAGGCACCACTAGAAGTACAGGGTATGTTTCCTATTAAAGAACTTGCGGGTATGATTCTTTTTTATATTGGGTCATCACAGTCTTTTATAGAGATTATATTTTCACTAGCGGCCAACCTATTCAAGATAGCTGGTAGTCTCCGTATGTGTGTGAAGTCAACCTTCGGCAGCAGGTCGCTCATAAACTTGATTTGTAGGGGTGTGGATATTAATGTGTGTAGATTATGTTTAGACACTGACCTTCTTGTGTTAGATATGGAGGGATATGACATCATTTTCGGTATGGATAAGCCAACTAGATATCGGGTGATGGGGGATTATTTTTTTTGGACTATTATGTTCTCAATTCCAGGACATGAAATGTTCTTAGTGGAATTGCCTCTTCCCAAGGTTGAATCGAGCACATACTTGTATTATATAGAGGAGGAGACCTCACAGAATAAGGTCATTGTGTTGGACTCAATTTCAATGGTGACGGAGTTTGAGGATGAATTCCAGGAGATACCTGAGCTGCCGCTTAGTTAGGAAATTGAGTTTGTTATCGACCTAACATCAAATATGAGGCCAAAAACACGGGCGCCTTATCGCATGGCCTCATCTCGGATAAGGGAGTTGATGAAGAAGATGTAGAATCACCTGGGGAAGGGTTTCATTAGACATAGTACTTCATTGTGGGTTGCGCCGGTGTTGTTCGTCAATAAGAGGGATGGATCGTTTCGATGGTGTATCAATTATAGAGAGTTGAAAAAGGTCATGATTCGGAACAAGTATCCGCTACCTCAGATCGATAATCTATTCGACTAGATGAGAGGATAATATTACTTTTTCAAGATAGATCTGAGGTCTGGTTATAATCAGTTGCACATCAGAGAGGAGGGCATTCCTAAGATTACTATTCTGACACGATATGGGTCGTACGAGCTTAGGGTGATGCCATTTTGGCTCACCAATGCGCCATCAGTATTTATGGATTTAATGAAGAGGGTTTTTAAAGAGTTCCTTGACCATTTTTTTGATCGTGTTCATCAACGATATTCTAGCTTACTCTCGCTCTCTGGATAAGCATGTCGAGTATTTAAGAGTGGTTTTACAGACACTACGGGAGAACCAATTGTATGCAAAATTTTAGAAATGCGGCTTTTGGCTTTGGTAGGTCCAGTTTATCGGCCACATTATGTTTGGTAGGGGTATTGTAGTCGATCCGAGTAACGTATCAACAGTGAGAGAGTGGGGAGAGTCCAGAATAGCCATCCAGGTTCATAGTTTTCTAGGGTTAAATGGATACTATAGACATTTTATTCAGGGTTTCTCGAATATTGTTGGTCCACTAATGAATCTGAATCGTATAGGGGTGATGTTTGTTTGGTACGTCCATTGTTAGTTAGCCTTTAATGAGCTAAAGGACAAATTGACCTCAGCACCCATACTTGCACTTCCAAGGAGAGGAGTTGAGTACCATGTCTATGCTGATGCATACTTGCACGGACTTGGGGGTGCATTACAGCAGGAGGAGAGAGCTATAGCGTATGCATATCAAAAGTTTAAGGCCCATGAGAGGAATTACCCCACGCATGACTTGGAGTTAGCTGTAGTTGTTTTTTCCTTGATGATTTGGAGGCACTATCTCGTCGGGGAGTAGTTTACACTATTCATAGACCATAAATCTCTTCAGTATCTTTTGATGTAGGAGGATATGAATAATAGGTATAGGAGGTGGTTGGAGTTAATGAAGGATTACCAATTTGACATTTAGTATCATTCTGGGAAGGAGAACGTGGTGCAGACGCATTGACTCAGCGAACTACAGGGAAGATAGTGGAGGGTTAGAAGGCGAAGTGGAGAGAGCTTTGATACAATGATGAGGTGGCCAGAGCTTGCATATCTGTATTGGCTGTCACACTTGAGATTGTAATGAGGGTGATGAATGAACAAGCAGGGGATCAGTACTACCAGTATAAAGTTCACCTGTTGTTAGCTAATGGGGTCGAGTCATACTCAATAAATTCAGAGGGTGGTTTGCGAGGATGAGGATTTGAGTCATGTAGTGATGTCAGAGTATCATGGGTCTAAATTTACGATACATTTCGATGGGGATAAAATGTACCAGGAGATGGGTCCAGATTTGTTGTACATTTCGGTGGGGATAAAATTTACTAGGATATGCGCAGGCAATATTGGTGGTCGGGGATAAATCGGGACATAGAGAAGTTTGTCTCAAAGTGTGTAACCTTCAAGCTAGTGAAGGTAAACCACCAGAGATCAACAGGGATATTTCAGCCACTCGAAACTGCCATGTATAAATGGGAGAGAATCTTCATGGACTTCATTACTATTTTACCTTTATCACAGCGGAGTCATAACTCCATACGGGTGAGAGTGGATCATTTGACTAAGGTGGAAGATTTTCTTTCTATTTGCACGGACTTTGAGATGAGTTAGTATGCGCGGTTGTTCATTATAGAGTTACACTTACATTGGGTTTTGATCAATACTGTGTTCGATCGGGACAAGATCTTTGTGTTCCGTTTCTGGCAGAATTTTCACGAGGCCATGGGCACGGATTTATAGTTAAGTATAACATATCTCCCCCAGACGGATGAATATACAGACATACAAACAAATTTAATCAAATGTTTAAGGATATGTTGTGGATCTGCATACTTGACTTTAGGGGAAGATAGGAGAAGTATCTTCTTTTGGTGGAGTTTGCATGTAACAACTCCTACCTATTCACCATTGGCATGACACAATTTGAGGCATTATACGTTCAGCCTTATCGTTTGACTGCTTATTAGTTAGAGGTGAGGGACACTAAGTTATTGGAGATAGAGATGAATAAAGAACCACTACCAAGATTGAGCGGATTCGAGGGATCATCAATATTGCTCAAGATAGGTAAAAGAGTTAGGCCGACGCAGATGTGAGGCATATAGAGCTTGAGGTTAGTGACCATGTATTCGTTTGAGTGTCTCCCATGAAGGGGGTAATGAGATTCGGTAAGAAAAGGAAGCTAGCGCCGATATATGTGGGACCATTTTCGATCATCAAGAGGGTGGGACCAGTACCATATTGGTTGGGACTATCGAAAAACCTACAATGGATTCATGATGTGTTCCATATGCCATCGTTGAAGAAACACTAGAGGAGTTATATCACCTTATGGCATGTTCCATTAGAGGATATCGACTTGCAACCATATATATCGTACGACGAGATACCGATGATACTTGATCATAGTGAGCATAAGTTGCAATCTAAGGTACTACCCTTAGTTAGATTTCAATGGGGGCAACACAATGTTGATGAGTCGACATAGAAGTTAGAGGATAATATGTGTGAGCAGTATCTAGAGTTGTTAACCGCAGTTATGTCCTAATTTTGAGGACAAAATTCCTTCGTAATGGGGGAAGTATATAACACCCCAGATTTCTGAGCATTTAATATTTAACTGATTTGAGTATTTTAAAGTTACACATGTGTCGTAATTGTGACACCCCGCCTAATTAAATACCTGGTGATCAGTCCTTTATTAAATTGAAATAAAGGTGGACGGTTGGTTCATTCTTAGCATCATTGTCAGAAAATAATTATTTCCAATTTAAACACCCTAAATAATTAAGCTAAGTGTCAAAACAATTTAATTCCTTATTTTCATTTTTATTAAATTCCAATAAAAACCTTTTTAATAAACAACAGTTTAAGAATCACATAAATACTAAGGATCACAATTAACACACAAGAATTAAACCATCGAGATAAACCAAACCAAGTTTAATAACCATAAAAGAAATCATCCTAACATACGTTAACTCCCAATGCATACTGAATACTGGAAATAAATAAACATGAATCTCTGACAAATCCAAACGGAATTGGAAATCGGTCTACACATGCCCTAACTATTAATAATTAAAATAGGAACTGAATCAATGAAGAGGTCGTCTAAAGCAAGGGACTACAACTCCCACATAACCTGCAGCACGTCCAGTCCAAAGAATCTACGCATGACGCAAGTGCCCCTGTGGTTGGGCACCTATAATAGATACATATATATACAAGAGAGGGAAATGACAGAAGACGGGTCAGAGCCCGAGTGTAAAACAGTTTAAAAATATTTTAGCAAGTATTTAAAATTATTATTGGCTAATGTGACAACCATGTTAGTATGCGACACTCTCTAGAGAATTCTCACATCTCATCTAGTGTGCACGCCTACCATACTACTAATCTCATAAGTCTATCTAACTTATTTTCCATAATTTTTTATCCCGAGAAGTACTAAGGCTATGATATTTAGTTTTAGAAAATCCATCTCTTCCATATTTCTTACGTTACTTAAAACAACTCAGTACCGTTTAAAAGTTCCCAAACACTTATTATAAAGCTGGAGCATTAATTCATTACTTACTACTTATATGCACTGTAGAAGGTTTCCATTTATAAGTATATATATATATATATATATATTAGTCATTCATATAATAAATGTACTATCAGCACCCCACATAAAATCTACGGTGCTGGCATACTGTGCTATCAAGTCCCCATATAACTCGTACTAAGGGAAATACTAGTTCGAAATCATTTTCAAACTATATCAACACAATACACACAAAATGGAGGCGAAGCATAGTTCCAAGTCACTAAGAGGTTAGCACATACCCCTCACGTCTCTTAGGACCGTCTGACTATCATTCTCAGATAGCCTGTACCAAGGAATCCTATGTTCTAGGGTACAAGTCAATATCCCCTATAAAAGTCCCATCAAGATAAGACTGTCCCGACGTGGTAACCTCCGTGATAGAAAGTAGTGAGGGTATGATTATTCACAAATATAATAATTAATATATGTACGCAATCACATGTTCATATAAATAGATATTCACATTTTCCAAATTAGGTTCGTCCACGACCCATAATTATTATTATCCGTTCTTAGCACTATTTTACTCAATTATCTCGCGTAACGAATTCATCTCTTTTATTCTCACTTAAAATTTATTTCATACTTACTTCTCATCTCTCGAAGTTCTCCTTCTTACTAAAATATAATTTCAGTAGGTACGCCCTCTCTAACCTTCTGGTCTAAGTCTTTCACGAGTCTCTATATCCTTTAATGAACGTACGCACAATTTCCAATGTGTGACTAACCCCCCCCCCCCCCCCCCAATTAACCCAAAATTTTATCCCATATTAAATTTCACTCAACGGAGTCTACTTAGACCCTATTGGTCCTCTTCATGACCCATTTTACTATTTAAATGATATTCAAGGTTTCTACGTATTTTACACAGATTAAACAAAAAGGGGAAAAATATGCAGTTTTTATGAAGGGGTTGATTAATCGAGGAAAGGGGTCAATCGATCGATCGATCGTCAATCGATCGATGCACCTGATCGATTGATCGAGAAAGCAGTTACTCCAAATTCTGCCATTGTTAAATACGGGTTTTCTTCTCCAACCTCAACTAAAACTCCATTAATGATCCCCAAACTCCTAAACTACATTACTACTAGTCACATATTCCTATTTACATGATTTCCAATGTGAAAAATGTACAAATTCACCAAAGGTATTGAGTTAATGGGGTAAATCATCATAATTGTCAAGAACCCTAATTTTTCATAAAACTTTTATTTTTCTAATTACTTTCTAGATTTCTTGCTTCTAAACCCATACAATTTTGTGGGTAATCCTCTACATGTGATTAAAATTTCCAGAATATATCTAATTCCTCTCAAATATGTGATTTAATTCTCTAAATCATTTAATTCTTCCATAAAACATGTGTTTAACAATCCTATTCTAACATTGGTGTAACATTAACTAAAAGAAAAGCAAGATAGATACTTGCCTGGGATTCTAATATCTGATTTGATGATGATGATGAGGATATGGATCCATTCCTTGTCTTACGATCTATGTTTTGGCGGTGGTGGTGGTGCAATCGAATGGGTTCTTGGCCTTGGATTTCTTGGAAAGCTTCCTACCTTCTTCTCTAATTGCCATTCGTATGTTTTTGTGATTGTTAACCCTAAATATAACCTCTAATAACTGATATAATTAGGAAAATTCGTGGGTTTAATTACCCAAAAATACAAAATGACTATAATACCCTCTCGAGATGCCAATTAGGCCTAGAAATGCCCCGAGACACAAATTAAACCCCCGGGTACACTTTTCTTACTATCTCAACCCTACTGGACACGTTGGCAAACTCGAAACAATCATACAGGAGAATTATAATTTATTCACTTTTAATAATAATAATTTAGTCTCAACACGACACAAGCGCGCCCTGACTTAAATTTCCATAATTGCCATTTTATTCACTTGTGACAATTTTAATAAAATCAATCTTATATATTAATTTACTCATCTAGCAATATTCAAAAAACTCTCAATAATTACTAACTCTTGTCACGCTAGTAAATATTTAAAATAAAATTCCAGATTAATATTAAATTAATTCTCAATTAAATTTAATAAATTCCCAAATTTAAAAGCCATAAAAATACGGGGTATTACGGTAATTTAATAGAATTACTTATTATGTATGAATTAAAAATATTAATCGAGAGATATAATGGTTAATATTTGTGGAATAAGATAACTAAGTAAATAGTAAATAATTAATTTGCGCCCTTCAGAGCGATAGTGACGTGAGAACATTATATCCCAATCAGAAGTCGCATGTGGACTAATTGGGATCGGGATAGGAATTTATTATAGAGTAACTCGTATGATGATTTTGAGGTCACAGATAATTCAAAAAGGGTTGAAATAGTGGGAATAGTATACTTGGGCGTATAGATTGTGTTCCTTGGCAACGTTAGACAAAACCGACACCACGAGAGGGAGTTCCAGTCATTCAGGAGATTGTGTTAAAGATAACTTCAAAAATTTAAGGAATATGGAATCCTAAGGGAGTGTATGTCTAGGTTTATCTCAATCTTGACATATAGGAGACCACAAGGGAGGAAGGGAAGCGAGTTCTTAGAGGTGCAACACCTTTTCTCTCCACCAAAGTTGTTGAAATTGTGATCGGAAGGAAGGGGGAACACTTTCATCGCATTCAACACGAAATAATACCTATTACTGATAAGGGAAGTGTTTATCTTGCATTTTCTAATGAGTTATAATACCCATGTAGTGCTGGATTCTTGAATTCGTGATAATTGATGATATTCTTGGGTTTTCAATGAATGAAACTAAAGATTTGGGGTAGGATTGCATATATAATGAACCAACATATGTAGAGGACACACAATCAGTTCATATGTGATGGTCATTATGGGATAAATCTGGGTAAATGGTTTATTTGGGATGAAGAATACAAAAACCAGGGTTTTGGTATAAATCTAGGTTTTAATCCATTTTTGTGTAAATTCTATGGATTTAATGTGTTAATTACATTAGAAAGTGCCTACATACTCTTATTGGATGTTGGGATAAGTCGTATGGGAGTTTGGGTAGGTTTCATGAAGAGTTGTGTTATAAAAATGGTGGGAAAACGTAACTATTAAACGAAGAAGAAGACTTGTGACATTTTGGATCAATTCGGCTCGGAGAACAAATTGATTGAGTAGGCGAATCGATTCAACCTCCTCCCCAAATCAATACGGTTACCCAAATTTGCCTAGTTTCTTTTATTTATGCCCAACATTTATGAATACATAACCTAGGGGCTTTTGAGATATTATTAAACCACAGTGATGGATATAATGAATTTCAGTAGGCGTACGATATAGTTTAGGCTTAGCCAAAATGGGAGAAATTAAGTCTATAACCTATTGAGATAAATTTGCAAGAATAGGAAAGATCATGGAGCGATAGGTGAACTTATGAATTGGATTAGTCATGTATGAGTGTATTAGCTACTGATATTTATTAAAGGGTAACTAGGACCCTTAGGGTAGTGAGAGACACCCGAAAATATATATAAGTGGTTATAGTTGTAATCATTTTTACGTTGGGCATGAGAGATATATATACTACGTACGGACTTATATTATGGGTTTTGTGTATACGTATTGAATAATTTGCATATACTAGTTGGAAACCTGCACGATGCGCGGGATATATGACAAAGTAGGATGTAAAAAGTGCTAAAGCAATATATGATCTTGACTAAAAACCTCTGATTATTTGTGATTACAAAATATCCAAAACAAATATAATGACATAACATCATGAAAAATATAGTAGATTCAACATTTATATAAGTATTTATAGTATCATCAGTTATTTGCAAATCATTTGGATCCTCTATTTTATTCTCATAATGTATGGAAGTACTCCATTTCAGATATAGAGTCAACTCATTTTCCTTTTATTAGCGCTCCTGCAATTACGTAATGAGAAATATAAATTAAGAACATATTTAAATAATGTATGAAATATGTTATTGAAAACTATTGTAAAATTTTGCCGAATTGCCTAACAATTTTCACATGTTTTGAACATTGTTCGTCATTAGTGTCATTCATATCACATGTTCTTTTTATGGAAGGAAAATTTGGAGTTGATTGTGGAATTTCTCGACTGCTACTTTCACCTTGGTCGAGATTGATAATGCCGGGCTATAATGTCAATAATATAGAAAAATATATATTTATAGGTGTTATAAGATTACGTAATGTAATTGAATGAATGGTTATATAATTAAAAACATATTGGACAGTCTTATTTCTATATACTTGAAAAATACTTTTTTATGAAATATAAATTCTAAATAAAAAACATATCAAATGGTTCCATAAAGATGATTTATTTAACGGAGAATTTAAAAACCTTGTAATGAATAAAAATAATAATAATAAGCTTAATAAAAAGAATAATATTTAATATTACCTAAATTAAAAGGCCAACACATAAGCACTCTTCTAAATTTTCAGAAACAGGTGAGTATCCACTCCCTTTTCTTTTTGTCACTGATAAGTGTGAGCCTCCAAACGTATCTTCCAATATATTTACACATTATATCCTTCTTAAACTACTCTGATAACTTCCCTCAATTATAAGGATTTTTGAAGTTTTTGAGAAGGTCAGGAATGTCGTAGCCAAGCATGTCATCTACTGCTTGAATCAATTTGGGTTTCATTTTCTCATATTTATTAATATTATAGCCATTGTGCACCTCCTTGTAGTGCTCCACACTTTGGAAAATCACCTACTGGAATATGATGCTTTATCTGGACCTTCGCAAACTCTTCTTGAAGTTTTCAATCAGCCGCAAATCACCGAGGTATCTGTTGCTTCTCTCCAGACAACACTTGTATTTCTATGTAGAAGTAGATAGTGATGGTTCATATTTAAGGCTTTTAATGGAGGGGGATACGAAGAGCCGGGGGAGAGGGATACGAAGAGACAAGACTATTGGTGTTCTCGGTAGAATAGGTGTTGATGGATGTGAAGGATCTCGTGTATTTAATAGTTTAATTGGTGAAAAAGAGGGGGGTTTAAAAACAATTGACACGTGGATACTCTAATAAAAAATCATAATTAATCCTCATTGTGCATTTTATACTAATAGTACAGATAGTTAGTGTGAATAAGTATTGTTGTGATTGATATTTTGTGTGAACATACCTACGCTGCCTACTATCTGGAGGTTTTCGCGCAGAGGACGATCCCACCTTGGCAATTCCACATAGGTCTGGATTTGTGGCCCAGAGCAAGGAACTTAGGGAGGCTCACTATGTGTCATGTATAATTGGGACCAGTGTGTCGTTTGGGTACGTTAGGCATGTGCATATCCCATATTCTTAGAACCATATTAGACTCGAGTGTGTGTTGATTGATTTTGGGTTTGAGGAGACATGTGTAATACCCCGTAATTTTAAATGACTTTTAAAATGGGTTATATTTTAAATGAATTGATTAATTGGATTTTATTATTAATTAATTCATTTAGGTTTTATCCGGACGGTGGATGTTAAAATGGATGATTCGAAATATTACTTAAACATATTTAGGTAACATATGAATGTGATGTCATTGACATGACTGTATGATATAAATTCGGTAATTTATATTTTTAGTCAGACGCGGTATGGGACGTGTCGGGACTAGTTTATTAAATTAAAAAGGAAATTTATTTTCTATCGATCTAATAGTCATTTAGACTGCGTCGTTACGTCCGAAAGGTTCGAAATACTCAGAAAAGTCTATTTGGATGTTAATTTTGAGTCTCGGGTCATTTGGAAATGAATAGACAACCCGAAAGGGAATTTTGGTCACTTTTCTAGGGGGGATGAATAGTGATTTCGGATTTGGTACTATTATAAGTATTGGTAGATTAAGTGTATGGGGGTTATTCATCTACTCTTCACAAATTAGAGAATCCATCTTCCTAGAGAGAGTGCAAGAGTGCTTGGGATGGAAAAAGCCTACTTGGGAAGGAGAAGAACAAGAACCAAGGTTCACCACCACCAACCACCACCGGAGTTTGACCGGAGAAGGGACAACCAACTGAGATATACTACACCAAAGGATCAGACCTTCAGAAAAGGCAAGTGTTTGATAATGGAAATTTAAGTTTGCATATTGTCCATGTTAGAATAGTATGAAAAGAGAAGATTATTCATGTTTAGAAGAAATAATGGAGTATTAAATGGATTTCTGGAAAACTGAAATGATATAGGAATTTAACTCATGTTTTAGGATGATAATAATCCACGAAATAGTCATGAATCTGTTGAAGAAATTATGAAAACCATTGATGTGTTCTTGAAGATGATATGTTGATAATTTTCTGGAAATAAGGAGATAAACATGATTTTTAATCCAATCCCTTGATGATCCTAAGATGTTATGAGCACTGGAAATCGTTCATATAAGTTGACATATCATGTAGTAATAATTATAACTCATTTTGGAGGTTAATATGAAGGTTTGAATGAGTAAAAATGGTGAAACCCGTAGTTGTTGAAATGCAGAAAAACCAGGCTATGACCTGAGGGATCGATCGATCGACCCCTGCCTTCGATCGATCGACCTCCCGAGAATATGTAAAGTTGTTTCTTTTTAAATGTTGATTCTTATCCCAAACCTTTTATGGATCTTTGGTGATTATTATTTGGATATTATGGGACTTAGAAAATAACAGTAAACCCTTGATAAGATTTGAATCAATTTGTTTTGGATTCAAGTGATTAAAATGATGAAAATTATATTGAATGGAATTTCGGTTGCTAAAATCATTTGTTAAATTCCAAATGGGGATGTATGAGGATTTAAGATAGGACTAGTAGGGGTGATTTAATATAACACCTAGGTATCCTTAATTTTACAAGAGGGTTTAATCCTAGGTGAAAGAAGATGTGTTTATAAGAGATTTGAGACTATCAGTTTTAACCTTAATTAAAAGGAGAACTAAACTCGTAGTAGTTCGGGAGAAATAATGTTATGGACCAGTAGGACATTAGTGACTTCTTACTGAATATAAGATGAGGGAAATCCTATTTGAATCTTGTGAGATGGGAGTTTAGAACACATTTGGTTGAAACAGGGTATGAGGTTATCCCGATCGCATAGTTGAAGTTGTCGGACCTCCTCGATCGACAATGTTAAGTAGTAGTGTATTGGAGGGGTTCCTTGTTTGGATTTAGCTTTGAGAGACGCTACGCGCATGAACCTTAATGACGTCGGGAGTGGAGAGATGTTAGAGGATGCGAGGATAATTAAATTATGAAGTAAAGATATGATATGTTAATACGTGGAATTTAAAAGAGATATAATGCTACGTATGGGAAATGTCTTAGGGTAGTGATAATTACCTTATTGATATTATATTATAGGTATGATAATACCTATTTGATTGATTGATGATTTATGTGTATGACATACTTAGCTTACTTGCTATCAGTGGGAGGTTTGCGCATTAGGGCAGTCATATCCTGATGAATCCATGGGATCTTTGATTTGTCGCTCGAGAACATAGGTCTATGACAGACTTATCAGGGAGTTGATAAGTTCGCTGACTATGGGTACGTAGGAATGTGCGTGACGCATGGATACGAGAACTATGTTTTCCTCCAATTTGTTTGTTGTTGTTTGTGGTTCGTAGAATATTACCGAACCTTTAGTCCCCTATTCGGCGACCTGCGATGATGGGACATGATAGCAGAGTAATGCATTGCACCCCAGGTGTGACTCGGGGTTCCGTATTATATATGAATATATATATAATGGATTAAATGATTGAATGGATATATATTGTGGTTAAATCTATCTAGAGTGATTATTATAGATAACAGTGAATAGAAAAAGATAATGGAATTAAGTTAATGAATGAAAAGCTTAATTCATATTAATGAGAAATGATTCTTGTTAATGAGAAACTAATCATATAAAGGAGAAATGTAAATGAATAATTATGTGACGAATGGTATGGGACATACGGGGATTATGATATGGGAATGGAATTTACAATATGGAGACTAGAAAAGATGAACCATTAACTAGGAGGTTATTAGGAAACGTTAAGTGTGCACTCTAGTTGAGAGGTGAGAATAGCAAGTGAGAGTTGGATCTAACATGTACATAATAAATGCTTTATTGCACTTGTTAAATACTTGTTGTTTTAAAAATCATCTACACATTCGGGCTTTGACCCATTTCCTTGCATATTTTCTCTTTTATTGTATCTCTATATCAGGTGTCCAGCAACAGGGAAGCCAATCATAGTTTATTGTGATGAGCTATGGAGCTATGGAAGTTTTGCTTAGACGCTTATCATCTTTTTTATTCACAGTATTCTTATTTAGGGCATGTCTCCCAAAGGATTCAGTTATCTTTTCTATCGGGGTTAAATACTATTGTATTCTTGCCTTTTTAATATATTTGACATTTGTTGATACCAAAATTAATATGCTGATATAGACGAATAATAAGAATACACGTGTCAATCTACATGACCATATTTGACACCCGAGGAGAGTTGGTCGGTACCCGAGGAGAGTTAGTCGACACCTGAGGAGAGTTAGTCGGCACCCGAGGAGAGTTGGTCGGCATACCAACAAGGAAGATCAAAGGATAACTAC
This sequence comes from Sambucus nigra, assembly GCA_949130495.1. Taxonomy (NCBI): domain Eukaryota; kingdom Viridiplantae; phylum Streptophyta; class Magnoliopsida; order Dipsacales; family Adoxaceae; genus Sambucus; species Sambucus nigra. Next base: position 674,252,184 of record OX422215.1, read on the forward strand.
GCATTTAATGATCATTAATGTACATTTATACTGTAGATGACAACACATAGCATACCAAGCAATTCTACAACTAGATTCGTTGAATGTAGACATAATGTATAAATGTCTACATACAATGAATCTCTTTATCTCCCATCACTATAAATACATGTATTCCCTTAGCCAAAAAGAAGGATATCCAAGAGAACCTAGAAACCCCATACACAAGATACACATCCTTTCTCTCTCTACACCCTATGGTGCTATTGTAAACCCTTGGGAATAAAATAACAGTGGACATAGGCTTTTCCTTATAGCCGAACCACTTTAAAAATCTTTGTCTCTTATATGTTTGATGTGAATGTTTATCTCCATCTTCAATCTCATCCTCATCATTTATCTGTTGTTGACGCCACTAAAATGGCAGTGGCCATTTTATGTCTTCAACAGATTGGCACCGTCTGTGGGAAATGACTATTGTTATCGTTTTTCATCAAAAATCATTCATCATCAATGGCAGATAATCCTGAATCCAGTAATTGAAATGCTGGAACGTTGGGAATCCTCCAAATCCCTCTGCACCTCCAAATCTGGCAGGAATTATGATGAATTTGGCTCAAGGACAAACCGCCATGCAAGAAACAATGCGGCAACTCATACAACCCCTTCATGGCGGTGCACCTGCACATTCAGAACAGAGAAGTGGTCAGAGACAAACTTATTTACTTTCTTCACGATCCAGGCGTACTGAGTCATATCATAATGAGGAATCTGATGATTTCTCTTATCAACTTGGGTGAACTTCATCAATACGGGCTACAGATACTGAGCAGCGTATCACTCTCTCTCCAGAGAGACCCAGTGCCTTGGAAAGATTGAGCAGGGTATCTTCTTTCAGCCGATTAGGCCCTAGGAGGAATAGGAGTCCACCTAAGGCCATGTCGAGAAGCTTCCGGCAACCATCAGATCTAAGAGAAGGATCAGCATAATCACGACCAGTTGCTCGTCAAGATAGATCTCAGGAGGCCACTTCAGAACAATCAATTGCTCGAACTAATAAACCCGAGGAAGGAAATGATGCGTGTAAAGGTTCCATTCAGCGGTTGGAGGATAGATTGGGAGAAATGGATAAGGTGAAGAATCCCCTACAACGAACTTTTGTTCAAGGGACACCTTTTGTCCAGGCCATTGTGGATTTTCCTACACCGTCAAAGTTTAAAGCCCCTGTGGTGACCCCCAAATCGATGGAAAGACATATCCTATTCTTCACATAGAGCAATATCAAGCTGCTGCCGACATCTATGCTGTCCCCGACGAGATGAGATGTAGAGCATTCTCAGGAACTCGTACTGGATCTGCCCAGATATGGTACAACAACCTTCCTCGGGGTAAGATTTCAACTTTCTTTCAACTGGCCGAGTTGTTCATCGACAATTTTTGTTTTGGAGCGAAGCCAGTAAAACGAGTAGCACACTTGTTAAGTGTTAGACAAAAATCTGGTGAGAGTACTAGAGATTACATAACTCGTTTCAATAACGAGAAGCTGGAAGTCATAGATTATGAAGAGAAGACAGTAATCACCGCCTTGATGAGTGGGTTGTTGCCTAACAAATTGTATTACACTTTGGCCAAAGATCCACCTACAACTATGTCAGAGTTGATGGCAAAAGCAGCCAAAATCATGAATGCCGAGGAGGCTATGGCTGCAAAGAAGAATATGGATAAAGAAACCAAGGAGGAAGTCGACAAATATAACAAGAAAGAGCATAAAGGCAATGGCGGTGATAAGCATTCCAAGAATAATAAGTCGTCCTGGGAAGTCCTGAAGAAATTCGACAATTATACTCCTTTGAAAATGGGTATTAATCATGTCTTGGAAGAAATCAAGAATAACGAAGAAGTAAGATGTCCAAAGAAACTGAGGTCGGACCCTGACAAAAGAAATAGAGATAAATATTACGATTTTCATAAAGATCATGGTCATATGACAAAAAATTGCATAGCCCTCCAGAACGAGATTGAAATGCTCATTAGACGAGGAAAGTTGTCAAAGTATGTTGATCGTAGAAATGAAAAAGGAAAAGAAAACCGAGCAAGAGAGAGGTCTAGATCTCCTCGTCGGGCAGAAGAAAACAGGAAAAGAGATCATGAAGATGATACAGAGGATGACCCCGATCTTCCCAAAAATCCAAGGCAACCAGAACGCGAGGTATTTTCAATATGTTTTGGAACATTTGATTGTAATGTTATTATAAGCGGAGATGCAGGAGGAGGAGATCTTACTGCAGAAAGAAAAGCTTACCTCGGGGAGGCTCAAGCTTGCTCATACATTCAACGGATAAATTTGACTGAGGAGGATCGCCTGAGGAAGATAAACAAAGAGAAGCTAGTCATTGGTTTTTCAAAAAATGACCTTACAGGTGTTCTTTACCCTCACGAAGACCCTTTGGTGATCAAAATGAGGATGAAAGAAGTAGTGATTTCAAGGGTCCTGGTAGATAATGGTAGTTCGGCAGACATCATGTTCTACTCATTCTTTGACAGTTTAAATTTAAAATTATCTCAATTGGAGCCTTATCACAGACCTCTCCTGGGTTTTGCTGGCGAGAAGGTTTTTCCACTTGGGACGATCAAGCTAGATATATTCATTGGAACTTGGCTTGCTTGTCGAACAGAAAGAATACGATTCTTTGTGATGGATAAAAATTTGCAATCAACTTACAACACCATCATGGGAAGAGTTGGTTTGAAGAAGTTCGAAGCAGTTCCATCTACATTACATCATTGCTTAAAATTCCCAACAAATTTTGGAGTAGGAGTTGTGTAAGGTGATCAAAAAGTAGCTCGGGAATGCTATTATTCATCTGCCGAGCAAGAGGAGTTTGAAAAGTCAAGGAAAAAGACTACTACCTACTAGGTGGATGAAGGTACAGAAATTGAAACACTAGATCTTAGAGATGAATCCCAACTTGTAAAAGGACAGGTGGTGGAATCTACAGAAAATGTTATTCTGGACGATGAACACCCTGAACGAACAACTCAGATAGGTTCGTCGTTGGATGTTTCAATAAAACAGGAGTTAATAACTTTTTTGAAAAACAGAAAGAAAACTTTTGCATGGAGTCATGAAGATATGCCAGGAATAGATGCAAACTTCTTATGTCATGAGCTCAATGTGAATAAGGAGATCAAGGCTGTAAAGCAGAGAAGAAGAGTATTTAGTCCCGATAAGAATCAAGCTATATAAGAGGAGGTCGAGAAACTCCATAAATCCCAATTCATTGAAGATGTGAAATATCCAGACTGGTTAGCAAATGTGGTGATGGTAAAGAAGAAAAATAATAAATGGAGAATGTATGTTGATTTCACCGATCTCAATAAGGCATTCCCAAAGGATCACTTTCCATTACCCAGAATTGATCAACTAGTTGATGCTACCTCAGGACACGAGTTGCTCAGCTTCATGGATGCTTACTCTGGATACAACCCGATCAAAATGAAACCTGAAGACAGGGAAAGTACTTCTTTTATAACCCTAGGGGAACTTATTGTTATAATGTTATGCCTTTTGGTTTGAAAAATGCAGGAGAGACATACCAGCGGCTGATGAACAAGGTTTTTGCCAAAATATCAGTTGCAATATGGAAGTCTATGTCGATGATATGCTAACAAAGAGCAAGAAAGTTGTTGATCATCTAGTTGACTTAGGTCAGACCTTTGATCAACTGGAAAAATACCAAATGAAGCTCAACCCGACGAAGTGCACATTTGGAGTACGAGAAGGAATGTTCCTCGGGTACATTGTCAACCAGCGAGGAATTGAGGCGAATCCAGAAAACATCAAAGCTCTTTTAGGGTTGCGATCCCCAACGACGAAGAAAGAGGTGTAGATTCTTACAGGACGAGTTACAGCGCTCAACAGATTTGTATCCCGAGCAACTGATAGATGCCTCCCATTCGTCAAAACACTTCGAAAAACTTTCGAATGGAATGATGAATGTGAAAAAGCCTTTCAAGACTTGAAGAAATATTTGGGAGCACCTCCATTGTTGTCCAGACCAGTAATGGGAGAAAATTGTACTTGTACCTGGCAGTATCAGAGAATGCAGTCAACTCGGCATTGATCAAAATGGAGAATGGAGTCCAGAAACCAATTTATTACACAAGTAAGCCTTTCCGAGGTGCAGAGATCAGGTACCCAAATCTTGAAAAATTGGCATTGGCATTAATTGAGGCAAGTAGAAGAATGAGGCCATATTTCCAGGCCCATACCATCGTCGTATATACCGACATGCCATTGAGATAAGCCCTTCATAAGCCAGAAAAATCAGGGAGACTGATATACTGGGCAATAGAGCTCGATGAATATGATATTGTGTATGAACCCAGATCATCATTAAAAGGGCAAGTTGTAGCAGATTTTATAGCAGAGTTTACTTATCCTGATACCCCCGAGGAACAAAAGTTGTTCGCTGATCAACCTGTGGATGTTACAGGATCAACAAACACAAGTTCAGACCAACTCCGGTTGGTAAAAGGGCTTGTGGATATTGAAGGATCATCAAATTCGAGCTCAGACCAACTCCGGTTGGTAAAAGGGCGAGCAGAGATGGTCGACGAAGAGCGAGAAATACCAGGGGAGCATGAAAGGAAACATGAAATATTTCACCGAGGAACTCTGTCAGATAAGAAATTTGAAGACGAGTTACCTACATGGAGATTATATGTAGATGGGTCATCTTGCGCAACAGGTTGTGGAGCAGGGATTGTTTTGAACACCCCAGACGAGATTGACGTGTAATACGCCTTGCGATTCCAATTCAAAGCCTCCAATAATGAGGCTGAGTATGAGGCCATGATAGCAGGTCTTAATTTAGCAAAGATTATGGAAGCGCAACAAGTGATGGTATTCAGTGTTCTCAATTAATTGTGAATCAGGTGATGGGGACATATGCAGTTAAAGGAGAATTAATGGTTAAGTATCATGCAAAGGTGATGGAGTTATTGGCAGAATTTGATGCCATTCAGTTGATCAGAATACCAAGAATGGAGAATGCACAAGAAGATGCACTGGCCCGACTAGCATCAGCTACTCGTACCGAGCTGTGAAGAATGATAACAATTGAAGTGTTAGAAAGTCGGAGCATAGACGAAGAACTCTTGATCGTCCCTGAGCAGGTTGAGTATTTTGTTCCTCGACAACATTCTGAGAAACTCTTCATCGTCCATGAGAACCTCTTCCTCATCCCCGAATAGCAGTAGAAGGCCCAACTCTTCTCAAAGTATTTAAATCTTCTCGCAACTTGGCATTTTCCACTTTTAAAAATGAGAATCCTTCATCGGTGACCGGTACCAAGGCAGTGAAAGATGAAGCAGTAGACCTCAGCTGAGCTAGTTCTTTTTGCAGATTATTATTTTCTCGTTCCAATAGCTCAACGATTTGCCTGTGCCCTTCGACATATGCTTTCAATGTTCTCTCTCTCACTTCATAGCCAGCAAGCATCTTGTCGTAGCCTTTTTTAGCACTAAGTTGTTTGAGTTTCTTCTCATAACCTTCGTGCAAAAGAGCTGAAGATTCTTTATACTGCTACTGAAGTTCATCGAGAGTACCTTGCAAGTCTTCAATCATTTCATAATATGCCACATTATTGGCTACAGCACGATCAAGAAGACATTTCAAGTATTGATATGCCTCCACTGCTTGCTCTGAAACATCATGACCAAGGATGTCGGCAACTTCTGATGCACTCAGTTCTGTGTGACCAGCCTTATAATATTCATGACATTGCTGCATCATCTTTGTATCATTAGCAGATAACAGATCCATCCTGGCCAGAAACTAGCAGAAAAAGAAAAAGTAATCATCAAAAAGAAGATCAAGACAGAGTACAGATAGAAAAGAGACAATCATATGGAAGAAAAGAACTCAAATTTTATTAGATCATAGTGAAGAGTTACAAAGATCATTGGTTAGACTTGAGAAAGAAGAAAAATAGAAAGATAATACCGAACAACTTCACACCTTTCCTTGTCTCCCAGGACTTTTTCGGGAGGCTGGGACGAGGAGCTCGGTTGCTCGGTTGGAACAATGAGTTGGTCGGCTAAAACTGGAACTTGTTCAGGAGGAGAAGGCAGAGATGAAAGCTCCTCGTCGGTAGGCTGAGTAAGGATTGGATCACCCACTTTTATTGAAGATTCTTTGGAGGCAGCTTCGTCCTCCTCTTCATCTTCAATAGTTGGGGGAGGACCAGGGAGATGCTGTTGAAACAGCTCTAAATCTTCATTAACCTTCAATTCTTGCAGGGTAGCCACCCAACCATCTCGGAAGTATTTCAAACTCCCATACTTCACCTGAGTCATCATTGCTGCTACCCCCTGTCCCTTCCTTTGTCCTAACCAGTACGGAAATATTTTTCACCGCCATTTTTCTTTTCATTTTCTCCGAGGAGAGATTCTCGGATAGAAGATCCTCGGTGGCCTTCAACTTAGCTCCACCTCTTCCTTCTGGCGGTTCACTTCTCGCATAAGGGACAACTCTTCTTCTGCCATTTTCATCTTGGCTTCAAGCTCCCCAAAGCTCTTGAGCTTCTCATCATACTTCTTTTTCTCTCCCTCCAAATCTTTCACCGTATTTTCCAACTGCACCTTTTCTGCTTCAACTGCAGCCAACTTCTTCTCCCATTCAGCCTTATCCTCATCATACTTTTGATGGGACTTCTTCAAAGATTTGGTCAAACCTAGCAAAGCATCATCCACTCCGGACGAGGAGCTAGAAGCCTTGATTGCTTCATCCTTCTTCACACTAGTGTTAAAACAACTCACCAGCTGAAAAAAGAAGATAATGATAAGTCATCACAGAGATACATGTATTGATGGAAAGAAAGAAAATTCAGAATAAGAGAAACTTACTAAAGCAATGTGACGAGTAGCCAGGGATGTAAGAATATCCCTAGACATATTCTCCTAAATTCCTTGGACCTCAGGAATAATCCAAGTATTTACCGAGCTCATCGCAGAGCTCGGGGGAATAATAGTTGGGACACCAGCTCCACTAACTTGCAGCTAGGGAATGGGTTCAACCAAGTTGACCGAGGAGGATTTCTTCAGTCTCCTCGGTGGCACTTGAACAGTTTCAACCAAAGAAGAGCTTTTGGCTGGGGAAATGGTGACCACTTCCACAGGTGCATCCTTCTTGCTCGGAGCCACTGGGGGCTTCTCGGAAGCCTTCTGAGGAGCAACAGAAGGAGTAGCATCTACTTTCTTTGTCCCCTTTGGGACATCGGTCTTGTTTCTTTTCCCATCTCCAGTAGAGGTAGTCTCCTCGAAGAGAGCATGAACTCTTCGTTTGCCCATTTTCTGACTCAGAGGAATGTGAGATTCTGGAGAAGAGTCCTCAAGAACTGACACGGGAGCACTAGTGCTGACCACAGGACGAGCAGTGAAAGAGGTTGTATAACTCCTATACTGTAACAAATATGAAGCATACCTGATGTGCTCGTCTGCAACTTTCTGATGCAAATTCCAGATAATTTTCAAATGCTTGATATTAACTTTAGCTTCTTTTGGAGTTTTTCTCTTACTGTCAACTGCAAACAAATACATAGTGAAATATCAGTCATACATTTTATCAAACATAATGAAATCGTAATTTCAAAAATAAAATAAAATGAAAATAACCTATCCCATTGCCATATGGAGGGCATCTGGGACCTTGGTATACTTCATCTCTAATCAGAGGGGCATGTTGCCAATTTTTGATAACTACCCCATCTTCAAAATAATCCCTATTAGCATCAGGGAGGTTGAATACTAATGCCCTATTCAAAAATCTAGTTTTTAAATAAAATTTTTTATCTAGAACAGCCCATCTATAACAATACATAATCTCAGGAATTCCTATACGGGTTCCGTGAGTTTGATTTAACCTATACACCCCATTAAATATTATCCATGTGTTGGGGGTTATTTTTGCAGGAACAACATCGAAATAATGATAGAACTCTAAGCACAAAGGGTTTGGTGGAAAAGTAAATCCACATTCAGCAATAAAGAGGTTGGGTAACCAATGTCCCTCAGCCAAACGAAAATAATCTAAAGGCTCAGAAAGATTCTCCAAAGTTACCCAAGATGGAATAGAAAAATAAGAATGAAATTTCTCAAGAGATTCAATAACATAAACAATGGGGAATAAAAGAAACGAAGAAGAAGGAAGAAGATCTTATAGGAAAAAAGGAGATCTGTTGACAACGAACGAAGAAAAGGATGAACGCACAAGAGAGAGAAAGACTATGGAAAACTCGAAAGCAGAAATTGGAAAAGGTAGAAGATGATGGGATTGCCTATGAAGCTTAAATACTTTGCCTTGGGAAGCGGCGAAAGAAATGATTACAAAAAAGAAACTATTACGCTACCGGCGGCTAAAAGGATAAAAAGTGCACAAAAATAGAAGCGCTTATAAAAATTCAAAAAGGCGGATTCTACGAATTTGGAAGGACATGCGAACATGGAGAAAATGCTCCTAAAAGCCAGGAAAGTCATTTAATATTGCCACATACTGAGAAAGAATGTTCCATGCTCCTCAAATTTCGAAATATGAAACATTGGGGGCTTCTGTTGATACCAAAATTAATATGCTGATACAGACGAATAATAAGAAGACACCTTTCGATCTACGTGGCAATATTCGACACCCGAGGAGAGTTGGTCGGTACCCGAGGAGAGTTAGTCGACACCCGAGGAGAGTTAGTCAGCACCCGAGGAGAGTTGGTCGGCATACCAACAGGGAAGATCAAAGGATAACTACGCATTTAATGATCATTAATGTACATTTATACTGTAGATGACAACACATAGCATACCAAGCAATTCAACAATTAGATTCGTTGAATGTAGACATAATGTATAAATGTCTACATACAATGAATCTCTTTATCTCCCATCACTATAAATACCTGTATTCCCTTAGCCAAAAAGAAGGAGATCCAAGAGAACCTAGAAACCCCATACACAAGATACACATACTTTCTCTCTACACCCTATGGTGCTATTGTAAACCCCTAGGAATAAAATAACAGTGGACGTAGGCTTTTCCTTATAGCCGAACCACTTTAAAAATCTTTGTCTCTTTATATGTTTGATGTGAATGTTTATCTTCATCTTCAATCTCATCCTCATCATTTATCTACATTGTTGGGATTATTGTAAAGGATTTATTTTACTTGGGAATGTTTATTCCAATTGCATTTAAATTCTTTTGTGTTATTTATTGTGTTACCAGTTTTGTAGAATAAAATGTGTAGTGTTATTCTTAAACTAAAAATGGTTTTGTTGAAATTTAAATTTGGAAAGTTTTTAACACCAGCTTAATTGGTTATTGGGTGAGTTGTAAACGTTTTCGACAGTGATGCTAAGAATGAGCCAACTGTATATTCTGTTTTAATTTGGTATGGGACTGGCCACCCGGTATTTAATTAGGCGGGGTGTTACAACATGCCGAACCAATAGTCCTTGATTAGTACGAGAGGTGCATGGAATTGTTAGCAGAGTATTCTAGCATTAAAAGGTGTGATTCCGAGGACGCTATAGTTCCATATATTAAATGTGTGTTAAATATATACAAGTACATTATATCTACTTATGTGTGATAGTAGAACTGATAGATTGTGTATATCAAAAATATTTAAGTAGAGAAACTTAACTAATTTATTTAAAAATAATACGGGTACAAAAACTTATTATTAAGACTAGGGTAGTGTATCGTATGGATAATACGAGTGAGCCAAACTTTTCAAGTTTATTTAGGTACATTATCTAGTTAGTATGGGTAGCATAGCTAGATATGGTACGTTAGGCGTGCACATTAGTTGAGAGGTGAGGATCTCAAGAGAGTGTATGTGGAATTTACACGAGTAATAAGTAATTGATTTAATCTTTGATTTAAACACTTGAAAAATATTTTCAAGTGTGTTCTTGGGCTCTGACCCGTGTCAAACTATTTTGAAAACGTTTTAAGTGTCCAGCCACAGGGACACTAATCTTGATGATTCTATATAGGGATGCGTAGTTGTAGCACTTGTGGAGGCTTGTAGGAGTTGCTTTACACGATTCTCCTCATTCATTCTAGATAAAATTTCTTTAGTATTTTATTTGTGTGTATTGCCCTCAGACTATTTGGCCTTCAATTTATTTATCAGACCTTTTTGATTTTGTTATTTATTTGAGAGCGTAGTTGTATTAGCTGTGTTGGGAACCGATGGTTTATTCAGTCTTATTGATTTATAAATATATATCGTGTGATTGTTAAGATATTATAGTGTGGACGGTTTAGTTAATTTAATTTAATTCCACATGTTGATATAATAATAAAGGATAAAATTTGGCACCGCCTTATTTTAACACAAGTGCTCAGTAACTAAAAAATGGTAGTGATGCTAAGAATGAACTATATGAGATTCTTAAATATTTTTATAAAGGATTGATAAATCATGATTAAAATAGGTGGGGTGTCACACCTAACCATATTCATAGGAGTAGGATTATGCTTTTTAGCTACGCCATTCTACTGGGGTGTACCCGACATTTGTATTGCACACAAATACCCAAACATTCTAGGAGTTTAACAAAAGAACTAGGGTGTTGTCTTATTTCATTAGATTTACTGTAGTATTCACCACCTCTATCAGACCTAACAATTTTTATCTTCTTTTATATTTGTCTTTCGACTTTCGTTATGTATATCTCAACAAAATCTGCAGATTGAGACTTATCTAAAGGATAAACGTAAAATTAATGGGAAAATTCATCTATAAAGGTGATGAAATACCATTCTCCACCAAATGATGAAACATCATAAGGTCCATTAATATCACTATGAATAATTTGAAGAAGATCTTTACTTCTTGCGGCTCTCTTTTTGGATTGTTTTTCTAACATTTCTTTACTTCAATCCAAACAAATTACAAAGTCATTAAAATCCAAGTTTAGGAGAATCCCATCTTTCACAAGTCTTTGGATGATCTTTGGATATATATACCAATCTTTCATGCCACAAAAATGATGAATTCTCATTAACTAAATCACTTTTAATACCACCATTATGCCAGAGAGAAATAAGTGATTCACACAAATTATAATCTATATAAATAGGATATAATCCATTACCATAAATTATAGAACCAATAATATTAGAATACTTAAGCAAATGAAAGTTGTTATTACTGATATCCCAATAAAAACCTTCTAAATCAAATTTCGAAACAGAAATCTAGTGTCCAGAGTCCAAAATTAGGCGAAAAGTGCCTACTGTCGAAACTAGTGATTTCCTTCCATTTTTCTATATATAAAGCCTTGACTATTTCTTGTGTTCTGCCTTGTAAGGTATTCCTTCATCGCATTAATTATATGAATTCTAGCTCTACAATTATCTACCAAGTAGATCATTAATGAATTATATTTTACTCGAAACATACGAAGGATAAAAACTCACCCCTCTTTTCGATCCAAGATCTCCGATCCAAGCAATCTTTCTAAAAATGTCCATGTTTCTTGCAAAAATGGCATTTTTCTCTTTCTTTTCCTTCTTCTTAGAATCCAGATTCCCATTATCTTGATTGGGTGGGACACGTTTGATGCATTTGTCATTTTTCTTATAGAATCTACCCTTGAAAGATTCTTGAGGTGAAAAATTTGCTAGTAAACCATTTCCCTTCTTCTTAATCATTTATTCATTTTGGATCGCATTATAATTAACGAAAATAGGGGAAAATTGATCCGGTAAGGTGTTGAGGACAAATTGGACAAGGAAAGGATCTTTAACTTTTAATCCACGATTTTTTTAATTCGTGGCCACTCAAGTCATCTCAGTAATATATTCATCCATGGTGCGGGTGCCATCGAAACTCATTGTGGTGAGTATTGACGTAAAGGCCTCGACAAGATATTTGTCTACTTCTTGGAACCGTTATTTAAGATTGGAAAAAAATTGTTCAGCAGTATAAAATTTCGCTAAGGAATTCCTAATGTTAGCTACTATAATTAACATGATGAAGGTGAGATTAAATAAGTTGTCCCTATTCCATGATTTAAAAAATGCTAATTTAGTGTGATTACTTTCATCAATGATGTTGGAAATGATGACCCCCAATTTTTAAAAATCTTTCTCTTTTGAAATATAATTTCCTTAAAGATGCGAAATAAAGATGGTTCAACTAAAAAAACAACTTTTAATTTCTAAATTAAACAACAAATTAGTTTATCACTTAAACATAATAACTCAACCCAAATCCTAGAAATTAGTCGAACAAATTAATTAATCCATTTTTGCAAATTAGGCCAAACCGAATTTTATCAAATTAAAGTAAATCAGTCACACTACGCCGCGATGTACGAGAAAAAACTCACAACGGGAAAAAATCTCGGACGGCCCTATCCACAAATCCACTAAGTACGGTTTTACAAGCACAAGACAAAAAGAACTTACAACACTCGACTTGAATCCGTCCAAGCCCCGACACTTCTTTTTTTACACACCTCAGCGTAGCGAATAACCATGAAGGTCCACTACGATCTCGGAATCCATTGATCGGACATGTTCTGATCACCGCCACCTGAACAAGGAGACTTTCTCCTAGTGGGTGTGTCACATCAACCAAACTTCTTCTTTGTGGGATGTAGAAGAACACCCAAACTTCTCTACTTTGAGGTGTAGAGATAAACCCGGTGCCAAACACTTCAAGCAAAGTATATATATTAAGGAACTTGGATAAACTAAACAAAAGTGTTTAAGGATTTTTCTTGAAAAACAAACACTCAAAACTTGAACCTTTTCATATAGAATTAAAACTCTAAAAAACTCTCTCTAAGAGATGGATGAATATGAAAAACTTGGTTTGAAAAGGTTGGTTCCCGCACTTAGAAATTCTATAAAAAATTTAGTGGAAAAAAAGTAGTGGGAACATGGTGAAAACTGCCAAAAATGTCGTTTTCGCTAAATTCGTTCGAATGACTTTACTAATGATGTTACAGTGCAAAAAAAAAGCTCGTTAGAAGTCTCGTTCGAAATACTTGGCAATCTCGTTCGAACGAGATGCCAGTTCGTTCGAACGACATTGGAATCTCGTTTGAACGATATTCGAGTTCGTTCGAACGACGTGTCAGAAAAATAAAATATTCATTTTAAGTCCAAAACTTTTTATGAAAAGTTCAAAAAAATATTTTTTTATTAAAACAAAGTCGTTAAATTTGTTATACAAAATTATAAATTACACCCAATAAATTTCCAAGCTCATATATATATTGTTGATGTTGAAAAGAGGCACACTAAACCCGACATATGATGAAGCTTTATAATCTTGGCCACTACGTCTTCACTTAACACGTCATAGGATTGGATGGATATACTTGAACACTATCCTATGACTCAAATGTTTTTGTCCGGAATTGATCCAACACTACATTTAGACACAATCGGAGACTTGTGTCCTTACAAATGAGTTTCGTAGGCAGGTTGTGACACCCCTCTCAATTAAATATTGGTTGATCAGGCCTTTATTGAATTAATACAGGTCTCTTGTATGGTTCATTTTCAGCATCACTGTCGAAAAAAATGTAATTACTAGCCACCTAAGTAAACTTAGACCAGCGCCAAATTTTATCTTTCTTTAAAAGAAATAAATGCACAATGCGAAAAACTAAATTAAACGTTCACAATATACTAGAGTCCCTCCATCACAAGATATAAATTAATAAAGTTTTGCCGAATAAACTATCGGCTAAAATCCAAAACCAAGTACTCCATAATAACAAAAGAACCAAATGACGAAAAATTGTTAACGGACAACATGTCTAGCCATGGAATATAAATTGAGATCCTACACTAGATCTAAAAGAAGAATCGTCTACTCAAATCCTGTTAGCATCCACTGTGCTCCAGCTCTGAGTCCCTAGAATGGAGTCTCCAAGCCAGGCGTCCCTGTGGTTGGACACCAAAAAGGCTTTGAAAATATTTTTATAGCAAGATTAGGTACTCCAAACGTTTTGAAAACATTTAGCAAGCATTTATTACAATAAAATTTAGTTATTGGTTACACATACTAAGTTCACGCACACTCTCTTGAGTTTCCTCACCTCTCATCTATAGTGCACGCCTAGCACTCTATACTTAGCCCACATAGATATACTACCCAAGCGAACTAAGCTAAAGTATTCAACTGAACTAATCCACATGTCTAAGTTCCCATACCGTCCATATAGTACACTACTTTATTACCATATCTCATTGTGGTGAGTTTTGACGTAAAGGCCTCGACAAGATATTTGTCTACTTCTTGGAACCGTTATTTGAGATTGGAAAAAAATTGTTCAGCAGTATCAAATTTCGCTAAGGAATTCCTAATGTTAGGTACTATAATTAACATGATGAAGGTGAGATTAAATAAGTTGTCCCTATTCCATGATTTAAAAAATGCTAATTTAGTGTGATTACTTTCATCAATGATGTTGGAAATGATGACCCCCAATTTTTAAAAATCTTTATCTTTTGAAATATAATTTCCTTAACGATGCGAAATAAAGATGGTTCAACTAAAAAAACAACAACTTTTAATTTCTAAATTAAACAACAAATTAGTTTATCACTTAAACATAATAACTCAACCCAAATCCTAGAAATTTGTCGAACAAAATAATTAATCCATTTTTGCAAATTAGGCCAAACCGAATTTTATCAAATTAAAGTAAATCAGTCACACTACGCCGCGATGTACGAGAAAAAACTCACAACCGGAAAAAATCTCGAACGGCCCTAGCCACAAATCCACTAAGTACGGTTTTACAAGTACAAGACAAAAAGAACTTACAACACTCGACTTGAATTCGTCCAAGCCCCGACACTTCTTTTTTTACACACCTCTGCGTAGCGAATAACCACGAAGGTCCACTGCGATCTCGGAATCCATTGATCGGACTTGTTCTGATCACCGCCACCTAAACAAGGAGACTTTCTCCTAGTGGGTGTGTCACATCAAACAAACTTCTTCTTTGTGGGATGTAGAAGCAAACCCAAACTTCTCTACTTTGAGGTGTAGAGATAAACCCGGTGCCAAACACTTCAAGCAAAGTATATATATTAAGGAACTTGGATAAACTAAACAAAAGTGTTTAAGGATTTTTCTTGAAAAACAAACACTCAAAACTTGAACGTTTTCATATAGAATTAAAACTCTAAAAAACTCTCTCTAAGAGATGGATGAATATGAAAAAGTTGTTTTGAAAAGGTTGGTTCCCGCACTTAAAAATTCTATAAAAAATTTAGTGGGAAAAAAGTAGTGGGAACATGGTGAAAACTGCCAAAAATGTTGTTTCCGCTAAATTCGTTCGAATGACTTTACTAATGATGTTACAGTGAAAAAAAAATCTCCTTAGAAGTCTCGTTCGAAATACTTGGCAATCTCGTTCGAACGAGATGCCAGTTCATTCGAACGACATTGGAATCTCGTTTGAACGATATTCGAGTTCGTTCGAACGACGTGTCAGAAAAATAAAATATTCATTTTAAGTCCAAAACTTTTTATGAAAAGTTCAAAAAAATATTTTTTTAGTAAAACAAAGTCGTTAAATTTGTTATACAAAATTATAAATTACACCCAATAAACTTCCAAGCTCATATATATATTGTTGATGTTGAAAAGAGGCACACTAAACCCGACATATGATGAAGCTTTATAATCTTGGCCACTACGTCTTCACTTAACACGTCATAGGATTGGATGGATATACTTGAACACTATCCTATGACTCAAATGTTTTTGTCCGGAATTGATCCAACACTACATTAAGACACAATCGGAGACTTGTGTCCTTACAAATGAGTTTCGTAGGCAGGTTGTGACACCCCTCTCAATTAAATATTGGTTGATCAGGCCTTTATTGAATTAAAACAGGTCTCTTGTATGGTTCATTCTCAGCATCACTGTCGAAAAAAATGTAATTACTAGCCACGTAAGTAAAATTAGACCAGCGCCAAATTTTATCTTTCTTTAAAAGAAATAAATGCACAATGCGGAAAACTAAATTAAACGTTCACAATATACTAGAGTCCCTCCATCACAAGATATAAATGAATAAAGTTTTGCCGAATAAACTATCGGCTAAAATCCAAAACTAAGTACTCCATAATAACAAAATAACCAAATGACGAAAAACTGTTAACGGACAACATGTCTACCCATGGAATATAAATTGAGATCCTACACTAGATCTGAAAGAAGAATCGTCTACTCAAATCCTGTCAGCATCCACTGTGCTCCAGCTCTGAGTCCCTAGAATGGAGTCTCCAAGCCAGGCGTCCCTGTGGTTGGACACCAAAAAGGCTTTGAAAATATTTTTATAGCAAGATTAGGTACTCCAAACATTTTGAAAACATTTAGCAAGCATTTATTACAATAAAATTTAGTTATTGGTTACACATGCTAAGTTCACGCACACTCTCTTGAGTTTCCTCACCTCTCATCTATAGTGCACGCCTAGCACACTATACTTAGCCCACATAGATATACTACCCAAGCGAACTAAGCTAAAGTATCCAACTGAACTAATCCACATGTCTAAGTTCCCATACCGTCCATATAGTACACTACTTTATTACCATATCTCATATCTTAATTATTTTTCATGTAACATTTCACATATGTTATATTTCAATCTTTATAATTAAGTCTCGCTACTTAATTTATCAACTCGGATATTCACTATCTAACTTTAATACGTTAATTAAGTCTCTCCACTTAATTTACTTTTCATACATATATCTATATATAACATCTGCCCATACTACGATCACCCATAAGTACAATATTCATAAGGTATATATTTCACACACAATATATATTGTAAATGCATACTTTACTATCACATCCATGTATCACACATTAGGGATTATTGGCTCGGAATCCTACCTCAATCACTAATAGTGTATATACATCTTGGTTCGAAATCATACATCGATCAACCATAGCTCTTGATTATTTTGGCTCGAAATGACACCTCGATCACCAATATTAATCATATCTAGATTGGATCGGAATCACACCTTGATCACTAAAATTAGTCATCTATATTGGCTCGGAATCCACCCTTGTTCACTAATATTTATTTGGTATACTTTAGTTATTCACACATCCTATGTACTACTATCAATCGACAAGTGTTCACACAACCCGATCATATATGTTAGTACGTAGTATTTCTCTCGCCTACTCGTCGTACTATTCACTTTACTATTTATCTCACTATCATATTAATTCGAGTATTCACCTAACTTTAAGGGTCCTAATTAACCCTCTATAAATTTCAGTAGTTAAGTCCAACTTACCCTACTGGTCCATACATTAACCCATTTAATTATCGTAATTATTTATCCGTCTCTCAGATTAATTATGATTATATTTAACCCAAATTCGTTCTCGTCTTAATCCTCTCGACAAGACTAACCCATACCCCCATCATAATCCTATTGTAATATATTAGTCTCTCAATACTACTTTACCAAAGTCCTCAAAAATCTCACAACAACGATTTAGGGATTTAAGGCAAACGGGAACATCTTCAATTTTCTGGGTAATCGAATCGATTTCCTCGAAGTCGAATCGATTTGATTCTGTATAGATTTTTCACTTCATTTTATTCAAGTGTTTTTACCCAATTTTCACCTTTTTTACTTCACATAACTCTCATGCTACTTCACTGAATTCAAGTCCACATGATCCTAACCATTTATACATGCGTGGGGGTAATTTTTAATGTAATTTAGTCATCGAAATATTACAATTACCGATTAATAATTGATTAATTCATCAAATCCTAAAGAACCCTAGATTTTAATATTCTCCAATAATAATCCTAAGAAACCCAGATGTAAATTCGTTGAAACCTCTAAAAATCTCAGATAATTGTCCTCTATAGATCTTCATTCAATCAACATGCAATGTCCTACCCAAACATGTATAAAAATTGGTTTTTCTTCCAAACATATCAAAGAAATCAATATTAGTCAAACCCTAGTCACATGGGTATTATAACATCATATTAATTTGAAATAAACAACTTGCCTTGGTGAGGATGATCTGATTTCGAATTTGATGAAGGTGTTGGGTTGTCTTCTCCTCCAATTTCCCTTCCCAAATTGATTGATGTGCCAGAATCCTCTAAATCCCTCACCAAATCATTCTTAAGCCTTGAGAATTGTCTTTATTTTCTCTTAATTAGTCTCTTTGTGTTTTGTATGTTCTTAAATCTAAATTAAGCCTCTTAATATCCAATATAAACTTGCAAATATTGTAGGTCTCTTAACCTCTATTTGCCAATTACCAAAGTACCCCTAATTGGTGCTTGTTTGGTTTAAAATTGACCCGGGACCCAAACTATACTCCCGATACACTATTCTGACTATTTTAGCCATTTTGAAATCATCCATAACCTATAAATTATCATTAAAAATATATTTCTCATTTCCATCCTCAAATAGTCTACACGCGACTCTCGATGAGATAAAATAAAATACGCACCTGTCATTCTCTATGTTGTATAACACTAATCATCAATTATTTATTATTCACTCTTAGTAAATATTATATCATAATATTAATTAGTATCTATCTCTCGATTAATATTTAATTATCACATTTATTATTTAATCACACTAAATTACTTCACTCGCGTAATTTAAATAAAACGTATTTTCTGAATTAATTATCGAATTAATTAGATTATAAATACTAAAAAATATGGGTGTTACATACTTACCCCCTTACAAAGGAATTTTGTCCCCGAAATTAAGACATACCTGCGGTGAATAACTCTGGATACTGCTCTCGCATGTCTTCCTCCCTCTTCGATGTTGAGTCATCAGTATTGTGGTGTCCCTAGTGAACTCGCACTAGTGGCACCGCCTTCGACCGTAGCTTATGCTCATTACAATACATAATAGCCATGGGTCTCTCCTCATATGAGACGTCTAGCTGTAAATCAATCTCCTCAAGTAAAATCTGCCAAAAACTTGTCTCCCTCCTTATGTACTTCTTCAGTGATGACACATGGAACACGTCATGTACCCACTGAAGATGCTCTAGAAGTACCAGTCTATATGCTACCGGTCCCACCCTCTCTATAATAGGAAACTATCCCACATATCTCAGTGCTAACTTCCCTCTCTTGTTGAATCTCATAATCCCCTTCATAGGAGATACTCGAACCAACACCTGGTCGCCAACCTCTAACTCCACATGTCTCTTGTCGGCATCGACATAACTCTTCTGCCTATCCTAAGATATCTGAATATTCCTTCGAATTAACTCAATCATAGCAGTAGTCTCTTGAATCATCTCGGGTCCCAAACACTTATTGTCCCCCACCTCCAACCAACAAGTGGGGGGATAATAAAGCCTCCAATATAATGCCTCGAATGGTGCCATACTGTTAGTAAATTGGTAAGAGTTGCTATACGCAAACTCTACCAAAGGAAGTTATTCCTCCTATACTCCCCAAATATCCAGGATACGCATCCTCAACATATCCTCAAGCATCTGATTCACCTTCTTAGTCTTCCCATCTGTATGCGTGTGGTACGCCGTACTCAATCGCAAATCGATGCCCATGGCCTCCTAAAATCTCTACCACAAGTGTGACACAAATATTTTATCTCTATCGGATATAATATTAATAGGGACCCTGTGCAACTTAAGAATATCTGAAATGATAAGCTGTGTGTACTGCATCGTCTCAAAATCGGTGCAAACTGGAAAGAAGTGGTCCACCTTAGTCAACTGATCCCTAATCATCTATATGGAACCGTAACCCCTCAGCGATGTAGGAAACCCTATAATGAAGTCCATAGATATGCTCTCCCATTTACACATAGGAATCTCAAGCGGTTGTAGCATCCTTGGAGGTCTCTGATGGTCAACTTTCACAAGCTGAAAAGTCACATACTTAGAGACAAACTCTATTATGTCTTGTTTCATACCCGACCACCAATACTGCCTCCTCATATCCGGGTTCATCTTATCCCCATCGATATGTATCGCAAACCTCGAACCATGGGCCTCTATCATTATTGCGTGCCTCAAGTCTTCATCCTTTGAGAGTGCAGCTACAGCGGAAATATTGTGACTTCTCAAATAAAATCCAGTTTTTAATTAAACCCAAATTTTAGTTAAACCCTAAGACATGCATCTAGATGATTTATCAAATAAAATATAGCATGCAGGATAAAAACAAACAGTTTCACGAAAAATCCCCCAAAGGGGCAAAACCTTTTATTTCACTATAATTTGTAAGAGAACGGCTTACAATCGGATTACAATGAAATACAGTTTGACTAAGAATTACCCTCAGGTATCGGATTCTGTAGTCGGCGGCTGGAAATATCCCTTTCCAGGTGGGCTGCAATGAAGAAGAGAAACGGCTTCTCCACAAGTGTGTGACACAGAAATACCCGCAGGTGTCGGTTCCTATGTCGGCGGCTGGAATTTTCCCTTTCCAAGAGGGCAGCAGTGAAGAAGAGAACGGCTTCTCCACAAGGGTTGAACAATAGCTGAGCTTCTGTTCTAGGGTTCCAAAAGATTCACAAAAGTAATTGGGATTTTTGGTGTGAATCAAAAAGAGTCTTGGGAGTCAAAAAGATGAAGACTTAGAGTATTCAGGACTCTGAAAATCGTCTTGAAAAGTCTTAGAAAATAACTCCCTGAAGATGTCTTTAAATAGGAAAACTTTGAGCCTAAAAAATCTGCAGCGAATCTGGCCTAATTTATCCCAGGCGGACCGGTCCGTCTTGGAGGCGGATCGGTCCGACCTCGGATCGGTTCTTTTAAAAAATGATTTCTTCGGTTCGCTTTCGGTCCAGAGTTTACTGGATCTGCAGCAAGCGGATCGGTCCGGTTGAGGGGCGGACCGGTCCGGTTGCGGATCGGTCCGGTAGGGGGCGGACCGGTCCGGTTTTCCCAGAAAAATAAAATCCTTTTAAAAGCCTCATTTTGCTTGAAAAAAATTACTTCTTATTTTTATAAAAAACATTTTATAAAAATTTCCCAATACTAAATATGAACTTTAAGGAACGTAAAAACAAAATTTTACCAAGTTCATTCTTGTAGAGGCTATGATGTTGAAGACACTTTGATATTCGGATCCGTTGATGTAGATGCGATCTTGAGATTCTTCAACGGTGTAACTGCGTACGACATACAAATTGATAATGGACAAAAATGTCCTTACAAATCTCCCCCTATGTCTATGCCGGTACATACATAAAAAATATCCGAATTATCAACTTATGACCTATCCAAATCTACCCTCCCATGAACCCTAAAGATGGAAAGATACAAAGGTATAAATCTTCAACGTTTGTTCTGCACTCTTCAACAATCATCAAATATCAAAACTTTTCTCATTAGGGTGTGCAACATATTGATCTTCAATCTTCATACCTACACACACGAGACAAAGCAAATACCACGTGACATATCGAGTTTGAAATGAGATAACATGGATATCAATATATGATAAAAACATAAGCTATATCTAAAAAACTCCCGCAAAATTCAAACTCCCCCATAATATGATAATTCTTTCTCCCCCTTTTATGATGACCCCAAATAGACAAATGAGAAGAATGAATCAAATAAGCACAATCCGGGTGCCACGGTACACAAAAAAACTATTTTTGAATATTTCAAAATTTTTCATACAAAGATAGGATACCAATATGAACAAATATGATACAAAAATCACACCATGGATTTAGACTCAAACAACCAAGTCATGGAAATGGAATGAATGGGTGTGAACACATTCGATAGGTAAATCAACTCAATCAATCATATGTGCACGATGCATATGTGTACTCCTAACGAATGATCATCAAAAGTATCCTTAGGTGTAAAAAAATTTGTTGAATTTAGAT
The DNA here is from genome assembly GCA_949130495.1 of Sambucus nigra. Lineage (NCBI taxonomy): Eukaryota > Viridiplantae > Streptophyta > Magnoliopsida > Dipsacales > Adoxaceae > Sambucus > Sambucus nigra. Next base: position 674,274,115 of record OX422215.1, read on the forward strand.
GACATCGTCTTATACAAATCAACAAATCAAAGTCAAAGTGATTTCCACACCAATAACGTCCAAAACTATGTAGCACATTTTTAAGAATTTCAAGGACGTGCAAACCCGTTTTAATTCTCCAACCAAACTCCCTCATATATATCTTCTTTTAGAGGTGATCTAAATTCTCAAACTTTGGAGAATTGGTGCAAAAACCTAAATGGCCCATAATTGGCATGAATTTCTTCTTATTGCCTTTCAATTTTTCCGGGCTCTTTTAACCTCTTTGGACCTCGGATAATAAAATTCCTCAATTTTTTAGGTCCTTTTTAACGATGGCTTTTGTGCAAAGGATAGATGATTACCTTTCGCAGTCCCTCCCCGTTATCAAACAAAGCACACAAACTCACAAAACGGTTTTTATATGCACAATTTCCTTATCAAAATTTATCGCGCTTGGTTCGTTTTAAGGACATGATTGAAGTGAAAACACCCAACCAACATGTGATAAGACAAGCACAATAATCAAACAAATCCGTGCATGTGTGCAATAAAGGAAATATGAGTCAAACATGTAGGAAGTAACACTTAATTACATCTTAATGACTCCAAACATTATAAAGCACATGGATGAATTGACCTATTGTTTCAAAACACTACCAAATATTCACATGAAAAAAATGGAATGATGTTGTGACTTGGTCATCCTAAGTGTTCATCCATAAACGGTGCAAACAAAAAATAAAATCTTTTTGTATTTTTTAAAAAAATTCAAAAACAAGAATTTATACAAAAAGTACAAGTCATCACACTAGTAAAAATATATCATGAAACCACAACTAGTGTATGACAAACATGCAATCACAATCAACCAAAAGATTTCACATGGGGTGAATCACGTGCAAGCAAACGGGAATCGTGGAAAAATAAACCATAAGCCTCTAAATCCGATTTTCTAACCCAAATAGATTTGTAATGAAGTGTGGGGGTTTTGGGAATCGAATTTATTCTTTCATTAACCATCCTGGGTCTATTTAAAAGCTTGTAACAAAATCGCCTAAGATGACCTTGCCTACCGCAATGTGTGCAAGTGTAAATCGGGCGGTGTGTGTTACCTAAAGGTGGCCCACTCCTCAAATTCCTAGGTGGCACTTTCTGAATTTGCTTAGGTGGATCTCTCCTAATGATCCTAGGAGGCTCCCTCACGATGTTCCTATGGGGCGCCTTTTTAACAAACATAGGTGCCTCTTTCGTAACAATCCTAGGGGGCTCTCTCACACGTGTGGGAATGGGTGCAACATATTTTTCAAGACCAATCCCACCCCTATCAGTTTTGATCTCGACTGTGCCTAAAATCTTATCAAGTTTTTCAGACCTAGACTCCAAATCAAATTTCACTTTACTTGAATCTTTCAATTTCACCTCAAGTTCACCTATCCTAGATTCAAGTACTCGTTTAGAATCCTCAAACTCTAAAAGCTCCTTTTTCATAGTCTCCATCAACCCTTTAAGACTATCTCTCTCACCCTCGACGTACTCAAGCTTCTCTTTCAAAATTTTCACATGAGCCCTAGGTTCTTCAACTAAAAAATCATTATTTTTTATGGCGCACTCTTTCAACTGAGCTTTCAATTTCAAATTTTCTTTCTTTGTTTTCAAAGTTTCAGCATAAAGTTCATTGAAAGAAGTTTGCAAGTCATGCTCATCTACACTTTCCTCCTCACTTTCATCCACACTCCCATCACCTTTACTATCACTAATCACATGGATGGGAAACTCTCGCCTATAAGCATAAAAAACTTCTTCTTTTGAATCACTATCACTAAGGGTAGAAATATGAGAAATCGGTTTATTCAATTTCTTCTTTAAATTTGTGGTACACTCATGTAACGTGTGACCAACACCCTTACAACACGAACACCTCTCAGATTCGTTTTCAACAGAAGATTTAAAACAAGAGTTCGTGTGAATTTTCCAATTAAATTTTTCAAAAATTTGACATCGAAGATCATCAAAACCATCAAAAGCCATTTTTGCAAAATCAGGATCAAAACACAATAACTTAGTGCAACCCGCTCTGATACCAATTTGAAAACGTGAGTAGACAAATTGTATCAGAAAGTAAATCCTCGAAAAATTAGGATCACGTGATAAATTAGCGTAACCCGCTCTGATACCAATTTGAGAGTGCAGCTACAGCGAAAATATTGCGACTTCTCAAATAAAATCCAGTTTTTAATTAAACCCAAATTTTAGTTAAACCCTAAGACATGCATCTAGATGATTTATCAAATAAAATATAGCATGCAGGATAAAAATAAACAGTTTCAAGAAAAATCCCCCAAAGGGGCAAAACCTTTTATTTCACTATAATTTGTAAGAGAACGGCTTACAATCGGATTACAATGAAATACAGTTTGACTAAGAATTACCCTCAGGTATCGGATTCTGTAGTCGACGGCTGGAAATATCCCTTTCCAGGTGGGCTGCAATTAAGAAGAGAAACGGCTTCTCCACAAGTGTGTGACACAGAAATACCCGCAGGTGTCGGTTCCTATGTCGGTGGCTGGAATTTTCCCTTTCCAGGAGGGCAGCAGTGAAGAAGAGAATGTCTTCTCCACAAGGGTTGAACAATAGCTAAGCTTCTGTTCTAGGGTTCCAAAAGATTCACAAAAGTAATTGGGATTTTTGGTGTGAATCAAAAAGAGTCTTGGGACTCAAAAAGATGAAGACTTAGAGTATTTAGGACTCTGAAAATCGTCTTGAAAAGCCTTAGAAAATAACTCCCCGAAGATGGCTTTAAATAGGAAAACTTTGAGCCTAAAAAATCTGCAGCGAATCTGGTCTAATTTATCCCAGGCGGACCGGTCCGGCTTGGAGGCGGATCGGTCCGACCTCGGATCGGTTCTTTTAAAAAATGGTTTCTTCGGTTCTCTTTCGGTCCGTAGTTTACTGGATCTGCAGCAAGCGGATCGGTCCGGTTGAGGGGCGGACCGGTTCGGTTGTCGATCGGTCCGGTAGGGGGCGGACCGGTCCGGTTTTCCTAGAAAAATAAAATCCTTTTAAAAGCCTAATTTTGCTTGAAAAAAATTACTTCTTATTTTTATAAAAAACATTTTATAAAAATTTCCCAATACTAAATATGAACTTTAAGGAACGTAAAAACAAAATTTTACCAAGTTCATTCTTGTAGAGGCTATGATGTTGAAGACACTTTGATATTCGGATCCGTTGATGTAGATGCAATCTTGAGATTCTTCAACGGTGTAACGGCGTACGATATACAAATTGATAATGGACAAAAATGTCCTTACATCCTTAGGCACTATAAGTCTCCCATTAAAATATAGGCCACCATATGAGTTGATCGTGTAAGACTCTGTGCCATCAGCTAATAAATGTCATATCCTGTCCTAACAGAAATGGTCCTATGCATGTGCTCTCACTATACTCATCACAATCTCATGAGTGATAGTTCAAACTGACATATACGCCCTGACGACCTCATCATCATATTGAAGCTCCTACCACTTCACTTTCCAGACCTCTCCTAACTCCCCAATGGGCCTCCGGATCAATGCGTTAGCAACCACATTAGCCTTACTAGGATGATACTATATATCAAACTGGTAGCCTTTCATAAATTCTAGCCAACGCCTATGCCTCATCCTCAAATCCTTCCGTGTGAAGAGATACTAAAGTGACTTATGATATGTGAATAATGTGAACTGCTTCCCTGATAGGTAATGTCTCCATATACTCAATGCAAAAATGATCGCTGGCAGTTGGACGTCGGGGTGGGGTAATTATTATCGTGGGCTTTATCTTCTGAGACGTATAAGCTATTTACCTTTACTTCTAAAACACACACCCAAGTCCCTGCAAGGATGCATCAGTATAGACCCGACAGTCCAATCCTCCCCTGGGCAAAGTAAGTACTGATGCTGATGTCAATCAGTCCTAAAGCTCGTTAAAAGCCAACTAACAATGGTCGCTCCACAAAAATGGTACTCCCTTACGAGTCAAGTTCTCCAAAGGCCTACTAATCTTTGAGAACCCCTTGATGAAGCGACGTTAATATCCGCCCAACCCCAAGAAGCTTCGAATCTCGGTCGGTGTCATGGACTGCCCCCACTCCCTCACTGTCGAGACTTTACTCTGACCAATAGATATGCCCCTGTCGGACACAATATGGCCAAGAAATTGTACCTCCCAAAGCCAAAATCCACACTTACTAAATATGGCGTACAACTGATGGTCCCGTATCGTCTATAGAGCCATACATAAATCCTCTCATGCTCCTCCTTCGTACATGAGTAAACAAGGATGTTATCGATGAACACTATCATAAACTGATAAAGAAACAGCCTAAATACCCTATTCATGAGATACATGAACACTGCAGGCACATTGGTGGCCCAAAAGAATCACCCTAAACTCATACGACCCATACCGTGATAAGAAAGCGATCTTAGGTACATACTCCTCTTGGATGCGCAATTAGTGATATCCGGACCTCAAATAAATCTTTGAGAATTAATAATCCCCTATCAACTAATCAAAAAAGTCATCGATCCTAGGTAATGGATACTTATTCCATATCATCAACTTTTTTAGCTCCCTGTAATCCATGCACAAGTAGAGTGAACCATCCATCTTCTTCACAAACAACACAGGATCACCCCAAGGTGATGTACTCTGTCGAATGAAACCTTGACCCTAGAGCTGCTTCATCTCTCTCTCAGCTGCTGCATCTGTGAAGGGTCCATGTGATATAGTGATCTGGCAATCGATCTCATCCCTAGTGCTAAGTTGATGAAAAACTCTATTTCTCGGCTCAATGGCAGCCTAAGTATGTCATGAAATACATCCTCAAACTCCCTCATTACTGGAATCGATTCTATAGGTAACACTATCTCCTACGAGGTGTCCTCCTCAATACAGTATAAATGAGTGCGCGATCCTCCCTCCGGAATAGGCATCGTCACTAAGAACATCTTATTCCCTGGGATTGAGAAGATTATAGTCATCTCATAGAATTCTATCATCGCTCGATAACTTACCAACCAATTCATGATTAGAATCACATCATACCCTTCCATGTCTAATACTACGAGGTCTGCCACTAGACTCAGTCTCCCAATTAAAATATCGACTCCTTTACATATCCAATGTATCAGTGATACACTATCCATCAATGACTCGACACAAATAAAAAAATCCCGACACTCTCTAATAAACTAGCGGCTGGTGCTAGAGCAATCGGGGCTCGTTGTGCCCTGTCTCGTTGTGGACAAACTCTACTCTTGTAACCTTGTTAGCCACATGTGAAACATTGACCCTGGAACTGTCTTTATTCCTTTCCCTGTTGGCCTTAATGTTGGCACTGATAGCCTTGGCCTTGCTAGCCCCCCCTGGTTTTCTTGGCCATAATAGCCTTGAGGAACCTACTACTGTTGGGGACCCTATTGTCCCTGCCTAAATTCCCCATTGTATCGGTACCCTCAAGATACGAACTTTTTAGTAAATTTCCCATAACGGGAATCATGTCCCAAGTGACTCCCTATTTTCTGTTGCTGGGTTGGTTCCCCCCAATAACACTGCTCCCCTCAGCATTGCCTTGCTGGCTAGGCTCACCTCTCTTGCTCCCCTTTACTTGGAAGCGATGATCCTGAAAATGCACGAGTGCGGCATTGACGATGTTAGTGTAAGTCATCAATGCATGGTTACCAATCATATGTTGCTTGATCCTCCAGGCCAACCCATCCATAAACTCAATTTTCTTCCTTTCTTCATTTCTCACCTCATCTGGCACAAATTTTTCCAGGCAGGTAAACTCCTCCTCATGGTCCGCTACTGAACGGTCACCTTGTACTACTTCCCCAACCTTCTTTATCGTCTCTTAATCGACTGTAGTAGGGAAGTACTTGCGGTCAAACCGCACCGAAAACTTAAAATTTTTCATCAAGTCCCTCTCTTCAGCAGTGGTCACCGACTCCCACCACTATATAGTTGATCCCAAAAGTCTAAAGCTAGATAACATCTGTTTATGGACTTCTTTACACTCAAGAATGTGCAAATGGCACTGAATGCTCTTCTTCTATTGACAGGACGCCACTATATGAGTACTACCCTTGAACTCCGGAGGGTGGCGCTTCTGAAAATTCTCCCTGACTCGTTGGCAAGAAGACGACACTATCTCGGCCTGGATCGCTAGCGCTACTGGATATTGTACCCGAGGATGAGGGAAGTGAGCTTCCATGGACCTCACAGCTGTCTTAACTTCCTGAGCCACTACCACGACCATCTGAGTAGTATAAATCATCTCTGGTTGTGGTGGTGGCAAAAACTGATACTCCCTCCGAAACCTTGTCTCTAGTTGCTGTCGTCTCGGCTCACTCTCTCCTCGAAGGCATACTAAAATAGAAATAAATTGCATATGTACATAGTTTGTACAAAAATCTAATAGAGGAAGCATGATATCTTAAGTACGCAAAGATAGATAAACAGTCTTAACAATAGGGCTCTATATCAAAATGATGATACGCAAAAACTGTAGTGAGTCGTACAGATGCTATGGACACTAGAACCTGATGATCTGATACCATATGTGAAACCCTGCCTAATTAAACATCGGTTAATCAGGAATTTATTAATTGAAAACAGGTTTCTCATATGGTTCATTCTAAGCATCAGTGTCGAAAACCTTATAATTACTACCCCCTAAATGAAATTAGACCAATGCCAAATTTTATCTTTCATTCAAAATGGATAAATGAAAAATGCAGAAAACTAAATTAAACGTTCACAATATACTAGAGTCCAACCATCAAAATATATAAATGAATAAAGTTTTTCAGAATAAACTATTGGCTAAAATCCAGAACCAAGTACTCCATAATAATAAAAGAACTGAATGACGGAAAAACTATCAATGGACAACAGATCTAGACATGGAATATAAACTGAGATCCTACATTAGATCTGAAAGAAGAATCGTCTACTCAAATCCTGTCAGCATCCACAGTGCTGCAGCTTAGGCATCCCTGTGGTTGGACACCTAAATGGTTTTGAAAATATTTTTATAGCAAGAGTAGGTACTCCAAATGTTTTGAAAACATTTAGCAAGCATTTATTACAATAAAAATTAGTTATTGGTTACACATGCTAAGTTCACACACACTCTTTTGAGTTTCCTCACCTCTCATCTATACTGCATGCCTAACGCTCTATACTTATTCCACCTAGCTATATTACAAAAGCTAACTAAGCTAAAGTATTCAATTGAACTTATCTACTCATCTAAGTTCCCGTACCGGCCATACAATACAATACTTTATTATCATCTCTCATATGTTAATTATTTTTCATGTAACATTTCACATATGTTATATTTCCATCTTTATAATTAAGTCTTACTACTTAATTTATTAACTCAGATATTCATTATCTAAATTTAATCTGTTAATTAAGTCTCTCCACTTAATTTACTTTTCAAATATATATATATATATATATATATATATAATAAAGGAGGAGGGTTTTTTTGTCCTCCCTAATTGATGACTCGGATTAAAGCTAAGGAATTTGGTCTTTATCAACTCATGGTTGAGATTGAAAGTTGTTTGTATCTATTGGTGTTGAGATTACATCTTTGCCAACTGATGGTTGAGATCTATACAACTTTGGGTCTTTTCTATCTAACGGCTCTAAATGCAAGCTAAAAGAGAGTATGTGTGTGGTTTTACATTAACGTGTAATTGGAGGAGGTGGAGTCAGAGAACAAGGCTCAAAGCTTCTAGTGACAGTACTATCTCCAGTACTTCTCAACCTCTCACCCATGAAGGTTCCATTCCCATTCTCTCTCACCACTGTTTTCTTCATCGTCATTAAAATGGTGCACCATTTTCTCCTTCGTTTGGTGGGTATATGATGTTTAAGAAACCCAAAATCCCATTGAGACTTTGGCTCAGGTTCGTTTTGGGTCTTCAATATATATGGGTTTAGTTTTGGCTCAGAATCTATGTTTAATGGGTTTTCCCTATTTGTGTAGATTTAAGCGGCACAACAATATATATGAGTTTTATTTTTTTCTTTGGTATGAATATATATGGGTTTTACTTACACTATCAAGAATGGGTGTTTGAGATTTATTACCCATTTCGTATGAATATATATGGGTTTAGTATACTCTATTTTTTTGGTGCCCATGTATCAGACAAGACATCGCCAACAGGGGTGGGTCTCACGTTGATAAGGTAAAAATATTATCGTGCAGACATCTCTCTACTATGTTTTCCATGGATCTGGATTGGGTCGAAACTGGGCAACGTGGTTCGATTTGGACTCGGGCTGGGCTACAACAGCCAGAGGTGGGTCTCATGTTTGTTTGGTGTTAGAGTATGGTTTGTTTATTGAGGTTGGTGGGGTTGGTGGTTGAGGTGGGTCGGGATGGGGATGGTTGTGAATTTGAGTTTCAGAAAAAAGAGATATAATCTCTGTTTTGAAGCCGAGCTAGCTAAACAAGAGAAAAACATAGACACACCACCATGGGTAAAGTTCACGGATCGGTGGCACGTGCCGGTAAAGTGAGAGGTCAAACACCAAATGTGGCCAAGCAAGACAAGAAAAAGAAGCCCAGAGGCTGCTCCCACAAGCGGATGCGGTACAATCGCCGTTTCGTCACCGCGATTGTGGGCTTTGGGAAGAAGAGAGTACCCAACTCATCCGAGAAGTAAGTTTGAAATGTGAAAGGATTTTGCTACTACTCAGTTAGGTTGAACCATAGTTCGGGTTCTGTATACTTTGCTGCCAGAGTACCTATTGCTTGCCCGTCTTTGTTTTCCTATTGAATCAACAATGCTTGTAACCTCTGAGATTGAACTTATTAGTTGGTTTTTGAAACATTAAAAAAAAATCTCTATTTTGGACCACTGGTACGAGGGGTCTACTTTTTTTTGTTTTTGTTTTTTTGGCTTTGATGTTTTACTACCAATAATTTGCAGGGATGGTACTGTTTGATGTGGAGCAAGAAGTTAGTATTGAGTTTTGGGTTTGTTCAAATCTCACGGTAATATTTTTATGGAAAACAGTAAAAGTATTTGAGTTTCGAGTTACTAACAATAAAAATATTTAGTTTTGAGTTACTAACAATAAAAATATTTTTGGAAAACAGAGTAGTGAGATGTTTGCAAGATTTGCAGAGTAGAAAGCACACAATATCTTGCAGACAAAAATATTTACTTTTGAGTTTTGGGTTACTAACAATAAAAATATTTAGTTTGTTAGGTTTATTGAAAATTTGTGCTTTCTGTGTGTTTAATTAGAGAACGCCTATTTCCATTTTCATCTACTTTTAACTCTCAAGCATCAGTTTTATTTTACATTTAGTTCCCATTTTATAACTTTTTTTCTCGCCTTCAATTTTTTGGAAGATAATGACACGGATTTCAAATTTTATCTGTATTTTTAATATGCAGGTTTCATAATCTTATCCTTTAGATTTACAGTCTCTTGGTGCATTTTATTATAGTTTGGTAATTTTGGGATTGGCGCTTTCTTTTCGGGTAATAATAACCTTGCCCTTTGTCCTTTTGGGTAGTTTGATACTTCATTATTTTGCATGAGTGTTCAGTTCTTGATTGATAATTATAGGAAAAGATGCACCACTGCCACATCTAGATGTCATGGAAATGAGTTATCACCTTTTCCTTCCAAAATCAGTCCTACACCTAGCTTCCTGTTTACATAGCTTTTTCGTGGACTTTATTTCAGAAAATTTATTTGACATGAAAGAAGTTGTAACAACATATCCGTTTCAAAATCTGTGAGGGTTTAATGGTGATTCCAAGTAGAGTAGTGATATACTTACCGGATAATTACGGAATGCCCTTTTTTTTTCCTTTCTTTCTTTGTGTTTGTTAAATCTTTGTGAAAAAAATTGTTTCAAAAAATAAAAATTAGTTTAATATAAATAAATAAAAAGTTGTTTTTTTACATTTTTAAACAGTTTTAAGAAATACAAAAAATGGTTTAAAAATAAGGGGTGTCGCTGACACGGACCTTTAAAAATAAGAAAATATTTGGTAAATGGGTGTTTGAGGTACTAAATGAGTTAAAAATAGTATAAGAAAATAATTTCTTATTAGAATAGTTTTTTAACGCGGATTTTTAAACAGTTTTAAGAAATACAAAAATTGTTTTAATTGTTGTAAAATTTTAAAAAAAATTTAAAAATAGAGGGTGCCGCTGGCGCGGACATTAAAAAGAAGAGAATATTAGGCAAATGGGTGTTTGAGACATTAAATGAGTTAAAAATAATATAACAAAATAATTTCTTATTATATTAGTTTTTTAAGTCGAACTTTGAAAAAAACTATTCTAATAAGAAATTAATTTTTAAGTCGAATTTTTAAACAAAAATTTGTTTAAAAATAAGGGGTGTCGTTGGCGCAAACCTTTAAAAATAAGAGAATATTGTGTAAATGGGTGATTGAGGGACTAAATGAGTTAAAAATATTATAAAAAAACAAAAATACTAATTAAAAATAAGAAAAAAAAACTATTTTAAGAAAATAAAATAAAAAAACTGTTTTTTATATTAATAGGAAAACTTTTTTTAAAATAAAAAACTGTTTTTTTATATAAACAATTGTTAAAATAAAAGAATAAGAAACTCAAAATAAATAAAAAGGAGAGATCCGGTAATATTCCGGTAAAAGCATTTGGTACATATCTCATTAAAGAAAATTTAATTTAAAAAATAAGGGATGCCGCTGGCGCGAACTTTTTAAAATAAGAGAATATTGGGTAAATAGGTGTTTAAGGGACTAAATAAGTTAAAAATAATATAAAAAAAACATATCGCGCCATATTCAACACAGTTTGATTAGTGTCGTTAGCCCGGATCCACATCGAACAAATGATGTGGGTGTACAAATGTGGGTCCGGGCCAGCGATACTAATCAATCGCGATATCATGTCAATAAACATAATGTTTTTAATTTATGAAAGAAATATTTTTTAATTTAATTTTAATAAAAAACTGTTTGGTTAATATAAAAAAAACTTTTTTTTATATCAATAGGAAAACTACTTTTTTTATATATAAAAAACTGTTTTTATTTCAATTGTTAAAAACAAAATAAAAGAAACTTAAAAAAAAAAGAAAAAAGAAAAGACAAAGGATGATCCTGTAATTCTCCGGTAAAACCATCCGGTGAATATATAGTTTTCCTTCTAAGTAATACTCACTATAGAACATTTATACGATTCTAATGAGGGCATTATAATATTATATTATTGTGGGTTTTTAACTAAATGGTGATTCTAAATAATTAATGTTTGTATGACCTTCTTAACTAAATATTTGTCTGGACAAACTTTGAGACGAAAATATTGTGTATGCCAAGTATATTTATGTAAAACAAATTTGATATTCATGACTATTATGGCAACACATGTTAGGATCATGCTAAATTTAGTTGGTGGGCATGGGTTATATTTTATTATCAATAACAAATGTAACGTTTGTTTCTTTGATAAGAATTTTGAGAAGAATTGAATGACATGATAGGAAACAAAATTGTATTATTTTTACCTAACAAGAAATTTTTACTAGATATTTTTTCAAGTAAAATATACAGTGTTATAAAAATGCACTGCACCGAATGTGTTATAGCCACAAATATTCGGGAGGAAGGTAAGAGTGTTACAACGACAAATACTTGGGATCAAATTTATCACCCCCCGAGTACACGAACTGCGAATGGGTACCGGCCATCGGAACGGGTACCGGCACTGTCAAAATAATTCTTGGCCAGTGGAAGCCACGAACTGCGAATGAGGATTAGTTGATGTGCGCATAAGCTGGCCCAGTTTGATTTCTGGCACTGTAAAAAATGCACTGCACCGAATGTGCAATTGTGCCATCGGTTTAAACACAAATAATCGCGAGCACATTTGTCACCGTGCCATCGGCACGGGTACATCCTAGTATATATATATAACATCTGCCCATACTACTATCACCCGTAAGTAGAATATTCATAAGGCATATATTTCACACACAATATATACTATAAATGTAATTTGATAGGATTTATAAAAATAAATATTCTTAAGTTATGATATGAGATAAGATAGACTTACATTTATATTATTGAGACAAGATATCGCAAATCTTGAGAATATATATACACACAATATTTATGGTATTGGGAAAAGATAGACATACTGTAATTTGATAGGATTTATTTGTATAAATCTTGAGAGGTGTGAGCTGCATATTTGCATGTAGTTATAGTCACATCACTATCAGTTATTTGAGAGACCCTAAGTTATTTGAGTCACTTCAAACAAAGAACAATGAGGAAGGAAAATAAGCTACTCGGAAGGTTAAAGAGGTGAAATCAGATTTCTTTTTGACAGGGGAACTCATGTAAGTACATTTTTAACTTGGTCTTGGGATCTTGAATCCATGATTAGTGCTTGTAATCCTTTAATAATGTTTGATTTTAGTGGATTTTTTTATTTTGTGGCGTAGAGGTCACCGTGGATGTTTCCCCTAATTTGGGATTTTACCATTTAAAAATATTATCTCTTCTGTGTCGTTTTTGATTCTTCACTACTATTGCTCCAAGCTAAACTTAGGTTTAATTCTAAAACCTATTTCCAAGTAACTGAAATAACTTGTTCATACTTTTTAAACCCATCTTGTGTTACTATCCTATTCTATAAAAGAATATCCTCAAAAGGTTGTTCAGAACCTACTTAACTGTTTTAACTTGTGTTAAACAACTTATTAAGGTTTTTCAAAAGGTCTCTGAGTTGTCGTTCTAACACTATGCCCCGTGTGTGATTTGGATTAACGGATTGCATTTTACAACCATTTTTCTAAAAAAATCATCACGGGACTACCGATTGGTAGGTCCATTTGTGACACCCCGCCCAATTAAATATCGGGTGATCAGTCATTTATAAAATTTAAAATAGAATGTTCGGTTGGTTCATTCTTAGCATCACTGTCAAAAACCCAATAACTTATTTAATCACCTAATATAATTAAGCTAAGTGTCAATTTTTTTTTAAAACCATTTAATTTCCAAACCAAGTAATTTAATATGAAACATCAATGAACAATTAATTAGTACAAATATTGCATCAGAATCACATGCTGAAATAAATAAGACTGGATAAACATCCCAGTTCAAAACTCTAAACCAAAACAACAGTAGACAACAATCCAAATGAAAGTACGAGAAATAGAGTAAACATGATCTCTAAAACTGTCTAAGGAAGGGGCGACACATGCCCTAAAGGAATGGCATAATAAATAGGAATGAAATAGTCGAAGGGTCTAAACAAAGTCATGTAGCTCCCACAATAGCTACAGTATACCACACAATCTGAAACCCTAAGCCTGATGTCCCTGCGGTTGAGCACCTGATATAATACATATATATACCAAGAGAGAGAAAAGATGCAAGAAACGGGTCAGAGCCCGATGTGTAAAAATATTTATTTAAACAAGTATTTAAAATTTGCAGTAAAGCAAGTATCAAGTACATGTTAGTTCGAATTCTCTCTTGAGATTCTCACCCCTCTTGTATTGTGCACGCCTAACACGCATATAAATTTCCTCCTTAGCTATACCTCCCAATATAACTAGTCTGAATCCATCCTAATAGTATTTACCCTCACTATTAGTATGCCAGTATCGCCCATACAATACGTTAACCAGTTAGCCTATGACGAAAAGCTAATTAATACATTTCCCATGTTCATAATAATTCAAATATATGATTAGAATTTTCTTAACAAATTTCCATGCCCACATTCATTACTATTCCCACTAGATTAATTCACAATTCTCATACATATATACATATACTCACTTCTTAACTATATATATATATATATATAACATGATACTGCACCCCCGGGCTATATCCCATTAGTGCACCTAGTCAACATACTGTACCCCTGGGTTATCACCCTTTAGTAAACTTATTTAAATAATCTTGTACCCCCGGGTTAACACCCATTAGTACACTTACAATATGCTTTTGTACCCCCGGGTTATCACCCATTAGTACACTTATCATAATAAGTTTTCACACCCCCGGGTTATCACCCATTAGTGTCTTTAATAATAACAATACATAATAGGTATACACACATCCTATTATAATAGATAGGTATTTCCCCTCACCTGCATATATGCTTCTCTAATGCATATTGCTTTCAACATTCCTCCATATTTATTTGGATTATTATCCCCCTCGTAATCTCTACGGTGTGTTCTCTCCGTACTGAGTTTATTAAAGTATTTAGTCCCCCATACTTCTTTTGAAATCCTGCCTTACATAAGTTTATTGTTTGGAAAATATTTCTCTCATTTCTGAACTAATAAACTCAAAACTGGGTCCTAAAAGAAATTTTTTTAATTTCCATTATGTCGCTCGAACGAGGTGGCAAGTCGTTTAAACGACTGCCACATGTCTCTCGAACGACTTCGCGCGAGATAGCAATCTCGCTCGAACGACTTCGAGCGACTTCGAGCGAGAATTCGTTGTTCGTCCCCTACCTTAGCTTTTCAATGTTTTCCACCAGTTTTAACTTCAAATCTTCTCCTCCAACACCCCAAACTCCAAATAAACAGTTAAACTTCGGACCCCATCAATAACATATGAATTCAAACATCCTGTAACAACCCGAGGTTTTGGAGACGAATATTTATTTATTTTGGGAAAAATAAATATTATTTTATTGGAGAATAATTAAATTGGCAATTTAGGTTGAGATTTGAAGTTGTTAGAAAGTGTGTCGAATGTCGATTCTGAGGGTACCATAGTGTCCGGAAGGGTCGAGAAAGTCGAAATGACTGTACTTGGGGTGTATTTAGGTTCCGAAATAAATTAGGACCGTTTGACTCGAATTAAAGTCACCGAGCCATTTAAAGTGTGTATTATCATTTAAAGATGTGTATTTTGGGATTTAGGCTAAATTAGCCTACGGGAGACTATTTCTCCAAAGAGAGAAAGAGAAAAAGAGAAAGAAAGAAAGAGAGAAGAAAAAGAAGAAGAAAAGGAAGGAGAAAAGAGGGAGAAAGAGGATTTTCCGGCGGATTCAGACCCTACGAACCCGAGGCAAGTGATTAAACTTGCTAAATAATTGTTGTGTACCATTTATTGCATGATTTGTGGATTGATTTTTGGGTTTTAGGTTTAGTTTATCAAAACCTAACTTTTAGGTATAATCTTAGATTCAATATGTAGATCTTAGATTTGATGATAGAAATTAGTTTATATGTGTTCTTCGATGAGTATTGATGTTATATTTGTGATTGGATTGAAGAGAAATGAAGAGAAAATGATTAAAATGAATTTTGGAATTTTGGAGAAGATGATGAATAGTGATTTAGCATCACTTCCGAATTGATTCGGCCATGATGCGAATCGATTCGGCTCTTGGTCAAAAAATGAAAATTGTAGATCTTTTCAATACGGTCGCGTGAGCGCCGACTGGGTATTTTCCTGATTTTTTTTGGATTTTTAATGATTTTTCTACAAAAAGCTGTCCAAGATCGAAATCGTTAGTCAGAAATTAAGGTTAAAATTATATGGAGATAAATATTAGTGGATTCCCAAATAGGGTGTTAGCACATCTAAAGAACTCGAGGAGATGGGAAAACTTTGGGTTCGTAGAAATAAAATCCGAATTATAATTTAAATGAATTTTAGGATTTTGGGCTTACTTAAAAAGTAGCCATTTTCGAGGTTCAGCAGGGCCGAATCGTTTCGGCCCCCTAGCCGAATCGATTCGGAATTATGCAGGTGCCCAGGTCTGAGTGACCGAATCGATTCGGACTCCAGCCGAATCGATTTGGCCTGAGACGGAGTCCCAGGTCTGATGACCCGAATCGATTCGCCTTCCTGGCCGAATCGATTCGCTGGGCCGAATCGATTCGGAATTGGCCCGAATCGATTCGGAAACAGGGCTTTTGTCGGATTGTTTTTCTAAGGAGAATTTCATCCCATTTTGTTCGAGGTTATCGAATGGGGATCTCTATAGGAGACATTTGAAGTATGTTTTCGAGACTTTTAGTGAGTTTCCCTTATAAGAAATTATTGGAGTCATATAGACTAAATTTGAGGAATACCGATTAGAAATTATGGTGTATACTAAGTGGGGAAGATGTGTGAGTTTTAGCGATTAGTGTATCAGGAGAGAGATATACTAAAACTAAACAATGACACAATACTACTGTGCCTAAGTGCGTATAATGAACATGAATATGATGTTTTAGGTATACCTTATATAATGGTATATCTTTATTATGTGGGATGTATGTATGCCTTATATGATGGTGTATATACATGTTAAGCATACCCCCTCCTTGCTATCATTGGGAAGTTTCGTGCGTTGAGGGTGAGCATCCTGACAAATATGCAGGGTGTGGATATTCCCCAGGTCATAGTCGTCCTTTGTGGTCAGAAAATGACATATATGATATATATTTATTATTTTGGGGGTGAGAGGTCGGGGTATGTGACGCTCTCACTTGCCGGTTAGGAACTATGACCGCTTCCCGGACGTCGTGTGCGTGAGTAGATCACGAGGTGGGTGTCGTTGAACCCCACCAGGTGGCCCCAGTTTGCTACGTATATGGGCTGCTGGAAGATCATAGCATGTGAGCCTGCGTCCTTCGAGTTATAGCTCGGTTGGATGGTTATTATTACTTGTGTTTGTATTTGGGTGTCAAGGGTATAATGGACCTCAATAACCTACATTGCCAGGATTAGTGTATCAGGGGGGTTCCTTGTTTGGATTTCGCCTCGGCGAGACGTCCCACGCACGAACCGCAGTGTAATGTTGGAACTTGGGGATAAGTTTAGTCCTTAATGCTCATCATATATATATATATATATATATATATCACCTATCCCGACAATCGACAGTGCCAGGAGTAGTGTAACGGGGGGGTTCCTTGTTTGGATTTCTCTTCGGTGAGACGTCCCACGCATGAAACGCCGTGTACTGTTGAGAATTGGGAATATTAATTAATTAAAATTGGATACAAATCTTTTGGGTTACATGCATCTTGCATTGAGGGCACAATGAGCCCCGAGGATCGATATGGTCAGGAGTAGTGTAACGGGGGGGTTCCTTGTTTGGATTTCGCTTCGGCGAGACGTCCCACGCACGAAACGCCGTACCGTGTTGAAAATAGGGAGGAGTTTAGTCCTTAACTCTTGATGCTAATAACTGATCTATAATAATTATATATATGATTTCATGCCTTAATTGGGCATCACTAGAATAAATCTAGTATATGATATTGTTGATGTATTGTGATGAGGTATGCATGATTGGATCATGTAACTTTATATGTTCAACAAATGAACATTATAAAGATAACTAGAATGAATATATATATATTAAAGTTAATAAGTATAACTATTAATTATGGAAACAATCGTAGAATCGGGTGATAGGTTAGATGGTTTTACTTAAATACTTTATTTGGGTTTAAGTTAGAATCCTCTTACCTAATTAGAATCGAACATCCTTTTTGGAGGCACGTGCATACGCTTAGTGCGCGCTTTAGATGAGAGGTGAGTTGATTTTTATGGAGTGTTCGATTCCAGCTAAATCATGCAATAATGCATTTATAATTATTATGCATTTTAATACACTTGCTATAAAATGTTTTTCACACTCGGGTTCTGACCCGTTTATATTTTCCTCCTCCATGTATATATTGTATTACTTCAGGTGTTCCTCCGCAAGGACGCCTTTAACATTCCTCCATTCAGGATTTGTGGAGCTGTGGCAGCAGCGGACTGTTGCGGCACTTTGCTTTAGTCGATTCCTATCTATTGTACTTCTAGATTAGGATTCAGTTGTATTGAGTTAGTATTCAAGTGTTGTAGATTAACACTTTCATATTTTATTTATTCGATTATTGTATGGTCTGTTGCCCGACAGCATATTCGGGTATTTTATTGTTGAGATTTTATTGTACAATGTATTGTACTCTTTCATATTTGGAGCATGCACAGTTCACTCATCATAGTTAGATGTTATTGTTGGTTGTGTGCATTATTGGTTTTGTTGTTGTTGTTATAAATAAAAGTTTTAAATTTTTGGCAATTCGCACTTTATGATTTCGGGTAGTTAGCCTTATATTATTGTGTTTAGTTGTTGATGTTGAGACTGTACCATCTGAGATACCTGATTTATGTAGTATAGGGCTGGCCACCCGTTATTATTTGGAGCGGGTTGTCACACATCCTAATATCATCAGTTCATCACAAATCATTCATAATACGTGAAATCCCCAATTTAAATTTTATCAAACCATAGTTCTTCCAATACAAGTTCAAGAATCCATAATTTTCAGATTTGTTCTGCATACAAATTTCTTAAAATGTGATTTCCAGTCTACATACATCAAGGGTTTCAATCTAATAAATCACATAATTTATTTCCACATCCAATTTCCTCAATTTCACCATTTTTATAACTTATAACATAATCTTAATCATCATATACTAACATGAATCAAATTCATACCAAAATACAACAGTTATAAACACTTGCCTTGAATGAGTAGTCTAATTTCTGGATGATGTTGGTATGGGTGTGTTCTCCTCATCCCGATCTACACGGTGGTGGTGGTGGTGGTGCAAGGTCATGTCGATTTAGCCCTCTTCTCTTGGCAAAAGTCTTCCCTCACACTTCCTATGGCGGTTCTTTCTTTCCCCAGCTTTCTAACCCTAATGCTATTGTTTTGTCTGATTAATTAAGTCCTAATTTTCGTCCATTAATTAGGCCTAAAAATCCAATTTACCAAAATACCCTTTCGGGGTGCCGGTTAGGCCTAAAATTGCTCCGGGACTCAAACTAAACACCCGAGTATACTATTTCGACTATTTCGACCCTTCCGGACTCAACGGTACACTCGAAATCATCATACGAGTTACTAAAAATAATTGATATATTTATTCCACCAATTTAGCCCCGACACGACTCACACGCGCGTCTGACTTAATTCACTAAACTGTCGTATCACTATCTCTCGACAATAATCAACAATTTAATTCTTCACATTTAAATTTAATTAATCCCGTTGTAATGAATAATCCCATAATTATTTAAATCATAAAAAATGTGGGGTATTACACCATTTCCCTCCTATCGACAGTGAGTCTAGGGTCAGCTCTCGATTGTCAGGTCTAGGGATATGCCGATCGGTAGTACCCCTGCCCTATATAAGGAGACCATGAGCTCACTTCCAAGACATAGCTCACATCCATTAATATCAATGATCCGAGCAACATTCTTCCACAATCACCGAAGTTTCCTTGTGTGAAATTTTTTCCACCTTTCATCCCCATCATTTTCATACCTAATTTAGCAAAAATCTCCTTTTCCCTCAACCAACACTCATTCCAACTTTCAAGGAAGCTCATCAAGGATCAAGATCAAGCCTCATGTCTCTAAATAAAGTCCAAATACCGTTCTCTCTCTCTAAATTTCCTTATTTTTTGCATTAGTTATATATATTCTCAATTTAGTTTTTACTTTAGATCATATACATTAACATGTCATCCTTTATTAGTTATATTTCATAGACATTCTTTTTTTATAAAAAAAACAAAATAAAGAAAAAGAGGGTTACACCTATAAATTTCGAGGGGATTGTTCACCACATTTTCTCAAAACTAAAAATACTTTTTATGCACACACATATATAATGAACTCCCATTTGAATCTATGGGATAAATCCCACCCTTGTTCCACATGCGAACTACGTGGACTTTGACTCCTTTATAGGCTACGTGGGCATTTCGGGCTAAAAACCCAAGACTTTAGTCAAAATTTTCGATTTTCCTATTTTATCATTTCTTTCATTATTTCATATATATATTACTTGGGATTCATATTTGTGCTTATCTGAAAAATATTTTCATTCCATTTTAACAATCAATATCTCGATAAGCGCACTCGTCACATTTTTAAATTATTGTTTTTGGAAGATTCATTTGGATGGCTTCACTCTATCCTTTCATGATATGATTCGAGTGATTCTGATCTCCATTTAAATAAACATGCGCACACACTTTAAGGAGAAATTAAGGACAATAATAACATAAGCCCATGAGAGACCGAAAGGGTGCATAACATCTTCCCATTCCGTAACTTATCCCTTGAACCTCTGAACTATTAGTTTCATGAGCATCAATTTATCTTTCATGCCCATCTCTAGAGGTGGACGCATTTTATTTTACCTATTTTGTGAAAAATAGGTTGGAGACTCCATATCTTTACATCACTCAACATCGATGACGGCCAAAGCGCTCTTAGAAAAAGAGCGTGAGACCTTCTCTCCCTCTTTGAGCGCGCGCGCGAGCGCCGACCCACGAGATGGAGGAAACAGGAGGGATAGCCACACCTTCTATTCACTTAGTATGGAATGATCTGAAGTCTCTCACCCAATCAACACCCTAGTCGATAGCCATAATTATATACATTGGGATCAAGTAATGACTAGCTTCCTTAAAGGTCGCAAAGTTTGGCGTCTTATAACCTGCGATTTCACATCACCAACAAAAGGGTCCACTGAAACTGATGAGAATTTTCGGGAGCATCTAGAAGATTGGAATAGCAAAAAAGTTTAGATGGTCACTTAGTTCTGTAACACTTCTATTTCTTTAATAAATTAATAATTTGGTCGATTTGAAGCTGCTAAAGAAGTTTGGCATTTTTTTAAAACCCATTACACTACCACAAACCTTGCCCACTAATATAAATTATTGACAAACCTCCACCATAAAAATCAACAGCCGAATCAGTCCATTAACAAAATCTTATCTGAGATGTATGATATGTCGGATCAATTTTCTCTCTCTGAGCCACTATGGGCATGTCGATATGATGCCATCAAATTCATTTCTTACCATAATTAAAAACGTGTAATAACCTTTCTGATGGCTCTTCATAACCGTTTTAAATCTATTCAAGCCTCTCTTCTCCACCAAAGTCTGTTGCCCTCACTAGAAGGAGTTGTTTAGGAAATTCTCTCTTAAGAAACTTGAATCGGCACCTCTAAACCTCAAACCACAAATGCAGTGTTTTCCACTCATTAGTTTAAAAGTAGGCAATCATCCTCTTCTTTGAACTCATGTACCTATTTCCACAAGATCAATTGTACACTTACAACTTATTGTACATGCATCTGCAAACATTATCACAAGCAAGGACCTAGTCACTACTAGAATGATTGTCACTGTAACCCATATAAACAAACTCACACCAATTCAAGTTGAGAACCTCAACTTACACATTCTTAATCCTATTGATCCATAATCGTTGTGACTGCTAAGATGACTAGTTTTTAAGAGGTTCCTGATACATTTATTTCTACCAATGAACTTATTTCTCTCTTCAAATAGGTTTTATCAACTTCTCGTACTGCTATGTCTGTCACCTGAGGTAATTGTTAGTTATTTGACCCTCTTAATTGCAATTATATGACTACTAATTTTACAATATTGTTTTAAGTACCCTGGCACACTGTTAATGGCTCTTTATTCTCTATTAGTCACATTGGTTAAGCATCAACTTATAGTCTTTCTCACTACGCCACATTTTACATTCCAAAACTTACTACTAATCTTATATCAATTGGTCAACTGTATGATCTTGGACTAAATTTTATTTTCTCCTCTTCTGATTGTTATATGCAGGATCCACCGACGGAGTGGATTCTTGGGATAGGTCGCAAGGTTGGTTATATGTTTGAGAAAATCCACCTTTGCACTCCTCTCCAGAACTCTTCTATTCTAACTGCTGCTTCTACCTCTTCCACTTAGAGTCTAAACTTATGGCATTCCCATTTAGGTCATGTGACTATTGAACATCTTCGCTCCTTAGACTCAACTGGTCTAGTAGGTAGAGTCAAATGTGGGAATATTTCATGTCTACCTTGTCAACTTATAAAGAAACTGGAATTTCCATTTAATTGAACTAATTCTCATTCTTCTGTTGCATTTTATATTACACACTATGGTGTTTGAGGGACTTCCCCTAATACCATAATGGGAAGATCTAAATATTTTCTTCTCTTTATTAATGATTAAACACGTTTCACCTAGATATATCTCATAAAAACCGATCGAATTATAATAAATTTATTATGATTTTGTGAATATAGTTCACACTCAGTTCTCTCTTAACATTAAAGTTTTTTGCGCATAAAATGCCATAGAATACAAAGAAATAAAATTTCTCTAATTATTTCATCAACAGGTCACAATGTCTCAATATTCTTGCCCTGGTAACTCCAAATAAAATGGTCATGCCTAACTTAAACGCCGTTATATATTAGACATTGTTCGCACTCTTCTTATCTCAAGTTCATACCTTGAACGATTTTTGGGTTATGAAGCCCTCACAGCTATTTACACCATTAACTGTAGTCCAATGACAATAATTGGTAATCAATCTCCCTATCATCGTTTCTATGGTAATTCCCCTACTTATAATTTGCTTAAAGTCTTTGGTTATGCATGTTTGTTTTACTTCGACCTCATAAACACTCCAAATTAAAACCATAATCATTTTTGTATTGTTTATTAGGGTATGGGATTGAACAGAAAAGGTATAAATCTTGGGATCATATTTCTAAAAGTCTATGCATATCTCATCATGTCAGTTTTGGGGAACACAAAATTTTCTCTTTTATCTCCTTTTTTCACATTTAACCTTCATGTCCCTTTTTTCACTAACTTGGCTATTGATCTTTTCCTATTGGACCTTAATATTTAACATTATTTGACTCATGAGCTTGAGATAAATATTCTTTCCCCAAATTCCATCTCACCTCGTCCAGATGTTACCATCTCCAACGAACTCTTAAGCATGGCTACTCTTAACGATTTTGTCTCCTTTGGTGATCATGTTATTGAAATTTCCCCACCCTAGCCTGCAGACCAACGTACTCGTAAGTCTACTCAAACAAGTAACATTCATCATCATTTTTATGATTACCAATGTTTTTGTATGATATTATATCTTCACGAACCGTTGTCCCATAAATAGGCATGTTCAGCCCCCTATAGGCAACACGCAATGAATGAGTAATTACAAGCACTACACCAAGTGAATACATGAGACCTTGTCGCTTTTACTCCTAACAAAAGTGTTATTAATTGTAAATGGGTTTACAAAATCAAAACACATTCAAATGGTTCTATTTAACGTTATAAAGCTCTACTTGTTGCAAAAGCCTTTACTCAGGAATATGGCATTGATTATGAAGAAACCTTTATTTTAGGTGCCCGCCGAACCTCAGTTTGGACACTTGTTACTACTATTGCTGCTCGAATATGGCCCTTATTTTAAATGGATGTCAAAAATGCATTTCTCAATGGAGACATTATTGAGGAAGTATATATGAAGCCTCCTCCTAGTTATGATCATTATCCATCTCAAGTGTGCAAACTTATCGCGCCTTATATGGTCTCAAACAAGCTCCCCAGGCCTAGTTTGCAAAATTTAGCTCCACTATTGCCACCTTTGGCTTCACTTCCAACCCACATGAACTTAGTCTCTTAGTCAAAAGATAGATTATTTTACTAGTCATCTTCTATTATATGCAGATGATATGGTCATCACTGATGATAATATTGCAAGAAACTCTACGTTTAAACTTTCACTTAGTTCGCAATTTGATATAAAAAATCTTTGTCCTCTTAGTTATTTCTTAGACCTTGAAATATTATTGGCCTCAGATGGGTACTATCTCATTTAGGAAAAGTATGCATTTGTTATTATTGATCGAGCTAGTCTTATTAATTGCAAGACAACTACCACTCCTCTGGACACCAATACTCGTTTTACTTCTCTTAATGGAACTCCTCTTGATAATGCGATGTTGTAACGACAGTTGGTTGGTAGTCTTGTATACCTCAAAGTTACTCACCCTGACATTTCTTATGCAATTCATATTATTAGTTAGTTATTATATACTCTAAAGACAACTCATTATCTTATCCACAACTCATAGTCCATTGTCTTCATTTTCCTTTTCACTCCTCCAAGTTTTACGAGGATATTCAGATGCTCACTTACCTAGAAATCCTATTGATTGTCGCTCCACTACTAGTTATTCTTCTTATAGGTGACATTATTATATCTTGGTAAATTAAGAAATAGTCTATCACTTCTCGATCAAGTACAGAAGTCGAATATCATGCTCTTTTTGATACTATATAGGATCTCCTCCATTTATGTTGGATACTAGAAGATATTGGGGTCTTGTCTTTTAGTAGCACTATACTCTGCTGTTATAATCAAAGTGTCATTAATATTTCTCACAATGATGTCTTCATGAACAAACCAAGCACATTGAGATTGAATGTCATCTTTTACGTCAGCACGTTATTCATGGCACTACTCGTCTCTCTTCTGTCACTTTTACTGATCAAACTGGCGATATATTTTCCAAATCACGTCCTTCAGGCCGCTTCCAAGACTTAGTTAGCTAACTTAATTTGATCAAAACTCCTCTATCTTGAGTTAGATGGGGGATGTTAGTGTGTAATGTATTAGTTATATATTGTATATTCCCTATTTCCCTTTTCCAGTTTTCCCTCACCTTTTCCATGTTTCCCTCTCTGTGTTTCCCTCCTTATTTAACTCCATGTTTCTCTCCTTGCTTAACTAATTATGTCTCCTAAAATCTACCATAAATAGGCCTATCTTGTAACATATGACACACATCAATACAATAAATCATTTATCTCAATCTCTCTTTATATTTATCTCTCTCATAGTTCACAATAACTTAGTCAAATTATTTTTTGGAAGTCTCCAACAAAAAAAGGATTCCACATTCCACATATATATTTCAGTCAAATAGAAACAATGAAGTATAACATGCTTGAAAAGTCACATAAATGTTATATTTCATATGAAAGTAGTGCTTCTGAAGTTCCTAATGGCTTCACGTGCTTCCATGATTTATAATATGCCATCCTAGGTTTAAAATTAAAAGCCTATCAAAAGTGTGGACGGTCACACAATCGAGACCTTGCAAATTTTATGTCCAATTCACTTTGAATAAGCTGTTGCAATTAGACGAAAATTTTGAATCTCACATCAAATGAGCATTACTTGTCAGTAGGGTTTCCAAACCTTTATATAGGTCATATAAGCATCGTTCCTCTTACAACTTTAGACAATATCCTTAAGGAAATTTATTCTGGGTCATGAGAGGAGACGGTGCTATAATCCTTTCTCAATGGAGACTGACTGGTGTGACCATTATACAAGACTGTTGTGTGTTAATAAATAAGATATAAATTAGTATGTTATATCAAGGATTAAAATAGCTTTAACATGATTTCCAGGATGTTTATTCTTTATGCAATTAGTAATTTAATATTCTATGTAACTAAAATATGAATACCAACCTTTTTATATTGCTAAGGTTAGATATAGTTCTTGAAAATATCTAAATCGTGACTTGAATGCTCCAATATCTATTCCGTAAAAGCTCCTTGAAACAACCCTGAATTTTGCCTTTGTACATGGCTTGAATTTTGAGAAAATATGAAAAAGTAAATTTCGATTTTCTCTTCCACCTTAACTGTTTTTACAATATGTGGAAACCCTAGATGGAGTAAGGCAACTTAATATATAAAGAGAATAGGCCTAAATTCAATTCAATCATGCCCTATTTTTTAGGCTCCACCATCCATAAAGTGGCATATAAATAGTAAACCAACTCAACCCCTTAAATTTTACATTTATGACATACCTAATTATATATCTAACCTATTAAGACCACATTAATAGAAAATGCATAATTTTTTATTTTAATATAATTAAAATTAAATAATTAATTTTCAACATAAAATATTAATTTCCAAAAGTGACTCCTTCATCATTGACTTACATAAGTGGGTAGAACACATTCAATTATCCATTTTATACGTTTCCACCAGCATGCCTAATTGTGAAGGTCCCTCATAATAAAGTTCATCTAGATTCATCTTTATCTTTACTGTTTCGTCAAGGACCTCACTTTCAACATTACTCTAATTATGTGGGAAACGAGCACTAAAACATTATAAAACTCAAAAACTCCCCTTCCTATATATCTCTATTTTGCTCTTAATTTATCTAGAATTCACATGTTTTCTCCATTTGAGGAAATGATCGACTACATCTCCTTTTGAGTCCTCAAATTTATCTCCATCTGAGTCCTTTAACACACTTCCATTCCAAATCAACACTGTTGAAGTTCTTCGACAATTATTTGTTTCGCCTTGTGTGGTGAATCCTATGTGTTGGTTCAATGTCATCATCATTGTGTGCTTCGATGTGTCGTGTGCCCATATTTTATGATGGTACATATTGGTCTACGCTTCGTTGTCAAAGCACACAATGATGACAACCGCACTTTGACAAGTATTCCATTTCTAATCATGTACATACTTACGTGACATGTCTATATTGGTCCGTGTTTTGAGTGGACCTAAGACACAGATCAATATGAACACAACATTTCAGTCTATATGTAAGGATAAATTTTCACATTTAGTTAATTTGTAGTATTGGCCATTTGCATTGGAAAAAAAACATTTAGATTATATAGGGTGTCATATCATGATCCGTAATGAAGAAATTGAGCTACCAGGACTTCATGCCTCGTCGAAGATTTCATATCAGAATCTAATCTCTCACATTTCCCAAAGCTATATGATCCATTTTTTAAACTTGTTGGAGAATTATTTAACAGGCTTCTTGTTTTAAAAAAAAGTTTTTAAAACTTAATTTAATTTTCAAAATCATTTCAAGGTCGTTCTAATGAGAACTGTAATCTCGTTCGAACAAGGCTATTCCAATGAATTTTCTAACCAGGTATTTTTTACTATTTTCTAACATGTCATTGGATACCTAATTCAAACATCTTCCAACAAGATTCCTTTTGGTTTTGTGTTAAGATCTCATTTTAAGACCTTGTTCTTATCTCGTTCAAATAACATTTGACCATGTCGTTCGAACGAGACTACATATCGTTTGAATGACTGGAGCAGTTATTGAAAATGGTCGTTATTTTATAAGTTTTCTCTTTTAACTTCATTCCCCCACTACTTCCTCTTTACTTATAATTAAGGAGGTCATGAGAAAACTACATAGAGCTTCCTTTTGTGTTGAGTAAAGACAAAACACTTTGAAAATTCTCTCCAACATTTTCATGATCTTTGTGGATCATTTTCCAAGTGCATAAACCTGAAAACACTACTTCCTACTATCATCATCATTGTATGGAGTGGACTTCTATATGATTAGAGATGGAATTATCTTTTAATGGATTCCGAGACACGAGAGGTGTCATGCAGTGTGTTGGATCTACACGTACAACAGATGGAGGTGTTGAAGGCAACATCAGCAACACTTGTTGGGTCAAGTTTTATGTCTTTTGATTGTTCTTGTAAAATTATATTCGTAATGGATTTTTCTCATTCAAATCTTTCATTTTTCTCATCCATTATTTGATTTAAGAAAACAATTTAAGAAGCACAAGATCTATAAAGAAAATTTCCAAAGCTCTGATACCAATTGAAAAAGTTGTAACTTAGGCCATTTAATACAAGATTAAACTATTGAAGTAACTCCGAACTATTTTTTAAAGAAACTCTTTTCTTTAAATCAAAACAAATTAACATAAGATGTGTTTAATGAAAATGTACGAGATATGACCAAGATTATGTAACTAGTTTTGAAAACCAAAACTAAAACAGTTTATATCATCACACCCACAAGAATGAGATGAGGATATGTAGTAAGATTAAGTACACATAGATTTTAACACGGTAAAACCTCACCTAACTAAGGAAACATCCACGTTGACTTCTAATTCACAAACCAAAAATCCATTAAAACAAAATATACAAGTAACAAACTATTTAACACACATGCAAACTAAACAGACCTATACAAGTTTAGAAATATGTCCACTAGTTTATTCTAACTTTTCTACAGTTCTAAAGTTCATGTGGCTTTCCCAGCTTGCTAACTTCTCCACTTTGTTTCAGTCTTTACGTCGACTCTTGTTGTTTCAAGATCTTATGGCCTACACTTTTGTGTTGTAGTCTAACAAATGTTTGTGATGGTGATCTAACACATGCATGCACACAAGCACACTTATTTTATACAAACAGAGCTATCAAATTATAGAACAAATCTATATGCCGTGTTTTTCAATTTCTCTCTTCTTAGGAAACAAAAGACTCTTTTTGATCTTTTAAGTAAACCCAGAATCCAAGGTTACCTTGCTCGAAAGCCGGTCCAAGGTCTTAATCAATTTCAGAGGGTTTTGAAAATATATTTGAAATTGAAAACCACCATTTGCGATTCCAACTAGACCGTGAGTCTTGTTTCATAAGAACTAGAACGAAAATTGAATTTGTTGATTCTAGAGTTATGAAAAACATTTATAAAAAAATAATCAACAAAGTGATTTCTCAAGATGAGAAACTAAATATGCAGATCTAAGTGTAATATGACATGAAATAGTAAGATCTACTGTTTCTATGAAAAAAAAATAGGTATCTAACATGAAATGTCTAAGTTGGAAACAAGATCTCAAACACAGAGGATATAAACCACGAAAAACCTTTCAAACCAACTAAAAAACAACTCTCAAACACTCAGGTTTGGTTTTGGTTTAAACCAATTTTGGAAATATGAGTTTAGGGTTTGAAACATGGTTAGGGTTTGAACGATTTAGGGTTTCTTTCTCTCTTTGGATTCTCTCTCTTTCTTTTCTCTCTCTCTCACTTCTCTTCTATCTCAGTTTATGAACTGGCCAAAATTCCCCAAATGCTGAGGGTAAGCCTCCTTACATAGTAGGCTATTAAGAATCGAGAAGGTTGATGGAAATCTAAAGCGTGAGATTTGGTCTTGGCCTATTGACTTTGATCCAATGGTATAACATCATCGATGAATTAAATAATTGTTGATTGGTCTAGAGAGGTTCATAGGGATTGGAGAAAAACACATGAAGAATGTTGATAAAAGAGATCCAAGGGCTGATAAGGTGTACGAGTTATAAGTCTACTAACAAACACAAATCAGACCGTTGTGTAAGAGACAAGTGTAAGGCCCAGATGAACACTCACACGCGTGTTTTCAAAGTCTCAAGCGCATTCGGATCCTACCTAACTCAACTTTCAGGTATGAAACCATACAACCAGTAATTACAAAATGACCCCAAAAGTTTTATGATCCAATTTTTATTATGAAAAAAATTATTTAAAAAATCCCAAAAATTATTAAAAACCAGTTTAAAGGGATTTAACTCACACACAATCAAATGATGCAATATGTGATATGTATGCAATACTAGTGTGTGTGTGGGGTTGATATTATACGTTTAAACAACAACTAAGATGAATTAAGTAGAAGACTTTGAGGTTCTTTGGTATCTAGGGAAGTGACTCTATTTTGTCACTATTTCCAAACTAAATGAGCACTTATACAATGAAGACTCAAGTGACTCAAGAGTATAAGGTGATTCAATCTCCCCCTTTGGAAATATGAGACAAAATCTCCTTTGAGTCATCTAGGACTCGTAGGGAAACACAAGAATAAGAAAAACCTATTCCTAGATAAAATTCTATCTACCCATTTCCTACAAACAGAAAATTACATAACTCAACTATTTATACATCAATACCCTAATAACATCTATTGAAGACAATGGTACAGATTCCTACAAATAATACTAAGATAAACAATTTAGAAATATGTAAAAAAAATGAACTCAAGAGACTCAAATTTCTCCCCCATTTTGTCTCAAATGGACAAAGGGAAAAAATATATAAGTCACACGAATTTATTTAGTGCAAACCATTCCTATCGATTTTCGCAAAGAATGAAATTTATTGTAATCCAAAGGTTTTGTAAACATATCTGCGAGTTGCAAATTAGGAGGTAGATAATTAATTTCTAATTCCTTAGTCTCAACAAATTCGCCTATAAAATGATGTCTAATTTTTATATGTTTTGTTCGCGAGTGTTGAACAACATTTTTAGAGATATTGATCGCGCTTTGATTATCAAAATAAAGATGTAATTGGTCTTCTTGAATACCATAATCATTTAGCATTTTCTTAAGCCAAAGTAATTGAGCACAGCAACTGCCAACAGCTATGTATTGAGATTCAACTGTAGAAAATGAAGTGCAGTTTTGTTTCTTACTACTCCATCCTACCAAATTATTACCTATATAGTAACACGCTCCTGATGTGCTCTTACTATCATCAGTACACCC
Organism: Sambucus nigra; assembly: GCA_949130495.1. NCBI lineage: Eukaryota > Viridiplantae > Streptophyta > Magnoliopsida > Dipsacales > Adoxaceae > Sambucus > Sambucus nigra. The sequence goes on from OX422215.1 coordinate 674,304,449, forward strand.
TGCCCAATCGGCACTAGTGTATTCTATTATAGTACTAGGAGTATCATTGGTGTACCAAAGTACCAAATTTAGAGTCCCTTTTATGTATTTAATTATTCTTTTTACACATACTAGGTGGCTCTCTTTAGGATTATTTTTATAACGAGCACACATGTAAACTGCATACATAATATCATGACGCGAGGCAATAAGGTATAGTAACCTTCCTATCATACTACGATATAGAGTAGGATCTATGGATTTTCCACTCTCATCTTTAGATAATTTAGTCGTAGTACTCATGGGAATTTTAGCTTCTTTGGCACTTTCCAGACCAATCTTTTTGACAATATCTAAAGCATATTTTGATTGCGACACAAATAAACCTTCTGAGTTTTGTTTGACTTGAAGACCCAAGAAAAATTGCAACTCCCCCATGAGAGATATTTGAAATTCTCTATGCATAATTTTAGAAAAAAGATTTAACTTCTGAAGGGGGGGTGGATCAAAAAATAATATCATCGACATAGACTTGAACTATAATGATATCTTTGTCAAAATGTTTGACAAAAAAGGTTTGATCATTTTCACCTCTCTTAAAACCTTTGTCTAAGAGAAAGTTGGAAATACGCTCATACCAGGCTCTTGGAGCTTGTTTCAAGCCATATAAAGCCTTTTTAATACGAAAAACATTATTTGGATATTGAAGGTCAAAGAGCCCTTTGGGTTGTTCAACATAGGTCTCTTCAGTCAAGATTCCATTAAGAAAAGAAGATTTGACATCCATTTGGTAAAGTGTGAACTACAAGTAACAACCTATTGCAAAAAGAAGATGAACATATTCTAAGCGAGTAACAGGGGCAAAAGTCTCGTTAAAATCTATTCCTTCAATTTGAGAGTATCCCTGAGCCACTAATCTGGCTTTATTTCAAATGATTATCCGACTTTCATCAGATATATTTAAATATCCAACGTGTACCAATAACCTTTTTATGATCAGGCCTAGGTAAAATATACCAAACATCATGAATGATAAATTGAAGAAGTTCTTCCTACATGGCAGAAATCTAATGCCTCAATTACCTTCTCTGGTTCCACAAGGGAAACAAAACATGCATAATGAGCATAGTTTCTTAATTGAGATCTTGTATGAACAGGATCGCAAGGGTTACCGACAATATTATCTATGGAATGATCTTTAGAAACCCAGTTAGGTACTTCGGGTGTCTCAATTGGTAAAGAATCATCTATTTCTGGAGAGTCTTTTTCTAAAACATTTTCAGACTCTTCTGGAATAGTTGGTTCTCCAGTCTAACTCTCAATAGTAGTGGCACTTACAATAATGTTTATGGATTCCATTAAGGTCTTTGTGTGAAGATTATAAACACGGTATGCTCTACTGCAAGGAGAATATCCTTTGAAGATAACTTTATCTCCACGAGTCTTAAATTTGGATAAGTGTTCTCTGTCTTTGCAGACATAACAAGTACTACCAAAAGTTCTAAGGTATTTAAGATTGGGCTTCTTCCCATGCCATAGTTCGTAAGGAGTTTATTTAGAATTCTTCCTAAGATAGACCCTATTAATGATATGACACGCAGTACGAATAGATTCTACCTAAAAATATTTAGGTAAACATTTGTCATGGAGCATAACACGTGCCATTTCTTGAAGGGTACGATTATTTCGCTCAGCAATTCCATTTTGTCGAGAAGTATTAGGAGCACTAAACTCATGTTTGTAACCATTATAGTCACAATACTCTATAATACCAGTATCTATAAATTCTCCACCTCTATCACTACGAATTCTATATACTTGAGTGTCCTTATCATTTTCAATCCGAAGTAGAATTTTCAAAAACATTTGGAAAGTGTAAGACTTTTATTTCAAGAAAGCCACCCAAGTAAATCTAGTGAAGTCATCAACCATAACAAGAATGTAACTGTGTCCACAGAGACTAACAGTTCGAGAGGGACCCATTTGGTCCATATGGATGAGCTCTAAGGGTTTAGAGGTAAGGATGTCTTTAACTTTCTTATGTGGTGCCTTAACAATTTTTCCTTCCTGACATGATCTACATATAATATTAGAGATAGGTTTGATCTTTGGAATTCCTCTAACTATTTCTTGTGAAGAAAATCTACTAAGGGTATCCTAATCTATGTGACCCATCCTATTATGCCATATTTCATTGTCATCCATTCTGGTAATGTTACATACCTTAGTACTAGTCTTGACAGTATAATAATTTTTGGGAGTCCTAAGTCCTGTAAGTATGCACTCACCTTTTTCAATTCAAATTTTGAAATTATTCTTTGAAAAGGTGACAGTATAAATTGACTCACAAAATTGTGAGATACTATGTAGATTAGCATTAAGACCTTTTACTATAAGAACATTTTCAAGCACATGCATTCCTTCTTCTTGGAGTGTTCCTTTGCCAATCATTTGAGATGATACACCATCACCGAAAATAGCTTTTCTCTAGCAAAGATGGTTTTGTTGAAAAGTTTTGTATCATCCCTAGTCATATGTTTTGAACACCCAGAGTCTAAATACTAACCAGAAGAGGTGTTTTTAGCTTTTAAAGCAGTAATCACAATGTTACACTTCATCTGGGGTAATAGTTCATCTTTTCTAACCCAAATAGCTCTTATTTTTGTTTTGCGCATATTTGCTCTCATTTGATAAAATCTGCGAGCATTAGATTTTCGTTCAAACATGTTTTGCGCATGCATTTGAGTTTTATGGAGAATCTGAGCAGTTGGTATAGAAAAGTGTCTATGATTTCTTCTTGTAAATTATCTTTTAGGTTTGGTCTTTCTCTTTCTATAGTTAGAGTTATTGTCTGGTTATCTAGGTAGGACATAATTATTACGGCTTCTCCTAGAGTAGTTAAAGTTCTGGTATATAGGAGTATTACAGACAGGTTTTACTAAGCGCCTAGAGTAGCAACCTTCAAAAGAATGACCGTATATGTCACATTAAGAGCAATATAGATTGATTGAATAAGGTTTCTCCTTAAGTTAGTCTCTAAACATGGGTTTCATGGAATTTTTATTTTGAACCTTATTCCTAGGGAGTACAGTATGAAACGCAGAAGCACTCTAACTAATAGGAGGGAAGACATATTTATCCTTAGGCGGACTTTAATACTTAGAGTTACTTGATTCCCTAATATCAAACTTTTGTTTTTTTTTCATCAAACTCATTTTTTAGGGACTGAAAATATGGGCAAGTTTCTATAGGTATTTTGCAACCTGACACAAACTTGATTTTGTCAAAGTTATTAGTTTGTGTATTTAAATTTGGGCAAATTCGTATTCCAGTTCAATCATCAGAATTGGCTTTTAAATCAGCAACAAAATCAACAAAACAATTGGAATTATTTTCAAACATACCAAAATTTTTTAAAATAATTGTTGTCTTTTCTTTATCTTGTTCCAATTCTAATAATGTCCCTTTATATTTTTTCTCCAGACTTTCATTTGTTTCAATCAAATCTTTCAATTTTTGATAAAAAATTTTGACTTCATTTTGATGAGTTAGACATTAGGTAGTATAATTTTTAGCATTAAGTTAAACCATTAGACTGAGGTCTTCTAGTTTCTTAGCGATATCTTTTACTATCTTCTCTAGTCTAGAGATTTTCTTGAGAGTCTTGGCATAAAGTATGTGAATATCAAGGAGGTCTTCAGTGTTTGAATCACTAAATGAAGTGTGTGAAGTGACCCCTAAGGATTCATTTCTTGAACTCACATACACATTAACATCATCATTATCTCTTTCCCTTTGACTAACACACCCCGCTGTAGAACTAGTAATGTTTTCAGACATTAAAACATCTAAACCAGTAGCAGCATGACTCATAACAACATAAGTAGAGATATTATCATCATTCTCATACAAAGGCACATGCATATCATCATTATAGATTATATTGGCAAAGAAAGACATGCAAGGATAAAAAACATCAGATGACTCAGGTTCCTCATTATCAGAGTCACTTGAATCGTCCCAATATTGGCCCTAGTATGTTTATTATTCCCGTTCAATTTAACTCTATAGTCTTGTGCTATATGACCCAATTTACCACATCTAAAACATTCAATATTCTTGAAGTCTTTGTTAGGTCTTGTATGAATGTCCTTTTGATGCTTGTCTTGACCTTTCTCATGAGGTTTGTGATTAGATTGAGTTGGATAATTTGTCTTGCCTTGTCTGGTTGCCATTTTATTTCTAAATTTCAACATTTTCTTAAACAGTATTGACATCAAGGCAATCTGATTATCCAAACTATCTATATCACATTTCTTATCAAAATCCTTATTAGGAATGCTAAGCTCGGGTCTTATCAGTTTAGGGGAGAAACTCAAATTGGAGCTAGTCTGTTTCTAATGGGACTGGGTTAATTGTTTCTTGAATTATAGTTCCATTTCCACAGTTCTCAGTTTACTACTGAGTAATTCAGGAGTGAGATTTTGATCACTCATTTCCTCAATAGCGTATCTTTTGTTATCGAATTTCTGTTGTAATGACCTTAGAATTTTTTAGACAATTTGATTTATGTCATAAGTTATACCATTACAGTGTAATTTGGTCACAATGTCAGTTAATTTCATGTAGAAGTCATCAAAAGATTCATAGTCTGACATGATTAAAGAGTAGGGGTGGAAGCGGTATGGGTTTTTACCATACCGTACCATTTTGATAAAAAAAAATGGTTTTGGTTTCCTATATTAAAATACCTGAAATTAGTCTTACCGAAACAAAAATTGCCGCAAAAAAGTTGGTTGGTTTTGGTTTTAATATTTAAAAAAATGATTTACCGAAATTATCGTACCGAATTTACCGAAACCAGAAAAAACCGTACCAAAATTACAATATCGTACCGAATTTATCGAAACCAGAAAAAACCGTACCGAAATTACCTTACCATACCGAATGTACCAAAATTACCGTACTAAATTTATCGAAACCAGAAAAAGGGTGGTTTTGGTTTTGGTTTGAATATTTTTAAATGTTGCTTGGTTTAGTTTTTGGTTTTTTGGGACTTTGAGTGCTGTTTACCGAAACCAAAAAAAAAAAAACCAGAAACCAGAAACTAGAAAAAACCAGAATTTATCGAAACTAGAAAAAACCCGAATATACAGAAACCAAAAAAAAATTGAAATTACCGAAAAAATTGAAATACCGGCCAGTTTGGTTTTGGTATTGATTTTGGTGTACCGGGTGGTAAACTGGTACAGTTTGATTTTACCATCGAGATTTTAGTTTTTTTATTGGTATCTACTATTTACCGACCAAACCGTACTACTTACACCCCTATTAAAGAGTTATACTGCTGGATAAGCTGTGTTTTAGCAGCTTTAACTCTAGTGTCACCTTCATGAGTAGTAACCAGAGTATCCCAAGCTTCCTTAGAAGTGGTACAAAATGAGATACTTTTGAACTCATGTTCATTTATAGACATAAAGATGTCATTCTTGCCTTTGTTATTGTTTCGAGAAACTTCCTTCTCTTCTTGAGTGAATTCACTTAATACTTTCTTAATCCTCTCATTGCTTGCTTCACTGGCTGGTTTTGTAGGATAAGTATATCCATTTTCAATAATATCCCAAACATCATCTCCCAAGGTTCCTTGTATGAAAGCAACCATCCTTACTTTCCAGTATGAAAAGTTTTTTCCATCAAAGAGAGGAGGTTTGGTCAAGTTACCAAATCTTTCGTTTTTCTCGTCCATTGTTTGATTTTAAGAAAATAATTTCAGAAACACAAGATCATTAAAGAAAATTTCCAAAGCTTTTATACCAATTGAAAAAGTTATTACTTAGGCCGTTTAATACAAGATTAAACTATTGAAGTAACTCCGAACTATTTTTTGAAGAAACTCTTTTCTTTAAATCAAAACAGATTAACACAAGATGTGTTTAATGAAAATGTACGAGATATGATCAAGATTATGTAACTATTTTTTGAAAACTAAAACTAAAAGATTTTATATCAGCACACCCACCAGAATGAGATGAGGAGATGTAGGAAGATTAAGTACACACAGTTTTTAACGTGGTAAAACCTCACCCAACTGAGGAAACATCCACGTTGACTTCTAAGTCACAAACCAAAAATCCACTAAAACAAAATATACAAGTTACAAATTGTTTAACATACATGCAAACAAAATAGACCTATACGAGTACATAAATGTACCCACTGGTTTATTCTAACTTTTCTACAGTTCTGAAGTTGATGTGGTTTTCCCAGCTTGCTAACTTCTCCAGTTTGTTTCAGTATTTACGTCGACTCTTGTTGTTTCAAGATCTTATGGCCAACACTTTTGTGTTGTAGTGTGACAAGTTTTTGTGATGTTGATCTAACACATGCACACTTATTTTATACAAACAGTCCTATCAAAATCCATGAAAACTATGTAGTGAAAAAGATTTTTAGGTATCCCCTAGTTGGTTTAATGATGAAGTCATTCTTCTTAATTCTTTAGGTATGTTAGACTCCTTAAACTCTAAGAGTTTATAGGCGATCTCCAAACATATGAGTTAAACATGTTTCCAAAAATAAAAGAAATAAAGATAAGGGAGTTTCATTAAAATCCAAAATGGAAGATGTTTCTGATTCGAGTGAGTCTGGTATAGATCCTGATGATGTGGCCTTATTTACAAAGAAATTTTAAAAAAATCTCAAGTTTAAAACCTAAAATTCAAAATTTGATTAAACTAAATTTGAGAAAAAAAAATAAGGCAAAGAGATTTTTTAATGATTGTGATATAAAGGAATGTAAAGGTGAAAACTCTAAAAGAGATAATTTTAAAAGAGACTATTGAGAGAGATGTTTTTAATGTGAAGGTCGAGGTCATAGAGCGTGTGACTGCCCTACTAAGATAAAGAGAAAATGTCAAGGAGAAAGACATATATAATGACACTCGTAATGATAGTGAAAATTAGTCTGAAGACTCCGATGACTCTAACAGATAAACAACTTTACTGCTTTCATGGCTAGTCATGCCAGCTCCTCTAGTGTTTCATATCCTAATGTTGACATTTTCGAACCTAAAAACCTTAAAGTTCTACTAATCACTCACAAGGAAGAGATATTGTTGGTAGTGAGAGTGAGGTTGATGAAAATGATTTTTAGTCCGACTATTCTGAGTTATACACCAAGTCTTTACGAACTCAGAAGAGTAATAAAAGATTGACTTTTAGGGTGTTGACATTATAAAAATAGTTGAAAGGCCTAAAGGAGATGGAGGCCTCAGTTAGTCAACTTGAGGCGATTGAGATTAGTCTTTTTGAGGAGCTTATTTTGGCAGGTAAAGTAAAGATTGACTTGACTAATTCTCAAGCTCGTGCTTTTGAAAATATTCCTAAATCCTTTGAGGTTTCCAAAACACTTGAAGAAAAAATTGTCAAACTTGAGACAGATCTTAAGGCCTTTTGATAATGACCTTATTAAGACTCACTTCAAAGTCACTCTTGAGGACAACTTCAAAAGAATGGGGAAGCTTTTTATCGAACTAGTGTTAGGTTATAGGGAGAAGGGTTATCAAGAGAGAAAAGGTATAGGATATAAAGAAGGTGAATCGTCAAACACAAAATCTGAACCTTTAGTTAAGTTTGTTACCAAGGCAAACAGTCCTAAAAATATCCCACCTAAAATAAATCATCCTAAGCCACTTATTAAAGTAACTCCAAATCAACTCTATGTTTGTACCTTTTACAAAAAAAAGGGTCACCTTAGAAATTATTTTATAAGCTTGGGAAGAATTCTTTTTCCCATGACCTTACGCCATACTATACCAACTTTCTAGCCTGAAAAATGAAGTTGATTGTCTAGTCAATACTTATAAAGGTTTAATGGAAGAGTTTCTAAGGTTGTGTATGACCCTAGGAAATTATTCCAATCAAAGGACTTGTCAACGACAAGAAACGCTAAGAACTTAACTCAAACCTGGGTTGTAAAAGAAAAGACCGAGATGGAATTAATTTCTCATGTTGCTCTTAAGTATCAAGATACCTCTCAATGGTATTTTGATAGTGGGTGCTCCATACATATGACAAGTGATAGATATATGTTTACCACTCTTGAGGATCACGAGGATGGTATGGTCACCTTTGGTGATGGAAGTAGATCTAGAATTATTGGAAGAGTCACCATTGAATTTTTTGAGTTTCCAAAAATAAAAATGTTTTATATGTTGATGGACCTGAATTTAATTTGATTATCATTTGCTAAATTTACAACGAAAACCTAACAGTTAAGTTTAGACAGACCGACTGTAGCGTATATGATAAATCTAGTAAGACTATACTACTATGTGTGGGGCTTAGTGATAATTGTTATGGTATCATTAGAAAGTTTTGTTTCATTTGCAATAGTACAAAGGTCTCCACTACCGACCTTTGGCATCAATGACTACGTCACATTAATTCTAGGGATCTCGACCATCTAGTTAAGAAATACCTAATTCCTGGCTTACCGTCATTAGGAAAACCAACCTCATCAGTTTGTGATCCTTGTCAACTTGGAAAGAAAATTAATAGTCCTGATAAGAAGTTGAACTTTGTTTCCACCTCTCATGTCTTATAATTAACTCATACGGACCTTATGGGTTCCACTCGTACCGAAATCATAGGAGGAAATAGGTACATCCTAGTGATGGTTGAGATGAATTTTCAAGATATTCTATTGTTGGATTTCCTAGGGAAAAATCCGATTCTGTTGACTTTTTTACTGTAAAATGTTGAGTCCTTCAAAGTCAACATGGTGTCATAATAAACTGTTTTCTAAGTGATAATGGCACTGAATTTAAGGAATCCATTGTGAATTCCTTTTATGTTGAAGTTGGCATTAAATATGAGTTTTCTATCATTCATACTCCTCAACAAAATGGCATGGTTGAGAGGAAGAATTGAATGATTCAAGAAAGGGCAAGGCCCATGCTTCTTGGTAGGAAAGTGCCAAGCATTTTTGTGTAGAAGTAGTAAGTACTTCTTGTCACACGGTGAATAGGGTATACTTACGTCCTGATACTAATAAAACTCCATTTGAATTGTATACATGTAAGAAGCACAAGTTAGTTTATTTTCGAGTCTTTGGGAGTCCTTGTTACATCCTTAGTGCTTGAGAGATCTTAAGAAAATTTGACTCGAGGAGTGAGGAAGGTATATTTCTAGGTTATGCACTAAATAATAGAGCTTATATGATTCACAACTTTCCTAGCTCTAAAATCATGGAATCAAAAAAAGTCGCTATAAAAGATGATGCTCCTGCTACATTTGCTGATGTTGATGATGATCCATCTTGTGAGAGAGATGCACCCCCCATGATCTTCATGAACTTACTTCTCATGATGATTTGGTGGATCCCACAGTTGAGGAAGGGGTTCCATCTCCTTGGGTTCATAAAAGTCATGATCCCTCCAATATTATTGGGAATCTCGACTTAGGTGTCAAGACTAGAGCACAACTTGAAAATGAGGTTACATATTTGTGCTATACCTTTAAAATAGAACCTAAAACTATGAAAGAGAAACTAAAAGATGAAGATTGGATAAATGCAATGCCAAAAGAGTTGCTTCAATTCCAAAACAATGATGTGTGGGAATTAGTTACCCGACCTAGTGATACTAATGCCATTGTGCTGTAATGATAGGCCCCCAATTTTAAAATCTTTAAACTCAATTTCCTTATTAGATATGTGGAAGCGTAAAATGATGGTTCAAATAAAATAACATTTAAACCAAGTGAAATTAAATTAATCCATTAAAAACATTTTCACTTAGACATAATTAATCCAAGTCCTAGAATTCGCCTATGTCATATTTTTCAATTATTCCAAAACTAGGCCAAACCAATTTTAACAAATGACTTGAATAAATTAGCGTTACCCGAATTTATTTTAGCACCAAATTAAATTAAGTGTGACAATTAAAACCAATTTTATCTTGAATTATCCTAAGCATACGTTCTATGTTATTATGTAAGATAAGAGTAAATCAATCACACTAGGCCACGATGTACGAGGAAAAACCTACAACGGGAAACAACCTCGGATGGCCCTATCCTCAAATCCACTAAGTACAGAATTTACATTTACAAGACAGATGACTTACTTCCTCAACTCGAACCCTCTCAAGACTTGATGCGTCTTCTTGTAACCATCTATGCCTAGTAGATAGCCACGGAGCTCCTTCGTGATCTCGGACAATAGGTACACCGTCAACCACACATGATGCCTTTCACCATGTGAGAAAGCCGCAGCTAAACAATTCTTCTTCTTTGAGGGATTTAGAAGAAAACCCAAACTTCTCTTCAAATGGTAGAGATAAACTGGTGCCAAAATACTCCAAGAAAAGTATATGTATATATGAACTTGGAAGAAACAAATATGGGTGTCACTAAGTGTTTAGAGGATTTTTCTTTATAAAATGAACACTCAAACTCATGAACTTTTTCTTGGGAGAGTCAACTCTCAAAACTCTCTCTAGGAGTTAGAATATTAAAAAAAATTAGTTTAGAAAAAGTTGTTCCCGCACATTATAAGATCTGAGAAAAGTTATTGGAGAAACAAGTGGGAAAAGTGGGTAGAAACTGCTAAAAACTGCCAAAAAAATTTCCCGCCTGAAATCTCGTTCGAATGACATTTTTGTTCAAACGACATCTCGTTCGAATGAGGCTTCTAACGAAGTTCCAATGTGAACTCACTAGAAATGTCGTGAGAAATCTCGTTCGAACAACAATATCGTTCGAATGAAGTTCCAATGGCCAATATGGGAACTCGTTGGCATACTCGTTCGAACGACTTGTGGTTTGAACGATAATCTCGTTCGAACGACACTTCGAACGAACATACAGAAAGTTTCAAAAATTTCATTTTTAGCCCAGAAACTTTATATACTTTATATAAAAGTTTTTAATACAAATCTTTCTGAAAACAAAGTAGAGTTTTAAAACCTAACACCCAATAAAATTCTTCCAAGCTCTTATATATATATAAAATGCATTCATACCTTGGGAGTATGGAACCACTGTTAATGACGTTGAAATGATGCGCATAAACTCGGCATTTGATGAAGCTTTATACTCTTTGCCGCTACGTCTTCAACTAAACACATCATAGGCTTGAATAGGTACGCTTGAACGCTATCATATGACATAAACATTTTTGTCCGAAATCGAGCCAAAACTATATTAAGACTCAATTGGAGAATTGTTTCCTTACAAATCTCCTCCTTTGGATATTCCGGGACAAAAAAAAAACAAAAATACTAAAGGGCCGTCAAGCTCACTAGACTAAAAAACATCCCACCTAAAATAAAGAGTACAATGCTTGACTCGAATACCACTTTAGAATTAAAAGCTTTGCCACTTGAAGGTTTCCGCTTTAGAAGAATTCCTGCACACTTAAGCAAACTATCAAACGCATAGGGAATATCAAAGTATTTAATGCAATAAAAATAAATATTCCCCCTAAATTATTTTTCCCCCTTTATCAAAACAAATCTACCTAAGAAGGTCATGGGTCATGACTCCCCCTAAGTTAAATTTCTCAAACTTAGATACGATTACAATAGGATTAGATACCATTTCTCCCCCTACCATTCTCCTCCTTTTTTTTTCAGGAATAGACAAAGGATAAAAATAATTAACCACATTGAAGCTTAGAGTGAAAAGACATTAAAGCATATGAGCAACAAAAGCATAACTAGTCCAAGAAATACCAATTAATGAAGTAGAAGCATAGATGGACTAGAAAGAAAGGCAAACACAAAATAATATCTTATATATATATATATATATATATATATATATATATATATATATATATATATATATATATATATATATATATATATATATATATATAAACACATAAATGACACAAAAATACAATAAGTTTAGCACACTCGTATGGCAAAAAATGTGTCATATGGAAACGACAGTGTAGGGGTGTGAACTAGTAACAATTAAATTTAGACCCAAACATTTAAAATACGTTCACGGAGTCCTCATTTGATTGCAAACTTTGTCACATTTGAATATAACCTTATGTGACAATAAATGAAGAGTGTGCTTTTGTTCAAATACATCAATTATTTAATTAAACACCGTTTTTCAATTAAATCCTAAAACATGCATCTAGATGATTTATCAATTAAAATAAATATAGCATGTGACACAACATATCAGGAAAAATCCCCAGAGGGCAAAACCATATTATTTTCACTATAATTTGTAATGAGCGGTTTACACGGATTATACTTAAAATAAGTGTGACATACGAAAATACCCGTAGGTGTCGGTTCCGATGTCGTCGGCTAGAATCTCCCGCAAGAATTCCCGATGGGAAGCAATGAAGAAGATACCGTCTTCTCCACAAAATACTCCAATTGAGTGTATAAGACCTCTTGAAGGTTTATAAATGTGCTCTTGATGAATGGGAATTAAGTGTGCATTTAAAGAGGCAGAAAGTCTGAAAATAATGAAGACAAATGCCTTAAAATGATGAAGACAAGACCTTTAAAATTATGAAGACAAAGACCCTTAAAATGATGAAGACAAAGGCCTTAAAATGATGAAGACAAGACCCTTAAAATGATGAAGACAAAGGACTTAAAATTATGAAGACAAGACCCTTAAAATGAGAAAGACAAAAAACAATAATGAAGACTAAAAAGAGGTTTACGTCACTTCATTATTATTTTTCTTCTCCATTTTCAAAAGGCCATAACTTCTTCACCGTAGCTCGGATTGAGGTGCGTTTTATCCAATATCTTCATGGTGTCGAGATCTTCAACTTTCCAGTTGACCAGTCCTCCAGATGGTGATTGTAAAAATTACCAAAATGCCCTTGAACTTTCATATCGAGCCTTCTTTCACTGTTTTGACTTCTCTTGCATACCACTTTCATAAAGTGCCTAAAATCGTGGAACGTGAAGTCATTGAGGCCGATGTGGGACACATGATGGAGATGTTGAATGCTTGATTAACGAAATTTGGATTGAGGCTGTCGTATGAGATCGTGTAGAGACGTGCCGAATGTAGCGGTATTAGATATACAAACTGTGATCTATGAAAATAGAAAATTCCTAGATACTACACGAAAATTTATAAAATTATGTCCTTACCAATCTCCCCCTATGTCTATGCCGGAACATACATAAAAATCCGAATTATGCAATCTCCCAAAACAAATGACATATGATAATATCCCTATTAAATGCTCAAACTGAGAATACTAAATGACATGGCTTCAATCAAACATCTTCAAATCTTAACAATTTATAAACTCCCAAAGCTTTTCTCATCAGGGTGTGCAATCCAATAGATATCAGCTTTGTACCTACACACATGAGATAAAGCAAATACCCGTGACACGCAACAGTTTGAAATATAATGATATGCAAAAATCAAAGATCAATTGAGTTTAAGCAAATCATCGATAAATCAACAAGATTTTCTCCCCCATAATTCATTCTCCCCCTTTTTATGATGTCCCCAAATAGACAGATATGAGAAGCATAAACATGGAAAATGTCACAAAAAATTATTCTATTTTTTCAAATTGTTTCAAATTTGTACTCAAAATATACAACAAAGAATCAAAGAATGTTCTATTTTTTGAATTTTATTTTTTTAAAATATACAACAAAGAATAAAAGAATCTTCTACTTTTGAAATTTTTTTTCCCCAAAATATATAACAAAGAATCCCACAATGAAAGAACACAAAAACAACCAAGTCGATGATAGCGTAAATGTAGGGGTGTGCACGATGCATACATGTACTCCTAATGAATGAACATCAAAAGTATCCTTAGGTGTAAAAATAGTTGAATTTAGATGACATCATATTAATCAAATCAACAAATCAATGTAAAAGTGATTTCCACACCAATAATGTCCAAAACTATTTAGCCCTTTTTCAAGATTTTCAAGGATGTGCAAACCCGTTTAAATTTTCCAACCAAACTCCCTCAGATATATTTTCTTTTGGAGGTGATAAACTAAATTCTCAAACTTTGGGGAATTGATGGTGAAACCTAATGGCCCATATTTGGCATGTATTTCTTTTCATTGCCATTAAATTTTCCGGGCTCTTTTAACCTCTTTAGACCCCGGATAATAAAATTCCTCAATTTTTTAGGTCCATTTTAACGGTGGCTTTTGCGCAAAGGATAGATATTTACCTTTCGCAGCCACTCCCTATTATTAAAAACACAATCTTACCAAAACAGTTATTATATGCACACCTTTCTTATCAAGTTTTATCAGGCTTGGTTCGTTTTAAGGACATGATTGAAGTGAAAACACCCAACCAACATGTGATAAGACAAGAACGACATTCAAACAAATCCGTGCATGTGTGCAATAAAGCAAATCATGAGTCAAACATGTAGGAAGTAACACTTAATTACATCTTAATGACTCCAAACATTATAAAGCACAAAAAGGACAAGATATATTGTCTCAAAACACTATTAAATAGTCACATGAATAAATGAAATGAAATTGTGACTTGGCTATCTGAAATGCTCATTCATAAAAGGTGCAAAAACAAAAATCTTTTTCTTCTTTTCTAAAATTTTTATAAAAAGAAAATCTTTTGGTTCTTTTTTAAAATTTTATAAAAAGAAAATCTTTTTGTTCTTTTCTAAATTTTTTATAAAAACAATAAAATATTTTTGATCTTTTCATTTTTTTATAAAAATAATAAAAAAAGTAATAATAATACACAAGATACAGTCTAGCAATAGGAATCATATGATGTAAACATGACAAAGCATCCTATCCTAGACACGGACCATCCCTTTAGTCAACTGTGCAAATCCCTACAGATTTTCTAAGACACTCGAATCTAAGGGCATTAAAGGTTTCGTGAAAATATCAGTTAACTGACGGTCGGTGGGAACGTAACTCACGGATACGACTTTTTCTTCAACAAGCTGTCGTATAAAGTGCTCATGTATCCTGATGTGCTTTGTGCGTGAATGCTGGACTGGATTGTGGGATATGTGTATCGCGCTCGTGTTATCACTGGAAATGGTCATGGTGTCCTGTGAAATCCCATAATCATCCAGCATCTGTTTCATCCATAAGAGTTGCATGCAACAACTCCCGACGGCGATGTACTCATCATCCGCAGTGGATAAATAGATGGAGTTTTGCTTCTTGCTCAACCAGGAGATAAGAGAAGAACCAAAATAAAAACACCCACCAGAAGTGCTTTTACATCCATTTACATCCCTAGCCCAATCGGTATCTGAATAAGCGGACAAACGGTCATTAGTATCAAGGGAATACCAAATACCATATGAGAGAGTCCCACTCATGTATTTGATAATAAGTTTTAGAGAAAGTAAGTGAAACTCTTACGAGGATGCTTGATATCGCGCACAGACTCCAACACTAAAGGATTTGTCGGGACGACTAGCAGTCAAGTAGAGAAGACTACCTATCATACTCCGATATAAGGTTTGTTCTACGTCCTTACCTGCAGTGTCCTTGCTAAGCTTGATGTATGAGCATGCTTAGTGGAGTCTAAACCAAATTTCTTCACTAGGTCTCTAGCATACTTGGATTGAGAAATGAACATCCCATCCTCTAGCTAATGAACCTAGAGACCAAGGAATAATGTAAGCTACTATACCATGCTCATTTCAAACTCATTTTTTATCTCCTCCTCAAAGTGGTGCCCATTCTGGGGGCATGTGGATCAAAAGACTATGTTATCCACATAAACCTGGGCAATAAAAATAGCACCATCATCTCTCCTAACAAACAACATCATATGAAATCCCCCTCTCTTGAAGCCACGGGCTAAGAGATAGGAAGTAAGCCTCTCGTACCAAGCACAGGGTGCTTGCTTCAAACCATACAAGGCTTTCCTTAGATAGTATACGTGTTCTAGGTGAATGGGTTCTTCAAACCCTTTTGGTTGAACCACGTATACCTCTTCTTGTAGAATGCCATTTAGAAAGGCACTCTTGGCATCCATCTGATATAACTTGAATCGTAGATGACATGTGATGGCGAGTAGTAAGAGGACGAACTCAAGCCTCGCAAGAGGAGAAAATATCTCACCAAAGTCTACACCCTCCATCTGTGTGTAGCCTTGAGCGACCAGCCTAGCTTTATTTCTTATTATGGTACCATTTTCATCCATTTTATTGTTGAAAATCCACTTGTTACCTATCACATTAGTCTAACTAGGTCGGGGGACTAGTTCCCAGATATTGTTCTTTTTAAACTGAAGCAACTCCTCCTGCATAGCAAATATCTAGTGTTCATCTTTGAGTGCTTCTTTGTGATTCTTAGGCTTAACTGTGGACGTGTAGCAAAAATGGATAACAACGTTATCTAGAGCACGAGTCTTGACCCCTAAGGTGGGATCTCCAACAATGGAAGAAGGATCATGACTCTTTCAAACCTGAGCAGATGTGTCCCCTAACACATGAGTAGAGTCCACAGAATGTGGGTGAGGGACAAATAAATCACTGTCAGAAAAGTCCTCATCCTCACATTGAAGGCTAAAATCAATAAATCTGAAAGGTTCATCATCTTGCACGGTGACGTTTATTGACTCCATAACCTTGGATCTCTTTAGGTTAAAGACCCGGTATGCTCTACTATTTGATAAATATCCTAGAAATATTTCCTCGTCGCTCCGGGAGTCAAACTTTCCTAATTGCTCTATATCCCGTATGATGTAGCATTTACTCCCAAAGACACGGAAATATGTTGGGTTGGGTTTCTTGCCAATCCACAATTCATTAGGTCTCTTAAGTGTGTGTGGACGTAGGTAGACCCTATTCACCGTATGGCATGCAGTAGACACTTCCTGTGCCCAAAATCTCCTTGCAACCTTACGACCTAGAAGCATAGATCTAGCCATTTCTTGAATCGTTCTATTCTTTCTCTCAACAATGCCATTTTACTGAGGAGTTTTCACAGAAGAAAACTCATATTTGATTTCAAGACTGTCATAGTAAAGATCAACCTTTTCTTATTTAAATTTTGTGCCACTGTCACTACGTTTCCTGTTGATAGTGACACCATTCTGATTTTGCAGGACACGGAACTTGTGTAACACTCCGCCCGGCCGGGGAGAGCAAACGGAGTGCTAATGCGATAAAATAAATCTAAATCCACAATACACAAGGTATAGAGCATCTAAATAAACACACAATCATATAAATCCAGTAATCTAAATTTCTTCAAATAAATACCAAGTCTCTCGAATTACATACAACAACTAATTCGAAAATAAAATACAAATCTCCAAAGCTCTATACATCAAAATTATACAAATCTTTCCCAAACAATCCTCGCTAAAATCAATCTCCATAGCGACCCAAAATCCGCGCTAACCTGCCAACTAAAAGAAAATATGGGGAAGTAGACAATACGACAAGAAAGATGTTCAACAAATATATGTTAGCGATGAATAAAACGTAACAACACGAGTACGAATATTCAAATCAAAATGCAAATCTCAAACCATTTATCAATATAATTTCTCAACAACACATCAATGGGAAACCAGGCCTCACCCTATTCGCATATGCTTTATCAAGCCATAACCGGGGAATAAGTATTTTGGAGGGTACTCAACATCCGTGCAATATTAAAATCTCATAACAACGTGCTCAACAACAATATAGTGATACCACATGAATCAAAATAATTTCTAAAATTATTTTCCAGAATTCAATGAATTTAACAATTCAAATATGAGTTCAATTAAGAAGAATTCAAAGAGAATGACACTCGGGAGATTTAAGAAGGATATTGTGTAAAACCCCATACCTCAAACCATGATGAGAAACCAACGATCACATCCTCAAGATCAACTCAAAAGATCTACAAAATCTTCTCCAAGAAACTCCAACAAAATAGCCCCAAGAACACCTCTAATCTAATGTTGGAATTCCCAAATCTCAAGGGCCAAAGTATAATTAAAAAGGAGAGGAATATAAAATATATTTGCTGCCAAAAGTTGTGCCAAAAGTAGGTTAAAAGGGTTGCCCACGAATTCCTTTTATAATGCAAAGAAATGAAGAGTTGGAATCCAAAAGAATCCTTTAAATAAGGCAAAGAAATGAAGAGTTGAAAGTCAAAACAACTCCAAGAGTTAAAAACATTTAAAAATCATTTAAAAATCCGTTCTAACTCCATTTTCGAAACCGTTTGAAATTCTCGCCTTCAAAAATAATAACCAACATATTTGAGAAATAAAAATAATTTTATCAAAAACTTTCTTTTTTTCCCTTTTTCCAAAAATTAATTAAAATAGCCCAAAAATTACGCGGGTTGTTACACTTCTCCACTAACAATGGAATTTCGCCCTCGAAATTCGCCGAATGCCTAACTCGAAAAAAATCAGGCCACTATAGTAACTCCAAGAATAAATCACGTCTCCGAAAAATAAATTCCTTACCTCTAATCTCGAAACTTATCACGAATATCACCTAAAATTTGCTATCTCCAAAAATTGCTAACCACGCAATGAACCCAAAACTCAAGCCCCGAGGGTTGCCGTATACCTAAGCTCTAATACCATTTGTAACACCCCCACCGCCCGGGGAGAGCGAACGGAGCGTTAATGCGATAAAATAAATCTAAATCCACAATACACAAGGTATAGAGCATCTAAATAAACCCACAATCATATAAATCCACTAATCTAAATTTCTTCAAAAAAATACCAAGTCTCTCGAATTACATACAACAACTATTTCCAAAATCAAATAAAAATCTCCAAATCTCTATACATCAAAGTAATACAAATCTTTCCCAAACAATCCTCGCTAAAATCAATCTCCATAGCGCCCCAAAATCCACGCTAACCTGCCAACAAAAAGAAAATATGGGGAAGTACACAATACGACAAGATAGATGCTCAAAAAATATATGTTAGCGATGAATAAAATGTAACAACACGAGTACAAATATTCAAATCAAAAATCATTTATCAATATAAATTCTCATCTAAATAAACCCACAATAATATATATCCACTAATCTCAATCTCTTCAATTACAACAAGTCTCTCGAATTAAATACAACATCTAACTCAAAATAAAAATACAAATCTCCAAAGCTCTATACATAAAAATAATAAAAATCTTTCCCAAACAATCCTCACTAAAATCAATCTCCATAGCTGCCCAAAATTTGCGCTAACCTGCCAACTAAAAGAAAATATGGGGAAGTACACAATACGACAGGAATGATGCTCAACAAATATATGTTAGCGATGAATAAAACGTAACAACACGAGTAGGAATATTCAAATCAAAATGCAAATCTCAAAGCATTTATCAATATAATTTACCAACAACACATCAATGGGTAACCAGGCCTCACCCCATTCGCATATGCTTTATCAAGCCATAGCCCGAGAATAGGTATTTTGACGGGTACTCAACATCCGTGCAATATTGAAATCTCATAACAACGTGCTCAACAACAATATAGTGATACCACATGATTCAAAATAATTTCAACAATTATTTTCCAGAATTCAATGAATTTAACAATTCAAATATGAGTTCAATTAACAAGAATTCAAAGAGAATGGCACTCGCGAGATTTAAGGAGCATATTGTGTAAAACCCCATACCTCAAACCATCATGAGAAACCAACGATCACATCCTCAAGATCAACTCAAAACATCTACAAAATCTTCTCCAAGAACCTCCAACAAAATATCCCCAAGAACACCTCTAATCTAATGTTGGAATTCACAAATCTCAAGGGCCAAAGTATAATTAAAAAGGAGAGGAATATAGAATATATTTGCGGCCAAAAGTTGTACCAAAAGTAGGTTAAAAGGTATGCCCACGACTTCCTTTTCTAATTCAAAGAAATGAAGAGTTGGAATCCAAAAGACTCCTTTAAATAAGGCAAAGAAATGAAGAGTTGGAAGTCAAAACAACTCCAAGAGTTAAAAACATTTAAAAATCATTTTAAAATCCGTTTTAACTCCATTTTCGAAACCGTTTGAAATTCTCTCCTTCAAAAATAATAACCAAAATATTTGAGCAATAAAAATAATTTTATCAAAAACTTTATTTTTTTCTCTTTTTCCAAAAATTAATTAAAATAGCCCAAAAATTACGCGGGTTGTTACACTTCTCCACTAACAATGGAATTTCGCCCTCGAAATTCGCCGAATGCCTAACTCTAAAAAAATCAGGCCACTATACTAACTCCAAGAATAGATCACGTCTCCCTAATCTCGAAACTTTTCACGAATATCACCTAAAATTTGCTAGCTTCAAAAATTGCTAACCACGTAATGAACCCAAAACTCAAGCCCCGAGGGTTGCGGTATACCTAAGCTCTGATACCATTTGTAACACCCCGACCGCCCGGGGAGAGCGAACGGAGCGCTAATTCGATAAAATAAATCTAAATCCACATTACACAAGGTATAGAGAATCTAAATAAACCCACAATCATATAAATCCACTAATCTCAATTTCTTCAAATAAATACCAAGTCTCTCGAATTACATACATCAACTATTTCCAAAATCAAATAAAAATCTCCAAAGCTCTATAAAACAAAATAATACAAATATTTCCCAAACAATCCTTGCTAAAATCGATCTCCATAGCTCCCCAAAATCTGCGCTAACCTGCAAACTAAAAGAAAATATGGGGAAGAACACAATACGATAGGAAAGATGCTCAATAAATATATATTAGCGATGAATAAAATGTAACAACACGAGTACGAATATTCAAATCAAAATGCAAATCTCAAAGCATTTATCAATATAATTTCTCAACAACACATCAATGGGTAACCAGGCCTCACCCCATTCGCATATGCTTTATCAAGCCATAGCCCGGGAATAGGTATTGTGGCGGGTACGCAACATCCATGCAATATTAAAATCTCATAACAACGTGCTCAACAACAATATAATGATACCACATGAATCAAAATAATTTTAACAAATAATTTCTAGAATTCAATGAATTTAGCAATTCAAATATGAGTTAAATTAACAAGAATTCAAAGTGAATGACACTCGCGAGATTTAAGGAGCATATTGTGTAAAACCCCATACCTCAAACCATGATGAGAAACCAAAGATCACATCCTCAAGATCTACTCAAAAGATCTACAAAATCTTCTCCAAGAACATCCAACAAAAAATCCTCAAGAACACCTCTAATATAATGTTGGAATTCACAAATCTCAAGGGCCAAAGTATAATTAAAAAGGAGAGTAATATAAAATATATTTGCTGCCAAAAGTTCTGCCAAAAGTAGGTTAAAAGTGTTGCCTACGAATTCCTTTTATAATGCAAAGAAATGAGGAGTTGGAATCCAAAAGAATCCTTCAAATAAGGAAAATAAATGAAGAGTTGAAAGCAAAACAACTCCAAGAGTTAAAAACATTTTAAAATCATTTTAAAATCCGTTTTAACTCCATTTTCGAAACCGTTTGAAATTCTCGCCTTCAAAAATAATAACCAAAATATTTGAGCAATAAAAATAATTTTATCAAAAACATTATTTTTTTCTCTTTTTCCAAAAATTAATTAAAATAGCTCAAAAATTACGCGGGTTGTTACACTTCTCCTCTAACAATGGAATTTCGCCCTCGAAATTCGCCGAATGCCTAACTCTAAAAAAATAAGGCCACTATACTAAATCCAAGAATGAATCACGTCTCCCAAATCTCGAAATTTATCACGAATATCACCTAAAATTTGCTATCTCCAAAAATTGCTAACCACGCAATGAACCCAAAACACAAGCCCCGAGGGTTGCCGTATACCTAAGCTCTGATACCATTTATAACACCCCGACCGCCCGGGGAGAGCGAACGGAGCGCTAATGCGATAAAATAAATCTAAATCCACAATAC
Organism: Sambucus nigra; assembly: GCA_949130495.1. Lineage (NCBI taxonomy): Eukaryota > Viridiplantae > Streptophyta > Magnoliopsida > Dipsacales > Adoxaceae > Sambucus > Sambucus nigra. The sequence goes on from OX422215.1 coordinate 674,326,334, forward strand.
ACATGGTATAGATCATCTAAATAAACCCACAATCATATAAATCCACTAATCTCAATTTCTTCAAATAAATTCCAAGTCTCTCGAATTAGATACAACAACTATTTCCAAAATCAAATAAAAATCTCCCAAGCTCTATAAAACAAAATAATACAAATATTTCCCAAACAATCCTTGCTAAAATCGATCTCCATAGCTCCCCAAAATCTGCGCTAACCTGCAAACTAAAAGAAAATATGGGGAAGTAGACAATACGACAAGAAAGATGTTCAACAAATATATGTTAGCGATGAATAAAACGTAACAACACGAGTACGAATATTCAAATCAAAATGCAAATCTCAAAGCATTTATCAATATAATTTCTCAATAACACATCAATGGGTAACCAGGCCTCACCCCATTCGCATATGCTTTATCAAGCCATAGCCCGGGAATAGGTATTGTGGCGGGTACTCAACATCCATGCAATATTAAAATCTCATAACAACGTGCTCAACAACAATATAATGATACCACATGAATCAAAATAATTTTAACAAATAATTTCTAGAATTCAATGAATTTAGCAATTCAAATATGAGTTAAATTAACAAGAATTCAAAGAGAATGACACTCGCGAGATTTAAGGAGCATATTGTGTAAAACCCCATACCTCAAACCATGATGAGAAACCAAAGATCACATCCTCAAGATCTACTCAAAAGATCTACAAAATCTTCTCCAAGAACCTCCAACAAAATATCCCCAAGAACACCTCTAATATAATGTTGGAATTCACAAATCTCAAGGGCCAAAGTATAATTAAAAAGGAGAGTAATATAAAATATATTTGCTGCCAAAAGTTCTGCCAAAAGTAGGTTAAAAGGGTTGCCCACGAATTCCTTTTATAATGCAAAGAAATGAGGAGTTGGAATCCAAAAGAATCCTTTAAATAAGGCAAATAAATGAAGAGTTGAAAGTCAAAACAACTCCAAGAGTTAAAAACATTTTAAAATCATTTTAAAATCGATTTAAACTCCATTTTCGAAACCGTTTGAAATTCTCGCCTTCAAAAATAATAATCAAAATATTTGAGCAATAAAAATAATTTTATCAAAAACTTTATTTTTTTCTCTTTTTCCAAAAATTAATTAAAATAGCTCAAAAATTACGCGGGTTGTTACACTTCTCCTCTAACAATGGAATTTCGCCCTCGAAATTCGCCGAATGCCTAACTCTAAAAAAATCAGTCCACTATACTAAATCCAAGAATGAATCACGTCTCCCAAATCTCGAAACTTATCACGAATATCACCTAAAATTTGCTATCTCCAAAAATTGCTAACCACGCAATGAACCCAAAACACAAGCCCCGAGGGTTGCCGTATACCTAAGCTCTGATACCATTTATAACACCCCGACCGCCCGGGGAGAGCGAACGAAGCGCTAATGCGATAAAATAAATCTAAATGCACAATACACAAGGTATAGATCATCTAAATAAACCCACAATCATATAAATCCACTAATCTCAATTTCTTCAAATAAATTCCAAGTCTCTCGAATTAGATACAACAACTATTTCCAAAATCAAATAAAAATCTCCCAAGCTCTATACATCAAAATAATACAAATATTTCCCAAACAATCCTCGCTAAAATCAATCTCCATAGCGCCCCAAAATCCACGCTAACCTGCCAACTAAAAGAAAATATGGGGAAGTACACAATACGACCAGAAAGATGCTCAACAAATATATGTTAGCGATGAATTAAACGTAACAACACGAGTACGAATATTCAAATCAAAATGCAAATCTCAAAGCATTTATCAATATAATTTCTCAACAACACATCAATGGGTAACCAGGCCTCACCCCATTCGCATATGCTTTATGAAGCCATAGCCCGGGAATAGGTATTTTGGCGGGTACTCAACATCCGTGCAATATTGGAATCTCATAACAACGTGCTCAATAACAATATAGTGATACCACATGAATCAAAATAATTGTAACAACCCTCACGTTTGATAGCATATTTTATATTTATTTACTATGAATAGTAATTAATTATAAAATGATAGATGTTGAGTAAATATTAATTTAATATGAGAAAGGTTAATATTTACTGAAATGTTGTATGTTTCCCTGATGAGTAGATAAAAATATCCATGTGGTGAATTATGGTGTCATTAGATATAAAATGACATTTTGGTTTAATATGAAACCGGAACTTAAAATGAGTTATAAATTTTCAAATGATAATTTGGAGGGTGTAGTTAGTCCCGGTAGGTGCGAGACAGTCAAAATAAGTGTCATATTGTATTTTGGCATTTCGGACACTTTTGACTGGTTATAGCTTAAATGTGTAGTTGCGACTTATTATATCGCGTATTAGTCATTAAAGTTGGACATTTTATACTAGTGGTCCGATTTAGTCTTGTTAACCTCATTATTTTCCTTATTTTCTCTTAACACACAATTGTTAGCCTAGAGAGAGAAAGGAGAAATAAGAGAGCTTTGGAGAAAGGAGAGATTGGATCTTGGATTTTGCTTGCATCTTCCTCAAATCTGATTTTCTACCTCAAGGCAAGTTATCTACTTGCTATTATATGATTTAAGGAAAATAATTAGTTGTGATAGTTATGAATTATTGTGTTTAATCATTTTAGGGTTTTATTGGATTTGTTGGTATTAACCCTTGGAAATTGATTTGGATGATTAATATTGTAAATGATGGTAATTAGGCATGTTTGTGATGTATTAGCTCCACTAAATGATATGGGTTTGGGTTGTTGGGAAAAGAAATGGAAAGTTTTGGTCTAGGTCTGCTATGACCGGTCGACTGCGGTTACCAGACCGGTCGACCGGGCCTTCGGGAGAGGGAACACTACTTTCTTTCAAAGGCATAACATTTGAGGCACGGTCGATCACGGTCCCCTTAACGGTCGACCGGCCCAGCCGAAGTGAGCTTTCTACTTTTCTTCTTAGGCAAAATTTTGAGACGCGGTCTATCGCGGTCTTGGGACCGGTCGACCGGTCCCCTGTTTTCTTCCCAAATTTTTACTTTTTCTTTTAAATTTTTTCCTTTCATAGGGTTTTTGGAACCTTCTTGAATAAAGTAAACTTTGGCTTTTAGAGTCCTAGTTGAGTCCGGTTGTCACCCTAGAGTGGAACAGATTTCACTTGGGGTTAAGTCCAGAGGAGGGGGTGTTCCCGAGTGATGTTTAATCATCACTCTTTTTTTGACTTCCTAATAGGAGGATAGGGGTTGTAGGCCCATGTTTGGAGACTTAAGGGCTTATCAAGGTTTTATGAACTTTGGGGACTTGTAGGATCATAATGGTCATTTGGAGATTTAGTTGGGACTTGTAAATTGAGGAATATTAGTGACGATATTCAAGGAAAACTAGGTTCGTATAATGAACCCAAATTCTTAAAGATGATAGGTTCAACTAAAATGGACCCAAATTGTGTTAATGATGATTGGTTCAAATAGAAGGAACCCAGTTGCTTAATAATGATAGGTTCAAATAAAAAGAACTAATCACATGGGTAATGGAAATGGAAATTGGTAATGAATATTGAATATTATAATGAGATTTAAAATTGTAAATGTTAATTTACTGTTACACACCTCTCTAAATGACATCATAAGGGAAGTTCACGCTCATGTTGATTCCCCCTAGCTAATGAATGCAGGGTGGATATAGTCCTAGGCCATGTGAGCATTTGTTATATATATATTTTCGGCGATGGGTAGGATATTCCGGGTGTGGTCTTGACTATCCCGCAGGCACATGGACGCTTCCCGACGTCTTGCGTTGTAGGATCCCAGGTTTTCTTATGGTAGGACCTGGAAGATGAAGGTCATTTAGGGGCGCGTACAGTGGGGAAACCCGGACGGGCGGTCTTAGAATAGTTATATGTATATGAATATAACTATATTTTTATCAAGTGGGACTTTATGGTTGTTAAACTCCACAAAGAGCGTATGATAAATGCCACAAAGAGCATAGATATGTGCCATAAAGAGCACGGGAAGGAGATTAATGAAATATGTGCCATAAAGTGCACTTCGTAATAATGGTATTCCTATTAAGGAATGGAAAGATGAAATGGTAAGATAATTAACTATGGAAGTTAATAAATGGTTTTATTCCTATTAAGGAATACACAAGGTAATGGAAATTTGATAAATGAAGAAAGGTTTTAAATTTAAGTTATTTCTTTTCTTTCTTTTATGTAATGACATTTCATCATTTAGTTAAATTGTAATGTAAAATTTATCATCCTTATCATTCGTGCATAACTGTTCATTTCTATCATGCTTTTTTATTTCTTCTGGTGATTATATAGAACCCCGCCCTGACCGGTTTACTTTCCTTGTCGTGTAGATGATTGTATCCGCTCAGGTGCTCCCCCACAAGGACGCTAGTCTTGATGTTCCCATTCCATTGCTTTCGACGAGCTGTAAGATTTTGCGGGTTATTGCAGGATCTTGAATTAGACGCTTTCATCTTTGTGTTCTAGATATGATCGGGTCTTTTTATTCAGGCGTGTGGCCCAACTTTTGTATTTGATTAATGGATGTATTATGTAAGATATTTAAATTGTTGCACTTTATTGGATTTTGCTGGGGATCGACAAGATTTTTGGCCCTGTTGTTTACTTTCATCTTAGTTGTATTATATATATTCGTGTGGAATTCCACTTGCTTATCAGTTGGGGTTGTTTTAATTTAAATTTTTTAATTGCATTTTTAAATTTCTAAACTTTTTGGCAACCCGTTTTCTGATGTATTGGGCGGTTTTCCCGTATACTCGGTTTATATTTTGTGATGCTGAGAATGATATTCATCCATGATTCCTGTTACATTTGGGTATCGGGCTGGACACCCCTTATCTCAGATCACGGCTTGTCACAGATGGTATCAGAGCATCAGGTTATAGAGTCTTTATGATCTATGTGGATTCGTCACGTTCTCCCATAGCGTTCTTTGATATAGAGCCTAAGGTTAGGACGGGGTAGTTGTCTATGTTTGCGATCTTCTGCAAGATAGATAGTTTCAAATAGTATTTTAACTCTATTGTTTCTTCATCTTAAATGCCACCTAGAGAGGTCGCGCAGCGAGACGTGATAGGGTTGTTGAAGAGGAGGTAGATTCTCCACCGCCTCCACAAGGGACCGTTAACCCTGTGGATGTAGCAAATATAGTAGCTCAAGCGGTTAACACCGCCATGGATGCAGAGGCCCAACCATTTGCCACAGGCTCAGCAATAGGCTCATGATGTTCAAGCTCCTATGGGACCTTCCCCATGGAAAAAGGGTTTGAGAATCCTTTCTAAAGGGCAATCCCCCAGGATTCGAGGGAGGCGATGATGTTATCAAAGCCAATCAATGGAAAAAGGACATGCAACACCACCTTCAAATGATTGAATGTAGAGAGGAGAGAAACAAGTCCTTGCCACTTTTAAGCTAGTCGGATCTGCGTTATACTGGTTGAAAATAATAACCACGCAAGAGCAGAGAGACACAATGACGATCACTGAGTTTTGGGGTTTGATCGATCGTGAGTATGTTCCTCCCGCAGCTCATTGGGAGATGAGATTGAAGCTCCATGATGTTGTGCAAGGAGAGATATCTGTGGCAGAACATGAAGAGGGGTTTTCACGATTTGTGAATTTCGTCCAAGATGAAGTGGCTCCAGAAGATAGGAAGATCTCAAAGCTTATGTGAGGTCTAGACTGGATAATCTGGCATTAATTGCGACGTAATCAAGCCTTATAAACTTCTGTTGAGGTTATGAATGCAGCCTCACCCCATTGCCATGAGCATCGGTTACATACATCGGGTAACAAGAAAGCTATTGTCGTGGGGTAAGTAGGGAAAACTAGAGGGTTTGGGACTTGAAGAGTAGCATTTCCCTCATCCCAACCTTCGGGTGGTAACTATAGAAAGAGGGACCCTCGGCAAGGGGTTTCATCTACGAGACAACATTTTGGAAGGTTTATTGCGAGTGGCAATAACAGTAGGCACGATCAAGGTGCTTCGCAACATGCGGGTCGGGGTGGTTATGGAGGTAAAGACCCTTTGGGCCAAGGTACTTCCCAGTTTAGAAATAACGGGGGTCAATGTCAGTAGGATATGAAGGGATGGTGCTTCCATTGAGAGGAGGCGGGTCATTATAAGATGGAGTGTCCTCAAGTGATTGGGGGACAATTTCATAGGGCTCCGCAGCAGCCATATGTTCAGTTTCCGCCTCCGACACCTATTATGGTTGTTCCTTCACAGTAGGGACAACTATAATATTGGCGTATTTGTCAAATTTAGGAGGTTATACTTCCTCCTGCTCTGTCGGCACCTCCCGTTATAGGAGGGTAAATTTCACTCAGGAACACTAAAGTTGTGTGTTATTCGATGCAGGCTTTACGCGCTCATCTACTTTATGAGCTCTTCTCAGACTACAGATTTGATAAGATCTGCTGAGAGTATTTTTTTTAGCATTGAGTTTCCTATGAGTGGTTGTTCGCTAAATTCCTTGTTTATGTAGATATAGGGATTTATTGTGGTATTTTATTCTTTGAGGCCGATTTACTCGTCCTTAACATGGTCGGGTGTGATGTGATTTGTATGCCTTATCCCCACGACCGACAAAGTTGAGTAGTAGCATATAGGAGGGGTTCCTTGTTTGGATTTCTCTTTTGTGGGACGCTCCACGCGTGAACCTCAACGACGTTGGAAGTGGAGAAATGTTGTTCTTCCTTCTATTAGCTAATTTCATTTTATCTTAATTTATTTTTGTTGGATAATAGATGGGTGGAAAGGTTTAGCCGAGAATCAAGTAGAAGATTGATTAGTGGCTATTAAAGTGCGAAATAGAAGCACTTTATACAGTTATCTCCTCTGAACAATGTGAGGGAGACCCGGATGTGAAGTCGAGTTAAGACTTTGGGCTATGCCTTCATAAGAAGGCTATTTAAAAAGGTACCTATATTGTGGGATATATAATTATAGGGGTTTAGTTTGTATTTGTTTGATTTGTTAAACCTTCAGTATTTACATGGTAATGTATATAAGTAGAATCTTTTCGGTCCTGAACATGTATCTTAGACCTGTATGCCTTGATGACCGACAACGCGAGGTAGTAGTGTAACAAGAGGATTCCTTGTTTGGATTTCGCTTCGGCGAGACGTCCCACGCACGAAACTGAGCAAATGTCGGGAGTTTAAAAAGGTCTTAGGCACTAGGGATATAATTAGTAATAGGTGTATACGAATTAGATAGGATATAGTATAGGTAGGTATACTTTAGGATCGTTTGGACATAAGGCCTTTAGTATGTGATGTTGGTTTAGGATGGCTGTTGGGAGTTGACCAAGAATAAGTTGTGTGTTGACTCTAAGAGGGATTGGTTTCCTAGTAACGAGAAGTATGAGATTTCGAGAAGTTTGGTTGGTAAAGTCGAAGGAGATGAGCCCTATCATAGTAGAGTGTTACGGAGGTAACGAAAGGGTGAATTGACTCACATTCCTGAGCCATGTTTCTAAGCTCGAGGTTGGATTCAATTGACAAGCCTCTGCCAGGATGGGGAGTATTAATACTGGATCATAGACCAAATATTTATGCACCTCATAAGCTAAGACTTGTGAGGAGTATTATCTCATGCTGGAATTTAAGTTCATCGTGGGGGTGATCGCCGTATGGAAAAGAAGGTGCTCCTTCCTGGGCAGAATTTAAACCTTCGCTCGAGCAATATTTTGTTGCAAGATGTCGTAGGAGAGACAAGAGTGGTTAAGACCACATATACAAGCTGCTGATTAAGGGAACATAACCCTACTCTATTGACTTTGAGGGTGGGGTACATTTCCATAAGAGGATCGTTGTCCCGAATGAGAAGGACTTTAGAAGGGCAGAAATGGTGGAATCTAGTGGTTCTAAGGTTGCGTTACATCCGGGTATCGACATCAGGTGTCAAGTTATGATCCGCTAGTAGTAGTGGTCGGGCTTGGAGAGGTTTAGTACTTCCTATCATCCTCAAATAGATGGCCAGACCAGAAAGGGTAAACCATATGTTGGGGCATATACCTCTTATCTGTATACTTAACTTTAAGAATAAGTTGGGAACAGTATCTCCCACTAGTTGGATTCACTTATTATGATTTGTATCGATTCACTATCGGGATGGCGCTTTATACACCCTTGTATGGTAGACCTTATGGATCTCCTGCTTGTTGGTTAGAGGTGCGAGATGATAAGTCTCTCGGACCTGAAATAATCCGAGGTACTTCTTCAAAAATTAAGTTCCTTCGGAATCACATTGGTATAACCAAGATCGACAAAAGAGCTAAGTCGATGCGGGGTGAAGATATGTGGAGTTTGATGTAGGTGGACCAAGTGTTGGTGCGAGTATCGCCTATGAAGGGCATTGAGTATTGTGAGTATAAGGAAGACTTGCACCGCTTTACATTGGACCTTTCCTATGAATGATAAGGTGGGTTCGGTAGCCTGTTAACTTGATTTACCGAAACATTTGCAGCATGTTCATAACGTGTTCCATATCTCTCCTGTATAGTAGTACAAGAGATGTGATTGGTGCCCTTAGGGACATATCTTTTGAAGTAGATGCATCTTAACGTTCCTTATGAGGAGTAGTCGGTAGCCATTTTAGAGCGTGGAGACCGGCGATTTAGATTGCAGATAGTACCTTTAGTTATGTTTCAAGATAGTCAGCACAGTGTCGAGAAATCGACATGGGGTCGCGAGGATGACTTGCGGGAAAAGTATTCGCATTTCTTCTTGCGAGGTGTACCTGAATTTTGGGGGCAAAATTCCCTCTTAAGGGGGTGAGTATGTAACAACCCTCACGTTTGATAGCATATTTATATTTATTTACTATGTATAGTAATTAATTATAAAATGATAGATGTTGAGTAAATATTAATTTAATATGAGAAAGGTTAATATTTACTGAAATGTTGTATGTTTCCATGATGAGTAGGTAAAAATATCCATGTGGTGAATTATGGTGTCATAAGATATAAAATGATATTTTGGTTTAATATGAAACCGGAACTTAAAATGAGTTATAAAATTTTCAAATGATAATTTGGAGGGTGTAGTTAGTCCCGGTAGGTGCAAGACAGTCAAAATAAGTGTCATATTGTATTTTGGCATTTCGGACACTTTTGACTGGTTATAGCTTAAATGTGTAGTTGCGACTTATTATATCGCGTATTAGTCATTAAAGTTGGACATTTTAGACTAGTGGTCCGATTTAGTCTTGTTAACCTCATTATTTTCCTTATTTTCTCTTAACACACAATTGTTAACCTAGAGAGAGAAAGGGGAAAGAAGAGAGCTTTGGAGAAAAGAGAGATTGGAGCTTGGATTTTGGTTGCATCTTCCTCAAATCTGATTTTCTACATCAAGGCAATTTATCTACTTGCTATTATATGATTTAAGGAGAATAATTAGTTGTGATAGTTATGAATTGTTGTGTTTAATCATTTTAGGGTTTTGTTGGATTTGTGGGTATTAACCCTTGGAAATTGATTTGGATGATTAATATTGTAAATGATGGTAATTAGACATGTTTATGATGTATTAGCTCCATTAAATGATATGGGTTTGGGTTTTTGGGAAAAGAAATGGAAAGTTTTGGTCTAGGTCTGCTCTGACCGGTCGACCGCGGTTACCAGACCGGTCGACCGGCCCTTCGGGAGAGGGCACACTACGTTCTTTCAAAGGCATAACATTTGAGGCGCGGTCGACCGCGGTCCCCTTACCGGTCAACCGGCCCTACCGAAGTGAGCTTTCTGCTTTTCTTCTTAGGCAAAATTTTGAGACGCGGTCGACCGCGGTCTTGGGACCGGTCGACCGGTCCCTTGTTTTCTTCCCAAAATTTTACTTTTGCTTTTAAATCTTTTCCTTTCATAGGGTTTTAGGAACCTTCTTGAATGGAGTAAACTTTGGCTTTTAGAGTCCTAGTTGAGTCCGGTTGTCACCCTAGAGTGGAACGGATTTTACTTGGGGTTAAGTCCAGAGGAGGGGGTGTTCCCGAGTGATGTTTAATCATCACTCTTTTTTTTACTTCCTAAAAGGAGGATAGGGGTTGTAGGCCCATGTTTGGAGACTTAAGGGCTTATCAAGATTTTATGAACTTTGGGAACTTGTAGGATCATAATGGTCATTTGGAGATTTAGTAGGGACTTGTAAATTGAGGAATATTAATGACGATATTCGAGGGGAACTAGGTTCGTATAATGAACCCAAATGCTTAAAGATGATAGGTTCAACTAAAATGGACCCAAATTGTGTTAATGATGATTGGTTCAAATAGAAGGAACCCAGTTGCTTAATAATGATAGGTTCAAATAAAAAGAACTAATCACATGGGTAATGGAAATGGAAATTGATAATGAATATTGAATATTATAATGAGATTTAAAAATGTAAATGTTAATTTACTGTTACACACCTCTCTAAATGACATCATAAGGGAAGTTCGCGCGCATGGTGATTCCCCCTAGCTAATGAATGCAGGGTGGATATAGTCCTAGGCCATGTGAGAGTTTGTTATATATATATTTTCTGCGATGGGTAGGAGATTCTGGGGGTGGTCTTGACTATCCCGCAGGCTCATGGCCGCTTACCGACGTCTTGCATTGTAGGATCCCCGGTTGCCTTATGGTAGGCTCTGGAAGATGATGGTCATTTAGGGGCGCGCACAGTGGGGAAACCCGGACGGGCGGTCTTAGAATAGTTATATGTATATGAATATAACTATATTTTTATCAAGTGGGACTTGATGGTTGTTAAACGCCACAAAGAGCGTTTGATAAATGCCACAAAGAGCATATGTGCCATAAAGAGCACGGGAAGGAGATTAATGAAATATGTGCCATAAAGTGCACTTGATATTAATGGTATTCCTATTAAGGAATGGAAAGATGAAATGGTAAGATAATTAACTATGGAAGTTAATAAATGGTTTTATTCCTATTAAGGAATACATAAGGTAATGGAAATTTGATAAATGAGGAAAGGTTTTAAATTTAAGTTATTTCTTTTCTTTCTTTTATGTAATGACATTTCATCATTTAGTTAAATTGTAATGTAAAATTTATCATCCTTATCATTCGTGCATAACTGTTCATTTCTATCATGCTTTTTTATTTCTTCTGGTGATTATATAGAACCCTTCCCTGACCGGTTTACTTTCCTTGTCGGGTATATGATTGTATCCGCTCAGGTGCTCCCCCGCAAGGACGCCAGTCTTGATCTTCCCATTCCATTGCTTTCGACGAGCTGTAAGATTTTGCGGGTTATTACAGGATCTTGAATTAGACGCTTTCATCTTTGTGTTCTAGATATGATTGGGTCTTTTTATTCGGGCGTGTGGCCCAACTTTTGTATTTGATTAATGGATGTATTATGTAAGATATTTAAATTGTTGTACTTTATTGTATGTTACTGGGGATCGACAGCCTTTTTGTCCCTGTTGGTTACTTTCATCTTACTTGTATTATATATATTCATCTGGAATTCCACTTGCTTATCAGATGGGGTTGTTTTAATTTAAATGTCTTAACTGCATTTTTAAAATTTTAAACTTTTTGGCAACCCGTTTTCTGATGTATTGGGCGGTTTTCCCGTATACTCAGTTTATATTTTGTGATGTTGAGAATGATATTCATCCATGATTCCTGTTACATTTGGGTATCGGGTTGGCCACCCCTTATCTCGGATCACGGGTTGTCACAATAATTTCAACAATTATTTTCCAGAATTCAATGAATTTAACAATTCAAATATGAGTTCAATTAACAAGAATTCAAAGAGAATGGCACTCGCGAGATTTAAGGAGCATATTGTGTAAAACCCCATACCTCAAACCATTATGAGAAACCAACGATCACATCCTCAAGATCAACTCAAAAGATCTACAAAATATTCTACAAGAACCTCCAACAAAATACCCCCAAGAACACCTCTAATCTAATGTTGGAATTCACAAATCTCAAGGGCCAAAGTATAATTAAAAAGGAGAGGAATATAGAATATATTTGCGGCCAGAAGTTGTACCAAAAGTAGGTTAAAAGGTATGCCCACGACTTCCTTTTATAATTCAAAGAAATGAAGAGTTGGAATCCAAAAGACTCCTTTAAATAAGGCAAAGAAATGAAGAGTTGGAAGTCAAAACAACTCCAAGAGTTAAAAACATTTAAAAATCATTTTAAAATCCGTTTTAACTCCATTTTCGAAACCGTTTGAAATTCTCGCCTTCAAAAATAATAACCAAAATATTTGAGCAATAAAAATAATTTTATCAAAAACATTATTTTTTTCTATTTTTCCAAAAATTAATTAAAATAGCCCAAAAATTACGCGGGTTGTTACACTTCTCCACTAACAATGGAATTTCGCCCTCGAAATTCACCGAATGCCTAACTCTAAAAAAATCAGGCCACTATACTAACTCCAAGAATAAAGCACGTCTCCAAAATCTCGAAACTTATCACGAATATCACCTAAAATTTGCTATCTCCAAAAATTGCTAACCACGCAATGAACCCAAAACTCAAGCCCCGAGGGTTGCGATATACCTAAGCTCTGATACCATTTATAACACCCCGACCGCCCGGGGAGAGCAAACGGAGCACTAATGCGATAAAATAAATCTAAATCCACAGTACACAAGGTATAGAGCATCTAAATAAACCCACAATCATATAAATCCACTAATCTCAATTTCTTCAAATAAATACCAAGTCTCTCGAATTACATACATCAACTATTTCCAAAATCAAATAAAAATCTCCAAAGCTCTATACATCAAAATAATACAAATATTTTCCAAACAATCCTCGCTAAAATCAATCTCCATAGCTCCCCAAAGTCTGCGCTAACCTGCCAACTAAAAGAAAATATGGGGAAGTACACAATACGACAAGAAAGATGCTCAACAAATATATGTTAGCGATGAATAAAACGTAACAACACGAGTACGAATATTCAAATAAAAATGCAAATCTCAAAGCATTTATCAATATAATTTCTGAGCTAAATAAACCCACAATAATATAAATCCACTAATCTCAATCTCTTCAATTACAACAAGTCTCCCTAATTAAATAAAACATCTAACTCGAAATAAAAATACAAATCTCCAAAGCTCTATGCATCAAAATAATACAAATCTTTCCCAAACAATCCTTGCTAAAATCAATCTCCATAGCTCCCCAAAGTCTGCGCTAACATGCCAACTAAAAGAAAATTTGGGGAAGTACATAATACGACAGGAAAGATGCTCAACAAATATATGTTAGCGATGAATAAAACGTAACAACACGAGTATGAATATTCAAATCAAAATGCAAATCTCAAAGCATTTATGAATATAATTTCTCAACAACACATCAATGGGTAACCAGGCCTAACCCCATTCGCATATGCTTTATCAAGCCATAGCCCGGGAATAGGTATTTTGGCGGGTACTCAACATCCATGCCATATTAAAATCTCATAACAACGTGCGCAACAACAATATAATGATACCACATGAATCAAAATAATTTCATCAAATAATTTCTAGAATTCAATGAATTTAGCAATTCCAATATGAGTTCAATTAACAAGAATTCAAAGAGAATGACACTCGCGAGATTTTAGGAGCATATTGTGTAAAACCCCATACCTCAAACCATGATGAGAAACCAACGATCACATCCTCAACATCAAATCAAAAGATCTACAAAATCTTCTCCAAGAACCTTCAACAAAATAGCCCCAAGAACACCTCTAATCTAATGTTGGAATTCACAAATCTCAAGGGCCAAAGTATAATTAAAAAGGAGAGGAATATAAAATATATTTTCTGCCAAAAGTTGTTCCAAAAGTAGGTTAAAAGGTATGCCCGTGACTTCCTTTTATAATTCAAAGAAATGAAGAGTTGGAATCCAAAAGACTCCTTTAAATAAGGAAAAGAAATGAAGAGTCGGAAGTCAAAACAACTCCAAGAGTTAAAAACATTTAAAAATCATTTTAAAATCCGGTTTAACTCCATTTTCGAAACCGTTTGAAATTATCGCCTTCAAAAATAATAACCAAAATATTTGAGCAATAAAAATAATTTTATCAAACACATTATTTTTTTCTCTTTTTCCAAAAATTAATTAAAATAGCCTAAAAATTACGCAGGTTGTTACAACTTGGTCATTAAAAACTCAACAGCATCTGATTTCTCTCTCAGAAAACCAACAATCGAATATCTGGAGAAATCGTCTACCATCACGAGGATATACCTCTTACCACCCAGACTCTCAATGCGAGTAGGACTCATAAGATCCATGGGAATTAACTCAAGCACGCGGGAGGTGGTAACGGAATGCATTTTCCGGTGGGGACTACGGATTTGTTTTCCCAACTGATAGGGTTCATAAACCGTGGAAGTAGGCTTTCCAAGAGATGGTAAGCCACGTACTAGGTCCTTTTTAGCTAAACGTGACAAATCTCTTACGTTCACGTGACCTAGCCGTTGCTGCCACAGATCCATAGGAGTGATTGTGGCGCTGTAGCAGATAAGTGAGAATGTGGGTAAAATCCCATAGCAGTTATCTTCTGTCCTCACCCCTTGCACTAAAAGTTTACCGGATTGATTATTGTCATTACACACATCCCGGTCAAACTTTACGGCAAGGTCATCATCACACAACTGGATAATGCTGAGAAGGTTTTCCTTCAAAACTTTGAAGTACAAAACATTCTCTAGCTTAGGAAATCCTGGTAAAACTACTGTACCTCGTCCAATAATACTAGATTTGCTGCCATTTCCAAAGGTGACTCTTCCATCCTTATAATGCTCTAGGTGGGTAAAAAATGAGACATCACGTGTCATATGTCTGGAGAAACCACTATCAAAATACCACTGTGAGGTATTATGTGCTTTGAGAGCGACATGAACAACAAGGGCCTTTTTTTCTTTCTTAGGCACCCAAGACGTGGTAACCTTTTGTATACCCTTGTTGTTGTTGGTTTTAGGCGGAATTCGAGAATCATTCATTGATGGTAAAGATATCTGTGAGAATTGCCCCATCAAACTCTGTGATGTGGCAACTAAAAACTCAACACGCTCTCTCAGATTGGAAAAATCATCAGAATGATGTGGTGGAGCAATAGTACGTCATGTTCGACCCAAAATATAGCAAAATTCCCTAAGGTGGACATTTCTTTTGCAGTAAGTACAAAAGAACACAGTATTAGGCGGACCTTGGTTTTCTTTTCTTGGTCGAAGTCTCCTACATGGTTTTTGACGATGGACATATGGAGTCGTAGTAAACTCAGGAATCGGTCCAGGTGCAATTTGGGATGTGGTGGTACCATTGTAACCTATTCCTTACCTATCACAAAAACCTAAAGCGGGGCCGAGGAGCATCTTTCCCATCTTTACAGATATGTCCTCTATTTATACCTTGACTTCCCGATCTCTCTCAAGATCAAGAGTAAGCTAGGTAGCAAGGGCTACAAGTTTCTTTCGAGTTTCCATGGAGGAATGGATCTCACTCGTAAGACTAGCCACTTGATTAGTCAAGTCCCTTATCTCTTTCTTAAAACCATTCTCTCTCTCTAAACAAAGACTCTTTCTCAAAAAAAGGCGGACTCTTTTTCTCTCAAGGTAGTGAAGATGGATGATTCTTTCTCTCTCGCTTCTTCTAAATCTTCTTTTAGAGAGGTGATCCTAAGAACTAGCGCTTTGTTACACTTTTTGGTTTTAAATGATTCATTACATAATTCAGTGTAGGCACGTTGAAGATTACACTCGCTCTCACTTGCATCATCCTCACCCTCACTCATATCATTCTCACTGTCGAGGAGTCCCTGTGAAGTAGCATCCTCAAAGTCGTGAGGAGCACTAGACGTATGACTAGCCATGAATGTGGTGAAGTTACATTCATGCGGTGACTCATCTCTAGAGTCCATCGACTCGACCTCACTGTCGTCACCAAGGGCAGCATTTAGGACAACTTTATTTTTTTGTTTTGCAAGTCTATTCAGTCTAGTGGCACACTCAAAAGCTCTATGTCCCTTTCCATCGCACTCATAGCATCTCTCACCATCTTTAGGAGGGTATTTAAAACCTTTCTCATTTTTCTTATTTTTCTCAAAAATCTTTTTATCTTTGAAATTTTTATTTTTCTTGAATTTGAGAATTTTCTTGAAATTTTTTGCAAATGGATCCAAATCATCTAAATCAAAATCACACTCCGAATCTGACATTTCTATTTCTCTTTTTCTAGATGATTCAACTTTCTTTCTTGTCGAACCCTCACTTTTTCTAGCTTGAGCATTAAGTGCAATACCCTTATCTTTCGGTTTGAAAGTTTTAGAAAACATATCAATTTCATAAATTTTTAAGTCTCTTATAAGTTCCTCCAATTTAAGCGTGTTTAGATTTCCTATATAATTTAGCACAATGACTTTAGGTTTAAAATGCTTAGTAAGTGATATTAAAATATTTTTAACAACTCTAGCATTAGGAATGTGTTCACCAAGATTAAAACTAGTGTTAACAATATCAGATAACCTAGCATAAAATTCATCAAAACATTCAGTCTCAAGCATGGTGATAGTTTCGAATTAAGTTGTTAAATTTTGCAGTTTATATTCTTTTACAGTATTAGTTCCTTCATGAGTGAATTGCAAAACATCCCATGCCTCTTTTGACATGGAGCATGTCATAATTCGTTGGAACTCGTCAGGACTGACAGATCCGAAAATAGCACTGAAACCCTTAGAATTAAAAGATGACCATTTAAAATATTCTTCAGTCCAATCAGTCGAAAAATTTAAATTAGTCACGTTATTAGCAGTGACGGAGGGAGGTGTTCACCCTTTTTCTACTAAAATTCAAACACGTTCATCTATGGCTTTTAAGGCAGATTTTATGCCTGCTTTCCAATAAGCATAGTTAGACCCGTTAAAAACTGGCATTTTATTGTATAATTTCTCCATTGAACACGCACCTTTCAAAAATCAATTTTTCAGAAAATTGATATCTCAGAAAAATTTTGCGGAAAATTACACGGTATAATTGTGTAATTGGCTCTGATACCAATTTGAAGAGTGCGCTTTTGTTCAAATACAACAATTATTTAATTAAACACTGTTTTTCAATTAAATCCTAAAACATGCATCTAGATAATTTGTCAATTAAAATAAATATAGCATGTGACACAACATATCAGGAAAAATCCACGCAGGGCAAAACCATATTATTTTCACTATAATTTGTAACGAACAGTTTACACGGATTATACTGAAAATAAGCGTGAAATACGAAAATACCCGTAGGTGTCGGTTCTGATGTCGTCAGCTGGAATCTCCCGCAAGAATTCCAGATGGGCAGCAATGAAGAAGATACCGGATTTTCCATAAAATACTCCTATTGCATGAATAATACCTCTTGAAGGTTTAGAAATGTGCTCTTCATGAATGGTAAGTAAGTGTGCATTTAAAGAGGCATAAAGTTTTAAATAATGAAGACAATGCCTGAAAATGATGAAGACAAGACCCTTAAAATGATGAAGATAAGACCCTTAAAATGATGAAGACAAAGTCCTTAAAATGAAGAAGACAAGACCCTTAAAACGAGGAAGACAAAAAAAATAATGAAGACTGAAAAGAGATCTGTGTCACTTCATTATTATTTTTCTTCTCAATTTTCAAAAGGCCATAACTTCTTCACCGTAGCTCAGATTGAGGTGTCGTTTCTTCTAGTATCTTCGTGGTATCGAGATCTTAAACTTTCCAGTTCACCAGTCCTCCAGATGGTGATTGTAAAAATTACCAAAATGCCCTTTAACTTTCATATCGAGCCTTCTTTCACTGTTTTGACTTCTCTTGTGTATCACTTGCATAAAGTGCCTAAAATTGTGGAACATGATGTCATTGAGGACGGTGTGGGACACATGATGGAGATGTTGATTGCTTGATTCCCGAAATTCGGATTGAGACCGTCGTATGAGATCGTGTAGAGACGTACCGAATGTAGCGGTATTAGACATACAAAATGTGATCTAGGAAAATAGAAAATTCCTAGATACTACCCGGACATTTATAAAATTATGTCCTTACAATAAAGATTGAACTCAATGAACAAACATACACAATGAATACAAGCCTAGAGTCTTGATGATTCTACAAATCAAATAGAGTCATGACAATAAAGACCACTAGGAGAAACGAACATTGTGCAAACCGTTGATATACCATCCAATCTCCCTCAAGAAGCATATATATTATTTTTATATTGAATGAATATATCAATTAAACATAGTCCTTAGCAATTCTTTTTTCTTTTAGGGCCATATATCTGTTTTTAGGCCTTTGGACCACGTATTGCTTTTAGGTCCATTTCAAACGGTGGCTTACAATCGCGAAGGATTATTATTCCTTTCAGATCCCTTCCCCGTGCACATTTATATACCATTTTATATATCTCACAAACTCACGTGCAACGGATTTTGACATGCACTAGTCCTCCTAGGTTACAAATATGTAAATGACTAGATTGGAAGTAGAACACCTCACAAAGCTCAAATATACATATGAACTTAAATTTCAAAAGATCTCGTGCATGTATGAATAGATGCATATAAAAATAGAATCCATTTAAACAACACAAAAGCCAACTACTCCATGTAAGCATGGTAAAGAACATAATAAGGATTAACAATCTAAACCAAGAGTTCTTGCCATATGGGAGCGTAAAAGATGGGATTCAAACACAAGTATATGCCACATAAAGTGTGTCAAACTAACATACACACAAAATAAAATGTTTTTGAGTTTTTGAAAATTTTAACCAAAAATAAAAATATATACTCAAAAGACAAACAAAAATCATTTGACTTTTCCATTAAGCTTAAATTAAGAAGAGATAAAAATTCAAATGATAAACAAAAATATTTTTGTATTTCTTATTTAATGCAAACAAAATGAACGAATAAAATACAAAAGATAAACAAAAATCATTATTCTAACATGATATGAAATAAAGTAATGATTGGAAAATGATTAAAACAAGCATACATTTAGAATGATAATATAGAATGAAGCACAAAAGCTAAAGTATGCAAACACTAACACATTCATCCTTTAGATTTAACAAGGGAGGAAGCATGTGAAAGTAAATGAGAATCAAACGTCTTATTTTGCAAGGCAACCAAGTCTAATTTCCTAACCCAAATTAATGAAGAATAACTATCTCGGGGTGTAGAAATTTTAACTACCTTGGTTGCTTTACGTTGGAATTTTCTAGGAATTCGTTTAAGATCAAAACAAAATTTCCTAAGATGACCTTTTCGACCACAATGTGTACAAGTAAAATTACATCGAAATTTGGTACCTAAGGAATGATCTCTAAAGGATTTCCAAGTAGATTCTCCTAAAACATTGGTTTTGGCTTTATAAATAGATACATTACAAGTATTGAAGCCTAAACCACAAGTATCATTTTTAATTTGGACCGTTCCTAATATTTTATCTAATTTTTCCTAACGACACTCCAAATAAAATTTGACATTACTAGAGTCTTTTAATTTATTTTCTAATTCTAGGATGTTAGACTCTAATAAAACATTTCTCTCTTCGAACTCGAGAAGCTCTTTTTTCAAGGATTCCATTAAACCTCTAAGGCTATCTCTCTCGCCTTCTACATATTCAAGCTTCTCTAGAAGAGTCCTCTCACGTGTCCTAAGGTTTTCAACCAACACACTATTATCAACGACCTTGACACGTTCTTTCAAACTATCCTCTAACTTTAAATTATCTCTTTTTAATTTAATTGATTTTTCATATAATTCTTGAAAAGTGTTTTGAAGTTCACTCACATTAACCTCTTCTTCATTGTCACTCTCTCTTTCTTCTCCACTCTCACTATCATAAAAAATAAAAGAATCATAAGCTATGACCTTGGAAGTGTCATGTGTTAAATTTTCATCTATAGATGAGTTCTCACTATCACTCACATGACTAGCCATAAAAGCCGCAAAGTTGGGCTTAGTGGGGGAATCGAGTCCCTCTTCCTTATCACTATCACTAAGGGTCGCATTATATGAAATGGGTCGCTTACCCTCTCTCCTTAGTTTAGTGGGACACTCAGAAGCCCTATGGCCGTACCCTTCACAACCCAAACACTTATTTGACTCTTCCCTATTTAAATTTTCGTTAGAATATTTAGGGATCCTTTCGGCTGTGTCATACTTAGAATTTTCAAATTTCTTAAAATCATAATAAATTTATCTTTGTTAAATTTAAAAAAAATTCTAAATTTCTGAGCAAACAAGGCCATGTCTTCCGAGTCACCATCACTCTCGCTCTCTACTACTTGTTTGACCTATTTTCGGGCTTTTAGAGCGACACCCTTTTCTATTTTCTTTTCAGTTTTAGAGGGAAACATTTCTAGTTCATAGGTTTGTAAATCACCTATGAGCTCTTCTAATTTCATAGAGGCTAAAGTTGGTACAGAATTTAAAACAGTCACTTTTGGAATAAATCTATCGGGAAGGGACCATAAAATTTTCTTTACAACTCGGTTGTCGGGTATTTTCTCTCCTAAATTAAAAGATGAATTGATAATATCAGAAAGTCTAGCATAAAATTCATCAAAATTTTCATTATCGTTAATTTTGATAGTTTCAAATTGAGTGGTGAGGTTTTCGAGTTTAGAAGCTTTAACGACACTAGTACCTTCATGAGTTAGTTGTAAAATATCCCAAGCATCTTTAGCGATCTCACATGTCATAATACGTCGGAATTCATCGGTGTGACATCGCTAAATAAGGAATTTAAACCATGGGAATTAAAATTTGAAAGTTTAAACTCATTCTCAGTCCATCTATCGCTCGGTTTGGGAACACATTCATTTTCAACTAAATGAGTTAGTGGAGACCACCCGTTGACTACCTATAACCAAACCCTCTCGTCAATAGATTTAAGTGTCGATTTCATTCGCGCTTTCCAGTACGCGTATTTAGAACCATCGAAAATAAGAAATTTTGAAAATGGAGAAAATTCCATTTTAGCAAAAAATTATTTAAAAGATCTTAACGAAATAATTTATCGCTTTGTCTCTGATACCACTTGTTGTAACGATAGGCCCCCAATTTTAAAATCATTAAACTCAATTTCCTTGTTAGATATGCAGAAGCGTAAAATGATGGTTCAAACAAAATAACCTTTAAACCAAGTGAAATTAAATTAATCCATTAAAAACATTTTCACTTAAACATAATTAATCCAAGTCCTAGAATTTTCCTAAGTAATATTTTTTAATTATTCCAAAACTAGGCCAAACCAATTTTAACAAATGACTTGAATTAAATTAGCGTTACCCGAATTTAATTTAGCACCAAATTAAATTAAGTGTGACAATTAAAACCAATTTTATCTTGAATTATCCTAAGCATGCGTTCTAAGTTATTATGAAAGATAAGAGTAAATCAGTCACACTACACCGCGATGTACGAGGAAAAACCCACAATGGGAAATAACCTCGGATGGCCCTAGCCTGAAACACACTAAGTAAGAAATTTACATTTACAAGGCAGATGAATTACTTCCTCAACTAGAAATCCTCTCAAGCCTTGACACGTCTTCCTGTAACCACCTCGGCCTAGCGGATAACCACAGAGCTCCATCGCGATCTCACACCCACCGACCGGACAATAGGTACACCGTTAACCACACATGGTGCCTTTCACCATGTGAGAAAGCCGCATCTAAACAATTCTTCTTCTTTGAGGTATTTAGAAGAAAACCCAAACTTCTCTTCCAATGGTAGAGATAAACCGGTGCCAAAATGCTCCAAGCAAAGTATATGTATATATGAACTTGGAAGAAACAAATATGGGTGTAACTAAGTTTTTGGGATTTTTCTTTATAAAATAAACACTCAAACTCATGAAGTTTTTCTTGGAAGAATCAACTCTCAAAACTCTCCATAGGAGTTAGAATATTATGAAAAAGTTACTTTAGAAAAAGTTGTTCCCACACATTATAAGATCTGAGAAAAATTAGTGGAGAAACAAGTGGGGAAAGTGGGTAAAAACTACTAAAAACTGCAAAAAACATTTCCCCCCCTGAAATCTCGTTCGAACGAAATTTTCGTTCGAACGACATCTCGTTGAACGAGGCTTCTAACGAAGTTCTAGTGTGAACTCGTTAGAAATCTCGTTCGAACAACAATCTCATTCGAACAACATTTCGAACGAAGTTCCAGTGGCCAATATGGGAACTCGCTGACAAACTCGTTCAAACGACACTTCGAACGAACTTACAGAAAGATTCAAAAAATTCATATTTAGCCCAGAAACTTTATATACATTATATACAAGTTTTTAATAGAAATCTTTCTGAAAACAAATCACAGTTTTAAAATCTAAAACCCAATAAACTTGTTCCAAGCTCTTATATATATATATATATAACGCATTCATACCTTGGGAGTATGGAACCACAAGCTTTTTACTTTTTGTCACTACGTTTTCAACTAAACACATCATAAGCTTGAAGAGGTACGCTTGAACACTATCCTATGACATAAACGTTTTTGTCCGGAATTGAGCCAAAACTATATTAAGACTCAATTGGAGTATTGTGTCCTTACACATTGGTACCAAATAGATTTACAAAATAAAATGGATGAAAATGGTATCATTTTTCGAAATTAACCTATGTTAGTTTCTCAAGGATACACCCAAATAGAGGGTGTTTATTTTCATGAAACATTTGCCCTTATTGTAAGGCTAGAGTATGTTCGCCTTTTACTAGCCATTTCATGTTATCTAAAACTCAAGAATTATCAATTGAATGTTAAGAGTGACTTCCTTAATGTCATTCTTTAGGAAGAGGTCTATGTTGAATAACAAAAATTATTTGAAGATCCTAAGAACCCGAACCACATTTTTTACTTGAAGAAATCATTGTACGGTTTGAAGCAAGCATACCATGTTTGGTATAGGAGGCTTACATCATATTTTTTTACTTGTGGCTTCATGAGAGAGGGAGTAGAAAGGACATTGTTTTTTCATCGGGATGAGAGCTCTATTTTGGTTTCCCAAGTTTATGTCCACGATGTAGTTTTAGGGTCCACATGTGATCAACATACTCACCTCTTTGCAGGAGAAATGCAAAGTGAGTTTAAGATGAGTATGAAGTGCGTCAACTCAATAATGGAATATTTTTGTATCAATCTAAGTATGTGAAATATCTTGTGAAGAAATTTAATTTAGACTCCATTAAGTACGCATGCACACCTATGAGTTCATTCGCTAAACTCAGCGAAGACCCCGAAGGAAAGGATATAGAACACAATTATTTTAGGATTATGATAGGTAGATCAATTTACCTAACCGCTATCCTTCCCGACATATCCATTAGTGTAGGAGTTTGTGCCTGTTCTCAAGTCTCTCAAAAAGAGTCACACTTACTTGCGCTTAAACATATAATTAAATATGTGAATAGGACCCCGTCTTTTGGGCTTTGATACTCTTTCAAAATCTTCTTCAGAAGTCGATTTTACAAGAGATGTCAATGGATGTAAGAGCACCTAAGGCGGGTTTTTTTATTTTGGGAGTGCTCTGGTCTCATGGATGAGAAAAAAAAAAGCAAAACTCCATTTAATTGTCCATGATGGAAGCTGAATATATTTTCATCGGGAGTTATTGTACACAACTCATATGGATGAAGAAAATGTTGGCGGATTATGGGATTTCCCAAGGCACAATGACTATTTATTGCGATAATACTAGTGCAATCCATATTTCCCAAAATCTTTTCCAACATTCTAGAATAAAGAACATTAGGATTCATGAGCACTTTATCTGCAAATTAGTTGAGGGGAAAGTCATTTATTTATGCTTTGTAGTCACCGAGTCTCAATTGGCCGATATCTTTATCAAAACTCTAGATTCCCTTAGGTTCGAGGTTCTAAGGAAATCTATAGTGATTTACTCCATTGATTGAGTTCAGAGTCAAAATCTAGTTTAGGGCGTGCTTAATGTTTATCATTATCCCTATGAACTATATGCATACGTATATTTTCAAAAATCCAAGAAAATTTTATTTTTCTTTTGTAGTATAAAGGTTTTGTAAATAAAAAATTTTGGGCTTGTCTGTTTGGGATTTGTTTGTGAGATTTTTGGGTCACAACATCATTCCATGTCCATGTGACTTACGATGGGTAACTAGTCTTGATTTCATGTCACTTGTGCATTTCTTGCGTTGTTAGGACATTTTGATGCTCATTTATGATATCTCCTTTGATTATCATTTCCTTTTTACGCACACACTTTTCACGGGTTCTTTAGGATGTTAATCTCGCTTTACATGTACTAGGTGAAGTAAGGTGTTGTCTTATCAATTTTTTCACCTAATGTTATAAGAGATAAACATATATATTATGCATGTAACAACCATTGCCCATTTTTATGGATTGTGTCAGAATGTGTGAGAAATGGGAAGGGGCTCTGAAAATAGGAAAATCTTTTTCATTAAAAGCCACCGTTGAAAAGAAGCCTAAACGATTATTTGAAAAAAAATAGAATTACTAAGGCCAATATTTACCCTTCATTGATGTTTCAATACCAAATTTCATATATGATCCTTCATTATATTATGTAAGATTCAAAATTAATTGAATTTAAGAACGATATTAGTTGACGATCAATGGGTTTGCATAATAAGTCAAATTATTAGGTTTTAGGTGACGCTATTGGACTGAGAATCATCGAACTTCTAGGCATTTTTGTGCAAGTGAATTGGCTCCAATTGAATTTCTTATTGTCACAAGGTTGATGTGAGTGCATAATGTGTAGGAATATTATTTAGCATTTTGCACTCGTATGTTATCTTATGCGATGCTCCTATTCGGTTCATTCACGCCCATACATTCCATTTCCATTATCCAAATATTTTCAACATTTTCTAGGATAAGTTTAGGAAAAAAAGTTTCTTATTTTCTATATTTTAGTTTCTTTATAATTTTCCACTATTTTTTATTTGTTTTCTCAATTATTGACCATTTTGAAAAGTTGTTAGAACTCTCGTTCTAATGAGATTCAAACGAGACACCATTTTGATCTGCACTCAAATCTCATTAGAACTCTTGTTCAAATAAGATTCTAAAGAGGCCCTCCCTAGTCATCCCTAACTTCTTGTTCTAAATGTTATTTGAATTTCGTTCCAACGACGCCTTTCGAAGAAGGACAATTTTCATTCGAACGACAAGTGTTTAAAATGGTGGTTGCTCTTTCTTTTTTTAGTCATTTCATTCATTTATTTTTCCCTCTCCTAGTCAGATAACTCATTTTTATCTCTTACATTCACCCACCCTTTCAAAATCATAACCACCACTCTCTTCATATTCCAAACCCTCTGAATTTCCTATCCTTCTATATCAAGCCCACAGCTCTAAAGGTCATCCTCCATTTTTACTCTCTCATTAAACATTTATCCTCGATATTTTTTAGTTTTTGGAAGTTCTTCTTGAGGTATTCTCTACTCTGATCTCATATATCATGTTCTTCCGTCACTTCTACGAGAATTCATGTGTGTTAGGTTATTATTTTTTTAGTATGCAATATTTTTTGTGTTGTATCCATTGTTCAAACCTAATTGAACTCAAAGGAAAACTCATTTTTTATGGGGCTATATGGGTGTATAATAATTATTCTTTTGGAAAAACATCAACAAGAATTTTTTTGTTTTATTTGCCCCAATTAAATCAGACTTCATTATTTTTTTGGTATTACTTTTCACTCAAAACTTTTTTCTGTCAAAAGCTTCATGAAATATCATTTAATTTTTTTTTATTTGAGACTCCTTTAGATATATTTGTTGTTCTAATGGATATTGGGCTTTGTTATTAGTGGTGATAGTGGTTTGGTTGGTTTTTTTAGGTATGTTGTAGTTGTTAGATAGACTTGTAGTCTCTATCCCTTAATCCAATTTTTTATGGCTCAAAACAGGCATCAAAAGCTTATTGGGGAGTTCAATGAAGAACACTCCTTGGAAGATGACTCAACGGCCCCCAACCAATGACTTCATTGGAGGACATGCATTAACTACACCCTTTTTCACACTTAGTTTACCTACTAGGTCTATTATTAAGGAAAAGATAGTCGACCTAGTCACTTTTTTTGGAACTATCATGTTCACATGGCTCACTGAATGAGGTTGGGAACCTATTTTCAACCTTCAAGATATCATTTACCTCGACCATATCCAGGACTTTTTCGTTTCCATGCTTGTCTACAAGCATGGTCTCGTTTCTTGAGTCTGTGATAAGGAAGTCCTTATTACTGCTGAATCCATTGCTCGTTTAGTCGATTTTCCCTGAGTGGCCAAACCTAACTATCCTTAACCTGAATAGGAAAGGCCCGACCTTGATGTTGTTTTTGAGACCATTTTTGAGATCTTAGATCCAAGCACGTCCATCCTTTACCATAGGAACCTCAAGGCTGATTTACGGATCCTTAATTGGATCATTTGTATGTGTTTCATTCTACGTGTAAACCATACTCAGATTATGCCCGATAACCTGTGTCTGAAGTATGATATCAACATTAGGGATACTATTAACCTCCTATCACATATTGTTGGCATTCCTCGAGTTATTCGAATCTCTCCCTCAACACCTGTCATATAGGCCTTATCATTTGCCATTTTAGTCACTAGGCACTATCTTGATGTTGGTTGACCTTACCTTCCTACTACTATTCCTACGACCCGTTATCTAACCATAGACACTTTGTCTATTGCCAATCTTTTATTCATGTTCCTCGTGTTACGACTCTGACATGTCATTAGATACCTCATTTAAACAACTTCCAACGAGATTCCTTTTAGTTTTATGTTGAGATCTAGTTTTAAGACCTCATTCTTTTCTCATTCAAACAACATTTGAGCATCACATTAGAACGAGACTAAATGTTGTTCAAACGACTAGAGCAGTTATTGAAAATGGGAGTTATTTCAGCAATTTTCTCTTTTAAATTCCTTCACCCAGTACTTCCATTTTACTTATAATTAAGGAGGGCGTGAGAAAACTATAGAGTGCCTCATTTTTTTTAGGAAAGATAAAACACTTTGAAAATTCTCTCCAACATTTTTATGATCTTTGTGGATCATTTTTCAATAGCACTTCCGCCTACTATCATCATCATTGTGTGCGGTGGACTTCTGCATGGTTGGAGATGGCATTTGTCTTTCGAGGGATATCGAGACATGGAAGGTATTATGCAACGTGTTGGAGCTACACGTAATATGGACATAGGTGTTAAAGATGACATCAGTATCACTTGTTGGGTCAAGTCTAAAAGTCCTTTCAGTGTTCTTGTAAAATCGTATCCGTAGTGGATTTTGTCTAATCCTGGTTGTCTGAGGTTTTTCCCATTTAAGGTTTCCTCATACATCGCAGCGTTAAAGTTGTGTTCTTTCTAATTTACAATAAAAATCATGCATGCTCAGTTAGGATTTAGTACTCAAGACTAAAATTGAAAAGTATTAATATGTTAGCCTAATTGTAGTCAAAACTTTTGTTTTATGTTTGTCTCTTAGAGTGTATTTCACGAATTACCTAACCCATATAACCTTGACGTATTTTTTACTATACATACGATTATGTACGAATCTTATGTAAAAATAGAACATCTCTCTTTCTTTTGTATATTGTTAAGGTCGTCTTACCTCGAGAGTACTTTAAATAAAATTTTCTTAAATATCACGCCGCTCCTCTAACTAAGAGTACTTCAAATAAGATATGTCCAAAAGAAAAAAATATATTTTATTAGCATTACAAAAATATTAAAAGGAATTAAAAGCAATGTCATTGAAAAATTGAGGTAAAACTAAAAGATGATTGACAAATGGAAAATGTTGTGGTCTAAAAGGAACTGTACAAAAAAATTTCACAAAAAATGTGGCAGTGTAGTAAGGTGTTGTACAACACTATATTGCACTGCCACATAACTTTGTATACATGTTTAAATTACTTGCACCTCATAAATATGCCATACAAAAATGGCCACAATTGAACGAAATAATATAAGATAAAAAATTTAAACCAATTAAATGTAATTTATAATAACTAACAATCCACATTGAGATATGATGAGACAATTGAAATTAACTACATAGAATAGTTCTATGAAGTTTAAATGGTCACGCATATCAACATTTCACCCACATTTCTACCTGGCACAAAACGTAGTCGATAAGACCAAAAAAATAAATGATTTGAAAAATAAAAACCGTGCATCTAAGTTCAGTCAACAAAATCACATTGAGTGAAGAAATTTGAAGAAATACATGGCTAATAATTTAACCCATAAGCCATTATGCCGAATCACATACAAAAACACGCTAGCTTAATCATAACTTCAAAACTTATTAAAATATCAAATCATGAATATTTATCGATGTCAAACAACTAAAAGTATACCATTTTACCATAAAATACACACACTACCAAAATAATTCTAATAAAATAATAAATCTAAAATAAATTGATCAGATAAATTTTAAGAAGATATATAGGTGACTGCAATATACCAAACTTAAACAATGTATAAATATTCAACTTTGAAAAGAAAAGGATATTAATCCATAAAAAATACGAAACTCAAATTTAAAGTGTAGTAGGGCTTATAGATAAAGCATCTTACTTAGATATAAACTCCTCATTAAGAGATACAATGAGAAATTGGAGAATGATTCATTAAAGTTTAGTGACATCACAAAGGAGTGTGATGATTCAAACAATTTTACTCAATGTTAAGGCAAAGTGGAGCTTAATTGAATACTTGAAGAAGAAGTTAGTTGATCCACCATTTTGTCTATTTTATGTAAATATGAGTTGCGTTGCAATATTAATATTAGGTTACTCGATACTAGTGATGGACCAGACCTGGAAAAACCTAGAGAGCTTCCATGCTCTATTGATCACCTTACTTAGGAACTTTGGAGGGACCCGATTTGGAGGATGGAGAGAAAGGCTTTGCTAAAACATGATTTGACGATTTTAATACACCAAGTAAAACACCTAACTTAGTTTGAATGATCGTTTCTCGAATAACCTTGGCCAAAATTATTCCCATCTAACAAAAGATTTCCATCATTATCCGATAGAGCATTAACGGAGAAACATTTAGTTACATTTCATGTGATTACTCATCCATAGAGTCTCCGAGCCAAATATGATATCTTTCCATAAAAGATCTGAGTTACTCCATGTCATACCTAACATATTTCAAATCAAACTTATATCAAACAATGACAATGGGTGACTAGTAGGTCAGTTCAGCATTGACACACTATGGAACCACCTCATCTAGCAACTGGTCACTTGAGATTTCATTTAGCATTTAATACGGGTGACATGTTAGGTATGGTAATTTGACCTAGATTTTAATGAACCTAAGGTCCTCAGGTGTATTCTAACCATATATATGGCCTCAACTTCTCTTTGATAGAGCAGAGATCATTCAGAAAAGAGGATATTTTTTAGAAACATGATCTTTAAGTCATAAGACCACTTTGATAGAGTTATTACTAACCAGAGCAATTATTCTTCGCCATTAATGCTCTTGTCTAGTCATTTACCAAAAATATAAACATTGATTAAGCTTTAACCATTATTACTTTATACCTTGGTGATTAGTTTCATATCTAAGGTGTATCTAAATTGCTTTATTTTCTCTCACTCTAGTTAGATCCTTAGAGGTTCATTTATTATAAAAGAATTGCATTATTATTATTTTTTCATTGAGTTAGACACGTGAGTTTGTTCTTTGTCAGTTGGGAGTGCATTTACTGTTTTATTACGATCATTAATAAGGGTTACACCTCATTTTATTCTTAAGCGCCCTAATAAAGAGAACTAGTCTCTTACATAAAGTGTTGGACTTTAATAAGGGTCAAATTTGTTGGAATATTTCAAACTATAAATGGGTATTAATATTTTTAAGTGGGTTTTTTTTTTGGGTCTTCTTGTATAGAGAAAACTTAAGGAAATGGGTGTAAAAGAAATGAGTGTAGTTTATAAATTTCCAAATAAAAAGATTACCCAAAGGTGGAAAGGTTGATAAATCAAAGAAAAAAGAAGACTAATTGTCTTATAATCAAAGAGGTTATTATATGGTGCTTTGCAATGGTGAACAGCACCACCAATCACGACACGCGATACGCATTCACGTGATCATGGGTTGTGTGAAAGGGTGATTAGGAAACTTAGGGTGCACTTGGATCTTTGATGGAGATCTTGGCACATCACGTGTGTGATCGAATGAATTTCAAACTGGTGCGTTTTAACGACTAATGAATCGCGCTACTCAAACGATGTGACTATTCATGAAGAGACACTAAAATAGCTACAAAACATGTTCTAAACCTTTTGTTTTGGAGACCAAAAATTATTATATTCTCCTCTCTTGTTTCTATCAATTTTCATAATCAAATTAACATTTTAGAGTATTGTCGATTTAATAACACAGTAAATATTTTGCATCAAACAAGTGACACCATTGCATTATATCCTAAAGGGAATTTATATTAGAAACTTCATTGTGTTCTCTCAATCTAAAACTAGAAGGGGAGAAATACAACCTAAAAGTAAGTGTTCCTAAAGCGTGACTTGCAGTTTTCTTGGAAATATAACTCTATATTCCTTTCGTTATATTTCCAACAGTTTTAGGCAATATTATTATAAAAAATATAAGAAATGGTGGCATGATCTATCCGTGTTATGAGTCAATATTTGGTTTGACTCAATATTTTTTATGACAAAAATTTCACCTGTTGGCAATATAAAATCATGTTCTTTCTCACATCTCTCAAACTTTCATATATGTTTTATGATGGAAGGAAGATGCATTTCTATGTGAAGAGTAAAGAATATGAATTAATATGTCAAGGACACATCCTTAATGGCTTATCTCAATCAGTCTATAGTGCCCATCAAATGATTCCAACGGTAAAGGAATTGCGAAAGGCATTGGAGAATAAATATCAAAATAAAAAAGTGAGTAATCATAAATTTTTTAATTCTAACTAGATGAATTAAAATCGTCTAACGATAAATATGTCATTGTACAATCCCATGAACTCCAACAAATAGTGTCTGATCCTAAAGCCATCTGAATAAATCTTTAGGGTGAATTTCAAGTGGGGGTGATTTTTTCCAAACCTCCTTTCGCTTGGAATGGCTTTAAGAAGAAACTTAATCACGATGAAAAGAATTAAACAGTTGAAGCCCTTCTTCACCACCTTTGTATTGAAGAAGAATATCGTATTCAGGAGAAAAAGGAAAACCAAAGCGATAATCATTCGAAGGACAATATGGATGAGGATAAAAACTCCAAGGATACTAAAGATTTTAAATATAATGTAATGAATTTAATTAGTCTAAAATAATCCATTCGGTATCCATTTATTGATGCGCATTCTAGCATAATTTTGTCTATTAATCCCTACAGTTAACCTGTTATATTGGTTAACCTTTGCATTTGAGCTTTTATAGGTGTTGGGATGCTTAGTGGAGCAATTGGTTGCATTCCGGTTAAGTTTTGTTGCAAGTTGTTACTTCAATGGCATTTTTATAATTTTAGGCTTCATGTCCTCGTTGGAGGGAACCCATGGGAATGTAATTCATTGAGTTATCTTCATGTGAACTCCTACTGTGCATCTTTTTTAGTTGGAATGATGAAGTTATGACTTTTTTAGTAAAGTGAAACATTTCCTCGTATGGAACATACTGAGGCCTGAAAACAGAACATTAATCGATCAACCTCCTTATTTTTATGAAGACATGTAGGCAGCAAGGAGAGTTTTTCAACATTAATTGACCCCTCAAGTCGATCAGTCGACCCTTCTTTATTTTTTGTTGAGATTGATTAAGTTATGTCATATTCATATAGGGCGATCGATCAAACCTATTAGATTTTAGATATTTTGGAGCTTTTGATTTCTTTTCTTTTGTTTTAATCCACTTACTATAAAAAAATAGAGAGGGGATAATATTTGTATTATTTTTATCAAGTTTTATTTTAGGTTAGACTATATATTTTGGAGTTGAGAGCTTATATCTCCTTGGGTTTGTCCTATATATTATGTAAGCTATTATTCATTATCTTCCTTATTTAATTAAGGCTTTGTTTATTTGTTTTGATGCTTTGTTGATTATTTGTTTTCATTGATTTACTGCTTTATTTATTGCTTTCTTTCAGTCCATGCTTTGTAGCTAATTTAAATTAGGTTGAGATTATTGAACATGCCATATTAGTTGCATTGTTGTGGTACAATGTTTTAGGTTAGGTTTGATGGTTAGTTGTTCTTGGTTTTGCATGTAAGAACCTTAATTGAGTATATAATGTATACACCATGTTTTTTACATTTCATGTGTGATTGCGGGAGTATTATTGACGCTAAACTCAACTTAAGATTTTTGAGAATTTGCAGGAAGACAATTCACGATTTTTTTAATAGTCCAAATGGTTATTAGTCTTTAAAATGTTTTTCTTTCCATGAAACCATTTATACTAACCAATCCATAATGAGGGATATAATTCTCATTCTATAGTTTCATATTGTCATTTAATTTAGTTTAAATACTTGCCTATATTAATGGTAGTATAAAACCTTTTAAAACCAAAGATCGTCTTTTATAGTCATTTTTTTATGAAGTGATAAATCAACTGAATTCTTATTATGTTCTCTGGATTCCATACGCAAACTCGTCATTATACTAACCAAACAAGTTTAGTAAAAGTTAGTTTTTTGTATTGCGGTGGGAAACCAATCAACGACTGTGTCCTTACACGACCACTCAATTTTCCCACAAATAAAATTATTCAAATTTCAAGAACTAAATTGTAAACAAAAAAAGGGTAAATGATACTTATATGAAAAATTGGTTCACTTTTCGTGAGAATGTGGACTTAATAAGACGGCATTTAAGGGAAAACAAGTGACTAAGGAAACCAACAATGTTGACGATCTTATTGTAAAGGTGAGGGAAGCGAATTTTGTGGATAATGAAAGTGAATGGTGGTTGGATACCAACGTAGTCATTTATATATGCAAACATCATTCTCTTTTCAAACTAGTGATGCATTGGATACGTTTGTCTTATCAAAAATGGAAAATTTATTGGCAAAGGGTACTCTTTTAATGGCATGATCAAATGTATAAGTATTAAATATGACTAATGTAAGGTAATACAATAAATTATATTAATTCTTCTTATATGGTTGATTCTATGTCTTTGTAGCATAATAGATCGGGTCGTTTTAATTGTATAAGTATTAAATATGACTAATCTAGGATTAATATTCTATTGTAAAATTAACCATTATGACAGAATTAAAATTTATGATCAATATAAGATAACTAGAAAGTTATTTAAATGTGTTGAGTGGATATCCGAAATCCTTGATATTATACACAATGATGTATATGATGTGAAGAGTAAGGTTACTCGTGCAAAAAATAAATATTTTTTCTACTTTTATTGATGATTACTCAATATATGTACACACATATTTACTTAGGATTAAAGATGGAGTGTTTAATAATCTTTTTTTATTTTTAAAGAAAAATTTGGAGTTCAACAAAATGGAAAAATTAAAGTCCTATGATCTGATAGAGGTGGTGAATACTACCCAAATGTGTTTATATAATTTTTTTAATGATCATAAAATAATCCATCAAGTTATGGAACATACACACAGCAGCAAGATGGAACTATGGAATGGCAAAATATGACTTTGATTGAAATGATAAATGCAATGTTAATTAGTTCTATATTGCTTCTGTCTATGTGGGGTGAAGCAATTCTATTTACTTGTTATATTCTAAATAGATTTTCGATGAAAAATAGGGATATTACACCATATGGATTGTGGTTTAATCGTAAGCCTAATCTTAAATGTGTAAAGTTTGTGGATGCCTTTCTTATGTAATAAAATCCGAACCTAGGAAACCCAAGTCAAGAAATAGGAGTTATAAACTTATTTTTATTGAATACTCTAACAATGGTACGGCATATAGATTTTTGAATCTTGAAAATCAATAAATTATTGAGTCCGTAGATGGGTAATTCTTCAAAAGTGTAACAAAGACAACTACTTTGAACCAAGGCTTGAAAAATAATAATTCGACCATTAAAGCCTCACCTTTAAATGTTCATTCACAACCAATATCTTCTTTGGAAAAAATGGATGACATTTAACCAAGGAGGAGTTAGAGACAAAGAACCGGAAAGACGTTTGGACCTGAATTTTTTTATTATCATATTGAAGGAGATGTGAATGAAACCAAGAACAAAATTAATTTTCTTTATATACAATATGAACCTACTATATTTCATAAAGCACTAAAATCAAGGGTTGTTGTCTTCGGGAAAGAAGCAATCGGTGATCAAATGAACTCAATTTTGGCTAATCAAACATGGGTTATTAAAATCCTCCTTTGGAGCAAAACCAATTTGAGAAAGCAGGCTCATATGGATATTATGTATATTAGGTTATGCAGACACAATATCCAATTTTTAATCCAAATTTCATCATAATTAGATTACGATGTGCATAAAAGATAAAGTTCATATATAATGTTCCAATCAACAAAATCAAGCCAAACATACAAAAGAAAAATATGAGGAAAAATCACATTTGGGCAAAACCGAGATTCAATACTATTAAGAGTTTGACAGAATCAATGACTTATAAACTACTTAAAGATCCACTAAGTGTAATGCACAAATCTTCAAATCCTAAACAGTAATGACACAGTCCAACACCATCCACGAGAATCATCTCTTCCGTTAGTATCCACCGACCAGCCTCACAATATTGAAATCCTTTCTTCTTCAATCGTAGAGCCTCAGCTCCACAAATTAGCGGTAGAGTAAAATCCACAAGGGTTTGACTAAGTATTTAGGAATGAGGATAAACTAAACAAATCATTCTCGGGTAGGGGTGATTCAGAAAATAAAACCTTATTTTTTCAGAAACAAAAAAGATGAACGCTTTTAGAAAAAATATTGGGAATTTAATTTCACCAAAAGTCTAAGAAAAGTATAAGAAAATCTTATCAAAATAATATTTTATAGAAAAAAACACTTTTTTCGAGGCGATGGTTTAGTGAGAATGAATGTAGGGTCTTAATGGCTAGCATTTTGAATTTCTCCGACAATCTTGCTTTGGGGTAGGGAGACATATGAATGTAGTCCAAGTAGTTCACAAATACCTTAACTTCGTTAAACTTCTTTGACCACAGCTTGAGGTCTTGCTTGACCTTATCCAGTTCTCCCTCTTTGGGATCAATGGGTACTGGAAAGTTAGT
Organism: Sambucus nigra; assembly: GCA_949130495.1. Lineage (NCBI taxonomy): Eukaryota > Viridiplantae > Streptophyta > Magnoliopsida > Dipsacales > Adoxaceae > Sambucus > Sambucus nigra. The sequence continues at coordinate 674,361,713 of OX422215.1, forward strand.
CCCTGTCTGGGTATGATTTGGCATAGGGAGCTGAGCTGGCAGTGGCCCATTAGTAGGTAGGGCACGTAGAGTGTGCTGATATTTTTTTGGGTCCCAAATAGGCTCGAGAGCGGGTGGACTCATGGCACAAGGAAAAGGAACATCGGTTTCTTTTAGAACTCGAGATCGATTTCCTGCATCTCATTAACCTCAGTTTGAAGGTTGTCAATCTTGGCACTAAGTTGGACTAGGATCGTTTCGTGCTTGATCAATGTTTTCCATGGAGGATTGGTGAAAGTATATTCTTAACTCAGAGGAACTTGCACGGGAACTGACAAAACTTCGGGGAGATTTGATGGAAGACCGAAGCCATTACGGATCCAAGCCAAGAATCGGGTATGAAATCTACCTGAGAAGGAAAAAGATTCATTATTTTTGAAAATGGGAGAAAGGATTTGTTTTTGTTGAAATGTTTTTGACATTTTTTGTAAGAAGGAGGACAAATTTTTTTCATATTTTGGTGAAAACGATGAAATTTTTTTTTGACACTTTATAAAAAGGAGGAGAAATGTTTTTGGTATTTTGATGAAAATGGGGGGGAAAATGGTATTTTGGTTTTCTGAGAAAGAAAGGATAAAAAAAAATCACAGCATGATTATTATTATATTTATGTCTTCACTTTTATTAGGTTTACCTAAATGTAAAAGAAATGCCAGACAGGGCCCGAGATTAGGAAAATTAGGTTTCAAAAATAGATAAGATAGGGTTTGACTTGTTTTCAGGCTCATGGACTGGATCCTGTTTTGAAAATAAATGACGAATTCAAATGAAAATTCGAGTGGAATGCCAACCCGGCATTTTTGCAGAATTTCATATGGTAACTAGCAAACTAAATATGAGTGTCATATGTCTGATGCCTATATGAAGTTTATGCAGTTATTAGGTTAGTGAAAAGGTTCCCCCCCTCTAGCATCACTTCCACGATATACTTCTTGCTTTTGTGGGCAATCGGTACTTCTGGACAAGCCATTTGATATACATGAGTGTACATGAATTACATCACTATATACCTAATGGGGACAGTACGTGTGAGCCTAAGAATGAATAATAAGCATAACCCTAATCCAAAATAAATAACACCACAAAGATAATCAATTAAGCACATGTGATGAATTTTCGAAAGGAATACAAACTATTTTTAAAATGTTCAATTGTTTAATGTATATGAAGTAGGTATAAAAAGTACATATAAGTACAAAATACATAAAACCATGAAATAACACTAAAATAATCAAATCATGAAAATGGAATGTAATTGTGTGAACATGTTTCATGGGCAAATCAACATAGGTATTCATAACTTCGGCACACGAAGTCAATGAGATACTTATAAAGAAATAACATAATTTCAACATTAGGTGAAAGAATGACGAACATAAATGAAATTGAATGGACTTGTGAAACATGTCATCATTTAAATGATTCTCAAATCAATAATGCCATATTATTTAATGCTTTTCAAGAGAGCTCATTTTGCAAACCCATTGATCTTATAATTTATAACACCCTTAAAATCTCACATATATAATAATTCATTACCAAATTTTGAAGGTATCATAATGCTCATATGTAACGAAGAATCAATGACAAAAAAGGGACTTGGCACTTCTATTTTTATATGCAGTTAAACTTTTAGTATCTTTTTGCAGATGATGGTTTTAAAACAAAGAGAAAAATACTTTTCGTAGCCCCTTTCCATTGCTTGACATAAACATTATTTTCAGGAAACAAAATCTAGGCAATTGTTCTTTCAAGTAGAACTTATCTATAGCACATTTGGTTCGTTATTAAAAATTATTGAGATGAGACAACCATATTCAACAAGTGATAAGTACGAATAATGTTCACTAAGTTCGTGAATGTGTTCAATAAAGGTGATAAAGAATCTAGCATGAAGAATGTAATCATTTAAGACAACGAAATGTTATCCGCATATTATTAAGCACACTAAAGAAACGAAGTCGGGTCTTAAAACACCATGAAAAATGCACAAGAATGGAAGGAGTGCATGGTTGATCCGAATATCTTGAATCCACATCCATATATGGTGAAAAAGGAAAAAACAAAATTTATTTGTCTTTTTTAGATAATTTATCAAAAATAAAAAATATATTGTTTTCCAAAATTCTTCTGAAAAATCAAAAATATTTTTGAAGATTTTTTTTAAAAAAAAGCATGCAAACACCTAAACCATACACTAAATAAAATACACGAACTCAATCAACGGAGTAAATGCCCAAAGACTTCCTAAGATTTTCGAATCTATGTGCATCTAAAGGTTTTGTGAAAATATCGTCTAATTGATGTTTGGTGCTCATAAAGCTTAAGGACATGACCTTATCCTCAACGAGATCATGTATAAAATGGTAATGTATACTAATGTTCTTCATATGGAAATGGTGGACTAGATTACAGGATATACGAATTGCACTCGTATTATCACATGAAACAATCAGCATGCCTTGGAAAATCCCATAATCTTCTAACATTTTCTTCATCCATAAGAGTTGCGTGAAACAACTCCCGGCGGCTATATAATCATCTTCCATCGTGTATAAATTTTTGGAGTTTTACTTCTTTCTCAACTAAGATATAAGTTCACTCTCAAAGAAAAAACACCCACCGGAGGTTCTCCTATAACCATCAACATCCCTAGCACAATTTTCATTCGAATAAGCAGACAAACGGTCATCAGTATCAAAGGAATGCATAATATAATAGGAAATAGTGTCACTTATGTATATGATGATACGTTAAAGTGAGAGAAAGTGAGACTCTTTCGGGGATGCTTGGTATTGTGCATAAACTCCAACACTAAAGGAAATGTTAGGATGACTAGAGATCAAGTATAGAAGACTACATATCATGCTCCTATAAAGGGTTTTCTCTACGTTATTACCTAAAGTGTATTTGCTAAGCTTAGTTGATGTACTCATAGGGGTGCGTGAGTGCTAAACCGATTCTAAATGAAACTTCTTCACTATATCCGTAGCATATTTGGATTGAGATAAGAATAGTGTAATCTCACCGACCATGCTCATCTCAAATTCACTATTCGTCTCCTCCTTAAACATGTGAGCATGTTGGGAGCACATGGATCCAAATACTATGTCACCCACGTAGACTTGTGCAATGAAGATTGTGGCCATCCCTAATTCCCCCTTCTTCCTTGGGGGTTTTGGCGTTTGCGTATGGTTGGATGGAGAGAAAAAAGAGGCCTCGTGCCCTTTCTAGGAGCACTTCGATTGTCTTTAATGAGGGGTGATGTAAGGAGATAGAGTTGGCAACCTATTTTTCACAAAGCAGACAAAAGAAATAGTTTCTCCATGAGAGGACGACGTCAAAGGCATACTAATGCTTGAGAAACCAATTAGTTCAAAGGTTCGGGGGCTAAGTTACGGAATGGGAAGGTTTTAAGCACCCATCCCACCCTTACGATCTCTCGTGGGAACGTGTTATTATTCTGCTTAATAACTCTTTGAAGTGTGTGTGTGTGTGTGTATATAAATGGAGAATGGAATTACTCGACTCGCGTCATGGATAAAGGCAGAGTGAGGTCATTTGTAGGATTTTTCCCAATATAGTAATTAAAAATGTAATGTGTGCACTTATCGAGATATCGATCATTATGGTAAAATGATAATATTTGTTAAATAAAGCGCAAATAATAATCACAAATATAATGATATAAAAATAATATATGAAAAAAAAACATAAAAAAGGGCTCGAATATCAGGTTCACACTCGAGACACCTATGTAGCCTAAAAAGGCATCAAAGTCCATGTAATTTGAACGCAACACGGGGGTGGGTCTTATCCCATAAATCCAATTGGAGATTTTTTTATGTGTGTGTGTGTGTAGAAAAGGATGTTTTAATTTAAGAAAATATGGTGAGGAATCTCGTTTGGAATTTATGAGCAAACCCTCTTTTTATTATTTTTGAATTTTTTATTTAAGATACGTTATTTGAAATACTACTAATAAAAAGTGGGACTATTAATATATATGGACTAAAAAGATGAAATGCTAAAGTAAAGATTAGATAACTAATGCGAAAATTAGGAAATTAAAAAAAAGAAGAATATTTGGACCTTCTTTGGAGACTTGAAGGTTGATTTTTATTGTTGAAAAGGCTGTCGTTGTAAGTGGATAGATGTGGTAGGAGGAGAGGGAAAGGATTTTTACTAAATTGGGTGTGAAAGTGATGGAAATGGAATGTGGAGAAAATAATTCAATAGAGAAACCACGTTGACTTTGAGATAATATTGCTGAGATCACTGAGAGGGATGTTTTTTAGGCTGCCCTCAAGGTCATCTCATGATCTCCTTATATAGGGTCAAGGGGGTTCTGATCATCATTATACTTGACCTAATTATCGGCATGCATCCTTAGATACACTGTAGATAGGTAGGTAAATGGATTTGCCATTCGGCAACCTCATGCTGATTTCTAAAAACAATTGTAGTTAAATGCAATTTGTAAGTCTGAATCGTGCACATGGCATACCAATGGAAAGGGTATTTAGAGACCTTTAATAATCCTTTGGGTCTCTCCCAGTTTCAGGAGTCGACTTTTGTCAAACGGGGCTCAGAAGAGCCTGACGACCTTTTGGACAAGCCATTCTCGGAGGAAAATAAATCATTCATCTGAACTATAAGGCCGATTCATTCACATGATGGATCGTGGGAAAGGGTATTCGGATCCCTTCTAAGATTCATTTAGTATCGTTTAGTTCAAAGAGTTGATATTCGTCAAATGGGTCCTAAAAGCACTCGGTGGCCCTTCAAAGTAAAATGGGTCATACATCCGTGCTATAAGTCTAATTTGTGTACGGGGTGGACTATTGAAAAGGGTATCCAATGCCCTTTGAAAATTCATTTAGCATTTTTCGATCTGGAGAGTTGACGAGAGTCAAACGGAGTCTGGGAGCGTCTGGTGGCCTCCGGAGTTGTTTTTGAGGGAAAACACAATGTTCGTCCGAATTATAAGGCCAATTCGTGCATGGGGTAGGCCATTGAAAACGGGATTCAGAGCCCTTTGAAGATTCATTGAACTTATGATAGGTCAAGGAAGTTGATTAGGGTAAAAATGGGGCCTGGGCTCGGGAGCACTCAGTGACCTCTAGATCTATTTTTGATAACAAAATGAATCATTTGTGTGAACCGTAAGGCAGACTCATGCATGGGGAAGAAATTTGGAAAGGGAATTTAGAACTATTAAAATATTCATTTAGATTTTGATCAGAAGAGAAAGTTAACTAGAGTCGAACGAGGCCTAGGGATTCCTGGTGACCTCTAGATCGGTACTTGGAGTATGACATAGTCTATGGTGAATAATGAAGTTCCATGGACCTAAGGAGGGTCTTAGAATGTGGTGTCTATATAGACCCTAGATGGATGAGTTTGGAACAAGTGAAAGTCTTCGAATAGACACTACATGGATGTTTTGGTAAAGAGGTTAATTTTGTGGACCAAAGGGACCAGGTTGACCGGTTTGTAGAGTCAGTGTAAATTCCGAGGGCCTAAGGTAATGCTGGTGATGACAAATTCTCAGAATCGAGGTCAATTATGAGGATATAAAGTTATGACGACCGATTCTGCGGGCCGAGGTCAATTATAAGGACCTAAAGTTGTGATGACCGATTCTAAGGGATGAGGTCAATTTTAAGGACCTAAAGGTGTGACGATTGATTTTGAAGGTTGACGTCAAGTCTAAGGACCTAAATTTAATACAACCAATCATGTGGGCCGGGGGTCAATTCTGAGGACCTAAATTTGTGACGATTTATTCTAAAGGTCGAGGTCAATAAAATGATAATGATCGATTATGAGAGTCGAGGTCAATTCCAAGGACCTAATGTTGTGACGATCAATTCTGGGTGTCGAGGTTAATTCTGAGAACCTAAAGTGGTAATGACCAATTTTGTTCTCGTGGTCAATTCTGAGGACCTATAGTGAGGACGATTGATTATGTGGGCCGAGGTCAGTTCTGAGGAGCTATAGTGGTGATGATAGATTATGTGGGTCAAGGTAAATTTTTAGTATGTAAAGTTATGATGGCCAATTCTGAGGGTCGAGATCAATTCTGACGATGAGGACCAATTCTATGGGTCGAGGTCAATTATGAGGACTTATAGTTGGTATGGTCGATTCTATGGGTCGAGGTCAATTCTAAGGACATATATTGATGACGATTGATTATATGGGTCAAGGTAAATTTTTAGGACCTCGGTCTCCGAGTCGAAGTTAATTCTGAGGACCTATAATAATGACAACCGATTCTGTGAGACACGGTCAATTCTGAGAACCTATAGCGGTGATGGACAATTTTATAGGTCGAGGTAAATTCTTAGGACCTATATTTGGGACGACCGATTCTACTTATCGAGGTCAATTCTAAAGGCCAAAAGTTGTAATGCGGGGAGTTACCCTCCTAGGGAGTCTCTGTACATTGCAGTTTTGTTGAGGATTGTATCGTTTTGAGATTCTACTAGGGAAAGATATCTGATAAGGGATCATGTCTTTTGATAGGAGATTGCTTTGCTTGGGAGGAATTTTAGTCTGGAAATTCCGTTGGGGAATTGGGAGGATATTATGTAATCCTTTTGGGGAAGAATTTGTTTTGAGGTTTGGGTTTCGCTGGGATAGACTTGAGATTTTGAGATTTCGTTAGGGAATTGTAGTGACATTTGGGATGCATCTGTTTATGGAATGCGTATAGGGTTTATGTTGGGGGTAAGAGTGTAATAATAATTCAATTGGGTATTTTAGGAGCTTAAAATGGTTTTCTTACTAACGAAATGTTCTAATAGTTATTTGGAATTTTAAAGATTTTTTCGATTTTTCTAGCATTTTTTATACAAAATTTCAAGGGGTATGCCGATCAGCATGTTATGGGGTTTTCCATTTGTGAAGTGGCATGGACTCTTGGGTTTCCTTAAGGAGAGGAACAAGAAAGTGCCGATCGACACAAGTAGGGGGTTGTCGATCAGTATGCCATTTGGAATCCTATAAAAAGGGGGCAAACCCTCCTCATTTTTCACATCTTTCTGCATCAGAATTTTCTTCTTCTTCTCTCTAAAATCCATTTTTAAGTCTTTCTTTCTTCAAGACTTTGAATGGCAGGTTCTCCTAGAAATGAAAGATACAACTTGGAGTGGTTAAGCATTGATGAAGGGCGGGCCTGAAGTGGCGAGCTATGGTGCCCCATACTTTGGGCAATGAAAATTCCTTTGACTTCTTTGAGCCAATAGCTGAAGATTTCTTTCTTCTATGTGATCCCTCACACCATCGTTCTTCTAGGGTGATGAACCCTAGAGGCTCTGTAAGTATTGTGACATTTGGTATTTTTCCTTTTTCTTCTTTTCCTTACTCTCTTATGGTGACGAAAAGTTTTTCTCTTTCTTTTTGGTTTTGACAAATTGACATTGCTCCTTCAAGCCTGCGTTCCAGGGGATGATGGGGTTGAAGGATGACATTTCTCTTTCTTTTTTCGTTTTTCTTCTTTTTGGTTGTGTGTGTTTGATAAGTTGGGGGTGTGTGTGTCTAATTTATACCCAACTAAAAAAATTACACTAACTAACTAAAAATTATGAAATTAATAAAATTTAAAATTTAAAAATAAAATCCTAATCTAAAAATAAAATAAAGAGTCAAATAAAAATAAGACTAAAAAGAAATAAAAATAAAATCTATCAAACTAAAACTAAAATCTTAAAAAGTAAAATAAAACTAAAAATAAATGAATTCCTAAAAAATCTAATCCTAATAAAAACTAAAAATAATAAGAATCAAAATTAAATAAAATTATATTAATAAAAATAAAATAGAAATTAAATCCTAGAAAATTCTAAATAAATAAAAAATAAAAACTAAAAATAAAACGACTCAAACTAAAAATCTAATAAATATCTAAAAAGCACAAACTAAACACACACGGACTTCGGGGTAGGCTAGGGTTACGGAATTGGTAATTTATCTCCATTTGATGGGCATTTGCCTTAAATTAATCATTTGAATTCAGCAAACGGCAATCAATCTACACAATAAACATTTAAGCGCATAAGACCTAAATTGTCGAGATTTAGCAACTAAAATACGTCTATTCGGGGTATAAAATGTACACTTTTGGGTGCTTATCACACCACCCCCAAACAGAGTGTTGCTAATCCTCGAGCAATAAGGTAAAGAGAAAGAGAAAGATAAGAAACCAAAAGTGTACCTCTTTCGCGGGCACTTGCGATTTCACTTAGCATGTGCAACAAGCCTTTAAACCAATAGGTTTCCCTACAGGACGAGTTGTCTCTCGTGAGGGTTTGTAGGGAATATAGTCACAAAATTCTTTATTTAAAAATATTTATTGATAAGGCAGTCAATCTCTTATTAGACATAGAATAACCGCACAGTATATCATAAAAGAAATTATTTTTGAGAAATACAAGCTAGAAGCGTGTAAAAATATTTAGCTAAGTAAATACTCAAGGCACATCCTTCCTAGAACTCAATGTGTGTAGTGTGAATCAGTCAAAATGGGTCGAGTATCATAAGACTAATTCCTAGATTGCCTTTTTCGAATCAACGCTTTAACTTCAAATCACAGTGGATATATCACTCTCAAATGAACTCTCAAGTTTTAGGTTACTGTATTGCTCTTGTGTGTGAGGAGGTAAGTAAATGTAAACAAATTCAAACGTCTCACACACATATAAGAAAGAACGAACATTTAAAAAGAAAAATGATCTCATGAAAGAATGCTAATCACTATAGTATGAACGTCGAGTTATTCACCATGTTGACTTTCATTTGCTTGAACACTTAGGGGAACATATTGGTGTATATGGGTGAAGGGACAAAGAAATGGGATATATGGGATGAGGTGAGGTAAGATAGGATGAATGTGTGAAATGATGGATGGAAGATGTATGGATACGTGAGAAGATTGAGAAGAGTCTATAGCACTTGAAGAACAAATGTCTTTATTTAAAAACTAACTACTAACTACAAACTCTCTTCTTTTCTTTTCTCTCTCTATCTTTTTCGATTTTTCTTTTCTTTTTCTCTATTTTTTATTTTTTTTATTTCTTTCTCCTTTTATTTTGTTGTTGTTTCTCCTCTCTCTCTCTCTCTCTCTCTCTCTCTCTCTCTCTCTCTCTCTCTCTCTCTCTCTCTCTTTATACTCTCAATACTGAAGACATTTAACATATGGAATCAACACTCAATTATTTGAAAATGAAAGATGATATGGAGATGATAGGTGATGGTGTGGGGCAGATACGTGAAAATATGGAAGAGTATGGGAGTGTAATAAGTGAAGTGTATGAGTGAAAACCTAGTGACCGAGACAAATTTTAAGACACGCATTTCTTACAACTCGAAAAAGATGTCGTTCTCAGTGATCAAGTCAAAATTTTAATGAAGAATAGTGAGATCATATACTGATTTAAAGTGTGGACCCAAAAGAAGTTGAATCAACTTGTGACTCGAAGTTTGCGTAAAACACTCTGAAAAGGTGAAAGTCACAAATCTCACAATCCAAAGTCTCTACTAGTGATCCTTAAGGTTTTCTTCAGAATTGTAGTACCCTTCAACTCTAAACTCCAATGACGTGATATGTACACAAATTTTGTTAAGTCTAGAAAATCATGTTGCAACATGCCTTGTTATGCATTACATAAGCTATTTATAAAAAGATAAATGCTCTAGCTTGATTCCTATACTTAAAAAGATGGATGACAGAAATTCACATCAGTGAATTTTAAAAATTAGGTTTAAAAAAAAAATTCAAAAGAGGTACGATTTTCATAAATTTCCCCACCCCCAAACAAAAAGGAACGTCGTCATTGAGGTTAAGTAAAATGATTTTTAAAATTGAGAGCATTAGGTAGGAAAGAGATTACCAAAATCAACCGCTAATAAAATGGACAGATAAAGTCAAAGTGAAACCTGAATAAGAAGTGAGAAAACAAAAGTGTACAAGTCTATAAACATGATAAAGCACTGGGTTGTGTGAAACACCACCCCCAAACAGGATGAGACTCATACAAGAAACAACGGGATGCCTCCTGGTAGCGCTAAGTTTAATGTCTTCATCCAGACCGAACCATTCTTATCCTAAAGATAAGATCTATTAATGTGCAGGGCGGCAAAAAAATTGGGTGATTAGAATCACCCCCAAACAAGACTGAAGCATCAGTCTTGTTGGATCAGGGCTAAGAATGGTCAATGCATGTATGGTAAAGTGGATCACATGATGCAAAGCATCTATGGACCATGGGCGGGTGGGTATTAGGGTAAGGGTAAGAAAGGAAAGGGTAAGTGTGAAGCGGTATCAGCCACAAGCCTTGTTGAGCTTAAAGGTGAGGGCAACTAGGGACCTATAAGCATGGTGCTCTAACTGGAGAGGGAGGCAATATGGTGGGGAAAGTGGAATGGGGTGAGGCTCTTAAAAATTTAATGACCGTTCTATGAATGGGCGATGATAATAGTCGCGCCGTGACATGCCAAGGGGCTGATGGAAAGAAAAATCAACACCACAAGAGAGTGGTGGGCATGGGGTAACAAGCTCGGTGTCACGAAAATGGAGAGTATAACCACATATACTCTTATAAATGGTGGAGGATGGTGTTAGGTTAGGATCTAAAAATGTAGATGGAAACATGAACTGTGTAAAATCAAGATCCAAACGAGGTGGTGGGGTAGATGGACAATGGGTGGTTCGTGTGGGATAAATGGTGGGGGAAGATGATCCAACTCAAGCGTGGGAAACACACACTCCTCATGAGGCTTGGAGTGATCCTCAAGGTCACTTGCAGGAGGAAGTGTGGAAATAAACGAGTGAGTGATCAATTCTCTACAAGAGTAGCATCAGTGAATGTGGTGGGTGGGTAAGACGAGGCACCAAGATCTATGATAGAGGATTCACGAAAAATATCGGGCTCAAAGAGAGACATGAATGGGGGGACATCATCCATATCCGAATAGGTAGTAACTATCACGAATTTTATCTCGGAAAAATGGTGAGCACTCATAACCGGAGCTAACCTAGAATGAAATGGTTCCTCGGGAACACAAGCGGTAAGGTCAATAGGTGTATACTCAGAAATATTTTTGGATATCACGGGAGTAGGAATGTGAACCTCAAATGTGGGTTCATTTGGATTTTTCGGGAGTAGATCACTCTCACTAATGAAATATAAGTCAACACAATTGTCATCTTGAGGTCCGAACCATAGTATGGTCGCATCATCGAGATTCTTGGGGTGAGGGGGTTGGCCAAACTCAAAGTCAGTGGCACAAGAAAACACATCATCACCCCACGTGGGGGTAACAATGGGTTGACTTCGGATGAAATACGAATCTCTCTCATACTTAATTTCATTTAACCTTTGTTCAAGCCTTTGAAGAGCTTCATTTTGAATTGGAGTGGCTTTTTCTTTCTCGAGTATGAACTTTTGCAAGAGGCTTTCGAGAGCGGAGGTGGATGATGGTGGTGGAGTGATGGTTGGTGGTGGCGGTGGTTGAGGTGGACACAACTCGCTATAATCGGGATTATATGGAGAATACTAATATGAAGTGTGGGGAGTGGGGCCAAGTTCATCATACACGAAAGGATCACTTTCATGATGAACAAATGGTTGATACTCATGGGGTGCGTAGTGAGGGAACTGATCGTTAACGGGTGCATGAGGTTGCCATGACAACTGTTGGAATGTGTGAGGATCCGCAACATTGGGATGGGATTCGTATTGCGTGAAAGGGTGATCAGGCCTCAACGAATAACTAGGGTGCTCACATCACTCAAGATTGGGTTCATCATGATAATAGGCCGAGGTGGTTTCCAGAATAGTATCATATGGATACACATCTTCCATGGTGGGTTCAGATGGATATGAAAAGTATGGGCACTCATGGGACAAGTGATTGGGATAGGAACAATGGGTGCATGGCAAAGCATGTGATGCGTTGACACTCATCAGCTGAGGCGATGAAATGTGAGATGCGTACGTGCGCGACGCATGAGTTTCAACAGTGTGTGGTTATGAGTTAAAGCCACTAAGTAAGGTATGGAGGTTTGACTTGGGCTCAAACTCAAACATGCTTTGAGAAAATGAGAAATGGCCAAAGAAATCCTGGCATTCTTCGGCCATGAGGATATTTTTTTAAATTTTTTCAAAAGGAAAGAAAATATTTTTGGATTTTTTATAAATAGATATATATATATATATATATATATATATATATATATTTTTTTTTGGATTTTTATTATAAAAATAATAGGAGAAAATATTTTTGGAGTTTATTTTTTGGAAGAAAAAATGGGGAAAATATGGACTCATGATTTTGGGCGAACCAACTAAAACCGACTATCGAAAAATGAATTGGACACACGCAAGTCAAGGATAATACCTAACTAACACATAGCCAATTTTTATCTTTAAATTTAGTGAAAGGGTAGTCAAATTTTCATGAAGTTCGCGGGCGATAAAAATCACGGAATTATTTAAGTGATCGCCTTTGCAAAATGTTCTCCTATTGGGCTACCTAGTTGATTGATTTGAAATTTAATGATGGCTAGCGTAGCACACAATGGTAAGCGAGTGAGTCATGTGATGAAATCCCTTCTTGTGAGTGATCGGGTGTAGGTTTTAGTCAATTAAATCATCACACCATTCGAAAATAAATGCGAGAATAAAATCAAGTAAGAGCACACAAAGCACACAAAAGAATTGACTCGCTAACAGGAGAGGCGCGAGGGTTTAGAAATGTACGTCCCACGGTTTTTAGGCCATGAGGTGCCAAAAAATTTGAGTCAACGTGGGGGAGATCATACCAATCTCGGTCGGCCACGGGATTGCTACCGACCCAAGGTAGAGAGGCTTCGTTTTCTCGCCTTTGGATGCCCTCTACCTACCTTGTTCGGTTTCCCTATCAATCTTTTTTCAATTATTATAATTTTTAAAATGAAAAAATATGGTGTCTCTATGAACCACAATACAAGCAATGATAAAATAAAGCTAATACAAGCCTTCTAAAATAAAAAAAAATGGTACTAAAATGCAACAAAATATAGGAAATAAATGAACTACAAAATTGAATCCGCCTCGAGTGCTTCACGCTCCCAAGAATGGCAACGACGCCATTTGATTGATAGAAAAAAATGTGTCTCTATTGTATTTGTCATTGTGAAATTCCTCTCTCCATCAAAAATCTTCACAAACCTATAAAATTATAACTAAACTAGAATATAGCGTTAAGTGAGGTATCAATCCAAATCTAAGGGTGAAACACAGAATAAGAGAAGCCATATGTGTAAATTCATTTGCATTTTATTATTATTTTTCTATTTTTTCTTTTTCTATTTTTTATGGATTTTTGAAGGGATTTTTTTAACTAACTAAGTATACTAATTTTTAGAAGTACTAATTAAGAAGGAAAGGCTAATTTAAGAATAGTGAGATAAAAAAAATTCCCTAATAAGTAAACTAACAAAATTGGACTCATGAGGACTTCAAAATTTCATCCCATAAATGGGAGATTAGCCCTCAATAATCATCATCCAAACAAATAAAAATAAAAGTATACAAAAAAGAGCATATGAGGATTAAACAAAAGTAATCAAGAGGAGGAGATCAAACCTATTTAAACCTTGAATTGAAATGGAATCTTCAATTATAAATCAAAAGCTCTCAATCATAATCCCTCACTAATGTATTTATTGAATCAAAAATGGAAAGTACAAAATAAAAATAATAATAATAAAAAGATAATGGATGAATTCATAATGGAAAATCAAATAATAAAAGATATTTACTAAAAATGCTAGACTTAATATTATAAAATTGTACATTACAGCTCATCCAAAGAAATAGATTCTAAATCATAATTTTATGTTGAGATAATTGCTAAAAATTCAAAATCTCAACATAAAGCAATGGATTAGAATTTACCTCCCATAAGTGATGAATTTAACTACATCAATCTATTATGAAATAATTGCTAAAAATGCAAAAATCCATTATAGATGGGTGGGGTGGAATTCATACTGGAGATAAATTTCACTACACACCTCTATATTGAGATATTTGCTAAAAATGCAAATACTCAACATAGAGGGATTGAGAGAATTTTATCACACAAAGCTTAAAAACTAATTTTGAGATCCCTTTTGAAAATGGCCCAAGTCTTCAATTTATATGGTTCACATGAAGGCTAGGGATAAATTGGGTATTGGTAAAATTGAGTGATGATGAGAGCACATGAGCATGGCAAAGGTGTGTGGTAATTGTGAGGAAAAAAATCAGATTTATGCACACATGAGGGTAAAGGGGTAAATGGCATATAAGGAACATGTGGGGGAAGTGTCATGAGGGTGTAATGGGAAAAGATGAGTTAAGTTGGTATGTGGATCTTTTATTTGGTTTTATTTTGGCTTCAGAAATTGGCTGGTAATAAATCGTGGCTTGGTGACAAAATGGGAAATGGATTTTGTGGTACACAACCGGGTAAGAGAAGAGAGAGATTCGGGCTTTAGATATGGGATTTGGTCTCGGGTTAGTTATGGGTTGAAACGTGAGGGATTGGGGATGGTATGGGGTTTGCGATTGGGTTGGCTAGATCGGGTAGGGGGCTCGGGTGGTTCCCAGTTTCGGAAGATCGCCGATGCCGGAAGTGGGTAGCTCCGACCAGGAGGTCGCATAGGGGGTCGTGGTGATGTGACAGCAGGGTTTGTCGCCGGTGGGTTTGTAGTCGGGTTAAGGAGGTCTAGGATGGGTGATGAGGATGGGGGATCGGATAGAAGGGTTGTTGGATGTTTGGGTTCGGACTAGAGCTGGGTGGAGGGTCGGGTGATGGTAGAACTTGGGTCACTCGAGACTCGGGTTCGTTTGGAGCTGTGGTGTTTGCTGGGTCGGTCTTTTGTATGGCACGCCGACTAATTAAATACTGGGTAGCTACTCCTTTATTAAATTAATACAAAATGCCAAGTTGGTTCAGTTCATAGCATCACTGTCGAAAACATTTTAATATTTACTAACCACCTAGTATTTAAAAAGTGAGTTGTCCATTTTAATTAAATCCGATTAACATGCAATAAATGAATTATGAAAAATTAACATAACCAACGCAATATAGTCACAATAGATTAACCATCCAATAATAATGAGTCTGGAGGAAAACTCCTCACAACAAACCAAATTCCAAAATAAATAAATACAAAGTCTGCATCACTAAAATTAATTACAACCCAAAGTCTAAAATAACTGAATAAGTAAGATGTCTCTAAAAGGAATGGGCGACATGCCCAACAGATGATAAAAACTGATGATGGAGTCAAGATCAGAAATGGAGGCATCTACTGTCAAGGTCCTGTAGCTTCACAGCAGCTACAACACGTCACCTAAATAGAACTCCTATGCATGGTGTGCTTGTGGCTGGGCACCTAAAAAGGTTTTTTACAAAAATAGGTTTGAAAGCAAACGGGTCAGATCCCGAATGTGAAAATAATTTAAAAAATGCAAGTGTTTAATATCATTAAACAGTGAATATAAAGTACAGGATAGTGTGTGCACTCACATGAGTTCCTCACCTCTCAACTAATTATGCACTCCTATCGTACCCGTACCCATTCTAGTTCATCCCATATCTATCTAGTCTAATGATAAATCTAACATTTCTATATGATATCCAATTCAAATCCCAACATCTTCTATTTAATAGAGTATTGTACCTTATTACACAGTTTCCCCACTTTAGAACTACAATTTATTAGAAATCTTACATTTTCACTTTAAAAATTGTTGCTATTATTTATACTCACAATTATTCACGACAATTCATTTCAATCAAAAATATATTATTCTCACCGTAAATATACAATACTAGCACCCCTAGACTAAGCTGTGGTGCACACATACTCTGCTATCAAATCCCTGTACATCACGTGCATGAGTACCACGTATTTCGAATCTCTCAAGAACCGCTTCATTAACCACAATCGCAAACACTGGAGGTGAATATAGTTCACATCACATGGGTCATGCACATACCTACGCTCCAATGATCAGCAGACTTATTACCATCTCAATAAGCCCTTCTCTGACCTATGTCCTCGAGGTACCAATCTAAATCCCCCCCGTAGGCACACAAAGATTAGATGGCCCTAAACGAACGCCAACCTCCCATGATAGCAAGTACGGTAGGTATGTCATACCCAGATAACTATATATACTATGCATTCTCACATATTAGATATTACAATATTTATTAGTGGTATACTTCTCGTTATTATACCAACTCTTAGTGTTATACAAATCATAAGTCCCCGGTTTATATGTATTTACGTCATCAGTTATCCTCACTTCGTGATTAGTCACTTGCGTCCTAATCCACAAGTGTCATCCGGTTCAAGGCACTATTATAAATTTTTTCTCCTCAATGTACCCCAAATCACCCAACTATATCCGCTAGTTAATAAGAGAAAGTTATCACGCCATTTAAATAAGTCTATGGGATACTAGAAATCAAATCAGGCCAAAAAGGCCATTCTGTCAACTTGTTAGAAGTCTCATTCGAACGAAGGGCTTCGAATGAAATAACAACTCGTTAGAAGTCATACTGTCATCTCGTTAGAAGTTCGTTCGAACGAGGTCGTTCGAACGACATGTGCAGGTCTTCTAACAAGATGGCAGTTTCAGCCAAGAAATTCCCAAATCCGATTTTCTCAATTCTTCTCTCCTCTAAATCCACCCTAAGACCATCCAAATTATGTTTTAACGTTTATAAATCATTTCTAATCACCCTAGATCACCCCCTTAACATATTTTAGGGGTCAATTCTTACTAACCATCATGGAATTAATGTAAATCTCCAATTATTTCCCGAAACCCTATGAACATGAACTCCTAATGTTCTTATGCCCAATTACTCATCAAAATCCATTTTTAAATCATCATATATAACTCTTCAAATATTAAATCAGTCCATTATCTTACTACATGAAAATCCTAACCCAAATTCAAAGTTTCTCCAAATATTTCATGGGTTTTCTTCAAAAGTTTCAATATAAGATAATTC
Source organism: Sambucus nigra (assembly GCA_949130495.1). Classification (NCBI taxonomy): domain Eukaryota; kingdom Viridiplantae; phylum Streptophyta; class Magnoliopsida; order Dipsacales; family Adoxaceae; genus Sambucus; species Sambucus nigra. Next base: position 674,378,822 of record OX422215.1, read on the forward strand.
CTACACTAAACATGGAAGACATATTCAATTCATTAAAAATATCAAATCTCTTGCCTTAGATTGTTCTTCAGAATTTGATGTTGAAGGTTGAAGGTTGATCTCTCCCCTTTCTCTACAGATTTTCCCCCAAGGTTGAAGATGGTGGATATGGGTTTTCTTTTGGGAACCTCTTCCAACTCTTCCTATAACTCCCATAGCCCTCTAACTTGCCAAATGATGATAATTGGCTTAGTGGGTTACTAAATAATGTATAATTAACTCCTAAAATTCGTAGGCATTAATCCCCAAAATTTAAAAAATTACCAAAATACCCTTTTAAGTTGCCGGTATGGCCCAAAAATGCCCCGGGACCCAAACTAAACCCCCGGCTAGTGTTTTCTGACTATTTCGACCCTTCCGGACTCGTTGGAATACTCAAAATGAACATTCGGTTGATAAACATAAAATTCATTTTTTAATTCAAATAATTACATTTCCGACGTGACTGACACGCGTGTCCCAACTAAATTTCCCAAATTGTCGTATTTCAGTCTCGTGATAATTTTAATATTTTCAATATTCATATATTGCCATATATACACATCATAATCAAATACCAACTTACATCTCGTTAGTATTTATATTCACATAAATTCTCAATTAATTCATATTTAATTTAATTAATCCCTTAAACAAATGTCGATAAAATTACGGGGTATTACATACTTCCCCCCTAATAACAGAATTTCGTCCCGAAATTCGGAACTAAAAAGTACTTGGTAAAACAAACTCTGGATAACGTTCGCACATTTCATCCTTGCGCTCCCATGTGGACTCCTCGGCATTATGATGCCGCCACTGAACACGTACCAACGGTACTATCTTTGACCGCAGTTTCCGCTCGCTTCGGTCCAAAATAGCAATCGGCCCCTCCTCGTAGGAACTATTGGGCTAGAGATCGATGTCCTCCAAAGCAATGTGAGTATGGGCCAAATCATCCCTAAGATATTTCCTTAGCGAGGAAATATGGAACACGTCATGAATCCTATGCAAGTGCTCCGGTAACCCAAGTCTATACGCAAGTGGCCCAATCCGCTCGATGATAGGAAATGGCCCCACATATCTCGGTGCCAGTTTCCCCTTCTTCCCAAAATGCATAATCGCTTTCATAGGAGATACTCTGAGTAAAACTTGGTCCCCCACTTTGAATTCTCTGAAGAACCTCTTCGCATCAGCATAGCTCTTCTGCCGATCCTGAGCTACCCGAATGCGACTCCGTATCAATTCTATCCTTGTCGAAGTATCCTGTATCACCTCCGGCCCAAGTAATTTTTTATCCCCCACTTCTAATTAACATGCTGGGGAACAACAAGGTGTACCATACAACGCTTCAAATGGATCCATGCCAATGGTGAACTGGCAGGAGTTATTATAAGCAAACTCCACCAGTGGAAGGTACTGCTCCCATCCACCCCCAAAGTCTATGATGCACATACGCAATATGTCCTCCAACATCTGATTTGTTCGCTCGATCTGCCCATCGGTCTGCGGGTGATAAGCCATACTCTACCACAATTCAGTGACCATTATCTCCTAGAGACTCTCCCAAAACCGTGAAACAAATATCTTATCTCGGTCAAACACGATATTTAGGGGCACACCGTGAAGTCTCACTATTTATGCAATGAAAATCTAGGCATATTTTCCCGTAGTGTAGTCTATCCTCACGGGTAGAAAATGAGCAACTTTGGTCAACTGGTCCACAATTATCCAAATGGAGTCGTGAGCCCTCTGTGACGTAGGTAACCACGTGATAAAGTCCATGGATATGCTCTCCCATATCCACGTCGTAACCTCTAATGGCTGTAGAAGTCCTGCTTGTCTCTGATGATCCACTTTTACCAACTGATAAGTGGCGCATTTAGAAACAAACATGGCAATATCTCTCTTCATCCCGCTCCACCAATACTGACGTCTCATGTCCTGGTACATTTTTTCCCCACCAGGGTGTACCGTGAGCCGTGCGACTCTGCCATAACCTCGTGTCGCAAGTCTTCCCCCTCCGGAACAACTAGTCTCCCATTGAAGTGTAATCCCCCGTCTGAGCTAACGGTATAGGACTCGGCTCCCTTTGCTAGTAATCGAACTATCTGCTCCTGACAGAACGAGTCATTTGCTTGGGCCTTTACCACTCTCGTAACAATCTGTGGTGTAACAGTCATCACAGACAAGAACGATCGGGCCACTGCATCCTGGTGTCCCAACTCCTTCCACTTTGCCTTCCACACCTCAGCCACTTCATCTATTGGCCTACGACTCAATGCGTATGCTACCACATTAGCCTTTCTCGGGTGGTATTGGATATCAAACTGATAATCCTTCACAAACTCAAGCCACCGTCTTTGTAGCATATTCAACTCCTTATGTGTGAAGAGGGACTATAGGGGCTTGTGGTTCGTGAACAACCGAAACTTCTCCCCGAGGAGATAATGTCCAAGTCATGGGTGGGGTAATTCTCCTCGTGAGGCTTAAGCTTATGGGAAGCATAAGCTATGGCCTAACTCTCATGCTGCAGCACACCTTCGAGTCCTTGTAAGAACGCATCGGTGTAAACTAAATACTCAACTCCCGATCTGGGCAATGCTAACACAGGTGCTGAGGTCAACTTGTCCTTGAACTCATTGAGTGCCAACTGACAGGCATCGCTCCAGATGAATGGCACACCTTTGCGAGTCAGATGTGTCAAAGGACCCACTATCTTTGAGAAAACATTAATAAACCTCCTATAGTATCCTGCTAGGCCCACGAAACTACGGATCTCAGTCGGAGTCGTGGGCTATCCCTACTCCCTCACCGCGGATACCTTTCTCGGATCAACCGATATCCCCTGGTCTGAAATTGTATGCCCCAAAAACTGAACCTCTTTCAGCCAAAACCCACACTTTTTATACTTTGCATACAGCTCGTTCTGACGTAGCGTCTGCAAAACCTATCTCAAATTCTCGATGTTCTCCTCCTTTATCTGGGACTAAACCTGAATGTCATTAATAAAGACAATGATGAACTGGCCTAGGAACTCTCTGAACACCCTATTCATCAAGTCCATAAGCACGGCTGGAGCGTTGGTCAAGCCAGAAGGCATAACCCAAAACTCATAGGAACCATATCTCGTTAAGAAAGAAGTCTTCGAGACGTCCTGTTCCTTGATACGCAACTGACTCTATCCCAATCGTAAATCAATCTTTGAGAAGAAGGAAGCTCCTCTCAATTGGTCAAATAAGTCATCGATTCGGGGCAACGAATACTTATTCCGTATCGTAACCTTATTCAACTCTCGATAATCTACACACAACCTCAACGATCCATCCCTCTTATTTACAAACACCATAGGGGCACCCCACTGCGAAGTACTCCTCCAGATAAACCCATGGCCCAACAACTGCTCAATCTGATCCCGTAACTCTCTCATCTCTCCTGGAGCCAAACGGTAAGGTGCGCAGGCAATAAGCCGAGTGCCCGACGTCAAATCGATCACAAAATCTATCTCTCTACTCGGAGGTAATCCAGATATATCCTGAAATACATCAGTGAACTCACTAACAATGGGTATCGAATCGAGTGGTATCACCACTTCCTTAGAGGTCTCCTCCTCCATATAGTACAAATGAGTGGACGATCCTCCCTCAGGGCGAGGCATCGCCACTAAAAACATCTCATTCCCGGGAATGGCAAAGATAATACTCCTACTAAAACAGTCAATCATGGCTCGGTACGCAACTAGTCAATCCATAACAACAATGGCATCATACTCATTCATCTCTAACACTAACATATTCGCGGGTAAAGTAAACCTCCCGATCTCTATACCCACACCTCTACAAATAACCGAGATCACGGAACCTCTACCCAACGATGAATCTACACAAGTAACCGTGCTCTCGGCGGTGTCTAACAACCCAATAGTGCGTGCAAATCTCATGGCAATGAAATAATGTGTGGCCCCCGTATCAAATAAAATATGCCCTATCGTCCCCTGAATAGAGAACATACCATCAATGGCCGGTGGATCCTGTGGGGCTGTGGCATACTGGAGCTCATACACTCTCCCATACTGAAGATGTCCCTGCTGGACTGGGACCGCTGGAATGGGTGGTAATGCTTCCATCTGTGGTGGTGTTGGGGGGGCGGCGCGAAACATAGGCCTCTGTGGCTCGTGTCGAGCACCCTGCTGCTGCAGCTGTGGGGCCCTGCCCCTATCAGGACAATCCTGGCATTTGTGTCCAGTCTTGCCATAAACAAAACACTTCCCCGGAAAGTTTTCCCCTCGCTGTCCCTATTGTCCTCGGCCCTGGTGGACGTTACCATTCCTCCCCTGGCCATGCTGGCCCTGCTGAAACTGCTGATGTTGACCATTCTGACCCTGCTAGCCCTGATGGCCATTCTGACCCTGATGGCCCTGTATGAAACCTCCATGACCACTCCTAAAACCTACAGATCTAAATCTCTTATGATCCCCTTATTGGGAACCCTGGTCACCCAGCATGTGCTGTCCTTGAGCAGATTGTGCCCCACTGGCACCATTTCCCCCTGTCCTGCCCTGTTGGCTGGACTCCCCTGATCCCTTGTTCTCAGACATGTGGAAGCGATGATCCTGGCAGTGAAGTAATGCAGCGTTAACCACATCAGAATAAGTGGCCAACGAGAGATTCCCTAACAAGTGTTGACCGATTCTCCAAGTCAACCAATCCGTGAAATTCTGAATCTTCTTCTCCTCAGTCGGTATCTCATCGGGAACAATGTTAAAGAGATTAGTGAATTCGGCCTCATACTCGGCCATATTTTTTTCCTCTTACTTGAGGTTCATCAATTTCCTCCTCATCTCCGTGTGAACAGCTGATGGAAAATATTTGCGGTCGAACCGCACCCAAAACTCATGTATAGTGAGGGTGTCCCTCTCCTCTGCGGTGGTAATGGACTCCCACCACAAGAATGCATATCATACTAGCTTGAAAGTAGCGAGTATCTTCTTCTGAACATCTTTGTATTCGTACATCCTTAAGTACCTCTGAATATCCTTCCTCCACTGACTGGATACCATAACATCGGAGCTACCTGCAAATTCCGGAGGGTGTGCTTTCTGAAAAGCATCACGGACATGTTCCCAAGTAGACGGGAATGCATGAGCCTGAACTGGCACAATTACCGGAGCCTGGGGTGGTGCCTGCTGTACAATGGCTAAGGCGGCATTTACCGCTTGGGCTATAATATTTGCAAACTCTGCGGCATTCATAGTGCCCTGAATAGGAGCAGGTTGTGACTCTGGCTGTGCATCCCTAGGAACTTGCTGTGCATGTCGTGGAGGCATCTGAAATGAGAGTAAAGTCTTATAAGTTTGCAGTTATCATCTCAAAATAGTTGAAGAGCTATACATACACAAGAGAATACAACATGCCTAAAATATAGGGCTCTACATCAAAGAAAGCTCAGCGAAAACATAATAAGCCGTACAGATCCTAAGGACACTAGAACCTGATGCTAGGATACCACCTGTGGCACCCCGACTAATTAAATACCGGTTAGCTACTCCTTTATTAAATTAATACAAAACGCCAAGTTGTTTCAGTTCATAGCATCACTGTCAAAAATATTTTAATATTTACTAACCACCTAGTATTTAAAAAGTGAGTTGTCCATTTTAATTAAATCTGATTAACATGCAATAAATGAATTATGAAAAATTAACATAACCAACACAATATAGTCACAATAGAATAACCATCCAATAATAATGAGTCTGGAGGAAAACTCCTCACAACAAACCAAATTCCAAAATAAATAAATACAAAGTTTGCATCACTAAAATTAATTACAACCCAAAGTCTAAAATAACTGAATAAGTAAGATGTATCTAAAAGGAATGGGCGACATGCCCAACAGATGATAAAAAATTATGATGGAGTCAAGATCATAAATGGAGGCGTCTACTGCCAAGGTCCTGTAGCTTCCACAGCAGCTACAACACGTCACCTGAATAGAACTCCTATGCATGGTGTCCATGTGGCCGGGCACCTAAAAAGGCTTTTATAAAAATAGATTTGAAAGCAAACGGGTCAGAGCCCGAATGTGAAATTAATTTAAAAAATGCAAGTGTTCAATATCATTAAACAGTGAATATAAAGTACCGTTAGTGTGTGCACTCACATGAGTTCCTCACCTCTCAACTAATTTTGCACTACTATCATACCCGAACCCATTCTAGTTGCTCCCATATCTATCTGGTCCAATGGTAAATCTAACATTTCTATATGATATCCAATTCAAATCCCAACATCTTCTCTATAATAGAGTATTGTTCCTTATTACACAGTTTCCCCACTTTAGCACTACAATTTATTAGAAATCTTACATATTCACTTTACAAACCATTGCCATTATTTACACTCACAATTATTCATGATAATTCATTTCAATCAACAGTATATTATTCTCACCATAAATATACAATACTAGCACCCCGAGACTAAGTTGCGGTGCACACATACTCTGCTATCAAATCCCGGTACATCACGTACATGAGGACCACGTATTTCGAATCTCTCCGGAAACGCTTCATTAATAACAATCATAAACAATGGAGGCGAACACAGTTCACATCACATGGTTCATGCACATACCTATGCTCCCATGATCAGCAGACTTATTAACTTCTCAATAAGCCCTTCTCTGGCCTATGTCCTTGAGGTACCAATCTAAATTTGCCCCGTAGGCACACAAAGACTAGATGTCCCTAAACGAACGCCAACCTCCCGTGATAGCAAGTACGGTAGTAATGTCATACACAGATAACTACATATACTAAACATTCTCCCATCTTAGATATTACAATATTTATTAGTGGTATACTTCTCGTTCTTATACCAACTCTTAGTGTTATACAAATCACAAGTCCCCGATTTATATATATTTACGTCATCAGTTATCCTCACTTCGTGATTAGTCACTCGCATCCTAATCCACAAGTATCATCCGGTTCAAGGAACTATTCTAAATTTTTACTCCTCAATGTACCCCAAATCTCCAAACTATACCCGCTAGTTAATAAGGGAAAGTTATCTCACCATTTAAATAAGTCTACGGGATACTGGAAATCAAATCAAGCCAAAAAGGCCATCCTGTCAAATCGTTCGAACGAGGTCGTTCGAACGAGTTCATTTGAACAAAGGGCTTTGAACGAAATACCAACTCGTTATAAGTCATACTGTCATCTCGTTAGAAGTTCGTTCGAACGACCTCGGCAGGTCTTCTAATGAGATGGCAGTTTCAGCCCAGAAATTCCCAAATCTAATGTTCTAAATTCTTCTCTCCTCTAAATCCACCTTAAGACCATCCAAATTATGTTTTAACGCGTACAAATCATTTCTAATCACCCTAGATCATCCCTTAACATATTTTAGGGGTCAATTCTTACTAACCATCACGGAATTAATGTAAATCGCCAATTATTTCCCAAAACCCTATGAACATGAACTCCTAATTTTCTTATGCCCAATTACTCATCAAAATCCATTTTTAAATCATCATATATAACTCTTCAAATATTAAATCAGTCCATTATCATACTGCATGCAAATCCTAACCCAAATTCAAAGTTTCTCCAAATATTTCATGGGTTTTCTTCAAAAGTTTCAATATAAGATAATTCCTACACTAAACATGGAAGACATATTCAATGCATTAAAAATATCAAATCACTTTCCTTAGATTGTTCTTCAGAATTTGATGTTGAAGGTTGAAGGTTGATCTCTCCCCTTTCTCTATAGATTTTCTCCCAAGGTTGAAGATGGTGGTTATGGGTTTTCTTTTGGGAACCTCTTCCAACTCTTCCTATAACTCTCGTAGCCCTCTAATTTGCCAAATGCTGATAAAGGGCTTAGTGGATTGCTAAATAATGTATAATTAACTCCTAAAATTCGTAGGCATTAATCCCCAAAATTTCAAAATTACCAAAATACGCTTTTCAGTTGCTTGTATGGCCCAAAAATGCCCCGGGACCCAAACTAAACCCTAGGCTAGTGTTTTCTGACTATTTCGACCCTTCCGGACTTGTTGGTGCACTCAAAATGACCATTCAGTTGATAAAAATAAAATTCATTCTTTTTAATTCAAATAATTACATTTTCGACGCGACTAACACGCGTGTCCCAAGTAAATTTCCCAAATTGTCGTATTTTAGTCTCGCGACAATTTTAATATTTTCAATATTCATATATTGCCATATATACGCATCATAATCAAATACCAACTCACATCTCGTTAGTATTTATATTCGGATAAATTCTTAATTAATTCACATTTAATTTAATTAATCCCTTAAATAAATGTCGATAAAATTACGGGGTATTACATTTTGGGTTTTGGCGATCCGGTTAAAGGGAGCGAATCGGGTATCATTGGGCCGAACTCGAGTAAGGGGTAAAGCAGGAGGGTTTCGAGTATTGGGGTCAATTGACGTGGCTATTGGGTCGGATGTGTCTTGAGGTTTGGCCGATAATGGGTGCTGCCGTCGGGTTTGGGCTGGTAAGGAAGTGGGTCGACCGAACGTAGCAGGCCGGGCGAGATTGGAAATCCGAGGTGGGGGCTGGGGACACAAATTTGGTTCCGAGTATGGGTGATATTGGTCCCCAGCAACGGTGCCATTTTAAAACTTGACTTTTGTGTGGATGCCGTTGTTGAAGCCAAGTCAATCAAAACCTTAAAATACCTATAAAATAATATCAAACTAAAGTGTAGAGAGATAAGTAAGGATGTCAATCCACATCAAGGGGTAAAGCTAGAGACAAATTCAATTGTAATTCACTTTTATTTTCATTTTGAGCTATTTTGGTTTTTCTACCTTTTTTATCCCTTTTTTTATATTAAAACAATTTGGTGAGGTGAGGTGAAACTAAACTAAACTAAAATCAAAGACCAAATGACAAACTAAAAAGCAATAATTAAAATGAAATGAAATCTAACTAAATGAACATGTAAAATATGAGATGAGTGAGAAAATCAAAGTGGGAGCAAACAAGAGATGGGATTACATCATAAATTCTAGTTAATTTAAATTAATTATCCTAAGCTAGTCTCAAAATTACAAATCAACTCTCGTTGCAAATGTAATTTTAACAATAACATTTTAGAAAATTAAATTTACACTCGTACAACTCTTAAAAATATAGATCCAAACATCATCTAACAAATCACCAGCTAGGATTGATTTGCTAAATTAGTTTAGATCATAAATGGAAGCCTAGAGTTGAATTTCATAGAAATAATTCCGCATTTTAGAAAAACCTATCTCTAGTTCGATTCTAAAAAAAAAATTAAGACTAGAAATTCGTTTTTCTCTCTAAAATCATTTACCCTCTCTCAAGGCGTAAATCAAAAGTAAGAGTGCAAAGTTAATTATCAAAGGAAAATTTAATGTAATTAAACCAACTAAATTCAATTAACATCAAATTAATAGGTAATCCCACCCCTAGAAAGTGGTTTTCTAGCCTAACATAATATAAAGCATGATAATCAAATTAACAAGGCAATGAAATAAAAGTAGAGAAAATAACAATCAAACCAAATTTCTTTGAGAATAATTGAACTCCAATCTTCCAATTTGAAGCCTACGCCACTCTAATTGAGCATCCAATTGATTTGGAATAAAATACCCACTCAACTAAATCCCTGACAAATATTATCCTCATAAATCTCTAAAAAAGATAAAAATAATAAAATAAAACTATTTATAAAATGATGTTTATCCTAATTTATTTTCTAGACTAAACAATCTCTAACTCTCTCTAGAATTCTCTTGATTGGTCTTCAAATGGCCTTTAGTCTTCAATTTATATACACATGGAGCAAAGGGTATAGTTCGAAGAATTAAGGTGCAAGAGCATGGTGTGTGTGCACATGGGGTAAAAATAGGGAAATGCACAAATGTGCATGGGTTGTGTGAGGTCATGTGGATAAGGGTTGAGGGAATAAAATCAGATTTGGTTAAAAGAGTGTTTGGGGGCATTTTTTGAATTAGGGTTAAAAGAGGTGTGATTTAAACATGTGGGTTTATTTGTTTTGACTTGGGTCTTGGTTTTGGTTTTGTGTTTATGCAAGTATAAATCGATTTTAGCTAAGGGGAAGTGGGTCTTTGTCTTGGGGTATCGGGTAGAAGGGCTGTTGGATGTCTGGGTTCGGAGTGGAGTTGGGAGGAGGCTTGGGTGATGGTAGAACTCGGGTCGCTCCAGACTCATGTTTGTCTGGAGCTGTGGTATTGGCTGGCTGGAGGGTATGGACCAGGGAGTTTTGGGTAGTGGGTCGATAGGTGAGGGGGATAGGTCAAGAGTCGACCGGATCCGGGGTAGAGGGGGGACGAGTTTCGAGTTTATGCAAGGGGGTATAAGGGTTGAGGTTTATGTGGATTTGGTTTGTATGGTGATGGTTGGTTTGGGTGTGTTGTAATGGAGGAGAGAGAGAGAGAGAGAGAGAATGAGAGAGAGAGAGAGAGAGAGTGGGAGTGAGGTTGAAGATGAAAAGTGGGGGATTAGTGTGTGTGTGAGGTGTAGGGAATATGGTGAGGGTGAGGAAGAGGTGTTTGTGTGTATTTTAGGCGTGTGGTAAGTAAGGTGTGTGTAGGTGAGTGTAGGGTTTGGTGTTTGGGCGTTGTGTGTGTGTCTAATTTGTACCCAAGTAAAAAATAACACTAACTAACTAAAAAAAATTAATAAAATTAAAAATCTAAAGATAAAATCCTAATCCAAAAATAAAATAAAGACTCAAATAAAAATAGGACTAAAAAGAAATAAAAATAAAAATCTATCAAACTAAAACTAAAATTCTAAATAGTAAAATAAAAATAAAAATAAATGAATTCCTAAAAAATCTAATCCTAATAAAAACTAAAAAAATAATAAGATTCAAAATAAAATAAAATTATAGTAATAAAAATAAAATAGAAAATGCATCCTAGAAAATTCTAAATAAATCAAAAATAAAAACTAAAAATAAAATGACTAAAACTAAAAATCTAAGAAAAATCTAAAAAGCACAAACTAAACACACACATACTTCGGGGTAGGTGTAGGTCTGGTTTGGGGTAGGCTTGGGTTACGGGGTTGGTGATTTAGCTCCATTTGATGCGCATTTGCCTTAAATTAATAATTTTAATTCCGTAAATGGCAATCAACCTGTACAATAAACATTTAAGCGCATTAGACCTAAATTGTCGAGAATTAGCAACTAAAATACGTCTATTCGGGGTATAAAATGTACACTTTTGAGTGTTTATCACAGTAAGATAAAGAACGATGTTTGGGAGTTAGTTCCTCGGCCTAGAAAGAGTAGTGTGATTTGTACCAAGTGGATTTACAAGAATAAGATGGATGATAATGGCACCATATTTCTCAATAAGGCTAGGTTGGTCGCCTAAGGCTATAGGCAGATTGAGGGTATAGAATTTGACGAGACATTCGCTCTTATTTCTAGTATTAAGTCCTTTTGCTTACTATTCACCATAGCATGTCATATATGATGCAAGTTATACCAAATGGATGTCAATAGTGCCTTCTCTAATGGCATTTTATAGTAGGAAGTGTACATAGAATAATCGAAGGGGTTTGAAGACCCGAAGCACCTAGAAAACATCTTTTATTTTAAGAATTCCTTGTATAGTTTGAAGCAAGAACCCCATGCTTGGTACGAGAGGCTTACATATCACCTCTTGGCTAGTGGCTTCAAAAGACGAGGAGTAGGGAGATGTTGTTTGTGAGGAGAGAAAATGCTCCTATATTAGTTGCCCAAGTCTATGTTGATGACATATTATTTGGATCCACGTGCTCCCAATATGCTCACATGGTTGATGAGAAGATGAAGATTTATTTTGAGATGAGCATGTTTAGTGATCTTACATTCTTTTTAGGTCTCCAAGTGCATCAACGTGAGGATGGGATACTCATATCGAAATCTAAATACGCTAGGGACCTAGTGAAGAAGTTTAGTTTAGACCCTGCTATGAACTCATGCACCCCTATGAGTACATCAACTAATATTAGAAAATACACTTAGGCAAGGATGTATAACAAACTCTTTGTAGGATCATGATAGGTAGTCTTATGTACTTGACCGCTAGTCGTCCTAACAATGCCTTTAGCATTGGAATTTGTTCACACTACCAAGACTCCCCAAAAGATTGTCACTTGCTCGCACTTTAATGTATCATATACATGAGTGGGACGCTTTCCTATGGTATTTTCTATTCCTTGGACATAATTGACCATTTTGTCCGCCTATTCGGATGTCGATTAGGTTAGGGATGTTGATGGTTATAGGAGCACCTATAGTGGTTGCTTTTACTTTGGGAGGTCTCTTGTCATTTAGTTGAGAAAGAAGAAAAACTCTATTTTTTGTCCACAGGGGAGACCGAGTACATCTTCGTCAGGAGTTTCTTCATGTAACTCTTATGGATGAAGCAAATTTCATAAGACTATGGGATCACCCAACGCAAAATGACTATTTCATATGATAGTACGAGTGCAGTTAATATTTCATGTAATCCTATCCAACATTCTCGCACGAATAACATTAGTATATGTGAGCATTTCATTTGTGATATTATTAAAAAAATGTTCGTGGACTTGATGTTTGTGGGCACTGAACATCAATTAGTCAATGCCTTTAGAAACACTTAGATTTGAGGAATTTAGAAAATCTTTGAATATTTGTTCCCTTGATTAAGTTTAGATATTTTATTTATTACAGGGTCTTAACATGCTCATTTCATTTGTCCTCATTTCTAGATTATATTTCTATTGTAGTTATATGATTTTATTTTGAAAAATCCAAAAGATTTTCGATTTTTAAGTCAACTTTGAAAATTTCCGAAAATTTTTTTTTGATAAAAAAATTAATGAAAAAAAGATTTTTGTATTGTTTTCACAATATATTGATGTGTATTTAATATGTTCGAATCACACCTACATTCCATCCATTCATTTCAATTTTTCACAGTGTTTTGATACATGGCTTTGTTTATTTAGTGTGCCTCACTAGAAGAAAAAAGTCTTTTTACAACAGCTAAAAAGTGTCATAAAAATCTACTTACATCACTTTAAATTATAATGAAAAGCTTCTTAAAAGCCACAGTCATAAAAAAGTTCAAAAAACATCTTAAAAAATAGAGCCTTTTAAGATGCACAATTTACAAGGGTTGCAAAAAACTTCAACAAAAATCTTAAATACGAATTTTTTTAAGACCCGCTATTTACAAGGGTTGGAAAAAAATTCCCTGACTACCTACCACTTGCCCAAAAACATATTAAATATATTTTTTTTATAGGATGCTTCACTTGATGCATATCCATATATTACATTCGAAAGTTGGCTGGCAAAATAAAATCAACACAAATGTTCTCAAAATCAATTCTAACTAGTCATATCCATGGTTTTAATCAGATATTAAACCTGACACGCTTTTGTCACGATTTTAAACTGTGCCAGATTTCCATTTTGTGGCACGCTTTTGACACGGTTTTAAACTGTGCCAGATTTTTCAATTAATTAAAAAAAATATTATTTGAAAACAAATCAACAAATTCCACATCTGGTAGGAAAAATATTTACTATTTGCAAAAAAAAATAAAGGAAATTCTTAAATTGCGAATCTCGCGCGTTGATAAACTAATGTAAAACAAACTTCAAAATATTACAAGTCTTAATAGTTCACAGACAAAAAAAAATTGGTCAAAAATTGCTCTGTTTTCTGGACATTCCAAAATCTGCTAAATATAAAACCTGTGTAATGTAAAGCCCACACGGCCATAAAATATGACAATAAAATTACAAAATCCCGCACAGCCATAAAAGTTAAAAATAAAATTACAAAAGCTCACATGTCCATAACACAAAATATATAATCCTGAATATTAATGACATTAAATAAACAACCCCCTTGTGGTAAACCATTGGCGTCTTCGTGTATTCAATGTGGATAAAAGCTAACGATAAAAAGTTCTCCTGCAAAAAAATAAGATACAAAAAAGAGATGATATTAGTAACCAAGTAATTTTAAAAAATCGTATTCAAGCTGAAAAATTACAAATATGAGTTATAATTATCATCATATTCTCAAATTGGAAGTCTCATGACTACGTGGTTAAAAGTGTGAGTGTCCCGATATGTGTGTTTCAAACACAACCAATTTTTCTCCGAAAAAAGATCCAACTTTTAAATATGCACCAAACCAAGTTGTGAAAACCCATTCTTACTTTAAACCAATTTCATCTTGATTAATCCTAAACATGCATCTAGTGATTAAAGGAAGTGAAATAAAGTAAAGAATACTCACAACGCCGGATGTATGAGGAAAAAACCCAAAACGGAAAAACAACCTCGGACGGCCCAAGCCAGACAATCACTATGAATATGGCTTTACAAAGACATACAAAGTCTCACTCAATGACTCGATCCCCATGGGTCTTGACGCTCTTATGATCTTCAACCACTTTTCTCACAGTGCCCACGCAGAAAGTACCTCTTCTATGATCTCTGTCCACAACACACGCGTCCACGTATGTCTCGGTGTCCACCGATATGGCTTTGATTCATCTACGATGTCGAACACGATGTCCGTCACTTCTTCATCGTAAAACCCTTTGATGTTCAATGTGTAGAACAAACAACTTTACTGCCTCAAGATCACGTAAACATAAACTAATGATAACTCGGATCTTTGCAAACTCTAAGGATGTGTTTATGACTTTCAAACCTTAGGGAACATGGGCAAAAAAGGTTCTAGTTTGTTAGACTCTTTTCCAGAAAGAACACTTACACAATTATGATGAAAACACTGTTTAAATAGGATTTAAACGCCGCCTCGAAAAATGTGTGGTTTGAACGACTTAAGCATGTCGTTCGCGCGACATTGTATCTCGTTCGAACGAGATCCAATGTCGTTCGAGCGACCTCACAAAAGTTTGACTTTCTGATAAAAATATCTCCTAACAAAGAGATTCAAATAAGTCAAACTCTTTTTCGAGCTTATCATCATAAAATGAAGTTTAAACCATTAAAACACTTTTAAAACATTTAAAAACATTTTTCTTTATAAAAATTACATCCTTGTCTTTTATAAAATAAATCCGAGCACCATTAATTATACGTATTCCTACCTGAGTGATCTCGGAATGCAATTAACTTTGAAGACGATTAAACTTGCACCAATTTAAACATCGGCATGATTATTTCTTTGAAGCTTTGCCGCAACATCTTCAATTTGTTCAATACATCGTAGACCAAGTGGGATCGTGACAAAATAACATTCTCCCTATGACATATTACAAACACAGTTTTGTTCACGGAATTAAGTCAAAACAATACAGGGACTCAATTGGAAATTTATGTCCTTACCAGTGAATTGCCTAACCGATCCGTCAAGCCATATGATGCCTAGACCCCATCCCATAAACCCAAAAACAAAAATACAGGACACAGACTAATATATGTAGCACCGACAAGCATGAACTGTCTGAATGTGATGTAGACTTGAAATCTCAAATCACTGAAGCATACCTACGCACATGAAATAGACAAACAAATACCAAATATGAAGAATGGAGGAACAAATGAAACCAATTTATATATTCAATAAGAACATATCATTTGAAAACATGTGAGCAATTATTTGATACCAATTTGAAACAAATATCATAAAGACGCGCTCAACACAAAACTCCCCCTACATCACATACATCTCTCCCCCTTTTTTGTCTCGAATCGACAATCCGGTGAAAAGATAAACCAATATGAAATATCTAGCAAGAGAATATGATACCAAATTGAATTAAGTTGATACCAATTATGAAAAACGAAAACCGCTAGATACACATGAAACAACTAGCTAAATAAGATCAAGCAATGATAAATCAGTAGCTAGTGAACTAATGAATCACACAAAGAGTATAATAATCAATTCAAGTGTAATAAATGGACTTATATGCAAAATACCAATTTGGAACATAAAAGAACCTCCACATAAACCAAACAGACCAGAAAAACTTCCCGCAGTACCAAAAAATATATCAATTTGAATATGAGGACTGCAAACCAATCAGAAGCAATTTTTCAGCCTGTCGTTCGAACGAGCCGGGGACTTCGCTCAAATGAGATGAGGAAGTCGCTTGAACAAAGTAAGAAGTCGTTCGGGCAAGATGAGATGTCGTTAGAACGACTTCGTACGATCTGCCAAAATTTCCCGGTTTCCCATAAATATTATAAAGTATTGCCCAGTGAAAAAATTTCCACAAAAAAATTCCAGGAAGGGCCTGACAGAATCAAAACAGTGCTAAAATAGTAATCTTTTAACACAAAATGCAAAAACTCATAAACGTTTAAAATGCGAGTTACATGCAAACATAGTACCGATGTGCTCAAACATGGATATGGAATGAATGGGCGTGAAACTACAACAAATGAGTCACAATTTCAACACATCGAAACGATCAAGAAGCTCTAATTGATAACGATAAATTATCACACTTTATCATATCCATATGATAATTAAAGTGTGAGCTTAATGAACTAAACATACTACATGCACACAAATCCAGAATATTAACGATTCTACAAACAATAGCGTCGAATTGCAATGTTTCAACATTAAGATTAGTTGTGCAAACCCGTTTAAATTTTCTCCAACCAAAACTCCCTCATATATATATATATATATATATATATATATATATACTTTTTCAAGTTCTTTTGAGGTTTCTATCATTCTCAATTTAGAGAAAATCTTATTGGCCCTTTTCTTACTAGATTACTTTTTCTTTTGGGATCTTTTAAACGGTGGCTTTCATGACGAGTTAATTTTGGACTCTTGCAGCCTTTTCTCGTGAATCACTCATCATTTTTTCAATTTTAAACCCTCACGGTAAACGGTTATTACATGAACACTTCTCCTTAAGTCTACTCACGCATAGATGACAAGATTGAGATAAGAACGCCTCACCAAATTCAAATATGCAAGAGAAGTCAAACATCCATATGAACTCGTGCATGTGTGCGATGTTGGCATATATACAAAGCCGAATCAAAATGCATATCAACTTCGAAACAACCCCATATAAACAATGGTTAATATCATTCTAAGTATCGATAATAATGAACAAATGTCCTAGCCACATGGATAATGAAATGACGGGGGGGGGGGGGGGGTGGGGGGGGGGGTCAAGCACACCAATATGCCACATCAAACATGTACACTAAAAAAAACTGAAAATCTTTTTGGCTTTTCAAACATGTTTTGACTCCAGGAAAAGCAAACTCTTTTTGGATTTTCAAAAGTTTTCTCAAAACAAAATATTTTTTTCTTTTTCAAATAGGACTCAAATAAATGAAAACTATAATAAAAAATGATAAACATGTCATAATACTAGCAAATAATATATCATGAATCAAACTAGCATATGACAAACATGGCAACACTATCATCCTTTAGATTTAACATGGGCAGAATCAAGTGCACCGAAACGAGAATCATGAAGTTTAATTCCTAAAGCGACTAAATCCGATTTCCTAACCCAAGTAAGTGTAACACGATGCTTGGGGGTTTGGGTAACCGGGGCAACTTTATTCTTAAACTTCCTAGGAGCTTGTCTAAGGTCGTAACAATAATGCCTAAGGTGACCTTTCCTACCACAAAATGAGCAAGTGTAGCGGTGGAGGGAATGATTACCTTTATGTGGACCTTTTCTAACCATCCAAGTGTTTCTCACTCGTGCGAGTGTAATGAGAACAACTCTCTCGTCAAAACCTATACATCCCCTATATCCCTTAACTTGGACGGTGCCTAGGATATTATCTAACTTCTCCGACCTAGCCTCCAAATCAAACTTGACTCTAGACGAGTCTCTCAAACTCTCCTCCAACTTATGAAACCTAGACTCAAGCACACGCCTAAACTCCTCAAACTCTAAAATCTCCTTTTTCAAGGACTCCATCAAACAACGAATATTATCTCTCTCTTTTTCCACAAACTCTAATTTCTCCCTAAACTTATTATATCGTGCCCTAATATCCTCAATCAAACTATCATTATTTTCTATGGCACGCTCATTCAACTTAGATTGGAATTTCAAGTTAACCTTTTTCACCTTCACCGTTTCGGCATACAACTCATTAAATGCATTTTGCAACTCTTTCACATCAACCTCCTCATCGTCACTCTCGTCTCCCTCACTAACATGGGATACACTCAAAACATCCTCGGAAGTGTCATGCAGATGAGAATAGTCGTCGCTCACATGAAATTCCATAAATGCAACAAAGTTATGATCAATGGGGGAACTCTCTCCCTCTTCCGATTCACTATCACGTAAGGTGGCACTATAGACAATGGGTTGCTTGACCTCTTTCTTAAGTCTAGTGGGACACTCTTTAACCTTGTGACCTTACCCCTCACACCCAAAACACTTATCTGACTAATCTATCTTAGACTTCTCAAACTTATCCTTAGAGGTGGGATCTACTTTGTTGTTCTTGAATTTTTCAAATTTCTTGGCATCTTTCGATTGGTTTTGAAACTTAATAAATTTTTTAAATTTCTTCACCCACAAAGCAACATCCTCAAAATCAGAATCGGAATCGGAATCCGAAATTTTAATTTCCTCCTTCCGGATTTTCAAAGCAATACCCTTTTCTTTCTTAGGCACTTGCTTGGAGGTAATCATGTCGATTTCATAGGTTTGTAAGTCACCTACAATCTCTTCTAGTTTTGTTGATTCTAACCTACACAAGTAGTTTAAAATGGTCACTTTCTCATCAAACCTATTAGGCAACGACCTAAGGATTTTATTAATGACACAGTTGTCTGGAATTTTCTCACCTAGGTTAAATGATGAGTTGACAATATTGGACAACCTAGCATAAAACGCATCAACGGTCTCACTCTCTAACATCCTAATGGTCTCAAACTGTGTAGTGAGATTTTGAAGTTTTGACGCCCTTACCATGCTAGTGCCCTCGTGAGTGAGTGCCAAAATATCCCAAGCCTCTTTTGATGTTTCACAAGTCATAATTCTATTATATTCTTCATGTGTGACATGTGAAGAAATAACGTGCAGACCCTTAGAATTATATTGTGCTAGTCTTTATTCAGTTTCAATCCATGACTCAACAGGCTTTAAACTAGTGACCTCACCAACAATAGTGACAGGGGGTGTCCAACCTTTCTCAACTGCAAGCCAAACACGCTCATCAATAGATTTTAAAGAACATCACATTCTCATCTTCCAATAAGTGTAATTAGTGTCATAAAAATAGGAGTTCAAGAAAATTCACTATATCCAGAATTCATCTTTAAAAACACACGGGATCACAAAACAAATAAAAATGTTTTCTAGCTCTGATACCAATTTGAAAGTCTGAGTGGCTCGATATGTGTGTTTCAAACAAAACCATTTTTTCTCCGAAAAAGATCCAACTTTTAAATATGCACCAAGCCAAGTTGTGAAAACCCAATTCTTACTTTAAACCAATTTTATCTTGATTAATCCTAAACATGCATCTAGTGATTAAAGCAAGTAAAATATTGTAAAGAATACTCATAATGATGGATGTACGAGGAAAAAACCCAAAACGGGAAAACAACCTCGGATGGCCGAAGCCATACAATCACTATGAATATGGTTTTACAAAGATAGACAAAGTCTCACTCAACGACTCGATCCCCACATGTCTTGACGCTCTTCTGATCTTCAACCACTCCTCTCACAGTGCCCATGCAGAAAGTACGTCTTCTACGATCTATGTCCATAACACACGCGTCCACGTATGTCTCGATGTCCACCGATATGGCTTTGATTCGTCTACGATGTCGAACACGATGTCCGTCGCTTCTTCACCGAAAAACCCTTTGATGTTGAATGTGTAGAACAAACAACTTTAGTGCCGCAAGATCACGTAAACATAAACTAATGATAACTCGGATCTTTCCAAACTCTAAGGATGTGTTTATGACTTTTAAACCCTAGAGAACATGTGCAAAAAAGGTTCTATTTTGTAAGACTCTTTTCCAGAAATCACACTTACGGAATTATGATGAAAACGCTGTTTAAATAGGATTTAAATGCCGCCTCGAAAAATGTGTCGATTGAATGACTTAAGCATGTCGTTCGAGCGACCTCGCGAAAGTTTAACTTTCTTTGACTTGCTGATAAAAATGTCTCTTAACAAAGAGATTCAAATTAGTCAAACTCTATTTCGAGATTATCATCATAAAATGATGTTTTATAAAAATCACATCCTTATCTTTTATAAAATAAATCCGAGCACCATTAATTATATGTATTCATACCTGAGTAATCTCGGAATGCAATTAACTTTGAAGACGATTAAACTTGCACCAATTTAAACATCGGCATGATTATTTCTTTGAAGCTTTGCCGCAATGTCTTCAATTTCTTCAATAGGTCATAGACCAAGTGGGATCGTGAAAAAATAACATTCTCCCTATGACATATTACAGACACAGTTTTGTTCTTGGAATTAAGTTAAAATAATATAGGGACTCAATTGGAAATTTATGTCCTCACAGTGGTCAGTTCCTATGAGTTGCATTGGTCCCATGCAAGGTGTACTGCCTCTTACGGGGACGTTTGATGGTTTGTTTGGATTTTCTCCCTCTAACGGCATGTTTTTAAGCCAACATAAAGATATTTTCAAATTATCATCTTATTCTCAAATTGGGATTTTTTTGCCCCTACAAGTTACATTGGTCTCTTGCGAGGTGTTCATGCCTCTTACGGGGCTGTTTGTGGGTGGTTTGGGGTCTTCACCCTCTAACGACATGTTTTTAATACAAAGTCAAATACTGTCAAATTATCGTCATATTTGAAAAACAAGAATCCTGTGACTACACGATTAGTTCTCACGATTTACACTGGTTCTGTACGAGGTGTTCATGCCTCTTGCGGGGATGTTTGGGAGTTGGTTTGGATTTTCACCCTTTAACGACTTGTTTTTAATCATAACCTAGATATTTTCAAATTATCATCATATTCTCAAACCGGGAGTCCCGTGACTACGCGATTAGTTCCTACGAGTTACACTGTGTGACAACCCCCCTAATAAAATACTGGTTGATCACTCTTGTACCAAATTAAAACAGGAGTCACATATGGTTCATTCTTAGCATCACTATCGAAAACCAAGTTAATTACTAATAACCTATTAGGCCGGCATCAAAATTTTATTTAACTATTCTTTTTAAACAACTACACAATGAAAACATCCACGCAGTTTATATAAATGAAACTGAAATGAAATAAAATTACCGAATACTCGGTTTAACATCATATAACCATATCGAATGCTGTACAAAAAGGGGGGAAAATAATAAATAAATGCAGTTGGGTTTTTAGCCCGAATGTTTATACAATACCTCCTATCTAAAGTACAAGGGTAGAAGCGTCTACGGTGAACCTACATGAATCCACAGCTGCCGCAGCATACGTCTGCCTCGAAGGAATCATCATCCAGGTGTCCCTGTGTCTGGACACCTATATATATATAATATATATATAGCAAGAAAAGGAAAAATAGGAAAACGGGTCAGATCCCGAGTTGTAAAAACATTTTGCAAGTGCATAAATGCGTTATTTTTAAAAATATATTTTATCTCATATTTAAATTGGTATCGCACTCCCATGAGATACCCCTCACCTCTCTTCTAATAGTGCATGCCTAACGCACTCGTCTAAAACATCCTAGTTAAGCTACCCCACCTAACTAATCTAATTCACCCGTCTTCTAGAAACCTCAACAACCCGAGTACTAAGGGATAAATTTCTCTCCATTGTCAACACTGCGCTAAGTTCATGCGTGGGGTGTCTCGCGAAGCGAAATAAACACAATGACCCCCCCCTCCCCCGATACACTAGTAATTGGAAGTGTCAATGGTCGAGATCCATTAGGCCTTTAGTACAAAACGAATATATAAAGATACTTATAAAATCATATACATATCATACTCACTCTAATATACATCTTTCAATATACATCCGGATGATATCTTCCGGACTGAGAATTAATCCTTTTTCATTTTATCTCTTTATTCTCATTAGAGATATATTCCATGTTGTTCTCATACACAAGTACTATACTATACACACAAGTAAAATAACCATCCCAATGAGCTATAACTCGAGGATGCGTTATCTTAATGCTATCATCTTCCAGTTCCTCTCTCACATAGCATCCTGAGGACCATCGGTAGGACTAAATGACACCTACTTCGTGGTCAAAAAATATCACAACGTCTGGGAAGCAGTCATAGTTCCTCCCCGGCAATGAGACAAAACATACCCACCACGTCTCACCCCTAATAAAAATCACATAATATAATAATGGACGCTATGACCTGGGGAATATACACACCCTGCTCCTCAAACCAAGGTGCTCACCCTCATCGCGCAACTTTCCAATGATAGCATTAGAGGGGGTATGCTTTACATATATCTATACCATCACATATAGATATATATATATATATATATATATATATATATATATATATATATATATACATATCCGTGTCATATTATATATACTTTAATCACATAGTACATACATACACATTTATCATTCCTCAAATGTAGATATGGCTACAATTGCCATTTTCATAATAATATTTAAGTAGCTTGCTACTTAAATATGCCTCACACCTTAATCGTTGTTTGGGATTTATATACACTCCAAATATCCGATTCATAACCGTATGATAAGTATACCATCAACTTATCTTTAAACTATAACCTAAATTTCATCCCATTCACCTCACAGGATTTTCTCATCCATAATCGATATATTATTATGGTTTCCCACACGCATAATTATATTGGCCCAAATGGCCACTAAAACTATCCCATTTGATGTTTTTCACCGAACACCCTTAAATTAAATAGGTTTTGGATTCCTTTTTTACGAATCCAAGGATTATATCTTGTCCATATAATCACTTAGAGGTCCCCACCCTATTTTAGGAACCCCAAACCTTCTAATTCCACAATTTCTCTATTTTCCTCAAAAGTATAATTTTAGTGCCACACACTTAAAACACTCACTTAGTTCCCATAAATTCCCTCCATTGGATGACTATTTACTTCTAAAAGATTTCTTATTTCCTCACTTAAATAATCTAGAATCAATTAAAATTGGAATTCATCCCATCCAATTGACCCTAGGAAAAATTATCAAAATTTCTGAAGGGTCGATCAATCGGCCCTTGGCCGTCGATTGATCGATGCTCGATCGATCGACCTTTGGCTGTCGATCGATCAACGGCTTCGGACAACTTCTTCTCCGAGAAGCTGTTTCGGGCATTAATGCTTCTCCCAAGCTTTTATCTCATCTCCCAACATCCTACAACCTCAACCAACTACTCCTACTCATATAAAAAGGGTTCTAAACATCCTAGAACCCAAAACCAACAATTAATTTCTAAGAATTTCTAAGTTTCTCGAATTAGAGATTATTCGGGGTTTACTCGTTTTAGTTCCCGAAAACCAATTTAATCCACGAAAACCCAACCCAAAACCTTTAGGGTTTGTTATTACCAATTATGATATGAGAATTTATGCTCAAAAATAAATAAATCAAGTAAACACTTGCCTCTTGGATAAAATCCAACGACCTCGAGCCGAATCTCGCGGAGTTTTGTCGGAATCTCCCTTTCCTCTTCTTTTTATTCCTTCCTCTCTCTCTTCTCTCTTTTCTTTCCTTTTTCTTTCCCTCTCCCTCCTTATATAGGGATCAATAAGGGTTTATCCTTTTAAATCCAATAATGACTCAATTACGAGTTCCTTTTAACTCTAAAAATTCCTGAAACTCAATTTCGACTATTGGATACACTCAACCATTCCGAGACCACCCGCACACTCGAAATATTTATCTGAGGCACTTGACCGCAACCCACTAATTTAACCCAATATCTCTCAATATGGGTTCTGTAACACCCCGCCCGCCCGGGGAGAGCGAACGGAGCGCTACTATCGATAATACTAAACTAATCCACATTATAACAAGGTATATAGCATCTAAAAATCCCAATATAGAAAAGAAATGACTAATCTCATTCTTCAAATAAATACAACAATTCTCTCGAATAAATTACAGCATCTAACTCGAAAATAAAATACAAATCTCCAATGCTCTATACATCAAAATAACACAATCTTCTCATCATGTATTAAAAATCTTTCCAAAATAATCCTCGCTAAAATCAATCTCCATAGCGCCCCAAAATCCACGCTAACCTGCCACTAAAAGAAAATATGGGGAAGTACACAATACGACAGGAAAGATGCTCAACAATAATATGTTAGCCATGAATAAAGCGCGACAATAAGAATACGAATTTTCAAATCAAATGCGGTTCTCAATAGCATTTTATCAATAAATTTCACAACAACACATTAACCGGGTCACCAGGCCTCACCCCATCCGCATATGCTTTATCAAGTCATAGCCCTTGGAAGCAGGAATTTTGGCGTGTGCCCAACGTCCGTGCCATATTAAAATCTCATGACAACGTGCTCAATGACAACATGAATAATACCAGATGAATAAAAATAATTCCAACAATTATTTTTCCAGATTTCAATGAATTTAACAATTCAAAATATGATTTCAATTAACAAGAATTAAATGGAATAAACACTCGCGAGATTTAGGAGCATATTGTGTAAAACCCCATACCTTAAACCACCAAAAAGAACCAACATGAATCATCACATAATTCAGCCTCAAAATCTAATCACACCATCACGTTCTTCTCGAAAAAATAATCAAATCTCGTTCTAGCCCAAACTCGAGAAAACACCAAATAAGCCTTCTAAACTAAGGTTGAAATCTTGAATAAGTTTGGGGCTATGGTATGTAGATGAAAGGGAGTAATTTTAGAGAGGTCTTCTTGTTGAAAAGTTTGAGAAAAAGTGATTTGAAAAGCCAAGCCACGAATTAGTTGATATATAAAGGGTTAAGAGTTTGATTAAGAAAAGAGTTCTAATAAGATACAAACACTAAAAATTCTATTTCGGATGATCGTACCTTTGGAATCACTTGAAATTTTAGTATGTTGTAGCGAACGGCGAGACAGGACTGCTGACAAAAATTCAGCTTGATCGGACGGTCGGATTTCAAAAAATATTATTTTTACTAGAGAGTTTTATGTTTTGAGGACTCTTAGAGAGTTCTATATTTTGAGTACTCTTCTAAATAATAAAAATTCAATTAAAGCTCCATTTTAATTCCGATTTCGAAATCGTTTGAAATTCTCTCCTTTAAAAATAATAACCAACATATTTGAGCAATACAAATAATTTTATCTCAAAATTTATTTTTCCTCTTAATTTCAAAAATACCCCAAAAATTACGCGGGTTGTTACACTTCCCCACTAACAATGGAATTTCGCCCTCGAAATTCGCCGAATGCCTAACTCTCAAAAATCAGGCCACCAATCTCCAAAAATAAATTCATAACCAAAAATAAATTCCTCACATCTAATCTAGATGTCTAACATGAAACGATCATCTAAAGATTCTATCTTCAAAAATACGCGCCACAAAAACGCAACAGACCCAAAATCCAAGACCCGAGGGTTGTCGTATACCTAAGCTCTGATACCATTCTGTAACACCCCGCCCTCCCGGGGAGAGCGAACGGAGCGCTACTATCGATAATCCTAAACTAATCCACAATATAACAAGGTATAGAGCATCTAAAAATCCCAATATAGAAAAGAAACCACTAATCTCATTCTTCAAATAAATACAACAATTCTCTCGAATAAATTACAACATCTAACTCGAAAATAAAATACAAATCTCCAATGCTCTATACATCAAAATAATACAATCTTCTCATCTTGTATTAAAAATCTTTCCAAAATAATCCTCGCTAAAATCAATCTCCATAGCGCCCCAAAATCCACGCTAACCTGCCACTAAAAGAAAATATGGGGAAGTACACAATACGACAGGAAAGATGCTCAACAATAATATGTTAGCCATGAATAAAGCGCGACAATACGAATACGAATATTCAAATCAAATGCGGATCTCAATAGCATTTTATCAATAAATTTCGCAACAACACATTAACCGGGTCACCAGGCCTCACCCCATCCGCATATGCTTTATCAAGTCATAGCCCTTGGAAGCACGAATTTTGGCGTGTGCCCAACGTCCGTGCCATATTAAAATCTCATGAAAACGTGCTCAACGACAACATGAATAATACCACATGAATAAAAATAATTCCAACAATTATTTTTCCAGATTTCAATGAATTTAACAATTCAAAATATGAGTTCAATTAACAAGAATTCAATGGAATAAACACTCGCGAGATTTAGGAGCATATTGTGTAAAACCCCATACCTTAAACCACCAAAAAGAACCAACATGAATCATCACATAATTCAGCCTCAAAATCTAATCACACCATCACGTTCTTCTCGCAAAAATAATCAAATCTCGTTCTAGCCCAAACTCGAGAAAACACCAAATAAGCCTTCTAAACTAAGGTTGAAATCTTGAATAAGTTTGGGGCTATGGTATGTAGATGAAAGGGAGTAATTTTGGAGAGGTCTTCTGGTTGAAAAGTTTGAGAAAAAGTGATTTGAAAACCCAAGCCACGAATTAGTTGATATATAAAGGGTTAAGAGTTTGATTAAGAAAAGAGTTCTAATAAGATACAAACACTAAAAATTCTATTCCGGATGATCAGACCATTGAAATCACTTGAAATCTTAGTATGTTGTAGCGAACGGCGAGACAGGACTGCTGACAAAAACTCAGCTTGATCGGATGGTCGGATTTCTAAAAATGTTATTTTTACTAGAGAGTTTTATGTCTTGAGGACCCTTAGAGAGTTCTATATTTTGAGGACACTTCTAAATAATAAAAATTCAATTAAAGCTCCATTTTAATTCCGATTTCGAAATCGTTTGAAATTCTCACCTTTAAAAATAATAACCAACATATTTGAGCAATACAAATAATTTTTTTTCAAAATTTATTTTTCCTCTTAATTCCGAAAATACCCCAAAAATTACGCGGGTTGTTACAGGTTTTTCCATTTAAAATCTTACCTTTTGTCGCTTTACTCAACCGCGGCATAATAAAAATACTCAAACTTATTTACTTAATCTCAAAAGTAAATAAAACACATCTTTGAAATCATCTAGGCCTCATAAATTCCGAAAATTATTCCAGGAAATTCCCCAATTTTCCAATTAACACCCATTTATGGAATTTAATTATCCCCAAAAGTATGGGTTGTTACATACTTCCCCCCTTGCAACAAAATTTCACCCTCAAAATTCGGATATAACCTACACCACCAACCTAGGATCACAAATTCCAATACGTCTTAGTACCCCCAAAATCAAAAGGTGCTAACACGATGGTCCCTTTCCATATTACACCTACCTCAAGGTGTACTCAAATGTACTAGCTTCATCACAAGCTAAACCAAAATTCCCAAAGGCTACAATGCTAACCCGATTGTAAGGTTGATTTTAACATTAAGATGCACCTAGTGCTTCTATAACTTACTATTAAAGAGAACGAGCCTATCACTATCGCTCTAACATCTAGAAAAGTTGATACTCTTTCTTATCATCTACTTCCAACAATTCTGTTACCTATCTCGAGCGTGCTACCTCTGATTGTCCCTTATACAATTGGATTATCGCATGCCTATCACGACGTTCCATCCAACACACTCTAAATCCATTCGTGACTGCCTCACGGCATAAACTTCAACTTTATATACTACGCCCTTTCTATTAGAGGCGATAGGCAAAACCTATTTACCAATGTGCCTCAACCTTTTAACTCATGCCAATCAGCCCAACCATTGTAAACGTTTGAGACATAACACTCTCTCTAAATAAGGGCCTCCTTTCCTCGGTGTAATACTCACACAGGGGTTCTACCAACTCGTGAAATTCAATTCTCCTCAAGGTTAATCAACCAGTCTTCTTGTGGTTTACTTCCCAAAATCTTCTTATATCGGCGCCACTAACACTATTGATCTTACTCTCTAATAAACCTACGATCTATGCGTTGCCCTACCTAAGCGAAACGAGTATAATCATAAGTATCTCCCTAGTGCCCAAGGCCTCTCTCAACTTCCGACATTTGCTCAATTTCATGCGTGGGACGTCTCGCAAAGTGAAATCCAGACAAGGAACCCTCCCGTTACACTACTCCCTCGCGTCGTCGGTCACCGAGATATAACGGCCTGAGCCACACTACTCCCTCGCGTCCTAAATCTGACCTCGTTAACCTAACTAACACTCTTCTGCCACTATTACTCTATTAATCGGGTGCCTATTCTCTATAGAGATGTTACAATCATCTTACCCAAAATAAATTACCTCCAAAATTTGCGTTCTGCACAAGGTCTCGCCATAAGCCTCAAATCAATTTTCTTTCACCTTGGCTCACCCACACACTTGCGATGAGAAAAACATTGCAGTGCCTTTCCATAGCACTTCTATCTCTATAAATATACAATCGTCACACATTTTTTAGTCCATAATGTTTTCTCCCCACTAGGTGACTAATCACCATAACCAACATCATTGCATCCTATAACATTTCTCCACTCCCGACGTCATTAAGGTTCTTGTGTGGAGCGTCTCGCAATCGAAATCCAAATAAGGAACCCCTCCAATAGACTACTACTGAACTTTGTCAGTCGTGGAAGTTCGTTATCTTGAAATATGCAACAGGGATAATCCTATCCCATCTTTCAACAAAATGTGGTCCGAACTCCTATCTTTGTCCAGGAGCCACACCACTAAGTGCTCACATAACACTCAGTCCTTGCGCAACCAATAATGAGCTTAAACTCACAGCTCAACAATTAACCCTGCATACCTTAAATCATATCTATAAGGTCGCCACATACTCGAATCACGATAATGAAACATCTGCTCATCGAAGTTCCATCTACACATAATAATAAAGGCGAACTCAACCTGTATCCATGTGAGATATCGTAATAACAATCTGCTCCACCTTAGAACCACAGACACGATAGTCTTGTCATCATTAGCCTGTTATCGCTCCGAACAACAAAAAATATAATATATTCAAAATAATATCCTACTCGTATATCAGACATATAGTGAGTTGTACAACCCAGATACATATTCAATGTATCAACACCCGCTTTTATAGCGAATGAGGAAAAAATAAAACTCCGCTATCGCGGAAAAACATATAGACATACATGATATAATGTTATCGATACCGCTACAAAGCTCTAATTACACACACGAGTCTGGAGCTAATAAAACACTGTGACCCAATCTTGTCACACGGAACACACCTCCTTCAACTAAGGTGAAACTCATAACAAAAACATCGCCTTTATCTACCCCAAATGGTTCTTGGACTTGTTACACTTGCCCTAACTGAACCAAAATTACTTAACTCTATGCCCAATCTAGGCACCCTAATCTTGTCCTTTACTCATATCGGGGAAGGACTAACTGTGTGGCTCCGCACTCCACATCACCCTATTTTCATCTCTAGTCATCCTGACCATGTAAAAGTTATCAGTATTATCGAACTCTCTAGCCTCGATCCTGACAATCACCTTCGTAGTCCCTTTAACCTCTCTGTTAAAAGGAAACTCCATTACAAGCTTTAACAACCCTATTTCAATGAATTCCCCGGGTGGATGTCCACCAATGGGGTCCACGGATACACACATTGTCCATAAGTATTAGCAACACTTCTCTAGTGAGCCTATCACTCCTCGAAAGGACTCATTATTCATTGTACCTACCTCACCTCGGCACAAGGTTCACTTTTCCATATTACTCTTTATTCACTGTCGGCCTTTGGCCGATCCTTATGTGAATAATTCAGAAACTACATTCCCTCCATTTCTGATAGAACAAAGGAACTAACGAGTAAATCCATCCGTAAGCTTCCTGTAAGGGAAAAACAACCTCCCCCCCCCCCCATAGGTGGTGACCATTATTTCCACCATTTCAACATTGCTCCTACGAGTGAAAAAATTTCCTCAAATTTTCACATCTGGGTATTTCCCATGCCCTGCTCTAAGCCAAAGCTCTCGAGCCTTATATTTCCACTAAGTAATGCTATACTGACTTTGCATGAATTAACCTCGAAGTATGGTCCCTATCAAAGACCCCCTTCGAACCCTTAGCTTCACCGGTTCATTCAACTTTATACCACTCTCTACTATAGCAGTACCTGGAAGCTCATAACTACTATAATTTAGTAGTCGTTGCATTAATCCTTAATAAATACCACAAAGGGAGTGACCTATGCTATAGTCCTCATCCCTTACTTCAACTTACTTTTCCAACCAAGCCCCACTTCCTTATGTACTCATAACGGCCTTTCTTATTTTCTCTTCCTCGATCAGCACACGAACCCCGAATGGGCGCACAAAAGATTTACTAAAATCTTACATAATAGCTCGAGAACGAAATCTCACAAAAGGTATCAATAATCCTAATCCTAAGGCTCTACATCAAATCGAGAGCAACACTGAAAGCGAAGTACATCCGCACAGATTCCTAAGGACACTAGAACCTGATGCTCTGATACCATCTGTGATAACCCTCCTAATAAAATACTGGGTGATCACTCATGTACCAAATTAAAATAGGAGTCGCATATGGTTTATTCTTTGCATCACTGTCGAAAACAAAGTTAATTACTAATAACCTATTAGGCTGGCGTCAAAATTTTATTTAACTATTCTTTTTAAACAACTACACAATTAAAACATCCACAAGGTTTATATAAATGAAAATGAAATGAAATAAAAATACCGAATACTCGGTTTAACTTCATATAACCATATCGAATGCCGCACAAAAAGGCAGGAAAAGAATAAAAAAAATGCAGTTGGGTTTTTAGCCCAAATGTTTATACAGTACCTCCTGTCTAGAGTATAAGGGTAGAAGCGTCTACGGTAAACCTACATGCATCCACAGCTATCATAGCATACGTCTGACTCGAAGGAATCATCATCCAGGCATCCTTGTGTCTGGACACCTATATATATAAAATATATATAGCAAGAAAAGGAAAAATAGGAAAACGGGTCAGAGCCCGAGTTGTAAAAATATTTTGCAAGTGCATAAATGCTTTATTTTTAAAAATATGTTTTATCTCATATTTAATTGGTATCGCACTCCCATGAGATACCCCTCACCTCTCTTCTAATAGTGCACTCCTAATGCACTCGTCTAAAACTTCCTAGTTAAGCTACCCCACCTAATTAATCTAATTAACCCGTCTACTAGAAACCTCATCAACCCGAGTACTAAGGGCTAAACTTCTCTCCATTGCCAACACTGCACTAAGTTCGTGCGTGGGGTGTCTCACGAAGCGAAATCCAAACAAGGAACCCCCCGATACACTACTACATGGCAGTGTCAAAGATCGAGATCCATTAGGACTGCAGTACAAAACGAATATATAAACATAATAATATAATAACATACATATCGTACTCACTCTAATATACATCTTTCAATATATATTCGGATGATATCTCCCGGGCTGAGGTTTATTCTATATTCATTTTTATAATACACATCCGGATAGAATCTGCCGGACTGAGAATTAATCCTTTTTCATTTTATCTCTTTATTCTCATTAGATATATATTCCATCTTGTTCTCATACATAGGTACTATACTATACACACAAGTGTAACAACCATCCCAACGAGATATAACTCGAGGATGCGGTCTCTCAATGCTATCATCTTCCAGTGACTCTTTCATGTAGCATCCCGGGGACCACCGGTAGGACTAAATGACACCTACTTCGTGGTCAAAAAATATCACAACGTCTAGGAATCAGTCATAGTTCCTCCCCGACAATGAGACGAAACATACCCACCACATCTCACCCCTAATAAAAATCACATAATATAATAATGGACTTTATGACCTGGGGAATATCCAACCCCTGCTCCTCGAGCTAGG
Organism: Sambucus nigra; assembly: GCA_949130495.1. Taxonomy (NCBI): domain Eukaryota; kingdom Viridiplantae; phylum Streptophyta; class Magnoliopsida; order Dipsacales; family Adoxaceae; genus Sambucus; species Sambucus nigra. Next base: position 674,410,879 of record OX422215.1, read on the forward strand.
GTGCTCACCCTCATCGTGCAACTTCCCAATGATAAGATTAGAGGGGGTATGCTTCACATATATATATACCATCACATATAGATATATATACATATTCGTGTCATATTATATATACTTTAATCACATAGTACATACATACAAATTTATCATTCCTCAAATGTACATATGGCTACATGAAACAACCCATCCTTTTGGAGAAAATTATATTCCATAATTGAGTATAAATTGGAATTTGAGGAATTTCCCAGAATAGTAATTTTTGGGATTTTTAAGGATTTGACGATTGTCGATGGGTGAAATATTTACTTTCGGGATTAAGTAAATATGTCGAGGTATTTTAAAAATATGTCGCCATTGAGTAAAGCGACACGAGGTGAGATTTAAATTGGAAAACCTCGTGTGGGGTTAAAATAGTGAGTTGCGATAAAGTACCTTAGATGGAAATTTTGACTGCGCGGTGAGTCTCGGAATGGCCGAGATAGTCGAAAAAGAGTGTCCGATTGTCGAAATTGAGTTTCGAGAAATTTTAGAGGTAAAAGCAACTCGTAATTGGGTAAACGAGTCATTTTTGGGTTTTAAGGGGTTAAACCCTTTTCTTCTTATAAAAGGAGGGATAGAGGGAGAAAAGAGAAAGAAGAAAGAAAGAAAAGAGAGAGAAGAGAGAGAGAAAGGAAGAAAGAGGAGAGAAAAGGGAGATCTCAGTCCAAACTCCACCGGACTCGACTCGGGATCGTCGAATTATATCCACGAGGCAAGTGTTTACTTGCTTTATTTACTTTTTGCATAAATCTCATACCGTAGTTTGGTATAAACAAACCGTAAAGATTTTGGGTTGGGTTTTCGTGGATAAAACGGGTTTTTGGGAGTTAAAACGAATAAACCCCTACAATGTTTCAATTTGAGGATATTAGAAATTAATCAAAAAAATTGGTGATTTCAGGTTCTAGGATGTTTAGAACCCTTATTATAAGTGTATCTGTTGTTGGTTGAAGTTGTTGGCTGTTGGGTGAGGAGATGAAAGCTTGGGGGAAGCTTTTATGGCCGAAACAGCTTCTCAGAAAAGAAGCTGCCCGACATGATCGATCGATCGATCATGGGGGCTCGATCGATCGAAGCCATCAATCGATCAACGACCAAGGGTCGATCGATCGACCCCTTATGAAAGTAGACAATCTTTCTTAGGGTGGATTGGATGGGATAAATTCCAATTCATATTACTTTGAGGTTAATTAAAGGATAAAATAAGAAGTCCTTTAGGAGTATATAGTCCTCCAATTGAGGAAATTTAAGAGGGCAAGGTGAGGGTTTTAAATGTATAACCCTTAAATTATATTTTTTTAGGAAAATAGTATCATCGTATAATTTGAAGGTTGAGGGTTCCTAACATAGGGTGGGGACCTCTAGGCGATAAATTGGACGAGATGTAGTCCTTGGGTTCATGGAAATGAAGTCCATAACCCACTAAAATTAAGGTTATCGGGGAAAGGGAAAATCCCCAGGCTATTTTAGTGGGCATTTAGGCCTATATAATTATGTGTATAGAAAACATAATTATAACGATTAATATTGGGTAAATCCTAGGGGATGAATTGGATGAAATTTGGGGATATATATATATATATATATATATATATATATATATATATATATATATATATATATATATATATATATATATATATATATATTTCACTTAGAGAGAAATGGTATAATTGGAGATAACCAATAAATCCCTAGATGGGATTAAGGTATGTACTACTTATCAAAGTAAGGAAATACTTTGGGTTTGGTATCATGCATATATGAATGCATTATTATGATTCTTTGAGAGAATCTTTGGGATTATTGGTCATCGCTAGATGAGATTGGCAATTATGGCCATTTATATATATTCGAGGATGAATATATGGTATATATATACTATGTGATTAAAGTAAATATGAAATATGATACAGGTGTGTATTATATAGTATTATTCCTTATGCATGAGAACAAGGTAATAAATATGTTTATGAGAATAATTTTTTTTGAAAATAAAATAAATGTTTTCAAAATGGAAAAAGAAATGATTTTCATAATTAAAAATTTATGGTTACACACCTATCATAAGGGAAGTTGCGTGCGTATGGTGATGACCCCTGGCTAATGAATGCAAGGTGGATATAGTGCTAGGCCATATGAGAAATTATTTTATGTTTCTGCGCTGGTGAGGTGATTCTGGGTGTGGTGATGACTCTCCCACAGGCATATGGCCGCTTCCCGACTTCTTGCGTTGTAGGTTCCTTGGTTGTCTTGTTTTATAGGCCCTGGAAGATGATAGCCATTTAGGGCTGCGTCTAGTGGGGAAACCCAGAGGGACGGTCTTAGATATGTTAAAGTAATTCATGATAATGAATTGGCTTTAAATACATTTCCCGGATGGAAGAAGGGAAATGGGATAAACGATTTGGCTTCGGATACATTTCCTGGATGGAAGAAGGGAAATGGAAGCATGTGATATGGTAAAAGCATTTTTATGATAATAAAATTTGCTTTTAAATAGATTTCCTAGATGGAAGAAGGAAAATGGGATATTATAGAACGGAAAAGCATTTTTATGATAATAAAACTGGCTTTTAAAAGGTTATAAGATATGTTAAAGCGATTTATGATAATGAATTGGATTTTGAACATATTTCATGGATATAAGAAAGGAAATGGAAAGTTTTCAGATAAAAATAAAAAGTATTGATAAATACTTTGTAAAATTGAAAGTGGTAAATACGTGGTAAATGAATTCTCATTCCGAGAGATATATACGGATGTGTAATATGATATTTATATAAAACATAAGTATGTATATATAAATTAGGTACTACAGGTCTAACGGATCTCGAAGATCAACCTTATTGCGTAGTAGTGTATCGGGGGGGTTCCTTGTTTGGATTTCGCTCTACGAGACACCCCACGCACGAATATGGCATATCGTTGAGACTGGGGAGAAGTTTAACAAGGTTGTTTAGAGGGATTCGCTAGGAGTTAACTTTTAGAAGAGAGGTGAGGGGTATCTCACGGGAGTGCGATACTAAACTTAAATATGAGATAAAACCTTCTTCTAAAAATACAACATTTATGCACTTGCAAAATATTTTCAACCACGAGCTCTGACCCGTTTATCTATTTTTCCTCTCTTGATATATATATATATATATATATAGGTGTCCAGACACTGGAACGCCTAGATGGCACTTCCTTCGAATTAGAAGTCAGCTACAACAACTGTGGATGCTTGCAGGATTCTCAATAGACACTTCCATTCTTGTACTCTAGATAGGAGGTACTGTATACACATTCGGGCCAATGGCCCATTTGCATTTATTTATTTTCAGCCTTTTAGTGCAGCATTCGATATGGTTGTATAAATTTGAGCGAGTGTTCAGTTATTTTATTTTATTTCAGTTTCATTTATGTAGATCTGTGTGGATTTTTTAATTATAGTGGTTTAAAAAGAGTAGTTAAGTAAAATTTTGACACCGGCCTAATAGGTTATTAGTAATTAAATGGATTCTCGACCGTGATACTAAGAATGATCCATATGAGACTCCTGTTATAATTTGATATAGGAGTGATCGCCCGGTATTTTATTAGGCGGGGTGTCACAGATGGTATCAAAGAATCAAGTTCTAGTGTCCTTAGGAATCTGTGTGGATGCACTACGCTTTCAGCATTACTCTCGATTTGTTATAGAGCCTCATGATTAGGATTGTTGATTTCTCTTGTGAGATTTCGTTCTCCTACTATAATATACGATTATAGTAAATCTTTTGCGTGCTCGTTCTAGGTTCGTATGTCGATCGGGTAAGGGCGACCAAGGAGGGCCGTGATGAGGACAGCAGGAGACGGGGCTTAGCTGGGGAGACTTATTCCTTTGTGGTGTTTGTTAAGGATTTTTGAGATGACTACTAAAATATAGTAGTTATGAGTATCATAGTATTGCCATAGTAGAGTGTGGTACTAAAGTTAAATTTCCAGAGAAGTAAATATTCGAAAGGGATCTTATGGATAGTTTTAACCGTGAGTCCCGATGATTCAGCAAGAAGCAGAGGAATGCTGTTCCTGAATTATTCACATAAGGATCGACCACAGACCAACAGTGGATAAATAGTGTTATGGTGAAGTGAACCTTGTGCCGAGGTGAGGCATGTACAATGAATAATGAGTCCTTTCGAGGAATGATAGGATCATTAGAAAGTGTTGTTAACACTTATGAAGAATATGTGTATCCATGGACCCCATTGGTGGACATCCACCCAGGGAATTTGTTGAAATAAGAAATTTCCTTTTAACAAAGAAGTTAAGAGGACTAGTAAAATGATTGTAAGGAGCAAGGTTATAGAGTCAGATGGTACTGATAACTTTATCATGGTCAGGAAGGCCAGTGATGGAAATAGTGATATGGAGTGTGGATCCACACGGTTAAGTCCTTTCCCGGTAGGAATAAAGGACAAGATTAGGGTTCCTAGATGGGGCATAGAGTTAGGAAAATTTTGGTTCGGTTAGAAAAGTGTACCACGTCCAAGAACCATTTGGAGTAGATAAAGTTGTGGTGTTCGTTGGCCCTAGACTCGTGTGTGTAATTTGAGTTTTGTGGCGGTCTCGATAACATTATATAATGTAGGTCTACGTGCTTTCCGTAGTAGCGAAGATTTATTTATCTTCATTCTCCATAAAGGCAAGTGTTTATATTTCCAATATATATATATATATATCTGGCTTGTGATACTCGTTCTATATGTATTATACGAGTATGGTAATATGGTAAGTATAAGATATTATGGTATTATCGGAACGATAGCAGGCTAAGGATGGCAAGAATATCGTGTTCGCGGTTCCAGGGTGGAACAGGTAATTGTTGCGATATCTCACCTGGATACCAGTTGAGTTCGCCTTTATTGTTATGGGTAAATGGAACTTCAATGAGTAGATGTTTCATTATTATGATATGAGTGTGTGGCGACCTTATAAATATGATTTAAGGCCCGCAGGATTATTGTTGAGTTGTAAGTTTAAGATCATTATGATCTGCGCAAGGACTAAATATTAGTACGAGCGCTAAGTGGGGTGAATCTTAGTTAGAGATAGGAGTTCAGACCACCTTTTGTTGGAAAAAGGGATAGGGTTATCCCGGTTGCATGTTTGAAATAATGGACCTCCATGACCGATGAAGTTAAGCAGTAGTGTGTGGAGGGGTTCCTTGTTTGGATTTCGCTTTGCGAGACGCTTCAAAAATGAACCTTAACGGCGTCAGGAGTGGAGAGATGTTATAGGATGCAAGGATGTTGGTTTTGTTGATAACTCTTATAGTGTGGATGAACCACTATAGACTATGAGCCATGTGATGATGGTATACTTAGGGAAATATTGTGCTATGGAAAAGCACTAAAATGTTTTCTCACCGAAAATATAAAGGTGAGGCAAGGTGAAACGACTTGATTTGAGGATTATAGTCAAGCCTTGATGAAAAGGCAAACTTTTGAGAAGTGATGTTTTGGGTAAGATAATCGTAACAGCTCGATAGAGAATAGGCGCTCGACGATAGGATAGAGTAGTGGAAATGCGTTAATAGGTTAGTGAGATAGTAATTAGGACGTCCTGCTGGTGTGCCTTACGTCGCTATATCTCGATGACCGACAATGCGAGGGAGTAGTGTAACGGTAGGGTTCCTTATTTTGATTTCGCTTTTGCAAGATGTCACACGCATGAAACCGAGAAAATGTCAGGAGTTGAGAGAGGCCTTGGGCAGTAGGGATATATTTGGGATTATACTCATTTCGTGTAGGTGGGGTAACGCATAGACCGTAGTATTATTAGGATGTAAGTTCGATAGAGCTAGTGGCTTCGATATAAGGAGAATTGGATTTCATGGGTTGGAATGACCCATGTGTGAGTATTACACCGAGGAAAGGAGACCCTTATTGGGAGAGAGTTTTACATGTGGAACGCTCGTAATGTATGTGCAAATTTGCACGAGTTATAAAGGTGTATGGCCACCTTGGTGAGTTAGTTTTATATACTGCCTGAAATAGGAAAGGCGTAGTATATAAAGTTGAAGATTATGTCATGAGGCACTATAGATGATGGGTACAATGTGACGTTATTAGAGTAACTTTACGATCGTGGTAGTCGATTAGTATATGGTTGGGAACCATTGGGTTAGTATTGTTCGCTTTGAGGTATTAGGATTTAGAGTGATCCTAAGAATAATGGTGTAGGTTGTACCTGAATTTCGAGGACGAAATTCCGTTGTAAGGGGGGAGTATGTAACAACCCGTCCTTTTGGAGACAATTAAATTCCATAATTGAGTATAAATTGGAATTTGAGGAATTTCACGGAATAGTAATTTTTGGAATTTTTAAGGATTTGACGATTGTCGTTGGGTAAAATTTTTACTTTTGGGATTAAGTAAATATGTCTCGGTATTTTAAAAATATGTCGTCATTAAGTAAAGCGACACGATATGAGATTTAAATTGGAAAACCTCATGTGGGATTAAAATAGTGAGTTCCCCTAAAGTACCTCGAATGTAAATTTCGACTGCGCGGTGAGTCTCGAAATGTCCGAGATAGTCGAAAAAGAATGTCCGATTGTCGAAATTCAGTTTCGGGAAATTTTAGAGGTAAAAGTAACTCGTAATTGGGTAAACGAGTCGTTTTTGGGTTTTAAGGGGTTAAACCCATTTCTCCTTATAAAAGGAGGGAGAGAGGGAGAAAAGAGAAAGAAGAAAGAAAGAAAAGAGAGAGAAGAGAGAGAGGAGTGTAGAAACAGGAGAGAAAAGGGAGATCTCAGTCCAAAATCCGCCAGACTCGACTCGAGATCATCGAATTATATCCACGAGGCATGTGTTTACTTTCTTTATTTACTTTTTACATAAATCTCATACGGTAGTTTGGTATAAACAAACCCTAAAAATTTTGGGTTGGGTTTTCGTGGATAAAAAGGGTTTTTGGGAGTTAAAATGAATAAACCCCTATAATGTTTCAATTTGAGGAATTTAGAAATTAATCAAAATAAATTGGTGATTCAGGTTCTAGGATGTTTAGAACCCTTGTTATAAGTGTATTTGTTGTTGGTTGAAGTTGTAGGCCGTTGGGTGAGGACATGAAAGCTCGAGGGAATCTTTCATGGCTGAAACAACTTCTCAGAGTAGAAGTTGCCCGACATGATCGATCGATCGATCAAGGGGGCTTGATCGATCGACGACGAAGGGTCGATCAATCGACCCCTTCTAAAAGTAGACAATCTTTCTTAGGGTGGATTGGATGGGATAGATTCCAATTCATATTACTTTGAGGTTAATTAAGGGACAAAATAAGAAATCCTTTAGGAGTATATATTCCTCCAATTGAGGAAATTTAAGACGTCAAGGTGAGGATTTTAAACGTATAACCCTTTAATTATATTTTTTGAGGAAAATAGTATGATAGTATAATTTGAAGGTTTAGGGTTCCTAACTTAGGTGGGGACCTCTAGGCGATAAATTGGACGAGATGTAGTCCTTGGGTTCATGGAAATGAAGTCCACAACCCACTAAATTTAAGGTTATCAAGGAAAGGGAAAATCCCCAGGATATTTTAGTGGGCATTTAGGCCTATATAATTATGTGTATATGAAATATAATTATATCTATTAATTTAGGTAAATCCTAGGGGATGAATAGGATGAATTTGGGCATATAGATATATATATTTCACTTAGAGCGAAATGGTATAATTCGAGATATCCAATAAATCCCTAGATGGGATTAAGGAATGTACTACTTATTAAAGTAAAGAAATACTTTGGGTTTGGTATCATGCGTATATGAATGCATGATTATTATTCTTTAAGAGAATCTTTGGGATTATTGGTCATCGCTAGATGAGATTGTCAATTATGGCCATTTATTTTTATTCGAGGAGGAATATATGGTAGATATATACTATGTGATTAAAGTATATATGAAATATGATACAGATGTGTATTATATAGTATTATTACTTGTGCATGAGAACAAGGTTATAAATATGTTTATGAGAATAAATGATTTTGAAAATAAAATAAATGTTTTCAAAATGGAAAAAGAAATGATTTTCATAATTAATAATTTATGGTTACACACCTCTCTAAATCGCTATCATAAGGGAAGTTGCGTGCGTATGGCGATGCCCCTGGCTAATGAATGCATGGTGGATATAGTGCTAGGACATTTGAGAGATTATTGTATGTTTCTGCGTTGGTGAGGTGATTCTGGGTGTGGTCATGACTCTCCCGCAGGCATATGGCCGCTACCCGACGTCTTGCGTTGTAGGTTCCCAGGTTTTCTTATTTCATTGGCCCTGGAACATGATTGCCGTTTAGGGGCGCATCCAGTGGGTAAACCCAAAGGGACGGTCTTAGATATGTTAAAGAAATTCATGATAATGAATTGTCTTTAAATACATTTCCCGAATGGAAGAAGGGAAATCGGATATTATGGAACGAAAAAGCATTTTTATGATTATAAAACTGGCTTTTAAAAAGTTATAAGATATGTTAAAGAGATTAATGATAACGAATTGGATTTTGAATATATTTCCTGGATATAATAAAGGAAATGGATGGTTTTGAGATAAAAATGAAAAGTATTGAAAAATACTTTGTAGAATTGAAATTGGTAAATACGTGGTAAATGAATTCTCATTCCGGGAGATATATCCGAATGTGTAATCTGATACGTATATAAACATAAGTATGTATATATAAATGCGGTACTATGGGTCTAACAGATCTCGACGATCGACCTTACCGCGTAGTAGTGTATCGGGGGGGGGGGGGTCCCTTTTTGGATTTCGCTTTGCGAGACACCCCATGCACGAATATGGCATACTGTTGAGACTGGGAAGAAATTTAGCCCTTAGTACTTGGACTAACTAGGATGTTTAGAAGATGGCTGACAGTTTAGTTAGTCGATGTGATCAAACTAGGTTGTTTAGAGGGATGCGCTAGGAGTGTACTGTTAGAAGAGAGGTGAGGGGTATCTCACGGGAGTGCGATACAAAACTTATATATGAGATAAAACCTTCTTCTAAAAGTAAAGAATTTATGCGCTTGCAAAATATTTTTAAACTCGGTCTCTGACCCGTTTATCTATTTTTCATCTATTGCTATATATATATATATATATATATATATATATATATAGGTGTACAGAGTCAGGGACGCCTGGATGGCACTTCCTTTGAGTCAGACGTCAGCTGCAGCAGCTGTGGATGCGTGCAGGATTTGTCGATACATGCTTCCATTCTTATACTCTAGATAGGAGGTACTATATACACATTCGGGCCAATGGCCCATCTGCCTTTATTTATTTTTCGCCTTTTAGTGCGACATTCGATATGGTTTTATTAATTTTGATCGAGTGTTAGATTATTTTATTTTATTTCAGTTTCATTTACGTAGATCTGTGTGGATGTTTTAATTATAGTCGTTTAAAAAGAGTAGTTAAGTAAAATTTTGACACCGGCCTAATAGGTTATTAGTAATTAAATGGATTTTCGACAGTGATGCTAAGAATGATCCATATGAGACTCCTGTTATAATTTGATATAGGAGTGATCACCCGGTATTTTATTAGGCGTTGTGTCACAGATGGTATCAAAGCATCAGGTTCTAGTGTCCTTAGGAATGTGTGCGGATGTACTACGCTTTCAGCGTTACTCTCGATTTTTTATAGAGCCTTAGGCTTAGGATTGTTGATTTCTCTTGTGAGATTTCGTTCTCCTGCTAGAGTATAAGATTATAGTAAATCTTTTGCGTGCTCATTCTAGGTTCGTGTGCCGATCAAGTAAGGGCGACCAAGGAGGGTCGTGATGAGGACAACAGGAGACGGGGCTTAGCTGGGGCGATTGGTAGAAGTTGGGGGACTAGGATCTCCGTAGAGGTCACTTCCTTTGTGGGGTTTGCTAAGGAGTTTTGAAACGACTACTAAAGTATAATAGTTATGAGTATCCTAGTTCTGCCATAGTAGAGTGTGGTACTAAAGTTAAATTCCTAGTGAAGTAAAGATTCGAAAGGGATCTTACAGAAAGTTTTAACCGTGAGTCCCCATGATTCAGCAAAAAGGAGAAGAATGTTGTTTATGAATTATTCACATAAGGATCGTCCAGAGACCGACAGTGGATAAAAAGTTTTATGGAGAAGTGAACCTTGTGCCAAGGTGAGGCAGGTACAATGAATAATGAGTCCATTCGAGGAATGATAGGATCATTAGAAAAGTGTTGTTAACACTTATGAAGAATATGTGTATCCGTGGACCCCATTGGTGGACATCCACCCGGGGAATTTATTGAAATAAGGAATTTCCTTTTAACGAAGAAGTTAATAGGACTAGTAAGATTGTTGTAAGGAGCAAGGTTATAGAGTCAGATAGTACTGATAACTTTATCATGGTCAGGAAGGCCAGTGATGGACATAGTGACGTGGAGTGTGGAGACACGCGGTTAAGTCCTTTCCTTCTAGGAATAAAGGACAAATTAAGGTGCCTAGATGGGCATAGAGTTAAGAAAATTTTGGTTTCGTTAGGACAAGTGTACCAGGTCGAAGAACCATTTGGAGTAGATAAAGTTGTGGTTTTCATTGGCCCTAGACTCGTGTGTGTAATTTGAGTTTTATGGCGGCCTCGATAACATTATATAATATAGGCCTATGTGCTTTCCGTAGTAGCAGAGATTTATTTTTCTTCACTCACCATAAAGGAGGGTGTTTATATTTTGAATATATATATATATATATCTAGCTTGTGATACTCGTTCTATATGTATTATACGAGTAAGGTAATATGGTAAGTATAAGATATTATGGTATTATCGAAACGATAGGAGGCTAAGGATGGCAAGACTATCGTGTTTGCGGTTCCAGGGTGGAACAGGTAAGTATAATCCTTTTTCATTTTATCTCTTTATTCTCATTAGAGATATATTCCATCTTGTTCTCATACACTGGTACTATACTATACACACAAGTATAATAACCATCCCAACGAGCTATAACTCGAGGATGCGTTCTCTTAATGCTATCATCTTCCAGTGCCTCTCTCACGTAGCATCCTGGGTACCATCGGTAGGACTAAATGACACCTACTTCGTGGTTAAAAAACATCACAACGTCTGGGAAGCTGTCATAGTTCCTACCGGCAATGAGATGAAACATACCCACCACGTCTCACCCCTTGTAAGAACATAAATTCCCAATTGAGTCCCTGTATTGTTTTGACTTAATTTCGTTAAAAAAACTGTGTTTGTAATATTTCATAGGGATAATGTTATTTTGTCACGATCCCACTTGGTCTATGACGTATTAAAGAAATTGAAGACGTTGCGGCAAAGCTTCAAAGAAATAATCATGCCGATGTTTAATTGGTGCAAGTTTAATCGTCTTCAAAGTTAATTACATTATGAGATCACTCAGGTATGAATGCATATAATTAATGGCGCTCAGAATTATTTTATAAAAGATAAGGATGTAATTTTTATAAATAAAAATGTTTTAAAATGGTTTAAAAGTGTTTTAATTGTTTAACCTTCGTTTTATGATGATAAGCTCGAAATAGAGTTTGACTAATTTGAATCTCTTTGTCAAGAGACGTTTTTATCAGAAAGTCAAACTTTCATGAGGTCGCTCGAACGACATTGGATCTCGTTCGAACGAGATACAATGTCGCGCGAACGACATGCTTAAGTCGTTCGAATGACACGTTTTACAAGGCGGAATTTTAATCCTATTTAAACAGTATTTTCATCATAATTTCGTAAGTGTTCTTTCTAGAAATTATTTTTACAAACCAGAACCTTGTTTGCACCTGTTTTCTAAGGTTTAAAAGTCTTAAACACATCCTTAGAGTTTACAAAGATCCGAGTTATCATTAGTTTATGTTTACGTGATCTTGCGGCACCAAAGTTGTTAGTTCTACACTTTGAAAATCAAAGGGTTTTGCGGTGAAGAAGCGACGAACATCGTGTTTTAGATCGTAGATGAATTAAAGCCATATCGGTGGACACCGAGTCATACGTGGACGCGTCTGTTATGGACAGAGATCGTAGAAGACGCACTTTTTGCGTGGGTGCTGTGAGAGGAGTGGTTGAACATCAGAAGAGCATCAAGACCCGTGGGGATCGATTCGTTGAGTGAGACTTTGTCTGTCTTTGTAAAACCATATTCATAGTGATTGTGTGACTTGGACCGTCCGAGGTTGTTTTCCTGTTTTGGGTTTTTTCCTCGTACATCCAGCGTTGTGAGTATTCTTTACTTTATTTTACTTGCTTTAATCACTAGATGTATGTTTAGGAGTAATCAAGATAAAATTGGTTTAAAGTGAAAATTGGGTTTTCACAATTTGGCTTGGTGCATAATTAAATGTTCGATCTTTTTTCAAAGAGAAATTGGTTTTGTTTTAAAACTCACATATTGGGCACTCTTCAAATTGGTATCAGAGCTAGAAAACATATTTTATTTGTTTTGTGATCCCGTGTGTTTGTTTATCTCTCGTGTGTTTGTTTTCTATCGATGGATTGTCTAAGCATTGACGATCTACATCGTTTGAATTTAAAGTTTGCAAATCATATTGATCTTTTGGAGAAAGAAAATTATGGTCTCAAAAATAGGATTGAATATTTGCAATGCTTTCAAATTCAAAGAGATATTTGTCATGAGCACTTTAGTTCCTTGTTTAAAGATTTTAATATATTAAAATTGGGCAAAAAGGAGAGTGATGATAGAGTCCTCTTTTCAGAAAAAAAGTTAGAGGATTTGAGAAATTCTAGTGTTTGTGACGCTGAGGAAAATAATTCGATTAATGATTTTTTGGCACGATAAAAGGTTCTTAGGGATAAGTTTTCTCACATTGAGGGGGAGTGAGATAACCGTCTAGGGGTAATTGAGAATTTAAAGAAGGAGTCCCGAAAGTTTGAGGATACTAATCGTTTGCTTGAGTCAAAGGTTTTGAAGTTAAAAAATGATCTAAATGACTTGAGTAGTGATGGTAGAGGCTTATCTTGTTCTAGTGGTTCCATTGTAAAAGCCAATACCATAGTCTGTTTCAGAGCTTCAACCACATCCGAGGGTATTAGAAAAGGTCTCATTCCTAGTCGTGTTTTCACATGTTCGCATTGTGGTAGGAAATGTCACCTTAGGAGTTTCTGTTTTGATCTTAGAAAAAACCCTAGGAAGATTAAACGTAGTATCCCATTGGTTACTTTGGGTTAGAAAATCTATTTTGGAGATGCTAAATGCTTCGTTGGTTGATTCTCACATGCATGCACATGATTTATCTCTTGCTATTTCTTATGGATAGTAGCTTGCATGTTTTTCATACGCTAGCCCTTGCATCATGGTTTATTATTTTCTAGTGATATGACATGTTTATCTCTTTGTATTTTATTTTTCACTTGTTTGAGTCTTATTTGAAAAATACAAAAAGATTTTATTTTTGATGAAAACTTTTGAAAAACCGAAAATAGTTTTGTTTTCTTGTTTTTATATTTTTTTATTTTTGAGTTTACATGTTCGATGTGGCATATTGGTGAGCTTGAACCCCCCCCCCCCCCAATTATTTCACTATCCATGTGGCTAGGACATTTGGTCAGTATTATCGATACTTAGAATGATCTTAACCATTGTTTATATGGGGTTGTTTCGAAGTTGATATGCATTTTGATTCGACTTTGTATATATTCCAACATCGCACACATGCACGAGTTTATATGGATGTTTGACTTCTCTTGCATATTTGAATTTGGTGAGGTGTTCTTATCTCAATCTTGTCATCTATGCGTAAGTAGACTTAAGCAGAAGTGTGCATGTAATAACCGTTTACTGTGAGGATTTAAAATTGAAAAAATGATGAGTGATTCATGGGAAAGGGCTGCGAGAGTTCAAAATTAACTCGTCGTGAAAGCCACAATTTAAAAGAGCCCAAAAGAAAAGGTAATCTGCTAAGAAAAGGGCCAATAAGATTTTCTCTAAGTTGAGAATGCTAGAAACCTCCAAATAACTTGAAAAAGTATATATATATATATGAGGGAGTTTTGGTTGGATAAAATTTAAACGGGTTTGCACAATTAATCTTAATGTTGAAACATTGCAATTTAACACTATTGTTTGTAGAATCGTCAATATTCTGGATTTGTGTGCATGTAGTTTGCTTAGTTCATTAAGCTCAAACTTTAATTGTGATATTTCTATGATAAAGTTTGATGATTTATCGCTATCTATTAAAGCTTCTTGATCGTTTCGATGTGTTGGAATTATAACTCATTTGTTGTAGTTTCACGCCCATTCATTCCATATCCATGTTTGAGCATATCGGTAATATGTTTGCATGTAACTGGCATTTTAAGATTTTATGAGTTTTTGCGTTTTGTGTTAAAAGCTCACTGTTTAGCACTGTTTTGATTCTGTCAGGCCCTTCCTAGAATTTTTTTGTGGAATTTTTTTCACTGGGCAGTACTTTATAATTTTTCTGGGAAATTGGGAAATTCTGGAAGATCGCGCGAAGTCGTTCTAAAAACATCTCATCTCGCCCGAACGACTTCTTTACTTCGTTCGAGCGACTTCTCATCTTGTTTGAGCAAAGTCCCTGGCTCGTTCGAACGATAGGCTGAAAAATGGCTTCTAAATGGTTTGCAGTCCTCATGTTCAAATTGATATATTTTTTGGTACTGCGGGAAGCTTTTCTGGACTGTTTGGTTTATATGCAGGTTCTTCTATGTTCCAAATTGGTATTTTGCATATAAGTTAGATTATCACTCTTGAATTGATTGGTATACTCTTTGTGTGATTCATTAGTTTACGCTACTGATTTATCATTGCTTTATCTTATTTAGCTGGTTGTTTCATGTGTATCTAGTGGTTTTCATTTTTCATATTTGGTATCCACTTAATTCAATTTGGTATCATATTCTCATGCTAGATATTTCATATTGGTTTATTTTTTCACCGGATTGTCTATTCGAGACAAAAAGGGGGAGTGATGTATGTGATGTAGGGGGAGATTTGTTGAGCGCTTCTTTATGATATTTGTTTCAAATTGGTATCAAATAATTGCTCACATGTTTTCAAATGATATGTTCTTATTGAATATATAAATTGGTTTCATTTGTTCCTCCATACTTCACTTGGTATTTGTTTGTCTATTTAATGTGTGTAGATATGTTTCAGCGATTTGAGATTTCAAGTCTACATCACATTCAGACAGTTCATGCTTGCCAGTGCTACATATATTAGTCTGTGTCCTGTATTTTTGTTTTTGGGTTTATGGGATGGGATCTAGGCATCACACGGCTTGACGGCCTGGTTAGTCATTTCACTGGTGTAGTTTTGTCCCAGAATAGTCAAAAGGGGAGATTTGTAAGGACATAAATTTCCAATTGAGTCCCTATATTTTTTTGACTTAATTACGTGAACAAAACTATGTTTGTAATATGTCATAGGGAGAATTTTATTTTGTCATGATCCCACTTGGTCTATGACGTATTGAAGAAATTGAAGATGTTGCGGCAAAGCTTCAAAGAAAGAATCATGCCAATGTTTAATTGGTGTAAGTTTAATCGTCTTCAAAGTTAATTGCATTTAGAGATCACTCGGGTATGAATGCGTATAATTAATGGTGCTCGGAATTAATTTATAAAAGATAAGGATGCAATATTTAAAAAGAAAAATGTTTTAAAATAAAGTGTTTTAATTGTTTAAACTTCGTTTTATGATGATAAGATCGAAATATAGTTTGACTAATTTGAATCTCTTTGTTAAGAGACATTTTTCTGAGAAAGTCAAAGAAAGTCAAACTTTTTTGAGGTCACTCGAACGACATTGGATCTCGTTCGAACGAGATATAATGTCGTGCAAACAACATGCTTAAGTCGTTCGAATGACACATTTTTTGAGGCGGCATTTTAATCCTATTTAAACAGTGTTTTCATCATAATTTCGTAAGTGTGCTTTCGGGAAATTAGTTTTACAAACCAGAACCTTGTTTACACATGTTTTCTAAGGTTTAAAAGTCTTAAACACATCCTTAGAGTTTGCAAAGATCCGAGTTATCATTAGTTTATGTTTACGTGCTCTTGTTGCACCAAAGTTGTTTGTTCTACACTTTGAACATCAAAGGGTTTTGTGATGAAGAAGCGACCAACATCGTTTTTGCATTGTAGACGAATCAAAGCCATATCGGTGGACACCGAGATATACGTGGACGCGTGTGTTGTGGACAGAGATCGTCGAAGACATACTTTCTGTGTGGGCACTGTGAGAGGAGTGGTTGAAGATCAGAAGAGCATCAAGACCCGTGGGGATCGAGTCGTTGAGTGAGACTTTGTCTGTCTTTGTAAAACCATATTCATAGTGATTGTCTGGCTTGGGCCGTCCGAGGTTGTTTTCCTATATTGGATTTATCCTTGTACATCCGACGTTGTGAAAATTATTTACTTTATTTTACTTTCTTTAATCACTAGATGCATGTTTAAGATTAATCATGATAAAATTGGTTTAAAGTGAGATTGGGTTTTCACAACTTGGTTTGGTGCATAATTAAATGTTGGATCTTTTTTCAAAGAAAAATTGGTTCCCCTGATAAAAAACACATAATATAATAATGGACGCTATGACCTGGGGAATATCCACACCCTGCTCCTCGAGCCAGGGTGCTCACCCTCATCGTGCAACTTTCTAATGATAGCATTAGAGGGGGTATGCTTTACATATATCTATACCATCACATATAGATATATATACATATCCGTGTCATATTATATATACTTTAATCACATAGTACATACATACACATTTATCATTCCTCAAATGTAAATATGACTACAATTGCCAATTTCATAATAATATCAAATATCTTGCTACTTAAATATGCCTCACACCTTAATCGTTGTTTGAGATTTATATACTCTCCAAATATCCGATTCATAATCGTATGATAAGTATACCCTCAACTTATATTTAAACTATAACCTAAATTTCATCCCATTTGCCTCACAGGCTTTTCTCATCCATAATCGATATATAATTATGGTTTCCCACACGCATAATTATATTTGCCCAAATGGCCACTAGAACTATCCAAATTGATGTTCGTCACCGAATACCCTTAAATTAAATACGTTGTGGATTCCTTTGGCATGAACCCAAGGATTACATCTTGTCCAAATAATCACTTAGAGGTCCCCACCCTATTTTAGGAACCCCAAACCTTCTAATTCCACTATTTCTCTATTTTCCTAGAAAGTATAATTTTAGTGCCACACACTTAAAACACTCACTTAGTTCCCATAAATTACCTCCATTGGATGACTATTTACTTCTAAAAGATTTCTTATTTCCTCACTTAAATAATCTAGAATCAATTAAAATTGGAATTCATCCCATCCAATTAACCCTAGGAAAAATTGTCAAAATGTTTAAAGGGGCGATCGATCGACCCTTGGTAGTCGATCGATCGAGGCTCAATCGATCGATAGAGTCTCGATCGATCGACCTTTGGTTGTCGATCTATCGATGGCTTCGGACAGCTTCTTCTCCGAGAAGATTTTTCGTCCATTAAAGCTTCTCCCAAGCTTTTATCTCGTCTCCCAACGTCCTACAACCTCAAACAACTACTCTTACTCATATAAAAAGGAATCTAAACATCCTAGAACCCAAAACCAACAATTAATTTCTATGAATTTCAAAGTTTTTCCAATTAGAGATTATTCGGGGTTTACTCGTTTTAGTTCCCGAAAACCCGTTTAATCCACGAAAACCCTACACAAAACCTTTAGGGTTTTTTATTACCAATTATGATATGAGAATTTATTCTCAAAAATAAATAAAGCAAGTAAACACTTGCCTCTTGAATAAAATCCGACGACCTCGAGCTGAATCCCGCGGAGTTTGGCCGGAATCTCCCTTTCCTCTCCTTTTTCATCCTTCCTCTCTCTCTTCTCTCTTTTCTTTCCTTTTTCGTTCCCTCTCCCTCCTTATATTGGGATAAATAAGGGTTTATCCTTTTAATCCAAAAATGACTCGTTTACTCAATTACGAGTTCCTTTTAACTCTAAAAATTCCTGAAACTCTGTATCGACTATCGGATGCACTATTTTGACTATGTTGGCCATTCCGAGACCACCCGCACACTCGAAATCTCCATCTGAGGCACTTGACTGCAACCCACTAATTTAACCCAACATCTCTCAATGCGGGTTTTCCCATTTAAAATCTTGTCTTTTGTCGCTTTACTCAACCGTGACATAATAAAAATACTCCAACGTATTTACTTAATCTCAAAAGTAAATAAAACACACCTTTGAAATTATGTAGCCCTCATAAATTTTAAAAATTATTCTAGGAAATTCCCCAAATTTCTAATTAATACCCATTTATGGAATTTAATTATCCCAAAAGTACTGGTTGTTACACAGTGGTCCCGCGCAAGGTGTTCGTGCCTCTTACGGAGCCGCTTTGGGTGGTTTTAGTTTTTCACCCTCTAATAATATGTTTTATGCCAAAGTCTAGCTATTTTGAAATTATCATCATATTATCAAACCGGGAGCCCGGTGACTATGTGGTCAGTTCCTACGAGTTACATTGGTCCCGTGCGAGGTGTTTGTGCCTCTTACGAGGCTGTTTGAGAGTTGGTTTGGATTTTCACCCTCTAACGCAATATTTTTAAGACAAAGTATAGATACTTTCAAATTATCGCCATATTCTCAAATCGATAGCCCCCCCTGACTACACGGTCAAATCCTACGAGTTACATTAGTCCCATGCGAGGTGTTAGTGCCTCTTACAGGGCCGTTTTGGGGTTGGTTTAGGGTTTCTCCCTCTAATGGCGTGTTTTTAAGACTAATCTACATTTTTTCAAACTATCATCCTATTCTCAAATTGGGATCCCCTTGACTACGCGGTTAGTTCCTATGAGTTACATTGGTTATGTGCGAGGTCTAAGTGCCTCTTACGGGTCCGTTTTGGTGTGGTTTGGGATTTTACCCTCTAACGGCGTGTATTTAAGCCTAATCTAGATATTTTCAAATTATCATCATATTCTCAAACTGAAACTCCCGTGACTACGCGATCAATTTCTACGAGTTACATTGGTCTCGTACGAGATGTTAGTGGCTCCTACGGGGCCGTTTGTGGGTTGTTTCGAGTTTTCACCCATTCATGGCATGTTTTTAATACAAATTCTTAATATTTTAAAATTATCATCATATTCTCAAATCGGAAGTCTCGTGACTACGCGGTCAGTTCTTACGAGTTACATTGGTCCCATGCGAGGTGTTTGTACCTCTTACGGGCCGATTTGGGAGCTGGTTTGGGTTTTCACCCTCTAACGGCATGATTTTAAGCCAAAGTTTAGATATTTTCTAATTATAGACATATTCTCAAACCGAGAGTCTCGTGACTATGCGATCAATTTCTACGATTTACATTGGACCCCTTCGAGGTGTTCATGCCTCTTAGGAGGCCATTTGAGCGATGGTTTGGGTTTTCACTCTCTAACGGCGTGATTTTAATCCCAATCTAGATATTTTCAAATTACCATCATATTCTCAAACCAGGAGCCCCATGACTATGCAATCAATTCCTACGAGTTACATTGGTCCCGTGTGAGGTGTCCTCTTACGGGTCCGTTTGGGGGTCGTTCTAGGTTTGACCCTTTAACGGCGTTTTTTAAGCTTAATCTTGATGTTTTCAAAATATCATCATATTCTCAAACTGAAATTCCTGTGACTACACAGTCTATTCCTACGAGTTGGATTGGTCCCGTGCTAGATGTTAGTGCCTCCTACGGGGACGTTTGGGGGTGGTTTTTGGTTTTCACCATTTGACGGCATGTTTTTAAGACAAATTCTTGATGTTTTCAAATTATTGTCATATTCTCAAATCGAAAGTCCCATGACAACGCGATCTATTCTTACGAGTTACATTGGTCCCGTGATAGGTTTTCGTGCCCGTGCGAGGTTTTAGTGCCTCTTACAGGGCCGTTTAGGGGGTGGTTTGGGTTTTCACCTTCCCACATCGTGTTTTTAAGCCAACATTTAGATATTTTCAAATTACCATCATATTCTCAAATCGAGAGTCTCGTGACTACGCGATTAGTTCCTACAACATTGGTCCTGTGCGAGGTGTTCGTGTTCCTACGAGTTACATTGGTCCCATGTGGAGTGTTCGTGCCTCATATGGGGCCGTTTGGGTGGCATAAAGCTATCACCTATCTAAAGGTGGCATATTTTCAACATAATTCATTATTTATAATAGATCAAAGTGACTAGACACAATTAGTAATCTGGTAATACTTTAATTTCTAGTTTGGTTCAGGTTTTTGTGCTTTCCAAGAATCTAAATTGATAATTTTACATATAAAACTTAAATAGTAAGGAAGAAATTGAAATTGTGCTACTTAAGCTTTTAACACGAATAATGAGACTTCATATGTTAATTTACGAATTCGAGATTTTTGAAGACCACAAAAAATTGAACCTAATCAACACTAATTAGAAACTATAATTCATGCATATATATAAACTAACAAAACATTTAAATCGCAGACTTGAGAGATTGAGGGTGGAGGACCTGCATCCAAGGAAGAAAGTGGCTTTATCAGCTAACTTATACAAAGTTACTGAACAATCTCATTGGAGCTTCAGATTTGTTTGTTCTAGAAGCTCTAAAAGCAACTTATCTTTGTATAACTTTCTCGGCAACCCACATTAAATATAACAAATTTCTCAATACCTATCAATAAAAATTTGAGGGGAATTAATAAACGAATAACAACATATTGTGCATACATTATATCGGTCAAGAAAAATTCCATTGAGCTCCAAAAGAACAAGTGAAAGGTCTTTTCATAGAATACATATTCCATAACATAATATATCGCCTATACGAACCAAAAGATAGCAAAATGTTGTATATATATAACTACATAAATTAAAATATACTATGTAAGACCATCTTTACATTGAATACAAAACTTTTTTATTTTAAGAACTTGCAATTTATTAGGATGGAAAACAGTTGTATAGTGATATTGGATTCTTAGGAGACAGAAAGATACAAGATGGTATATCTATATTTTAAATTGTTCAAAAGATATTACAAGCCTCCTTTAAATAAGAACCTATTAAAAATAAAGACACAAAAAAATTATTTAAAAAATTCATTATATACGATTGCTATACAATCCAAAAGGAAGGGGACTAGACCTTACCTCTCGAAATTCAAGATATAGAATGATTTAGAACCTCAGCTAACATCATACAACACAAAAAATACATCAACCCTTCAAGGAGTGTTATATATCTGAACATCATGGTCAGTCTTTACACTAATTACATAGGCCAATGAAGTATATGTGGTGACAAATAAAGTATATGTGGCAGCAGTTACGTTGAGAGGCAATAAGGGCCCTGCTCAGTGGCTCTTATCAACTGCCTACTCTGCCAATCTATGGGATTTGTAGCATTTTATGGTCCTTATCAAAACCAAACCCGACTCTCGGGTGTTTGATTTTCAACCACAGGATCCTGAAATATATCTGTAGCATTTGCAGCTCTATCTGGCACTAAAGTATGAGGAAGCTACCAAAGCTGCCAAAAACTAAATGTTAGTTCATTGGAACTTAAAAAGGGGATGCAAAAACATCCCAACAAATGTTTTCAACTGGCCTTATGGTTTGAAGTTATGAAGAAACTACGCAAATCCCCACCGTACATACCGGCTAAAACAACGTAACACGTACCATCTAGGTAACATTGGAATATATTAAGGAATATTCATTTTAAAATTATTTGGGGGCTAACTATTCTTAAACCCACACCATGCGGCATTTAACTCACACACATATACAACATATCGAAACATACACTAGTTCTTTAGACTGTATATATTATTAAAAACTTACGAAGAGGAGAGGGGGATCCATAAATGTGAACGTCTTATCAAAGGCCTAATTTCTTTCATCTTTTCATGGTGGCCAAAGAGACAATTTTAAAATTTGTTGCATTTCCTTTTACAGGCACTAGAAATGGACGAATCTAGTTACTAGTGTATGTTTTAAGGAAGGGGTAAATAGAGAAAGAGGAAAGGAGAAGGAGAAGGAGAATTCTAGGGGATAGAGAAAAGAGAGGGAGAAGTAAGAATAGAGAAGGAAAAAACTAGAGGGGAAATAAGTAATCTCAATAATACGACTCATTATAGTCTTCACTTCCCCTTCCTCTCTAAAATTTTCTTCCCTGATTCATCCCCCTCTCTTATCTCTCCTCTTATATTCTTTCACATTCTTAAACTATATCACCCATTATGTTAGTAAAATGTTTATTGTATTGGATAATGTTGATGGAGAAAACTTGAATTTGGCTTTGGCATGCCACTCCTTAAAAGAGTTTTAGGTCTTTATATAAGATTTTAGCTTAAAAATTCTACTACAATATAGAACTTTCAAACATCAGGGTATCATAAAGAATGAATCAACAAAACACAACGAAAACAATAGAGTATACCCATACAGAACTTCTAACCCATCAGTTTTTTAAACTTCATATTTGATACAATGAGACATTTTCTTGCAACTACTAAATTATTTTAATCAATATTTTAAATGCATACATGTTCAAACAATTGGAACTTCCTTTAATCATCATTTTAGCAGTATAAGATTCCAACTACTCATCCACCACAAGGATGCAAATTCCACATTCATCAATACCACGATGACAGTCATAGCCATTCATCTGTATATAGTCTCCACTGGATAGCCATCTAAATTTATTCCCATCAAATTTATAAACATTTGAGAAGATAATTGTTTTTGCAGGCATATGCAAGCCTGTGATGAATGTCTCTGTAGAAAACAAACACTAAAGAAGAATGTGTCAATATGATAAAATAGTAAATAAACTTGGATTTCAAGACCATACTTCATAATGCGCAAGTTTAAACAAAAATGACTTTCGTAATGAAATTCTTCTCAGAATCTGATCAACCCATGTAGGGTACGATACATTTATCATTCAATACACCTATGTTATTTAAAATATACTTATCTCATAAAGAAACAGGAAAAAAGAATTTAAATTTTTTCCTCCCAACCTTGATGAGCCCTTTTTGAAATAGTATCTCAATCACTTCTTTCAGTATGACAACTACATCGCGCTGTACACTAGCACAAAGCGGCCAAAGTCATAGCTTCCATTTTTATACATCTATTCATATGGAATAGAAATATCAACTTTCTTGAGGTATCTTTTTATCATCATCTGATAACATGTCCATAGCACTCCAAAAAATGTTTTTGTGCTCACTTTCTTATCATCATCATTGTGATCCATTTTAGCCATCTAAAGAATTATATTAAATAAAACCATTAGTCTAAAGACTAAAGACATAAATATATGTCAATATTAGTAATCTTACCAACAACACTTCTTAAGAAAATAAAACCATTAGTATCATAGAGGACTTTCTGGAGAAAATCCCTTTGTTAGTGCTAATAGAACAGGGGTAATGATAATACCAAACATAGTTCTCCTCCTAATAGAAAGAAAAAAATAAGAAGACAGTACTTGAGGCTTCTAATGAAAAAAATCTATATGTAGTTATGACTGATGAGATTCCCAGTGTTGATTTTTCCAATCGAACTATATATATCCAATATTGGATTTTGATTGCAAAAAAATATACCTAATGTGATTGCTAGTGCAGGACTTGACTTGCAGTGACTGGCAATGGCTTCCTCGAATATGCGGTGACTTCAGGGGAAAAGTTTTTGGATACCACAGCAGACGAACATGGAGAGAAGAAGGGGAGAGATAGGTCATTAAATAAACGTAATTGTAATACCCCGTAATTTTATTGATATTAATTTAAGGGATTAATTAAATTAAATGTGAATTAATTGAAAATTAATCCGGATATAAATACTAATGAGATGTGAGTTGGTATTTGATTATTATGTGTATATATGGAAATATATTAATATTGAAAATATTAAAAGTGTCGCGAGACTGAAATACGACAATTTGGGAAATTTAGTCGGGACGCGCGTGTCAGAAATGTAATTATTTGAATTAAATAGTGAATTTTATTTTTATCAACCGAATGGTCATTTTGAATGCACAAACGTGTCCGTAAGGGTCGAAATAGTCCGAAAACACTAGCCGGGGGTTTAGTTTGGATCCCGGGGCCTTTTTGGGCCATACCGGCAACTTAAAAGGGCATTTTGGTAATTTTGAAATTTTGGGGATTAAAACCTACGAATTTTAAGAGTTAATTATATAATATTTAGGAACCCACTAATACCATTATCTACATTAGTTGAGTAAGAGGGCTACGGGAGTTATAGGAGAGTTTGAAGAAGTTCCAAAAAGAAACCTCCAACCACCATCTTCAACCTTGGGAGAAAATCTGTAGAGAAAGGAGAGAAACAACCTTCATTCATCAACATCAAATTATGAAGAACAATCTAAGGCAAGTGATTTAATATTTTTAATGCATTGAATATGACTTCCATGCTTAGTGTAGGAATTATCTTATACTGAACTTTTTGAAGAAAACCTATGAAATTTGTTGGAGAAACTTTGAATTTGGGTTAGGATTTGCATGTAGTATGATAATTGACTGATTTAATACTTGAAGAGTTATATATGATGATTTAAAAACGGATTTATGATGAGTAATTTGGAATAAGAAAATTATGAGTTCATGTTCATAGGGTTTGGGCAAAATATCTGAAGATTCATATTAATTCTATGATAATTTGTAAGATTTGACCCTTAAATATGTTAAGGAATGATCTAGGGTGATTAAAAATGGTTATATACGTTAAAACACAATTTTTATGGTCTTAGGCTGGATTTAGAGGAGAGAATAATTGAGAAAAATGGATTTGGGAATTTCTGGGTTGAAACTGCCATCTCGTTAGAAGACCTGCCTAGGTTGTTCGAACGACATCGTTCGAACGAACTTCTAACGATATGACAGTATGACTTCTAACGAGTTGGTATTTCATTCGAAGCCCTTCATTCGAACAAACTCGTTCGAACGAGACTTCTAACGAGTTGACAGAATGGGCTTTTTGGCCTGAATTGATTTCTAGTATCCCGTAGACTTATTTAAATGGTGAGATAACCTTAACTTATTAACTAGTGGGTAGAGTTGGGAGATTTGGGTACATTGAGGAGTAAAACTTAGAATAGTGTCTTGAACCAGATGACATTTGTGGACTGGGAAGAGAGTAACTAATCACGAAGTGAGAATAATTGATAACGTAAATACATATAAACCAGGGACTTGTGATTTGTATAACACTAAGTGGTTGTATAAGAGTGAGAAGTATACCACTAATAAAATATTGTAATATCTAAGATGTGAGAATGCTTAGTATAGGTAGTTATTTTTGTATGAAATACCTACCGTACTTGCTATCATGGGAGGTTGGCGTTCGTTTAGGGCCATCTAATCTTTGTGTTCCTACGGGGGGGATTTAGATTGGTACCTCGAGGACATAAGTCAGAGAAGGGCTTATTGAGAAATTAATAAGTCTGCTAATCATGGGAGCATAGGTATGTGTGTGACCCATGTGATGTGAACTATGTTCGCCTCCATTATTTGTGATTGTTGTTAATGAAACGTTTCCTGAGAGATTCAGAATACGTGGTCCTCATGTACGTGATGTATCGAGATTTGATAGCAGAGTATGTGTGCACCGCAGCTTAGTCTCGGGGTGCTAGTATTGTATATTTTTTGTGAGAATAATATACTATTGATTGAAATGAATTGACGTGAATAATTGTGAGTATAAATAATAGCAACGGCTTGTAAAGTGAAAATGTTAGATTTCTAATAAATTGTAGTGCTAAAGTGGGGAAACTTTGTAATAAGGTTCAATACGCTATTAAATAGAAGATGTTGGGATTTGAATTGGATATCATATAGAAATGTTAGATTTAGCATTGGACTATATAGATATGGGAGGAACTAGAATGGGTACGGATACGATAGGAGTGCAAAATTAGTTGAAAGGTGAGGAACTCATGTGAGTGCACACACTATCATGTACTTTATATTCACTAGTTAATGATATTAAACACTTGCATATTTTTAAATTATTTTCACATTCGGTCTCTGACCCGTTTTCTTTCAAATATATTTTTGTAAAAACCTTTTTAGATGCCCAGCCACAAGGACACCATGCATAGGAGTTCTATTCAGGTGAAATGTTGTAGCTGCTATGGAAGTTGCATGACCTTGATAGTAGACACCTCCATTTCTGATCTTGACTCTATTATCAGTTTTATCATTTGTTGGGCATGTCGCCCATTCCTTTTAGAGACATCTTACTTATTCAGTTATTTCAGACTTTGGGCTGTAATAAATTTTATTGATTCAGACTTTGTATTTATTTATTTCGGAATTCGGTTTGTTGTGAAGAGTTTCCTCCAGAATCATTATTATTGGTTGGTTATTATATTGTGACTATATTGTGTTGGTTATGTTAACTTTTCATAATTCATTTATTGCATGTTAATCGGATTTAAAATAAAATCGACAACTCACTTTTTAAATACTAGGTGGTTAGTAATTATTAAAATGTTTTCGACACTGATGCTATGAAGTGAACCAACTTGGCATTTTGTATATATTTAATAAAGGAGTAGCTACCCGGTATTTAATTAGTCGGGGTGTCACAGGTGGTATCAGAGCATCAGGTTCTAGTGTCCTTAGGATATGTACGACTTATTATGTTTTCGCTGAGATTTATTTGATGTAGAGCCCTATATTTTAGGACTGTTGTTTTCTTTTGTGTATGCTTCGCTATTCAGCTATTTTGAAATAATAACTGCGAACTCATCAGACTTTACTCTCATTTCAGATGCCTTCACGACGTGCGCAGTGAGTTCCTAGGGATGCACAGCCAGAGCCACAGCCTGCACCAGTTCAGGGCACTAAGAATTCCGCCGAGGTTGCAGCTATTGTATCCCAAGCGGTAAATGATGCCCTATCCATTGTACAGCAGGCACCAGCCCAGGCGCCGGTAGTAGCACCAGTTCAGTCTCATGCATTCCCGTCTACTTTGGAACGCGTCTATGATGCTTTTCAGAAAGCGCACCCTCCGGAGTTTGCAGCTAGCTCCGATGTCGTGGTATCCAGTCAGTGGAGGAAGGACATTCAGAGTCACTCAAGGATGCACAAGTTCACAAATGTTCAGAAGAAGATACTGGCTACTTTCAAGCTAGTAGGATCTTCATTGCAGTGGTGGGAGTCCATTACCACCGCAGAGGACAGGGACACCCTTTCTATTCAGGAGTTCTGGGTGCGGTTCAACCACAAATATTTTCCGTCAGTTGTTCACACTGAAATGAGGAG
Organism: Sambucus nigra; assembly: GCA_949130495.1. Lineage (NCBI taxonomy): Eukaryota > Viridiplantae > Streptophyta > Magnoliopsida > Dipsacales > Adoxaceae > Sambucus > Sambucus nigra. The sequence goes on from OX422215.1 coordinate 674,438,285, forward strand.
GAAATTGATGAACCTCAAGCAGGAGGGGAGGACCGTGGCCGAGTATCAGGCCGAATTCACTAATCTCTTGAACATTTTTCTGATGAGATACCGACTGAGGAGATGAAGATTCAGAAGTTTATGGATGGATTGATTTGGAGGATTCGTCAGCACTTGTTGGGTAATCTATCGTTGGCCACTTATTCTGATGTGATTAATGTTGCATTACTTCACTTCCAGGATCATTGTTTCCACATGTGTGAGAGAAAGAGATCAGGGGAGTCGAGCCAATAGGGCAGGACCGGGGGAAATGGTGCCAGTGAGGCACTATCTGCTCAGGGACAGCATAGGAAGGGTGACCAGGGTTCCCAATTGGGGGATCATAAGAGATTCAGATCTGGGAGTTTCAAAAGTGGACCGGGAGGTTTCAGACATGTCCATCAGGGTCAGAACGGCCAACCGGACTAGTAGGGTCAGAATGGTCAGCAACAATAGTTTCAGCAGGGCCAACATTGCCAGGGGAGGAATGGTAATGGCCACCAGGGCCGAGGGAAGTAGGGACAGCGAGGGGGAAACTTCCCGGGGAAGTGCTTTGTTTGTGGCAAGACTGGCCACAAATGCCAGGATAGTCCTGAAGGGGCAGGGCCCCACAGCAGCAGCAGTAAGGTGCCCGACACGAGCCACAGAGGCCTATGTTTCCCACCGCCCTCCCAGCACCACCACAGATGGCAGCACTACCACCCATTCCAGCGGTCCTAGTCCAGCAGGGACAGCTTCAGTATGGGAGAGTGTACCATCTCCAGCATATCGCAGCCCCACAGGATCCATCGGCCATTGAGGTTATGTTCTCTATTCAGGGGACTATGGGGCGTATTTTATTTGACACGGGGTCCACACATTATTTCATTGCCATGAGATTTTCATGCATTATTGGGTTATTAGACACCGCCGAGAGCACGATTACTTTTGTAGATTCACCGTTGAGTAGGGGTTTCATGATTTCTCTTATTTGTAGAGGTGTGGGTATAGAGATCGGTAGGTTTACATTACCCGCGGATATGTTAGTATTAGAGATGACTGAGTATGATGCCATTGTTGGTATGGATTGGCTAGTTGCGTACCGAGCCGTGATTGACTGTTTCAGTAGGAGTATTTTCTTTGCCATTCTTGAACATTAGATGTTTTTAGTGGCGATGCCTCGCCCTGAGGGAGGATCGTTCACTCACTTGTACTATATAGAGGAAGAGACCTCTAAGGAAGTGGTGATACCACTCGATGCGATTCTAGTTATGAGGGAGTTTGCTGATGTATTTCAGGATATAACTCGACTACCTCCCAGTAGAGAGATAGATTTTGTGATCGATTTGACGCTGGGCACTCGGCCTATTGCCCACGCACCTTACCGTATGGCTCCAGCAGAGATGAGAGAGTTACGGGATCAGATTGAGCAGTTATTGGGTCAGGGGTTTATCCGGAGGAGTACTTCATCGTGGGGTGCCCCTGTGTTGTTCGTAAAGAAGAGGGACGGATCGTTGAGGTTGTGTAGATTACTGAGAGTTGAATAAGGTCACGATACGAAATAAGTATCCGTTGCCCCGAATCGATGACTTATATGACCAATTGAGAGGATCTTCCTTCTTCTCAAAGATTGATTTACGATCGGGATATCATCAATTGCGTATCAGGGAATAGGACATCTCAAAGAATGCTTTCTTAACGAGATATGGTTCGTACCAGTTTAGGGTTATGCCTTTTGGCTTGACCAACGCTCCAGCCTTGCTTATGGACTTGATGAATAGGGTGTTCAGAGAGTTCCTAGACCAGTTTGTCATTGTCTTTATTGATGACATTCTGGTTTACTCCTAGACAGAAGAGGAGCATGTCGAGCATTTGAGACAAGTTTTGTAGACGCTATGACAGAATGAGCTGTATGCAAAGTATGAGAAGTGTGGGTTTTGGCTGAAGGAGGTTCAATTTTTGGGGCATATCATTTATGACCGGGGGATATTGGTAGATCCGGGGAAGGTATCTGCGGTGAGGGAGTGGGGACAGCCCATGACACCGACTGAGATCCATAGTTTCTTGGGCCTAGCAGGATACTAGAGGAGGTTTATTCATGGTTTCTCAAAGATAGCAGGTCCTTTGACACATCTGACTCGCAAGGGTGTGCCATTCATTTGGAGCGATGCCTGTCAGTTGGCATTCGATGAGTTGAAGGACAATTTGACCTCAGAACCTGTGTTACCGTTACCCAGACTGGGAGTTGAGTATTTAGTTTACACCTATGCATCCTTACAAGGACTCAGAGGTGTGCCACAACAGGAGAGTCAGGCCATAGCTTATGCTTCCCGTAAGCTTAAGCCTCACGAGAGGAATTACCCCACCCATGACTTGGAGTTAGTGACAGTTGTATTTGCCCTTCAGATTTGGAGACATTATCTCCTGGGGGAGAAGTTTCGGTTGTTCACGGACCACAAGTCTCTACAGTACCTCTTCACGCAGAAGGAGTGGAATATGCGTCAAAGACGGTGGCTTGAGTTTGTGAAGGATTATCAGTTTGATATCCAATATCATTCGGGGAAGGCTAATGTGGTAGCAGACGCGTTGAGCCGTAGGCCAGTAAATGATGTGGCTAAGGTGTGGAAAGCGAAGTGGAAGGAGTTGGGACACCAGGATGCAGTGGCCCGATCGTTCATTTTCGTGATGACTGTTACACCGCAGATTGTTACGAGAGTGGTAAAGGCCCGGGAAAATGACTCATTCTGTCAGGAGCAAATAGTTTGATTACTAGTAGAGGGAGCCGAGTCCGATACCGTTAGCTCAGACGGGGGATTACGCTTCAATGGGAGATTGTTCATTTCGAAAGGGGAAGACTTGCGACACGAGGTGATGGCAGAGTTGCACGGATCACGGTTCGCGGTACACCCTGGTGGGGACAAAATGTACCAAGACATGAGACGTCAGTATTGGTGGCGCGAGATGAAGAGAGATATTGCTGTATTTGTTTCTAAATGCACCACTTTTCAGCTAGTAAAAGTGGATCATCAGAAACCGGCAGGACTTCTACAACCATTAGAGGTTACGACGTGGATATGGGAGAGCATATCCATGGACTTTATCACGGGGTTACCTACATCACAGAGGGGTCATGACTCCATTTGGGTAATTGTGGACCAGTTGACCAAAGTTGCTCATTTTCTACCCGTGAGGACAGAATACACTACTGGACAGTATGCCCAGATTTTCATTGCATAAATAGTTAAACTTCACGGTGTGCCCCTAAATATCGTGTCCGACCGAGATAAGATATTTGTTTCACGGTTTGGCGAGAGTTTCCAGGAGATAATGGGCACTGAATTACGGTTGAGTATGGCTTATCACCCACAGACCGATGGGCAGACCGAGCGAACAAATCAGATGTTGGAGGATATGTTACGTATGTGCATCATAGACGTTGGGGGTGGATGGGAGCAGTACCTTCCACTAGTGGAGTTTGATTATAACAACTCCTACCAGTTAACCATTGGCATGGCTCCATTTGAGGCGTTGTTTGGTAGACCTTGTCGTTCCCTAGTATGTTGGTTAGAAGTGGGGGACAACAAACTACTTGGGATGGAGGTGATTCAGGATACTTTGGCAAGAATAGAATTGATACGGAGTCGCATTCGGGTAGCTAAAGATGGGCAGAAGAGCTATGCTGATGCGAAGAGGTTCTTCAGAGAATTCAAAGTGGGGGACCAGGGTGTACTCAGAGTATCTCCTATGAAGGGGATTATGCATTTTGGGAAGAAGGGGAAACTGGCACCGAGATATGTGGGGCCATTTCCTATCATCGAGCGGATTGGGCCAGTTACGTATAGACTTGGGTTACCGGAGCACTTGCATAGGATTCATGATGTGTTCCATATTTCCTCGCTAAGGAAATATCTTAGGGACGATTTATCCCATACTCACATTACTTTGGAGGACATCGATCTCCAGCCCGATAGTTCCTACGACGAGGGGCCGATTGTTGTTTTGGAATGAAGCGACCGAAAACTGAGGTCGAAGATAGTATCGTTAGTACGTGTTCAGTGGAAGCATCATAATGTTGAGGAGTCCACATGGGAGCACGAGGATGAGATGTGCGAACGTTATCCAGTGTTATTTTTACCAGGTACTTTTTAATTCCGAATTTCGGGATGAAATTCTGTTATTAGGGGAAAAGTATGTAATACCCCATAATTTTATTGATATTTATTTAAGGGATTAATTAAATTAAATGTGAATTAATTGAAAATTAATCCGGATATAAATACTAACGAGATGTGAGTTAGTATTTGATTATGATGTGTATATATGGCAATATATGAATATTGAAAATATTAAAAGTGTCGCGAGACTGAAATACGACAATTTGGGAAATTTAGTTGGGACACGTGTGTCAGTCGCGTCGGAAATGTAATTATTTGAATTAAAAAGTGAATTTAATTTTTATCAACTGAATGGTCATTTTGAGTGCACCAACGTGTCCGGAAGGGTCGAAATAGTCAGAAAACACTAACCGGGGGTTTAGTTTGGGTCCCGAGGCATTTTTGGGCCATACCGGCAACTTAAAAGGGCATTTTGGTAATTTTGAAATTTTGGGGTTTAAAACCTACGAATTTTAAGAGTTAATTATATATTATTTAGGAACCCACTAAGCCCATTATCTACATTAGGTGAGTAAGAGGGCTACGGGAGTTATAGAAGAGTTTGAAGAAGTTTTAAAAAGAAACCTCCAACCACCATCTTCAACCTTGGGAGAAAATCTGTAGAGATAGGAGAGAAACAACCTTCATTCATCAACATCAAATTCTGAAGAACAATCTAAGGCATTGATTTAATATTTTTAATGCATTGAATATGTCTTCCATGCTTAGTGTAGGAATTATCTTATACTAAACTTTTTGAAGAAAACCCATGAAATTTGTTGGAGAAACTTTGAATTTGGGTTAGGATTTGCATGTAGTACGATAATGGACTGATTTAATCCCTGAAGAGTTATATATGATGATTTAAAAATGGATTTATGATGAGTAATTGGGCATAATAAAATTATGAGTTCATGTTCATAGGGTTTGGGGAAAATATCTGAAGATTCATATTAATTCCATGATAATTTGTAAGATTTGACCCTTAAATATGTTAAGAAATGATCTAGGGTGATTAAAAATGGTTTATATACATTAAAACACAATTATGATGGTCTTAGGGTGGGTTTAGAGGAGAGAAGAATTGGGAAAAATGGATTTGGGAATGTCTGGGCTGAAACTGCCATGTCGTTAGAAGACCTGCCCAGGTCGTTCGAACGAACTTCTAACGATATGACAGTATGACTTCTAACAAGTTGGTATTTCGTTCGAAGCCCTTCGTTCGAACGACCTCGTTTGAACGAGACTTCTAACGATTTGAAAGAATGGCCTTTTTGGCCTGAATTGATTTCTAGTATCCCGTAGACTTATTTAAATGGTGAGATAACATTACCTTATTAACTAGTGCGTATAGTTGGGAGATTTGGGTACATTGAGGAGTAAAACATAGAATAGTGTCTTGAACCGGATGACATTTGTGGATTGGGAAGCGAGTAACTAATCACGAAGTGAGAATAATTGATAACGTAAATACATATAAACCAGGGACTTGTGATTTGTATAACACTAAGTGTTTGTATAAGAGTGAGAAGTATACCACAAATAAAATATTGTAATATCTAAGATGTGAGAATGCTTAGTATAGGTAGTTATCTGTGTATGGCATACCTACCGTACTTGCTATCATAGGAAGTTGGCGTTCATTTAGGGCCATTTAATCTTTGTGTTCCTACGGGGGGATTTAGATTGGTACCTCGAGGACATAGGTCAGAGAAGGGCTTATTGAGAAGTTAATAAGTCTGCTGGTCATGGGAGCATAGGTATGTGCGTGACCCATGTGATGTGAACTATGTTCGCCTCCATTATTTGTGATTGTTGTTAATGAAACATTTCCTGAGAGATTCGGAAAACGTGGTCCTCATGTACGTGATGTTACTGGATTTAATAGTAGAGTATGTGTGAACAGCAGCTTAGTCTCGAGGTGTTAGTATTGTATGTTTTTTGTGAGAGTAATATATTGTTGATTGAAATGAATTGTCGTGAATAATTGTGAGTATAAATAATAGCAACGGTTTGTAAAGTGAAAATGTAAGATTTCTAATAAATTGTAGTGCTAAAGTGGCGAAACTTTGTAATAAGGTACAATAGTCTATTAAATAGAAGATGTTGGGATTTGAATTGGATATCATATAGAAATTTTAGATTTAGCATTGGACTAGATAGATATGGGAGCAACTAGAATGGGTACGGGTACGATAGGAGTGGGAAATTAGTTGAGAGGTGAGGAACTCATGTGAGTGCACACACTATCATGTACTTTATATTCACTGTTTAATGCTTGCATATTTTTATATTATTTTCACATTCGGGCTCTAACCCATTTGCTTTCAAATCTATTTTTGTAAAAACCTTTTTAGGTGCCTAGCCACAAGGACACCATGCATATGATTTCTATTCAGGTGACGTGCTGTAGCTGTTGTGGAAGTTACAGGACCTTAACAGTAGATGCCTCCATTTCTGATCATGACTCCATTATCAATTTTTATCCTTTGTTGGGCATGTCGCCCATTCCTTTTAGAGACATCTTACTTATTCAATTTTTTCAGACTTTGGGTTGTAATAAATTTTAGTGATGCAGACTTTGTATTTATTTACTTCGGAATTCGGTTTGTTGTGAGGAGTTTCCTCCAGACTCATTATTATTGGTTGGTTATTCTATTGTGACTATATTGTGTTGGTTATTTTAACTTTTCATAATTCATTTAGTGCATCTTAATCGGATTTAAAATAAAATCGACAACTCACTTTTTAAATACTAGGTGGTTAGTAATTATTAAAATGTTTTCGACAGTGATGCTATGAACTGAACTAACTTGGTATTTTGCATTAATTTAATAAAGAAGTAGCTACCCGATATTTAATTAGTCGGGGTGTCAGAGTAACATGTTTTACGATTGAGGGGAAAGTTGGGCGAGATAAAACCAGGAATGAAGTTAATGATTTTGGGAACGTGTTAGAGCGGGAGCATATTTAGGTGTTTTTAGTAAAAAAATCATTGAATAAATAACCTAATTAAAATTTATTTATTTTGAGTTTGCCCTTCATTTTTATGAGTGTTTTTTAATACACCCCCATTTATAAATAAATAAAATGCAATAACCCTTTTAACTTCTCGCCCAATCGGTTAATCAAACCTAACAAATCAGAAGGCAAGTTAAATGGGAGTTATGGTATTTTTTTTTAAACAATGATGTATTGCAAAACGGGTCATAGAAAAAGTTGGAAATTCAAATAACTTGCTAATAAGGTTGGTTGTTAACTCAAATGGATATTCAAAGTAACAAGCAACTATTGCAAATTAGTTTCTTAAGGGGGTCGTCACAAAACTGGTCTAAACTCTTAATAACCTTATATATTATCCTATTGGGCTTAATTCTCTTGTTAAAAATTTTGGGTTAAAGAAATTTCAGAGACTAGTCACTCTAGAAATTATCTAGTACGTTGTTACATTCTGAGAATGCATTCATGAGATCGTAATAAGCCTGAAAAGGAGAAATGAGACATGTTAAAAATTTCCACAAGATTTTAACTAACAAGAAATCTTAAAGCAATAAGATAGAAATTTCCACAAAAGTAGAATGTGTAAACAAACTTATTGAATCCTTTTCTTACAATAGAACAATTTCTCCATACAATATTTACACCCCAACATTATTTTTCGTCTATATATCCTGTTCTAAAGACTTGACTCTAAGAACATATTTATTTGACATACTTTACTCCTTCCATCCCAAATTAAGGAGTGTTGTTTTCCCTTTTGATCTGTTGCGAATAAACAGTCCTGTTTCTAAAAATAGTATATAAAACTATGTGACATTCCAAAGTCACCCATTGCAGCGTTACCCATGGCATTACAAATGTATTCATAACTTTAGAAGGATATATATGTAAAGTAAAATCTTTCCTTAAAATATTGGTACTTTCAAAACGGGACTCTTAATTTGGGACAGAGGATACTTCAGATATTTGAGTCCAAGTTAAGATAAAAAAAAATAGCTCACAATCAGTAATGACCAAGTTAAACACAAAAACTGATAGTGTTCCAGCCCGATATAGGCATATTTGACTCCAAAAAAATGAATAATCACCATAAAGAGAAGAATACAAGAAAAACTAATACATAAATGACTCAAAACTAACATTGTGAAAGGCTCTACTAAATTGTCGCAACCAATTAACGAGGTCGTGGCTAAAACTAGCCCCCTCAACCCTGTTCCCAATGGTCATGGCCCCACAAGCCATAATGCCCTTAGCTCGAATGTCCATAATAACCCTGATTTTTTGCTCCTGGAATCTCTTAGGGTATGCTCCCCTTATGAAGTTACTTTCATTGGTGAGGTCCTCCCTCTACTCGGGGAAATGTTACACCATCTTTAATCTTTTAGGCCTAGCGCGGCCCTAATATTCTTAATCATAGGAACTTCATCCTTCATATTTTAATGATCTTGGTGATGTAGGAGGACAACTTCCACCAATTAGGAACACTATATGGAGACCATATTACAGTGCTTCAATAGGGATAAAGTAACACGAACATAGCTTTGGGTCTTTATGTGTTATTCCAATTTTGTTCTTTTATTAAATAGACCGAGTTGACGTGATATCTCATCCTTTCAATCCAAAACCACAAGGCGAGTTGAGTTAAGTTTTAGGCATTTTTTGTACAGATGGGTCTATAACAAAAAAATTATAGAGATCCATCTATATCAGTTGATATGACCAAACCGAACAAAACAACGACAAAGACGGAATAACTTAAAAAATAAGACAAAATGAGAAGACAAAAGAAGATATTATTTAGTAGTCTTACCCTTTTGAAGCCTTCTATCATAATATAGAAAGGCAAAGTTGATTCTTCTTTCCTTCATTGCACTACACTAGAATCATTTATTAAGGAGGCATTAGTGGCCATCCCCGAAAAAGTTCTAGATTCGCTTGTTGCTAAATTATCACCTATTTGGACAGATGCTTTTGCTAATTCAAAGAATTTTGTATATCATCCATACACAAAAAAAGAAGAAGAGATAATGTATTCTTAGTTGGTATATGAATTTAAACCTACACCTAGATGTAATTATATTTATATATTTATTTGACAATTTGTGCAAGAGACATTATATTTTCTTATGTTTTTTATCATCATCAAACCTCACGGGGTCAAACTTCACGGGGTACAATATATTCTTCAATTACAGACACCAAACTCGAATAAAAATAAAGATTGGGGGCACAAGAAGATGAATTAGAAACATGGGGAACTATTTTTTGTCCCTGCATTTGCTCAAAAGAATCAATATGGAGGGTTTGAAAAGGGTGAGGCCTCTGAGATGCACAATACATAATGTAATCTTAAAGAGAAAGAGAGTTTAGGGATTAAATATAGGGGATTGGATCTGGTAGATTCACTGGGACTGATATTGATTAGCGTGACAACCCGGTATCTGAAATAAGGGGTGGCCATCCCGATACTCCAATAATATAGGAATCAAGGATGGAAATTGAGGTGACCCCGAAAATGCGGGTCGGTGCGCAAAGACTTTATATGCGGAAGTAAACTATTGTTGAGTAAACACCTTAAACCTACGAGTTTATATGAATGATGCCAAGAGGGACCAAATTAAACTTTTACTTAATCTGATTAACTTTTATGAAAATAATTTTAATTTTCAAAGTTAATTAGATTAAGTAAAAGTTTAATTTGGTCCCTCTTGGCATCATTCATATAAACTCGTAGGTTTAAGGTGTTTACTCAACAATAGTTTACTTCCGCATATAAAGTCTTTGCGCACCGACCCGCATTTTCGGGGTCACCTCAAGTGGTATCAGAGCTAGACTTTTAAAGATCGTTTTCAAAACTTTTGTTAAACACTTTTCACCTTGTTTTAATGGATGATTCAAGTCAATTACTTAGGCTTGGTAATTTTAGCAGACCTCCTATTTTTGATGGTTCAAATTTTTCATACTGGAAAATCAGAATGGTAGCATTTATTCAAGGGACTTTAGGAGATGACGTGTGGGATTTAATTGAAAATGGTTATAAACACCCCACTACTCCTATAGCAGAAGGTAGCACTATCTTTAGAAAACTTAAAACCACTGAATTGAATGTTGATCAGAAAAAGATTAGCAATTTCAATTATAAGGGCAAGAATGCGATTTTCATGAGTGTAAGTGAAAATGAATTGAAACGTATATGTCACTACACTACTAGTAAGGATTCTTGGGATACTTTAGTAATAGCACATGAAGGCGATGCTAGGGTAAAAAGATGCAAAACTCAAATGCTTATCCAACAGTACAATATGCTTGTTATGAAAGATAACGAACCATTTAATGATTTCTATAAGCGTTTGACTGATATTATTACCCAATTGCATGCTAATGATGTTGAGTATACTGATCAAGAAGTATGTGCTAAGATTTTGAGATCCCTTGCCCCTAGATTTGATCATAAACGTTATATCATTGAAGAAATGGATGATCCTTCTCTTAAGTCTGAATTGCTTAGTTCTAAATTGAGAACTATGGAACTTGAAACAGCTTTTAGAAAGACTCTTACTTCTTATGCTAAGAATGATCTGACTAATTCTTCTAAAGTTGCATTTAAAACTGCCTGTCCTAATAAATACAAACATGAGGTAGTTAAGCAACAATCTGAGTCTGATAATGATTCTGATGTTGAGTCGGATGACATTGATAAGATTGACAATCAACTTGCACTTATGTCTTCTCAATTTAAGAAACTCTTGAAGCATAGAAACTCTATTGCTAAAAGACGTATGCAAGAGAATAATCAGTCTCGTCAGGCCAATCGACCCCATAACAGAAATTCTAAAGTAAAGGCTGATCATGATAGTTCTACTAGTAAGGTTGATAAATCAAAAATGGCTTGTCATAATTGTGGTAAACTTGGACATTTTATTGCTGAATGTAGATCCAAACCACAGTCAAAGTATCCTAAAAATCTCAAGGCAAACATTACAAAAACTTGGGATGATTCCTCTGATTCTGAATCAGATGAAGACCAAGCTGAAACTGAATCAAATTACCTTGCGTTTTTAGGAGAAGTTTATGACTGTTGTGGAGATGTATATCTTGCTGGAATGTCTGATTCTGAAGATGATTCTGATTCTGATGAAGTGTTTGATTTAATTGCTGCTGCTAAGTCTTTACTAGCTAATCAACCATCTATGCTAGAATTAACTGCTCCGTTTGATGCTAAACGTGCTTTGTGTGATACTGAATTTGATGATAGCAACAATTCACACACGGACACTAATGAGCATGAAAATTTTGTTGGCTATGATGATTATGCTGAATTGTATGTCAGGACTTTGCAGAATAGACAAGAATTATCGAATTTGGTTAAATTCCTTAGTGAATCCCTAGAGAATCAATATAAGATAACTCAACAAAATTATGTGGAAATGTGCAATGTCAAAAAATGATTTTGAAAAACAGTCACTTGAATTTAAAATTCAGATTACGACTTTAAATGAAAATCTGACTTCTTTAGAAGACAAATATAATGCTGCTCTTTTGCAAGTTGAAAAGTCTAAAGAAGTTTGTGAAACTGCCTTTAAAATGTGTCGTAGTCGTGACATAAAATTCCTTGACCTTGAAGAATTGATTGTTGTCCAACGTTATCATGGTGATACAAGAGGGTTTGGTTATGATGGTCCTATTACGAAAATAAATGATTTTTCAAAACCAGTCCTCTTTGTTAATGCCAAAGAAGAAATGGCTCTTCCGTTGGAAAGCAAGTCAAATGAAAAGGCCAAGGGAAAACAAGTTTTAATTGAAAATGATTTTGAAATTGACATTGATTACTTCATTGAAAATTTTGTTGATACATCCTCTTCTAGATACTGTCCCCCTGCTAAGAGACTTTCTAGACATGTTATGTCCAATTCTTGTAAGAAATTTGAAACTTGCTTTGTTAGAAAAGATTGTAATTCTGGCCTTCCTACATCTAATAAATTCTGCACTATTTGTGATGTTTTTGGACACCAAAACTTTGAGTGCCAACCGTTTCAAAAGAAAAATGATAATTTTTACTTTAACCCAAAAAGTGGGAGATTTGGTTATAAAACCTCAAATCGCAATGGATCATTTCACTATTTTAGTAAGCCTAGAACTTGGACTAATCACAAATCAAGACCATTTGGTAAATCCTTTCTCATATCCGAAATTATTGCAAAAAAAAAATTTAAAACGATGCCTATTTGGATCAGATCTGATGATCTAAGACCCCGGCTCAAACATTCGAATTTAAAATCTTTTGTAGTCTTAACAGCCCTACGCTGTGAGATGCATAGTGCTGGTTAGTACTTAGATAGCGGATGCTCGGGTCATATGACGGGTGATATTACCAAACTTAAGGATGTTGTTCATTATAAAGGTGGCAATGTGACCTTTGCAGATGGTAAGACTTCCCATGTCATTGGCAAAGGTACTCTTAATGAAGAGGGTTTACCCAATGTTAATGATGTGTTATTAGTTCAAGGAATGAGAGCTAATTTACTTTCTATCAGTCAGTTTTGTGATAATGGTTGCCAAGTTAATTTTTCCAAAACCTCCTGTGATGTTTTGACTAATATGGGAGAAAATTACATAAAAGGCAATCGTACCACGGATAACTGTTACAAAGCTTCTGGCTCCTTGTCTTGTAATGTAACTCTTTTAGATGATACTGACCTATGGCACAATAGGTTGGGGCACATCAGTTTTGATACCTTAAATCGGTTATCATCACAAGACATTGTTAGAGGCCTACCTAATATAAAGAAATGCCCCTCTGCTGTTTGTGGTCCATGTCAAGTGGGTAAGATTACCAAATCTCCTCACAAAAAGGTTAAAGACATTAACACCTCGGCACCTCTTGAACTTCTCCACATGGATTTAATGGGTCCAACTAGGACTGTTAGTTTGAATGGAAATTCTTATATCCTTGTTATTGTGGATGATTTTTCTCGATTTACTTGGGTAGCTTTCATGAAAGCTAAGTCAGAAACATTTAACAATTTTTTGAAAATTCTGACTCGGATAGAAAATGAGAAAGACACCCAAGTAACTCGAATTCGAAGTGATAGAGGTGGTGAGTTTAAAGAAACTGGTATCATTGAGTATTGTGAGGCTAATGGTTATTCTCATGAGTTTAGTGCTCCAAAAACTCCTCAACAAAATGGAGTGGTTGAAAGGAAAAACAGAGTTGTACAAGAAATGGCTAGAGTCCTTATCCATGCTAAAAATTTACCTCTATACTTTTGGCAAGAAGCTTGTCTTACTGCAGTTCATATTATCAATCGTGTATATCTTAGGAAGAATACCAAAATGACCCCTTACGAATTTTGGTTCAACAAAAAGCCCAATGTTAAATATTTTCGTACTTTTGGCTCCATTAGTTATGTTTGCAATGATCGTGATAATCTATCAAAATTTGAAGCCAAAGGCGATAAATCCATTTTTCTTGGCTATTCTCAGAATAGTAGAGCTTTAAGAGTTTTCAACTTAAGAACCAAATCCATTGTAGAGTCCATTAATGTTGTTGTAATTGATAGCACTATTGAACCTGTTAGTAAAGATCCACCTGTAGAACTGATTTGGATATAAATATTTTAAATGATTCAGTTTTTACAGAAGATGAATCTTTACCAGCACCAACCCTTGCTGTGCCTAACTGGGTTTCAAAAGATCATCCCTCCGCCGAAGTTGTTGGTGATATCCGTGCGCCCGTGAGGACTAGAAATCAATTATGTCAAGTAGCTCATATGGCTGCTTTTGTATCCCTTGTGGAACCAAAATCAGTAAATGAGGCACTTAATGATTCATATTGGATTGATGCGATGCAAGAGGAGCTAGCTCAATTCACGGATCATGACGTATGGTATTTAGTTCCAAGGCCCAAGGATATCAAAGTAATCGGTACAAAATGGATTTTCAAAAACAAGACCGATGAAAAAGGGATAGTCATTCGAAATAAGGCTAGACTTGTAGCACAGGGTTATTCTCAAATAGAAGGAATAGACTGTGATGAGACGTTTTCCCCTGTTACCCGTCTTGAATCAGTGAGATTGCTTCTAGCTGTTGCTTGTCACTTATAATTTAAGCTTTTTCAAATGGACGTAAAATCTGTTTTTCTTAATGGTATTCTTTCCGAAGAAGTATATGTTGAGCAGCCCAAAGGTTTTCAAGATCCCAAACTCCCTAATCATGTTTATAGACTTAAGAAGGCTTTATATGGTTTAAAACAGGCCCCTCGTGCTTGGTATGAACGATTGACTGCTTTTCTATCTTCACATGGGTTTGTTAGAGGTGGTGTTGACCAAACTCTTTTTGTTAAGAAATCAAATAAAAATGACATTTTGATTGCTCAAATTTATGTAGATGACATCATTTTTGGGTCAACCTCACCAAATGAAGTTAAAAAGTTTTCAAAAGACATGAGTAGTGAATTTAAGATGTCACTTATGGGGGAGCAACAGTATTTTCTTGGACTTCAAATAAGACAGCAAAGTGATGGCCTTTTTATTTCACAATCCAAATATGCAAAGGATTTACTTGTTAAATTTGGACTTGAAAATGCTAAAATATCATCTACACCTATGGCTCTAAAGACTAAATTATCTAAATCCGATAGTGGCCCGGATGTAGATCCCACATTATACCATAGCATAATTGGTAGTTTATTATACTTAACTGCTTCTAGACCTGATATTCAGTATGCTATTTGTATTTGTGCGCGGTTTCAATCCAGTCCGAAAGAGTCTCACCTCACTTGTGCTAAAAATATTTTAAAATATGTTAAGGGCACAATTGAGTTTGGACTTTGGTATACCAATGACTCTTCTTGTGAGATAATTGGATACTCGGATGCGGATTGGGGCGGTAGCACGGATGATTGTCGTTCCACCTCGGGTGGTTGCTATTATTTAGGACAGAATCTCGTTGGATGGTCAAGCAAAAAGCAAACTAGTGTAACTTTATCAACTGCTGAATCTGAATATGTTGCTGCTGGTGCATGTTGTGCTCAACTAATTTGGATTAAACAAATGCTATCAAATTATGGTATTATTCAGTCCAAAGTACACCTTTATTGTGATAATGAAAGTGCCATTTGTATTGCCAAAAATCCTGTCCAGCATTGTAGGACTAAGCCCATCAACATAAGACATCATTTTATTAGAGAATTGGTTGAAGCAAAAGAACTTGTAATTGAACATATTCCTACTGAAAATCAACTAGCAGATCTGTTCACCAAACCGTTAGATAAATCCCGGTTTGAGAAATTGAGACATATGATTGGAATGACAGTACTCGACAATTAGTTGTGTTTAATCTGATTTCTGTATACTAGATCTCTGAGGTTTTAGGATAAAGGTACCTACTAATAACCGGTATCTCTTAAAGCCATGTGTTATGTAGGAGACGCTTATTTTGCAGATTATGAACACTTATTTTTTTTCTTTCTTTTCCATTGTCTAATTTAGACAAAATGGGGGAGAATTGAGTACATGTTTTATTCCTTTGTTGTTGATATTTTTCGTACGTGTCATGTTTTATAATTTCTGCTCAATTAATTCTGTCATTTTCATATTTTGGTAGAACATATGCTACCAACTTGATTTCTTGGCAGATTGTGTATTTATGTTTTGCAGGTTTTCTTAACCGTGCATCCGATCGAGTTGTGTCTTTTTCTTTTCTAGGATGGGTGGGTAGATAGATATTTGTTGTATAGGACATATTAGGATTTATTTTTCCTTAGTATATCATTTGATGTACTCAAGGGTTTTGTCAAAATTAGTCCAATGGGGGAGATTGAAGGCCCTCTATAGAGCACACCTAGGATTTGCTTTTCGTGCTTTAGCTATATAGGACTTCATCTAGTTGGATTAGAATTTTGACAAAATATTTTTGTAATTTAGGATTGCGTGTCCCCATATCAACTCCAATCTCTCTTTGTCCATATACATCAAATGTGCACTCCATTCAGTCCGCCATCTCAGAAAAAGGTAATCTTATGGCTCATAGGAATTTCTGTCACATAGGACACAACACCACGTTGCATTTTGCATTTTTATCATATCTTAAGATAATATATTTTGTTTCGTCATAATAAAGTTGTTTTTGAGTTCAATATTTTAATTTGAAGCTTTTATAAAAATAAATATTTTTGTGAAAATAAAATTTTGTCACAAAATATTTCTTTTAATAAAATTTTCGGAATAAAATATTTGAAGTTAAAAATATTTTTTTTGATTTAATATATTGCATGTGCGTGTTGTATATTAGTATATTATATATGTATGCATGCATTTATGTTATATACTATATTTGACCGCATATATGAGTTATATATATTATATATGTTATCATGAGCTTTTAAAAAGCTTTTGCTTATCCAAGTCGATTTGACCCAAGGCTGACATTGTATCCCATGTCATAACAGTTTCTACAGCCTTAGTTGTTGGCGTGTGTATGCGTGAGTTTTTATATATACTTCATATATATTAGTATGTTTGTATGTATGCTATAGTATGTTTATATATTATTAATTTTGGTAGTTTATGGCCTCATATAAGTTGCCGATTTGACCCCCTTTTAATAACTGTTGGCTTAGTACCTTTTAGCCTTGTGAGACTTGACCCCTTGGCTGTTTTTTGAGCTGGCCGAAATGGCCCCCTAGCTGTTAATGCATACGTGTCCTTAATGCCTTTGTATAGCCTTTATCGTTTTGAGCATAGCCCATGCCTTAGGCCTTAAGAGATTTGACCACACCTTGCTTTGTTAGAAACCGCCCACGGTTTTGAATGTTACCAAAATTTTTTTTTTTTAAAACGACGTCGCGCCTTTTTTTTTAAAACCAGAAATGAGTTTTGGTTTTACTTTTTGTAAACGACGCCGTGTGTATTTTATTGGCACAACGGTAACACCTTTTTATCGTTGGCTTCAAATTCCTTTACCAGAGTTATATCGCCCACGGGTTTCTTTAAATCAGGAAATGGTTTTCTCAAAAACGATGCCGTATTAATATATCCGTTCAACGGTAATATTGGTAGCTTTCATTGTACGCAGTGTTTACACCTGGCATTTTTTTTTAAAAATGACACAGTTTTCTTTAAAACGAATTTGTTTTGAATCTGTTAGTCTGTTAGTGTGTAACAACTTGCATAACACGTGTCACAATTTTAACCCACCATTTTGTGTTTCTTTGTGAGCCCTTGGATCTATTTTTATCAGTGGATGGTGTGTATTCTTTGTCAATCCGTGTGACTCTACTTTACACCTATCAGCACACACTTGTGCACTCTATAAATAGAGACATTGTGTCTTCATTTTTTCAACCGGAGAAAATTCGTTTTTGAGCATAAATTCTGCCAAAATTTATTCTGAGAGAGAGAGACTAAACACCAGTATTTTCAGAGAGATCTTGTGTGTATTCTTTGCAAAACATTGCTGAGTCTTCAAGTCGTTTTGTGGATTCAAGAATGGAAGGTTTTTAATCTTAGAAATTCTGCATTTCCAAATCAATTGATTTTTCATTCTGAAAAATCGTTTTGTAAGTCTCTCTATCATTGTTCTTGTTTTCTTGTAATTTCAGATTTGTTATGTGCTAGATCTAAAGTGTTTGTGTAAGTATTGTGCTGGAATATATTTTATAAACACTACACACACTAGAACTAGTAGTGATCTTACTTCATTTAAAACACTTTGTTTTAATTTGATTTTTTTGGAAATCTGATTTACACTAAAGTACAACTGATTCTAGGTTTAGAGATTTAAACCTAATAAGAGTTGTGAACCGGAACAGAATTACCTGATACTGGATATATGACCTCGGACTAAACGAATTTATACCTATGTACTTGACCAAGGACTTGGACTGTGAACAAGAACATACTGGACGTAATCAAGAACCTGAACTGTTCAGACTGATTGGAACGTGAACTAAACTGGATTAAATCATTTTAATCTAAAATAGTTATAAACAGTTTGTATTATTTCTGACTGTATGCTTGATATGTTTTATTTCTATTCAGTCTAGAATATATCTGTGTGAACTTGATTGCTTGATTGTTTAAGTGATTTTCCGAAATTGTTTGCATCTCATATCACTCACATATCACTCACTTTGTATTCACGTAGACACATGTTTGTGTAATATCTGAACAAGTCTAGTGTTCGAGATTTAAAGAAAGAGAAACGAAGTTTTTCAAAAGTGTATTCAAATTCAAGATGACTTGATTTGAATAACACAAGACTTGCAAAGATATAGGTGTTATATATTCTGTTGCATCACACACACTTCACTAGAAAGTAAATAATAGGCACTGAGCCAACCTGCGCTTAAAGAAGTTAGAGGGGAGGCTGGGAAGTGAAGAACGCAAAAACAAGTGAGGACAAGTTAAAGAGAGAATAGAATAAGCAACCAGGGTAGACTTGGTCGTGTGGGGTAATAGCTAGATCATTCTTCTTTAGTTGTTAAGTTTGTTGTTTCTAACTCGTTCCTGTTCTTTTATTGTTTTAGTGGAAGTAGTTTAGGTAACTCCTAGAGGAGTTAGTCGTTTTTCCAGGGGAAGGGTTTTTGCGACGTTAAATAAATACCGTGTGTTGTACATTTCTTGCATTTCACCTCACACGAAAAGGTAGGACTAAATAATTAGAAACTCGCCTAAAAATTGAATCTGTTTTGGACTTTAATTAACTTTGAAAATTAAAATTATTTTCATAAAAGTTAATCAGATTAAGTAAAAGTTTAATTTGGTCCCTCTTGGCATCATTCATATAAATTCGTAGGTTTAAGGTGTTTACTCAACAATAGTTTACTTCCGCATATAAAGTCTTTGCGCACCGACCCGCATTTTCGGGGTCACCTCAGAAATCATTCTCAGCATCGTAACAACATAAAGAGTATACGGGATAACCACACAATATTTCAGAAAACGGGTTGTCAAATTTTTTTTTTTTTTGTGATTTAAAGAAATCATTTAAACAACCCATTAATAAAACAAGTGGTAACCCCAAAAGTAGATAGGTCACAACTACGACAATATAAAATAAAGGATCGAATATAAGATCGGTCAACAGAATTACATACAATGTACAAAAAGTTCAAATGATTTACGTATTACATTCATTATACAATTACAACAGTTTGGGTCACACGCCCGAATAAAGACCCGATCATAACTAGAAAACAATAATGATGGCGTCTACACAAAATATCCTGTGAGATCCGCAAAAGGTGATGGCTCCTCAGAAGACACTGGAATGGGGAAGTCATTACGGGCGTCCTTGCAGTGGAGCACCTGAGCGGTTACAATATATATATATGTACAACAATAAAGAAGAATGGGTCAGGTCCCGGTTTTATGTGATCACCAGATAAATGAGAAGTATGACAATAATGAACAGTAAAGCATGGATGATAGAGATGATATTCTAGCATGATAACACCATATAATGAACTAGGACAATTCAATGATTTTTAAGGTGAAATTCAATTATATAAGAGAATAAGAATAATTATAAGCCTTTTTCATTTTTCACCATTTTCATCTTTCATCTTTCCATTCCTTATCAGGAATACATGTTTTATCATGTGCTCTTTGTGGCACGTATCTCAATTGTATGCTCTTTGTGGTATGTAGTATGCTCTTTATGGCATTAATGTCCATTAAGTCCAACTTGATGATTAGAATAGTTTTAAGTATATATATATAATGATTCTAAGACGGCCCGTCTGGGTTTCCCCACTGTGCGCACCCCTAAATAACCATCATCTTCGAGGGCCTATCATCAAGACAACCTGGGATCCTATCGCAACGTTAAGAAGAGGCCATATGCCTGCGGGGTAGTCATAACCACACCCGGAATTACCTACCCATCGCAGAAAAATATAAAACAAGCGCTCATATGGCCTATGACTATATCCACCCTGCATTCATTAGCCAGGGGCCTTCACCTTACGCACGAACTTCCCTTAAGATGGTATTTAGAGAGGTGTGTTCCAACCATTTTTTATTAATTTCCATTACATGATTTAGTAAATTATCATTTACTTTATCCATTTACATTTTATCAAATGCATTCGGGTTATCCGAAACTATACGTGCTTCACATCATCATAATAACCTCGATGACTATTTAAACTCCCAAATTATTTTTGCAAGTCTCCTTTTGGTATTTATAATAGAGCATCATACCTCAATTTAACTTTTAAATTATCCAAACACAACTTAGAAATCTCCTAGACTCCTACTAATAAAAGAAAGAAAGTAATGCTTGAACATCACTTCGCACACCCTCGAAATAATTCCCATATAACCCAGTTCTAATCTAGGGTAGTAAATTAACTCACCTAGAACTCTAGGACTCTGAGTTTACTTCATACAAGAAGGTTCCTAGTCCCAAACTCTAAAGAAAATGACTTAGAATTGAATTTCAAAAATAACTCAAAACAGCAGGAAAACGAATCGATTCACCCTGAAAGAGAATCAATTCGGACAAGGGAAAATGACTTTCTGTAAAC
Organism: Sambucus nigra; assembly: GCA_949130495.1. Classification (NCBI taxonomy): domain Eukaryota; kingdom Viridiplantae; phylum Streptophyta; class Magnoliopsida; order Dipsacales; family Adoxaceae; genus Sambucus; species Sambucus nigra. Next base: position 674,458,967 of record OX422215.1, read on the forward strand.
TGTCGAATGGATTTGGTCCAGGCAGACCTGGAAACTGAACCTAAGAGAATCGATTCACCCCAAGGGACGAATCGATTCGGGCCTGCGAATTTTACCGATTTTGGCTATGGAGTCTTGGACTCCAAATTACCCCAACTCAAATCCTTTCAAACCAAACTCATTTATTGTCACCAATACATCATAAATACTACTAACTACTACCTCAACCATCAATAATCATCCAAATCATTCTTTAATGATTCAAGACTCACAAATACACAAAAACCCTAAAACAGTTAAACCATGATTAAAACACCATTATCACAACTAATCATTTATCTTAAACCACATATAGCAAGTACAAAACTTGCCTCAATCTAGAAAATTCAGATTTTCCTCATGTAGTAGCAAGAATCCCTCCTCAATCTTCAATCTTTTCTTTTTTCTCTACTATTTCTCTTCCTCTCTCTAGTTCTCTCTAGGTTTAGGAGTGAAATTAAGGAAAGTAGAAGACTTAACAAGACTAAGTCGTGCCTTTAGCTTACAATTTCAACTTAAATGATCAATACCGCGATAAAATAACACGCAACTGCATATTTAAGGTATAATCAGCCAAAAGTGCCCAACACCTCAAAATACAATATGACACATAATTTGACTATCTCGCACGTTCTGGAATCAACTACGGCCTCCAAATTATCATTTGGATATTTATAATTCATTTTTTTTAAGTTTTGGTTCAATTTTTAAATCATAATGCCATTTTAATTCTTATAACACTATAAAGCTCAACATGAGGATAATTACATACTCATGCAGTAAATATACAACAAGTTAGTAAATATTAACTATTCTTCATTTAATTAATGCTTACTCCATATTACAAAATTTTATATTCAATCACCTCCCATAGTAAGTAAATATAAAATAGGCTCTCATAAGCGATATTTGTTACATACTCCCCCCCTTATGAGGGAATTTTGTCCCCAAAATTCAAGAGTACCTTGTAAAAAGAGATGCAGTTATTTTTTCCGCATGTCGTCCTCACGTTACCACGTCGATTCTTTAGCATTGTTATGACTCCATTGGACTCTCACCAAGGGCACCACACGAGACCTCAACCAACGCTCCCCATACTCTAGAATAGAAACCGGTTGTTCTTCATATGAAATGTCAGGTTGCAAGTCAATATCCTAGAAAGGGATATGCCAAAAGGGCACCCTCGCATCTCTTATACTTCTTCAGAGAGGAAACATGGAATACATCGTGAATTTGTTGCAACGATTCCGGTAAGGCAAGTTGATACTCCACTGGATCGACTTTCGTAATAACTGGAAAAGGTCCAATAAAATGATGCGCAAGCGTTCCTTTCTTCCTGAAATGATTAATGCCTTTCATTGGTGACACTCGCACCAAGACTTGGTCCCCAACCTCTAATTCCATGTGTCTTCTACCCCCATCGGCGTAGATCTTTTGGCGATCTTGGGCTATCCGAATGCGATTCCGAATGAGTTCAATTTTTGAAGAAGTGTCTTGGTTCATTTCAGGTCCAAGAAATTTGTTATCACCCACTTCTAACCAACAAGCAGGCGACCTAATGGTCGGCCATAAAGATCTTCATAGGGCATTCCAATAGTAAATTGGTATGGGTTGTTATAAGAGAACCCAACCAATGGGAGGTATTGTTCCCAACCACCCTTGAAATCAAGCATGCGCATACGGAGCATATCCTCCAACATTTGGTTTACTCTTTCAGTTTGACCATCTGTTTGAGGATGATAAGAAGTTCTTAACCTCAATTCGGTTCCCATGGCCTCTTGGAAACTTTGCCAAAAGTGGGAAAAAAAGATCTTGTCTTGGTCAGAAACAATATTTAAAAGTACCCCATGAAGTCTAACGACCTCATCAATGAACAATTGGGCATAGCGAGCTGTATCAAAATCCGTACGCACGGGCAAAAAGTGTGCCGACTTAGTCAAGTGGTCGACAATCACCCAAATCGAATCATAACCCCTTTGTGATCTTGGTAAGCCTATAATAAAGTCCATAGATATGCTCTCCCATTTCCATATTGGAATCTCCAACGGTTGCAATAAACATGTCGATCGCTGATGATCAATCTTGAGCAGTTGACAAGTAGTGCATTGGGATACAAACTTCGAAATATCCCGCTTTATGCCGGGCCACCAGTACTGGCGGCGCATGTCTTGATACATCTTATCCCCACCAGGATGTACCGTAAATTTTGACCCTATCGAGTAGGATTCCGCTCCCTCGAACAGTAATCGGTGTATAAGATCCTGACAAACCTTATCCCTTCCTTGGGCTCTTCCTAACTGAGATCTTTCCACTTAGCCTTCCATACTTCAGCTAACTCTCCCTCGGGCCTCCTACTCAAGGCATATGCCACCACGTTCGCCTTGCTCGGATGATAATGGATATCAAATTGATAATCTTTCATGAACTCCAACCATCGAAGCTGACCCATATTCATATCTTTCTGTGAGAATAAATACTGCATCGATTTATGGTCCGTGAAAGGACTGAATTTCTCCCCCAAGAGATAATGCCTCCAAATCTTCTAGGCAAAAATAACCGCGGTGAGTTCTAAGTCATGCACCGGATAGTTCCTTTCATGAGGCTTGAGCTTGCGGGAAGAATAAGAAATGGCCCGTCTCTCTTATTGAAGTACACCTCCTAATCCTTGAAGAGAGGCGACGGTGAAGACAAGATATTAGAATCCCGATTTTGGCAAAGCAAGGACTGGAGCTGAAGTGTAATACCCCGTATTTTTATGCTTTCTAAATTTGGGGATTTATTAAATTTAATATGTTGTTACATTGGTCAGTAAAGATTTTAAAAACTTGCGAAACAAATTTTAAATCATTTTTACCATCGGGATCTGACCCGTTCCCATTTTCTTTTCTCTCTTGTATATATATGTATATATTACAGGTGCCCAGCCACAGGGGCATCTTGCATAGGATCCTTTGGAAGGAACACGCTGCAGCTTAGGTGGGAGTTGCAGGCCTCTTGCTTAGACGACCTCATTTCTTGATTCCACTTCTATCACTATTTATTCAGTTGGGCATGTGTCGCCCTTTCCATTATTCAGTTGTTTAGCGGACATTGTGATTCATTTATTTCCAGTTTTTTACTCTTTGCGATTTATTATTGTCAGGATGTTTTTCCTTTATGTTTTAATGTTGGAATTACTTTGATGGATGTTTAATTATTAGATTATTTGATCGAGTATAGTTGTTGGGTGATTCTTTAATTATGAATTCAGTAAAGTTTTAAATGTTGGTTTATATAAAATCTAATTTGGAAAGTAATGTCTAAAATGGTTTTTACACTTAGCTTAATTATTAATGGTGTTTAAATTGGAAAAGTTATTTTTTCGACAGTGATGCTAAGAATGAACCGATTGTTCACCTTGATTTTCATTTAATAAAGGAGTGATCGCCCAGTATTTAATTAGGAGGGGTGTCACAGGTGGTATCAGATCATCAGGTTCTAGTGTCCTTAGGATCTGTACGGCTTACTTCGCTTTCTGCTTAACATTTTTGTTATAGAGCCCTATTTTAGGATTGTTGTATTCTTGCTTTTACGATTACGTCTTCAACTATTTGAGATTTGATAATAACTGTGGACTAATAAATTTCTTCACGTTTGAGATGCCTCCGAGATGTGCACCAAAGGATAGGTGTGCCCAAGCCGAGCAGCCAGCAACTCCGACTCAGGGAACAAGGAATGGTAATGAGGTGGCCGCTATTGTTGCTCAAGTGGTGAATGCCGCGTTAGTGGTAGTACAGTAGGCTCCACCCCAGATTCTAGAAGTGGAGCCAGTACCTACACAACTTCCATCAATATGGGAGCGGGTTGGGGATGCCTTTCAGAAGGCGCATCCCCCTGAGTTCTCGGGTAGTTAAGATATCATCGTCAGCCAATGGAGGAAAGATATCCAGTGACATATGTGTATGTATGAGTGCACGGACGTGCAGAAATAGTTTTTGGCTTCATTTAAGCTAGTGGGGTCCGCTTTGCAGTGGTGGGAGTCCACCACCACCTTGGAGGAGAGGGATACTATTCTGATTCAGTTATTTTAGGAGCGGTTTGACCACAAATATTTTCCACCCCCTGTGCAAACTCACATAAGGTGAAAGTTACTGAAATTGAAGCAGGAAAATTCTACTGTTACTGAATATGAGGAGTTCATAAGACTTCTCACTATAGTGCCAGATGAGGTACCCACGGAGAGTAAGAAGATACTATTGTTTGTGGACGGGTTAGCTTGGAGGATCCGTCAGCACCTTATAGGGAATCTGTCCCTGAGTACTTTCACTGATGTACTTAATGTTGCTTTACTACACTGCCAGGATCACCGCTTCCATCTGCAGGGAAGCAAGTGGGCAGGAGAGTCCAGCCAGCAGGGAAGGACAGGGGGTAGTGGCGCTAGTGGAGCCCCGACATCTCAAGGGCAGACTCGCCAGCATGAGCAGAGTTTCCATCAGGGGGACCCTACTAAGAGGTTCTGATAAGGTGATTCCTGACAGAGATTTGGGGGATATAGGAAGGGTCAGCAGGGCCACCCTAATCAGTAGGGCTAGCAAGGCCAGCACTACCAGCAGCAAGGTCAGCAGCAGGGCCAAAAGCGTTTTCATCAGGGACAACAAGGCAAGTGGCGAGACAGTAACGACCAACAGGGTCGTGGTCAGCAGGGTCAGAGGGGACGTAATTTTAGAGGCTGATGTTTCGTGTGCGGCAAGAATGGCCATAAGCGCTAGGATTATCCAGAGGGTGATAGGGCCCCATAGCAGCAGGGTGCCCGTAACGAGCCACAGAGGCTACTTTTTTCCAGTCGCCCTCCTAACACTGGCTCAGGTACCTGCCCTACCAGCCATTCCAGCCGCTCTCGTGCAGCAGGGGCAGTTACACTACGGACGTGTCTATAACATCCACCAGGCAGCAGCTCCACAAGTACCACCTGCGATTGAGGGTATGTTTCCTATGCATGGTACTATGGGTCGGGTTTTATTTGATATTTGGGCGACCCATTGTTTTATAGCTACCCATTTTACGAAGGCCTTAGGGTTATTATCCACAACAGAGAGCAATGTGACATGTGTAGACTCACCACTGGGAAATGGTTCACTTATTTTCTTTGTATGCCGAGGTGTGGGGGTAGAGATTGGTAGCTTGGTATTGCCAGCAGGCATGTTAGTCTTAGATATGCATGAGCACGACGTTATTATCGGTATGGATTGACTCACAGCTTACAGAGCCATGATAGATTGTTTTGGTGGGAGTATTGTCTTTGCCATTCTGGGGCAAGAGATGTTTGTAGTGGCGATGCCTCGCCCAGAGGGAGGCTCGACCGCTCATTTGTATTACATAGAGGAGGATACCTCTAAGGAGGTTGTGATTCCCTTAGAGCCGATCCCAGTTATTCATGAGTATTCCGATGTATTTGAGGAGATACCAGGCCTACCACCCAGTCGTGAGATAGACTTTGTCATAGATTTATTACCAGATACTCAACCTATAGCGCGCACTCCATACCGTATGTCTCAAGAAGAGATGGGAGAGTTACGAGATCAGATAGAGCAGCTGTTAGGTTAGGGCTTCATTCGAAGGAGTACCTCATTTTAGGGAGCTCCAGTTTTGTTTGTGAAAAAGAGAGATGGTTCACTGAGGCTCTGTGTAGACTACTGGGAGCTGAACAAGGTCACAATACGAAACAAGTATTCGTTGCCTCGAATCGATGATCTGTTCGACCAGCTGAGGGGAGCAACTTTCTTTTCAAAGATAGATCGAGGTCAGGGTACCATCAGCTACGTATTAGGGAGTGAGATGTTTTAAAGACTGCTTTCTAGACGAGGTATGGGTCCTATGAGTCCAGAGTGATGCCATCTGGACTAACAAATGCTCTAGCTGTATTCATGGACTTAATGAACCGAGTGTTCAGAGAGTTCTTAGATCAATTTGCCATCGTCTTCATAGATGACATTTTGATATATTCACACTCCGAGGAGGAGCATGCTGAGCACTTGAGGCAGGTTCTTCAGACTCTACGAGAGCATCAGTTGTATGCTAAGAATGAGAAATACAGGTTTTGGTTGCGGGAAGTACAGTTCTTGGGGCATGTTGTTTCTGAACAAGGGATAGCAGTTGACCCGAGTAAAGTGTCAGCGGTGAGGGAGTGGGGATAGCCCATGACACCGATGGAAGTGCGTAATTTCTTAGGATTAGCGGGATACAACAAGAGATTCATTCGGGGGTTCTCCAAAATAGCGGGGCCATTAACGAACCTGACTCATAAAGGGGTTCCATATGTTTGGGATGATGCTTGCCAATTGGCTTTCGACAAGATGAATGACAAACTTACTTCAGCACCGATCCTTGATTTACCTAAGCCGAGTGTGGAGTACCTAGTTTACACCGATGCTTCCTTACAAGGACTTGGGGGAGTACTTCAGCAAGAGGAGAAGGCTATACCTTTTGCCTCCCGTAAGCTTAAGCCGCACGAGAAGAACTACCCCACTCACGACCTAGAGATGGTAGCGGTCATTTTTCATTGAGGATTTAGAGGCACTATTTATTGGGAGAGAAATTTCGCTTATTCACAGACCACAAATCACTGTAGTACCTATTCACTCAGCGAAAACTGAATATGCGTCAGCGTAGGTGGTTAGAGTTTGTGAAGGACTATCAGTTCGACATACAGTACCATCCGGGGAAGGCCAATGTAGTTGCTGATGAGTTGAGCCATAGACCAGTAGATGATGTAGCAGAAATTTAGAAAGCAAAGTGGAAAGAGTTGGGTCACCAGGATGCAATAGCCCGTTCATTCATATCTATCATAATAGTGACACCAGAGATTGTTACGAGGGTGATACAGGCACAGACCGTAGACCCATTTTCCCAGGAGTAGATTGTACAACTTTTAGTCGAGGGTGCTGAGTCCTATTCTATTAGTTCTGATGGGGGTTTGAGGTTTAATAGGAGATTAGTGGTTCCGAAAGGAGCAGACTTACGTCATCCAGTGATGACCGAGTCCCATGGGTCCCGATTCTCAATACATCCTGTGGGAGATAATATGTACCAGGATATGAGGCAGAAATACTGGTGGAGTGGGATGAAAAAGGATATTATTGAGTTCGTATCCAAGTGTTCTACCTGCCAGCTAGTAAAAGTGGACCATCAGAAACCGTCAGGGTTGCTTCAGCCATTGGAAATACCCGCGTGGAAGTGGGAGAGTATTTCCATGGATTTTATTACAGGGTTGCCTACATCACAGCGGGGCCACGACTCCATCTGGGTGATTGTAGACCGTTTGACCAAGGTGTCTCATTTTCTGCCGGTACGAACAGACTATACCACGGGCTAGTATGCTCAGTTGTTCATTGCTGAGATTGTCATATTGCATGGGGTGCCCCTGAATATTGTGTCAGATAGAGACAAGCTTTTCGTGTCGCGTTTCTGGGAGAGTTTTCAGGAGGCTATGGGTACAGAGTTGAGGTTAAGTTCAACTTATCATCCAGAGACAGATGGACAGACAGAGCGTACTAATCAGATGTTGGGGGATATGCTACACATGTGTGTTCTTGATTTTGGAGGAGGTTAGGAGCCACATCTTCCACTGGTAGAGTTCGCTTATGATAACTCTTATGAGTTCACGATTGGCATGGCTCCATTCGAGGCTTTGTATGGAAGTCCTTGTCGTTCCCCAACTTGTTGGGTAGAGGTGGGTGATAATAAATTGCTAGGACCAGAGGTGATTCAGGAAACCTGCGCGAGGATTGAGATTATCAGGAGTGGCATTCGAGTAGCACAGGACCGGCAAAAAAGCTACGCCAATGTGAAACGATTCTTCCGAGAGTTTAACGTGGTGGAACAAGTGTTACTACGTGTATCTCCTATGAAGGGAGTGATGAGGTTAGGGAAGAAAGGGAAATTGGCCCGGAGGTACGTGGGACCATTTCCCATTATCGAGAGGATTGGGCCGGTAGCATACAGATTGGGACTACCAGGGCATTTACATCGCATTCACGATGAATTCCACATCTCGTCGTTAAGATGATACCTTCGGGATGACATGACTCACACCCACATCGCGATGGATGAGATAGACTTAAAGCCTGACAGCTCTTACGAGGAGAGACCAGTGGCTATCCTAGACCATAGTGAGAGGAGATTGAGGTCGAAGGTAGTTCCACTTGTACGGGTCCAGTGGGAGCATCATAATGTGGAGGAATCCACCTGGGAGCGCGAGACACATATGCACGAGAAATACACATATTCATTCTTACCAGGTATGCCTTATTTTTTTGAATTTCGGGACGAAATTCCGTTATTAGGGGGGAAGTATGTAATACCCCGTATTTTTATGCTCTCTAAATTTGGGGATTTATTAAATTTAGTGTGAGTTATTAATTTAATATAAATTCGAAAATTAAATATTTTTAATTACAAATGTGACGAGAGTTAGTAATCATTGGAAACTTGTTGAATATTACTAATGAGTAAAGTAATATAATATTGGTACTAATAAATGTCACGAGTGAGTAAAATGACAATTTTGGAAATTTAAGTCGGGATGCGCCCGTGTCGCGTCGGAACTAAATATTGATTAATATAAGTGACTATATTATAAGTCACCCGTATGGTCATTTTGAGTGCGCCAAAGTGTCCGGTAGGGTCGAGATAGTCAGAAAAGTGTACTCGAGGGTTTATTTTGGATCTCGGGGCATTTTTAGGCCTATTTAGCACCCCGGGGGGCATTTTGGACATTTTGCATTTTTGGGTAATTAAACCCACGAAATTTATTAGGTTATATCAGCCATTTGGAATGGTCTTTTAGGGTTAGCAGACTCACAACCTTAGAACGACCATTAGAGAGGAAGATAGAAAGCTTTCCAAGCAATCCAAGGCCAAATATTCATCCGGTTGCACCGCCACCACCACCAACCGGTAGATTGCGTGACGGGGAACGCAAGCACACCAAATTCATCCACAAATCAAAAACTCGAAATCTATAGGCAAGTATTTATCTTACTGAATTCTAGTTAATCTTAATCTCATGTTAGTCTAGGAATAAAAAAAATCGTATTTTGATTGAAAAATTATATGTTTTGGAAGAAGAAATCGCATGTGTTGTCAGGAGAATCTGTGTAGCTTGATCCTTGATCATATGTAGAGGTTGTATTACAAAATTTGGAATTAATATGGATGAACGAATTGATGTTGATTAGGTTCTTTAATTGAAAATTTGGGAATTAGGGTTCTTACGAATTAATTTGGGGATTTCATGTAATCTAAATTATTTTTGATGAATTAAAGATTCTAGGAAGTTATTAATGTTATATAATCATGATATTATTGATTGGGATTGAAGAGGAGACATTTCGGATTAAAATATAGAGGTTTTTAGGCTTAAAAATGGTGAAAAATGAATCTACCAAAGGTTGAAGACGAAACAGTGCAGTTCGCGCGATGTCGCGCGAAGTTGTTCGAGCGAGATGTCAATGTCGTGGGAAGTCGTTCGAGCGAGATGGACAAGTCTCTCGAAGTAGTTCGAGAAACACGTGGAAGTCGTTTGAGCGAGAACCATTCTGGTTCAAGCGATATTTTCAATTTTTAGGTAAATTCCTATTTTTACCCCTATCTTAGAAATCGGTTAATTTGAGTGAGGAAAACCAGTATTCGAGGAATTCATATTAGTACAAAAATTTTGGGGTTGTGTAGGTGTGACGATTTAAGTATTTGGGACGGTTAGGTTGCTTTCAAGATCACGAGAGGGAGATAACCGTAATAAAAGATATGAGTCTGTTATACGTGATAAGTGAGTAAAATGTCTTCAGAACAAGAAGTTATAATTATAGGTTGTGGGTACACCAAATTGAGAAATGTGAATAAGTGTTGTATATATATGACTATGTGATTGTGCATATAATATAAATGTGTAAAAATCATGCCCGCACTACTTGCTATCCCTGAGGTTACCGCGTTGGGACAGTCTTATCTCGATGGGACCTTTATGGGGGATATTGACTCGTACCATAGAAGATAGAGATCCTTTGGTACAGGCCAATCGGATCGATAGTCAAACGGCCTAAGAGACGTGGGGTCATGTGCTGAACTCTTATAGACCGGGACTCTATGCTTCGCCTCAATATTGTTTATGTTTGTGTTAATACAGTTCGAGAGTGATTCCGAACTTGTATTTCCCTTAATACGAGTGATACGGGGACTGGATAACAGAGTATGACCGCACCATAAATTTTATGCGGGGTGTTGTTAGAATATATATATTACGTGGGTATTGAATATATATATTAAATTCTGAAATATGTGAATTAACTCTTGTGTTTATGGTAAGTAAGATATAAATAATGATTTCAATTGAGAAATACGTGTTTTGAAAGTATAGTATATTACCGGGAAACTTTATTAGTAAATAAAGGTAAAATGGGAACTTTGTTATTATATGAAATCTACCTCTTAAACAGTTGAATTCATCAGTTTAAATCTTACAAGTAACCTAAGATAAGATAAGTTAAACCATTGGGAAGGTTAGTGCGATAGGTGTGCACATTAGAAGAGAGGTGAGAATTTCTCAAGGGAGTGCCGCACTAATATGTTGTTACATTGTCCAGTTACATTTTAAATACTTGCTAAACAAATTTTAAATCATTTTTACCATCAAGCTCTGACCCGTTCCCATTTTCTTTTCTCTCTTGTATATATATGTTTATATTACAGGTGCCCAGCCACAGGGGCGTCTTGCACAGGATCCTTTGGAAGGAACGCGCTGCAGCTTAGGTGGGAGTTGCATGCATCTTGCTTAGACGACCTCATTTCTTGATTCCACTTATAGCACTATTTATTCAGTTGGGAATGTGTCGCCCTTTCCATTATTCAATTATTTAGCGGACATTGTGATTAATTTATTTCCAGTATTTTACTCTTTGGGATTTATTACTATCAGGATGTTTTTCCTTTGTGTTTTAATGTTGGAATTACTTTGATGGATGTTTAATTATTGGATTGTTTGTTCCAGTATAGTTGTTGTGTGATTCTTTAATTATGAATTTAGTAAAGTTTTAAATGTTGGTTTATATAAAATAAAATTTGGAAAGTAATGTCTAAAATGGCTTTGACACTTAGCTTAATTATTTACGGTGTTTAAATTGGAAAAGTTTTTTTTTCGACAGTAATGCTAAGAATGAACCAACTGTTCACCTTGATTTTAATTTAATAAAGGAGTGATCGCCCGATATTTAATTAGGCGAGGTGTCACACGAATTTAACCTATCTTTGAGCTCATCAAAAGCAACCTGGAAATAGTTATCCCAAACAAATCTCACCCCCTTCTGGGTCATATTTATCAAAGGGCTAGTGAGCTTTGGGAAACCCTTGATAAATCGACGGTAATAACCCTCCAAACCAAGAAAACTTCGAATTTCAGTAGGTGTCGTGGGCTGACCACACTCCCTCACCGCAACCACCTTGCTAGGATCCACCGATATACCTTGGAATGACACCACATGACCCAAAAACTGAACTTCCTTCAACCAAAAGACACACTTCTCGAACTTTGCATACAATTGGTGATCCCTCAATCTTTGCAGGACCAACCGTAAGTGAGTAGCATGGTCAGATTATGTTTGAGAATAGACTAAGATGTCATCGATGAATACAATAACAAATTGGTCATGGAAATCCTGAAATCCTCTATTCATGAGATCCATAAATAGAGTGGGGGCATTGGTTAGTACAAAGGGCATAACCAAGAATTCATAGGATCCATATCGGGTCAGAAATGCAGTCTTGGATATATCATATTCCCGTATCCTTAATTGATGATAACCCGTCCTCAAATCGATTTTAGAGAAGTACGACGCTCCCCTAAGCTGGTCAAACAAATCATCAATACGAGGCAAAGGGTATTTATTCTGGATGGTGACTTTGTTCAACTCTCAATAGTCCACACATAACCGGAGAGAACCGTCTCTTTTCTTTACAAACAACACTGGAGCTCCCCACGGCGATGTATTGCGCCTAATAAATCCTTGCTCCAATAACTGCTGAATTTGATCCCTCAACTCCCTCATTTCCACAGGAGCCATACGGTATGGAGCTCTCACAATCGGTCGAGTTCCCGAAGCTAAATCAATCACAAACTCAATCTCCCGGCTCGGAGGTAAACCCGGTATCTCCCAAAAAACATCTTCGAAATCTCTCACAATCGGAAGAGAATCTTGGGGAATAACTACATCCCTAGAAGTATCCTCCGAAATACAATATAAGTAGGTACTCGTACCTCCTTCCAAATTAGGCATAACTACCAAGAACATTTCTTGTCCCGGAACGGGGAATACTATACTCTTCCCGTAATAATTTACTATCGCGTGGTATTTCATTAACGAATCCATGCCCAAAATTACATCATACCCAACCATGTCAAGGACGAGTAAATTGGCCTCAAAGCACAAATTACCATGATTAATTCCTATGTTTTTACAAACAAAGAAAATCAATGAGCCATCACCCATAGAGGATTCAACGCTAGTGAAGGTACTATTAGCATACTTTATTAAATATGTGGTCTGAGAAAAACTCCTAGAAATGAAAGAGTGTGTCGCACTAGTATCAAATAACACCCGACCCATATTTCCTTGGATGAGAAACTTACCCTCAATCTCTGGCGGTGCGGGAGGGATGGGGGAAGCATAGCCTCCTGAATATGATATACCCGTCCATACTGCAGTTGCCCCTGCTATGGAGGAACAACTGGATTAGGTGCCTGGGGTGGAAACTGAACATATGGTTGTTGTGGAGCCCTAGGAAGATGCCCTCCAATCAACTGAGGACACGACCTCTTATAATGGCCCAGCTCTCCGCAGTGAAAACATTTGTTCATTACATTCTCATTGTTCCGTACCTGATTGTTTCAGAACTTCCCCGATCCTCGGCCCTGCTGGCCTCTACCTCCATTTCCACCTCTACCTGCTTGCTGTTGTGGCGGTCCACCTTGACCCTGCCTATTATTGTTACCACCCGTATTAAATCCACCAAAGCGTTGGCATTTTGACAAATCCCCTTGCCGGGGATCTCTCTCTCTTTTCTTACTCCTCGAAGATTGGGATGAAGGAGAGGCTCCTCCCCCAATCCCATAACCTCCCGATCTTCCCACTTGCCCCATCGTGGCGGCCTTCTTGCTATTTTTCATAAACGATCTATGCTCTTGGCAATGTAATAATGTCATATTCATCACATCCCCAAAGGTTTGTAAAGCCAAATTTCCAAATAAATGTTGTTTTATCCGCCAATGCAAACCTCCCATAAACTTGGAGATTCTCTTTTCTTTTGGAGTCACTTCCTTCGGTACGAAACTTGCCAACCGGGTGAACTCCTCTTTGTACTCTGCAACAGATCTCTCTCCATGTACTACATCCTGGAGCTTCCTTTGCATCTCCCTTTTAACTATGGGAGGAAAGTACTTTCCGTCAAACAAGGCCAAAAATAAGTGATTGTCATCATATCCCTCTGATCTGGTGTAGTCATCAACTCCCACCAATGTAATGCCGATCCGACAAGCTTGAAAGTAATAAGTATTTGCTTTTTCTCCTCACTGCATTCTACCATTCGAAGATGGCGTTGCATGTCTTTCTTCCACTGATTTTCCCTTATAACATCCTACCTGTAATACCCCATATTTCTGAATATTCCAAATATTCCATCTAATTAGATTGGAGAATTAGATGAGAAAATATCGGCTTGATTTAAATTACGTAAGAGAAGTAATTTAAAGAGTTTTATTTAAAATTGTAATTATGGTATATATTGCATCATTTTATTTAAGTGGTAAATAGTTACTTAACGCGTATAGACCGCATTGGGGTGAGAACGAGTAATATTTTTTAAGTGACTCAAATGATAATTTAGAGGTCACCAAAGAGTCCGGAAGGGTCAAATTAGTCAAAATAGTATACCCGGGGGTACTAGTTGAGTCCCGGGGTAATTTTGGGCTAAAACCGAGACCGTTCGGGGGCATTTTAGTCTTTTAACATAAGAGGGTATGGAGACCTACGAAATTGAGAGTTTTATATCAGCCGTATGATAGATGAATTAGGGTTAGAACACCCATGACAACACCAATACCATTAGAGAGAAGAGAGGCACAACTTTCTAAAGCAAAAAGAAGATTTGGGAAGGATTCAAAGGGATTCCTACCATCAACTTGTTGGGGAAGAAGGATTGAAGGATGAAGATCATCAATCATCAACAAGAACCACAAAATCAGACCCTACTGATCATAAGGCAAGTTGTTTATTGCAAATTATAAAGTTATAATACCCATGTGTAGGGTTTTTGAATAGTTTTGTTTAAATCAATATTTTGATTGGAGAAAGATGTTATTTATGCATGTTGGGATAGGAATCGCATGTAGAATGATTTAAACTATGCATAGAATTAATATTCATATTAGACTTGATGATTTTCGGAATTAAAATCTGGATTTTGAATGATAATATGGGAAGAACACCATAACTAGGGTTTTAAGAAATTCTGGGTTTTAATTCATTAATTATTTAAAGTAATTGGAGTTTTGATGTATTTGACACGTTAGAAACTGTCCTAGTATATGTGGAAATATGTTAGGATCATTGGGTTAAAGTTTGGTGGACTATAATGGAGTTTGGAAATTTTTTAATGGAGGAGAGGATCAACGAAGAAGACAGACTGCGTCTGTCCTGTTCGATCGATCGATAGATCTTGAACTATCGATCGATCGACGCAAGCTATTTCCCGAAACTTTTGTGTTTAATTCTTCGTTGAGTTCGGGAATGAATGAGTATTCTAGGATTTACATCATACTTATATGGGAGTGAGAATAAGACCAATAGGTATATTGTTGAGGTCCAATAAGGCCATTGGGTGTAGGGCTTGGATTACGGACCGAGGAGAATAATCCGATTTAGTAGAGTATTGGGGACTTCGGAAATTGAGTTACGGGGGAGAAGTAAATTCAATTTAAGTAGTAGATCAGTAGGGTAAGAAATAAGTACTGAAATTATATGTAAGGGGTAACTAGGACCCTTAGAGTTGTGTGAACACTCAAATAAATACGATTAATGAGATAAATCGTAAAGTGAATATTGTACGGTAGATATATGAGATTAAAATATTACGTACGTATATGATTAATAGGTCGGGCGTGTACCTACTGAATTATGTGATCTTTTAGGTAGGGAGATTATACCAAAAATTAATTATGTTAGGGTCGATGAGACATTCCGAACTAACATAAAGTTATTATGTGTTTGGGGTCGATGAGAAATGCCTAACCAAACTTTGAACTGGGGTCGCGATGAGAGAGTCCCGAACCAGAATATGTGTATATATATATATTTTTAAAAATAATTGGGGTCTATGGATCATTCAGAACCAATTCTTACTTGGGGTTGATGAATCATTCCGAACCAAGACTCCTTTATGTGTATAAAAAGGGCGAAATAGAAATGACTGATATTTAGTATATATATTGTGTGTAAAATATATACTTGATGATATTCTACTTCTCTGTATTAGTAGATTGATATATATTATGTATTTAAAGATACATAATGAATTTGGTAAGTTAAGTAGTGAAACTTAATTACGAAATGCACCTTTAGATAGAGAAAATCTATTTAGTAATTCAAGTAGTGAAACTTAATTACATAAGTGGGAAGTCAACAATTGTGAGAATTGTAGTAATTTTAATAGTGAAACTAAATGGGAAGTCTTGAAAAATAACATAGATGAAATGTTACTTGGGAATTAATTAACATACGTGAGATGTTAGTGAAACGGTTGTACTGTATGGGCGGTACTGGAACTTAAGAATAGATAAGTTCAGATGGTTACTTAGTCCTAGATAGCTTGGAAGATATGGCTAGGTAGGCTAAGTGTAGAACGTTAGGTGTGCACAAGAGATGAGGGGTGAGTAAACTCAAGAGAGTGTACGAGAACCTAACATGTGTAATCAATAACCGCATTTTTATATTTTGATAAACGCTTGCTAAATATTTTCAAAATGTTTTGAGTACTACCTCTTGCTATATAATATTTACAAAACCTTTTAGGTGTCCAGCCACAGGGATGCCATGTATGATGATTCCTTTCCAGAGACTCGGAGCTGTAGCACGGTGGATGCTTACATGATTTTGACTAGTCGATATCTCTCAATCAGATCTAGTACAGGATCTCACACTCTTCTATGTATGGACTTGTTGTCCGGTATTAGTATCAGATTTTAAATCCAGACTAGTGATTACTCTATTGTTGCTTGGGATTTTTACCCGATGGTTTATTCGGTAATACTTTAGTTATGTTGTACTTTTACTTTGTTGTTTGGAATATAGTACATGATTATTTGTACTTTGTTCCGCATGGTTGATTTATCTGTTTTAAGAAAGATAAAATTTGGCACCAGTCTAATTTTACTTAGGGGATTAGTAATTAAAAAGTTTTCGACAGTGGTGCTAAGAATGAACCATTTGAGAAACCTATTTTAATTTAATGAAGGCCTGATCACCCGATGTTTTATTTGGCGGGGTGTCACAGATGGTATCAGAGTATCAGGTTCTAGTGTCCATAGGATCTGTATGGCTTACTACGTTTTCAGCGTATCGTTTGATTAATATAGAGCCCTATCTTAGGATGATTGTACTCCTCTACGTACACAATTTACGTTCTCCTGCAATTTTATAGACGTAGTGTTATATATACGAGTCCGATTGGGCACGGTACGTCAAATATGGTGGTAGGTCCAGCATTGGCGTTAGTAGGACTACAAGAGGGAGGAGCTCGGCATAAAGCATGGTGTGTTCGAAGATGGCAATCATAGGAGAGATGACCGTGGTCGAGGTCACTCCTAGCGTGTAATGGAAGTAAATGCTGCAAGGGTTGTTGAGGCATAGCAGGCATTTTCCAAGTGTCGCGGAAATGCTAGTCTAGACCGCCCAATGTAGTGATAGTGGGAGTAGGTCTGAAGAAAATTTGATGAGAACGTGCCGTAAATGTGATAAAACGGCGACTGTGCATGTTAACTAATGGAAGTAGTATGTCCAGAGGTTTTGGCATTTAGGACTGACTAGAAATACTCAGAAGTGAAAATTTGAGTAAATTTTCAGGCAACGTGGCGGGGATACCAGTCACTACATTCGGACCGAGGGTCCGTATATATAAATAGAAGAACTTTACGTATAGTTTAACCGAAAAGTTCTCCAATGATAATTCGAAAGTGTAGTGAATCGGAATATATGAGCCCCCATGTGAAAGCCTGGTAGAGGACAATCGTGAAAGAGAAATTATCCGTTGAAGGGAACTTGTATCGATGAGATGGGTACGAGGGAAAAGAGCCCTTGAGAGAGTAGACTCTCGAGTTATGATTCGCAATTTTGGTAAAACTCTTCTTAGATGACTTATGTATATGAAGGCAGTATGGTACTTCTTACAAGGTTGGGGTAAATGCTCCTAGGCGTCGAAGTTAAGGGAGTTTAGAGATTTAGTCAAAGAGTAAGACTGAATGTAATGGGGCTGGTGCAAGCCATAAGTGGAAACCCACTAGAGGATTTAATGATTAGATCCTAAGTTGGGATTGTTAAGTCTCATAGTGCGTTCCTCTTGTTCAGCAGAACTAAGGGAACCAGGATGATAGTGTTCAGGATCGAGGCTACCCAGTCCAAGAGGAGGGGTACCCAAACTGGTCAGCATGGCCTGGAGTCAAGAATTTTTGAAAATATGTCTAGTGTGGATTCTAGGGCCACGCGTTTTATTTTTGCTGGAAGTTATTTGAAGAAATAATAACTCCAATAAGTTTTGCATTCCGGAGAGGACAAGCGTGTTATGTTCGGGAACCATCTAAATCACCAGAGCGATGGATAAGGAAGTATATGAGTTTTAGCCTCGAGTGAATGGGGTATATGACGTCTCCTCACCTGAAAAAGGGTCGAGTTGTCATTATTCATCGAAATGTGAGAAACTTCGGAGATTATGAACATCTCTTAGTAATTGATTTCGGTGTGTGGGAACCTAAATGATGTGAGTCAATGTTTGTCATATGACTGCTGAGCGGAGAGATCGAGCTCACTGTTGTAGTTAGTGCTTAAGACTTAGTGATAGTATAAGCGCGGTGCCACTTGACTCCGTTAGAAATATTGGAGTATGGTTGCACATATGGTCGAGGAATCGAATTTAAGTATCTTGACTATGTGTTGTTCCGACAATGCTCAGAAAGAATACATGGGGAGAAGTCCATTGTTTATGTTCGGATGCGAAAGGGACGACTGAATTTTTGCACGTCGGGAGAAGTGGTATTGTTAGATGCTAGGGCATTAGTGGAGCCGGTAGTGTTGTGGAGAAACACTGAAAGGCTTACCTCACCACAAAGGGATAAGTGAGACTTTGTGGGCAAAGATTTGATTCTTGGTCTATAGGGTATTGAGAATACCCACAAGATTGTAGTCACGTCGTGTAGACTAGGCTGGAGTTGAAGAAAAGCATGTTACGGGTGCGACATTTGCACTATTTTTGCAGATGTGCACGGAGAAAAGGGTGTATGGGCGCCCTAGTCAATTGGATTCCTTAGACATATGAGATAAAGGGATGCGGAAAATTTTTTACGACGGTGGGGAAATTAGGAAACAAGTCGTATTGATGAAATGGGTTGAACGTCATGGGAGATAGATGACGATCCAAGATTATATGTGCTGAGAAATCCAGCACACCTTATGGGATGAAAGTTTGTGGGAAACCGTTCAAAGGTCATCTCTTGATATGGGAGACCTAACTGTGGTGAAGAAGTAGGGCAAGGTGCTACTTGGCTGAGTGTTGTGAGTGACTTACGTGTTACTAAAATGTTGATTCTTATAAAGTAACCAACCCCCATAAGTGAGCCAATTGCGAAGAGTGCACGGATTATAAAGTATAATAAACCCGGAGATAAAGGGGAATAGAGTACCACTTGAGGAAAGATGACGTAAGTGGGAAGAGACGTTGAGGAGAGACATAGTGAGATTATCTCCAGATACACCTCTAGTTAATAGAGCGAGATAGACTTGAAATGAGCAACCAAAATGTGGTAGTGAACCTACATTTCCAATGATGGAATGAGGAGAAAGACATATAAATTATTGATTGGTTGTGAACATCATAATTAAGCCAACATTTCATTGGGGGTAGCGAAATGGGGTGACCGTGATGGATTAGTATGTAGTTAAAAAGGGAGAGTTCACGGTGCCGCTCTTCATGATTGTGAATCAGGATGAAATCCTAAAATTCAACCCTGTGAGAGAAGGTAAGGAAGGAATAAAGATAAAGTTTTATTTTGAGTACGTTGTGCTACCTACGACTCAATGTTAGTGATAAAGAATGATGATACGCCCTTATGATAGTGGAATTTTGGAGAAACCCACTAATCAATTCATAGGTTGAATGAATGCCTATAAGAGCATATTTATAGGTAGAGTGAGTGCCTGTATGGACTGTACATGAGGATTAGGTTCGTGGGTACCGATTACGAACAACACATGTACTTTGGGTGTGGTTCGAGGAGACATTTCGAACTTTTAGCCCTTAACGCGTGATATGAGGACATTCTATTGGAGTGTGACATTTTAAGGTATATGAAATTTGAAATCTATGGCTCACAAATTGTCTACTCATGTGAAATGAGATATATATACATATATTGGTGCTCGAGATGTGATCCCGAGACAAGTAATTAATAACTATTGGTGATCGAGGTGGAATTCCGAGCCAATAACCCCAAAAGTGTTATAGAAGGGGGGTGATTATAAAATAAGTGTTGGTAGTATATGTTATGTGTAAGATATATATATCTACTGATTTTTCCTACTTATGTGCGATAGTAAGTATGCTTAATCTCTGTATTGGGGTCGATATTCCGGACCAATACAGGGGGGATCGATTTGGGGTCAATAATTTTCCGAACCAAATCGATGATAAATATTGGGATCGACGGAAGGTCTGAACCGACATGTTCATTACAATTACCTTGGGGTCGAGGAATTCCCGGACCAATGTAAATGATTGGATTATTGGGGCCGATGATTTTTGCCGGACCAATTTTCCTTAAAAGTATATATTGTATGTGAAATATATACCTAATAATATTCTACTTATGAGTGATAGTAGACACTTAGATGTTATATAGAGATATACATCAAATGGGTAAATTAAGTAGGGAGATACTTAATTTCAAGAATTAACGTTGGATTGGGAAAATCGATGATAAATTAAGTAGTGGGACTTAATTATGATATATGCGGCATGGGTAACAGGCGATAAGAAATTATAATGAAATGGTCATGTGCTTGGGACGACCGTTAGGATGTTATGATTTGGTATTGGGTATTAGAGGGTGCAATTATATTTACGGTCCTTAGCCTTAATACCAGCCTTATCCTAATTTCGAGGACGAAATTCCTTTGCAAGGGGGGAAGTATGTAATACCCCGTATTTCTAAATATTCCAAATATTCCATTTAATTAGATTGGAGAATTAAATGAGAAAATATCGGCTTGATTTAAATTATGTAAGAGTAGAAATTTAAAGATTTTTATTTAAAATTGTAATTATGGTATATATTGCATCATTTTATTTAAGTGGTAAATAGTTACTTAACGCGTATAGACCGCATTGGGGTGAGAACAAGTAATATTTTTTAAGTGACTCAAATGATAATTTAGAGGTCACCAAAGAGTCCGGAAGGGTCAAATTAGTCAAAATAGTATACCCTGGGGTACTAGTTGAGTCCTGGGGTAATTTTGGGCTAAATCGAGACCGTTCGGGGGCATTTTAGTCTTTTAACATAAGAGGGTATGGAGACCTACGAAATTGAGAGTTTTATATCAGCCGTATGATAGATGAATTAGGGTTAGAACACCCATGACAACACCAATACCATTAGAGAGTAGAGAGGCACAACTTTCTAAAGCAAAAAGAAGATTTGGGAAGGATTCAAAGGGATTCCTACCATCAACTTGTTGGGGAAGAAGGATTGAAGGATGAAGATCATAAATCATCAACAAAAACCACGAAATCAGACCCTACTGATCATAAGGCAAGTTGTTTATTGCAAATTATAAAGTTATAATACCCATGTGTAGGGTTTATCAATAGTTTTGTTTAAATCAATATTTTGATTGGAGAAAGATGTTATTTATGCATGTTGGGATAGGAATCGCATGTAGAATGATTTAAACTATGTAGAGAATTAATATTCAGATTAGACTTGATGATTTTCGGAATAAAAATCTGGATTTTGAATGATAATATGGGAAGAACACCATAACTAGGGTTTCAAGAAATTCTGGGTTTTAATTCAGTAATTCTTTAAAGTAATTGGAGTTTTGATGTATTTGACACGTTAGAAACTGTCCTAGTATATGTGGAAATATGTTATGATCATTGGGTTAAAGTTTGGTGGACTATAATGGAGTTTGTAAATTTGTTAATGGAGGAGAGGATCAACGAAGAAGACAGACTGCATCTGTCCCTGTTCGATCGATCGATCGATCTTGAACTATCGATCGATCGACTTTGTCGATCGATCGAACCCAGCCGTCGATCGATCGATGCAAGCTGTTTCCCAAAATTTTTTTGTTTAATTCTTCGTTGAGTTCGGGAATGAATGAGTATTCTAGGATTTACATTATACTTATATGGGAGTGAGAATAAGACCAGTAGCTATATTGTTGAGGTCCAATAAGGCCATTAGGTGTAGGGCTTGGATTACGAACCGAGGAGAATAATCCGATTTAGTAGAGTATTGGGGACTTCGTAAATTGAGTACGGGGGCAAAGTAAATTCAATTTAAGTAATAGATGAGTAGGGTAAGAAATAACTACTGAAATTGTATGTAAGGGGTAACTAGGACCCTTAGAGTTGTGTGAATACTCAAATAAATACGATTAATGAGATAAATCGCAAAGTGAATATTGTACGGTAGATATATGAGATTAAAATATTACGTATGTATATGATTAATAGGTCGGGCGTGTACCTACTGAATTATGTGATCTTTTAGGTAGGGAGATTATACCTAAATTAATTATGTTAGGGTCGATGAGACATTCCGAACCAACATAAAGTTATTATGTGTTTGGGGTCGATGAGAAATGCCGAACCAAACTTTGAACTGGGGTCGCGATGAGAGAGTCCCGAACCAGAATATGTGTATATATATATATTTTTAAAAATAATTGGGGTCGATGGATCATTCCGAACCAATTCTTACTTGGGGTCGATGAATCATTCCGAACCAAGAGTCCTTTACGTGTATAAAAAGGGCAAAATAGAAATGACTGATATTTAGTATATATATTGTGTGTGAAATATATACTTGATGATATTCTACTTTTGTGTATTAGTAGATTGATATATATTATGTATTTAAAGATACATACTGAATTTGGTAAGTTAAGTAGTGAAACTTAATTATGAAATACACCTTTAGATAGAGAAAATCTATTTAGTAATTCAAGTAGTGAAACTTAATTACATCAGTGGGAAGTCAACAATTGTGAGAATTGTAGTAATTTTAATAGTGAAACTAAATGGGAAGTCTTGAAAAATAACATAGATGAAATGTTACTTGGGAATTAATTAACATACGTGAGATGTTAGTGAAACGGTTGTACTGTATGGGCGGTACTGGAACTTAAGAATAGATAAGTTCAGATGGTTACTTAGTCCTAGATAGCTTTGAAGATATGGATAGGTAGGCTAAGTGTAGAACGTTAAGTGTGCACAAGGTATGAGGGGTTAGTAAACTCAAGAGAGTGTACGAGAACCTAACATGTGTAATCAATAACCGCATTTTTATATTGCGATAAATGCTTGCTAAATATTTTCAAAATGTTTTCAGTACTAACTCTTGCTATATAATATTTTCAAAACCTTTTAGGTGTCCAGCCACCGGGATGCCATGTATGATGATTCCATTCCAGAGACTCGGAGTTGTAGCATGGTGGATGCTTATAGGATTTTGACTAGGCGATATCTCTCATTCAGATCTAGTACAAGATCTCACACTCTTCTATGTATGGACTTGTTGTCTGGTATTAGTCTCAGATTTTAGATCCAGACTAGTGATTACTCTATTGTTGCTTGGGATTTTTAGCCGATTGTTTATTCGGTAATACTTTAGTTCTGTTGTACTTTTACTTTGTTGTTTGAAATATAGTACATGATTATTTGTACTTTGTTCCGCATGGTTGATTTATCTGTTTTAAGAAAGATAAAATTTGGCACCGGTCTAATTTTACTTAGGGAATTAGTAATTAAAAAGTTTTCGACAGTTATGCTAAGAATGAACCATTTGAGAAACCTGTTTTAATTTAATGAAGGCCTGTTCACCCGATGTTTAATTTGGCGGGGTGTCACACTAGCCTCCATCGAATTCCGGGGGATGGCCCTTTAGAAAAGATTCTCTAACTCTTTCCCATGGAGAAGGTCCCGTAGGAGCTTGTGCCTCTTGCGCTCGTGATTGAGCTTGTGGCATTTGTTGTACAACTGCAGTCATGGATGCATTGACTGCTTGGGCCACTATGTTAGATACATTAATAGAATTTATACTCCCCGGTGGTGGTGGTGGAGGACCAACCTCCTCTTCCACAACTCTATTACGTCTCGCTGGGCGACCTCTCTTAGGCGGCATCTGAGATAGAGAAACAATAGAGTTATATTACTCTATAAAACAATCTACCTTGCAAAAGATAGTAAAAATAAGCAACAAAGCAGTCCTAGAACTAGGCTCTATATCAAAGAATGCTACGGTAGAACGTGGTCATTTCGCATAGATCCTAAAGAATCTAGAACCTGATGCTTTGATACCATCTGTGACAACCCGGTATCCGAAATAAGGGGTGGCCAGCCCGATACTCCAATAATACAGGAATCAATGATGGAAATCATTCTCAGCATCGTAACAACATAAAGATTATACCAGATAACCACACAAAATTTCAGAAAACGGGTTGTTCAAAATTTTGTTTTGTTATTTAAAGAAAGCATTTAAACAACCCATTAATAAAACAAGTGGAAACCCCAAAAGTAGATAGGTTACAACTGCGACAATATAAAATAAAGGACCGAATATAAGATCGGTCAAAAGAATTACATACAATGTACAACAAGTTCAAATGATTTACGTATTACATTCATTATACAATTACAAAAGTTTGGGCCACATGCTCGAATAAAGACCCGATCATAACTAGAAAACAATAACGATGGCATCTACACAAAATATCCCGTGAGATCCGCAAAGGGTCATGGCTCCTCAAAAGACACTGGAATGGGGAAGTCATTACGGGCGTCATTGCGGTGGATCACCTGAGCGGTTACAATATATATATGCACAACAATAAAGAAGAACGGGTCAGGGCCCGATTTTATGCGATCACCAGATAAATGACAAGTATGACAATAATGAACAGTAAAGCGTGGATGATAGAGATGACATTCTAGCATGATAACATCATATAATGAACTAGGACAATTGAATGGTTTTAAGGTGAAATTCAATCATATAAGAGAATAAGAATAATTATAAGGCTTTTTCATTTTTCACCATTTTCACCTTTCATGTTTCCATTCCTTATCAGGAATACAAGTTTTATCATGTGCTCTTTGTGGCACATATCTCAATTGTATGCTCTTTGTGGCATGTACTATGCTATTTTTGGCATTAATATCCATCAAGTCCAACATGATGATTGGAATAGTTATAAGTGTATATATATATATAACGATTCTAAGACCGCCCGTTCGTGTTTCCCCACTGTGCGCGCCCCTACATAACCATCATCTTCCAGGGCCTATCATCAAGACAACCTAAGATCCTATCGCAACGTCGGGAAGTGTCCATATGCCTGCGGGGTAGTCACAACCACACACGAAATTACCTACCCATCGCAGAAAAATATAAAACAAGCACTCATATGGCCTGTGACTATATCCACCCTGCATTAACTAGCCAAGGAGCTTCACCTTACGCACGAACTTCCCTTAAAATGGTATTTAGAGAGGTGTGTTCCAACCATTTTTTATTAATTTCCATTACATGATTTAGTAAATTATCATTTACTTTATCCATTTACATTTTATCAAATGCATTGGGGTTATTCGGAAATATACGTGCTTCACATCATCATAATAACCTCGATGAATATTTAAACTCCCAAATTATTTTCCCAACTCTCCTTTTGGTCTTTATAATAGAGTATCATACCTCAATTTAACTTTTAAAGTCTCCAAACACAACTTAGAAATCTCCTAGACTCCTACTAATTAAATAAAGAAAGTAATGCCTAAACATCACTTCGCACACCCTCGAAATAATTCGCATATAACCCAATTCTAATCTAGGGTAGTAAACTAACTCACCTAGAACTCTAGTACTCTAAGTTTACATCATACAAGAAGTTTCCTAGTCCCAAACCCTAAAGAAAATGAGTTAGAATTGAATTTCAAAAATAACTCAAAATAGTAGGAACACAAATCGATTCGCCCTGAAAGAGAATCAATTCGGACAAGGGAAACTGACTTTCGGTAAACTGTCGAATCATTTAAGTTCAGGCAGACCTGGAAACTGGACCTAAGTGAATCGATTCGCCCCAAGGGACGAATCGATTCGGGCCTGCGAATTTTGCCAATTTTAGCTATGGAGTCTTGGACTCCAAATTTACCCCAACTCAAATCCTTTCAAACCAAACTCATTTATTTTCACCAATACATCATAAATAATACTAACTACTACCTCAACCATCAATAATCATCCAAATCATTCTTTAATGATTCAAGACTCACAAATACACAAAAACCTTAAAATAGTTAAACCATGATCAAAACACCATTATCACAACTAATAATTTATCTTAAACCAAATATAATAAGTAGAAAACTTGCCTCAATCTAGAAAATGCAGATTTTCCTTGTGTAGTAGCAAGAATCCCTCCTCAATCTTAAATATCTTCTCTTTTCTGTACTCTTTCTCTTCCTCTCTCTAGTTCTCTCTAGGTTTAGGAGTGAAATTAGGGAAAGAAGAAGACTTAAAAAGACTAAGTCGTGCCTTTAGCCTACAATTTCAACTTAAATGATCAATACCGTGATAAAATAACACGCAATTGCATATTTAAGGTATAATCAGCCAAAAGTTCCCAGCACCTCAAAATATAATATGGCACATAATTTGACTATCTCGCACGTTCCAGAATCAACTACGGCCTCCAAATTATCATTTGGATATTTATAATTAATTTTTTTTAAAGTTCCGGTTCCATTTTTAAATCATAATGCCATTTTAATTCTTATGACACTATAAAGCTCATCATGAGGATATTTACATACTCATGCAGTAAATATACAACAAGTTAGTAAATATTAACTTTTCTTCATTAAATTAATACTTACTCCATATTACAACATTTTATATTTAATCACCTCATATAGTAAATAAATATAAAATAGGCTCTCATAAGCGAGGGTTGTTACAATTAGTAGCAGAGCAAGGTGCCTGGTCAATTAGCTAATAAGTGTGCTAATGAAGCACCACCATCCAGATACTGAGAACAAGATTCATCTTATGAGAATATATGGTCCAAAGATAAAATTTGACAGGGGACTCGCATTGGTGTTCAACATATATGATTGGAAAGGAGAAAAGGTTGAACTATAACCATATATGATATAACCAATTAGTCATTCCTTCGAAGTATGAAATTTTGAGAGGATGGATTAAGGCAATTTAAACAGGGGAATTAAATGATACTTTATCGAAACTAGACGGTATTTGTGAAACTATTATGGATTTTGCTTGATAGATTGACTATCTAAAACTCATTTATATTCATTTGAAACTACAATTCACTTTCGTTGGATTTTGAGGTCTTTATTTTCATAAGTATACGCGCATCTTTTAGTTTTGTTTTGGTTTTGAGAAATTGTTTTTAATGTTACATTTTATTGTGAAGTGTACTAGAGCTAAATATGTTGCACTTTAATGTTTAACCAACATACTAGAGCTAAATATGTTGAACTAGCACACTAGAGATAAATATGTGGAAGCATGATATTTGCAGTTATACAACTGTTAATTAATACAACTTGTTGCATCTAATATAATGAACTTATAACTACATCTAAACTCATTTGACAATTACAATGTGTTATTTTGAACTTAATAGTGTAAGGGGACACTCTTCTCAAAGTATGGATACTATAAAGACTAGAGTTAGAGCCGCAAATCAACTTTGATTGGGTTAAGGTAAACTCGGGTTGTTTACCATTTTTATAGTGTGATCTATATAAAGATGCTCAACTAAATCAAAATCTCGACCATAAATGTCACACCCCAAACCCAATATCCATACTAATCATTTATTATTAGAATAATTAAATCATAATCTAGAGCCCATTGGAAATATAATTCATCTATCCATATTTTACTGTATAATGTGCATAATCAACATAATATTATTATTGTGCCATAACGAAATCAATATCAGAGTCATAATTAAGCGGACATACAATACTATGATTAACTACGATAAAATTTCACAATCATCAACTCAATACATACTAACGCAAAATATACAATGTGTGAGTAAATTAAAATCTTCAGTGTGACAATGATAAAATCCCCACATTTAAACCCCGGCTCCTTCCAACGGTGCAACTCTCAAAGTTACCGGTCATATGGTATTCTAGTTGGCAGCATACAAACCTGAAATTGTTAAAATATAACTGTAAGCATTAAGCTTAGTGAGGTACTCCTTCCCTACAATGTAATAACAATTCTATATAGAATATGTGGATATAAAATCCGAACAATCCTGCCCATTGGCAATAACAAATCCTGGAACATAAGTTCCAACAAATCATTGGATCTTTGTCCAATTCCAATCCTGGATCATAAGACCCAACCAATCCTGGATATTTTAATATCCAAACAAATCCTGAATACCGAAGTATTCAAACAAATCCGCTCTTAGATCTATATTCATATTTATATATGAAACAAATCATAAGTACACTCACCTCGATCGTTTAACTGGCTTTTCGCTTGCCTTTATCCGGTACTTGTTCAATCAGATCTTCTTCCCTTCCTATCATTCTCACAATATTAGTATCATAATAAGAATATTAACAATTCAAAGAATAACTTAAACATAACTCAATCCATAAGCATCATATAATTCTATTCAAATCATTCATTAAAATGAAGTCCCATCTAGACTCAGGTTCTGATATCTAACATATTCAAATTACAGCCCAAACCCTTTTTAATTATTATTGGTAATCCAATACTTATTATATCATGTTTCCAAAACAAAAGACGGCACATCATTCCGAGTTTCCTAGAGCAAAATAAGCCTATTTCTTCACTACATAGCAAATCTGCCCTATAGGCTCTTTTATCGTTCATTCAACTTCCAGGAATTTTCATGATTTTTCTACATCATAAATTTCTATGATATTTCACCCAACATCAGTAAACACATTGAAAAATATAATATTAAAGTTTCATAATTTTTAAGGTTCGTTTGCTATGTCAAGCAAAACACCGAACACATGGTGGGCATATTTTCACCCTTAGGGCAGATTTCATACCAGAACTTCAAACTCTCACCAAGGTCTCATTTCATTGTATTTTCACATGATTTTCGGATATTTCATACATATATGAGTCCAGGTTAATCTCCAATTGGAATCAATCGATTCCAGTAACTACACAAAATATATGGAAGTTTGAATAAACAAAGTTTCTAAACAAAGCAATTTTAGGGTTTTATACATTAAACTTAACTTAAACTTTCATCTAACCAAACAGATATATCAAGGGCTGAAAGTTTAGTAAAAAAATGATGGTTTCTATCATCTAAAACATAAATATAAGAAAAACAATAAGATTTGCAGTTAGAATTACCTTCGGGGCTTTTACGTAATTTTCTATGAATTTTCTTCAATTTTCTCCTCACTTTTTCTTCCTAACTTCCTACTTCTCTTTCCTTAAGCTTAAAATCTCTCATGGATGTATTTTGTATGAATAAAGAGGTAATTCTAAGGTTTTAAGTTCGGCCAAAGCCACCACCCTTCCCAACCAATGAGAATAAAACATTTGTTGCCATAATAAGACAAAATACTACTTAACAGATGGACTATTTTGCCCTTGTTTCGTAATTTTGGTATAACATCTCACTCGAACCTCCGTTTCACACACCATTTGTTGTGTTACAACCATAACTCAATTGTGTACAACTATATAGTTTTCACCTCAAGTCAATTATTATGTCATAAAGGTCAAAACTAGCCTTAAACATGAATATTCCTACCGAAACCTTCAAAATTTTGTATTTGTAACTAATTTGACATTTCATTCTTTTTGAAGGTAGGATTAGACTAAACATAATAAATTAACATTATATATATTAATAACACACTAATCATATCACATAAGCTAAGCATGATTTAAGCATAATTAATCGTAATTATATTCGGGTTGTCACAAGTCTCCCCCTATTAGGAAATTTCGTCCTCGAAATTGACATACCTTGGTTGTCTGAATCAAACAAATACGGATAATTAATCTTCATGGTATCCTCGCTCTCCCATGTAGCCTCTTCCATGGAATGCCTTCGCCACACAACTTTCACACGTGGGATCACTTTTGATCACAATACTTGTTCCTTCCTATCCACGATAGCTAGTGGTTCTTCCACATAACTCAAGTCTTCCTTTAACTCAATAGGTTGTTCTACCAACACATGTGAAGGATACGCTACATAATTTCTTAACATAGAAACATGGAAAACATCATGTAATCGAGATAACTCTGGTGGTAATGCTAACTTGTAGGCAACCATCCCGACTTTTTCAAGGATTTCATAAGGTCCAATGTAGCGTGGACTTAATTTTCCTTTCTTTCCAAACCTCATAACTCCTTTCCATGGCGATATTCGAAGAAACACATAATCCCCTTTCTGGAATTCCAAATCTTTTCGTCGTTTATCCGCATAACTTTTCTATCTGCTTTGAGCTATTCTCATTCTATCTTGAATAATCTTCACTTTTTCAGTGGTGACTTCAATCAACTCTAGACCCTCTATCTTCCTCTCACCAACTTCACCCCAACATACGGGTGTACGACACCGTCTACCATACAACGCTTCATATGGAGCCATACCAATAGTAGACTGAAAACTATTGTTATATGAAAAATCTATCAAAGGCAAATGTTCATCCCAATTACCTTTGAAATCAAGCACACAAGCTCTAAGAATATCTTCCAAAATCTATATTGTTTTTTCAGACTGCCCATCTGTCTGGGGATGAAAAGCCGTACTAAACTTTAAGTTGGTACCCATAGCATACTGCAAACTATCCCAGAATCTGGAGGTAAAAGTAGGGTCCCTATCTGAAACAATAGAAATCGGTGCTCCATGCAATCGAATAATTTCATTAACATACAATCTAGCATACCTATCAACTGTATATGTAGTCTTGACTGCTAGAAAGTGAACGGACTTTGTCAATCTATCCACCACTACCCAAATCGAATCTGACCCCTTCTGAGATCGAGGAAGCCCAACCACAAAATCCATCGTTACATGATCCCATTTCCATTCCGGTATCGGCAATGGCTGAAGCAGACCAGTAGGTTTCTGATGCTCCACTTTCACTTGCTGACATATAAGGCACCTCGCAACAAAATCAGTTATTTCCTTCTTCATATTATTCCACCAATAATGCTCCTTTAAATCCCTATACATTTTAGTGCTACCAGGATGCATAGTATAAATGGAATTATGAGCCTCATCTAAAATTTCCTCTTTCAATCCACACACATTAGGCACACACAACCGCTGCTTATACAATAAAGTGCCATCATTCACAATACAAAAATCTTCAGACTTACCATCTCGGAGATCTTGTCGTTTCTTCTCAAGGAAAGGATCTTGACTTTGCAAGTCATGAATACGGGTAGCTAACAAAGGCCTCACGCTTACATGAGCAAAGAATCTGTCCCCATCTACTAGCTGTAATTCCACTCCCATCAATCTCAACTCCATAATATGAGCAACTCTAGCACATCGAATACAAGATAACCTGCCTGAAGCTTTTCTACTCAAAGCATCTGCAACTACATTTGCCTTTCCTGGGTGGTAGTGAATTGTACAATCATAATCTTTAATTCACTCCATTCACCGCCTCTGCCTCAAATTCAACTCCTTCTGAGTAAACAAATACTTAAGGCTTTGATGGTCAGTAAAAATTTCACATACCTCACCATATAGATAATGACGCCATAATTTCAAAGCAAACACAATAGCAGCAAGTTCCAAATCATGTGTAGGATAATTACGTTCATGTGTACGCAACTGCCTAGAAGCATAAGCAATAACTTTACCATGCTGCATAAAAACACAACCCAACCCCTGATGTGAAGCATCGGTATAAATAACAAAACCATCTCCACCATGCGGAATAGTAAGAATAGGTGCAGTTACCAACCTCTTTTTCAATTCATCAAAACTATTTTCGCAATCAGAATTCCATTCAAACTTAACATCTTTCCGAGTCAGTTTAGTCATTGGTAAGGCAATCGAAGAAAATCCCCTAATAAACCTTCTATAATACCCAGCTAAACCCAGAAAACTCCTCACCTCAGTCACATTATCGAGTCTCTCCCATTTCACAATAGCCTCTACCTTTTTAGGATCAACACATATACCATCTCCAGAAATAACATGGCCTAAAAATGCAACTTGTGATAGCCAAAATTCATACTTGCTAAACTTGGGATACAACTTCTTATCTTTCAACAAAATCAAAATAGTTGTGAGATGCTTTTCATGTTCAACCATATCATGTGAATAAATTAGAATATCATCAATAAAAGCTATCACAAATGAATCAACCAAAGGATGCAGTACCCGGTTCATAAGATCCATAAATACAGCTGGAGCATTAGTCACCCCAAAAGGCATCATCAAAAATTCAAAATGACCATACCGAGTACGAAAAGCAGTTTTAGAAATATCACTCTCCTTGACCCTCAACTGATGATAACCCGATCGTAAGTCTATTTTTGAAAACACTTTAGCACCCTGTAACTGATCAAACAAATCATCTATACGAGGTAAAGGGTATTTGTTCTTAATTGTAGCTTTATTCAATTGCCTATAATCAATACACAAACGCATGGTACCATCTTTCTTCTTCACAAATAAAAATGGCACACCCCATGGAGATACACTAGGCTGTATGAACCCCCTATCAAGTAAATCTTGCAACTGAATCTTGAGTTCTTTCAACTCAGCAGGTGCCATTCTATACGGTGCCATGGAAATAGGGTTTGTCCCTGGTGCTAGTTCGATACTAAATTAAACTTCTCTTTCTGGAGGTAACCCTGGCAACTCACTAGGAAACACTTCAGGAAAATCCCGTACAATAGGAACATCGACTGATTGTAAAGCCCCCTTCCTAGTGTCAAGAACATATGCAATAAAACCCTCACAACCCTTACTCAATAATTTCCTCGTCTGAATAGCAGAAAGGATGCAACTGGGACCAATTTTCCTTTCCCCCACAAATTTAAATTCAGGCTAACCAAGCATATTAAAAACAACTTCCTTACAGAAACAATCCATAGATGCATGATATTTAGATAACCAATCCATTCCCAGAATTTTATCAAAATCAAAAATATCCAATGGAAGTAGATCTATAACTGTATCTCTAGACCCCACAGTCAAAACACAATCATGAAAAACATATTCAGTTACAACCATATCCCCCATAGGCATATAAATACCCAACTCCACATCTAAACGAGCACACGGTATATTCAGGTATATGGAAAAAGCATAGGACACAAAAGAATGTGTGGAACCAGGATCAACCAAAACATAAGCACTTCTATCACTAACAGAAAGTGTACCTGTCACCACATCTGGCGTAATCTGAGCTTCTTTCATCATAAAGACTCGTCCACCTGGCCTGGAACCACTAGCTTGTCCTCTACCCACACTCTTCACTGTACTGCCTGGAGATAACATTCTGCTTGCTACTTCACTATGTGCTGCTAGAGTCTGTGCCAATTGCGGACAATTCTTCTTAATATGCCCCACTTGATGACAATGGTAGCATTCCAATCCCTTAAACTTAGGACACTCAGATTTATAATGTCCTTCCTCTTTACAAAAGAAACATGTAACACCTCCTATTGGGGCCTCACCTCTCCCTGACTTTCTGGCTGAACCAAAAGATCCTCCACCCCTGGTATCTCTACCAAACCTCCCCTGACCTCTACCACTATCTCCACCACCTCTCTGAAATTTATGAGGTTCCACCTTAACACTTACACTCTCACCTCCCTTATACTGAGATGCATCGAATCTACTTTTCTTAAAACTCTCTCTGCTCGCCACCCCTTGGTTCATTTGCCTTTCTTTTATCATGGCTTTGTTTACCAGAGAAGCATAATCTTCTAACTCATAAGTGGCCACTCTATTTTGAATAGGCCAAATCAGTCCATCTTGAAACTTACTACATTTATCTTCTTCCTCCTGCACATACTTAGTAGCAAATCTAGACAAAGCAGTAAATTTAGCATCATACTCCCTCACAGACATGTTCCCTTGGGTCAAATTTATAAACTCCCTCAGCTTCTCCCTCCTATAGACCTTAGGGAAATACTTAACATACAAAGCTTTAATAAATTCAGCCCAAGTAATAACATCAGTACCTTCCATCCTGGGCACCAAATGGTTGCTGGCTTCCCACTAATATTTCGCCTCTCCTTTGAGCTTAAACACAGCTAGATTCACTTTCTGGTTATCTGGAACCTTCATAACTGCAAAGATAGTTTCTAGATCCCTGACCCACATCTCATCTTCCGTAGGTTCAACTGACCCTGAATATTCTGGAGGGTTCAACTTCAAAAACTTCTCATGCATGGAATCTTTCATTTCCTTCCTTGCATCTCTCTCAATCATGGCAATGGTCTTTGATTCTAGATATCTAGCCTGTTGTTCTGCCATTTGTGCCATATTTCTTTCTTGTTGCTCTGCCATCCTCATCATTGCCTGCACCATTATTTGCATCTCTGTAGGCTGCTCTTGCTCTGTAGCCCTTCCAGCAACACTTTGCTCCACTTCAGTATTCTCTGTAGGAGAAGCGACTCCCTCTTCTCTAGGTTGTCCATTCCCACGTTCCATCTGGAATTATCTGTAATACAATAAAATTCTAACAACCAATATAAACAGTTTACAGTACTAAACTATTTGTTAGTATATAAACAATTCAATAATATCAAATCAATCAATAACTGCCATCTAATCGTCACACACGTCCAGAATTAATAACCTAGATGCTCTGATACCACTAATTGTCACACCCCAAACCCAATATCCATACTAATCATTTATTATTAGAATAATTAAATCATAATCTAGAGCCCATTGGAAATATAATTCATCTATCCATATTTTACTGTATAATGTGCATAATCAACATAATATTATTATTGTGCCATAACGAAATCAATATCAGAGTCATAATTAAGCGGACATACAATACTAAGATTAACTACGATAAAATTTCACAATCATCAACTCAATCCATATTAACGCAAAATATACAATGTGTGAGTAAATTAAAATCTTCAGTGTGACAATGATAAAATCCCCACATTTAAACCCCGGCTCCTTCCAACGGTGCAACTCTCAAAGTTACCGGTCATATGGTATTCTAGTTGGCAACATACAAACCTGAAATTGTTAAAATATAACTGTAAGCATTAAGCTTAGTGAGGTACTCCTTCCCTACAATGTAATAACAATTCTATATAGAATATGTGGATATAAAATCCGAACAATCCTGCCCATTGGCAATAACAAATCCTGGAACATAAGTTCCAATTAATTCTACCCATTGGCAATAACAAATCCTAGAACATAAGTTCCAACAAATCATTGGATCTTTGTCCAATTCCAATCCTGGATCATAAGACCCAACCAATCCTGGATATTTTAATATCCAAACAAATCCTGAATACCGAAGTATTCAAACAAATCCGCTCTTAGAGCTATATTCATATTTATATATGAAACAAATCATAAGTACACTCACCTCGATCGTTTAACTGGCTTTTCCCTTGCCTTTATCCGGTACTTGTTCAATCATCTCTTCTTCCCTTCCTATCATTCTCACAATATTAGTATCATTATAATAATATTAACAATTCAAAGAATAACTTAAACATAACTCAATCCATAAGCATCATATAATTCTATTCAAATCATTCATAAAAATGAAGTCCCATCTAGACTCAGGTTCTGATATCTAACATATTCAAATTACAGCCCAAACCCTTTTTAATTATTATTGGTAATCTAATACTTATTATATCATGTTTCCAAAACAAAAGACGTAACATCATTCCGAGTTTCCTAGAGCAAAATAAGCCTATTTCTTCACTACATAGCAAATCTGCCCTATAGGCTCTTTTATCGTTCATTCAACTTCCAGGAATTTTCATGATTTTTCTACATCATAAATTTCTATGATATTTCACCCAACATCAGTAAACACATTGAAAAATATAATATTAAAGTTTCATAATTTTTAAGGTTCGTTTGCTATGTCAAGCAAAACACCGAACACATGGCGGGCATATTTTCACCCTTAGGGCAGATTTCATACCCGAACTTCAAACTCTCACCAAGGTCTCATTGTATTTTCACATGATTTTCGGATATGTCATACATATATGAGTCCAAGTTAATCTCCAATTGGAATCAATCGATTCCAGTAACTACACAAAATATATGGAAGTTTGAATAAACGAAGTTTCTAAACAAAGCAATTTTAGGGTTTTATACATTAAACATAACTTAAACTTTCATCTAACCAAACATATATATCAAGGGCTGAAAGTTTAGTAAAAAAATGATGGTTTCTATCATCTAAAACATAAATATAAGAAAAACAATAAGATTTGCAGTTAGAATTACCTTCGGGGCTTTTACGTAATTTTCTATGAATTTTCTTCAATTTTCTCCTCACTTTTTCTTCCTAACTTCCTACTTCTCTTTCCTTAAGCTTAAAATCTCTCATGGATGCATTTTGGATGAATAAAGAGGTAATTCTAAGGTTTTAAGTTCGGCCAAAGCCACCACCCTTCCCAACCAATGAGAATAAAACATTTGTTGCCATAATAAGACAAAATACTACTTAACAGATGGACTATTTTGCCCTTGTTTCGTAATTTTGGTATAACTTCTCACTCAAACCTCCGTTTCACACACCGTTTGTTGTGTTACAACCATAACTCAATTGTCTACAACTATATAGTTTTCACCTCAAGTCAATTGTTATGTCATAAAGGTCAAAACCAGCCTTAAACATGAATATTCCTACCGAAACCTTCAAAATTTTGTATTTGTAACTAATTTGACATTTCATTCTTTTTTAAGGTAGGATTAGACTAAACATAATAAATTAACATTATATATATTAATAACACACTAATCATATCACATAAGCTAAGCATGATTTAAGCATAATTAATCGTAATTATATTCGGGTTGTCACAATAAATTAAGACATGAAATTTTAGAACGTTATAATATTAAATGAAGTTCGGAGAGGCTGAAGAATTAATGGTTTATTGTGATAATATATTATAGCATTGGGCATTTAAGAGTGCAAGTTGAGTCTTTTAAAGGGACATTGGCATATCGGGATCCATACACATCCTTGTACCTATTGTTTTACCAAAAAACTTGCATTCCAACATTTATATTTTTTGGATATTCTTTTCACGTAATGTGATGTCTTTTTTAGTAGAAGTATTGTAGATCCTAGCTGGTACTTAAGAATATAGTTCTAGTTAAATTCTAATTTTCTTTCAATGCAAAAAAATAAAGACTTGGTTCTAATACTCACTTTTTGTGTTGATGCTACCTTAAAGTCTACAAGTAATGGTGGCACTATATGGGTATGATTGTAATGCCTGAATTAACCTCTAGTTATATAGATATTGTGACAGAATTTGGTCTTAATCATAGCTTTACTCCGGTCATAATATATATGACAAATGTGGAGTCACTTCAAGTGAACCAAAACCAAAAATTAAAATAAGGAAAAAGTAAAATAATTATGATTATGTTTAACAGTTAAAATAACTATCCCTCACTCCAAAAATTTCTCAAAACACTTCATAGCGGTTTTGGGAGATTTCACCAAACAATTTATATACATAAATCAAAATGCAATACCGTAGAACAAGGTGGTTAAACAAATACCCTTCAAAACCAAAACTTGAGAGTAATAATATTATAAGGAAATGATTTAGCATGAGAATAAAAAAACAGGGGCACAACCAAAATAAATATCAAGTGGTTGGTAGGCATACTAAGAATAGTAGATTACATAAGTTATGACATACCCGAATGGGGAATCACAACTTCTTCTTGCTTCTTGAAGAAATTTTATGTGTGTTGGTTGAAAACATTAAATAACTTGTATTGTTCATCATTTATTATCAATCTAAACTTATGTGTATAATAATTTACCAATTTCCTTATGAAATAGAAAACAAATGAAATCAAAGACAATTTTAGCTATTGGTTTATCAAGTTTTCCAAACAATACATACATTCAAATAAAATAAAAAATAAATTTATTATATACCAATTTTCAATCCGTCAGATTTATAATGAATCAGTAAAATTAATACCTGAATAACTAAATATTTGGTAACATATATGAGATGAGAAGAACAATAAATAACATCAATACCTGAATTTTGAGTCGTTGAGTATATCCGAGAAAGTTCTGCCATGTTGAGATGAGAGTATGGTTCTTTTAATTAACTAGGGTTTAAATAACAAATAAACAAACAAAGAAAGGTTAATAATATACACACCTGATGTGATTTCCCTTGGAGATGAGGTAGGGATTTGTGGCTCTGCTCCGAGAACTTGTCGGCGGGGACTTGTGGTGCTGCTCTGAGAATTTGCGGCGATGAGGTAGAAGAAAATTCAAGGTATAAGAGAGAGGGATATGGAGATAAGGGAGATGAGAGTAAGGTCATTTTGATATACGGGAGATTAGGGAGATGTACGGGTAAGTTGGATATGGAGGAGTGGCAAGAAAATTGGGATGGGTATTGGAAGGGAGAGTTGTGTTTGAGCGGGAGTCTCTATTTAAATTGATTCTATTAAAAATGTTATATAAATACAATTTAAAATTTATTTTGAATTTTTAATTAAAAAGGTGATGTAAAAAATGAAAGAAGAGATTTATAACTATTCACTTTAGACTGATGTAAATTCATTTTTATAAGTGTCTTAAATAAGTATTTTTCTTGTAGTGTTAATAATGCATGGATAGTATTTCATTGTTAATGGATGATTACTTTCTTCATGCTAGATTTTTTTACCACTTACATTGCACACATACACGGAATTTTTTTAACATTGTACTTGCTTATCATGTGTTGAATACAGTGTTCTGATCTCAATAGTGTTTAATAACGAACCAAATGTACTAGAGATAAGTCATTCTCGTAAGAACCATTGTCCGAATTTTTTTCACTAAAAATTTGTTTTATGTTAAGCAATGGAAACAGGCTACGAAAGAAAAAAAAAAATTGCGTTAAAAGTTAACATTTGCAAAAAGAGACTAAAAGATTAACGGCACATAATAACATAAGTGCCAAGGCCAAATTTTTATTTCATTGATGCTTCGCTACATATAAGTATTTTGATATCTTCAAATATTTGAAAGTGACATCTTAAATATGCGATATTTTTAGGGTGTTATGAAGTAAAAGATCAATGGGTTTGCACAATGGATTCTCTTGAGAAATATTAAATAGTTTAGCGTCATTGTTTTTAGGATAATTTAAATACATGGAATGTTACATAAGTCTTGTCAATTTCATTTTGTTAAACATTCTTACACCTATGGTTGAACATGAGTTCTTTATTTAGAAGTATAGCATAACATTGTTCAATTTCATTTCACTTTCATAACTATGATATTTTATTGATATTCCATGGTGTGATGTATTTTTACATATGTGTAATTTCTAATACATTTCTTTTATACTCAAATAATTTTGAATATTTTTAAAAATAGTTTGTATGCTTCTTCAAAATTTCATCGCATATGATTATTGATTATCTTTTTCAACATTAGTTTCTAACTCTTTGTCTATTACAGACAAAAATGGGGAGAAGAAATTAAGGGGGATTTTTTGAGTTTATAACTTCCTTTTCCACTCCTATGCGTCACGGTATTTCTTTTGTCTCATGTGTGTAGGTCGATTATTCCTTAATGATGATTTCATGGAGCACACAATATGAAGACTTATACATTTATGTGTTTTCATTTCTTGGTTTTAGAGGGCATTAGTTGTACTAGTCTTCGGGGTTAATTTTATCTTCAATTTTTGTTTTTTATAGGAATAGCCAACATGGGAGATTTATCAGAGCATAATTTATAATTGCTCATTTTATTTTTTATCTGGCTTATCCCATTACACCCCCTTCACCCTCATGACCACTCTTAAGTATTGGAAGAAAAGAAGTTGGTTACATTTGGAGTCCGTTATAAATTTACCCAAGAAGTTTTATGACGTGGTTTGGTAAATATTTAGAGTTTCAGGGGTTATTTTATAAACAGACTGCATTTATACATTTTAAAAATATTTTCAAATGACTTTTATAGATTTTTTTGAAAAACTCACTAACCCATTAGAATAAGTTTCATATATCATCAGATTGATTGTTAGCATCATTGGAGCAAGATTCCTTCGTTAGAACGAAGTCCAAAACTCTTCTGCTATGGAATGTCATTCAATGTATCGTTTGAGACCGTTCGAACAAGATCAGAAGTCCATAAACACTAGAATGGCATTCAATCTTTCGTTCGAAGGTTATATGAATGAGAATGGGTCCAACAAGATGTTTATTTTTTTGAACAAGTATGCGTATTTTTGTTTTCAAAAACACCATTTCTAATCTGTAATCCTTGTCTTTTTACAATAACTTCCCCTATAAATACAGATGCGGGATTATACTTTTCTCAAAACCTTTTTAGAGATTTTTTATTATCAAACTCAAAAAAAAAATCATCTAAACCCCTTAGATATATGAGGCTCGGTTTGCCTAATTAAGAACAACATGATGCAAAGTTCTAAACCATTTTAGATATTTTCTCTACTGCTGATTTATAGATTTGAGGTTCTACGATTAAAGAAGAAAGTAAATGCGATTCCTGAGGTTGATCGGTGGATACCAGGGTAAGATTTGCTTGTTGTGGACGGTGCTGGACTATATCATTTTCTGTTGAAGATTTGACGATACTACTGAGTTAAACTTAGGTATATTTAAGTTGTCTGTAAGTTTGTCAGGGTCTATTGAGTCTTAAATAATGCTCAATATAGGTTTTACCCGGAAGGGATTTTTTCTCTATTTCCTCATCCTTTTGGTTAGTTTGTATATTAGATTCATAATTTATATTGTATGTTCACTTTAGTTTAAATCAAGATAAAACTTGGTAAAAAGTGAATCTTTATAAGTGTAACCTATGATATAAGTGAATCCATATAACCCTTGCATTCACACATATCCTAGTGAACACCAAAACTATGAACATGGGATTGTGTCTGTAATAGGGGAGTCCTCATGGGCTAGGAGTAATGTAATACAATCAGAGGCGTTACCTCTATAGATATGATGATAAAACAGTAACGTAAATATCCTTAACAATATCAAATCAACACACAATATTGTATATAACAAACACTCGTATTAAACTCACAAACTACTCATGTGTAGCTCAATTAATAATAAAGGAACCTCATAAACAACTCATTAGAAGGGATAGAGACGTAGGAACCCTAGATACACCTTGTCAGGAAGCGAAAACATCAACAATATTCAATATATCTATCGTTAGCTAATAAAATCATCGTAATAAATGTCAATGGTGGGTGAATAAACTTTGGTTTGCAATAACTTCTTTGCTCTCAGTGTGTTTTTAGTCTCTCTCTCTCTCTTTCATGAAGCACAATCTATCGACCTCTCATCCTACATCAATACCCCTACAATTCCCCTCAACTACTCATGTGTGAAGACTATTAGTGGAAAAACTATGGGTTGGGCCTAACGTGGTTGGGATAAATATGGGTTGGGCCTAATATGGGCGAGCCAAATATGGGCTGGGTCAACCCATTTTTTTACCCCCAAATAAGTATAACAATTACAAATATATGTGGAAAAAAACATAGTTTACTCTTTAACTTTTAAAAATAGATTTTGTATTTGACTTGTAGAATTTGAAAATGGACTCCATGTGGACTCCATATATTATTCATAGCTTTCAAATATGAGCCCCATATTTGACTCTAACTTTTAAATATGGGCCTCATATTTGACTCATAGCTTTTAAAAATGGGCCCCATATTGAAATAAATAGACTTATATGGATTTTTTTATTCTTTGGAACCCATTTTGCCAGTACTAGTGAAGACCTTATAGTATATCCTTGCCCGATGTAATGCTAAAACCGGTGTTTTAGTCAATCAAGCTTTCAATTCATCAAACGCCTGCTAACATGCATCATCTTATACATATGACATATCATTCATCATCAACTTGTTTAGGGACCCAGCTATGTTTGAGAACCCCTCAATGAACCGAAAGTAGTACCCTACTAATTCCAAAAAGATACGCACCTCAATGGGTGGAGTGGGCTATCACCATTCCATCACTGCAAAAACTTTCCCCAGATCCACTAATATCCCCCTCCTGAACACGATGTGGCCTAAGAACAACCCCACTCGCAACCAAAAACCACATCTCTCAAACTTAGTAAAGAGTTGGTTGTCTCGCAGTGTCTATAAGACTACTCGTAAATGTTGTGCGTTCTCCTCAATAGTTAGAGAATAAATCATGATGTCATCAATGAACACTGTGATTAACTGATAAAAAAAGCCTGAATACCCGATTCATCAAATCCATACCAGTGTGTTGGTTAGCCCAAAAGGCATAACCCCAAACACAAATGATCCGTATCTCATAAGAAACATCACCTTCTATATATTCTTCTCTCAAACCCTTTATTGATGATAACTCGATCTAAAATCGATCTTAGAAAAATACACAACACCCTTCAATTGTTCAAACAAATCATCAATGCGGTCACCGTATATTTATTCCGTATGGTGACTTTTTTCAACTCCCTATAGTTGATACAAAGCCGCAAGGATCCATCCTTCTTCTTGACAAAGAAAACTGGGGCACCCCACGATGAAGTACTCCTCCTAATGAACCCTTATCCCAATAGATGATCAATTTGGTCGTGAAGATCCCTCATCTCTAAAGGAGCCATCCGATACGATGTACGGGAAATATGTATCTTTCTCGGAATTATTTCAATCATAAAGTCTATCTCCCTACTAGGTGGAAAACCTGGGATCTCCTCAAATACATTCAAAAACTCTCTAACTACCCTGATAGAATCTAGAGACATTATAACCTCCGAAGAAGTCTCCTCCTCAATATAGTATAGGTGCATGCTCCACCCACCATCGAGGTGTGGTACCAGAACCATTACATCACCTGCCTCGAAATGGTAAAGATGATGGACCTACTGTAATAGTCAACACAAGCTATGTATGTAGCTAGCTATGCCATCCCTAATATGACATCATACTCGTGCATATCTAGTACTAGTAAATCCTCCAAAAATGTGAGTCACCCAATAAAGACCCCTATACCCCGATATACCAAACGTATAGGTGCCCTTCTATCCATGTATGAATTTACGTGCAGTATAAAATATGAAAAAAAGTTTATAATCCCAGTTTCATGTGCAAAACTAGTCCTAACGAATGAATGAGATCCATCCGTGTCAAACAAAATATCACCCACATGCTCAAAGATAGGGAACATACCCTCTACTGCCTGAACTAGCACTAGTCCCTCCGTGGGCACTATGTGGGACACCCATCCATAATAGTGTTGTGGCGGTTTCCCTGGAGGTGGGTCGACTGGTCTTGGTATTGCTGGTGCTGCAACTCCTGGAGCTGGTGACTATTGGCATTGCCCCTATGGTGCCGAATATCCTCTCTGACCACCTTGATCCATAGGTACTTGATTACCTCGAGGACACTGCCTTGACATATGTCCCCTCTCACCATAAGTGTAATGGTTCCCATTAACTAGGTGCCTCTCTTCCTACCGGCACTGCTAGCCTCGATTTTACTAACCCTGGCCCTGATGGCCCCTATTGTGAGGATCCTTAGAGTTAATTTTGGAGACGATATTTATTTGGCATATCCTTAGTCTTAATTCTAGGTATATCTACTATCTATTTAGTGTGGTGAATTGAGTTGAAGAGTTATTCGTTGCGATGACCTTTGGAGATAGAGTCAAGTGGTAATTCGTGTGAGAGCGTGGCACACCGTTATTTTCATATTTATGTGCATGTATATAGTTAGCATATCTATATTTCATTTTTAT
The DNA here is from genome assembly GCA_949130495.1 of Sambucus nigra. Classification (NCBI taxonomy): domain Eukaryota; kingdom Viridiplantae; phylum Streptophyta; class Magnoliopsida; order Dipsacales; family Adoxaceae; genus Sambucus; species Sambucus nigra. Next base: position 674,502,565 of record OX422215.1, read on the forward strand.
TTTTGGATTACGCACAGGTAGGATTGGGTGTATGGGTGCCCAATTATTGCACTTTATGGGTAGGCATATGTGAGCCTTATTTTATTTTGCGCATTTACACTTCGTCAAACTTCGAGGACCAAATTTTGTGCTAGTTGGGAAGTATGTAACACCCCGTGAATTTTTAAATTTTAAATAATGTATTTTAAAGTAAAAAGTCGAAAAGTTATATTTTAAAAAAAAAAATGATAATTAAAAGGTGGACTTTTTAATTAAAATATTGTTTTGGTCGAAATTTGATTAAATTGAAAATATTCTATTGGGGGATTAGGGAATTTTATAATTGAATAAACATTAATAAATTTATAGAAATTTGGTTTTATGAAAGAGTAAATTCTTCCTTTTATAAATTTTGGAACTCCAAACATTTGACTTTTGGCATAAAATAAATAAATGGAAATTTTGAAATTTTTTTAGTAAAATAAAAAAAAGTTTTTAACTATACTTGAGGTGAGAGAGACGCTAAAATCACCCCCCACCTTTGTTTTGCTGTTAACGCGCATGACTCCCAAAAATTGGGAACTGACATTTTTTTTTCTCTTTATTTCCTTCTTATTTGTTCAATTCTTCCTTAATAGTTTAACCGTGAATCAAGATGATGTGACGTAGTGGCTGCTTTTCCCCTTAGGAACTAGATCCCTTTTATTATTTATTTATCCATTCCTTGATTTGGTACATGTGATATGAGGTGTACGAGAGTGGGTGCTCTCAAATTCATTCGGACATGTACGAGACTATCAAAGTTAACTGTTTCAAATTCTTGGGACACGCATGGGTAAATTGGTTCGGTGTATATATATTTTGTTAAGTTGGAAATCATTCGGACTCTTTTGTCCCCCCTTATAAAAAGAAACCTTGATTCACTTTTTAAAAATTCATGTCACTTTTTGTTTCAAAACTCTTTCTTTTATGCACAAAGGAAAATACTCATACCCATATATTTCAAGTCTAGACCTCCATTAAACAAAACTTTAATCATATATTGGGAGGTCTAAACTTCATATTTTGAAGAAGACCCAATAATGAAACTTGTTTATTTTCACGAGACGAAGGCAATCGAGTATTCCGAATTTCTGACTAACGATTTTTCAATGCATGAATACTCTATTCTTTTTCTTTAGTATTATGCATTTTAAGTGTTAACCACACAATTAATCACGTATTTTCTTAAAATAAATTTGCGACTTAACTAAGAAAAGTGAAACAAATTACGAAATTGTTTTTATTAAAACTTTTAATATGAAATAATACTCATAACCCCTGGGTACGTTGGATAGCGAGTGATTTTGGGGTTTATTTTGGTATAGGATGCATGTAGAAAATTGCGGTTCCAAATTAAATGATTTCGGGTGCGTATAAACTCATAAAATTATGAAGAGAATGATGAAATTGGAATTTGTTAATTAATTCATCAAATGATGTCGGAATGTATTTACAATGGTCAAATATAATTTTTTTACGACAAATATGACGACGTTGTGATGAAATGAAAAATAAAATGAAATTATGATATTATTGCTTTTTTGCCTATATTTATGTTGTGTGTTTAATTTGTGCTATTAATTTCCATCGCGGGGACGACAGGATATTCAGGTAATTATGCTCACCTATATTTTTAGTGTTCTTACAAGGTATAGTACTAGTGGGTAGGACTTAGTAAGATTTATGCTTTCTAGTTATATGACTAGTTAGTGTAGATTTGTAAAAAATTCAATATTACGGAATGAGCTGATTTTTGAGGTCTTACCATCATTACGATAGTCTATGCATAAGACTAGGGTGTGATTAATATCAAAATTCATCCTATACATAGGGTAGGACGCATCTATGCATAGGGACACTTATATATGGGACTAAGGGTGTTTTTAAGGATATCACATCATTAATAAGGGTGGGGTTAATTTACAAGATACATATGAGAAAGATAATAAATTGAGAATAAATACCTAAGATAATAAAATGGGTATTGAAAATTCATTGGCCATATAATGAGCCAGGGCCAACAGTTTAAACGGGTTACCTAGCATTTTATGTCGTGTCAAGTGTAAAACTTGTCATATTATAGGATCGACAGTTCAAATGGATCAACGGACATTTCATAAGGGGAATGTGTATTTTGGTTAAAGAATCACCTGAGGAGGGAGGACCGTTATATGGCCCTACCAGTTCCGATCATCTGAACCCATAATCGCTCATACTGATCTGTAGATGGAGGACTGCTAAACTGTTGAGCTGCCTAACTGCTACCTCCACCCGTCTTACAATCTGGTTCGATGTCACATCTCTCTATCCCTTTTCACTTTTGTTTCTCTAAAGTCCTTATGATCCTAGCAGTGTAAAAGGGAGGCGTTCACCATCTGATTCTATGTAGTGAATGTCGGGTTCCCTAAAAGTGCCTTTCTGATATGCCATGATGATCCTACTATGAACCATCGTGGGACCCTCCTGTCTCAAGTCCATGAATCAAGTCCTCATATCTTACTACGTCACTTAAGGGAGATACTTCCCCTGAAACCTCTCCTATAGCTCATCTATGGTCAAATTGTCCCTCTCTACAGGCTGAAGTAACTGACTCCCACCACTAGAGTGCTTCCCCCACAAGTCGAAACGAGGCAAATATTTCCCCTTAACTTGAGTACACTTCTCCATTCATAAGTTCCGTTGAATGTCCTTTTTCCACCTGCTCTCCACCAATATGTATGGAATGCCCGTACACTCTAGAGATTGGCCCTTTGTGAAGTCCTCCCTAGCTTTATCCAAAATTAACCCTGACATCTGGGTTGGTAATGCCATCTGCCTATGGTGGTGGTGGTGGTTGCTGTAGTGACTGTGGTGTTAGAAAGTGTTTGAGCATATCTTCTATCCTAGTAGAGATCGCCTGGGTCATGTTGGTAACGATATATTTTGGGGTATTAGTGGTTTGGGCTGGTGGGGCCCGAGGTTACTGTTATGGCTCCGACTGAGCCTTTTTATCTTTCGCGGTTGCGGCTACGCTTCTAGGCCTACCTCTCCTTCCATTTTCCATATGAAAGTAAACAAGGTTTGAATTAGTAAAAATTAAAGTAATACACGAAGTCTTAATTATAGGCTCCACACATAAAAGAACACAATGCTGAACATAATGAGTGCCACAAATATCCTAAGGACACTAGAACCCGGATGCTCTGATACCAAATGCAACAACCCTTATTTTCTCACATAAAGGCTTGACAAATGCAATATGCCAAAGATGGGCCTTGCTATACAATCTATATCATTCTCAACATGAAACCATATAAAATATTTATCTACAAGTCATGATTGAAACTAAAACTGAATTTAAATTATTATCTAAGGAAATAATAGAATCCAACATGAACAAAAATATAATAAATCCCAACATACCCATAAGTGTCTCGAACTAGCAAGACACAAAATAATATTCGGGCTTATGCCCATACAATAATCAAAAAATAAAAGACTTGAAATATAGTAGCAACCTAATCTAGAATCAATGATCGAAAACCTATTGCGAAATGTGTGACTACAAGGATAAACTGTCCACAGTCCTACTATCCCTGTCTAGGAGCACCTGGGGAGAAAACATTAATAATTTGGGGTCAGCGCCCTCAAGTGTGCAGAATTAACTTACTAAATTTGTTGTTCAAAAGTACAATTAATCCAAAGTGAATACTTCCCATATCATTCACAAACGTAACATTTCTCACCCCTCATCTAAAAGCAGTGCTACATGTATAACCACCCAAGTCTCGGTACAGATGGTGGATAAATGCTAATGAAAGTATAAGAATATATTTAACAAGATAAATGTACTCAAATGAAATTATTTACATTTTACTTACTATTTCCCAAATTATCCCAGACATTTTACATACTACCCATAAAATGACGACATTAAACATCATGCATACTATGTAGTATTGGGTCTGCGTTTTGCTGTCTACATCATTAGACTTACGAAAATTTTCCATTATTTTCCATTAATTATATATACGTCCTTATATATACAACACTAAGGAATCTACCAATAGTGCCTCATTCATGCTATATTGCTAAGTCCGGAGGAGTCCCCTACCCAACAAGGACAACACAATACATAGACAGTTGGGGAGGTACCTAGGCAGTACACCATTGTACGAACTATACCTAATAGTGTCATATGGATCCCAACATTAACACTCATCTTTAATAAATATGTAGTACCTAAAATATGACATATACTATGCGTAGCCAACCTGTGCCGAAGTGTGCTATGATCCCAAACGCACGTACCCCGACCGATAGGACAATCCACAAATATTGGTATGTCCACATACAAATATAGTTACATGTTACAATATGTAAATGTAATTATCCTAATAATTACCCCTAGTTGCACCATAAGGATTACCCATAATTATCCATAGTTAACTATTCACCATGACATACATTATTAACTTCATTTCCTTTATAAAATACAATTAACCATTAAGTTAATGTAGCTTGCCCTTTTTTTAGTAACATCACGTTTCCATTTTTAATAAATTCCACGATTACTCGTACATGGTCCCAAAAACTCGTATTAACATCTAAAAATATCTCGGATACAATCATGGGCCCCACGTCCTGTCCCACCAGAAGTCAAATTGATTTGGCCCAGGGGCCAACCTATTTGGCCCTGCTGACTGTTTGGGAACCCAGTAATTTTTCCAAGGTTGGGAAATCCATTATTCCACCCAAAAACAATTCCAAAGGATTAAACCTTATAATCATCATTAATATCAATCTCAATGTCTTCGTTCATCATCTTAAGATCTTTTATTACGTATTTTAATGTCTGAATAAGGCCCCAATCCTCACAAATTTTAACTATACTTTTGTTCATAGAAAATCATGTGTATATCTATAAATCCCCTAATTTTCTACCATACGCAAGTGTTGTAATTAAAACAAATCTCAGATCTTTAACATGAATGAAATTCCTCCACATGTGAATCACCTCAGCAATTACAACAAATGGCCCAAGACATGATTTTTCTTTCATTTAAGGCCTTATTACATACCATCCTAAATTCTGGATTTCTTTATCTATTATCATATTAAAATCCTCTATAAAGATGATCATAATATCACCATAAATTCACGCCCACTCTAGAATTTCTACATGGGAGATAAAAGAAAATGAATTAAGAAACAGTTTGGACTAATAAAGTTAGCAAGAAAATTCTTGCCTTAATTATTACATGATTTCTTGATTGATTTCATGGATTACTTCTTGAATATTTATCTCCTAATTCTCTTTCTAGTGTTCTTGCATCTCACTTCCCAAAATGTGTTTTGGGGTTCTTGGATACAAATGACAGGGAGTTATTAAATTCCTAATTCATAAAATTAAAACCCAAATCTCAAGTTAGGCCTTATGCCTAAACTTTGGACCATCAAAGGGACGCCCGTACACAACTCAACTAGTCCAATAACCTCCTAACTCATATATATATATATATATATATATATATATATATTCCCTGGACCATTTCAAATGGTCTAAAACACCTAAACGGGCCCATAAAGCTTCCCAAAATGTGTCCGAAAAGATTTTTATTCAACAAGTATATTATTCAATTATGTCACACATCTTATATCAATTATTCAATGCATATGCAACAATTTTCTAACGAAATTACTTAACATGAAAAGTCAACTCACATAATATGAAATAAAAATTAATTCATTCATTCACAACCTAATTAATAAAATCCAGTCATTTAATTTAATCCCTATGAATTTTATTGTATTCTAAAAATACGGGGTATTACATGGGGGTTGAGTGTTAACACTTTTCCATACTTTGAAATATGTACACTTGAGGTCAGGAAGATCACAGTTGTTTCAACAATTACACTTACACTTTGGGTAAGTCATAAAATGCAAGGTATGAACCTTACATGAATACTGGTTTGCGTAATCATGATAGTGATAACACTATGAATGTATTTATGTTCCTTATGATATCTGGATAGATAATACTATATTCAAGTGGATGGACGGATAATCCAGAATTCATATCTGGTTGTGTATAGTATGTGTTCTTTTGAGTAGAAAAATGTGAATGCGCAAAAGATCATGACTTTCAGATAGCTTGATATCCCATTTTTGGTACACGTGAAAGAGGATGCAAGTAATAGATGGATGAATCTCTATGGGGTTAATATATCATGAGACATAATGTGGAGGTTGAAGTTCATGAGAAGGAATCGATATTGAACTTACGTATTCATATAACCACGAGATCAAAGCCTATGTAGATCAGTGTGTATATGCGTTCAAGAATTTATGTTGGTTTATTATTAGATATTGTGCCTTTGAGGTAGTTATATGTCTCTTTTTGGGTATAAATGGGTGAGGGATGGTAGGTAAAGGATGAGTGCATCTCTATGGGGAACAATATATCAAGATACATATTATCGAAGCTCGAGCTCATGGTAAGGACTCAATAATGTGTGTACTTACTCATGTGGAAACGAGATAAAATCTAACTTAATTTTGGTGTTCACGTGTTCTAACGCGATTCGTGTGAAAGTGTTGGGCTTTGGATTAGGAGACGAATATAAGGAAAAAATTCTTAAATCAAATTAGTTTCTATGTATTGGCTTAATTCCGTGTTTGGACAAAACTTGTTTTGGTCATAGGTTCTTAGTACATAACTTGTGTGTCCTTCAAGCCTACGATATGTGATTGAATACCCAACAACAAATTTAAAGCTTCTTCGAGGATACATTCGTTTACGTACAAAGTTTTTTTCTTCACCATCTAAAGGATCTAAGTGAAGGTATGAATACATATTTACGTTTGATCCCTGGATATGTTTGGGTGTTATTTTATAAAATATTTATAAAGTTTCCTAAAAAAATTTTTAAGATTTTTTTTACTTTAAGTCATTTGAATGAGTTTCTATTCTCGTTCAAACAATTTTTCATTGTTCAATCGAACGAGTTTACTATTTTGTTGATAGATTTTTTGTTTTTGGTCAAACGAAAATCGAATGAGGTTTCATTGTTAATTGATAAGATTTAGTTAAAAGATTGTTCTATATTTGTTAAAATGATTTTGATATTTCCCTTCGAACGAGTTAAAGTTTGTTGAGAATAAATACTTCTTTCGAACAAACTCTGGTTTTTGTTCTGACGAGTTTTCTCATAAAATTATGTGCTAACTCAAAAATGTGTTTTAATAAATACACATGTCTCGCATATATTTTTATGAGGTTTTTTGTTAAAACTATTTTCCAAGTTATATCTCGTGACTCCCAAACCCTAGCTTATACCCAAGTTTGAGATCGAAGAGTCCTAAATATATATATATATATGTGTGTGTGTGTGTGTGTGTGTGTGTGTGTGTGTGTGTGTGAGTGTGTGTGAGAGAGAGATCTCTGTTATGGTGCACCGTACTCATTCTCCCTTCAAACTGTGAGTGTTTCAAGTGGTGGAGACCATATTCGTGTTATGAGGTGACTGGACTGGTCAAGAGACACATATGATCGGTGGGATACCGAGACGTGAGAACATGCTTACATTGTGTGGCTATTGGAAGACGTATACCAGTTGCTGTGAAGAAGGTAGCAAGGTATGAAGAAGCGCGTCAACTCTTGAAGGCATCGTGTCTAAAAGTATGTCTAATTTTTCCTTGTAACTAGACCTATATCGTAGTAGATTTTTATGACTAGGACATTGGAGGTTTTTCCAATTGTGGATTTTCCTCGTACATCACTGTGTTATGGTTTTCTTATTTTTTTTATACTCACCTAGATTTACACTTAGGTCAAAACAAAAATTGGTAAACTATTTAACATAACACTTGTAGTTTTATTTGATGAAAAGTTTACTAAAACTATAAAAATTAAAATTGGTGGTGTTTTTACAAACCCAAGGGCACATAAGCTTTTCTCAAATTAGTATGAGAACAGGTTACACTAGTTTTCTGTGTTAACTAACCCTACTGGAAGACGCGGATGTGATTTTTCTTTAAATCTATCGACGATAACATTTGGAACTAGGTTGTGTATGGATGGATTCCTCCCACTGAAAGTAGTGGCGTGTGCCTCTTGTACAACAACTGACAAGAATTCCTCGACTTTTAATTCTTGGTGTGTGAACGTTATTTATCACGTTATGATTAATAAAGAGTTTAAAATAATTATGACTTGCGAGAGCACGAAGGATGCTTAGGATATCTTACAATACATACACGTGAGAACAAACACTTTAAGGTTTCCATGTTTGAAAATCTGATAACTAAGTTTGATATGGTTAAGATGTTAAATAATGATTCTTTTGATGAGGTCTATGCCAAGTTGTTGGATATTGTCAATTCCTATATAAGTTCAGTGAGACGATCCCCAATTCAATAGTGGTGAAAAAAATCTTAAGGTCGTTCCTTGGAAGATTTAACATCAAAGTCACGGTCCTAGATTCCCTAGGTGGTATTGATAGTATAAGAGTCCAAGATCTTGTAGGTGACCTTAAAAAATATGGGATGGACATATGTCCTCCCAAGGAAGAGAAGTTTATTTCCATGAAGTCCTTAAAATTGACGTGTCAGATTCTAATAGTGATGGAGATCTTGATGCAAGAGATATTGTTAGTTTTTTTTAGGAATAAGCTTAGAGATGAGAATACTTTTAAAAGGAAACCTAAGAACTTTAATGATCATGATAGGAAGCATAAGGATAGTCCCAAGAAGTTGGATGACCAGGACATGTTCTTGGAACTCTAAGGGTTAGGGAATTATTCTCGTGAGTTTCCCATTAGACTGGGGAAATAAGGAAAGAAGCCAAAGGTATATACTACCACCCTTTGTGATAGTGAGACGAAAGTGGAAGTTAATTCCCCCATTGATCACAACAACACTGCACTCACGGCTAGTTAGCATTCATGGCTAGTTATGTGGTCTTAAATTAAGAGTCCTCCTTTATTGAAGAGAATCATGAGTGTGATGGTTATGAGGTCCGATCTTATGGTCACTACACTAGAGAGAAGTGTAGTGATGAAGAAGAATAAGAAGAACAAGATGACGATAATGAGCTTCAAGTGTCCTTTTGGGAGTTATACACATAGTTGTTGAAGATGAAAAGACCAACTAGTGTTTAGAAGCTAAAATAAAAGAACGTGCAATAGGAAATGATGGTGGTAAATTGATTGAGGATCTTAAGGCATATCAGAAGACTCTTAAGGATAAGATCAAGTATGATGAGGGTGAGAGTAAGAGCCTTCGTGTTTTCATTGAGGTTTTGAAGAAGGGTCTTCTTAAGTTTGAAGAGTCTAGGCATTTTATCGGGTCTAGAATTGTAGTGTTAGATAAGAAATTAAGAGACTCGAGTAGTGTCAAATTTGATTTGGATTCTAGGTAAAAAAATTTGGATAAAATATTGGGCACCATTAGAATCAAAGATGACAAGTGTTGGATCAACATCGATGATACTAGTACTTCCGTTGCTAATGCTAGGGGTGTTAGAAAAGGTCCTCATTCATACACTTGAACACAATGCGGTAGGAAATGTCATAGTAGGCATTTTTGTTATGATTTTAAAAATGGTACTAGAAAGGCTAAGAGTAGTGTCAACAAAGTTCCCTAAGCCCAAGTTCATCACGTTACACCTATGCAGGTTAAAAGATTCAATTTGGAGGCACTTAATAAAAGGCATGTTGATCTTTCATGCTTTCACACGATTCATCACATGTTATATCTTATGAGGGATCAATTACATGTTTTCATACACTTGGTTTTGTGATTCATGTTATATGCCATTGCTATATATATATATATATTTTTTGATTTTCCTTTTTTTGGGTGTTAATAAGAAAAATACAAAAATATTTTATTTCTCTCTTGAGTTGTTTTGAAAAACGTTTAAAAACTCAAAAGGATTTTTTGTTTACATGTAGTTTCATTTAACACAAATTGTATGGAATATCGGCATTCTTGAATCCCATTACTCCCATCTATCAATGTGACTAGGACATTTGATTACTATTTTCAATGATTGGATTGTTTTTAATCATGTTTACACAAAGTAGTTTGAGATTGATTTTCACGATGGATTCACTTTGTGTATGAGGTCTTTTGGATGATCTTTTTTGGATGATCTCTTTTGGATTTAACTTCTATAAAAGGGGAGTTTAAATAAGATGGATGCCTAACCCCTTTTAAGCATTGTAATGATAAGTTAATTAGCCCAGGACCTTAGATTAATGATAGGACATACAAACACAAACCTAATGAAGATAAACTCAGTTTAAACTCATAAAACTCTCGTGTATAACTCAGAAGATAGTAATGAAATTTAAAGTAACTTAGCTAGATGGAGAGAGAAGTAACCACCCTAGATACACCTTGGTAAGGAGGCAAAACGCACCAAATATCCTCAAGAATCTCTGTTAAGTATTAAAATCTTCGCAATAACTAATAATGGTTAGTGAGTAAACCCTCTGGTTTGTAATAACTCTCTCTGATGTGTCTTCTCTCTAGCAATAACTCCTGAACTCTCAAAAAAGATCTCCTTCCTCAAAGGTGGTTGGGGTCCTTTAATATCCCCCCACACCACCCTTAAGGAAACTCGATCATTAAAGACTATGAAAGTCATCCCTCATACTTTATGTCACAACATTAAATGTCTGATTCCCTAGTTGTCTCCACGTCATAAACATTAAATGCCAAGACATACTTTTTGCCTAACCACCGTGTGTCAGGGGGCTATTATCGCAGAGGTGGCTCACCAACTGCCTGACAACCCAAAATACCACGGTGGTTTACTCAAGTGCAAATTTTTCATTGTTTAGATGGATAGTGACATCACCTACAGTAGATGTGACATTAAGTATAAGGTTGTTTGGTTCATAACTGAATGTCCGATGGAACACCAAGCTGCTCTGCCTGAGGTTCCACGGTTAGGGTCCTTCGGTGTTTTACCAGTTGTATCTAAGATGGTCAGGACAAGCCCCCAACAATGCCTCACTTATCAATCCTCCAAACCAAGTCCCTCTAAAGTTCCCACAACGAGGTCATTCGATAGAGCATGAAAGCTCTCCCAGGCCCTGCCAAGTCTGGTCTCTCGCGAGTACCGTTTGACTTCACACTAAAACTCATTATTATTCTCATTAAAACATTACAACCATTACATCTAACATCCAATATAAACAAAGATACAATATGACTAACACAACAAGCTAAAATGAGTTTCCATGCCAAGCTGCCTCGCTGAGTTGCCACTCTTGAGTTTCCACGCTTGAGCTGCCACGGCTTCTTAATCTCAAAAACTATTGCCAATTAGATAATTATCCCTAATCTCAGGATTAACTTCAATCCCCCTCTACATTTGCCCCTTCGTGGAGAGATTTGTTGCAACAAGAAATCTCTGCACGAAACTTCTCAATTCGATGAACCCTCTCGACAGGAAAAAATTATGGCATTCTTTCCCTTGTTAGAACTACAACGATATAATATCCTTGAAAAAGTAAAATTCTTCTCGATTTACGTGAGCCGAAGCGCCATACTTATTAGGTCTTGGGTGAAGGGACATCGCCACTTTTTTCTTATGCTGAGCCTCGACCGTTCCATCTTTACTATTTGAAATTATCCTGAAAGGCCTACTAACCTTCCCAAATACTCGTTTGGACTCGTGGTAAGTGAAATTCTCCCCTGCGATGCTCCGCTATGTCCAAAAAAGCATACACTCTCCCCGATGTGACTAAGTCACAATTCAAACAACGTTTGGACATATGGCGAGGGGACATCATAGCTTTTTTAAACTGTTAGGGGAATGCCTTCGTTGGGAGAATTAGATATGTTTGACAAAAATTCTGATGCCAAAACTCAAACTTGCTGGAGAAGACAACTCCCTTCTTTTCCCCAAGCGTCACTTCATTTGAAATTATTATAGGCGTCCCTTTCACGTGCGATGGTGGAAAATTTAAAAGTCAAGTTTACAAACCTTCAAACGTCTCTTTTATTTCAAAACCCTTCATTTTTCTTCATCTTCTTCAAGCTCTCGTATTCCCTTGAGAGAGAAACTCTGTGCGAACTCCATTGTTTTCTGATTCTTTTTTAGCTTCTTCCTTCTCTCCCCCTCTACGCCACCACCTGTGGTTCTGCATCTCCCTATTCATTTCCAACTCTTATTTTACCAAGAATTTTTTTTGATGGCCTCTTCAAGAAACCCTACCACTCTTGCCACCAGTACTCCACCTGTAGCCCCCTTTGTCACCGCCCCTTCTGTCGCCTCATTGACTGCTGCTCATCAAGAACAGTTGCGTTTCTACTATCGGTCCCCAATTTTTGGCGAAGGTGATGTTTTTACTGGGTTTTGCAAGAGTTGCATTTTTAACCCCAAGTATGATTCCATCACGCTTGGCGATGAAGATGAGAATTCGGATGACTACGGCTTTCTACCTCCCGAGGGGACTCTCAAATTTTGTCTTGAGCAAGGGGACTTCCCATGGTCCCACATCGATTTTGAAAGTCATGGGGGCTCTCCTGCTCACTTTGCTGCTTGGAACTCCCATATGCAGAGTTCCCACGCTGATACCCTCTCTAAGATTGGGCTTCATCGAGCCAAGTGGTTTGGTGAGTTCACCCTCTCCAAAAATAATGTTGCCCTTCCTGTTCTGGTATCCTGCTGGAACGTTACCACTCATACATTCATCGCTGCGTGGAGTGAATTCACAATAACATTGGAGGATGTGTGAGAGCTCCTAGGGCTTGAGGAAACAGGCCATGAGCCCTATTATGATGAAGCCCTGGATGCCTAAGAGAATGCTAACCATTTGGAGTTAGAGCGTATATGCCGAAGGTGCATCGGTACTTCAAACAAATATACCTTCACTCCTCTTATCAACTAATTCTTTAAGAATCCTACTGAAGGTAGTTCCTTTGAGGCTGTCCGTGGGCAAGGTACATTGCTAGAACTTCCTGCCTATATTCTTATCATTCTTTCTCACTTCTTTTTAATGGGGAAGCCCAACGACCAGTCGTGAAGGGATCTTATTAATATATCCCTTCGTTTAGCCCGGGGTATCAACCTCCCCTGGATGTAATCACCTTGGGATCCCTCTACACATTGCTTGATAAAGCCCTTTTTGATATGGAGAAATATCTGGGTCGTTACAACCTAGCCAATTTTGCAAACTGCATCTTCTTAATGAGCTTCCTCTATGTGCTCTTCCCGGTCGTAGCAGCCATGACTAATCTCCCTCCTTCGGGGGAAACAATCCTACCCCCTCACTCCTCTGTTCACCACAAGAGGCAAAGTCGAAAGGAGCTGACCTCCTTTATCAATGACTTTTCAAGTTTTGTAATGTGGCCCTATTAAGACGATATTTTTCTCTATGCTTGTGATTTTTTCAGACATGGGGCAAGAATGCTCCAGGAAACCACCGTAAACCTTATTACAGAAGACCCCTTACTGGCCGTGGTTCTTCTATTTTCACCAGGATACCTTCCCTCATACACCGAGTGGGGATACAACAGCGAGCACTACAATCCCAATAGATGCAGCCGTCAGTTTATCTTTGATCAAGGGGCCCCTCGCCCGGTGTTTGTAATACCCCATATTTTTTATGATTTAAATAATTATGGGATTAATTATTACAGAAGGATTAATTGAATTTAAATGTGAGAATTAAATTTTTAATTAATACGGATCTAATAAAAACTAATATTAACTAGTGTGTCAAGGGTTAATACTTATTGATTTAATATTACTGTGCGATATGTAATATGTAACTATACACTTTGATAAATTGTCGAGAGAGAATAATACGACAGTTTAGTGAATTAAGTTAGACGGGCATGTGAGTCATGTCGGGACTAATTTAGTGAAATAAGTATATCAATTATTTTTAGTAACTCGTATGGTCATTTTGAGTAAACTGTTGAGTCCTGAAGGGTTGAGATAGTCGAAATAGTATACCGGGGTGTTTAGTTTGGGTCCCGGGGCAATTTTAGGACTAACCGGCACCCCGAGAGGGCATTATGTAAATTGAATTTTTAGGCTAAATTAATGGACGAAAATTAAGAGTCAAATTATCAGCCAAAGAAAGTCAATTAGGGTTAGAAATCTACAGGAATTACGAACGGCCATAGGAAGTGTGAGGGAGAGCTATTTCCAAAAGAAGAGGGCCAAATTGACACCGCCTTGCATAACCACCACCACCACTGTGTAGATCGGGATAAGGGTAATACACCCACACCAACAACGTCAAGAAATCAGACGACAAATTCAAGGCAAGTGTTTACAACTTGCTGTACTTTAGCGTTTGTCATACTCATGTTAGTATAAGATTGTTAGGAGAATATTTTTGGTTCATAAAAATAATGAAATTGAGGAATTTAGATATGTAAATTGATTCTAAGATTTGTTAAATTGAAACCCTTTATGTATGTAGATTGGAAATCACATTTTCATGAACTTATGTGTAGAAAAAATTTGGAAATTATGTGTTCTTGAATATGAATTTGAAGAACTAGGGTTTTGATAAATTAAATTGGGGATTTCATGTTTTATGGATGATTCATAATGATTTGATGATTCTAGGATGCTAGAAGTCATTTATTATTGATGGGATTCGAATTTTGATTATTTGTTTGGAGTTTGGGATGTTGAATTAGAGGTTTTAGGTTTAAAAAGGGTGGGACAACGCTGAAAATCTGGGTAGAAGATGAACAGCGCAATCTCGCGTGAAGTCGTTCAAAGTCGTTAAAGTGAGATTGCATTTCCCGCGAAGTCCTTCGAGCGACATGTGGCAGTCGTGCAAACGACATGCCATCTGGTTCGAGCGACAGAGTGAAATTTTGGAAATTTCTTAGAACCCAGTTTTGAGTTTATTGGTTTATGGAAGAGAGATAAATTACTAGATAATAAACTTAAGTAAGGCAGAATTACGGGAAAAGTATGAACGACTAAATACATTAATTAATTAGACATGGAGAGAATGTACCTTAGAGATTACGAGAGCAATAATAATCTCTATAATTTCCCTACGAAATGTTGAATTCAAAATGAGTAAGAGAAGTATTTATGTAGGTGAGAGGAATACCTGTAAATTATAATCGGATGTGTGTATGCCTATTATGTAATATTATTATTATTAAAGGCACTAATGGTGATAACCCGAGGGTGTAAGAATATTATTATTAAGTGTAATAATGGGTGATAACCCGGGGGTACAAGAATGAATTATAAGTGTACTCATGGTTCATAACCCGAGGGTACAAAATTATTTAAATAAGTGTACTAATGGGTGATAACCCGAGGGTACAACATTATGGTTAGGTGCGCTAATGGCTTATAGCCGGGGGGTGCAGTATTATAATAAATATATAGGGCAAATGTGACTATATGTATATATGTACATGAGTTTGTGAATCAACCTACTGTGTATAGCTTGTAGAGATGGACATATAAATTTATAAGGAAAATCTGAAGAGTATAATCGATTTATTATGAAAACGGGAAAATATACTAATTAGCTATTCAACATAGGCTAATTTGATCACGTATTGTATGGGTGATATGGGTTTACTAATGGTGAGAATAAATACTATTACGATGAATTCAGACTAGTTATATTGGGTGGTATAGCTAAGAAGAAAATTAGATACACGTTAGGTGTGCACATTAGAAGAGATTTGAGAATCTCATGTCAGAGTTCAAACTAACTTGCACTTGATACTTGCTTTACTGCAATTTTTAAATACTTGCTTAAAAAATATTTTTACACATCGGGCTCTGACCCGTTTCTTGCATCTCTTATCTCTCTTGCTATATGTACGTATTATATCAGGTGCTCAGCCACAAGGACACCAGGCTTAGAGACTCGGATTGCTTAACGTGTTGCAAATGTTGTGGAAGTTGTAGGTCTTCGTATTAGACGCACCAATCATTTCATTTTATCTTTTATAGACATTGTCTTTAGGGCGTGTGTCGCCCATTACTTGGAAAACTTTTAGAGATTATGTTCACTTTATTTTTTGTTTATTTTTATTTGGATTGATGGTTACTATTGTTTTGGTTTATAGTTTTGAACTGGAATGTTTTATCCAATCATATCTATTTCCACATGTGATTCTGATTCAGTATTTATATTAATTAGTTGTGCGTGGATGGGTTATATTAAATTTCTTTGTTTGGTAATTAAATGGTTTTAAATAAAATTAATCTTTTGACACTTAGTTTAATTATATTAGGTGATTAAATAAGTTATTATGTTTTCGACAGTGATGCTAATAATGAACAAACCGAACATTCTGTTTTAAATTTTGTAAAGGACTGATCACCCAATATTTAATTGGGTAGGGTGTCACAGGTGGTATCAGAGCATCAGGTTCTACAGTCCTTTAGGATCTGTATGTCTTACTATGTTTTCATCTTTGCATCCTTTGATATAGAGCCCTATTTTTAGGATTGCTGTGATCTTATACCTTTACGATTAAGTCTTTAGCTATTCAAGATTTATTAATAACTGTGGACTAATAATATTATTTCTCATCTCAGATGCATCCTCGACGTGCACTAAGAGATCGACAGGCCTAGCCAGAGTAGCCGGCCGTACAGGCTTAGGGGACAATGAATGCAACAGAGATTGCCGCGATAGTTGCACAAGCGGTGAATGCAGCCTTAGCGGTGGTGCAACAGGCCCCACCCCGGGTTCAGGCAGTGGCACTAGTTCCAGTGCATCTATTTTTGACCGCATGGGAAAGAGTTAGAGAGTCCTTTCAAAAGGCTTGTCCCCCAGAGTTCATGGGAAGTTCATATGTGGTTATTGCTAGTCAGTCGAAGCAGGACATACAACGATACCTTCGTATGTATGAGTTCACGAAGGTTCAGAGCCAAGTTTTGGCTACCTTCAAGCTGAGAGGGGTAGTCTTACAGTGGTGGGAGTCCACTACTACTACCGAGGAGCGAGATTTGATGACTATCAGTAATTTCTGGGTGCGGTTCGACTGCAAGTACTTTCCTTTTGCCGTCAAGACTGAGATGAGGCGAAAACTTTTAGACCTCACCCAGGAAGGGAGGAGAGTTGCGAAATACGAGGTGGAATTCACATGATTGAAAAATATGGTACCGGAAGAGGTGCCTACTGAGGATAAGCGCAATCAGATGTTCATGGATGGCTTGACTTAGAGGATATGACAAGATCGACTGGGTAACCTTTCCCTACACTCATATACCAACATTCTGATTGCAAACTTATTGAATTATCAGGATAACTGCCTCCATGCTAAGGGAATTAAGCGAGGAGGAGAGCCCAGCCAGTTGGGAAAGACAGGGGGAGGTAGTTCCAGTGGGGTACCAGTTGGGCAGAGTCAGAGGCAGGGCCCCCAGCAGGAGGAGTCTACTAAGAGGTTTTGTTCTGGAGGTTTCAGGCATGGTCATGGGGGTTGGAGATGGGGCCACCAGGGGAAGCCATAGGGCCAGTAGCAGGGAAGCCACAGAATCAGTAGCAGGGCCAATAGCAAGGAGGACAACAGGGCTAAGGTAGAGGTGGTAACGGCCAACCGGGATGAGGCTACCAGGGCCAGAGAGGAGGAAACTTCATCGGGAAAGGTTATAATGGTGGCAAGACTGGCCATAAGAAACAAGAGTTCCCTGATAAGGACAGAGTTCCTCCATAGTAGGGTTCTCACTAGGAACCCCAGAGACGTATTTTTTCCACCGCCCTACTAGCACTAGCTCCAGTTCGAGATTTGCGCGCAGTTCTGATGCAGCAGGGGCAGTTGCAGTATGGATGTGTCTATAACGTCCACGAGGCCGCAGTTCCGCAGGTACCACCCACAGTGAAGGGTAAGTTTTCTATCCATGGTACTTAGGGTCGTATATTATTTGACACGGGGGCATCACACTCCTTTATAGCCACTAGATTTGCACCGGCCATTGGGTTATTAAGAAAGATAGAGAGTATAATTACTTGTGTAGACTCACCGTTAGGTAATGGGTCGATGATTTTCTTCATATGTCGGGGAGTAGGCATAGATATTGGAAGTTTAATTTTACCGACTGATATGCTAGTGTTAGATATGTCTGAGTACGACGCCATTATTGGAATGGATTGGCTAGTTGAGTATAGGGCCATGATTGATTGCTTCAGAAGGAGTATTGTGTTTGCCATTCCGATCCAGGAGATGTTCTTCGTGGCGATGCCTCGTTATGAGGGAGGGTCGTCCACCCACTTATTTTATATAGAGGATGAGACCTCTGCAGTAGTGGTTCCACTCGATTCAATTCCGTCCATCTGCGAGTTTGCTGATGTATTTCAGGATACACCGGGGTTGCCTCTGAGTAGGGAGATCGAGTTTATGATAGACTTAGCACCAGGAACTCGTTGAACAGCACGTGCACCTTACCACGTGGCTCCGACAGAGATGAGGGAGTTACAAGATCAGATAAAACAGTTGTTGGGATAGGGCTTCATCCTTAGGATTACCTCGCATTGGGGTGCTCCAATTCTATTTGTGAAGAAAAGGGATGTGTCCCTATTACTTTGTATTGATTATTGAGAACATAACAAAGCCACGATACGGAATAAGTATATGTTGCCTCGCATCGATGACTTGTTTGATCAGCTGAGAGGAGCGGCCCACTTATCTAAAATAGACTTGAGATCTAGGTACCATTAGCTATGCATAAGGGAGCAGGACGTGGGTAAGACTGCTTTTCTAACAATGTATGGGTCGTATGAATTCAGGGTTATGCCATTTGGGCTAACCAACGCCCCAACATTATTTATGGACTGCATGAACAGAGTATTCAGAGAGTTCCCAGATCAGTTTGTCATTGTCTTCATAGATGGCATCTTGATTTATTCTCGCATTGAGGAAGAGCATGCCGAGCACTTACGTATAGTTCTATAGACCTTACGAGAGCTTGAGTTGTACGCTAAGTATGAAAAGTGTGAATTTTGGCAGAGGGAGGTACAGTTTTTGGGACACATTGTATCAGAGAAAGTGATATATGTGGACCCTAGTAAGGTGTCAGCGGTGAGGGAGTGGGGACAGCCCACGACGCCGATGGAGGTGCGGAGTTTTTTAGGATTATCCGGATACTACATACGGTTTATTCGGGGATTCTTGAAGATTGCGAGTTCGATGACAAATCTGACTCATAAAGGGGTGTCGTTTGTTTGGGATGATACATGTCAGTTGGCATTTGATGAGCTGAAGGACAAGTTGACCTCAGCACCCGTACTAGCACTTCCCAAGGCGAGAGTGGAATACCTGGTTTATACTTATGCATCCCTACAGGGGCTTGGGGGAGTTCTTCAGCAAGAGGTGCAGGCCATAGCTTTTGCTTCCCGGAAGGTTAAGCGTCACGAGAAGAATTACCCCACCCACGACTTAGAGCTGGCAGTAGTCATGTTTGAGCTTCGAATTTGGAGGCATTACTTATTGGGAGAACAATTTCAATTATTTACAGACCACAAGTCACTGCAGTACTTGTTCACGCAGAAAGAGTTGAATACGTGTCAACGCAGGTGGCTTGAGTTTATAAAAGATTATCAGTTCGAAATACACTATCAGTTAGAAATACACTATCACCCGGACGTGCGTGTGATCGTGTCGGGACTAATTTAGTGAAATAAATATATCAATTATTTTTAGTAACTCGTATGGTCATTTAGACTGTACCGTTGAGTCTGAAATGGTCGAGATAGTCGAAGTAGTATACCCGGGTGTTTAGTTTGGGTCCCGAGGCAATTTTAGGCCTAACTGGCACCCCGAGAGGGCATTATGGTAAATTGGATTTTTAGGCTTAACTAATGAACGAAAATTCAGAGTTAAATTATCAGCCAAAGAAAGTCCAATAGGGTTAGAAAGATACAGGAAGTAAGAACGGCCATAGGAAGTGTGAGGGAGAGCTATTTCCAAAAGAAGAGGGCCAAATTGACACCACCTTGCATAACCACCACCACAATGTCGTGTAGATCGGGACAAGGGGAATACAACCATATCAACACCGTCAAGAAATCAGACGACAATTTCAAGGCAAGTGTTTATAACTTGTTGTACTTTAGGGTTTATTATACTCATGTTAGTATAACATTGTTAGGAACATGTTTTGGTTCATAAAAATGATGCAATTGAGGAATTTAGATATGTAAATTGATTATGAGATTTGTTAAATTGAAACCCTTCATGTATGTAGACTAGAAATCATGTTTTGATGAACTTATGTGTAGAAAAAATCTGGAAATTATGTGTTCTTGAATATGAATTTGAAGAACTAGGGTTTTGATAAATTAAATTGGGAATTTCATGTTTTATGGATGATTCGTAATGATTTAATGATTCTAGGATGTTATAAGTCATATATTATTGATGGGATTTGAATAGGATTATTTGTTTAGAGTTTGGGATGTTGAATTAAAGGTTTTAGGTTTAAAAAGGGTGGGAAAACGCTGGAAATCTGGGTAGAAGACAAACAGCGCAATCTCGCGTGAAGTCGCTCGATGTCGTTCGAGCGAGATTGCATCTCGCGCGAAGTCGTTCAAACGACATGCCATCTGGTTCGAGCGACAGAGTGAAATTTTGGAAATTTCTTAGAACCCAGTTTTGAGTTTATTTGTTTATGGAAGAGAGATAAATTACCAGATAATAAACTTAAGTAAGGCAGAATTACGGGAAAAGTGTAAACGACTAAATACTTTAATTAATTTGACATGGACAGAATGTACCTTAGAGATTACGAGAGCAATAATAATCTCAATAGTTGTACTAAGAAATGTTGAATTCAAAATATGTAAGTGATGTACTTATGTAGGTGAGAGGAATACCTATAAATTATAATAGGATGTGTGTATGCCTATTATCTAATATAATTATTATTAAAGACACTAATGGGTGATAACCCGGGGGTATAAGAATCTTATTATTAAGTGTACTAATGGGTGATAACCCGAGGGTAAAAGAATGAATTATAAGTGTACTAATCGGTGATAACTTGGGGGTACAAGATTATTTAAATAAGTGTACTAATGGGTGATAACCCGGGGGTACAACATTATGGTTAGGTGCACTAATGGGTCGTAGCCTGGGGTTGCAGTATTATAATATATATATATATATATATATATATATATATATATATATATATATATATATATATATATATATATATATAGGGCATATGTGACTATACGTATATATGTACGTGAGTTTGTGAATCAACCTACTATGTATAGCTTGTAGAGACGGGCATATAAATTTATAAGGAAAATCTTAAGAGTATAATCGATTTATTATGAAAATGGAAAAATATACTAATTAGCTATTCGACATAGGATAATTTGATCACGTATTGTATGGGCGATACGGGTTTACTAATGGTGAGAATAAATACTATTAGGATGAATTCAAACTAGTTATATTGGGTGGTATAGTTATGAAGAAAATTAGATACACGTTAGGCATGCACATTAAAAGAGAGGTGAATTTCTCATGTGAGAGTTCGAACTAACCTGCACTTGATACTTGCTTTACTGCAATTTTTAAATACTTGCTTAAACAAATATTTTTACACATCGGGCTCCAACACGTTTCTTGCATCTCTTCTCTCTCTAACTATATGTATGTATTATATCAGGTGCTCAGCCACAGGGACACCAGGCTTAGAGACTCGGATTGCTTGACGTGCTGCAGCTATTGTGGAAGCTGTAGGTCTTCGTATTTGACGCATCAATCATTTCATTTCCTTCCTTTATACACATTCTCTTTAGGGCATGTGTCGCCCATTCCTTGGACAACTTTCAGAGATTATGTTCACTTTATTTCTCATTCATTTTTATTTGGAATGATGGTTATTATTATTTTGGTTTAGAGTTTTGAACTGGAATGTTTTGTCAAGTCATATTTATTTCATCATGTGATTCGAATTCAGTATTTATATTAATTAGTTGTGCGTGGATGGGTTATATTAAATTTCTTGGTTTGGTAAATAAATGATTTTAAATAAAAAAAATGTTTTGA
Source organism: Sambucus nigra (assembly GCA_949130495.1). Taxonomy (NCBI): domain Eukaryota; kingdom Viridiplantae; phylum Streptophyta; class Magnoliopsida; order Dipsacales; family Adoxaceae; genus Sambucus; species Sambucus nigra. The sequence continues at coordinate 674,524,597 of OX422215.1, forward strand.
CATTTAGCTTAATTATATTAGGTCATTAAATGAGTTATTATGTTTTCGACAGTGATGCTAAGAATGAACCAACCGAATATCCTATTTTAAAATTTATAAAGGACTGATCACCCATTATTTAATTGGGCGGGGTGTCACAGTGTTTCAATTATCTAACCCCAAGGTGTCCTTTGGCAAGTCATGCTCTCTATTAACTTGAACTACTGCCTGGGGAGTGATACCACATTGGCTGGGCGAGTCACCCTCTCCAATATCACTAGGCAAGGGGACGTGACCCCCCTATTTGTGACCATGTACTGGACGAGGCAACTGGACCGAATTTATGATTTCATCGAAGGGGATCATGTGTATCCTCCAGTTGTTTCGTTTTTTTCCCTAGATTTGGGTTTGAAGGACAATTCCGTTCTCGAGGTTGAGTTCCCTCTAAGGCAGACCCCAAAAGAACCTCCTACTACACTTCCTCCATAATTCCCCATGATCCCTATTGCCATGCCCAAACCCAAGGCCGCCGCAACCCCCAAATAATCTGCCCCCTCGGCCGAAGCTGCCACAGGAGAAGGGCCTTCTTAGCGACCTGCTAAGAAGTCCAAGAAGTCTCAGGCCCAAGTTCAAATGGAAACTCCTCCCATGTCTCCAGAGATGGCCGAAGAGCTGAGGAGGCAGGTGCAAGATGAGGTTGCACTAATAAATGCTGAATTCCAATGGCGCGCTGTCCCCATTCCTCCTCCCAGTACGTTCCCTGCGATCGTCTTTGATCCCACAGAGCTAACATCACAAAGGAGAAGAAGGATGAGGGTAACTAAAACTATTGGTGCAAAGAGCTCCAGGAAGAAAACACTGGGTACCCAATCCCATAAGAAATAGACACATGATAAGCCTTCCTCCCCAGCTCCTTCGACTGCTGCCTCCTCGCCACCTTCACCAGTGGTTATACCATGTCGTTCTCCCTCTGGATCTGAGGTATGTGTGCATTATTTATTTCTCATTCCCATTATCTTAAGGGGTTTTGCATCTTCTCATTTCTTACTAAGAAATATGTTTTGGTGCAGGGAGTTGAAGAAGAATGGCCTAGTCTCCCTAGCCCCCCGTAAGCCGTTTCGTGGGGGGGGCGTTGCACTATCTCTCCACCAGACACTACTCTTCCCCATTCCCCCTGATAATTCTCACCTATTATCACTGTTCATCCTCACCCTGGGTTAGAGATGCTTCCACAGGGGCTGCTGAGATGTCTGACTAACCCCAGGCAACTACTTCAACCTCCGAATTACGCATTGAGCAAGAGGTCCATCTATCCCTCGTTGTGGTTGAGGAGAGTGCTTCTGATTTAAGTTTCTTATCAAGTATCACCTTTTATTATCCTATTTCTTTGTTTATTAGTTCTAACATGTTGAGCCATTTTAGGTGGAAGTGGCTTCACTAATAGCTAACATTCTCCTTCCTCCGGTGTTGTCAAGACCCCTTGTTGCAAATCCTCTTTTTGGTGCCATAATGGGGGTAAGTTAGGTGCATTTTGCGCCCCTTATTCTTTTGTGTTAATTTTTGTTTCTGACTCTTGGCTTTTTATTTGTAGATTTCATAAAGTCTCTCTCCATCCTTTGCCCTGAATGACCTTTTCCCCCTAGTCCCAGGTTGGTGCTACTGCTCTCGTTGGGAAATCTCTGGAAGGTTCAAGGTCTTCTTCCAATGATGCCTCTAGGTTATCTTTAGTAACTTATGTTGGTGAGGGAAGTTTGCCTACCATTGAGGCTTCAGTAGCCAAGGGACCCCGTTGAGGGTTCTGAGGCAATGAGCTCGCCTCCCACGGTTTCTACCCTTATGGCCCCCGTGGTGACTCCCATTCTCGCTCCTACTGCTGCTGAGTTACTTTTCTAGTTTCTCTTTATTTCTCAGTTTCTTGAACTTCAACTGTGCTCATAACTTTACAATAAACACACTTGTTAAAAAAAATTCAAAAACTCCACCTATAACGGTGACTTAACAATGAAAACACTTGTTAAAATTTTTCATAAAATCCACCTATATCATAAACTCCACCTATATCGGTGACTTAAAAACAAAAACACTTGTTAATATTTTACATAAACTCCACCTATATAGGTGACTTAACAATGAAAACACTTGTTGAGATTTTCCATAAACTCCACCAGTATTGGTGACTTAAAAACGAAAACACTTGTTAAGGTTTTTCAGAAACTCCACCTATAATGGTGACTTAACAACAAAAACACTTGTTAAGATTTTTCATGAACTCCACCTATATAGGTGACTTAACAACGAAAACACTTGTTAAGATTTTTCATAATATCCACCTATATCGGTGACTTAACAACGAAAACACTTATTAATATTTTCTCATTAACTCCTTGTTTCCTCTAACTATTTTCAGGTTGCTCGGGAGGATTCTCCACCATTTCCTTTGCCTATTGCCTCGCCCAATCGTGAACCTGTCTCTTCCGAAGAAACCAGCCAAAATGATCAAGGTTCCACGATAGGTTCTGCGACAGAGAGTGAATCTGTGTGTGAGCTTCCTTTTCCCGACTTGGCTCCTCACGCCTTTTTGCCTGATGGTACTCCAACATTCTCCCCAAATGCCCGTCAACCACCGTTTGGTAATTGAGCAACTTATGGTTTATCATTCTGAAACCTTTATGATGGACTACCTACGTTCAAATATCTCAGTCACGAGTTATAGGCTTCAAGCAATGGCCACCTCATTGCTGAAATCACCAATTCTCCAATTATAAACATTACCAGACCCCTCCTCAACAAATTCTTGGGTTACCTGAGGGAGTTGGGTCGTGAAGGGTTCCATTTTGACTGGCTCATCGTACATTTGAATACTTTGAAGAGCCAGCGATTGGACAGCCAGAAGGAGCTCTTATAAAAAAATCAGGAGGATTAGCGGGCCGAGGAAGCTAAGTTTACCCAACTAGAACTTCTCCTTAAAGCCATTGATAAGGAGGTGGAGGACCTCAAAGAAGCTCTACGCATGGTGAAGTCGAAACGAGAGAAACTCCTGATTGAGCGCACACAGGTGCAGATAAGGTTGGAGGTCTCTATCAACGCTCAATGGACTTGCCAAGGAGCTTCTTCGGGCCTCCCTGGAGATTTTTTCTCTTCTCCACATCTATGGTTCCTTCTTGGCGAATGAACTTGAGTATATATTTTTCTTTTCTTCTCATGCAATTCTTGGGTAATAAATCCCAATTTTTTAATGCCCCAAAGTATATGAATGGAAGAAGATACTTATTTTCATGCCATATCTTTGTGTTACAACTTATTACATGGATTGTGAAGTATGAAGTTCTATAATTCTTTCGTATCTTTTTTAAGTTGTAATAAAAAGAACTTACATACTCATTATAACAAGAACTTGTGAGATACATCACTGGTCAAACATAACTGCCCACACATGATAAACTTTTAACCACTTATTGTTAATATTGAATTGTTTAGCTTCTTCCATTTTTGAAATTAAGCAATAACCTGAGTCATGAGCCTCCTTTACGATGAAAGGTCCCTCCCAATTCACTACAAACTTAGGTAGAGGAAGCCCCCTAATATGTTTTACTGCTGCCTTTAATACAAGATCTCCCTCCACGAACTTCTTTGGTCTCACAAGTTATCATATGCCCTGGAGATCTTCTTCCTATACATTTGAAAGTGTTGCATCGCATTATCTCTGTGTTCATCCAATACTTCCAACTTCACATGTCTATTTTGAGGGAGCATGCTGCTTCGCAAAGCATATCGAGATGAGGGAACTTCTAACTCTATTGGGAGAATCACCTCAGCCCCATAAACAAGAGAGAACGGTGTATATCATGTAGGCTGTCTCTTAGTCGTCTGATAGGCCTATAAAACGGTTGGTATCCTATCATCCCACGATCCTGGGAAATCCTCCATCATTTTAGCTAAGATATTAACCTAAGTTTTATTAGTCGCTTCGACTTGGCTGTTTCCCTTTGGGTATGCCACCGTCGAAGTGTGATGGATAATGGAGTATTTGTCTGTAGCATCATTACTTCTGAATTGATGAAAGGGGTTCCATTATCTGAAAGGATAACCTTTGGGATCTCGAAACGACAAATGATATATTCTCTGATGAAGTTTCTCACTACTCCCATTGTTGCCCTTCTCAGTGGTATCCCCTCAGCCCACTTTGTAAAACACTGAGTTACCACTTATATCCGTATCTTCCCCCTCAAAGAAGGGTGTATTTACCCTACCAGGTCAAACGCCCAGGTGTGAAATGGATAGGGAATTGTCAAGGAGTGTAGGTCCACCGATGGGGCATAGATCATATTTCCATGAAGCTGGCAAGCCTTGCATCTTCGAACGAATTCAGCAGAATCTTTCTCCATCATTGGCCAATAGTATCCCAGAGTCATCAACTGGTCATACAACTTAGCCCCTCCTATATGAGATGGATTATGCGCCTGTTTGAGAACCTTGAATGTCTCTTCCTTCGTGATGCAACACAATATCCTCTTGAAGTATCCCCTTCAATAAAGCTACCCCTCATGAACGTAAAATCTAGGGGTTCTTCGTCGGAGTCCTATCGCATCAATTTTCTCCATTGGGACAACTCCATCTTTAATGAAGTCAATCTAGGGCTATCTCCAGTCAGTCTGAGCATCTACGAAATGACATTCAGTTGCCTGGAAGAATAATTGGCATTTATCACTCTTCCGTTATAACTCGATTGCATCTTTCTTCATGCTAGGTAAGAAATATCCCTCCCTTTGTATTCTTCGGTAGAGGGGTATCTCAGTTGTTTCACGATGCTCTTCATGTGTTTTCTTTAATCTTTGCTCTTCCTCTTCTGGACCGATGCATCTCGACAGCCATCCTCATGCATTTCTGAAGTAAAGGTATCCCTGGTTTGTAAAGTACTGGGCCAATTCTCTGAGCCCCCTTGTTCCTTCGCCAGACTCTAGTTACCTCTTAGTCTCTCTCCTTCAGTCTGCATCCTCCTCCATCGAGAAAATTGAATGTACCATCTAAGGATTTGTTCTACATTGAATCACGATAGTAGTGTATCACTCCTCATGCTCATCTTTTGGGCAATGGTGACATAGGCGTCTGGGTGACGGTCCATCGTTCTGGGCTACATGATCTTGGTCCGATGGAACTGGCCAAGGAGCCTCTAAATGATCGTTCTGTATGGTGACAGGCTTATGTGTTTTAATGCGTATTCTCCATTGACTTATTGAACCACCATGTTTCAATCCCCCTTCATGCAAAGTGAATGAATTTCTCTTCGAAGAGCCTCTAACAATCCCAATACCAATGCTTCATATTCTACTTCATTATAAGAGTAGGGGAAATATAACTTGTAAGAAAGGCAAATCTCCTCCATTGCTTTAAAAAGAATAACCCCTGCTACTCATTTCTTTTCTACCGATAACCCATCGAATTGCATTTTATATTCCTCATTTGTTTCTTCTAGGTGATTGGCCTGCAAGTCATCTCATGGGATGCTTTCTTTGGGTGGCACAAACGTTCCCGAAGGGAAAATAGCCAACATATCGGTGTATGCCTAGATTTTAATTGCGCAAGGAACCACACACTTCAAGTCATATTCGAAGAGGATAAGAAACCATCTAGCTGCCCTGCCATTCAATATAGTTCTTGCAACCAAATACCTAATGGGATCACATCTAGTTATAATATGAATTGTAAAAGATAACATATAATGCCTAAGTTTTTGTGCTACAAATACTAAGGTTAACAAATGACTTTCTAAGCTACTATATTTGGCTTCTGGTCCGTGGATGATCCTGCTAAGGTAGTAAACTGGTCGTTCTTGCCCATCGATCTTTTGTGCTAGCAAAGCTCCCACGGACCTCATGGTGGATGTGAGATACAGCTGCAATGGTATTCCTACCTTTGGGGGAACTATGGTCTGTGGTGAAATGAGTAGCTTCTTCAGCCCGTCAAGAGACTCCTGGTGAATCACCTCCCATTTGAACTTCGTGTTCTTTTGCTGTAGTTGCATAAGTGGGTGTGTTATCTCGGCCAATCCAGGCACAAATCTCCTAAGGTAGAAGACTTTACCGAGTAAATTCTTCATCTCCTTCGCCGTTCTTGGACACGACATTTCTATGATCGACCATTGCTTGTCCTGGTTCATCTGCACCTCTTTTCGATCGACCACAAAGCCTAGGAATTTGCCACTAGTCACTCCAAAAACACACTTCAATGGATTCATCTTTAATTTAAACTTCCTGTAATGGGAAAACACCTTCCTCAATTCGCTCAGATGGGACTCCTCCTTTCTCGACTTGATGACCAAATCATCCACATAGAATTCCAAAAATTTATGAAAGAAGTCATGGAAAATGGCCATCATTATTCTTTGGTAAGTCACCCCAGCGTTCTTGAGTTCAAACGGCATCACTTTGTACATGAAGTTACCCAACGGGGTTGTGAACGATGTTTTCTCTATATTGAAGGGGTCCATCTTGATCTGGTTGTTCCCTATATACCCATCCATGAAGTAATATATCTCATGACCTCCCGTTGCACCTATCAGGCTATCTATGGGGGGGCAGAGGGAACTCATCTTTCGGACAAGCTCTGTTCAAGTCTCTGAAATCCACACAGTTTCTTATTTGATTTTTATCTTTCTTTCCCACTGGGACATTGTTAGACAGCTAGATCAGGTGTTGTATCGGCTTGATAAACCCTGATGTTAGTAAGTATTGAACCTCTTCCTTGATCTTTAGGTCAAGCTTAGGCTTGTACGTTCTCATTTTTTATTTTACTAGAATGGCTGAAGGCATCACGTTCAACTTGGGACAACTTACTTCCTCATTTATCCCTTCCATCTCTGTGTACTTCCATGCGACGACGTCAATAAACTCCCCAATCAACTCGACCAAGGCACCTCATTTCTCCTTACTGATATCCTTCGAGATGAAGATGGGCCTTGGGTCTTCCCCTTCTTATGTCAGGTTCAACTTCTCTAGCTCTTATGCCTGCGTCTTCGATCAATCCGCCATGTAATCTGGTTCCTCAGCTACTTCCTCCACAAATTCATGGATGCTAGAGTTGTCTATCACCATACATTGCCCCCATTGATCCACCAGAAAGCATTAATATATTGGGTCAACCTCATCATCAGTTTCCTCAGCCACTCGCTAACACCATTATAATCGCTACACAACATTTCCTTCTTCAGTAGTGACTTTCTTGCATTGTCTGCTGGTAGCGGTGACTGCTTTCCTCTTCTTCTCTCTAGACACCTCGACCACTTTTTTCCCTAATAACCGACTTAACATGCTTTGTTGTTGGACATCGTGCTCCATCGGATCCACTCTGGTCCTCATCCTATCTCTGAGCTACTTCGAGATGTTTTGGTGTCGAAGGACCACCTGGTGAACTTCTTCGATCATTACTCTGGCGCTGCTTACAACCTCTTTACTCTGCTCATTCAAGGGCCCCATCCTTTCTCTAATTGAGGGAAAACATGCTCCCTCCATACCTCTCATTAGGACCCGTACATCTTCTTCCAACTTAGTATAAATCTCCGTGTCCACCAAGTGAGCTTCCTTCATAGAGAAGGGCCTCTTCGTAGCCCTAATGGTCACCTCTGTCCCCTTGATGTTCACCTTAGCGCACTAGTGGTATGTAGAAGGAACTATCCTTTGGTTGTGCATCCACACCCTCCCTATTAACATATGATAGAAGGTTGAACTCTCTATCATGTGGAACTTTATATGGGAACTCAAATTTCCCATCATAATCCCAACATTAACATTCCAAATGTATTTGGAAGATTGGTTATCATACCCCAAAATTACCAAAGGCATGGGGGCCAACCTTTCTTCTAGAATATTGGCTGCATGAAAGGAGTTAATTGGCATAATATTTATGGAAGCTCCCCCATCCATAAGATTCCTTGCAAAACTAACTCCATTAACGCTGGAAGTCACATACAGTGGCCTATTGTGAGGGAATCTCACAGCCCTATCGGCATCGTTGAAGGTCACTTATGATAAAAACCTCCTCACCAACCTGGCCATGGGTCCCTTCCATTTCAGTAAAGGGAATGCGTCTTTCCTCGCAATATCTAGTATCGCCTGGGTTATTTCCAACCTCTTTTCTTTTGGTATCCCTACCTGTTTGAAGAACTATGTGAACTTTGGGGATTTTGAGGCTACACAGTACTCTAGGCCCGGATCTGCTTCCTCACCTTCACTGTTGTACACGTCCTCCACGTCTTTAGCACTTACTTCATCGTAGGCCGAAACCCCATTAGACATTCCCTCAGTACAGATCTCTGAAGCTTCCTCATACTCCTCTCTTTTTCATCTCTTCACCTCTTTATCATAGGCCACAACGAGATTGGCCCCATATGCTGGTAGTGGGTCGTTATTGACATTTTGTGGAGGGAATTGCAACGTCCCTGCCTTCACGTACTTGTCAATAATTCTTCTCAGTGTGAAGAAACTTTTTTGTTATGTGCTAAATCCTCCGATGAACTTGGCAGTACCTCGGATCTTCCTTCATTGCCATATCGGGTTCCCTAACGTGAATGTCTTTTGATTCGTAGACTGTTTTGCCTTGGACCATTGCATTGTAATAGCTGACAGCCTCCTCTACTATTCAAGGAAATGGTGGTGGGTCCTCCCTATTTTTTTGGAACTTCCTATTATTATCCTTCTTCGATGCCTTGCCCCCATTACCTCCCTCGGTGTACCCTACCCGTGGGGGATGAGACCTCCCCCCTCCACGGGTTGCATCGACATCCTAAACATCATGGGCATCGCCATCGGATTGGGCCGCACCACCAAAGAAATATTTCTCGCTGCTTTTAAGAATGCCGAGAAAGTCCCCTCACACGTCTCATTGATGAGATGGCATATATACTCTGGAAGTAGCCCCTCAGCGCAGATCTGCAATAACTTGTACTTTTCATCTTCCTCCCTAATGTTGAGGGATCTTTCCTTGAACCTTTGAACATAGGCCACCACTTCTTCCCAAGGTCGTTGCTCCTCCCTACCCAGTTGGGTCAAAGTAAACTCCTATTCTTCCAGAAAGAACTTCTGGACAAGTAATACATGCAACTCCTGCCACATAGAAACACTCCTGGGAGCCAAATGGGAATACCAGGTATATGCTTTATCGGTTAAGGATTTGGAAAACTCCCTCAACCGAAGTTTCTTATTATTGTAATTTTCCCCCAAGTGTTTGATGAAACGCTTGATGTTCTCCTTCGAATTCCCACCTTTCCCCATGTAGTTTTTGAAAATAGGGGAATATAGTCTTTCGGTTAGGGTTTGTCATTGTACTCCTGAGGACACAGTGTTCGAAAATCATCATAAATCGAAGCTACCTCACCAGTAGATTGAGAGGAAGCCTGCATGAACTTCAAAAACTCCTTTTGCATCTATTTTCTCATTCCCTCCATGGGCGATGCTACTACGGCAACAACCAACGGAACCATGGGCTGATTACCCGTTGTAGCTGGAGCAGGCACCACGGTTGTGGTCGTCGATACTCCTGATGTTCCCCGTACTGGATTCATAATAGAGGGTATGCTCGTTAGGACTGTTCCCATTACACCTACATCTGGTGGGGCCGTTGGATCTACCCCTGGTGTTACGAAGGCATTAGTCTCTAATCCTCCCAGCGTAGTTGAAGCTACTGGAGTTTGCAAAAATTCATAAAACTTTCTCATGAGGAGCGCGACCTGAGTGGGTCTTAACCCCGCACTCGTGGGAGCTTGTGTCACCCCCGAAATGCCTGATGTCGTCAAAATCGGAGGTACCTCTACTCGAGGAGCCCCATCCCTTAGGGCCTCCAGTTCTCCGATAACTTGTTCTTCATTATGTTGGATGTCATCAAAATTGAGCCTTCGATTAGCATTATCCTGTGCCATACTCCTTACTTAGAATAATTCCTCCCCAGCGGAGTCACCAAATGTAAGAGGGTAGTTTAGATAAGATGGAGCTGTAACCCTTTTTAAGTTTGGTAATGATAAGTTAATTAGGCCAAGACCTTGGATTAATGATAGGACATACAAACACAAACCTAATGAAGATAAACTCAGTTTAAACTCATAAAACTCTCGTGTATAACTCAAAAGATAGTAATGAACTTATAAGTAACTTAGCTAGAGGGAGAGAGAAGTAATCAACCTAGATACACCTTGGTAGGCAGGAAAGAAACACCAAATATTCTCAAGAATCTCTATTATGTATTAAAAGCTTCGTAATAAATAATAATGGTGAGTGATTAAACCCTCTGGTTTGCAATAACTCTCTCTGATGTGTCTTCTCTCTAGCAATAACTCCTGAACTTTAAAAAAATATCTCCTTCCTCAAAGGTGGTTGGGGTCCTTAAATATCCCCCCACACCACCCCCAAGGCAATTCAATCATTAAATACTATGAAAGACATCCCTCATACTTATGTCACAACATTAAATGCTTGATTCCCTTGTTGTCTCCACGTCATAAACATTAAATTCCAAGGCATGCCTTCTGCCTAACCACTGTGTGTCAGGGGGCTGTTGTCGCAGAGGTGGCTCACCAACTGCCTGACAAGCCCAAATACCATGGTTTTTTACTGAAGTGCAGGTATGTCATTATTTTTCTAGCTAGTGACATCACCTACAATAGATGTGACATTAAGTAGAGGGTTATTTGGTTCATAACTCAACACCCGATGGAACTCCAAGTTGCTGCGCATGAGGTTCCATGATCAAGGTACTTCCGTGTTTTACCATGTGTATCTAAATTGGTCAGGACAATCCACCAACGGTGCCTCACTTATCAATCCTCCAAACCAAGTCCCTCTAAAGTTCCCACAACGAGGTCATTCGATAGAGCATGAAAGCTCTCCCAGGCCCTGCCAAGCCTGGTCTCTTGCGAGTACCGTTTGACCTCACATTAAAACTCATTATTATTCTCCTTACAACATTACAACTGTTATATCTTACAGTCAATATAAACAAAGAAACAATATTACTAACACAACAAGATGAAATGAGTTGCCACGCCAAGCTGCCTCGCTGAGTTGCCACGCTTGAGTTGTCGTGCTTGAGTTGCCACGCTTGAGCTGCCTCAGTTGGTTAATCTCAAACACTATTGCCAATTGGGCATTACCTTCAAGCCCCATCTACAACTTCATATGTCACATGAGGTAATTTAGGTGTTCTACTAACAATCTTGTCATGTACATACAAAAAATTTACTAAGGGGATTTGTCCACGTAAAAATCGTTGTGCATGAGTTTGATGATTTATTGAAAATATGAGTGTGTGCAAAAAAAAGATACAAAGGGAGAAATCTTCTTTGTGTGAAAGGCCACCATTGGAAAAAGCCTAAAACTTTTGAGGGGCGCTAAAAATAGAAAAAATTTAAAGGGCAATTTTTTTACGTTGATGCTTTAAAAATTAGATATCTCCAAAAGAAAAAGAGAGAGAAAAATGATTTTTTTTAGTTTGTTTAGTTGAATATCAATGTGTTTGCACAATGATTCCTAGTTGAGCTTAATGTTTTTAGCGCTATTGATTCAGAATCATGAAAATTTCTAGGCAATTGTGCATTGTGTTTGTTTGTCCTTTTGAGTTCGTTATTTAACATGTGAGGCTCATTCGAATGTTGATAAATTATTTCGAGCAAATAGACCTATTAGAAATTTTTTTAGTGATTGGGTCATTTTCTCTTATGTCTAGTTACGGGCCCTTCACTCCGTTCCACCATGTTCAGACACATTGATACTATGCTAGTGTTTAAATCTTATGTGTTTGTGTATTTTGTGATCGTTTATATGTATATATGTGTAAGTTCTTTCTTGGTATATGTGCAATATATAGATATTATTCTTTTAATTTTGAATCTTTGATATTTCATTTAATACATGTTTTCTTTATGCTTAATCTTTAATTTATATTGGCATGTATTATGTTCATGTTGGCCTCTTATACATAAATGCTTGCATTATATTCTATATCATTTGCTCGTAGTTTGGATTATTGCTGCATGGGTTGCTGATCCGTTTTCCGTTGCATGTCTTACTTCACAACACTACATAATATATTTAATTTTTTTCTTTATGACCACCCATGCTTCACTTAGGGTGTATTTGTTTTTATAAGGGATAAATATGTTATTGTTGTTCCCCTTATTCTTTTTCTATTCCAAAACAAAAAAGCGAGAAATGTTATCTACCTCTTTTCATGTGGGGGAGATCTTTAAATTAGGGGGGGACGTCTTTTACTACGTACAGATGGTTAGACAAAGGGGAGGGTTTTTCATATTCAGTTTAAATATTGTTGTATCCTCTTTGCATTTGAATTTGTGTTTAATTGTGCATGTTACCCACGATTCGACATAACTTTAAACAAGAGCAAAGCTACTAAAATTTATGCCGGTCAAGCATTTGCAATTTTTCCTTCTGGGGTTGGGAATTGAGTCTTAGTGAGATTAACGACTTGAGAGTTTTTGGTTTCGATTTATGTCTCTATATAGCCAAAGGGGGACATTTGTATGGACAAATTTCTGAATCAAGTCAATTTGAATTTATTGGCTTAATTTTTCGTTTGGACAAAAACAAATTGAGTCATAGGATGTTAGGACTTGATTTGTCTCTCCTATAAGTCTATGATGTGAGATTGAAGACAACACGGCAATTATAGATTCATCGAGGATACATTTGATTACACACCAAGTTTTTATCCTCAACACCTGAGGTATTAATACATATTTAAGTTTGATCCTTGGATATGTTTGGGTGTTATATTATAAAATGTTTACCAGGCATTTTTCATAACATATTTTTTTAAAGAAAAAATATTTTGGGTTTAAGTCGTTCGAACAAATTTCTATTTTTGTTGTAACGAGATTTCACTGTTCCTTCGAACGAGTTTAATATTTCGTTCAAATGAGCTTCAAACAAACTTCAAATGAGGTTTCCCTATTCACAAAGAAACATCTGTTATACAGTCCCTCTATATTTACTTAAATGATTTTGATATTTCTGTTCAAATGGGTTTATATTGGTTCGAACAAGAATGCATAATTCAGTCGAACAAACTGTAGTTTTAATTCGAACGATTTTATGTTGGTTTGAATGAGAATGCATACTTTGTTGGAACGTACTCTTATTTTTGTTCAAATCAGTTTTCTTGAAAAATATGTCGCCTAAAAATGTGTTTCCAATAAATACTCACACCTGGCATCATTTTTCAGGATGGTATTTTGAAAACGATTATGAAAGTTATATCTTATCCCTATAAAACCCTAGTTTACACCCAAGTTTGAGATCCAAGAATCCTATGTCTATATGTCTACTTGAGATATTTTTCTATGTTTCACCATATTAGTTTGTTCTTCATACTTTGACCATTTTGAGCGGTAGAGACCTTGTTTGTGTTAATCGAATGATGGAATGGTCATGAGATAAGTAATATTGGTGGGATAACGAGGCATGGGAATGTTCCTTCACTATGTGTCTATTTTAAGGAATCCAACCGTGGTTGCGAAAAAGGTAACAAGATACGAAAAAGTGCATCAAGGCTTGAAGGCGTCGAGTATGTGAGTAAGTCTAATTTATACTTGTATCTAGAATTATTTCAAAGTGGACTTGTGTGGATGGGTCGTTCGAGATTTTTCATATTGTGGCTTATCCTCATACGCCGTCGTCTTGTGGTTTTCTTATTTTATTCTTAATTATAATTACCTTAATGCATGCTTGGGTCAAAAATAAAATTGGTAATGACGCTTAACAAAACACTTGTGGTTTTATTCAATGAAGTGTATATTGAAACTGTGAAAATTAAACTTGGTGGTGTTTCTACAAACCCGAGGACACATTAGCTTTCTAAACGGAGAAGCTATCTTTGGGCTAGAGGTTAACTTCGGTGGAAAATCAAAATAGGAGTCGACCTGAAGTCATCGATAAAGACATCCATAACTTGTGGGGGGATTACTAACTCGAAGTAGTTATTGAACCTTCGAGCCAGTTTATAGGTGTAGGAATACGAATGTCATGTTCTAGACAACCTCGGCTACGACGATAAAGGTAGAAGCTATTTGAGTTTAGACCAGGGACAAGTTCATTGCTAAGAAAAATACACCGAGAGACATATTACAAGGCTTTGGCTTCATGAGTTTATTTTGATATAAATCATACGTATCCATTTAAACTTGCGATAAAAGACAACATAATTCCAACTAATGGGTCATATTTACGGGTGTAAGCGACAAGATATCGAGTATACAATATTCAACACGGTATTAATGGAGGCTAGTCCTTAATGTAATATTTCCATTGTGTTGGATTGATATATTTATATGTTAATAGTATGTCTAATCAAAGGCTGGTACTTTGAAATTATTTCATATAAAAACACATATTCGGGGTACTGCAGTGGGGATGGGGTTTGTGTATTCGGAGAAGTGGTGGGAGTAGTCAGATTTTAAACCTTAGCTTGGTCAAAATTTTTGAATGACTCGGCTCACAAACTCTTTCCTCATAACGATTTTGAAATGTATGTTTTACTATTTATAAGGGTCATTGTGAAGTTTGATTAACATTTATTCAACATATGAGCATGTTAGGTCAATTAACAGAGGTGTTGGGTTAAAAAGTAGGTTTTAAAATATACCACTGTAAAGTCCATACCCAGTCCCCTAAACAGGGTCTAGGGTAAAATATATAAACATGTATGGAGAGCTTTGCATAATATATATGGGGTATTTCACCCAAAATTCAACACATATATATTAATATATGCGGTTGTTTGACTTGAAATTCTTTTAGAGTTTCTTTACCTTTGTAGCATGAACCAATTTTTTTTGAGGGAATGTACCTACTTGAAGTGCTTGATGTGGACAAACCTTCGTTTAAGTAGGTCATAACATTTTTTGGAAGTGAGGACGTTTGTGGAAGGGGCGCAGAGTTTCGCCTCTATTTTTATTTCAGTGGCCACTTTTCAGAAGTATAAATTTCGTTCGGAACAAAATAAACTTTACAAGAGTAAAAAATTTCTTAGGGGAGGGAAACTTATCAAAAGTACAAACTTCTTTGGACTTTTAATAATAGTCTTGAGGATCTCAGATGCTTAGAGGAAAAGATAGTGAAAAAAATGAATCGAGTTCAGGTTTTGTTGTCCATTTCAAGGTTAGTGGGGACATCTATTTATAGTGGTCTAAGCCAATCCGTTTACCGAACAACAAAAAGATGTGAGTCGTTAGATTTGGATGGGATGACACGCGAATGGTTAAGGTTAGATACGCTAGATTTTGTAGTAATTATTGGGGTTAAGGATTACTAATTAATAGAAGGTATATTCAACCGATCGACCCAGAGATTATTTTTAGGCTTTTATGATTTTTTTTTTGTAATTTAACCCTAGCAAGTGTTGTTTTGTGGATTTTTGGTCTCTTTTGGTGGTTCTACCTCCAAGACTTTGTTGAGGTCGGATTTATGTTATTTTTATCAGGTGGGATAAAATGAGCCACACTCGATTGTATATTAGGGTGTCCACACAGGCGATCAACTAAGAGTGTGTGCGATAGGACACTCTTCATCAAAATTAAAGGGTCCTAAAAATAAGTTTGCCCATTTGGGGAAGTACAAGGGCCTAAGTGTTCTAGGTGGGAAAATTTGGGGTTGAATGTGCGAATTTGGGCAGAAAAGGGTAGGGTCTTTAACCAAATGACTAAAGGTGTGTTTTTCTAAACTGGGGGTTTGACTGAATGACAGAACGTTTACGTACATTTAGATGACTGATTTAAAAGACCCAGAGTTCGAAACCTATTAAATGATGGTTCAAGTTTCTATTTTTAAAAATTAGTTCCTACCCTCTATTAGCGATGCTCGTTTCCTCATCGACACTGCCATTTTCTTTGGATATACATTGCATACATTTAGTAATAACCCGCATTTTTATGGCAAATTAAATTTAATAATTAAGTGCAAATTGGGAATTTAAGAAATTATCGTGAATAGTAATTTTTGAGGTTCTTAAGGATTTAATGATTTTCTATGGGTGTTATATTTACTTCTGGGATTAAGTAAATGAACCGGAGTATTTTAATAATATGTCGCAGCTGGGTAAAGCGACAGAGGATATTGTTTTAAAGGGAAAACCCGCATTGAGATGTAGTGGGTTAAATTATTGAGTTGCGGTCAAGTGCCTCGGATGGAGATTTTTAGTGCGCGATGAGTCTAGGAATGGCCGAGATAGTCAGAATTGAGTATTCGGGTGTCGAAATTGGGTTTCGAGAATTTTTGGATTAATAGGGACTCGCAATTAAGTAAATGAGTCATTTTTGGGTTTAAAGGGGATAAACCCTTATCTATCCCTATAAGAGGCACGAGAGAGTGGGAGAAAGAAAGAAAAAAGAGAAAACAAGAAAGGAAGAAAGGAGAAGGGAGAAAGAGGAGAGAAAAGGGATTTCCGGACCAAACTCTGTCGGATTCGACTCGGGGTCGTCGGATTTTATCCTCCAAGGCAATTGTTTAATTGATTTATTTAATTTTGAGCATAAATCTCATATCAGAGTTGGTAATAACAAAACCTAACAATTTTGGGTAGGGTTTTTGTGGGTTAAACGAGTTTTTCTCGGAGGTTTAACGGTTGAAAACCGAAAAATGTCAAATTGGAGTAACTTAGAATTTAATCGAAATTAATGATTGATTCTTGGTTCTAGGATGATTATAACCTATTTACTTTGTGTATATATAGTTAGGTGTAGTTATATATTGGTGGGAGAAGAGATAAAAAGCTTGGTAGTGTATTAATGGAGGTTTGGGATTTTTGGAGATAGTGATGAATAGTGACCTGCGTCTTTCCAAATCAATTCGGCCTTGATGTGAATTGATTCGGCTCTTAGTCAAAAAATGAAATTTGTAGATATTTTTGATACGGTCACGTGGGCAACAACTGCATATTTTTTTTTTTTTTTTTTTTGGGATTTATAGTGATTTTTCTACGAAAAGCTATCCGAGATCAAAATCGTTAGTTAGAAATTAAGGTTAGAACTTATTGGATATAAATATTAGGGGTTGTCAAATGGAGTGCTAGGACCTATAAAGAACTTGAGTAGATATGAAAACTTTGGGTTTGTAGGAATAAATCCATGTTATGATTTAAATGGAGATTGGATTGAGTTTTAGGTATTTTGGAGATTGAAAAATCGCCTAAAAGTGCCCCTCGAACAGGCCGAATCGATTGGCCTAAGGGGATCTATAAGGCTTCCTTGGGATGAATTTATTCGTATTTAGACCGAATCGATTCGCCATTAAGGACCTGCTTGAAGAACACTTTTTGAATCGATTCGGATTGGGGGCCGAATCGATTCGTCCACCCAAATCAATTCGCAATTGGGGCGAATCAATTCTCTTTGGTCTGATTTGTCAGTTTTCTCCCCTTAAGAGTATGGGGAGTTAAAGTACAATTTGGGGGATTATATGGGGGATCCTAGTTATGATATCGAAACTCCTAAATGATGGTTTTTAGGGTTAGAAAACCTTTAGATGAAAGAGAAGGCCTTGGATTGATTTAGGGAAGAATCCGGGGAACGAACATAGTTAATGTTCGGGACGAACAAAATTTGAGAGAGAGAGTTTGACTACCATCGAGCATAGGTATTTATGTATTTGAGTGTATGTGAGTTGGATACATCTTGGTGAATCCTAGGAAGTGATTTCTAGGGATTTATATCTTTGGGATTAGATGTGTGTAAATCCTTAAACGCCAATGACGTACAAGTTAATTATCAAGTGAGGGAATACTTTTGGGTTTAGTATCATGTGTGGGTGATTACTTAAACGCTATTATTAGTATGAATTGGTGCATTAGGGTTTATGTAGAAGTCCTTAAAGAGGGATTAAGGTGGGAGTAATATTTAAGATAGAGAATACTTAAATATATTGTATATATATAGGTGTCCAGACACAGGGACGACTGGATGATGATCCTTTCGAGTTAGACGTTTGCTGCAGCAGTGGTGGATGCATGCAGGTTTGATTTAGACGCTTATATTCTTGCAATCCAGATAGAAAGCATTGTAGTCACTCTCGGGCCGAAAGCCAATTGTATTTATTTATTCTTTTATCGCCTTTTAGTGCGGCATTCGATTTGGTTGTATCATATTTTAACCAAGTGTTCGGTTATTTTACCTCCTTTCCGTTTCATTTATATAAACTGTGTGAATGTTTATATTTTGTAGTTGTTTAAAAATATTAGTTGAGTAAAATTTTTACGCCAGCCAAATAGGTTATTAGTAATTAAAATGGATTTTCGACAATGATTCTAAGAATGATCTATATGCAACTCCTGTTTTAATTTGATATAGGAGTGATCGCCCGATATTGGATTAGGAAGTTGTCATACATTTTGTTTATGGTTTTATCTTCTTTGTATCTATAATGGATAAAGGAAGTGGTCCAAGTATTGGAATTCCAGATCTCTTGTTCTTATTATCCGTATCGGGTAGTCTTTTAACGGCGACAAAAGAATATTATTTTTTCACGATTGTCCTCATAGTGGTGTGGATGACACCTCTCCATCTTTGGGTTCAATTGCTCTATCTTCTTTGGTGAATTGAGTTGGACTTCTATGATTCTGGTGTTACCATCCTGTTTGACAGGGTTCCTTTATGGGGATGACCAAGTCATACAAAATCATCAACATGGGTCGGCTTATAACATGTTGGCACCATCTTTGGACCCCGCTCTTTTTGCGAATGGCGTGAATTTTTTTTATAATTACTGTTCTTTATATCTCTTCACTTTTTTTATCTTAAAATTTTAACTAATATTTTATCTTTACAAATTTCAATAGATACTAGTTGGTGTCTCCCAGTTTCGGGAGATGCTAATGCACTAGTCATCAGTACATTTGGGTGTTTGTTAATTAAATGTGGAGGTTGTGATAGAGGTTGATAGTAACTATTGACGGATGTCGAAGGGTTCGATCCCGGGTTTGAGTGGATTGATATATGTGGATGGAGTGTCCCCTTTGGGTGTAAGGGTCGGGGTGCCGAGTTTGAGGATTATATACGAGAGTCATGTCGATGTTAATCTTGGAAGTAGACCTCGTGCCTGATAGTATGATGGAGTGATATTTTTGGATGATTGTTTGGGTGGGATTTTATGTAACCTCCCCAAAAGGTGGGGGGGTCGTTTCTTTTTTGGGGTAGGGACCCGTTTGTATTTTTGCATCTTGTTCCCTTGAGGGGACATGAAAAATTCCTAATAAACTTTTTGATGTGTGGGTATTTTTTGCATACATCATGTTAATAAATAATAAAACTCTACTTTTCAATGACGAATGGTTTGTACTTTGTGTTTTTCTCCTTTATATTTCGGCATAAAAGTAATGGATAGTTTATGTACAGAAAGAACGAGCCTAAGATATTTTGTATTAAAAAGTAGTAATACAACGGAACATGAAAGATCATAATAATAGTAAAATTGATGCACGTATGTTAAGGAAAAAGGCTAGTCCCAATTATTTTATTAAAATGGAGGTGACACATTTAAAATTAAAGACACACATATATGTAGGAGAAAAAACTACCTCTTCTTTTTTAGAATTTTCTTCTTTAGAGGGATACGACTGTAATTTTCTTAATGGTGAACCACTCATTTGCACTGGTGTTGGAGTCGTGAGGGAATGAATTTCCATTTTCTTTTTCTGGGCAAAAGCCATTTCAGCTAGCTTTGGAATTAAAATGCGATCCTTTATAGAATGTAAGGTGCCATTTTTGTGGAGAGTTGTTGATGAATCTACTACTTTGATGATCTTTGTCCCGACATACAAGTTAATTGAGTGGGGGAGGTGTTTGGTGTGTGTTTTTGGGAATTTGTGTATAGGGGTATTGTATTATCTCTTTTGGGTTCTTTTGACGATTGCTTTCGTGGTATTAACCCTTGTGTGTTTCAATAAGGATGACCATGTGGAGTTTTAAAATGCCTTAAAGAACTGTTTTATTACTTGAACTTTAGTTTATTTAGATTGTGTTGTCTCTTTTTGGAGTGAGGGAACAATGACCATAGGGAGTGTTTTCCCTTAAAATGGGTTTTAGGATGCTTATTTACACCGGCCCCGAAGTGATATCTCTACTTTCCTACATATCTCCGATTGAAAGATAACTCAGTGTCTGTATTGAATGTATTCAATAAAAATATAATGGAGAATCAGTTAGACATAGTTTTCTCTAAACGGTAATAAATCTTTGGGGGATTAAAGCGTTTTAGTTGTCTTCTAGTAAAAGGTTAGTGGCGTAAACATGTTGGGGAATGTGTATGGGCCTGTATAGTCTTCCCTTCCCACTACGATGATTATTTTGGGGTTAAATATAGTTGTTTACTTTTCACCTATGGTGGGTTTTAATGAAAGAATTTTTTAAATAATTCCATTGAGATCAGCTAAGGTAGATGCTCTGTTAGAGTTGATTTTGGTGATGAGATAAGGAAGTTGGGTTCCTAGTGTTCGTGAAACTTTGAGATTTTATTTTGGGACTTGGATCGCTTTTATATGTTTTTCTTATTTACCTTATTGTTGAATGCTTGGGTGATACATTACTGGAAACCCTAATTGTGATAAGTGTCTCTCAGTCTCCTCTTACCAAGGAGAGCTAGTTCATCATAACGGGCTTTGATCTAGTTGGTTTTGGCAACTTGGATTTCAAGAATGATCCATACTGATGGAATCTCATGTTCTATGGGTAGGACAACATCAATGCCATTATCTAAGGACTAT
Source organism: Sambucus nigra (assembly GCA_949130495.1). Lineage (NCBI taxonomy): Eukaryota > Viridiplantae > Streptophyta > Magnoliopsida > Dipsacales > Adoxaceae > Sambucus > Sambucus nigra. The sequence goes on from OX422215.1 coordinate 674,545,327, forward strand.
GGGGTGTCCCCTATTAAATCTCGCACCATAGTGTAATAACCGCAAATTGCGTATCAAAGTTTGTCTAATTAGTCTTTGTAAGTTTCAATCATCTCGTTGATGATGTTCTTAAGATTCTTGTTAGAATCTTTGACTGATCTATTGTTTTGTGATATAAATGGATATGACTTATGAGGAGCAATCCCATATTCATATAATTAGTTTGATAGTTACTTCTCGAAGTGAGATCCATTGTCTAATACCAGCTGATGGGGTATGACAAATCAATAGATGATGTTCTTTCATATGAATTTGTACACTTTCTTATCAACATCGCGTAATATTTGGCCTCAACCCATTTGGTGAAGAATTGGATTACGACTAGTATGAATTCATACTCGATGGAGGACTTATGAGTTACCTCCCACATGATGTCCATCACCCACATGGATAACGACCAATGTGAGGTCATGAAATTGAGTTCTTAGGGAGGTAAATGATGTAGTATTGCATACCGTTAACATTTGACGAACCTTCCTTCATAGTCCATGAAACCCTTTTTCATGGTTGTCCAGTAGTATGATTTTTTAAGGATTTTATGGGAGATGGTGTTCCAACTTATGCACTGCCATAGTCTCTGCTGTGGATGTTATCTATGATCTCGAAGGTCTCATCATCAGTGAGGCACTATAAGTGTATTACATCGAAACCTATCTTGTAGAGTTTCCCCTAAAGATAATGCACTGGGATACCAATCGTCTTAGGGTTAGACAGTCATTTAGGGAAGCATCGGGTGGGTAGTGGTTTTTGTTGAGCAAGTTCCATATGTCATATTACCATATCATGGGTCTGACGGTTATTTCCTTGATATAATTGACCTCAATTAAATTATAAGGGGTGATCCAGTTATTAAATCAAATGTGATTTTTGGTGCCCCTCATGGCTTCTATATTATGGAACGAGGGTAGCCAACATCTGCAAAACTATTTTATCCCTTAGGGGGAAGTCAAATTCAATCTATTTGAATAGAAAATCTTCCTCTTTTATGTAATCATGGCATGGTTACAGTTAGTCATCCTAGATTTTATATTTTGCCAAACATCTGACAGATAACTAGGTTGGAATATCCATAGGCTTCTAGGTTGGTCATTACCATTCCAAAGGAAATTTCGAGACATGTGATGCAAGCCTCATAATCCACCATGTTATCGGTACATTAATAGCTAAGTTTGATGGATGTTAGGAGCCGTCATGAGTTAAAATATATTAATAAAATTATGATGCTAAATACCCTTTTGTTGGAAGCCCCGTCGAAGTATAGTTCCCAAGTTTATCTCTCGTTTTGGGCGAACATATCCTCGTTAGGTAATTTTTTCCCATTTTTATCGTCTTCATCTGTCACGGATTGTCCTGCGAGAAGGTTAGAGACGGCCCACCCTTTGGTGGCTTCATGCATGACATACGTGGCCTCAAAATTGAATAGCATAAGTATCCATTTTGCGATACATTTTGAGAGATCACGTTTCTCAAAAAGGTATTTTAAGGGATCCATCCGGGAGATGAGTCGTATGGTTAAGGATATCATGTAGTGTCATAGATTTTAGCTAATATGAGACTAGGTTTTCACTGACATAGTAGATGGATCATTCATTTTGGACCACGACTACAACAATCGTGTTGGTTATGGTCATTTAAAGCAAGAGATGTTGTCTTATTGGGGATGTAGTAGTATTGGTGGGCGAGTGAGGTATTCTTGTACTTTATCTAATGCTTCTTGAAGTTGAGAGTTCTATCCTCTTTGGGTGAGTCCTCTTTATGTATTTGGAAGATAGGTTTGTAGATGGTGGTAAGCTAGTTGATGAATCGACTTATGAACTTAATTTGGACTCAAAAACCTCTGAACTCTTTTTTTGTTTCATGTTGTGGTATTTCCTGTATGGCCTTGACCTTATCGAGGTGTACCTAGAATATGTCCTAACAATAATAAAGAAGAGTAATTTCCTTTAAGTTACTCCAAAAACACGTTTTTGCAAATTTAAGCTCATTTTGAAGAGGCATAATCTTTGTTAGAATTTTTGAAGTGTGGATGCATGTCCTTCTCAGTCTTTGGATTGGATGATAATATCATATACATGGACCTCTACTTCATTATGTATGATATCATACCATATGTACTATTGAGGCCAAAGGGCCTGATAGTATCGCACATCCCCTAAGGGATGATGTACCTGTTTTTTTCTTGGTTATCAGGGTTCCTTTTATCTGATTATATCATGTGAATCCATCTATGAAGGGCTTCTGCATGTTATTAGCCGTACTATCTACTAGTAAGTTCATGTATGGAGAGGGATATCATATTTAGTGTAGGCCCCATTAAGATACATGTATTCCACGCATATTCGGGCTTTGCGATTGGATTAGGGTATGATTATAATGTTGCTTACCAAGTGGAATATTCGATTAGTAGAATGAATTAGATACTGACATATTTTTCTACTTCCTCCTTTACTTTCAACGACCATTTGGGTATTAGTATGTGAAGCCTTTGATTTATGGGTCTTGCATTTAGAAGTTTGGGTTTATCATGCCTGACGATCGTTGGGTCGATATCTGGCATGCTGGAATAGAACCAAGAAAATATATATACGAAGTTGTCGAGGTGATCTATGAGATCCTTTTATTTCTTCCCAAGTAGGGAGGACCCTATTTTCAATTTTTCAAGCTTTTGGGGAGTGCCAAGTTTATGTTTATCGCGTCATCCTCAGGGGAAACATACATCTATTTTTACTTTGGTCAAGTTTTTGTTAGTTTTCTAAGTATTCTAATTTCGTGGAGTTATCATTATTAGGTGTGAGTTGTAGTCTATTGTTGGATTTGTAATAATCACATGCAATGTGCACATTCAAATACAAGAAATCATTATTGACCAGGTTTTGAAAGGGAGGTGGGACAACATTGATAATAGCCGAAAATTTTACTTTGTAGAGTGAGACATTAGGATAATGGACATGGGACCCTTATGTTAACATGATATATTCAAAGGTCGTCGGGCGTCGGGATGCATTTTGTAGAAGTCCAGTTATTGAGCATTGTATTTCTCGTGATGCTAGTTATGAAGTGGCATATATTCTTCTAGGCGACCTTTGGAGTGGTCTTCGGGTTTTCTCGGACCTGGGCAGAAACTGCAAGTTTGAGCATGCAGTGTTCCTTGAGTTGCGATATTTCTTACATAGAGTTTGCAGCGGGATCCTTTACTGGGATGACTGAATTGGGATATTTATTTCTTCATTCCACTAATAGTTTTATGAGGGATGGAAGGTTGTATTTTGAGGCTCTACCGAATGTGGTGTTTTGGTTGGTGAGGATGTTGGGTTCGACACTCAGAGGTAGAGATTGAGTTCAGGTATGCTGAATAATATCCCATTTTTAGCAGTATTACCTTTGGTGTCTGAGGTGATGTTCGGGAGGAGTTAGCTAGGAGGTTTACAACATGGATATTAGTGAAAAGTTTAGGCAGTCTCCGATCAAGTTTGGGCTCAAGTTTTTTTATCTTCCTCAGTGGCCCTATTTACGTTTAACTCATTTTGGTGACCTTGTGGATCTTCCCGTAGTCCATGTAAAGTCCTTCCTTATAGAGGATAGCTATCCTTGGTTTCAAGGTTTTCTTGGTTTCATCCCACCATGGTTGAAGGAGATCGTGATTGGAAAAATCTTCTCATAGGAGACGAAAATGACCGTTCCATCCTTTGTGGGGGTCTTTATGATTGGCATTTAGCGTTTGCTATAAGGGGTATTCCCAAGACTAAATTTTCCATTATTTTTCTTGGAAGTGAGGTATTTCAGAGTTATTTATTGGTCCCGTTCAAGGAAAAACCCTGGCATATGTCCCATTTTCTTGATGATTCGCGCAACTAAACTTTAAATAATCGACTCTTATATCATGTGAGAAAGTGGGATGACTCATATTCCATTGAGGCAGATGTTCCTATTATCGTATTGGGTATTAAGGAAGGAAATTGTACTAGTCTTGTGATAATCAAATTTCATAAATAGGCGTAATTGGGAGATTAAGGAAAATTCTGCGAATAATAATTTTGGTAATTATGGGCATTGGATTATTCTTCGGGGTGTGTTTCATTTACTTTTTCGATTAAGTAAATAATTTGGAATACCTTTAAGAATAAGGATAATATTTTAATTAGAAAACTTGATTTGAGAGGCGTTGGGTTTATTTTGTAAATCGTAGTTAAATGACTCAGATGGAGATTCCGAGTGCGCGATTGTTTTTAAAATGGCCGAGATAGTCAGAATAAAGTATCTGGGGGTAGCGTTTTGGCTCCGAGAAATTTTAGACAAATAGGGACTCGTAATTGAGTAAACAAGTCATTTTTTAGTTTTAAGGGGATAAATCATAATTATCCCCTATATAAGGAAAGAGAGGGTGGGAGAAAAGAAGAAAAGAGAGAAAAGAGGAAGAAAAGGGAGATTTCGGCCAAACTCCGCGGTATTCGACTCGAGGTCATCGAATTTTATCCACGAGGCAAGTGTTTTCTTGCTTTATTTATTTTGAGCATAAATCTCATATCAAAAATTGGTAATAACAAATTATATGATTTTGGGATTGTTTTTTGGTGAATCAAACAGGATTTTCGGAAGTTTAACGGGTAAAACACGGGAAATATCAAATTGGAAAAACTTAGGAATTAATTGAATTAAATTGTTGATTGTTGATTCTTGGTTCTAGGATCTTTATGACCTATTTCCATTGAGTAGAATTAGTTAGTTGTAGTTAAATAATGTTGGGAGAAGGAATATAAAGCTTGGTGGGATTGTTAATGGCCAAAACAGGGGCAAAGATGAAGCTGCCCTGCTTGATCGATCGATCGATGGCCAAGGGTCGATCGATCGATCAAACAGTTATTTTGGCAATTTAGGCTTAGCTAAATTAATTGGGATAAACTCCCCCAATTATGTTTTTTAGCTTATTTATTCTAGGAAATAAATATTCACCTAGGGTAATGTATTCCCAATCAATTGGGGGAGTTACAATTAGGACTTGAAAAGCGTAAAAATGTGTGTCACAAAAAGGACTGGTTTTGAGGAAAATAAATTTTAGATTTTAATGTTTAGGGTTCCTAAAAATAGAATGGGGACTTCTAAATTTATTTTAAGCGGTATGTAAGCTTTGGATTCATGGAAAATGGAATCCATGACTTATTTAGTCGAGGGTGTTTGGAATGACTAACACTCGATGGAGTATTTCGACGAGCGATTATATATAAATGATTGGGCGTGTAGAAATATATTTATATGCCACCTACATATTCAGAGTAAAATCTTAGGATGTGGATAGGATTAATATAGAGGATAGGGGCTAGATGCTTTAGCGATACCCTTTGGGCTTAAATAAGTTTAGGGCATACTTAATTATTTAAGGTGAATTGGTATAATCAGAGGGAATACAAATCGTTATAAGCGATTAAGGTACGAGTTATGTAGGAAGTGAGGGAACATATTTGGATTTAGTAGTTTAAGTGTATTAGTGCTTATCTACTATTGCGAATGGGAACATTCGGGATGTATTGGCTAATGCTACGAGAGTTGGGAAATTATATCCCTATGTATTGAGAAGTGAGATAAATTATATATCGACGTTGTTGTAAGATATATACATATTATACGAAAATACATATATATCTTTGTGTGATTGATATGTTTGTATTTAGAGGATAATTCCACGGGCTTTCCTTTGGTGTAGAGTTGGAACAACCAGATTATATTTTTCTCTAGTACGATCCAGGGAGGTTACACGATGTGGGTGAATCCCCTGGCTTGAGGAGAAGGGTGAGTATATCCCCAGGTCATCTCGTCCCGCATTCGAGTGCGATGTGTGTACTCCACTCTCAGGGGGAACATGACCGCCTCCACCGTTGTGTATATTTTACCCTGACCATTGAGTAAGTCTGGCTTGGTACCGTGGTAGAGTAAGTAAACTCAGATTTGGGATCGGCACTATGAGATTGCATCCTCAAGTTATAGCTCAGTGGGATGGTTATTTTGCATGGGATTTGTATAATTACATACTAGTTGCGTATAGTATATTATTTATATATGAAGGTGAATAATCATATATAGTAAATTGTATATAAAAATGGAAAGAATGATAAGAGTTATTCCTTTCGGGTAAATGTGTATATATTCGGATTTATATGAGGCATAAGTGCTATTGAGAACTCAATGTTTATATATATATATATATATGAGTTACATATATACGTTGGGTGCTGAGGGCTTAATGGATCTTGATGAACAACATTGCCAATTACTAGTGTATCGGGGGTTCCTTCGTTGGATTTCTCTTCGCGAGACACCCCACGCACGAATTTAGCTTATATTTGGGAATGGAGAGAAGTTTAGCCCATAGTACTCAGGCGAATTAGGATTGTTAGAAGTTTTAGTGGAAACGAATTGGTTAGGCAGGGTAGATTAACTAGGTTAGGTATTGGATACGATAGGAGTGCTCTATTAGAAGAGAGGTGGGGGATATCTCATGGGAGTGTCATACTAACTTAAATATGAGGTAAAATATATTTTAAAAATATTGCATTTATGCACTTGGAAAATATTTTCACAACTCGGGCTCTGACCCATTTCTATATTTTTCCTCTCTTGCTATATATATATATATGTATATATTAGGTTTCCAGACACAGGGACGCCTGCATGATGATTCTTTCGAGTCAGACGTCTACTATAGCAGCTGTGGATGCATGGAGGTTTCTTCTAGATGCTTCCATTCTTGTGATCTAGATAAGAAGCGTTGTACCGTCACTCGGGTCATAATCCCAATTGTATCTACTTATTCTTTTATCGCCTTTTAGTGTGGATATTGAATTTGGTTGTATGATGTTAAACCGAATGTTCGATTATTTTAATTTATTTTAGTTCATTATATAAACTATTGTGACTATTTTAATTGATTAATTTGTTTAAAAAGATTAGTTAAATAAAAATTTTACGCCAGACTAATAGGTTATTAGTAATTAATTTGGTTTTCAATAGTGATACTAAGAATGAACCATATGAGACTCTTATTTTAATTTGGTACAAGATTGATCGCCCGGAATTTTAATTAGGTGGGGTGTCACATCTTGATGACTATAGCATAGTCGTCGTCCCCTTGAACTTTGATGACCTCTCTCGAATGAGAACATGACTTTCATGTCAAATTATAAGGGTAACACCCTAATAAGATGTATTCAATACCTCCCAGGTAAGAGGTTGAAGCTAGCTGGTATGTCGAGTACTTAAAATTCCACATCATATTTTATGAGCCATATTATGAGGGATGATGGTCCCTATAACTTCTTGACAAGTATTATCATAGGCCCCGATGGCCATAGAGGATAATGTAAATTCTGAAGAAGTGTTTCCCAGGTCGGTGGTGGTGTGGAGGGTTCATACATTGATAGTGGACCCATTGTCTATCAGTATTAGGGGTACAATCTCTCTGCAATACCGTTTTAGATATCCGAGTTAAGTCTCAACCGAAATTGACTTAAAATGTTAGCAAAACTAATTTTATACCCTCACTTCAGGGTCAATTGAAACAATTTTGGAGGCCTATAAAGCTTTCTATATGTTCTAAGTAGTGTATCCCAACATATACAACCTTTTAAAAAGGCGATTTGGAATGATCAAAAGTTATTTTCATAGAATATGTAAAACTATGTGGTTGAGGAAGGAAGAGAAAATGATGGGAGGAATGTTAAACTACAATACCAAAGGATTCACCTTCTGAAGAGAACATTACAGAGTTGGTTACCATATTACAATATTAGAACACCGACCTCATCTCTGTTGTAAAAAAATGAGGGTGTATGATTTGCGTAAACATCTATGATGTTTGACAAGAGTCACATTTGGGATGCCAGATCACTCGCGTCTAAATCCCATTTAGAGGCCGGTAGACGGATTAGGGGCATACTTGACAGATGCATTTGGGAGATAATAAAGGAGACTTGTCTTGTAGTTTTGTATTCCTTTAACACACCCTCGATTTGAGGAGTTTCAAATAGTCGCCTCTTTGGCCCAACTACTCACAAAACTCCAATCCCCCGATGAAGATTACGATTCTGATTATCAATAGAGCAATAATAAATGCCGACCCACGGATGTTAGAATAAGGGCTCGACCGAATAATTTCAAAATCCCATGGTTCACCTCGGTAGGTTAATTTGGGAATTCAATTATGAGTCGTCTATTACGTCACTCTCTCAAAGAACCTTAGTTGTTCTTTTCTTATTTCGGACGCAATAACAATTGGCTGGGAATATTACGGATCAAAAATTTTAATTGTGGGGGCAAAATGGCATTCAACTCTAATATACATACCCTCATCTTAGGCATGTTAACGTGTCGGGTTTGGGTATGATACCAGGTGATCCAAATCCTTATAGAAAGAACGAAATTAGATTTGGATCAGGATCGGGTCTTAATCGAATCTAGAATATTGGATCCAAATCCGAATATGTATCAAACTGGATCGGATCGGATCGGTTCAAGGTCTGGCAATATATATAAGTTTATTTTTAAATTTTATTTTATCCCAATTCGTTATTTTTTTAATCTTAGATTAAAATATATTGTAATTTATTTAAGTGTATGATTAGTATAAATAAAACATATATTGATTTGATCTATATAAATTTATATATATAAAACATACATATTATATAGATAAGGATATATTAATAAATATATAAATTTATATATTTTATATTATTCAGATCGGGTTCTTAATGGATCGGATTAGACTAGATCCATATACCAACACATAGAACCTTGTAAAGAGGCGATTTGGAAGGATCAAAATCTCTATTCATAGCACAAGACAAACCACGGGAGTCGAGGAAGTAATAAAAAAATGCTTGGAGGATTGTTAAACTATATTGTCGAATTACTCACGTTTTAAAGGGGACCTTATAGAGTTGGTAACCTCATCATAAAATTTTTGAGGTTCAATCGATTTTTTATCGGTGAAAACATTTTCTGATGGATCGAACATATTCGGCTCAGGCAAGATTAGAACACCGACCACATCACAATTGTAAAAAGATGAGAGTATAGGATTTGCATAAACATATATGAGGTCCGATAGGAGTTGCATTTGGGATCCCAGATCACTCTTGGCCAAATCCAATTTATGGGTAAACGGATGAATTTGGGGCAAACTTGATAGATGGATTTAGGAGTTAATATTTGAGACTCATCTTGTAGTCCTAAATTTGTTATTTTGCCCTCAGTTTGAGGAGTTTAAATAGACGCCTCTTTGTCCCAACTACTCACCAAACTCCAATCTCCCGATGAAGATTACGATTCTAATTATCAATGGAGTAATAATAAATACTGACCAAGTGATGTTAAATAAGGGCTCGATCAATTAATTTCTACATCCCATGGTCCTATTGTAAGTTAATATGGGAATAGTTCGTTAGGAGTTATATATTCTATCACTATCTCAAAGAACCCTGGTAGCTCTTTTCTTATTTTGGTATCAATAACAATTGGTTGGGAATATTACGGATCAGAATTTATAATTATGTGGCCAAAGTGAACTTCGGCTGAAATATCCATAACCTCGGCTTAGAAAATCATATGGTTCATTTCAACCCTCGAGTTGAGAATTTTATTCCACTAATTATTAATTGCCAATAGAATATTTTAAAAAATCATCTAAGCTTGGGATATATTAGGTTCGGCTCCATAAGGGTAGGCCTTACTGATTTATGAGGGTTCAGCCTAAAATTCTCGGAGATAATTATGCCTTCGACCAAGTTTGAGTCGGTAAAGTCCTAAAGAGAGCCCCATTTAACGCGCGACCAATTTTTAGTCAGTCTATACAATTTCAAGCCTCAACCTAAATCTCAGCTATTAAGTCACCTATCCAAGAATCGGCGTTGAAAATTGTTTTGTGGTTTTGAGAGTTAGGTTCCAATTACTCCGAATAGGGTAGGCTCATGTGCAGGTGGAAATCATACTAATTTATGCATGAAATCTGATTTTTTAGGCCTAAGACTACCTCGGCTGCATAATGAAATAATTTTTCATAAAGGATAACTTTATTGATGATGGTTGATAAAAGGTTCAGACTATTCAAAAAATATACATTGGATCATTTGATGGTTCTGAATATAAAAAGGTTAGGCTATTTGAACAAATAACAATATTTCCTATGCTTTAGACTTTCCAACAAATAAAACTATTTGTCAAAATTCGACACATAAGAATATTTGTTAAGTTTGACTGTAAGTCTACTATAAAGGTTTAACCTCAATCATTGTAGGCACCTACGTATGCCTCAATGATTTATCCTCGACGAATTATGCCTCGCCCATCAAGGGTTAGGCCTCAGTAACTATGGACACCCACATATGCCTCATCAATTCATGCCTCGACCATTTATGCTTAGTCCATAAAGGGTTCTTCATTAGTCAATTTATACTCCATTCAATGCCTCGACCATTTATGTCTCATCCTATTATTTCTAGTCCATCAAGGATTCAACATTCGTCAATTTGGACTCCTTTTTATGCCTGGTCCATTCACACATCATACATTTATGCATCATCCATCAAGGGTTTGGTGCCAGTCATTATGGGCGCTACTTATGGCCTATCCATTTATGCCATGACCTATTATTATTCAACCATCAAGGGTTCGAGGTCAGTCATTTATACACCCGCTTATTCTTTGGTGATTCACATCTTGACCATTTATGCCTCGCCAATCCACGGTTCAGCCTCAGTTATAATAGACGCCCACTTATACCTCAGCCATTTATGCATCAACCAATTAGGCCTCATTCATCAAGTGTTTGGGATTAGTCATTTCGAATATCCACTTATGCCTATGTCATTCATGCCTCGACCATTAAGGGTTCGGCCTCAGTCATTACACGCAACCACTTATGCCTCGACCATTTATTCTTCGTCCTAATATGCCTTATCCATCAAGGGTTCAACACCAGTCATTCTAGACTCGGTCTTAAGCCTCAGCCTATTTTAACTTGTCCCACAAGGGTTTGTCTGGTATGCATTCAAAAGTTCATAGGCTCCAATCCCCTATCATCATTGAAGACATCTCATAAATTTGAAGACTAAGGGGTAATTAATGATCCCAGATGTGACCTGTAATCATTATTATGAAGATTTTACCCCTCGAAATTTATTGGTCGGTCTCTTAGGGTCAAACTCATACGGTCGACCTCATATGGGCAGTCTCAAAAGAGTCGGCCTCACAACGGTTTGCAAAAATCAGACAAAAATGTCTGAACCACCGAAATTCACCAGAAAGGGTAATTTTTCCATTCCAAGACCAAGAAAGTGGATAAACTTGGCATCATCACATGAGGGGAGAATAATCACAATCCCCAAGCACATTTCAGAAGGACAAGTGGTGTGCATCAATTGGTAGAAATAGAATAGACATTCTCCTTGTGACTTAGGGTACACACTACACTCTAAGTCACTTATAAATAGAGTTGTACTGTTAATTATAGACTAAGTCATTCATTATGTCTAAAAGTATAATGAAATGACTCTATATAGAGAAAGTACTTATACTCTTGTAACTTGTAACTCATAACTCACCTCAAGTATATATTGGAAAATGAACCACTCAATAGTGGATGTAGGATCAGTTAGTCTGAACTGCTCTAAAATTTTGTGTGTTTGATATTATTTATCTAACTTAAATATTATATTTACTCTTTGTCAATCTTACCTAGAACGAGTTTTTAGTGTGTCTCACTAAGTTATTTCATGCTGTTTGAGATACAATTTATGTGTATCTGTAACAATCCGTATTTTTTAAATGGGAATTTTTAAATTAATTTTGGAAATCGGAGAAAAATGAAATTTTGGATTTAAAAATATTGTAATTTAAATGTTTGTTTTTATATTTGAAAAATAAATTTTGAAACGAAATTGGAATCGGAATTAAAATGGAGTTTTGATTGAATTTTTATTATATAGAAGAGTCCTCAAAACATAAAACTCTCTAAGAGTCCTGAAAACATAAAACTTTCTACAAAAAAAATATTTAAAAATATTGGACCGTCCGATCGAGCTAAAATTTTTTGTTCCGCTTCCTCTCGTCTTCAGCTAATTCACCATCAAATTTCATCCAATCCAACCTATCCAATCGTCTGGAATAAATTTTTTACTGTTTGTATCTGATTAAAATTCTTTTCTTAATTAAACTCTTGATCCTTTATATATCAACAAATTTGTGGCTTGGCTTTTCAAATCACTTTTTCTCAAACTTTTCAACTAGAAGACCTCTACAAAATTATTCCCTTTCATCTACAAACCATAGCCCCAAACCTTTTCAATATTTCAACCTTAGATTCTAAGGCTTAATTGGTGTTTTTTCTAGAGGAGTTCAACATTCTACTCAGATTTTTGCCCAACAAATCACAGGCATGAATACTCTATTCCTTTCCTTTCGTATTATGCATTTTAAGTGTTGCCTAAAATGTAATTCAATGTTTTCTTAAAATCAATTCGCAATCTAATTGAAGAAAGTGGACACATAAAATTTGGGGCTATTTTTATGAAATCCTTTAATATGATTAATATTTATAACCTTTGGGTATGTAGGATTCATGAGTGAATTTTGAGCTTTGTTTGTGTAGGTTGCATGTAGAAAATTCCTAGTTTTGAAATAAATGAAGTTGGGGGCATATAACACATGTAATTTGTGTAGAGATAATGAAATTTGGTGTTTCAAGTATAAGTCATGAAAACTTCGTATAATTAATTTAAAATAATTAAATGGGATTAATTGGATATTTTGACATTGTGATAATTAAATTAAGATTTAATTGAATTGGACTATCATGTATAGTTTTATACGTTGATTAATTATGCTTGTTTGTGTGACTTGTTGGTATTATTATATTGCCTTTGTGAAGACGGGTTATTGGGTAATTTTACTTTTCCTATATTTTAGGATGCCTTCTAGGTATGGCACTAGTTAGTAGGCCTTTAGATGATTTACGCCTTCTAGGTATGACACTAGTGAGGGTAGATTATTGCGACTTTGTTATGTCGTGGGTGGGTTGATTTTTGATACTTTATCGTCGTTACGCTAGCCTAGGCATGAGACTAGGTCGAGGTTTAGGTTAGAATTTATCCGATTCATAGGGTAGGATGGATTGATAACTTGGGGACCCTTAGGTATGGGACTAAGGGGTATTTTAAGGATCTCACATCGATAAAAGGGTGGGGTAATTTACAAATTATGAAATTGAGAAATTGAGGATTGATGCCTAAGATAAAAACTGGCTTTAAAATTTGTGGCGAAATAATGTGTCGGGGCCAACAGTTTAAACGGGTCAGAGGACGATTGACCAGGGGAAGTGTGACACTTTGGTGGATTACCACCCGGGATGGGAGTGCCGTCATAATAAAAAGTGAGAACAAAATTAAAAGTTGAGTTATGTTAATAAGAGATTAACTTCGTTGGACTTGGGAATTTAAAATTATATTGGTGTGCCTTTATAAATGGGGATCTGTACAGGGAGTTAGTAATTTATATTTATCTCGTTTAATTATCCCGTTTAATTTAAAATATTCTATTGTGATATTTATTGCGTTTAATGCTACTATCTGGGCTCAAGGACCATATTTGAGGGGATTAGTGTGTGTTCATGCCTCTGACCTCGTGCGTTGACTAACATTTTAGAAAATAGTATTTGGCGAAGCTGCATAGAATTATTTCGAGCTTTGCGTGGCGGTACAGTTGGAGTTCCTCTACCTTATGCGTATTTATTTAGTTTAGTTTTCTATTCCTTCGCATTTGTATTGACACTCGATTTATGGTTGTGATTGGTCCATTCAGCTCCAAATTTTTATAGGTTTTATTCAGTTAATTCATTGGATTTCAGTTGGAGTATTTGTAGTTACTTGATTATTCAGATTTTATTCAATAATTATTGGAGATTTGATTTATTCGCAAGTTTAGCATGTGATGGTGCTTTTATCATTCAGTTCTTGTTATTAATTGAGTTTGATTCAATTATTTATCTCGGGGATTGATTTATTTATGTTTCATATCTATCTCATGCTAATAATTGCATTTATTTATTCACACCTAACTTAGTTTTAGTGGCGGCCGACGCCATAATTAAGCGGGGTGTGAGAGATGGTATCACATCATGGTCTTAGGTCTCGTAGGTTATGAGTCCGTTTATCTTTCGCATTGCAGATCTTTGATTCCCTTTGTTTATTCGTACTCCTTAAGCTGGAGGGTATAGTATACGTGTTAGATGTGTTTCTTAGAGATGTGAAGCTTTGTGCTAAGGACGTCGTAAGCATTGAGTTTAGAATTAGAATGCTTAATGTGAGGATCCTTAAAATGGATTTTGGAGAAGATAATTATCTTAGAGATTTTCATACAGATGTTTGGTATCGTATGTCTCGATTTTTTATGTTGAGATTTAATAGGAGGATGTTAGCATTTTGATGACTTTTGGATAAAGGATCGAGTGGGGATTTGTGGGAGCGTGTGGTACACCCTTATTTTCATAGTTATGAGTACGCATATAGGCAATATATATTATTTTATTGCTCTTGGGGTAGGTGCACGTAGAATTAGGTGTATGGGTACCCAATTATGGCATCTTACGAGTAGGCATATGGGAGTCATATTTTCTATTGCGATATTTACGAGATGTGTTAGGCTTCGTCGAATTTCGAGGGCGAAATTCCTTGTTAGTGGGGAAGTATGTAACATCCCGGATTTCTTAAATGGTAATTTTTAAATTAATTTTGGAAATCGGAGAGAAATGAAATTTTGGATTTTATAAATATTGTAATTTAAATGTTGGTTTTTATATTTGAAAAATAAATTTTGAAACGGAATTGGAATCGGAATTAAAATGGAGTTTTAATTGGATTTTTATTATATAGAAGAGTCCTCAAACCATACAACTCTCTAACAGTCCTCAAAACATAAAACTCTCTATAAAAAACTATTCAAAAATATTGGATTGTCCGATCGAGCTGAAATTGTTTGTGCCACTTCCTCTCGTCTTTAGCTAATTTTGCATCAAGTTTCATCGAATTCCGACGGTCCGATCGTCCGGAATAAATTTTTTTGTGTTTGTATCTGATTAAAACTTTTTTATTAATCAAACTCTTAATCCATTATATATCAACAAATTCATGACTTGGCTTTTCAAATCACTGTCTCTCAAACTTTTCAACCAGAGGACCTCTCCAAAATTATTCCCATTCATCTACAAACCATAGCCCCAAACTTATTCAAGATTTCAACCTAGATTATAAGACATAATTAGTGTTTGCTCAAGAGGAGTTCAACCTTCTACTCATATTTTTGCCCAACTAATCACAGACATGAATACTCTATTCCTTTCCTTTAGTATTATGCATTTTAAGTGTTGCATAAACCTTAATTTAATGTTTTCTAAAAATTAATTAGCTATCTAGTTAGAGAAAGTGGACACATAAAATTTGGGATTGTTTTTATGAAATCCTTTAATATGATTAATATTTATAACCTTTGGGTACGTAGGATTCATGAGTGAATTTTAGGTTTTATTTGTGTAGGTTGCATGTAGAAAAATCCTAGTTTTGAAATAAATGAAGTTGGGGGCGTATAACTCGTGTAATTTGTGTAGAGATAAAACAATTTAGTTTTTGATGTATAAATGATGAAAACTTGGTATAATTAATTTAAAATAATTAAATGAGATTAATTAGGGTATTTTGACGTTGTGATAATTAAATTAAGATTTAATGGAATTGGACTATCATGCATAGTTTATACATTGATTAATTATACTTGTTTGTGTGACTTGTTGGAATTATTATATTGCCTTTGTGACGACGGGTTGTTGGGTAATTTTTCTTTCCTTATATTTTAGGATGCCTTCTAGGTATGGGACTAGTGGGTAGGCCTTTTGATGATTTATGCCTTCTAGGTAAGGGACAAGTGATGGCAGATTATTGCGACTTTATTATGTCGGGGGTGGGCTGATTTTTGATATTTTATCATCGTTGCGCTAGCCTAGGCATGAGACTCGGTCAAAGTTTAGGTTAGAAATTCATCCTATACATATATTAGGACGGATTGATAACTTGGGGACCCTTAGGTATGGGATTAGGGGGTATTTTGAGGATCTCACATCGATAAAAGGGTAGGGTAATATACAAATTGTGAAATTGAGAAATTGAGGATTGATGACTAAGATAAAAACTGGTATTAAAATTTATGGCGACATATTGTGTCGGGGACAACAGTTTAAACAGGTCAGAGGATGATTTATGTCGTGTCGTGTGTGGAAACTTGTCATGTGTCGGGCCGACAGTTTAAACATGTCAATAGACGATTTACAACGGGAAGTGTGACACTTTGGTGGATTACCACCCGGGATGGGAGGACTGTCATAATAAAAAGTGAGAACAAAAATAAAACTTGAGTTAAGATAATAAGATATTAACTTCGTTGAACTTGGGAATTCAAAATTATATTTGCGTTCCTTTATAAATGGGGATATCTACGGGTAGTTAATAATTTATATTTATCACGTTTAATTATTATGTTTAATTTGAAATATTATATTATGATATTTATTGCGTATAATGCTACTATCTGGGTTCACGAACCATATTTGAGGGGAGTAGTGTGTATTCATGCTCGGGGCTCTGACCTCATGCATTGACTAACGTTTCAGGAAATATTATTTGGAGAAGCTGCATAGAATTATTTGGAGATTTGCTTGGGGGTGCAGTTGGAGGTGGTCTACCTTATGCGTATTGATTTAGTTTAGTTTTCTATTCCTTGAATTTGTATTGAGACTCGGTTTATGGTTGTGATTGGGCTATACTATTGAAAAGTCTCAGTTAATTCATTGAATTTCAGTTGGAGTGTTTGTAGTCAGTTTATTATTCAGATTTTATTTAATCATTATTGGAGATTGGATTTATTCGGAAGTTTATCATGTGATGGAGCTTTTAACATTCAGTTGTTGTTATTACTTGAGTTTGATTCAATTATTTATCTCGAGGATTGATTTATTTATGTCTCATATCTGTCTGATGCTAAGAATGGCATTTATTTATTCACCGCTGACTTAGTTTTGGTGGCGGCCAATGCCAGAATTAAACGGGGTGTGATAGTATCATCAGAGGCCCAACCTGGGGAGGTCTTCATTAAAGAAGTATATGGGCTACTGCTTCGTTACATATCCCATGGTAGTGGACATCTCAGTCAGATTTAGGTTCATAGGCATAGAAGCATAGGATAGTAGATGGATAAGGGAGGCTTGACTCTCACGAATAGTACCTAATATTTCAAAGATGGTGATATTAGTCGATGTCCATCGGTGTTTCTCCTGGATCTTGTTGTTTTCTTGAGGAGGTGGTTTGATAAATATTTCATGTGGATTTCTCCTTAATAGTTAGGATAGGAGTAATGGAGTGTCAAACTGATCGAATCAGGTAGTCCAGGATGCAGGGAAGTAGGTAGGAGGTGCCGTCTTTGGGGTCATTACTTTGGTCCAATCCATGATAACGATGAGTTTTAAGCTCTTAGGAACCTTATTCGGAGTTTTGGCAGCATTTTGAGACATTGATCCATCTATCAACCATATGTCCCCATCTGAGTCTTGGGTGGAGGTGGATATTTTTGCTATTGTTGCTAAAATTTGGCCGCCTATCGAGTTTGTCATATCAATTGATGGTTTCGTAGACATGGATGACGCTGACCGGATGTCATTATAAAATTTTGTCTCCTATTACTAATCCTTATTGAATAAGGTTTCAGGTTCTCCTGGAACCATCTCTTTCTTGATGGGGGAAGCCTTACAGAAGATGTATTCATAGTAGTACTGGTAATCTGCATATTCCAAAACCGATGTTGAGACTTCATGGATGAATTCGTCATAGATCAGTGTCGTCACTACGTACTGTAGGATGTCAAATATTCCCTGTGCATACTCATGGGGAGTAGGGTTAACTAGTTCCATATCAATAGTATACGCGTATATCCAGGAGGTGAGACCTTCTGGTGGAGGTCGGCCTATGTTAGTTATCTTGTCTTAGAGTTTGACTATGCCCCTATTTGGGGAGCAACTAGTTAAGTGTTCTCGTAGTTGCATCTTACATCACTTTAGTGATTAATCGAGGATGATACCCCAAGTACGAATAGGTCAAAATGCTATTTTTAAAACAAGCATGTCGAGTTCACTATAGGGATTAACGGGATCTTTCATATGTGGACTATCTTCAGGAGCGGCATAATCGATCTTTGTGTGTTTTCCAAGGGTAAGTATCCCCATTCGGTAGGTTGAATTTTCTTGTATATGATGATGTTGGGGTGATCGATATCCCATTTGATATTGAAAAACTAAATCGGTGGACGTTCATAAAAGAGGCTTGGCCTTTAAATTGTTCGCACTCTATTTTATCTTCTTCATGGGGAAATTCCAGTGCTCATGCTGTTCCAGTTGTTCAAGTTCTTCCATGCTAGCTCTGTGCTCGAACAGTAATTTATAACCTTGTATGCTTCGAGCATCAAAGGATGTCGATATTTTTTCATGAAGTTCGATCCCTTTTTCCCGAGGAGCAGTCCCATTTTATCATCATTTCCTAAATTCGGGGGTGGAGGCGTACTCATCTCCGTACCTTGGGGATATATTTCCCTCGATGGTCATCCATTTTCAGGGCGGCGAATACCAGGCTAAGTGGAGAGTGAAGTTTAGTGAGTTTTCTGGGCAAATATATATACTCTTTGGGAGTAAACATCTTGGTTGTTTTTAGGAGGGGTCCTTATTAGAAAGGTGCAACAGTGGCTGACATAGCTTTGGAAGTATTGGCAGTTAGGCATGATTTTACTTTTGGAATTACCAATAAGCTGGTAATATGAGATATAGAAGCTCAAGGTTAGTTCTTGTGGGAAGATAACTAGTTTGTAGCTTAATGAGGGTCCTCAGTAGATTTGGTATCCCTAGCAGCCAAATTATCCTCGATCTTGAACCCTATGTGATTTAGTTCATTGAATTCAGGGATCTACGCGAGTTCGGTTTCATTCTCTAATCATTTCCATAGGTTCCTAACTATGATTTATATCTGGTCATTTGAATTGGGGAAGTTGATCATATAACCATATTTCTCTCTCCAACGAGTGATGAAAGCGCCAACTATCTCTCCCCCTTCCCGCTACGGCTTCTCTAAGTCTTTACATGTGTTGCCAAGTACGTTATTCTATTCATACTTCTTTAAGAAACAATGATATACATCCTCCCAGGTTTTGGTGGTCCCCTTATATTTAAGTCCCATAAATTAGGTAAGGTCTCCTCTAAAATGATTGGAAGACAACATTCTCTCTAGAACCCCTAGGCCTACATTTTGGATCAACATCTGAATGTGGTATTCAGATAATTGGGAGCTTGGGGATCCCAGTCCTTTGTACGTTTTGAAGACAGGCATTTTGAATTTTTCTACCAATCGGGCTTCAGGATAGAGACCCATATTCTTAATGTATGTGAGTTCATCGGTGGTTTGCATTTTTCTGATGGAATCCTAAAGGACACGCAATTCAAATTGGACCTACGTGACCTTTTATTTAGAGATGGGGGCACAACTTCGTGAACCAATTGGGAAGCTACATATTCGGCTCACGGGGGCCTTAGAAGGTGGTGTGTGATTACTTGGGGTACTGCTGGTAGGGTTTGAAGTATCCGTGAGGGGCAAAGGGTACATGGAAGTGAGGGGTGCAGTCATTAAAAGGGTAGCCGAGGCTTTTAATCGTGCAGGTAGATCCTGGCGATTAATTGGTACAACTTCGGCATCCACCATAACTAGTGTTTCGGTGTTTGGGATTAGAGGAGGAAGTACATTATCTGCTATTTCAGAAAAAATAGTGGCCTCTTGTGGTAGGATTTATTCAAGGTTTAGGCCTTTGATATCAGACTTCATCATATTTTGAGAGGATGTGATGTTTTCAAGGTGTCTCAGAATCTGGTCCACTAGGACGAAGCCTGGTCTTCTTCGGTATACATGTATCATACTACATGGAATACTTAACCATCATGGGTGGGTAGATTACTTATGAAAAGTAGACGACCGCATGGAGCGAGTACTGAGGCTTCCAGGTTAAGAACTTAGTGTGATCTCTCTACTCATGATACCAACCTTGTAGAAAAATTCAGGGCACTTTCATTCAGGTTTTTGTGGACAAAATGATTAACAAAAGGAAAATAGATAGCGGGAGAAAGACTTAAATATTCATGATTCTTTTTGATGAAATTGTTTTGCCTTCATTTAACCGTATTTGGACGAGATTTTATTTTTTTGTATTTTTTGTTTGGTAGTGTCTTATAAGGGAAAACATTGAATAGCGTCCTGTTAGATTCGGGTAACAAGGGTGAGCTCTCATATTCCTTGCGAGGAACGGGTAAGTAATATACTTTTTTCTATTATGTTCTCAAAATAAAATGTGGGTAAGGGAGTCCAACATAATATGCATCTGCTTTGGTGACAACTTGCAGATTCATACTATTAATCTTCCACATAAAAATAGGAAGAGATTCAACCAGAATTTGAGGGGTTTTGGACAAATCTTTGGCGGTCATACATTTTTTTAAATTTTTCATCAGATCAAATGTCCAATAAGTATACCTTATTTTTTGTTCAATAGGGTGTGTTCCTAGATATTTTTTCTTTATGCAAAAGGGTGATGGGACTCGCTGATCCGTAGATTGCTTTTTATTGCCATGGATCACGATATATCGGGCTGCAGGGAGTGAGCAACCATTAAGGTACGTGTGAAACCACTTTACCATTGTAATAAATAGTTAATAAATCCCATTCGATGTACTAAAATACTATAGAAACTACAATCGTTCCCCAACACTGATACATTAGGATCCAGAGAAAAGTTGCGCGATATATTGTACGGGTGGGAGAAAAAGTTAGAATTCCTCAATGATTAGCCTTCCGGAGAAGAGAAATTTTGAATGTACTAACTTCACTCGAGGAAGAAATTTATCTAAAGTATGAACTTCTCCTAGGGAGAAGTGACTTTTTGGAGATTCGAACCTCTTTTCACGTGAAGTGACTTTTTTATGGTACAAACTTCCACTCTATTAACTGCTTTTGGTTTTGAGGATATATGGTTTAAACAATATGAAAATCAAGACTATGTAGCGTGAGATAAAAACCTGGAAATCTTTATTTTACATACTTTCATGTTTATTTTATCCTGAGGTCCTTCGTGCGTACCTATATGTTTGGGAAAATTTATAATCCTTTACATGGGAAACTAAGCATGTATCGACATTTTGAGGGACTCCAAACTAAGGCTCCTAAATAGTTGTAAAATTTGTATAAAATAGTTTAGTATTTAGAATACTAAGAAGGAGGAATAAAGATATCTAATACCCAGTAATTTTAGTGACTTTTAATATAAGATAAATTAAAAGTTAATGGGTTAATTAAATGGGTATTAATTGGAATTTATTATGAAAAAATAATTAGGGTTAATCCAGATTTAAAATTACTAGCATTTAACGTAATATATGATTCTGAATATTACTTTATCGTATAAAAGTAATATGTGGAAATAATTATTGTCGGGAGCTACAAATATGACAATAATGGAAATTAAGTTGGGACGCTCTTATGAGTCGTGTCAGGACTAAAATTGGGAAATAAAATGTGATTTTTTAAAGTCATTTGGATGACGATTTTGAGTGTGCCATTGAGTTCAAAAGGGTTGAAATAGGCTGAAAAGTCTACCCAGGGGTTTGTTTTGGGTCTCGAGTCAATTGAAAGATGGAAGGACACCCCGAAGGGGTATTTTAGTCATTTGGCTTGGGAGATGAATAGTATACACTTTTTTGTGTTATACCTAGCCTTGGATACTTGTTATATATGTGGGTTTAGACTCTACGTAATGTTCATTTTCATCTTATCACTTGAGAGGAATTTTGAGAGATTAAAAGGTCATCTAGAGAAAGTGAAACTGTTTTTGTGGAGAGGAAGAGTATTCTAGTGGAAACTAAGGGCTAACCACCATCTTTACACCTTGCACCACCACTGGGAAGTCGTCGGAAAGTCGCCGAAAATAGGGAAGAGGAAGTTCAAACATTATCTTCTCCAAAGGTTCAGCCCTTCACTAAGAGGCAAGTGTAATTCTTTCTTTAAGGGAACTCATAAGAGATGCAAGATAACCTAGTCACTCATTGCAAAATTCAGAGCCCACTGCCCGCCCGCCAAAGACAAAGACTGGTTCGACCACTAGTTGGATTTCCTCCCTCGCAAAATCTGCAAAAATCCCCCAAATCCTCATCCTTCAAGGCTATCAACCTCACATTGTACCCAATAACCTCATAGAACCACGTCTGCAAAAGACATGAATCAACAAAAAGATCAAAGGAAACGCATGATAAAGAAAAATAAACCCAAAGGTTACCTCCAAGAGGTACGCGGCCCCAATAAAAGTCTGCCGGTAGCATTGGGTGAAAGAATCAGAAGAATGATAAAGGGAGGTAAAAGTCAGGCTCCCCCAGTTATATAACTAGACATGGAAAATCATCCAAAAAAATGGAAAGAACTAAAGATGCACTAAATCAACACTCGTAACCACAAAAAATCCTCCAAGAAAAAGAAAAATAAAGAATCGGTCCGTCCGTCTGTCCCACCTACCGCTCATCAGTCACATCCACCCTCCTACTCAAAAGAATCTCTCTCATAGAAGATATACATATAGAATCTCCAAAAATGATCCGACATGCATCTCCTCCGCCTCTGGAATCACCCTCAACGAGTGATCCACCTCTATCTAAAAGCCATCGCAATCAATCCCCAACAGCTACTAAACGTCTATGGTAGTAATAGTCATATCCTCGAAGCCAAGATGAAAAGTATGGGTAATGTCCCACCATCCATTTCCAAAAGCACACAACACTGCAGAAGAACACGATCTCCCATCCAAGGCCTGTTCCAAATGGCCAAAACTAGCATAAGAAACCATCTAGAGCACCACAGCCGGAAGCTGCTCCCAAAGGCCCATTAAATCGATCGTCCACCAAGACCGAATGTTTGATTAATTTATGTTAGTATTCCAAAGAAGAAGAAGAAGAAGAAGAAGAAAAAAAAAAGAAAAATAAGAAAAACCTCCCATCAACATAAAGAACAAAGAGGAAAATAAAGTTGAAAACCAAAAGTCACCCTACTTACATAGACACTAGGGTTTTTCAACCTAAATGAAGGCTCATGCAGTAGGATACAATCATTAGCTACAAGAATAAACAAATCAAATGCATTCCCATTGCCCAAGGCAAGGGTCACCCTAGAGTGGCACTCCAGGCCAGCCTAGTCATCAACGCCCAATCACTCAGTGTTGTATCCCTTATTGGAAAACCCTTAATTTGAAGTCTTAGACAAAATAGGACTTAAGAACGGTGTTTAGAGAAACAAAGCAGATGATTGTAGCACTTGAAGGTGTGAAAAATAAGGTGGGATCACCCCCTTTTTATAGGAGACTAAGCGACATGTCGATCAGCAGTCCCCCCACCCATACCGATTTGCACCTGCATGTTCCTCTTCAAAAGGAAGTTCAAGAGTCTATGCCATTACCGAACGACAACCATCCAAACCTGCCTATCGGTAACCCCTTTAAAAATTTTAAAAAAAAAGGGTCAAAACTACTAGAAGAATCCAAACAATTGCCTCGAAAAAATCCTAAAATACCATAAACATCAAGAAAACTATTTTTGGAGCATTAAGCCCCTTTACAGGCCTTTAGGATCCCGAGAAGGATTAATCTTGAACCATTTGCGTATGCATCCAAATCTACCCCATATTCCTTAGACGGGAAAAAAAGCTAAACACATCACCAGTGGAATTTAAAGATAATACCTCCCCAGTTCCCCAAAAAAAGTCATAAATTTATCACTCTCCCAGTGGAAATTCAAGAAATCCATTCCCCAAGAAGAACCTTAAACCAAACCATTCCCTAGTAGAATCTTTAGTTAAAACCTTATCCCAAACCATTCCCCCAACGAAACTTTCATATGTGAGTGCATCAAAATCCTTAACATTTTCCTCAGCAGTGTTATCCCCTCTCTCAAATGACAAAACAAAGTCCCTAAGAGGACAATTCCCCATATCAACAACTTCAGGTCCTCATAACTAACTTTGAACCTCAAAATCGGCCATCGCAACTTTAGGTCCTCAGAACTGAACTCACTCCTAAGAATTGCTATCACACATATAAGTTCTCATAAATGACCTCGGTACTTAGAATTGTTCGTCAGAACTATAGATCCTCATAATTGACCTTCACCCTCGTAATTGTTCGTCACACATACAGGTCCTTAGAACTGACATTGGCCATAAAAATTGGACATCACAACATTAGCCCTCATAATAAACCTATGCCCTCAAAATCTGTCGTCATAACTGTAGGTCCTCAAAACTGACCTTGGCCCTCAGAATTGGTCACAAAAACTATATGTCCTCATAATTGAACTCGGCCCTGAGAATTCGTCGTCGTAACTTTAGCTCCTCAAAATAGACCTAGGCCCTAAGAATTGGCCGCCCAACTTTAGGATTGTATAATTGACCTCAGCCCTCAAAATTATTCATCATAACTATGGTCCTCAGAACTAACCTCGGTGCCCAGAATGGTTCATCACAACTTTGGGTCCCCGGAAAAGACCTAGGCCCTCGTAACTGATCATCATAACTTTTGGTCCTCAGAACTGACATCGGCCCTTAAAATTGGTCATCACAACTGTAGGTCCTTAGACTTCCCATTGGCCCTCATAATTTGTATTCACAACTATGTTATAGAGAACTGACATCGGCCTTCAGAATTAGTCATCAAAACCTTAGGTCCTCAAAATTAACCTCAGTCATCATATATGGTCGTCATAACTATAGGTCCTTATAATCGACCTAGGCCTTCCGAATTGGTCATCCTAACTTTAGGTCCCCTAAATTTACCTCGACCCTCAGAATTGGTCATCATAACTTTCGATCCTCGAAACTAACCTCGACCTTCATAATTGGTCTTTATATTTATAGATCCTCGGAACTGACCTTGACCCTCGGAATTGGTCGTCATAACTTTATGTTCTTTGGATCGAGCTCGGCCTTCAAAATCGGTCGTCCTAACTATAGTCCTCAAAATTGACCTCAACCCTCATAATTGGTCGTCACAACCTTAGGACCTCAGAATTGACCTTGGCCCTCAGAATTGGTCGTCACCACTATAGGTCATCATAATAGACCTCAGCCTTCAAAATTAATCGCCATAACTATAGGTTCTTAGAATTGACCTCAACCCACAGAATTGGTCATCACAACATTATGTCCTAAAAATTGGCCTCGACCCTCATAATTGGTCTTATCAACTTTAGGTTTGCAGAACAGATATTAATCTTCCAAATTGGTCATCCTCAACACAACCTTAGACCCTCTGAATCAGTTGATTTCATCCTATAGGTCTATAAAATTGACCTAAAACCTTTCTCGCAATGCCAATGCAGTGTCTATTATTCAATAACCTTCGCTTATTCCAAGCTTGCCCGTCGAGGGGATCTATAGACACCACATTCTAGGACCCCCCCAAGAACCTCCTTTTGTCCCCATCACCTCCTCACTCACCATAAACCCTAGGTCATACTTCGAGTCCTGTTCTGTAAGCCATCGAGGAATCCAACTCCCCATTTCATTATCGATAAAAAAATTCACCTTAGCGGAAGCTCATTGAATCATTGAATGGTATCTGAATTCCATTTCCAACGTTCAATCCCGTGCACGAATCTTCCTTACAATTCGAACGAACATTCTATTTTTCCCTAAAAATTGATCTAGAGGATAATAGGTGCTCTCATTCCCCATTTGATAGGGTTCAACCCTCCATCTTGAGCTAAGCTCGTTGATCTTTGAAGGGATCTGAATCCCCATTCTAATGATATGCCTCCTGTATGAATCAACCTTACGATACGAATGAAAGACCCATTCTACTCCAAAGGGTAATCGAGAAATTCGGGGCCGCATTTAACCTTAGTCAACTCTCTGAACCAAGCAAATCCCTTTGGTAAATAGAAGTGTCCTGTGTGACCTTTCAAACGGTATTTTTCGTGTGCAAATCGGCCTTACATTTCGGACAAACGATTTGTTTCCCTCTTCTCTAAAAGACTAATTGGTTTTTCCACCTCTTATTTGACCATAGTTAACTCCGAGACCTAAAAGGTTACTAATGGATTCTTAAAGGTCTTTGAATACCCTTTCTAACGGTTCACCCCGTGCTCGATTTGGGCTTACGGATTGCATATTACAATAATTTCTTCCTTTAACTCCTGAATGGCAAACCCAAAACCTTGCATATTGGCAGTGTGGCTAGGTGGTGCTTCACGATAGGTAGGTCAAGGATCATGCCAATCGGCACCCCCTCGACCCTATATAAGGAGATCATGATCTGACTTGGAGATGAGACCTCATAAGGATCCCTCTCATTGATCTAAGCAACATTCTCTCAAAGTAAGGGCAATTTCCATCCTAAAACCCTCTCCCACATTAGATTTCCATCATTTCCTTACCCAATTTAGCAAATTCACTTCCCTCTCCTCATAGCACTTACATCCACATGTAGGACTAACCCTTCAACACTCAAGATCAACTTCAAGTACTGGAAAGAATGTCCAATCTTTCACTATCTCTTTAAATTCTCTTATTTTCGCATTAGTTACTACATTCGTAATTTATATTTATAGTATAAATATAAATATAGGTCCTCATAATTGGTCTTCATATTTATAAGTCCTCGGAATTGACCTCGACCCTCAGAATTGGTCGTCATAACTTTATGTTCTTAGGATCGACCTCGGTCTTCAGAATCTGTCGTCCTAACTATAGTCCTTAAAATTGACCTCAACACTCATAATTGGTCGTCACAACCTTAGGACCTCAGAATTGACCTTGGCCCTCAGAATTGGTCGTCACAACTATAGGTCATCATAATAGACCACATTCTTCAAAATTAATCGTCATGACTAAAGTTATTAGAACTGACCCGATCCCTCAGAATTGGTCATCACAACATTAGGACCTTAAAATTGGTCTCGACCCTCATAATTGCTCGACACAACTTTAGGTTCGTAGAACTGATATCGATCTTCCAAATTGGTCATCCTCAACACAACCTTAGACCCTATGAATCAGTTGATTTCATCTTCTAGGTCGGTATAATTGACCTAAAACCTTTCTCATAATGCCAATGCATTGTCTATTATTCAACAACCTTCGCTTATCCCAAGCTCAGGAGCTCTATAGACACCACATTCTAGGACCCCCCCAAGAACCTCCTTTGGTCCCCATCACCTCCTCACTCACCATAAACCCTAGGTCATACTTAGAGTCCTGATATGTAAGCCATCGAGGAATCCAACTCCCCATTTCATTATCGATAAAAAAATTCACCTTAGTGGAAGCTCATTGAATCAATGAATGGGACCTGAATTCCCTTTCCAATGTTTAACCCCGTGCACGAATCAGACTTATAATTCGAATGAACAGTCTATTTTTCCCTAAAAATTGATCTAGAAGCTACTATGTGCTCTCGTGCCCCATTTGATAGGGATCAACACTCCCTCTTGATCTAAGCTCATTGAATCTTTGAAGGGATCTGAATCCCTTTTCTAATGATATGCCTCATGCATGAATCAACCTTACGATACGAATGAAAGACCCATTTTACTCCGAAGGGTCATCGAGAAATTTTGGGCCCCATTTAACCTTAGTCAAATCTCTGAACCAAGAAAATCCCTTTGGTAAATAGAAGTGTCCTGCGTGACCTTTCAAACGGTCTGTCCCTTGTGCAAATCGGCCTTACATTTTGGACAAACGATTTGTTTCCCTCTTCTCTAAAAGAGTAATTTGTTTTTCCACCTCTTATTTGACAATAGTTAACTCCGAGACCTAAAAGAGTACTAATGGATTCTTAAATGTCTTTGAATATCCTTTCTAACGGTTCACCCCGTGCGCAATTTGGACTTACAGATTGCATTTTAGAATAATTTCTTCCATTGACTATTGAATGGGAAGCCCAAAACCTTGCATATTGGTAGTGTGGTTAGGTGGTGCTTGACAATAGGAAGGTCAAGGATCATGCCAATCGGCACCCCCTCGACCCTATATAAGGAGAGCATTATCTGACTTGGAGATGAGACCTCATAATGATCCCTCTCATTGATCTAAGCAACATTCTCTTAAAGTAAGGGTAATTTCCATCCTAAAACCCTCTCCCACATTACATTTCCATCATTTCCTTACCCAATTTAGGAAATTCACTTCCCTTTCCTCATACCACTTACATCCATTTGTAGGAGTAACCCTTCAACACTCAAGATCAACTTAAAGTACTGGAAAGAATGTACAATCTTTCACTATCTCTTTAAATTCTCTTATTTTCACATTAGTTACTACATTCGTAATTTATATTTGTAGTATAAATATAAATATAGGTCCTCATAATTGGTCTTCATATTTATCGGTCCTCAGAACTGACCTCGACCCTCAGAATTGGTCGTCATAACTTTATGTTCTTAGGATCGACCTCGGTCTTCAGAATCAGTCGTCCTAACTATAGTCCTTAAAATTGACGTCAACCCTCATAATTGGTCGTCACAACCTTAGGACCTCAGAATTGACCTTGGCCCTCAGAATTGGTCGTCACAACTATAGGTCATCATAATAGACCAGAGCCTTCAAAATTAATCGTCATGACTATAGTTTCTTAGAACTAACTTGAGACCTCAAAATTTTTCATCACAACATTAGGTCCTCAAAATTTTCCTCGACCCTCATAATTGGTCGACATAACTTTAGGTTCGCAGAACTGATATCCATCTTTCAAATTGGTGATCCTCAACACAACCATAGACCCTCTGAATCAGTTGATTTCATCCTCTAGGTCTGTAGAATTGACCTAAAACCTTTCTTGCAATGTTAATGTGGTGTCTATTATTTAAAAACCTTCACTTGTTCCAAGCTCGCCCATTTAGGGGCTCTATAGACACCACATTCTAGGACCCCCCTAAGAACCTCCTTTTGTCCCCATCACCTCCTCACTCACCATAAACCCTAGGTCATACTTCGAGTCATGATATGCAAGCCATACCAGAATCCAACTCTCCGTTTCACTATTGATAAAAAATTTCACCTTAGCGGAAGCTCATTGAATCATTGAATGGGACTTAAATTCCCATTCCAACGTTTAACCCCGTGCACGAATGGGCCTTAAAATTTGAATGAATAGTCTATTTTTCCCAAAAAATTAATCTAGAGGCTACTAGGTGATCTCGTGCCCCATTTGATAGGGTTCAAACCTCCATCTTGAGCTAAGCTCATTGAATCTTTGAAGGGCTCTGAATCCCCTTTCTAGTGATATACCCCGTGCATGAATCAGCCTTACGATATGAATGAATGACCCATTTTATTCTAAAGGGTCATCGAGAATTTTTGGCCCCCATTTAACCTTAGTCAACTCTCTGAACCGAGCAAATCCCTTTGGTAAGTAGAAGTGTCCTACGTGACCTTTCTAATGGTCTGTATCATGTGCAAATCGGCCTTACAGTTCAAACAAACGATTTGTTTCCCTCTTCTATAAAAGACTAATGGGTTCTTCCACCTCTTGTTTGACCATAGTTAACTCCGATACCTAGGAGCGTACTAATGGATTCTCAAAGGTATCTAAATACCCTTTCCAATGATTCACCTCGTGCGCGATTTGGACTTACGGATTGCATTTTACAACCATTTCTTCCTAAGACTGCTGAATGGAAAACCCAAAACTTTGCATATTAGCAGTGTGGCTAGGTGGTGCTTACGGATAGGCAGGTCAAGGATCATGTCGATCGGAACCCCCTCGACCCTATATAAGGAGAGCATTATCTGACTTTGAGATGAGACCTCATAATTGTAATACCCCATATTTTTATGCTATATTAATTTAGGAATTTATTAAAGTTAATGTGAATGAATTATTTAATAAAAATCCGAAAATTTATTATGTTATAATTATTAACGTGACGAGAGTTAGTAATTATGGAAAACATGTTGAATATTACTAATTAGCAAAGTAATATATTATATTGGTTATATTGAATGTCATGAGTGAGTTAAATGACAATTTCAGAAATTTAAGTCGGAACGTGCTCGTGTCGCGTCGGGACTAAATTTTGATAAATAAAAAGTGAATATTTTATAAGTTGCCCGTATGGTCGTTTTGAGTCCGGAAACGCGTCCAAAAGGGTCGAGATAGTCAGAAAAGTGTACCCGGGGGTGTAGTTTGGGTCTCGGGGCTTTTTTAGGCCAAATTAGTAACCCGGGAGGGCATTTTGGTCATTTTACATTTATGGGTAATTAAACCCACGAAAAATTAGAGGGACTATATCTGATATTGAGGTTTTCACCTAGGGTTAGAATTCCCAAAACCTAGAACGGCCATTGAAGAAGAGAGGAGAGAGCTCTCAAGAAATTTCAAGGCCCAAAACTCAACGGTTTGCGCCGTCGCCACCACCGACGCGTAGATCGCGAGACGAGGAACACAACCATACCAAAATCAGCCTTAAATCAGAATACCAAAAAAATCCCAGCGAGTGTTTATATTGCTATTTTCGTTGGTGCAATTTCCATATTAGTTTAGGAAAGATTAGGGATGAAATATATGGAAGAAAACCCAAATTGTGATAGGAATTTGCATGTAGTAAAGACTTAAACCTTATTCTGGAAGTCTCTTGTGATGTTGACAGATAACCCACGAAATTTTGGTGTAAATAAGAAGGAAATTTTGGGATAAAACATATTAGAAACATGAGTTAGAGATTTTTAGGGTTCTTGAGTTTTAAATGAATTATGGCATGATTAATCCATGTTTAGTGATGTAAATTGACATGTTTTACGTTAAAAATACCTGATATGATGATATAAGGTTAGTAGTATCAATTCTGGGGAGATTGGGATTAGACAATATGGAATTGGTGTAAGTTTGGAGACGAAACCCGTAACTGCAATTCTGCAGATTTCGCAGACCTGCTTGATCGATCGATCGAGCCCAGAGCTTCGATTGATCGACCCCTCCTGGCAGACTCCTATTTCACCAATTAAATGAGTTAAATTTAATTTATCATGAAATAATTCTTGGGCATCCTTAATATAATGTTTTCGGAGATAGGGGAGACCAGTAGGTTATACGAATGAATTTTGGAGATACTTAATGTGGACTAAGAATTACATTTTGGGATAATTACTTATAAATCGATTAATTTATGTATTGAAGGGTAAGGTGCATAAGAGAGTTATGTTGGAACATAATAAGGACACCTACTGAATTTTATACATGTGAGGATAAAGTTCACGAGTGTCGCGAAATGAGTTGGATAAACCCTTCGAGTTAAGGTTAGTGACGAACCCTTATAAGAATACTTAATGTGAAAATTAAGGATAAATATTATAATTATGGGTGATGAGAGAAACCTATATGGATATATTAATAAGTGGTATATTTATATGGTTGTGTATGCATATATTATATACGTGTGAAAAAAACGTACCCGTGCTACTTGCTATCCCTGAGGTTACCGCGCTGGGACAGTCTTATCTCGATGGGACCTTTATGGGGGATATTGACTTGTACCCTAGAAGATAGATATCCTTGGTACATGCTATCGGACCGATAGTTCAGACGGTCTTAAGAGACGTGAGCATATGTACTGACCTCTTAGAGACTTGGAATCTGTACTTCGCCTCAAATCTTGTTTGTGTATATATGTTGATATAGTTCGAGAATGATTCCGAACTTGTATATCCCTTAGTGTGAGAGATACGAGGATTGGATAGCAGAGTATGCCTGCACCATAGTTTGTATGTTGGTGCTGTTAGAATGTATATATATTATACGAGTGCTTAATATATATATCTGAAATTTAGGAAATGTAAACTGTTGCGGTGATATGGTATGTGAGAAATAATTCTGGACTATGAATCGGAAATACTTATTTAAAAAGTGTAATATGACACTTGGAAACTTTATAAATTAATGAAGCTAAAACGAGAGTTGTGCTACTAATTGGAAGTATCTTTTTAAACAATGATATTGTTTGGTTTTACAATCTTATGAGTAATTTGAGATAAGCTAAATTGTTGGGAAGGTTAGTTTGATAAAATGATAAGACAAACCGTTGGGAAGGTTAGTGCGATAGGTGTGCACATTAGAAGAGAGGTGAGAATTTCTCAAGGGAATGTCGCACTAATATGTTGTTGCATTGGCCTGTATCAATTTAAATACTTGCTAAACAATTTTTAAATCATATATACTATCGGGCTCTGGCCCGTTTGTCTCTCTCTCTCTCTCTCTCTCTCTCTCTCTCTCTCTCTCTCTCTCTCTCTCTCTTGTATATATATGTATGTATTATAGGAGCCCGGCCACAGGGGCGTCTTGCTTAGGATCTCTTGGAAGGAACGCGCTGTAGCTTAGGTGGGAGTTGCAGGTCTCTTGATTAGACAACTTCGTTCATTCGGATCCACTCTTAGTACTTTCATTTAGTTGGGCATCTGTAGCTCCTTCCATTATTTCGTTG
The DNA here is from genome assembly GCA_949130495.1 of Sambucus nigra. Lineage (NCBI taxonomy): Eukaryota > Viridiplantae > Streptophyta > Magnoliopsida > Dipsacales > Adoxaceae > Sambucus > Sambucus nigra. The sequence goes on from OX422215.1 coordinate 674,577,986, forward strand.
TTATTGGACATTTGTATTTCGGTTATTTCCAGTATTGTTACTATGGGATTTATTCTGTTTGGATGTCTGACTTTAGATTTCATATGTTGACATTCGATTGGCGAATGTATTGAATTAATTGGACTAAGTTGCAGAATTTAAATGGGGTATGATTCTTACTTATTGAATGTGGTTAAATAAATAAATAAATAATTTTTCTTTAAATAAAATTTGGAAAGTTATGTATGAAAATCGTTTTGACACTTAGCTTAATTATTTAGGGTGTTAAATTGGAAAATTTATTTTTATCGACCGTGATGCTGAGAATGAACCAACTATTTACCTTGATTTAATTTAATAAAGGAGTGATCGCCCGGTATTTAATTTGGCGGGGTGCCACAGGTGGTATCAGAGCATCAGGTTCTAGTGTCCATAGGATATGTATGGCTTATTTCGCTTTCAGCTTAACGTTATTGCTATAGAGCCCTATCTTTAGGATTGTTGTACTCTTGCTTTTACGTTTAAGTCTTCAGCTATGTGTGATTTGATAATGACTGTAGACTAATAAACTTCTTCACATTTCAGATACCTCCGAGACGTGCTTCGAAGGATAGTCGTGCCCATGCCGAACAACCAGTAGTTCCGGCACAAGGCACAATGAATGCAAATGAAGTAGCCGCCATTGTTGCTCAGGCGGTGAATGCCGCACTAGCGGTGGTTCAACAGGCTCCACCCCAGGTTCAGGAAGTGACGCCAGTACCAGCACAGCTTCCATCTGGATGGGAGAGGGTTCGGGATGCTTTTCAGAAAGCGCATCCCCCTGAGTTCTCTGGTAGCTCCGATATTGTCACAGTTAGGCAATGGAAGAAGGACATCCAGCAGCATCTCCGTATGTATGAGTGCACTGACGTGAAGAAGTAGTTATTGGCTTCCTTTAAGCTGGTGGGGGCCTCTTTGCAGTGGTGGGAGTCCACTACCACATTGGAGGAGAGGGACACGATCCCTATTATGTCATTTTGGGGGCGGTTTGACCGCAAGTACTTTCCAACCGCCGTGCAGACTGAGATGAGGCGGAAATTACTAAATCTGAAGCAGGAGAGTCTTACCGTAGCTGAGTATGAGGAGGAGTTCACGAGACTTCTCACCATTGTGCCTGATGAGGCACTTACTGAGAGAAAGAAGATTATGTTGTTTGTCGACGGGTTAGCTTGGAGGATCCGTCAGCACCTTATTGGAAATTTATCCCTGAGTACTTTCACCGATGTACTCAATGCCGCGTTGCTACATTGCCAGGATCACCGCATCCATCTTCAGGGAAGCAAGAGAGCAGGAGAGTCCATCGAGCAGGGCAGGGCCGGGGGTAATAGTTCCAGTGGGGCACCATCTCATAGACAGACTCGTCAGCACGAGCAGAGTTCCCATCAGGGGGACCCTGCTAAGCGGTTTCGTTCAGGTGATTCTAGGCAGGGATATGGGGGCTATAGGCAGGCCCAACAGGGCCAGCAGGGCCAACACCGACAATAGGGCCAGCATCGTGCTAATCAGGGCCAACAGGGCCAGTGGCGGGGAGGCAACGGCCATCAGGGCTGTGGTCAGCAGGGAGAGAGGGGAGGTAATTTCAGAGGCCGATGTTTTGGGTGTGGTAAGCACGGCCATAGGCGCCAGGATTGTCCAGAGGGAGAGAGGGCCCCACAGCAGCAGGGTGCATATAATGAGCCACAGAGGCCACTATTTCCACCTGCCGTCCCAGCTCCAGCCCAGGTGCCAGCCCTACCAGCCATTCCAGCAGCTCTAGTGCAGCAGGGGTAATAACAGTATGGACGTGTCGATAACGTCCACCAGGCAGCAGCTCCACAGGCACCACCCGCGATTGAGGGTATGTTTCCTATCCATGGTACTATGGGTCGAGTTTTGTTTGATACGGGGGAAACGCATTATTTTATAGCTACGCATTTTGCGAAGGACTTAGGGTTGTTAGCCACAGCAGAGAGCACAGTGACGTGTGTAGACTCACCACTGTGGAGTGGGTCCCTTATTTTCTTTATATGTCGGGGAGTGGGGGTAGAGATTCGTAGCTTGGTATTACCTGCAAACATGTTAGTTTTAGACATGCACGAGCATGATGTGATTATTGATATGGATTGGCTCGCAGCTTATAGAGCCATGATTGATTGCTTCGGTGGGAGCATTATTTTTGCCATTTCGGGGCAAGAGATGTTTGTAGTCGTGATGCCTCGCCTAGAGGGAGGTTCGACCGCTCATTTGTATTACATAGAGTAGGATACCTCTAAGGTGGTTGTGATTCCCTTAGATTCGATCCCAGTTGTCAGGGAGTATTCTGATGTGTTTTAGGAGATACCAGGCCTACCCCCCAGTCGAGAGATAGACTTTGTCATAGATTTATTGCCAGATATGAGACCTATAACACGCGCACCGTACCATATGGCTCCGGCAGAGATGCGAGAGCTACGAGATCAGATAGAGCAGCTATTAGGTCAAGGCTTCATTCGTAGGAGTACCTCACCTTGGGGTGCTCCAGTCTTGTTTGTGAAGAAGAGAGATGGTTCACTGAGATTGTGCGTGGACTACCGGGAGCTGAACAAGGTCACGATAAGGAATAAGTATTCGCCACCTCGAATCGATGATCTGTTCGACCAGTTGAGGGGAGCAACTTTCTTTTCGAAGATAGATCTGAGGTAGGGGTACCATCAGTTACGTATTAGTAAGCAGGATGTTTCAAATACTGCCTTCTTGACGAGATATGGGTCCTATGAGTTCAGGGTGATGCCGTTCGGACTCACAAATGCTCCAGCCGTTTTCATGGACTTGAAGAACCGAGTATTCAGAGAGTTCTTGGATCATTTTGTCGTCGTCTTCATAGATGACATCTTGATATATTCACACTCCAAGGAGGAGCATGCCAAGCACTTGAGGCAGGTTCTTCAGACTCTACGAGAGCATCAGTTGTATGCTAAGTATGAGAAGTGTGGATTCTGGTTGCGAGAGGTACAGTTCTTGGGGAATGTTGTTTCTGAGCAGGGGATAGCAGTTGACCCGAGTAAAGTATCAGTAGTGAGGGAGTGGGGACAGCCCACGACACTGAGAAAAGTGCGTAGTTTCTTGGGATTAGTCGGATACTACAGGAGATTCATTCGGGGATTCTCCAAAATAGCGGGTCCATTGACTAATCTGACTCGCAAGGGGGTACCATATGTTTGGGATGACGCTTGTCAGTTGGCTTTTGACGAGCTGAAAGACAAACTTACTTCAGCGCCAGTCCTTGCATTACCAAAGCCGGGTGTGGAGTACCTGGTTTACACCGATACGTCCTTACGGGGACTTGGGGGAGTACTTCAGCAGGAAGAGAAGGCTACAGCTTTTGCCTCCCGCAAGCTTAAGCTGCATGAGAAGAATTACCCCACCCACGACCAGGAGTTAGCAGCGGTCGTCTTTGCATTGAGGATATGGAGGCACTATTTGTTGGGAGAGAAATTACGTTTGTTCATAGACCACAAGTCGTTGCAGTACCTGTTCACTCAGCGAGAGCTGAATATGCATCAGCGCAGATGACTAGAGTTTGTGAAGGACTACCAGTTCGACATACAGTATCATCCGAGAAAGTCCAACGTAGTTGCTGATGCGTTGAGTCATAGACCGGTAGACGAAGTAGCAGACGTCTAGAAAGCAAAGTGGAAGGAGTTGGGTCACCAGGACGCAGTAGCACGTTCTTTCATATCCGTGATTTTAGTCACACCCGAGATTGTTATGAGGGTGATACAGACACAGACCACTGACCCGTTTTGCCAGGAGAAGATTGTGCGACTTCTAGCCGAGGGCGCTGAGTCCTATTCTGTTAGTTTCGATGGAGGTTTGCGGTTTAATGGGAGGTTGGTAGTTCCTGAAGGGGATGAATTACGTCATGCAGTGATGACCCAATCTCACGGGTCCCGATTTGCAGTATATCCTGGAGGAGATAAGATGTACCAGGATATGAGGAGGCAATACTGGAGGAGTGGGATGAAGAAGGACATTGCTGAGTTCGTGTCCAAGTGTTCTACCTGCCAGCTGGTGAAGGTGGACCATCAAAAACCGCCAGGATTGCTTCAACCATTGGAAGTACCCGCGTGGAAGTGGGAGAGTATTTCCATGGATTTTATTACAGGGTTGCCTACATCATAGCGGGGCCACGATTCTATCTGGGTGATAGTAGACCATTTGACCAAGGTGGTTCATTTTCTGCCGGTGCGGACAGACTATACCACGGGTCAGTATGCTCAGTTGTTCATTGCTGAGGTTGTCAGATTACATGGAGTGCCCCTGAATATTATGTTAGATAGAGATAAGATTTTTGTGTCACATTTTTGGGAAAGCTTTCAGGAGGCTATGGGTACTGAGTTGAGGTTGAGTTCAGCTTATCACCCACAGACAGATGGACAGACAGAGCGTACTAATCAGATGTTAGAGGATATGCTACGCATGTATGTTCTTAATTTTGGAGGAGGTTGGGAGCCACATCTTCCACTGGTAGAGTTTGCTTATAATAACTCTTATCAGTTTACGATTGGTATGGATCCATTTGAGGCTTTGTATGGCAGGCCTTGTTGTTCCCCAGCTTGTTGGCTCTAAGTGGGGGATTACAAGTTGCTAGGACCAGAGGTGATTCAGGAGACCTCCGCGAGGATTGAGATGATCAGGAGTCGCATTCGGATAGCCCAAGACAGGCAGAAGAGTTACGCCGATGCGAAACGGTTCTTCCGGGAGTTTAGTGTGGGGGACGAAGTGTTATTGCGTGTATCTCCTATGAAGGGAGTGATGAGGTTCGGTAAGAAGGGGTAGTTGGCTTCGAGGTGCGTGGGACCATTTCCCATCATCGAGAGGATTGGGCCGGTTGCATACAGGTTGGGACTGCCAGAACATTTACATCGCATCCACGATGTATTCCACATCTAGTCGTTGAGACGATTTATTCGGGATGATATGGCCCATACTCACATTGCGATAGATGAGATCGACTTACAGCCTGATAGCTCTTACGGGGAGAGACCGGTGGCTATCCTAGACTATAGTGAGAGGAGATTGAGGTCGAAGATAGTTCCACTTGTGCGGGTCTAGTGAGAACATCATAATGTGGAGGAATCCACTTGGGAGCGCGAGGCAGATATGCGCGAGAGATATCCAGAGTTGTTTTTACCAGGTATGCCTTATTTTACGAATTTCGGGACGAAATTCCATTTTAAGGAGGGAAGTATGTAATACCCCGTATTTTCATGCTATATTAATTTGGGGATTTATTAAAGTTAATGTGAATGAATTATTTAATATAAATCCGGAAATTAATTATGTTATAATTATTAACGTGACGAGAGGTAGTAATTATGGGAAACTTGTTGAATATTACTAATGAGCAAAGTAATATATTATATTGGTTATATTGAATGTCATGAGTGAGTTAAATGATAATTTCGGAAATTTAAGTCGGAAAGTGCTCATGTCGCGTCGGGACAAAATTTGGATAAATAAAAAGTGAATATTTTATAAGTTGCCCGTATGGTCATTTTGAGTGCGCTAACGCGTCCGGAAGGGTCGAGATAGTCAGAAAAGTGTACCCAGGGGTGTAGTTTGGGTCTCGGGGCATTTTTAGGCCTAATTAGTAACCCGGGAGGGCATTTTGGTCATTTTACATTTATGGGTAATTAAACCCACGAAAATCAGAGGGACTATATCTGATATTGAGGTTGTCACCTAGGGTTAGAATTCCCAAAACCTAGAACGGCCATTGAAGAAGAGAGGAGAGAGCTCTCAAGCAATTTCAAGGCCCAAAACTGAACGGTTTGCACCGCCGCCACCACCGACACGTAGATCGCGAGACGAGGAACGCAACCATACCAAAATCAGCCGTAGATCAGAATACCAAAAAAATCCCAGGCAAGTGTTTATCTTGCTATTTTCGTTGGTGCAATTTCCATATTAGTTTAGGAATGATTAGGGATGAAATATATGGAAGAGAACCCAAATTGTTATAGGAATTTGCATGTAGTAAAGACTTAAACCTTATTCTGGAAGTCTATAGTGATTTAGACAGATAACCCATGAAATTTTGGTGTAAATAAGAAGGAAATTATGGGATAAAACAGATTAGAAACATGAGTTAGAGATTTTTAGGGTTCTTGAGTTTTAAATGAATTACGGCATGATTAATCCATGTTTGGTGATGTTAATTGACATGTTTTACGTTAAAAATACCTGATATGATGATATAAGGTTAGTAGTATCAATTCTGGGGTGATTGGGATTAGAAAATATGGAATTGGTGTAAGTTTGGAGATGAAACCCGTAACTGCAATTCTGCAGATTTCGCAGACCTGCTTGATCGATCGATCAAGCCCAGAGCTTCGATCGATCGAATGTTCGATCGATCGAGCCTCAGACCTCGATTGATCGACCCCTCGTGGCAGACTCCTATTTCCCCTATTAAATGAGTTAAATTTATTTTATCATGAAATAATTCTTGGGCATCCTTAATATAATGTTTTCGGAGATAGGGGAGACCAGTAGGTTATATGAATGAATTTTGGAGATACTTAATGTGGACTAACAATTACATTTTGGGATAATTACTTATAAATCGATTAATTTATGTATTGAAGGGTAAGGTGAGTAAGAGAGTTACGTTGGAACATAATAAGGACACCTACTGAATTTTATACATGTGAGGATAGAGTTCACGAGTGTCGCGAAATGAGTTGGAGAAACCCTTCGAGTTAAGGTTAGTGACGAACCCTTATAAGAATACTTCATGTGAAAATTAAGGATAAATATTGTAATTATGGGTGATGAGAGAAACCTATAGGTATATATTAATAAGTGGTATATTTATATGGTTGTGTATGCATATATTATATACGTGTGAAAAAAACGTACCCGCGCTAATTGCTATCCCTGAGGTTACCGCGCTGGGACAGTATTATCTCGTTGGGACCTTTATGGGGGATATTGACTTGTACCCTAGAAGATAGATATCCTTGGTATAGGCTATCGAAACGATAGTTCAGACGGTCCTAAGAGACGTGAGGGTATGTACTGACCTCTTAGAGACTTGGAATCTATACTTCGCCTCAAATCTTGTTTGTGTATATATGTTGATACAGTTCGAGAGTGATTCCGAACTTGTATATCCCTTAGTGTGAGCGATACGGGGATTGGATAGCAGAGTATGCCTGCACCATAGTTTGTATGTTGGTGCTGTTAGAATGTATATATTATACGAGTGCTTAATAAATATATCTGAAATTTGGGAAATTTAAACTGTTGCGGTGATATGGTATGTGAGAAATAATTCTGGACTATAAATCGGAAATACTTATTTAAAAAGTATAATATGACACTGGGAAACTTTATAAATTAATGAAGGTAAAACGAGAGTTGTGTTACTAACTGGAAGTATCCTTTTAAACAATGATATTGTTTGGTTTTACAATCTTATAAGTAATTTGAGATAAGCTAAATTTTTGGGAAGGTTAGTGTGATAAAAGGATAAGACAAACCGTTTGGAAGGTTAGTGCGATAGGTGTGCACATTAGAAGAGAGGTGAGAATTTCTCAAGGGAGTGTCGCACTAATATGTTGTTGCATTGGCCTGTATCAATTTGAATACTTGCTAAACAATTTTAAAATCATATACACTATCGGGCTCTGACCCGTTTCTCTCACTCTCTCTCTCTCTCTCTTGTATATATATGTATGTATTACTGGTGCCCAACCACAGGGGCGTCTTCCTTACGATCTCTTGGAAGGAACGCGCTGCAGCTTAGGTGGGAGTTGCAGGTCTCTTGATTAGACGACTTCGTTCATTCGGATCCACTCTTAGTACTTTCATTTAGTTGGGCATGTGTAGCTCCTTCCATTATTCCGTTGTTATTGGACATTTATATTTCAGTTATTTCCAGTATTGTTACAATGGGATTTATTCAGTTTGGATGTGTGACTTTAGATTTCGTATGTTGACATTCGATTGATGAATGTATTGAATTAATTGGACTAAGTTGCAGAATTTAAATGTGGTATGATTCTTACTTATTGAATGTGGTTAAATAAATAAATAAATAATTTTTCTTTAAATAAAATTTGGAAAGTTATGTATGAAAATGGTTTTGACACTTAGCTTAATTATTTAGGGTGTTAAATTGGAAATTTTATTTTTATCGACAGTGATGCTGAGAATGAACCAACTGTTTACCTTGATTTAATTTAATAAAGGAGTGATCGCCCGGTATTTAATTAGGCGGGGTGTCACAATAATGACCCCTCTCAATGATCTAAGCAACATTCTCTCAAAGTAAGGGCAATTTCCATCCTAAAACCCTCTCCCACATTACATTTCCATCATTTCCTTACCCAATTTAGAAAATTCACTTCCCTCTCCTCATACCACTTACATCCACTTGCAGGAGTAACCCTTCAACATTCAAGATCAACTTTATGTACGGGAAAGAATGTCCAATCTTTCACTATCTCTTTAAATTCTCTTATTTTCGCGTTAGTTACTACATTCGTACTTTAGCACTTCTTTTCGTTAGATCATACATAATAATATCAAACTTTTTATCAGAAGTATTGTACATATTATATTTTCTAGGAAAAAAAGGTTTTCTCATAAATTCCAAATGGGGAGTTCTCATCAAATTTTCTCACACTAAAAAACCTTTTTTATACACACACATATAAGAAAATTCCCCGATTAGATTTATGGGATGAACCCCACCTCGCATTTTATGTGAACTACATGGAGTTTGATGGCTTTATAGGCTACGTAAGTGTCTCAGGTAAAATTAGAGATTTGATTACTCTTTTATTCCTGTTAATCATATTGTATTGAGATCTTATATTCATAAGTCTTATATGCTTATGTCTTCTCCAACATATACCACCGTTCTTCTATGACGATCGGTTACTGGGCAAACAACACATTATATTTTGCTTAATATTGTAGGAACAATCCTAAGGATGACCGCACTTCGCCTTTATCCATGACCGAGTTGAGTAATGTAAACCCCCTCTTATTAAAATAAGCGGTGGCCAGCCCAATACTCCAATAATTACAGGAATCATAGATGTTCCATTCTTAGCATTACTGTAATACACTAAGTTTACAAGATAACCACCCATTGTTTTAATAAAACGGATTGTCAAAATTCAATTTGTAAGTTAGGGAAAAACATTTAAATAATCCAATTGAAAAGAAGGTGGATGTAAATAGAGACATGTATTCAATCAACAATCTTATAAACCAAATATTATTGAATAAGATGTCGGTTATCAGACCCTTACAATTAGGTTACACCGAGTATTAAAGTAAAATATCACATTATATAATACAAGTTCAAAACTTGGGAAACACGCCCGAATGGGTAACCGATCATAACTAGAATACAAAAAAGATGGAAGCGTCTATATCAAATATTCCATAACATTAGTAAAGCGTTACAGCTCTAGGACACTGGAATAAAAAGTCAATATGGGCGTCCTTTCGGAGGAGCACCTGGCCAAAAATAAGATTCACGCAAAACCAAAAGATATAAACAGGTCAGGGCCCGGTTTAATATGATCACTAAGTGAATCAAGTGCATGACAGTTATGGACAATTTAATTATCATGAATAAGCTTGTTTCATTCACTATAGATAATGATAAGGAATCTAGCCTCTCAATCTAAAGGTATAACCTAATGAAATAATAATGATAATGGTAAAAATTCTATTATGCAGGAGAATATAGATAAAATCTTACTTAATGAGATTCCCTTTCCTTTTTACACAATTTCATTTCACCATTCCTATTCTCATTAGGAAACGTATTCAAAGCAATATTATATCATAAAGAGATTTATCAATAATATAACCCCACTTTAATAAGAATAGTTATAATTCACAACATATAACGATTCTAAGACCATCCTTCCAGGTTTCCGCACTGGATGTGCCCCTAAATAGCTATCATCTGCCAGGGCCTACCACCAAGACAACCTGGGGATCCTACATAGCGTGAAGTCGAGAAGTGGACATATACCTTCGACAGTATGTCATAACCACACCTAAAATTACCTCACTTCTAACAATAATCACACAATAAATAATAACCGGTCCTATGGCCGCGGACTATATTCACCCTGCATTCACTAGCCAGGGGACTTCACCTCATGCGCGTAAATTCCCCTATGATAGCATTTAGAGAGGTGTGTTATAGGAAATGATCATTCACATGTTATTCGCATTTTAAAATATACATGAAGTCTTTATCCGGAGCCATAAGTGTTTAATGTCATCATTATAAACTTCAACATTTAATGAATCCCCAAATTAATCTCCAAGAAAATAATGACGTTACTTTAAGCCACCAAGTATAGTATACCTCATTCACGTCTCTAAATTTCACCAATTATATAATCCTACTCTTCCCTAGTCTCAAACAAGTTTACATAAGAAAAAGTTACCATAACGTCTATTAAATAATCCCCGAGATAGGCCCAAGTATCCCCGTTCAACTCTAGAGTAGTCATATACCTAATATAAGTCTCTAGTACACTTTATTTAATCCTAAGAGAAAGTTCCTAGGTCCTAAACCTACAAGGGCTGCAAACTACGATGGAAAAATATCATAAAATAGCAAGAATTCTGAATCGATTAGGTCTTGAAAGCGAATCGATTTGGATAGGCTAAATCGATTCGGTCAAGAGGACCCAACATTGTGCATACTGCCGAATCGATTCGGATAAGCCAAATTGATTCTATCATCACATACCTGTAGCCTACCCCTTTAGCTAATAGATTCGCTAGGGGCAAATCGATTCGCCTGGGCCAGGATGCCCAATTTCGGTTATGGAGTTTAATACCCTACTTTTACCAAAACTCATTTCTCCTCCATTTTTACCCACAACAACCATCAATGATCCAACCAAAACCATCCTACATGAATACTAACTACTATACTCAACACAATATCTATCTAAACAATGTTTAAGGGTTCAAACACCAAAAATTCATTAAAATTCATATTTGTTCAATTGATTCCAATACACAACTATCACTACAATTTATTCATCCCAAATCATATCTTAGCAAGTCAGAAACTTGCCTTAAGCTGAAATCTCGAATTCCCTTCCGATAAATGCAAGACCAAACCCAATTTCTTCAATTCCCCTTCTTTATCTTCTTTTCTCCACAATTCTCTTTTTCTATCTTTCTCTCTAGGTTTAGGAAGTATACCGTTAGGAAATAAGAGGGGTTGCAAGACCTAAATGTGAAATTAACATTAGTTTCCATTTTAAATGTTAATACACCATTAAAATAAATTATAACTACATAATTAAGTCATAACCTGTCAAACGTGCCTGAAACCCAAAAATACATTGTGCCACTTATTTTGACTATCTTGACTATATCGGGACTGATCACACCCTCTAAATTGGCATCCGGAATAATATAAATCATTTCAAGTTCCAACTTCATTTAAACCATAAATGTCGTTTAAAGCACAACGACACCATAAATCTTAACATAATGTTATTTACATTCACATAACAGTAAATATGCAAAATCTAGTAAATATTATCTTTTAATTCACTTAAAATAATATTTACCCCATTATCTAATATTTTATGTAATACCTCACATGGTAAAATAATATAAAATAAATTACTCAAAAGTAACGGTTATTACAAGTAATTCCACCATCCATTTATATATACATGCACAGACTTCATGGAGTACACTTGGAGAAGAATAACACATGCCCATAAGAGACCGAAATGAAGGGATGGGTGCTAAACACCTTCCCATTCCAAAACTTAGTCCCGAATCCTTAAACAAATTCGTTTCACAAGAATCAGTATGTCCTTGATCTAGTTATCTTGAGGCGAAAACATTTCTTTTGCCTGATTTCTATAAAAAAAAAAGGTTGGAGATTGTATCTCTACATATTAACCTTCGCAATTCATACAATAGTCCAGCTCCTGGAAGAAGGGAGCGAAACCTATGCATGAAGTGCCGGCAGTAAGGATGGCCACAATGACACCAATGCCCAATAAGTGATAATGATTAAGTGTTATATCTCGTGGTTCGTCAAGTTAGCTTCACATGGCCACTAACGACACGTCATTATGAGTTCGAATGTTGAAGTTAGAGTCCTTTCCAGAAAGCAACACAATTCCGTTTTAATGAGAAAAGTGCCTAGAAAAATGGGGGACCGATCGATTGACCTTCCCCTGTCGAATGATCAATTAAACAGATTTTTCCTCGGGTTCAACATTCATCGATCGATCGACGATGTGACACCCCGCCTAAGAAAATACCGGGCGATCACTCCTATATCAAATTAAAACAGGAGTCGCATCTGGATCATTCTTAGCATCACTGTCGAAACCCCATTTAATTAGTACTAACGTATTAGGCTAGCGCCAAATTTTTACTTAACTACTCTTTTTAAAGACCCACACAAAGAAAACATCCATGCAGTTTATGAAAATCAAACTAGAATGAAATTAAATAACCGAACTCTCGGTTCAAATATGATACAACCAAATCGAATGCCGCACTAAAAGGTGAAAAATAATAAATAAATGCAATTGGGTTATTAGCCCAAATGTTTATATAGTACCTCCTATCTAGATTACAAGGATATAAGTGTCTATCGAGAACCTGCATGCATCCACAACTGCTGTAGCAGACGTCTGATTCGAAGGAAGTGTCATCCAGGCGTCCCTGTGTCTGGACACCTATATATATATATATATATATATATATATATATATATATATATATATATATATATAAGAGAGGGAAAAGTAGACAAATGGGTCAAAGCCCGAGTATGAAAAATATTTAGCAAGTGCATAAGTGCTTTATTTTTAAAAATAGGTTTTATCTCATATTTAAATTTGGCATCGCACTGTGACACCCCGCCTAATTAAATACTGGGCGATCACTCCTTTATTAAATTAAATCAAGGTAAACAGTTGGTTCATTCTCAGCATCACTGTCGATAGAAATAAATTTTACAATTTAACACCCTAAATAATTAAGTTAAGTGTCAAAACAATTTTCATACATAACTTTCCAAATTTTATTTCAAGAAAAATTATTTATTTTATTAACAACATTCAATAAGTAAGAATCATACCACATTAAATTCTGCAACATAATCCAATTAGTTAAATACATTCGTCAATCGAATGTCAGCATACGAAATCTAAAGTCATACATCCAAGCTAAATAAATCCCATAGTAACAATACTGGAAATAACTGAAATACAAATGTCCGATAACAACGGAATAATAGAAAGAGCTACACATGCCCAACTAAATGAAAGTAGTAAGAGTGGATCCGAATGAATGAAGTCGTCTAATCAAGAGTCCTGCAACTCCCACCTAAGCTGCAGCGCGTTCCTTCCAAGGGATCATAAGCAAGACGCCCCTATGGCTGGGCACCTGTGATACATACATATATATACAAGAGAGAGAGAGAAAAAGAAACGGGTCAGATCCCGATAGTGTGTTTGATTGAAAATACGTTTAGCAAGTATTTATATTGATACAGGTCAATGCAACAACATATTAGTGCGACACTCTCTTGAGAAATTCTCACCTCTCTTCTATTGTGCACACCTATCGCACTAACCCTCCCCACGGATTGTCTTATCATTTATCGCACTAATCTTCTCAATGATTTAACTTATCTTAGATTACTCGTAAGATTCAAAATTCCACGATTCAATTGTTTGAAAAGAATATTTCAATTAGTAACCAAAGTTCTCATTTTGACTTTATTAATCAATAAAGTTTTCCAGTGTCATATTTTACTTTCTCAAAACAAGTATTTATAATTGAGTCATGAACCATGTGCTACATGTCACATCACTGTAGGTAGTTCCAGATTTCAAAAATTTCATATATATATTAACTACTCATAAAATATATATATTACAACAGCACCCCAAATAAAACTATGGTGCGGGCACTCTCTACTATCCAATCCCCGTATCACTCGTACTAAGGGAATACAGATTCGGAATAACTCTCGAACTGTATTAACACATACTCAAACAATATTGAGACAAAGTATAGGTTCCAAGTATCGTAGTACCGTCTGAACTATCACTGCAATAGCCTGTACCAAGGATACCTATACACAAACAACATGAGGCGAAGCATAGATTCCAAGTCTCTAAGAGGAAAGAACATACCCGCATCTCTTAGGATCCTCTGAACTATCATTCCGATAGCCTGTACCAAGGATATCTATCTTCTAGGGTACAAGTCAATATCCCCCATAAAGGTCCCATCGAGATAAGACTGTCCCAGCGCGGAAACGTCAAGGATAGCAAGTAGCGTGGGCATGATTTTCACATATAGATAGTATATGCATACACAATCATATAACTATACTAATATCACCATATCAATAATGGGTAACTTCTCAATTTCCATAATTACGTCCTTCGCATTTATTTTACATTATATAGTTACCACGTATAACCATTCACATTTTACTTTAATTTGAGGAACTTTTCCACTTACTACATAACGCTCATGGATTCTATCCTCCCAAGTATAAAATTCAGTAGATATACACATTTGTCCCAAAGTAACTCTCTTACGTGTCTCTCTCTTTAAATCATAAATTCACCGACCCTTACGTAATTATCCCAAAATACAACCCTTGCCCTGACATCAAGGGTCCCAAAATCTATTCACATGTCCTACTAGTCTCCCCCATCTCCCAAAACATTTTATTTGGGATGCCCAAGAATTATTTCGTGATAAATTAAATTTAACACATTTAATAAGGGAAAATAGGAGTCTACCAGGAGGGGTCGATCGATCGAGGTTTGGGGCTCGATCGATCGAACCTTCGATCGATCGAAGCTCTAGGCTCGATCGATCGATCAAGTAGGTATTTCGATTTTCTGCATAATTGCAGTTACGGGTTATACCACTTTTCTTCATCCAAATCCATATTTTCCAAACCCAAACGCCCCAAAAATTCTACTACTAACATTATAACAATATACAAGATGTTTTTAACGTAAGGCATGTGTATTTCTATCATTAAACATGAATTATCAACCCAACATTCATACACAACTTCAAGAAACCTAAAATCTCTAAATCATGTTTCAAATGTGTTTTACCCGAGAATTTATTTCTTAATTACAACAAAATTTCGTAGGTTATCTTTCTACATCACAAGAGACTTCCAGAATAAGGTTTAAGTCTTTACTACATGCAAATTCCTATCAAAATTTGGGTTTTCTTCCATATATTTCATCCCTAATCATTCCTAAACTAATATGGAAATTGCACCAACGAAAATAGCAAGATAAACACTTGCCTGGGATTTTCAGAAGTCTGGATTGCGACTGATTTTGGTGTGGTTGCGTTCCCCGTCTCGCGATCTACGTGTTGGTGGTGGCGGCGGCGCAAATCGTTGAGTTTTGGGCCTTGAAATTGCTTGAGAGCTCTCTCCTCTCTTCTCCAATGGACGTTCTAGGTTTTGGGACTTTCTAACCCTAGGTGACAACCTCACTATTAGATATAGCCCCTCTAATTTTCGTGGGTTTAATTACCCAAAAATGTAAAATGACCAAAATGCCCTCTCGGGTTACCAATTAGGCCTAAAAATGCCCCGAGACCCAAACTACACCCACGGGTACACTTTTATGACTATCTCGACCCTTCCGGACGCGTTGGCGCACTCAAAATGACCATACGGGCAACTTATAAAAATATTCACTTTTTATTTAACAAAATTTAGTCCCGACGCGACACGAGCACGTCCCGACTTAAATTTTCGAAATTGTCATTTAACTCACTCATGACATTCAATATAACCAATATAGTATATTACTTTGCTCATTAATAATATTCAACAATTTCCCATAATTATTAACTCTCGTCACGTTAATAATTATAACATAATTAATTTCCAGAGATTTATTAAATAATTCACTCACATTAAATTTAATAAATCCCCAAATTAATATAGCATAAAAATACGGGGTATTACATACTTCCCCCCTAATAACGGAATTTCGTCCCGAAATTCAGAAAATAAGGCATACCTGGTAAAAACAAATCCGGATATCTCTCGCGCATATCTGCCTCGCGCTCCCAAGTGGATTCCTCCACATTATGATGCTTCCACTGGACCCGCACAAGTGGAACTAACTTCGACCTCAATCTCCTCTCACTATAGTCTAGGATAGCCACCGGTCTCTCCTCGTAAAAGCTGTCAGGTTATAAGTCTATCTCATCAATCGCAATATGAGTATGGGCCATATCATCCCAAAGATACTGTCTCAACGACGAGATGTTGAATACATCGTGAATGCGATGTAAATGCTCTGGCAGTCCTAACCTGTATGCAACCGGCCCAATCCTCTCGAAGATGGGAAATGGTCCCACGTACCTCGGAGCCAACTTCCCCTTCTTCCCGAACCTCATCACTCCCTTCATAGGAGATATATGCAATAACACTTGGTCCCCCACACTAAACTCTCGGAACAACCATTTCGCATCGGTGTAGCTCTTCTACCTGTCCTGGGCTACCCTAATGCGACTCCTGATCATCTCAATCCTCGCGGAGGTCTCATGAATCACATCTGGTCCTAGCAACTTATTATCCCCCACTTCGAGCCAACAAGCTGGGGAACAACAAGGCCTACCATACAAAGCCTCAAATGGAGCCATACCAATCGTAAATTGATAAGAGTTATTATAAGCAAACTCTACCCGTGGAAGATGTGGCTCCCAACCTCCTCTAAAATCGAGAGCACACATGCGTAGCATATCCTCTAACATCTGATTAGTACGCTTTGTCTGTCCATCTGTCTGTGGGTGATAAGTTGAACTCAACCTCAACTCAGTACCCATAGCCTCCTGAAAGCTTTCCCAGAATCGTGAGATGAAAATCTTGTCTCTATTTGACACAATATTCAGGGGCACCCCATGTAATCTAACAACCTCAGCAATGAATAACTGAGCATACTGACCTGTGGTATAGTATGTTCGCACTGGCAGAAAATAACCCACCTTGGTCAAACGGTCTACAATCACCTAGATAGAATCGTGGCCCCGCTGTGATGTAGGCAACCCTGTAATGAAATCCATGGAAATACTCTCCCACTTCCAGGCGGGTACTTACAATGGCTGAAGCAACCTTGACGGTTTCTGATGGTCCACCTTCACTAGCTGGAAGGTAGGACACTTGGACACGAACTCAAGAATGTCCTTCTTCATCCCACTCCACCAGTATTGCCTCCTCATATCCTGGTACATCTTATCCCCTCCAGGATGCACTGCAAATTGGGACCCGTGAGATTGGGTCATCACTGCATGACGTAATTCATCCCCTTCAGGAACTACCAACCTTCCATTAAATCGCAAACCTCCATCGGAACTAATAGAATAGGACTCAGCGCCCTCGGCTAGAAGTCGCACAATCTGCTCTTGGCAAAACGGGTCTATGGTCTGTGCCTGTATCACCCTCGTAACAATCTCGGGTGTGACTGACATCACGGATATGAAAGAACGTGCTACTGCGTCCTTATGACCCAACTCCTTCCACTTTGCTTTCCAGACGTCTGCTACCTCGTCTACCGGTCTACAACTCAACGCATCAGCAACTACGTTGTCCTTTCCCAGATGATACTGTATATCGAACTGGTAGTCCTTCACAAACTCTAGCCATCTGCGCTGACGCATATCCAGCTCTCGCTGAGTGAACAGGTACTGCAACGACTTGTGGTCTGTGAATAAACGAAATTTCTCTCCCAACAAATAGTGCTCCATATCCTCAATGCAAAGACGACCACTGCTAACTCCAGGTCGTGGTTGGGGTAATTATTCTCATGCGGCTTAAGCTTGCGGGAGGCAAAAGCTATAGCCTTCTCTTCCTACTGAAGTACTCCCCCAAGTCCCCGTAAGGACGCATCGGTGTAAACCAGGTACTCCACACCCAGCTTCGGTAACGTAAGGACTGGCGCTAAAGTAAGCTTGTCTTTCATCTCATCGAAAGCCAATTGACAAGTGTCATCCCAAACATGTGGTACTCCCTTGCGAGTCAGATTCGTCAATGGACCCGCTATTTTGGATAATCCCCGAATGAATCTCCTGTAGTTACCAGCTAATCCCAAGAAACTACGCACTTTCGTCGGTGTCGTGGGCTATCCCCACTCCCTCACCGCTAATACTTTACTCGGGTCAACTGTTATCCCCTGCTCAGAAACAACATGCCCCAAGAACTGTACTTCTCGCAACCAGAATCCACACTTCTCGTACTTAGCATACAACTGATGCTCTCGTAGAGTCTGAAGAACCTGCCTCAAGTGCTTGGCATGCTCCTCCTCGGAGTTTGAATATATCAAAATGTCATCTATGAAGACGATGACAAACTGATCAAAGAACTCTCTAAATACTCGGTTCATCAAGTCCATGAAAATGGCTGAAGCATTTGTGAGTCCGAACGGCATCACCCTAAACTCATAGGACCCATATCTCGTCAAGAAGGAAGTCTTTGAAACATCATGCTCTTTAATACGTAACTGATGGTACCCCTACCTTAGATCTATCTTCGAAAATAAAGTTGCTCCCCTTAACTGGTCGAACAGATCATCGATTCGAGGCAACGGATAATTATTCTGTATCATGACTTGTTCAGCTCCCGGTAGTCCACACACAATCTCAGTGAACCATCTCTTTTATTCACAAACAAGACTTGAGCGCCCCAAGGTGAGGTACTCCTACGAATGAAGCCCTGACCTAACAGCTACTCTATCTGATCTCGTAGCTCTTGCATCTCTGCCGGAGCCATACGGTACGATGCGCGTGCTATAGGTCTCGTATCTGGCAATAAATCTATGACAAAGTCTATCTCTCGACTGGGGGGTAGGCCTGGTATCTCCTGGAACACATCAGAATACTCCCTGACAACTGGGATCGAATCTAAGGGAATCACAACGTCCTTAGAGGTATCCTCCTTTATGTAATATAAATGAGCGGTCGAACCTCCCTCTGGGAGAGGCATCGCCACTACAAACATCTCTTGCCCCGGAATGGCAAAAACAATGCTCCCACCAAAGCAATCAATCATGGCTCTATAAGCTGCGAGCCAATCCATACCAATAATCACATCATGCTCGTGCATGTCTAAAACTAACATGTCTGCAGGTAATACCAAGCTACCAATCTCTACCCCCACTCCCCGGCATATAAAGAAAATAAGGGACCCACTCCCCAGTAGTGAGTCTACACACGTCACTGTGCTCTCTGCTGTGGCTAACAACCCTAAGTCCTTCGCAAAATGCGTAGCTATAAAATAATGCGTTTCCCCCGTATCAAACAAAACTCGACCCATAGTACCATGGATAGGAAACATACCCTCAATCGCGGGTGGTGCCTGTGGAGCTGCTGCCTGGTGGACGTTATCGACACGTCCATACTGTTATTACCCCTGCTGCACTAGAGCTGCTGGAACGGCTGGTAGGGCTGGCACCTGGGCTGGAGCTGGGACGACAGGTGGAAATAGTGGCCTCTGTGGCTCATTATATGCACCCTGCTGCTGTGGGGCCCTCTCTCCCTCTGGACAATCCTTGCGCCTATGGCCGTGCTTACCACACCCAAAACATCGGCCTCTGAAATTACCTCCCCTCTCTCCCTGCTGACCACAGCCCTGATGGCCGTTGCCTCCCCGCCACTGGCCCTGTTGGCCCTGATTAGCACGATGCTGGCCCTGCTGCTATCCCTGCTTTCGGTGTTGGCCCTGCTGGCCCTGACTATAGCTCCCATATCCCTGCCTAGAATCACCTGAACGGAATCTCTTAGCAGGGTCCCCCTGATGGGAACTCTGCTCGTGCTGACGAGTCTGTCCCTGAGATGGTGCCCCACCGGCACTATTACCCCCGGTCCTGCCCTGCTGGCTGGATTCTCCTGCTCTCTTGCTTCCCTGCAGATGGAAGCAGTGAACCTGGCAATGTAGCAACGCGGCATTGAGTACATCAGTGAAAGTACTCAGGGATAAATTCCTAATAAGGTGCTGACAGATCCTCCAAGCTAACCCGTCGACAAACAGCATAATTTTCTTGCTCTCAGTAGGTGCCTTATCTATCACAATGGTGAGAAGTCTCATGAACTCCTCCTCATACTCCGCTACGGTAAGACTCTCCTGCTTTAGATTCAGTAACCTCCGCCTTATCTCAGTCTGCACGGCGGGTGGAAAATACTTGCGGTCAAACCGCTCCCAAAATGATTGAATAGGGATCGTGTCCCTCTCCTCCAATGTGGTAGTGGACTCCCACCACTGCAAAGCGGCTCCCACCAGCTTAAAATAAACCAATAAATGCTTTTGCACGTCAGTGCACTCATACATACGGAGATGCCGCTGGATGTCTTTCTTCCATTGGCTAACTGTGACAAATCAGAGCTACCAGAGAACTCAGGGGGATGCACTTTTTGAAAAGCATCCCGAACCCTCTCCCATGTAGATGGAAGTTGTGCTGGTGCTGGAGCCACTGCCTGAACCTGAGGTGGAGCCTGCTGAACCACCGCTAGTGCGGCATTCACCGCCTGAGCAACAATGGCGGCTACTTCATTTGCATTCATTGTGCCTTGTGTCGGAAGTGCTGGCTGCTCGGCCTGGGCACGCCTATCTTTCGGAGCACCTCTGGGAGGCATCTGAAACGTGAAAAAGTTTATTAGTATACAGTTATTATCAAATCTCAAATAGCTGAAGACTTAAACGTAAAAGCAAGAATACAACAAGGATATAAGTGTCTATCGAGAACCTGCATGCATCCACAACTGCTGTAGCAGACGTCTGATTCGAAGGAAGTGTCATCCAGGCGTCCCTGTGTCTGGACACCTATATATATATATATATATATATATATATATATATATATATAAGAGAGGGAAAAGTAGACAAATGGGTCAAAGCCCGAGTATGAAAAATATTTAGCAAGTGCATAAGTGCTTTATTTTTAAAAATAGGTTTTATCTCATATTTAAATTTGGCATCGCACTGTGACACCCCGCCTAATTAAATACTGGGCGATCACTCCTTTATTAAATTAAATCAAGGTAAACAGTTGGTTCATTCTCAGCATCACTGTCGATAGAAATAAATTTTACAATTTAACACCCTAAATAATTAAGTTAAGTGTCAAAATCATTTTCATACATAACTTTCCAAATTTTATTTCAAGAAAAATTATTTATTTTATTAACAATATTCAATAAGTAAGAATCATACCACATTAAATTCTGCAACATAATCCAATTAGTTTAATACATTCGTCAATCGAATGTCAACATACGAAATCTAAAGTCATACATCCAAACTGAATAAATCCCATAGTAACAATACTGGAAATAACTGAAATACAAATGTCCAATAACAACGGAATAATGGAAAGATATACACATGCCCAACTAAATGAAAGTACTAAGAGTGGATCCGAATGAACGAAGTCGTCTAATCAAGAGGCCTGTAACTCCCACCTAAGCTGCACCGTGTTCCTTCCAAGGGATCATAAGCAAGACGCCCCTGTGGCTGGGCACCTGTGATACATACATATATATACAAGAGAGAGAGAGAGAAAAAGAAACGGGTCAGAGCCCGATAGTGTGTTTGATTTAAAATACGTTTAGCAAGTATTTATATTGATACAGGCCAATGCAACAACATATTAGTGCGACACTCTTTTGAGAAATTCTCACCTCTCTTCTATTGTGCACACCTATCGCACTAACCCTCCCCACGGTTTGTCTTATCATTTATCGCACTAATCTTCTCCATGATTTAACTTATCTTCGATTACTCGTAAGATTCAAAATTCCACGATTCAATTGTTTGAAAAGAATATTTCAATTAGTAACCAAAGTTCTCATTTTGACTTTATTAATCAATAAAGTTTTCCAGTGTCATATTTTACTTTCTCAAAACAAGTATTTATAATTGAGTCATCAACCATGTCCTACATATCACATCACTGTAGGCAGTTCCAGATTTCAAAAATTGCATATATATATATATATATATATATATATTAACTACTCATAAAATATATATATTACAACAGCATCCCAAATAAAACTATGGTGCGGGCATACTCTACTATCCAATCCCCGTATCACTCGTACTAAGGGAATACAGATTCGGAATCACTCTCGAACTGTATTAACACATACTCAAACAATATTGAGACAAAGTATAGGTTCTAAGTCTCGTAGGACCGTCTGAACTATCACTGCGATAGCCTGTACCAAGGATACCTATACACAAACAACATGAGGCAAAGCATAGATTCCAAGTCTCTAAGAGGAAAGCACATACCCGCATCTCTTAGGACCGTCTGAACTATCATTCCGATAGCCTGTACCAAGGATATCTATCTTCTAGGGTACAAGTCAATATCCCCTATAAAGGTCCCATCGAGATAAGATTGTCCCAGCGCGGAAACCTCAAGGATAGCAAGTAGCGTGGGCATGATTTTCACACATAGATAGTATATGCATAAACAATCATATAATTATACTAATATCACCATATCAATAATGGGTAACTTCTCAATTCCCATAATTACGTCCTTCGCATTTATTTTACATTATATAGTTACCACGTATAACCATTCACATTTTACTTTAATTTGAGGAACTTTTCCACTTACTACATAACGCTCATGGATTCTATCCTCCCAAGTATAAAATTCAGTAGGTATACACATTTGTCCCAAAGTAACTCTCTTACGTGTCTCTCTCTTTAAATCATAAAGTCGCCGACCCTTACGTAATTATCCCAAAATACAACCCTTGCCCTGACATCAAGGGTCCCAAAATCTATTCACATGTCCTACTGGTCTCCCTCATCTCCCAAAACATTTTATTAGGGATGCCCAAGAATTATTTCATGATAAATTAAATTTAACACATTTAATAAGGGAAAATAGGAGTCTACCAGGAGGGGTCGATCGATCGAGGTTTGGGGCTCGATCGATCGAACCTTCGATCGATCGAAGCTCTTGGCTCGATCGATCGATCAAGCAGGTATTTCTATTTTCTGCATAATTGCAGTTACGGGTTCTACCACTTTTCTTCTTCCAAATCCATATTTTCCAAACCTAAACGCCCCAAAAATTCTACTACTAACATTATAACAATATACCAGATGTTTTTAACGTAAGGCATGTGTATTTCTATCATTAAACATGAATTATCCACCCAACATTCATACACAACTTCAAGAACCCTAAAATCACTAAATCATGGTTCAAATCTGTTTTACCCCACAATTTCTTTCTTAATTACAACAAAATTTCATAGGTTATCTTTCTACATCACAAGAGACTTCCAGAATAAGGTTTAAGTCTTTACTACATGCAAATTTCTATCAAAATTTGGGTTTTCTTCCATATATTTCATCCCTAATCATTCCTAATCTAATATGGAAATTTCACCAACAAAAATAGCAAGATAAACACTTGCCTGGGATTTTTAGAAGTCTGAATTGCGACTGATTTTGGTGTGGTTGCGTTCCCCGTCTCGCGATCTACGCGTTGGTGGTGGCGGCGGCGCAAACCGTTGAGTTTTGGGCCTTAAAATTACTTGAGAGCTCTCTCCTCTCTTCTCCAATGGCCGTTCTAGGTTTCGGGTCTTTCTAACCCTAGGTGAAAACCTCAATATCAGATATCGCTCCTCTAATTTTCGTGGGTTTAATTACCCAAAAATGTAAAATGACCAAAATGCCCTCCCGGGTTACTAATCAGGCCTAAAAATGCCCCGAGACCCAAACTACACCCCCACGTACACTTTTCTGACTATCTCGACCCTTCCGAACGCGTTGGCACACTCAAAATGACCATACGGACAACTTATATATTCACTTTTTATTTAACAAAATTTAGTCCCGACGCGACACGAGCACGTCCCGACTTAAATTTCCGAAATTGTCATTTAACTCACTCATGACATTCAATATAACCAATATAGTATATTACTTTTCTCATTAATAATATTCAACAATTTCCCATAATTATTAGCTCTCGTCACGTTAATAATTATAACATAATTAATTTCCGAATATTTATTAAATAATTCACTCACATTAAATTTAATAAATCCCCAAATTAATATAGCATAAAAATACGGGGTATTACACGCACTCCCACGAGATACCCCTCACCTCTTTTTTAATAGTCCACACTAAGCGCATCCCTATAAACATCCTACTCAAGCTACGCTGCCTAACTAATCCATCACCCATCTGTTAACCACCATAGTTATTCCAAGTACTAAGGGCTAAACTTCCCCCCAGTCTTAACACTATGCCATGTTAGTGCGTGGGGTGTCTCGCAGAGCGAAATCCAAACAAGGAACCACCTATACACTACTATGCGGCAAGGTCGATCATCAAGAACCATTAGACCCTCAGTACACAACATATATACATACTATATAATGATATACATAACATACTTATTCTAATATACATAATTCAATATACATCTGGATAATATCTCCCGGAATGAATTTTACTTTATATTCGTTTTCATAATACACATCTGAATCTATCTCCCGGACTGAGAATCTCATATATATATATATATATATATATATATTACATTGTTCTCATGCACAAATAATATATCATACATACAAGCATAACAACCATTCCAATGAGCTATAACTCGAGGATGCGGTCTCATAGTGCCGATCCAAACTCCGGGTTTACTCAATATACCACGGTACCATGCCAGACTCTCTCAATGGTCTTGGTAAATATATACACAACGGTGGAGGCGGTTAGTTTCCCCTGCAAGTGGGAATCACATAAATCTCACTCACACGTGGGACGATAATGACGTGGGGACTATACTCTCCCTGCTCCTCGAGCCAGGGGATTCACCGACATCGTGCAACCTCCCAGGATCGCACTAGAGAATATATATAATTCGGCTATTTCAACCCTATACTCAAACGGGAATCCCATGGAAAGCATCCATCTAAACACACGTATACCAATCACATATAGATACATATGTATTCGTATAATACATATGCTTTAATTACATAGTATATATGTATACTCTATATTCTTTCACGAATATACATATGTGAATGGCCATAATTGCCAATCACACATAGTGATGACCAATAATCCCAAATATTCTCTCAAAGAATTATATTAATACATTCACATACTCACGATACCATACCAAAAGTATTCCCTCAATTGATAAATAATAAATACCTTATTTCCACCTAAGGATTTTAGTGGATATCTCCAAAAACACCAATTTACACTAACTTAATAAGTATATTCGCCAATTCATCCTAATAATCTCATAGGATTCCCTCAACCATCATCAACAAACTTATATTATCCCGCACGTATAATCATATAGGCCAAAATGGCCACTGAAACTATACCAATTGATATTCGGCCAAAATACCCTAAAATTAAATAGGTTGTGGATTTCCTTCCCACAAACCCATGGACTACATCTTGTCCAAATAATCGTTTAGAGGTCCCCACCCTATTTTAGGACCCCCACCCTTCTAATTCATCAACTTATCTATTTCCCTTGAAAATAACATTTTAGTGTCACACACATAAAACACTCACTTAATTCCCATAAATTCCCTCCATTGGATGACTACTTACTCTTAAAAGATTACTTATTTCCTTTCTTAAATAATCTTGAATCAATTAAAATTGGAATTCATCCCATCCAATTAACCCTAGGAAAAATTGTCAAAATTCTTGAAGGGTCGGTCGATCGACCCATGTCCCTCCATCGATCGATGGTTCGATCGATCGATCCTCTACCCTCGATCAATCGATCACGGCGGACAGCTTCTTCTCTGAGAAGCTATTTCAGCCATTAAATCTTCTCCCAATCTTTTATCTCCGTCTCTAATGTCCTACAACCTCAACCAAAAACATATACACATATAACAAGGGTTCTACACATCCTTGAACCCGAAACCAACAATTAATTTCGATTAAATCCTAATTTTCTTGAATTGGAAAATTATTGGGGTTTATTCGTTTTAACTCCCGAAACCCCGTTTTATCCATGAAAACCCAACCCAAAATCTTTAGGGTTTGTTATTAACAAACTATGATATGAGATTTATGCTCAAAAGTAAATAAAGAAAGTAAACACTTGCCTCGTGGATGAAATTCGACGATCCCGAGTCGAGTCCGGCGAAGTTTCGCCTGAAATCTCCCTTTTCTTTTTTTTTTATTCCTTCATATCTCTCTTCTCTCTTTTCTTTCTATTCTCTCCCCCTACCCCTCCTTATATAGGGAGAAAAAGGTTTATACCCGTTAAAACCCAAAAATTACTCGTTTACTCAATTGCGAGTCCCTATTCGTTTAAAAATTCCCGAAACTCAATTTCGACCATCGAACAACATCTTTAAACACACACTCAGTTTCCCATAACATCAAATCGAGCCATTGTGGGGGAGTGTTTTATTTAATATTTTTATTGATTTAGTATTTCATAATATGTTTTCTAGGTATTGGAATTCATTGTTTTAATTTGTTTTGCATACTTATACATTTGAGTGCCAAGAAACGCTTGAATTTGAGGCCACCCACCTCTCTTCAAACGTTTTTCTCAAAATGTGTTATTCTATTATTCTTTGTAAATTTGATGTTTTGCTATTTTTCCATGCAAATAATTTTCAAAGTCTGATTTTTGGTATATAATTGTAAAAGGAGGAAATTGAAAGGCCTATGACTTTTGGTGAGTATTTATAAAATTATACAATTGATGTGGGGACATCCAAATATTATTCTCATGACAAAATGCCACAAAATTCTTACAATAACAATGTTAAAGTCTCTTGTGATAATTGTTATGAGAACTATAATGACAATATCCCTCAAACTTGTTACACTAATAATTTGATAGTATTTACGATAATAGTTATCAAAATTTTGTTTTCTGTAAAGCTTCCCTAAAGACAAATTCATTTCTGGCATTCTGGCAAAGTCAGAAACAAAAAAAGTTGACTACTATTATCAGGAAGATTAGTAATTTTTATATGAACTTTTTGACACCAACAATGACTTTATTATTGAAACTCTGGAAGAGTAGTAATTTTTTGAACGAAATGCGGAATCAATTCTTACTTTCGAACAAAGAGGAGGTGGAGAGTTATGTTTCACCTTAAATAATTTTGGATGAACACTTCATTAAAACTGAATCTTTTTCTTTAAAAATTCAATCTTCGACCATTGATGAGTTATCAATCGAGATTAAATGTATTTCTTCCCCATTCCCATTCACTGTTATCAAACCATTGCAGGTACCATAAGAATCAGATGAAAGTCTTGAGTACTTTGATCCAATTCTTGCCAAGGAATGATTTTTTAAAATTCTTTCTATTTGGAAAAATATTGGGAGACAATTCATTTTTTATTGGATTACATGCGTACATGTCACTCATTTTATTAAAACCTCCCATTATCCACCAATTCATTCAATTGGTAATGGTTCCTTTTCCATTACCAAATCATGCCTTTCGTTATTCAAAACTAATTCCTACTTTTTATTAGGTATGAATTCAAATGATGGTACACCAATTATCCCTCAAATTGCAATCGTATAATGGGTGAAAACTTAAAATTTTCAACTACTAGCGTATAGTTAGTTATAAGTGAAAATAGTAGGTTGTACATAGTTGTTTGTTATATTTTTCTTTTCACTTTTTATCTAGTTTAAATAGTTAAAATTTTAGTTCTTATTTGTTTATTCTTGGTTCTAACATGTTTTGGAGAATCTCTGGACTTACACATTCCGAAGATCGCTCCATTTTGGGTAGTATCTCTCTCTTTCCCTCTTTAACTTGTTTCTTGACTCATAGTGAGGCCAATGCAACGTTGAAGTTAAGAGTGTAAGATATTCTTCCCATTCATTGATAGTTTCTTTGATTTAATTATATGTTCTTCTAAAAAATGCCTTTGTTGTAAAAAAATTGAAAATTTTCAAAAATGTTTACTTTCTTTTTTCTCCTTTGTTGGGGATTTTTCCTTGCATCTGATGATAAACTTCTTATAATTGCCTGATCTAATAGATAATTCAATGATGCGTTTTCTCGATTTTAGAAGTTATTAGCCCTTAGTCCTGGAATCAATGATATTATGTGTGACACCGCGCTTAATAAAATAACGGTTGGTCAACCCCTCTACTACAATAAAGCAGGAATCTCATTAGCTCATTCTTAGAACCACTGTCGAATTCAATGAATTACTAACCACCTATTATTAAATTAAGTCATGTGTCATTTTTAATCTTATTTAACATGACACAACAATATAATAATCAACATGAATTATCTACACAACTTAAAATAAAATTCCCAACCACGGATAAATCAAAATTGTAAATTTATTACATGCCAAATTGTCCGAATAAATCATCAAAATAATATCAATACACCCATAACCAAAATGAAATAACATAAACTAAAACAACCTGACTGTCTTAGGCAACCTGTATGAATAGGAAAAGAGAACTAGAATATAAAAATAGAAGCGACTAAATAAAACACTGCAACATCTACAACTGTCGCAGCTCCGGTACTTGGGAATGACCACGACTGGCGTTCCTGTTGCGGGACAGCTAAAAGATTTTCGAAATATATTTTGACATGCGTCAGAGCCCAAAACAATTTGAAAATATTTGACAATTACTTAAAATGCATAAATAAATGCATATCCATTTACTCATATTTAAATTGGTACCGCACTCTCTCATGAGACATTACTATCCTCTGATCTAAATTGTGCACCTAACGTATTCATTTTAATTTACTAGTTATGATATCCTCCTAAATAATTCTCAAGTGTTATTAAATTCCATACGCTATCCCATCCTACGTCATTTATTTATTAAGCTTTCACATTCGTTAATTATTATAATTCTCAGTTATAATTATTGAACCATTTCTAATAACTCTCTCTTGTTATTAATTTTCACATTTTATTCCAATATGAACGTATATATTTTTCTTCACACATATATACATATTTTACAATCATATCACCCATACATACATTTCACTCATTATATATGTATAATCAACATCCCCGAAAATAAGAAATTTATCGGACGTGGGTCTCTAATGCTATCATAATCTAGGAAATACTCACTAGTTATCTCTACCACTATCATAAGTTCCCTGATTAGTGATTAATAACGATACCCATAATTACCTCACCTCGAACTCAACCATAATAAGCATGTGCATGGCGATTATGACTGGGGAATAATACAAACCTTGCTTCACTAGCCAGGGAAGATTACTCCCTCGCCGAATGTTGATACCAAAATTAATATGCTGATATAGACGAATAATAAGAAGACACGTGTCGATCTACGTGGAACAATAGCAACGAGGAGGTTTATTTCCCCGACCAAGTCATACTCACTCCGAGCAACAAGTGTACTCCGAGGAACTCCAATACTCCGAGGAATTCCTGAACGACGAGCAACTAAGGCGGTCCGAGCTGCATCTCGACCACAACATTGATTCCCATAGCTGCATCTCGGCCACAGCATTAATTGTCAGATAATCAATAGTTCAACTATTCATTGAATGTTTATCATACAGACGTATACTCTTAAAGGGCATTAATTGTTTACCCTTTCACATGTACAGCCTAAGGGATATAAATACATTGCATCACCCTCATTCAAGGGGACCGGATTTTCTTGATAGAATTACATATCGAGAACTCCAAAATACTTGGCAATAACAGAAACAGTGGACATAGGCCATTCTTATAAGGCTGAACCACTTTAAAATTCTTTGTCTCATTTATATTTATGTGTGATTAAATAATTAGAAGCAATCTAATTTTTTACATCAACACATCGGCGCCGTCTGTGGGAAACGACTATTGTTATCATTTTTCATCAAAAATCATTCATCATCAATGGCAGATAATCCTGAATCCAGCAATCGAAATGCTGGGAATGTTGGGAATCCTCCAAATCCCTCTGTACATCCAGATCTGGCAGGAATTATAACGAATATGGCTCAAGGACAAACCGCCATGCAAGAAATAATGCGACAACTCATACAAACCCTTCATGGCGGTGCACCTGCACATTCAGGACGGAGTAGTGGTCAGAGACAAACTTATTTACTTTCTTCACGATCCAGGCGTACTGAGCCATATCGTAATGAGGAATCTGATGATTTCTCTTATCAACCTAGGCGAACTTCGTCAATACGGGCTACAGATACTGATCAACGTATCACTCTCTCTCCAGAGAGGCCAAGTGCCTTGGAAAGACTGAGCAGGGTGTCTTCTTTCAGTTGATTAGGCCCTAGGAGGAATAGGAGTCCACCTAAGACCATGTCGAGGAGTTTTCGGCAACCATCAGATCTAAGAGAAGGATCAGCACAATCACGACCAGTTGCTCGTCAAGATAGATCTCAGGAGGCCACTTCAGAACAATCAATTGCTCGAACTAATAGGCCTGAGGAAGGAAAGGATGCGTGGAAAGGGTCCATTCAGCGGTTGGAGGATAGATTGGGAGAAATGGCTAAGGCGAAGAATCCCCTACAACGAACTTTTGTTCAAGGGACACCTTTTGTCTAGGCCGTTGTGGATTTTCCTACACCATCAAAGTTTAAAGCCCCTATGGTGACCCCCAAATATTATGGAAAGACAGATCTTGTTCTTCACATAGAGCAATATCAAGTTGTTGCCGACATCTATGTTGTCCCCGACGAGATGAGTTGCAGAGCATTCTCAGGAACTCTTACTGGATCTGCCCAGATATGGTACAACAATCTTCCTCGGGGTAAGATTTCAACTTTCTTTCAAGTGGCGGAGTTGTTCATCGGCAATTTTTATTTTGGAGCGAAGCCAGTAAAACGAGTATCACACTTGTTAAGTGTTAGACAAAAATCTGGTGAGAGTACTAGAGATTACATAACTCGTTTCAATAACGAGAAGCTGGAAGTCATAGATTATGAAGAGAAGACAGCAATCACCGCCTTGATGAGTGGGGTGTTGCCTAATAAATTGTATTACACTTTGGACAAAGATCCACCTACAACTATGTCAGAGTTGATGGCAAAAGTGGGCAAAATCATGAATGCCGAGGAGGCTATGGCTGCAAAGAAGAATATGGATAAAGAAACCAAGGAGGAAGTCGACAAATCTAAGAAAAAAGAGCATAAAGGCAATAGCGGTGACAAGCATTCCAAGAATAATAAGTCATCCTGGGAAGTCCTGAAGAAATTCGACAATTATACTCCTTTCAAAATGGGTATTAATCATGTCTTGGAAGAAATCAAGAATAACGAAGAAGTAAGGTGGCCAAAGAAACTGAGGTCGGACCCTGATAAAAGAAATAGAGATAAATATTGCGAGCATTTGATTGTAAGGATCATGGTCACATGACTAAAAATTGCATAGCCCTCCAGAATGAAATTGAAACGCTCATTAGACGAGGAAAGTTGTCAAAGTATGTTGATCGTAGAAATGAAAAAGGAAATGAAAACTAAGCAAGAGAGAGGTCTAGATCTCCACGTCGGGCAGAAGAAAACAGGAAAAGGGATCATGAAGATGATACAGAGGATGACTCCGATCTTCCCAAAAGGCCAAGGCAACTAGAACGCGAGGTATTTTCAATACGTTTTGGAACATTTGATTGTAATGTTATTACAGGCGGAGATGCAGGAGGAGGAGATCTTACTGCAGAAAGATAAGCTTACCTCGGTGAGGCTCAGGCTTGCTCATACATTCAACGGATAAATTTGGCTGAGGAGGATCGCCCGAGGAAGATAAACAAAGAGAAGCTAGTCATGGGTTTTTCAAGAAACGACCTTGCAGGTGTTCTTTACCCTCATGACGACCCTTGGGTGATTAAAATGCGGATGAAAGAAGTAGTGATTTCAAGGGTCCTGGTAGATAATGGTAGTTTGGCAGACATCATGTTCTACTCATGCTTTGACAGTTTAAATTTAAAATTTTCTCAATTGGAGCCTTATCACAGACCTCTCCTGGGTTTTGCTGGCGAGAAGGTTTTTCCACTTGGGACGATCAAGTTGGATATATTCATTAGAACTTGGCCTGCATGTCGAACAGAAAGAATACGCTTCTTTGTGATGGATAAGAATGTGCAATCAGCTTACAACATCATCATAGGGAAGGTTGGTTTGAAGAAGTTCAAAGTAGTTCCATCTACAGTACATCAGTGCTTAAAATTCCCAACACATTTTGGAGTAGGAGTTGTGAAAGGTGATCAAAAAGTAGCTCGGGAATGCTATAATTCATCTGGCGAGCAAGAGGAGCTTGAAGAGTCAAGTAAAAAGACTACTACCTACCTGGTGGATGAAGGTACAGAAATTGAAACACTGGATCCCAGAGATTAATCACAACTTGTAAAAAGACAGGTGGTGGAATCTATAGAAAATGTTATTCTGGACGATGAACACCCTGAACGAACAACTCAGAAAGGTTCGTCGTTGGATGCTTGAATAAAACAGGAGTTGATAACTTTCTTGAGAAACAGAAAGGAAACTTTTGCATGGAGTCATGAAGACATGCCAGGAATAGATACAAACTTCTTATGTCATGAGCTCAATGTGAATAAGGAGATCAAGCCTGTAAAACAGAGAAGAAGAGTATTTAGTCCCGAGAATAATCAAGCTATACAAGAGGAGGTCGAGAAGCTCCAGAAAGCTCAATTCATTGAAGATGTGAAATATCCAGACTGGTTAGCAAACGTGGTGATGGTAAAGAAGAAAAACATTAAATGGAGAATGTCTGTTGATTTCACCGATCTCAATAAGGTATGCCCAAAGTATCACTTTCCATTGCCTAGAATTGATCAACTAGTGGATGCTACCTCGGGACACGAGCTGCTAAGCTTCATGGATGCTTACTCTGGATACAATCAGATTAAAATGACACCTGAAGACAGGGAAAGTACTTCTTTTATTACCCCTAGGGGAACTTATTGTTATAATGTTATGCCTTTTGGTTTGAAAAATGCAGGAGCGAAATTCCAGCGGCTGATGAACAAGGTTTTTGCCAAACAAATCAGTTGCAATATGGAAGTCTATGTCGATGATATGCTGACAAAGAGCAAGAAAGCTGCTGATCATCTAGTTGACTTAGGTCAGACCTTTGATCAACTGGATAAATACCAAATGAAGCTCAACCCGACGAAGTGCACATTTGGAGTACGAGAAGGAATGTTCCTCGGGTACATTGTCAACCAGTGAGGCATTGAGGCGAATCAAGAAAAGATCAAAGCTCTTTTAGGGTTGCGATCCCCAACGACGAAGAAAGAGGTGCAGAGTCTTACAGGACGAGTTGCAGCGCTCAACAGATTTGTATCCCGAGCAACTGATAGATGCCTCCCATTCTTCAAAACACTTCGAAAAACTTTCGAGTGGAATGATGAATGTCAAAAAGCTTTTCAAGACTTGAAAAAATATTTGGGAGCACCTCCACTGTTGTCCAGACCAGTAATGGGAGAAAAGTTGTACTTTTACCTGGCAGTATCAGAGAATGCAGTCATCTCGGCATTGATCAAAATGGAGAATGGAGTCCAGAAGCCAATTTATTACACAAGTAAGGCTTTCTGAGGTGTAGAGATCAGGTACCCAAAGCTGGAAAAATTGGCATTGACATTAATCGAGGGAAGTAGAAGAATGAGGCCATATTTCCAGGCCCATACCATCGTCGTGCATACCGACATGCCCTTGAGACAAGCACTTCATAAGCCAGAAAAATCAGGGAGACTGATGTACTAGGCAATAGAGCTCGGTGAATATGATATCGTGTATGAACCCAGATCATCACTAAAAGGGCAGGCTGTAGCAGACTTTATAGCATAGTTTACATATCCTGATACCCTCGAGGAATAAAAGTTGGTCGCTAATCATTCTGTAGATGTTACAGGATCAACAGACATAAGCTCAAACCAACTCCAGTTGGTAAAAGGGATTGTGGATGCAGAAGGATCATCAAATTCGAACTCAGACCAACTCCGGTTGGTAAAAGGGCGAGAAGAGATGATCGAAGAAGAGCGAGAAAACCCAGGGGAGGATGAAAGGAAACAACAAATATTTCACCGAGGAACTTTGTCAGATAAGAAATTTGAAGACGAGTTACCTACATGGAGATTATATGTAGATGGGTCATCTTGCACAGCAGGTTGTGGAGCAGGGATTGTTTTGCACACCCAGACGAGATTGACATGGAATATGCCTTACGATTCCAATTCAAAGCCTCCAACAATGAGGCTGAGTATGAGTCCATGATAACAGGTCTTAATTTAGCAAAGATTATGGAAGCGCAACAAGTGATGGTATTCAGTGATTCTCAATTAATTGTGAATCAAGTGATGGGGACATATGCTCTTAAAGGAGAATTAATGGTCAAGTATCATGCAAAGGTGATGGAGTTGTTGGCTGAATTTGATGCTATTCAGTTGATCAGAATACCAAGAATGGAAAATGCATGAGCAAACGCTCTGGCCCGACTAGCATCAGCTACTCGTAGCGAGCTGTGAAGAACGATACCAATTGAAGTGTTAGAAAGTCAGAGCATAGATGGAGACCTGACGATGAATATTATTACCCTTGATTTAGGACCATCTTGGATGGATCCCATCAGGGCATATATTGAGGAGGGAGAATTACCGGAGGATAAGCTCGCTGCCAAGAAATTGAAGTTAAAAGCTGCTCGGTATGTACTAATTAATGGTGTTTTGTATAGGCGAGGAATTATGGTAGGTTTGCAAAGATGTGTACATCCCTCCGAGGTGAAAGGATTGATTGAAGAGATCCATGAAGGGTCCTATGGAGCCCATGTAGCAGGTCGGACACTTTTGCAAAGGGTGATGACGCAGGGATACTACTGGCAGATGATGAGGGCTGATTGTATTGCCTATGCTAAGAGATGTGATAAATGCCAACGTTTTTCCTCATCCGACGAACTCCACAAGTATTGTTGACACCCATAACTTCCCCTTGGCCATTTTCCATGTGGGGAATTGATTTGGTTGGACCACTGCCAACGACCCGAGGAAGATTCAAGTACCTCGCCGTCACAGTAGATTATTTTACTAAGTGGGTAGAAGCTGAGCCCCTTATTGATATAACATACGAGAAGATGTACCAGTTCATTTGGAAGAACATCATTTGCCGATATGGTCTCCCTCATGCCTTCTTCACAGACCATGGAACACAATTTGATAATGAGGAGTTTGTCGCCTATTGTCATCTGTTAAACATTTTGAAGGTTCATTGAGCACCAGGCCATCCTCAAAGCAATGGACAGACTGAAGTGATGAACAGAACATTACTAAATGGTTTGAAGAAGAGGCTAAGTGAGGCTAAAGCTAATTGGATTAATGAGCTACAGTCAGTATTATGGGCTTACCGAACAACTCCCCGAGCAGCAACTGGAGAATCACCATATATGCTGGCGTTTGGAAGTGAGGCTGTAATACCTACCGAGTTGGGTCTTCCAACACACAGAGTGCTGAATTTCAATTCCCCAGTCAGCGACTTAATGAGGAGATTAGATTTGGATATGCTCGAGGAGGTTAGAGAAGAGGCAGCCATTAGGAAAACTGCTTACCAGCAACGAACAACCCTATTCTACAATAACAGGGTGAAAAAATGCGACTTAAAAGAAGGAGATTACGTGCTAAATAAAGTCATTCAGAAGCAGAATAAGTTGGAAGCAAACTGGCATGGACCTTACCGAGTTACAGATGTTGTTCGACTAGGAACTTACCGAATAGAAACTCTAGAAGAAGAGGAATTTAAGAATGCATGGAATGATGAACACCTACGCAAGTATTATCAGTGATGTAAAATGTAAAGCAGTTCCATCAATATGAATAAAACGATGATATTTCGCCATCTTCTATCCTTTTATTGAAAGTTTTTCGGGGAATATTAGTGTTACACACGACAAACTACGATAGTTCAAGCTCAGACCAACTCCGATTGGTAAAAGGGCGAGAATAAACATACTCCTTTGGTTAGGAGGCGTACACTAGCTCAGATCAACTCCGGTTGGTAAAAGGGCGAGTGGACATGATAGTTCGAACTCAGATCAACTCCGGTTGGTAAAAGGGCGAGAACACGATATTCCTAAAAATACTAACTTCGGTTGGTTAGGAAACCATGCTCCTTTGGTTAGGAGGTTGACACTGGCTCAGACCAATTTTAGTAAAAGGGCAAGTGAACATGATAGTTCGAACTCAGACCAACTCCGGTTGGTAAAAGGCCGAGAACAACATTCCTAAAAATGCCAACGTGTTTGGCTAGGAAACAAGATATGCTCTCAAATGCCAACTTATGTTGGTCGGGAGGTAAGATTATTACAGAAAATACAAAAAGTTCCTTGAAGAACAAAATATTCCAAACTGAGCCAAGTATGGTTAGTCGGGGATAAAAATCCACTAACTATTGTTGGTCGACGAAGAGAAAATATTCCAAATAGTACCAAGTATAGCTGGTCGGGGATAAAAACCCACTAACTATAATTGGTCGACGAGCACAATTTAACAACCTTGGTTGGTTGGAAAAATTTTAAACATTTTTATACTCGTTACTTTATTATTAAGTAATCGAGCAACATTACTAATACTTGTAATTTTTTTACGAAGTTGGTCGATGAACCACACAATATTGTTATGCAAGCACAAATATAAAGTGTTTGACAAATAAAAGACAATAGCAATACAAATTTGCGAACAAAAATGAAGCTCTGTCATTAAATTCAAAATGAATTACACAAATTTATTACATTAAATTGTGTACTAATTATTACATCAGAATTTCCTATTCTATTGGTCTTTTCACTTCTGCTTTTGAAATAGGATCCTCGCCAGCAGGAGGATCTTCCAGGCAAAGGGGAGAATTAATGAAGTTAAGATCTCGAAGCATTCTGACGTTCATTATTGAAGGTGTGTCCAATAGATGCTCGGGACGAGATACCTCGATCTGAGAAAGAAGATTTTAGTCACCAAGGCATTTTGCAATTAAGCTCCGAGGAATGGCACGAGCTGGGATCCATTTCATGTCCAAATTATACGGTGGCACACGCAAGTCAAGTAACCCAGGATCATAATAGTCCCACATGTAGTGTCCTTGTTCGAGCTTCAGCACGCCCAAGGCATTCAGCCAACCTTGCTTGTAGCCCTCATTATTGGCATTCTGGATACGACTATCCAAATGGAATAGTGCTTCGTTGTATCCAGCCATCCAGAACTCCCTGGGATGTTTGTGAAATTGAAATGTTAACCTTTCAAACTTCTCGTGAAGACTCTGGATAAAAAGTTCATTAGTCTCCAACACTGGTTTCTTTGAAGAGAGTTGTTCTTCCAGTTCTCTAATTTTCTTTGACAGGTCGGACAAGGCTTGATTCCTTGCCATCAATTGGAATGCTTGGTTTTTCAATGCTGATTGAGTACGAGCTTCTTCAACAGTATGACGAAGAACTCTTGATCGTCCCCGAGCAGGTTGAGTACTTTGTTCCTCGGCCACATTCTGAACAACTCTTCCTCGTCCACGAGAACCTCTTCCTCGTCCCCGAATAGCAGTAGAAGGCCCAGCTCTTCTCAAAGTCTCTAACTCTTCTCGCAACTTGGCATTTTCCACTTCTAAAAATGAGAATCCTTCGTCGATGACCGGTATAAAGGCAGTGGAAGATGAAGCAGCAGACCTCAGCTGAGCTAGTTCTTTTTGCAGATTGTTGTTTTCTTGTTCCAATAGCTCAGTGATTTTCCTGTGCCTTTCGACATCTGCTTTGAATGTTCTCTCTCTCACTTCATAGCCAGCAAGCATCTTGTCCTAGCCTTTTTCAGCGCTAAGTTGTTTGAGTTTCTTCTCATATCCTTCATGCAAAAGAGCTGAAGACTCTTTATACTGCTGATGAAGTTCATCGAGAGTACCTTGCAAGTCTTCAATCATTTCGTAATACGCCACATTATTGGCCACAGCTCGGTCAAGTAAGCCTTTCAGGTACTGATAAGCTTCGATTGCCTGCTCTGAAGCATCATGACCAAGGATGTCGGCAACTTCTGATGCACTCAGTTCTGTGTGACCAGCCTTATAATATTCATGACATTGTTGTATCAGCTTAGTATCATTAGCAGATAGAAGATCCATCCTGGCCAAAAACTAGCAGAGAAAGAAAAAGTAATCATAAAAAAGAAGATCAAGACAGAGTACAAATAGAAAAGAGACAATCGTATGGAGGAAAAGAACTCAAATTTTATTAGATCATAGTGCAGAGTTACAAAGATCATTGGTTACACTTGAGAAAGAAGAAAATAGAAAGAGAATACCGAACAACTTCACACCTTTTCCTTGTCTCCTAAGACTTTCTCGGGAGGCTGGGACGAGGAGCTCGGTTGCTCGGTTGGAACAATGAATTGGTCGGCTAAAGCTGGAACTTGTTCAGGAGGAGCAGGCAGAGATGAAAGCTCCTCGTCGACAGGCTGAGTAAGGATTGGATCACCCACTGCCATTGAAGATTCTTCAGAGGCAGCTTCGTCCTCCTCTTCATCTTCAATAATTGGGGGAGGACCAGGGAGATGCTGTTGAAATAGATCTGAATCCTCATTAACCTTCAATTCTTGCAGGGCAGCCACCCAACCATCTCGGAAGTATTTCAAACTCCTATACTGCACCTGATTCATCATTGCTGCTACCCCTGTCCCATTCTTTGTCCCAACCAATACGGAAAGATTTTTTCACCACCATTTTTCTTTTCATTTTCTCCGAGGAGAGCTTCTCGGATAGAATATCCTCGGTGGCCTTCAACTTAGCTTCCACCTCTTCCCTCTGGAGGTTCACTTCTCGCAGAAGGGACAATTTTTCTTCTGCCATTTTCATCTTGGCTTCAAGTTCCCCAAATCTCTTGAGCTTCTCGTCATACTTCTTTTTCTCTCCCTCCAAGTCTTCCACCTTATTTTCCAACTGTACCTTTTCTGCCTCAACTGCAGCCAACTTCTTCTCCCATTCAGCCCTATCCTCGTCATACTTTTGACGGGAATCCTTCAAAGATTTGGTTAACCCCAACAAAGCATCCTCCACTCCGGACGAGGAGCTAGAAGCCTTTATTGCTTCATCCTTCTTCACAATGGTGTTAAAGCAACTCACCAGCTGAAAAAAGAAGATAATGATAAGTCATAACAGAGATACATGTATTGATGGAAAGAAAGAAAATTCAGAATAAGAGAAACTCACTGAAGTAATGTGACGAGTAGCCAGGGATGTAAGCATATCCCTAGACATATTCTCCTCAATTCCTTGGACCTCAGGAATAATCCAAGTCTTTACCGAGCTCATTGCAGAGATCGGAGGAATAATAGTTGGAACACCAGCTCCACTAACTTGGAGCAGAGGAATGGTTTCAGCCAAATTGACCGAGGAAGATTTCTTCAGTCTCCTCGGTGGCACTTCAACAGTTTCAACCAAAAAAGATATTTTGGTTGGGGAGATGGTGACCACTTCCACAGGTGCATCCTTCTTGCTCGGAGCCACTGGGGGCTTCTCGGCAGCCTTCTGAGGAGCAACAGAAGGGGCAGCATCTATTTTCTTTATTCCCTTTTGGACATCAGTTTTGTTTCTTTTCCCATCTCTAGCAGAGGTAGTCTCCTCAAAGAGAGCAGGAACTCTTCTCTTGCCCATTTTTTGACTTAGAGGAATGTGAGATTCGGGAGAATAGTCCTCAGGAACTGACACTGGATCACTAGTGCTGACCACATGACGATCCGTAAAGGATGTTGTATAACTCCTATACTGCAACAAATATGAATCAAACCTGATGTGCTCGTCTACAACTTTCTCATGCAAACTCCAGATAAGTTTCAAATGCTTAATATTTACTTCTGATTCTTTTGGAGTCTTTCTTTTGCTGTCAACTGCAAACAAATACATAGTGAAATGTCAATCGCACATTTATTCAAACATAATGAAATCATAATTTCAGAAATAAAATAAAATGAAAATAACCTGTCCCATTGCCATATGGAGGGCAACTGGGACCTTGATATACTTCATCTCTAATCAGAGGGGCATGTTGCCAATTTTTAATAACTGCCCCATGTTCAAAATAATCCCTATTAGCATCAGGGAGGTTGACTACTAAGGCCCTATTCAAAAATCTAGTTTTTAAATAAAAAACATTGTCTAGAACATCCCATATATAACAATACATAATCTCAGAAATTCCTATACGGGTTCCATGAGTTTGATTTAACCTATACACCCCATTAACTATTCTTCATGTGTTGGGGGATATTTTTGCAGGAACAACATCGAAATAATGACAGAACTCTAAGCACAAAGGGTTTGGTGGAAAAGAAAACCCACATTCAGCAATAAAGAGGCTGGGGAAACAATGTCCCTCAGCAAAACAAAAATAATCTAATGGCTGAGAAAGATTCTCCAGAGTTACCCAAGATGGAATAGAAAAATCAGAACGAAATTTCTCAAGAGATTCAATAACATAAACCATGGCGAATAAAAGAAACGAAGAAGAAGATCTTACAGGAAAAAGGGAGATCTGTTGACAACGAATGAAGAAAAGGATGAACGCACAAGAGAGAGAAAGACTATGGAAAACTCGAAAGCATAAATTGGAAAAGGTAGAAGATGATGGGATTGCCTATGAAGCTTAAATACTTTGCCTTGGGAAACGGCGAAAGAAATGATTACAAAAAAGAAACTATTACGCTACCGGTGGCTAAAAGGACAAAAAGTGCACGAAGATCGAAGCGCTTATAAAAATTCAAGAAGGCGGATTCTACGAATTTGGAAGAACATGCGAACATGGAGAAAATGCTCCTAAAGACCAGGAAAGTCATTTAATATTGCCACATACCGAGAAAGAATGTTCCATACTCCTCAAATTTCGAAATATGAAACATTGGGGGCTTCTATTGATACCAAAATTAATATGCTGATATACACGAATAATAAGAAGACACGTGTCGATCTACGTGGCACAATAGCTACGAGGAGGTTTATTTCCCCGACCAAGTCATACTCACTCCGAGCAACAAGTGTACTCCGAGGAACTCCAATACTCCGAGGAATTCCTGAACGACGAGCAACTAAGGCGGTCCGAGCTATATCTCGACCACAACATTGATTGCCAGAGCTGCATCTCGGCCACAGCATTAATTTCCAGATAATCAACAGTTCAACTATTCATTGAATGCTTATCATACAGACGTATACTCTAAAAGGGCATTAATTGTTTACCCTTTCACATGTACAACCTAAGGGCTATAAATACATTGTATCACCCTCATTCAAGGGGACCGGATTTTCTTGATAGAATTACATATCGAGAACTCCAAAATACTTGGCAATAACAGAAATAGTGGACGTAGGCCATTCTTATAAGGCTGAAACACTTTAAAATTCTTTGTCTCATTTATATTTATCTGTGATTAAATAATTAGAAGCAATCTAATTTTTTACATCAACACCGAACCTCCGATGATAGCCCTTAGGGGGGTAAGTCATTATATCCATATGATTGTATCTTTCACACTGATATAATATCTATATATACAATTTTTACACATATATATATTCAATAATAGTTTGTTTAATTATGTGTATCACAAATGGCATAAAAATGCATTATCACCCAATGTTCCATTTTGTACTGAATTCATTAATTATTCGCTTAATTAACTAATTCCTTTATTTTTCAATACCAATTATGTACACGTGTCTACATCACTCATCCCGTATCCAAATTCCCATATTTTCCATCAAAATTGTTCGGATTCTACTATTTTCTCAAATATTTTAATTTCATATCTCAACTAGAAGTCCCCTTTTTAACTCATGTTCCACATACCAACTTAATTGAATTTACAAAAATATAAAATATAAACTTTGGGTTTGATCATCCCCTTAATTATCATATTGGAGCCTACTTTAAAAAAAAAGCCCAAATCTGGGAATTCTAGAATTCCGAACTAGTTTGATCTCAAAGAGAACTGGTTTTGATTTCTAAAAATCCAAACCGATTAGGTCTAAAGTGAATTGGTTCGCTTTTCCATCCAGCGAACCTCATCCCTGTTTTCTTCCCTAATCTAGTCCCAATGATCTTCAACCCAAAATCACAGACTACCCAATTAGTAATGAGTACAAGGGACAATTTTAAGATAATTCTTGCATCTAGTAATCACATTAGTTCATAATATTAATCACCATTTCATTTCATGGGATTCAAAATTAGAGTCAAGAATTTCATCATTCTAATAATTCTATTTCATATTCATCAGTATATCCCATTAACCATATCATCCTCAAATTTAAGAATTTTCCATCCACCTCGATTCTTTTAAATTTTATAATTTCCATCATTTCCCAAATATAAATCATTTCTCAAAATATAAATTATTTCCCAAAATCCTAAAGTTTCTTTATATATGTGAAATCATCTCTAAAAATATCATTTCCCACTATGATATGACTAAAATTCTATTTACAAATTAAATAGTATGTTAATTACTTGCCTTACGATTCGTAGAGTTTGATTTGATGAAGATGAAGCTTAATCCTTCAAGCATTCCCCTCCACTTCTTCAATCCTAGAGTCTTCTTATAAAATTATTCAGTTCCTCCCTTAGACTTTTGAATTTTCTTCCCAATTCTTTTTACTATATGGCTAACACTTTGAATAACTCACCTAGACCTTTGGATTTGTGAAATGACTCTTCCCTAAACCTAAACATTTTATTTTATAAATGTGATGCCATTTTGGCTATTCACATTCTATTAAGGAGTCCAAAGGTCACCTAAATTAGTTTAGTTAATATAAAAACCTCCCGAGACCCAAATACAACTCCTGGGTACTCAAGAATATTTCAAAACATTCCGAATCAATTGTACACTCGAAATCATCACTGAGTCATTAACAATAATATCCTATCTCAACCTATTTTAATTGAATCACATATGTGCTGGTTGAGATATTATGAAAGTCTGTCATGTTTACCCACTTACGACTTAATTCCATTTTAATTATTGCAGCACACTAGTAAACAAATAATCACATAAATATTAATTCATTTCCATCAAAATTAATATTCATTTAATTCTCATTATTTTGATTATTTAAATAATTTAAATATTCAATTGCATTTATCTATATAAAACTACGAGGTATTACATACTTCCCCCTTGAAAAAAGAATTTCTTCCCCGAAATTCGGGTATACCCATAATAAAGAACTCTTGATACTTCTCATTCTTATGCTCCACCCTTTCCCACATCGACTCATCGTTGTTTTTATGTCCCCACTGAACACGAACCGAGGGCACCACCTTAGAACGCATCTTATTCTCACTATGATCTAGAATAGCAACCAGTCTCTCCTCATAAGAGATATGCAGCTGCAAGTCAATCTCCTCTAATGAAATATGACAATAAGCCATCTCACTCTTCTTATACTTCTTCAACAACGATACATGAAATACGTCGGGAATCCTCTGTAGATGCTCTGGTTAATCTAGTCTATAAGCCAATGGCGCTACCCTCTCAATTATCGAAAAAGGTCCCACATATCTTGGTGCGAGATTCCTTTTCTTTTCGATCCTCATAACCCCTCTCGTAAGAGACACCCATAACAATACCTGGTCACCCACCTCACACTATTCATGTCTCGTGTTTGCATCCATATAATTTTCTATCTATCTTGAGCTATCCGTATACAATTATGAATCAAGTTGATCTTAGTAGAAGTATCTTAGAGAATTTCAGGTCCAAGAAGCGTGTTCTCCCCCACCTCTAACAAACAAGCGGGTGAACGACAAGGTCTTCCATAGAAAGCCTCATAGGACACCATCCCGATAGTAAACTGGTAGGAATTATTATATGCAAATTCTACCAATGGAAGGTACTACTCCCAACTTCCCTTAAAATCAACTATGAACATTCTGATCATGTCTTCCAACATCTGATTAACATGCTCGGTCATTCCATCCATCTGTGGATGATAGACTGTACCCAGTCACAACTTGGTTCCCAAAGACTCCTGAAAACATTGCCAAATATAGGATACAAATATCTTGTCCCTGTTAGACATAATAGTAATTGTTTACCCATTAAACCTTACAATCTCGAATATGAAAAAATAGGCATATTGTGTCATCGTATAATCTGTCCGAACCAGAACAAGTGAGCCACCTTGGTCAACTGATCCACTATCACCCATATAGAATTATGAGCCCTATGTGTAATCGGTAGCCCTATAATAAGATTCATCGATATATTTTCCCTCTTCCACACCAGAATTTCCAATGGCTGTAGCATGGAGGATAGCCTCTCGTTGTCTATCTGAACTAGCTGACATGTGGCACTCTAACTCAACAATATCCCGCTTCATACCTATCCACCA
Organism: Sambucus nigra; assembly: GCA_949130495.1. NCBI lineage: Eukaryota > Viridiplantae > Streptophyta > Magnoliopsida > Dipsacales > Adoxaceae > Sambucus > Sambucus nigra. The sequence continues at coordinate 674,622,446 of OX422215.1, forward strand.
ATACTATTGACTCATATCATGATACATCCTATCTCCACCCGAATGTACTGGAAATTTGGACCAATGGGACCCTGTCATAAGGGCATGTTTTAAGTCCCTATCATATGGGACCACGAGTCTCCCATTTAAATGTAAACCTCCATAAGAACTGATTGAGTAGGATTTTTCCCCTCTACTAAAACATGTTTCACCTTATCCTATAAATTTTTTTCTCTTCCCTATACTTTCACAACCCGCAACATAATCTCGGGTGTGACTGCAAACACTACCATACAAGCCCTTATAACTAAATTATCTTGATAAAGCTCATGACACTTAGCCTTGCCCACTACTATCAACTCTAATGTAGGTCTTTAACTTCATGCATCTTCCACAATGTTTGCTTTACCTTCGTTATACTAAATGTCAGACTGATAGTCTTTTAAGATTTCTAACCACCTACATTATTGGATATTAAAATCCTTTTGCATAACTAATTTCTACAGTGATCTATGATCCGTGAAGAGACTGAATTTCTCCCCTAAGAGGTAATGCCTCCAAATCCTCAAGGCAAAACTAACTAGTGGCAACTCCAAGTAAACATGGTTTTAATCTATCGATAAGCATATGCTATAGACCAATCCTCCTGTTGCAAAACATGCGCAAGTACCTTTAAGGATGAGTCCGTATATACCATATACTCTACTCCTTCTCTGGGTAGTGCAAGTACAGGTGCTGGCGTCATCTTGTCTTTCAACTCGTCATAACCCAGCTGACAATGGTCATTCCACACAAATGTAACCCCTTTACGAGTCAAATTCGTCAATGGACCTGCAATCTTCAAAAATCCCTTTATGAACAGGTGAAACCCAAAAAACTATGAAATTTTATCGGTGTCATGGGTTGTCCCCAATTCTACTTACTTGGGTCCATCGTGGTTCCTTTTTTTTTCACCTTGTGACCCAAAAAATGCACTTCATGCAACCAGAAACCACACTCCTTGAACTTGGCATACAGATGATGGACCATCAATGTCTGTAAAACAAAATGTAAGTGTTCAGCATGCTCTACCTCAGTTTGAGAATATACCAGAATTTCATCAATGAACATGATCACAAATTAGTCAATGAAATCTCTGAACACCCTATTCATGAGATCCATAAATACTACTGGAGCATTATTCGACCAAAAAGGCATAAGACTTAACTCATACGACCCGTAACCTGTCAGGAATGCAGTCTTAAGGATGTCTTATGCTCCCTAATACGCAACTAGTGGTATTGAGACCTTAAATCAATCTTTGAGAAGTACGTTGCAACTCGAAGATGATCAAACAAGTCATTGATTTGAGGTAGTGGATATTTGTTACGAATCTTCACCTTATTCAGCTCCTTGTAATTAATACCAGGAAAAAGAGATCAGTCCTTCTTCTTTATAAAAAGCACTAGATCACCCTACAAGGATGTACTCCATCCAAAAAAAACTTCCCCAAGAGCTGCTGAATTGGTTTTCGCAACTCTTCCATATCCAACGGAGCTATACGTTATGGTGTTCACATAATTGGTCTCGTCCTCGGCGCTAAGTTTAAAACAAACTCAATCTCTCGACTAGGTGGTAAACCCAGCATCTTTTGAAATACAATTTGCAAATTCCCTAACAATTGGAATCATGTCTAATGAAATAATTATCTCCAGTGAGTTATCCTCCTCAATATAATAAATGTGTGTGTTTGATCCTCCCTCAGTAAGAGGCATTAAAACCAAAAACATCTCGTGCCCTAGGATATCAACTACAATGGTCCTCCAAAACCAATCTACCATCGAACAATACTCTACTATTAAGTCCACATCCAATATAACATCATACCCAATCATATCTAACACAAGTAAGTCGGACACTAAACTGAGTCGCCCATCGTCTATCCCCACCCTTCTACATATGGAGTGAATAAGTACCCCATTACCCGATGGTGATTCTACACAACAAATAATACCATCGGCTCTCTCTAGCAACATGGTCTTACGTTCAAATTTATTAGCAATAAATGAATGTGACGATCTTGTATAAAAAAATACCAGACCCATATGCCCATAGATAGCAAACATACCATCTACTATAGGTGATGCTTAGGTCCCCTGAGGTATCATCACATTACTGATGTTATAAACACGCCTATACTGCATATGCTCATGTTGCAGCTAGGATACTACTATTGGTGCTACAGGTGCTACCTATGGCTATTACCCTTATTGGGCTCCACACTGCTGTGCATTTCTAAGCTACGAGAACTCTCTCTTAATATGGCTTACTTCCCACACTGATAATAATGTCCTGCCATATTGCTTTGGCGCTGACCCACAGGAGGTTGTCCAACACGTTGGCCCTAATGGCCTCGACATTGCTTGCCACACCTATTATTCCCTTGTCCCTGAGGTGCATAATGTTTCTGCTCCTATTGTGTTCCCTACCTAAACCCATTGACATTAGGCCTAAATCCTTTAGAACGGAATCACTTTGCTGGAATCCCTTGCTGGAAATTTTGCTCTTGTTCTCACCCGAACTGCTGAGACTATTGTGTCCCACTGACACTATTTCTACCTGTCTTACCCAACTGGATAGAATTCCCTAATTTCTTTCTCCCCTTTAAGTGGAAACGATGATCCAGATAGTGTAAAAGTGTGGCATTAATAATATTAGGGTATGTCTGCAATTTCGAATTCCCTAATAAATGCTTCTTGATCCTCTAGTTTAGTCCATCTATAAAACTCATGATTCTTTTCCCTTCAGTATTCATCTAGTCAAGCATAAAATTTGTTAGTCGGGTGAACTCATCCTCGTATTCGGCAATGGAACAATCCCCCTATTCCAAGTCTTTTTGTTTTTTCCTCATCTATGTCTGAACAATCGATGAAAAATATTTGTGGACATACCACACCCAGAATTCAACAATAGGCATCACATTACGCTCCTCTGTTGTGGTGACACCTACGAGCTTAAACGTCGCAAACATGTGTTTGTAACCTTCACTACATTCCACCATAAAGTTATGTCATTGCACGTCTTTCTTTCCCTGAATGGCAGCTATAACATCCATACTTCCCTTAAATTCCAGTGGATGCCCCTTTTGGAAGGTCTCCCTGACTCGTTCCTAGACTGAAGGTCTGGGGTGGGATGGTATGGCTGCAACTTTCGGTTGTTGTGGTTGTACCTGAGGCAACTGTTGAGTCATAACCATCATTGTGGCATTTACAGCTTGAGCGAAAATATTAGTCACCTCCATGGCTGTGACAGTACCCTACGGTCCTAGCTGAGCCATTCCAGCATTGGCCCCACCAGTGGACCTACTGTGATGTGCTCTCCTAGGCGTCATCTAAAACTAGACCGAATTTATAGAAGTCCACAATTAATACCATACTTTTAGTAGAAGAACAAAAGTGTATAAGTAATGCAACCGTCCTATTGATAGGGCTCAATATCAAAGAACGCTACAGTAGAAATGCAATAAGTTCGCACAGATCCTAAAAACTCTAGAACCTGCATCTCTTATACGATATGTGACACCCACCCTGCTTATTAAAATAGTGGGTGTCTAGCCCTCTACTAAAATAAAATGAGAATCTCATTGGCTCAATTTTAGCATCGCTGTCGAATTCAACTAATTACTAACCACCTATTATTAAATTAAGTTGTGTGTCAATTTTAATCTTATTTAACATGACACAAAAATTTAATAATCCACCTCAATTATCTACCAAACTTAAAATAAAATCCACAACCACAATTAAATCATAACTGTAAATTTATTGCATGCCCAAATGTCCGAATAAATCATTGAAATAATCTCCATACACCCATAACCAAAATGAAATAACATCAACTTAAATAAACCAATTGTCATAGGCAACCTGCCTGAATAGGAAAAAAGAGTCCATAAATAGAAGTGTCCCTGTGGCTTGACACCTAAAAAGTTTTGAAAATATATTTTGACATGGTTCAGAGCCCAAAACCATTTGAAAATATTTTTCATGTAATTAAACTGCATAAATAAATGTATATCCATTTAATCATAATTAAATTGGTACCGCACTCTCTCGTGAGACATTACTCACTTCTCATCTAAAGTGCGTACCTAACGTATGCTTTTTAATTACCCAGTTATGCTACCCTCTAACTAGGTTCCAAAAGTCCTTAAATATCATACGCTATCCCATCCTGTGTAATTTATTTATTTAGCTTTCACATTCGATTATCATTATAATTCTCAATTATAATTTATTGAACCATTTCCAACAACATTCACTAGTTATTAATTTTCACATTTATCTCTCACTATATATGTATAACCGCCATCCATAACAATAATAAATTTACCGGATGCGGGTCTCTAATTCTATCATAATCCAGGGAACACTCATATCATCCTGGCTACCGCATCGGGATATCACACCGAACTACGGTAGAAAATAAAAAATGACGTTGGAGGCGGTCATAAGTTCCTCGATTATTGAACAATAACCGTACCCATAATTACCTCACCCCAGACTCAATCTTAACAAGCATGTGTGTGGCGATTATTACGTATGAATAATACTGACGCTTCATTCGCTAGAAAGGGAAGATCACTCACTCGCACCCATTTAATATCTATATATGCAGTCTTCACACATGTATATATTCAACATTAATTTATCTAATTATGCCTATCACGAATGGTAAAAAAAAGCATTATCACCCAATGCTCCAATTTATACTCAATTAATTAATTATTCACTTAATTAACTAATTCCTTTATTTTTCAATACCAATTCGGGACACGTGTCTACATCACTCAGCTCGTATCCAGATTCCCGCATTTTCATGACAATTATTCGTATTCAACTACTTTCCTCAAATATTTTAATTCCAAATCCCAACTAAAAGTCCATTTTCTAACTGAAGGTCCACATACCAACTTAATTGAATTTTCTGAAATATAAAATATCAACTTTGGATTTTCTCGTCCCCTTGATTAATTAATTCATCCCGAATTAAATAAAATGGCCCGAATCTACAAATTTAGAATTCCAAACCAGTTTGATCTCAAAGAGAACCGGTTCTGGTTTTCAGAAATCTGAACCGGTTCGCTTTTCCAGTTAGCAAACCTCATTTCTTTTTTATTCTACAATTCAGTCCCAATGATCATCAACCCAATATCATACACTACCCAGTTCGTAAAGAGTACAAGTGACATTCATAAGATGATTCTAACATCTAGTAATCACATTAGTTCAAAAGATTAATCACCATTTCATTTCACTGGATTCATAACTATAGTCAAGAATTTCATCACTCGAATAATTATATCACCTATTCATCTACATATCCCACTATGCATATCATCCTCAAATTGAATAATTTTCTATCCGCCTTAATTATTTAAAAATTGATAATTTATATCATTTTCCAAATATAAATCATTTCTCAAAATATAAATTATTTCCCAAAATCCTATAGTTTATATATATGTGAAATCATAACCAATAACATCAATTATCTATTATGATATGACTAAAATTATATATACAAATTAAATAGCAAGTTAATTACTTGTCTTATGATTCGTAGAGTCTGATTTGGTGAAGATGTCGCTTAATCCTTCAAGAATTCCCCTCCACTTCTACAGTCCTATAGTGCTCTTACAAAATTCTTCAATTCCTCCCTTAAACTCTGGAATTTTCTTCCCAATTATTTTCACTATCTCTCTAACTCTTTGAATAACACTCCTCAACGTTTGGATTTGTAAAATGACCCTTCCTAAACCCAAACCTTTCATTTTATAAATGTAATCCCGTTTTTGGCTATTCACATGCTATTTAAGAGTCCAAAAAGAATTAATTAGTCCCGATTAATCAAAAAAGCTCTTGAGAACCAAATACAACCCCCGAGAACTCAATTTAGACTATTTTGACCCATTCTGGATCAACCGTGCACTCAAAATCATCACCCGAGTCACCTGAGAATAATTTCTCATCCCGACCTATTTTAATTGAATCAACTATTCCCCGATTTAGATATTATAAAAGTCCTTCACATTTACTCACTTACGACTTAATTCAATTTTATTTACTGAAGCACACTAGTAAATAAATAATCACATAATTATTAATCTGTTTCAATCTAAATTAATATTTAATTAATTCTCATTATTTCTAATATTTATATCATTGAAATATTCATTTTAATATATCTTTATAAAACTACCGGGTATTACAACATGTCATTTACCATGCTTTGTAGGTAAATTAAACTAGGTTGAGATGATTGAACTCACTTGGCATTAGTTGGTTTCTTTGCTTTGGTGATCGATTAATCTAATTTTAACGGGTTAGGTTCTTCTTTATCTTATTTCGAAGAGATTTGACGGTGTATATAATCTATGCATCGTATGTACGACCTTGCGTGTGTAATCTCCGGGATATTTGTTGATGCCAAAATCATAGTAGGCTTTTATGAGAATTTAGGGGGTGAAAATTCAAGGTTTGATTAATTGACAAAATGAGATTTAATCTTGCAAAGATTTTTTCCCGAAGTAATCATTTATGCTAATTAATTACAGGTGAGAGATATTATTTTCATTCTACTGTTTTTATTCTTCTTGCATTTTAACTCAGTTTGAATACATGCGTATACAATTAAAGTAATTATCTTTTATATTTTTATTCATATGTAATAAAGCAATTAACATATAACAATCATTCCGTATGGATTCGATAATCGGACTATCTTCTAAACTCCCGTAGGAGTGTAGTTAAAGTTTAGGTTTTGGTATTGCGGTGGGAACCGATATCCATGACAAGCATATTTATACAGACACTCGTTTCCATCTACATCAAATGGTGTCATTGTCGGGGAGTGTGTTATTTTAGATTAGAATTGATTTAGTATTTTGCAATATGTTTTTGTTCGTATTTGTGTTGTTTATTTTGATTTGTTTTGCATACATCTACAATTGAGTGCCAAGAAATGCTTGATTTGCGGCCGCACACCTCTGTTCAAACGGTTTGGTAATAAAGTGCCATTCTAGTATTCTTTGTTAATCTGATGTTCCATTATTTTGTAATGCGAATAATTTTCAAAGTCACCGAAAGCCTATGCTTTTTGGTATATAATTGCAAAAGGAGGAAATTAAAACGCCTATGACTTTTGGTGAGTATTTACAAAATCATAAAATGGATGTGGGGACATCCAAAAATTATTCTCATGACAAAACGGCACAAAATTATTACAATAACAATGTTAAAGACTCTTGTGATAATAGTTTTGAGAACTATTATGACAATATCCCTCAAACTTGTTACACTAACAATTTGATAGTATTTACGATAATGTTTCTCAAAATTTTGTTTTTGTGAAGTTTCTCTAAAGAGAAATTCATTTCGGGCATTCTGTCAAAGTGAGAAAAATGAAAAATTTGACAACTCTTATCGGGAAGAGAACTATTGTTGGGAGAATGATTTATCTGCGCCTTTTAAGACAACTAATGAATTTTTTATTAAAACTCTCGAAAAGTAGTAATTTGTTTAACCAAATGAGTAATCGACTCCTACATTGGAAAAAACCATTGTTCTTTTCTCCCAATGCATAAAGGAGAAAGAAAATGCTAATGATATGAAAAATGAATAATTTTGTAAAGAAATGATGTCTTCTTCGGAAAAAAAAATACAAGAGGTGGAGACCTATGGTTTACCTTAAATAATTTTTTAAGAACATTTCATTGAAAATTAATCATTTTCTATCAAAATTCAATATTCAACCAATGATGAGTTATCAATCGAGATTGAATGTATTTCTTCTCTCTTCCCGTTCACCGTTATCAAACCATTTCAAGTCCCATGGGGATCGGATGAAAATCTCGAGTACTTTGACCAAATTTTTGTCAAGGAATGATTTTTTAGATGCTTTCCATTTTGAAAAAGTTTGGGAGGGATTTTATTTTTTGTTGGATTACATGTGTACTTGTCACCGATTTTATCCAAAATTCCCATCATATGTCACAAAATTTTAATTGGTAATGGTTGTTTTTTCCCACCAAATCATGCCTTTCGTTATTCAAACAGAATTCCTATATTTCGAAATGTATGAACTCAAATGACGATACACCAATTACCCCTCAAAGTCAAATCGTATTTTGGGTGGACACTTAAAATTTTCAACTTCTAGTGTATAGTTAGTTACATATTAAAACTGTAAGTTGTACATAGTGGTTTGTTTTAATTTTCTTTTTACTTATTATCTAGTGTAAATAGTTAAAATATTTGTTCTTATTTTTCTATGCTTGTGTCTAACATGTTTTATAAAATCTCGGCATTTGTACTTTTCGGAGATCGCTCCATTTTGGGTATATCTCTATCTTACCCTCTTTAACTTGGTTTTTGATTCACAATCCAATGGTGTAGTTAGATGGTGTAAGATATTCTTCCCATTCATTTTTAGTTTCTTTGATTTGATAACATCTTCTTCCCAAAAATGCCTTTGTTGTAAAAAAAATGAAAATTTTAAAAATTGTTTTCTTTCTTTTCTCTCCGATGATAAATTTTTAATAATTTCTGATCCAATCGATAATTCAATGACGCGTGTTCTAGAGTTTATAACTTATTAGACTTTATTCCTCGAATCTATTATATTATGAAAATCTTAATGAATTAAACTTTGGACCCATGAGCACATGAATTTTCCTTGTTTAGATGATTTTATTAATGATTTCTATGACCATGTAATATTTTGTTTCATTTGTATATACTTACACTAAGTGATCATTGTTGTTTTCTTCATTTGTGAGTGTTTATACTCTCTCCTCCTTCAAAATGTTAAATTCGTTGGTAATCTCACTATTCTTTCTTTAATCGTTTATTATAAAATTTTAATTGAGTATGATTTTTAAATTTTTTTGACTCGAGAATTACGTAAGTCTTTCGAAAGGATCATATTCCCTCTTGATTAATTAACCTATATTAACCTTGACATAACCTTATATGCTTTCCCTAGTTAACCCATTTGAGCCTAGCTAAGCCATATTGACATTGACCTTGAAATCACCTTATAAAAGAAAAAGAAGAGGAAAAGAAGAAAAAAAGTGAAAGAGAAAGTATTTTCTTCATGTACATATTGTTCAATAATCTTTTCCACTCTCTTTGATATTATGTCTATTATTTTTATGGAAGTTGTACTCCAATTTTGAAATTTCCCGCAATTTTCAATTTATCTTAAATGTATTCTCCCCGAACACTTTTGAATCCGTAAATATCCTTTTTATTTCATAACCTTAACCCTAAACCTACATTATAACCCAACAAAGTCCTATGTGATCCGAGGGTGAATGTAATTAAAAAGTCATAATAGTTGCGATAATCTGTGAAAATGTGTTTCACCTTCCCTAATGAACAGTCTCCTTTCATTGAGATTGCAAATTTTTCATTTATATATTTTTTTCTTAATTGATGAAATGTATGAAACCTTTCTTCCATTTACATCTACTCATTATAACCACTTGTTCTGTGGGTGTTACACCCCATTACTGAGTGATATTTATTTGTTAAGTGTAATCATCGGAGAGGATTGATATCATGAATGCTTTAATATTTATCCGGTTTAAAAAAAAAATTCGAAAAGAAAATATATTCATGTGCTCTCTTTTCCTCCCATATTTAAGGTTTCAATTCTATGAAGTTATTCTAATGTTAATAAGTACAAACTTTTGGGTGAATTTATTCATTATACTAATAACTTATTTGAAATCCTTTTCAATATTGTTCAGCTTGTCTTGTTGAATGCTTGGGAATACTTTTGAGGAAACTTAATGTTTATGGGTTTCATCTCTGAAAACCCTCACGAGACAACACTCATCCACTAGGGTAACCTAGGGATTTAACGGCCTTTTGCATTCGCTATATGCAATCGTGCGCCTGCAAAAGTCGAATTTCTATATATCATGCTTATCTATTTTTGTTATCACTTTATTATGATGGATATTATTTTGTTTCATCACTAGGTACTAGAAATGTCTAAGTTAGGAGGTGTGATAAGTTATGAATATTGTATATTACTGCCCTATATTTGTTATGCATTCTAGAATAAATATGTCCGTCAATTCCTACTATTATGAATATTTAATGGTTAACCTTGATATTCTCTCTCTCTCTCTCTCTCTCTCTCTCTCTCTCTTTGTATATATATATATATATATATATGATGATGATATGGGAAATCATCCATAAGTCGTTCTCATATCAGCAAGTCAATTAAAGACTAGAAATAAAACAAGTTAATAGATAAGAACATAAAATATAGAGTTGTTCGGCTATAAAAGAGCCTACGTCCACTTTGGTGCCTCATTCTCATTATAGTCATGTCGTTGATGTACAAGTTTACAATTCAACCATGGGTGTACAAGATAGATGAGAGAGAAGAATACATGACTGTAACGGTTCTGGGAGTGCTAGAAGTATGACTACGATGTATATCTGTAGCCTCCAAGCTGTATGTTGAGGTTACGTACAGAGAATTGGGAAAGGCTTTGCCAGGTATTATAGAATCCGACCCCTATCCTCAATATCAAGGCGTGGACCTCTATGTATAAGAGTTACGTGAGCAGTGTCATGTGCCCTGAGCACGTGACATATATCAAGTCTAGAGCAACTATGAATGAGAGGGATGCGGCCTGTAAGGCAAGCATATTGAGTTCTACATACCGCATGAGGCTAAAGTCACGGGCGTTGCACCCTGGAGTATAAGGAAACAACCTTTAAATAAGGCCAAGTGGTGTGTGCCACACTCTATACTAGGTAGGGCCTCACCCTGTGCTGAGTAGGGCCATGGCCTATAAGCTTCTGTATGTCTGAGTAACATCCGTGGAAGGTGGTGCAATATATGTACTAACAATAAGACCCTAAGTCGTAGTGCCAAGATATTGTGATTGGGGCTGCGACTGAGTAGTCAAGTCCTCCCATGATACCGCGGTACTTCCAAGGCGACGCTTCATCTTTCCATGCCCTCTTATATAAATTGTATCGAACAAGGACTTCATTACATTTTCCAAATCTTTGACAGCTCATCGAAAACCAATCTTTGTCCGTTCATCCTCTTACTTTTTTCGGTAACTTTCAAAAGCTATGTGCGGTGGTTCTGAGGCGATTCAAGGTGGTTTGAGGATGAGCAACCAGATTTCTTCATTTCCAGGTAATGTTTTTCAATTTCCAACCTCTTGAATAGCTTTTTCAGCTCATACTTCTCAATTCTTGTTTGTTGAACATCTGAATTTCTGTATTTCTGAATTTCTACGTTTGTGAATCTCCCAATCTTGAATTGAACTTGCTTTCTATACTTGCATTTTGTAGCTGAATCATTTTTTTTGGATTATATCTGCTATATTTATTTCTTCCAAGTTTGGATTTATCTGAATCAATCTTCAATGAATTTTGTTGTGAAGTTTATCGATTTAGGTTAGACTTTAGGAATTCTGAAGTAGGTGACCCATTATGTTCTTGACGTTCTTGAGAGGTACTCTTCGTATTCTAGGGTTTTTGATCCTTGAATTTACCCAGACTAAATACTAACTCATTTGAATGAGTAGACGCGGAGTGACAAAATCCCTAGTTTAAGAAACCTCTTCGGCATGTAGTTAATACAGGTTGTTGTCAGTATTAAATATAGGTTGCGGCCTATAACAAATCTTTCTCAGATTAGATTCCTCAGCATTTTAACCCATGGTATAGTGACTACAGCACGCAAGAAAATAACTCCCTCAAAATAATACACCGCGGCGACAATTAACTTCTACGGTTTTTAGAACCCAACACTTGTACTTGGCCAATATTGCTAGTATTTCTACTTAGCTCTTTTTCTCCTAGTGCTGCCTCTGAGAGGCATTAGTTCCATAATTGCTGCGGCACCTAACTGCGGACTCTCTTGTTTTTAGGTACTGCTGCAGCCATATGACCTTTGACCCAGACGAATCTTGAGAGGCTTTTTGGAAAAATATTTTTGGAGCCTCTCCTCCTGAACTTCCTTCAGTGACACCTTTGAAGTTAGTAGGGACTTGCCAACTTGAGGATTTTCCCAACGGTGTGGTATTAGCTTCAGATTCAAGCCTAGACTTTGCGGTCATGGAAGAAGGGGACAATTTTAGCAACCATCTGATGAGCATATATGAGAATATCGCAGCAGGGGGTGCATCTAATGCTAGGGACCAACCAGGCACATCGGGACCTCCTACTGTACTTGATATCCGTAGCATGATGACCCAAGAATGGGTTGATCTGGTAGTTAATGCCTTCAAAATTCCAGAGAACTTGTTGTGCTTAGCACCTTTCGCGGAGCAAGGGTTGTGCACGGGACTTACTGACGATGGGGTCTTCTCCCCCCTACACGCTTTCATTTACGGGTTGTGGCTGCCAGTCCCTATTCCCATTAGAAAAAATTTCCAAACCATGAAGTTAACCCCAGCCCAATTAGTTCCCAATGGCTGGATGGCAATTCTTCTAGCCATTGTATTATAGGAGAATCAATTCAAGAGAGACATTACTCGCGCATAGTTTTCCACTTCTACTACCCGAAGGAAAACTCTGTAAAATTTATTGAGTATTACTACTTCTCAGTCTGTGGCAGGGATAAGACCCTTTACTCTAAGAGGCCTACTAGAATGAATAACTCGAAGGGGAAATACTTCACATATCTGGATAAGGGTGGGAGATTCACCCTGAGGAGAGTGAGAGTGAGAGATCGTTTAGGATGATGCGACAATGGGGGTGTCCCTCCAAGCTAGGTATTTTTTCAACTATAGCCGCGTCCCCTCTTTCTAATTGCCCTTTTATTTTCCACTTTTCTTCTGTACTAACCTTTGTATTTTTTCTTCAGTTCTTGATAATTTTTAATTGAGCAAGTGGCAAGAGAAAAAAGTTGCCAAGGCTGCGGCAGTTCCTGCTGAGGAGAAGAGGTTCAACATACTTGTAACTTCTGCCTCCATTTTTGAAGTAGGTTACTTACCCAATAAGTCTATTCCCAGGGAGATGGGTGCTGAAGGTAAATCTTTTAATTAATTTTTTATTTCTGCGATAATTGTCTTCAACTACGTATTGACTTTGCCTTATTTTCTTTCAGGTGAGGAAGTTAATAAGGAGCTCTTGGCTGCCCAACTGGAAGAAATATATGAGGACTCAACTGTCCTCCACAACAATGATAGACAAAGGAAGAGGAAAAGGTCGAGGACCAAGGCTCCTCCTGCAGTTGCTTCAAGTGACCAAAATTAGGCTATGGAATGAACTACTCCTTCCGCGCCTTCACTCCAAGTTGAGGAGGGTCATCACGATAGGACTGAGGTTACTTTTGATGATGACATTGGGGCCAATCTGGTCGCGAAAGGTTTGATGTCAATGTCTGGTGTCCCAATCCATTCCAGTTCTCCCCCACCACCACCAGATATCACAATAAATGCCAACCTAGCAACTCCTCAATGTCGCGCCAGTGTCGATCTTGATGGTCGACAGCCCCAACAAAGGTAGCCCAACCCTGAATCATCCTGGAACATAACTGCAAGGGTTATTCTAAGGATAAAGAGGGCCCCGGACGCTATGGATCTTGATAGACTCGTGGATGAAGACCATGACGACTTGGAGGATTACGGTCTCCATAGTCTGTTGAGGGTAAGTGCAAGTACCTTCCTAGTTTTATTTTCAAATTCCATATCTTAATCCTAACCTTGAATCTCTTTTTAGGTCACGGAAATCATGATTTCTCAAAAGATGAAGTATGAAGCCTTGTACAAGCTGAAAAAGTCTGCGGAGAGGGCACATACCGCTGACCAGGAGAGTGCAAGGGATTCTTCATTTGAAGCTGGAAAAAAATCTGCTACCGCGGCACTTCAGGCAGCTCAGATGAATCTTGAAGTTTCCATCAAAGCCAAGGAGGACACTACACCAAAAATAGCATTTTGGCACAGCCTGATATTAAAAATCTGGCACAGTTTAAAACTGTGCCACATTTTGGCACGGTTTTATAGAGATTTGGCACACTTTAAAACAGTGCCAAATTTTGGCACTGTTTTAAAGTGTGCCAAAATTGAGTACACTTACTAAAATATATAATACCCAAGAAAAACATTACACTCCTCTCTTTATCTTGTTCCCACTCACGGTTCCCGCCCTCCTTATTCTCTCTCTTTCGCCTCTTCGCTCGGTCTCTCTCTCTCGACGGTAAGCATCCATTCGCTCGATCTCTCTCTATCGGCAGCTGCAGGCGATTTATTCTCTCCCTAGGTCGGCATCCATTCTCTCTCTAGGTCGCTGGTTGGAATCTCTGCTTCCGACACTCTCTCTCCTGCCCATTCTCTCTTTCTCTAGTCACTGCCCTGTTCTCTCACTGCACTCATGCCAATCAGGTAATTGTTTAAAGCATTGCATTTTTTTAACCTAAGTTAGGTTTCAGATTTGATCCTAGAGTTTATGAAATACCTGATTTGATTCTAATTTTCTTTTTAGGGTTTTATATATAGATATTTAAATATTTATTATTTTTTTTTAATGTGTGAGTTTTTGGTGCAAATTGAATGTTGGAAATGAAAAAAATAAATCATGGGTTTTTATGTTCTTACCCCTTTAATTAAAATGCATATTTTATTTGATTCTTACATGTTACGGAGTTTTAAGAAAATTTAAGTGCTAAATATTCAATAATAATGTAAAAATAACAAATTGAAAAGTAGACACCCCACTAATTAAATGGATAAATGAGATTATGTGTTGAAAATTTAAGAAAAAACAAAAAAAACTATTTAAATAGTAAGTAGACATTAATACTAAACATTCAATAATGATGTTACACATGTAGAAAAACATTAGACCCGTTCAAGAGGTCTCACTATGACTGTGGTGAGAACTCTTGAATTGTCCCATTTTTGGACAATCTGGAAATGCAAAAGTTTGTATTGTACATAATTATTATGCATGTCCGATTTTGAAAAATTCGGTGGCATCTATTTATGTTCTTTGGGTGAATACTAGATTGATGTAGTGTTTTGTGTTTTCTTGGTTGAAAAACTTAAGTAACACATGAACACTCTCAATTTAAGTTGTGTACTTGAAGAACTGTAGGGAGATGCTGGAAAATTTTTCTAGATTAGGACATGGCATGAGACATTAGACCAATACAAAATATGCATTTTCGAATCGTATAGGACCCTTACCCTGTAGAGGAGATGGAGGAAATATCAGAGCTCAAATATATACATATTTACACTTGAATAAACTTCAATATATTTACAGTAAGCGTTTATATTATAATGTGTGTTCTTTAAACTTATCAGGATGTCGCTGGGAATCAACAAAGAGTGGATAAATGACAAAAATATCGAGACCGATACATATAGAGATGGGGTGTTACAGTTTCTACATTATATGAGTAGTAATAGTTCGAATGCTAAACATTCATGTCCCTATAGTCGTTGTCGAAATGGGAAAGGACATGTTGTTATAGATGACATATTTGTTCATTTAATGACATATGGTATGGACATGAACTATACCTTATGGCATTTTCATGGTGAGACATTGGTTGTTGATCAAGTCCAACCACCACCGCAATCTATGACATCGACAAAACACGATGATGTGCACAATATTCCAATTCTGAATGATCTTGTGAATGATGCATGTGGGATGTTTATGGGTGAAGCGGAACCTAGTGAACCTAATTGTGTAGGCAGTGATGAAGCCCCCACAACTTCTGAGGTTCCTAAACTTTCTCTCATGGATTCAGGTACGCTTATATTTCTTGATAATTCAATATGAATGTTCCTGTTTGTGTGATAGTTTTCACAAAATAGAAATTAATACATCATGTGGTATCAGAGCTATTTCATGTTGAATTGTTGAGAATATATTAGGAAGGTATTGATATTAATTTTTGGCTGCAAATATTTTTTCAAAAAGGTTTAATATTTCAGAAAATTTTTGGATTCAGAAATATTCTCGTTTCATTATGATTCCAACGATATAAAATTCATGAAATTTGGACTAGCGGTTGATTTGATGGTAGTGGAAGGTTAAAGGTTCGAATCTTGGTATTTCATATTTAAGCCTCTTAAATGATGAAAATTATGAAGGATCTTAAGAGGTTTTGAACCCAGCTACCAGTTCTTCGCGTCATACCACAATGTATGCTCTTATAAAGTTGAATGATTTGAAAACACAATTCAATTTATCGAATGGTGCTACAGGTGAAATTCTTAGATTCTTAAATGAACTACTTCCTGAAGAGAACAACTTGATAACTAGTTATACTGAAATGAAAAATACCGTTAGAGATCTCGGTATGGATTATGTTAAGTATGACGTATGCATTATCAACTGTATGCTATTTTGGAAAGAGCATAAAAAATCTACTAGATGTATAAAATGTGGTTCTTTACCCTACAATTTTACTTGTCTAGACGAGGACGGTGTAGAAATTTAGAATACTAATGGAAAAAAAGTACTCTAGGGTTCCTAAGAAGGTAATGAGACATTTCCCTCTAATCCCTAGTCTAAAACGGTTGTGTACCATAAAATGGATAGCCAAGAAAATGACTTGGCACACTCGTGCAAGCTCTTGTATGGAATTCTTGCGTCATCCCCGAGATCCAGCAGAATGGGTAAATTCAAACATTTTGTGGAGAGATTTTGCAAAAGATCAACGGAATATTCGACTTGCAATATAAACTGATGGTTTTAGCCCGAATAACATGTTTGGTCGTAAGTTTTGTTGTTGGACAATGATAATTCAACCTCTCAACCCTCCTCCATCAATGTGTATGAAAAGTGAGTTTTTAATGTTGTCTATATTGATTCCCGGACCAAAGTCACCATCAAGTAATATTGATGTCTTACTCCAACCATTAGTTGATGAGTTAAACATATTATGGTCTGGAGTTGAGGCTTGGGATGCGTACAAAAATGAGAAATTTCAGTTAAAAGCCATGTTGATGTGGGGTATACATAATTTTCCTGCTTATGGGATGTTATCAGGTTATTCAACTCAAGGTTACAATGGTTGTCCTGTTTGTTCTACAAATACACCTTCTCAATATCTTTCTAAGTGAACAAAATGTTGTTACCAACGATCTCGTTTGTTCCTTCCTAAAGACCATCCTTACAGGTTTGACACATCAAAGCAAACATTTAATGGTAAAATAGAGGATACTATGGCTCCAAGAAAGTTAACAAGTGTAGAAGTTGATTAGATAGTGTCACTTATCGCTCGAGAAGGTGTTCAAAGAGAGGGAGAGGGAGATAAAAATGGAAAGGCAAAGGGTAAGGGGAAGGGGAAGGAGAATGAGGAAGTCGTAATGGAAGATGATGATTATCCAAGTGAGGGTGTCGATGCGAATCTAGCGGGTACCGAGGGTTTTTTAAGGAGGTGAATTTTCTTTGACTTAGATTACTGGAAGGATCATGACATTAGACATAATTTAAATGTTATGCATGTTGAAAAGAATGTCACATAGACTCTTTTAGGTACAATACACTCGGTGAAAGGTTCATCAAATAAAGATACGGTCAAAGCTTGTGAAGACTTGAAAGTTCATTTGAATCCTAAAAGGAAATTACGGATGAAAGATGTTTAAGGCAGTAACAAAAGGCTTATGCTAAAGGCACCTTTCGCATTAGGAAAGGAAGAGAAAGAAGCCTTTTTTCGTACACTAAAAACATTAAAGGTACTGATTGGATTTTCATCAAATTTCAGCAACAATATTAACCTCGATCCACCAAGATTTACCAATCTCAAGTCCCATGATTATCACGTCATTATGCAATGGTTGCTTCTGGCGTTGCTTTTGCATTCATTTACGGATGATAAGCCTTTGTTTAAAGCTATACAATGGATAAGCATATTCTTTAATGTGTTATGTGCCAAAGTGATATTCAGGGAACATCTTTTGAAGGCTGAAAATGCATTGGTAGAGGCATTTTGTGTCTTTGAAATTTATTTTCCACCTGCCTTTTTTGTGGTGATGATCCACCTCATGCACCATTTAGCCGATGAAGCTTTGATAGCTGGGCCACCAAGATATCGGGCGATGTGGTTGTTTGAGAGAGAAACGGGAAGATATAAAAAGTGGTCACGAAACAAGAGGTACATTGAAGGGAGCATTGTTAATGCATATTTGTTACATGAAGCTTCTTTGTATGCCATAAAGTACATATCGAAAAGAGGTGAAGGAACTCATAAGAGGAATCTTGAAGATTTTCTTGTTGATGAGTTTTATGACTCGGAATGCCAACGACCATTGGGTAAAAGTAAAGAATTGATCATAAATAATGTACAATATAAACAAGTACGAAGATGGGTTTTATCTCAATGCGACGGTGTTGATGAATGGAGAAGGTACACACTTAGTTCTATGTTAATTCATATTAATTTATTGTAATGTGATATTTATTAATTTTGAAACTAATTTCTTATAGAAAATTTATGGTAACTGAGACTCAATCGAGGCATAGAATTGATGATTTCATCCCTTGCCTAAGGAACTAGGCAAGTCTTTATGTATACATGTACTTTTTTATGAACCGTAATTATTTTTAATGAAATTTTAAAAAATTATCAATTCCTTACAGGCCTCAAGATTTAATGATACGGGAATTTTGCCATATGCTGATGGTCCGCTCCATAGGGTTACCAGTTATGAGAAATTTCAATTAAATGGGTACACCCTTTGTACTTCTGGACATGAAGAGAATCATAACTTTCAGAGTAGTGGTGTATCCACTAAGGCCTTTAATAAGAAGGGGATTATGACAACCTTTTATGGAGTTAATAGACAAATACTCGACCTCAATTACATTGAGTTCACACATACTGTCTTTTATTGTGATTGGGTGGATGTTAATGATAAGAATGCTTGCAAAGTTGAAGCCACCTCAAAATTAGTGATGGTGAATCTTAGTAAGCTCGTGAGTAAAAATACCATTCACGATGATCCGTTCATCCTTGCATCTGAAGCCAGTCAAGTATTTTATTGTCAAGATGTAAAGCTGAAGGGGTGGTCAGTTGTTTTACACTCTCCGAAGAGACTGACAAAAGAAAAAGATGCGATTGATATTGACCGTACGATGTATGACTCCATTCTCGAGGAAAATGATAAATTGCTGGAGCTTTTGGTCACAGATTTCTAGTGTAATGATTTAGTTATGAACTTGTTTTTTAATATGCAATATTATATTTTTTGTTATTTTTAATGGGCAATATTCTATTTATTCCGTTTGTTGTTGTTGTAAACGTTTAATACTTTATTGTTGTTTGAACACTTAATACAGGTATGGCTGTTTGAACTTGTAATTCTATGTTTAGTCATGTTTGAACATGTAATATGTTGGTGTCTATTTGAACATATAGTCTTGTAATGTTTATTTTGACTATTTTGGTGTCCAATAGTCATTTTTTTCCAGATAAATGTCTCATATTGGTGATATTTCGCAACCGTCAATAAATGGGGTGACACCTATATCAACCTCCCGTTCTAAGGTTTCTTCGGGTGTTTCAAGAATAAGTGATGACTCTTCCGCCAAGAAATTAAAATTTAATGAGCACGGCCTTCCAGTTTGTGAAGATTCATATACACTCTCAACCAGGTTAGGAGACTTAGCAAGGACACATGTTCCCATTTCTTATACGAGTTGGAAACAAGTGGATGTGCGATATAAGAACTCAGTTTGGGCATCATTAATGGTATACAATTCCTTTCTATTCCAAATAATGTAATAGTTGGTAAATTCAATTATGTGATGTTTTAATTTTATTTCTTCATATATTGTAGAAAGAGTTCCCACATGTGCGCGAAGGTCATAAGCAAGTTTTTATGAAAAAAGGGAACGATGCTTGTAAAAAGTTCAAGTCAAAGCTAAGGGTTAATTTGAAGGATGGTGATGTTGGAAACTGGAAGGAGAAAGTTCCACAAAATGTCAAATCTGAGGACTGGGAGGTGTTTTGCAATAATGAAGCTTTAGAGGTTCAAAAAAATTTGCGAAGAAAGAACAAAGAGACTAAACAAAATTGTGTGAGAAAGACAACTCATAACAAAGGTCATTATGGTTATGCCCGAGCGTCAGAGAATTGGAGAAAGAAGCATGGGCGTGCACCCACTCGTGCTGAATTGTGGCATCTCATATAGTCAAAGGAGGTGGTTATGCCCCACTCGATAAAATATTTGCGGTAATTTAAAACTTTTAATGTTCGTTTTGTCAAAAAAAAGTATCGTATCATCAAACCTAGTGTTAATATATATTTTTACACGACCAAATTCAATTGCTTATGGATGTATAAAAAGCGAGTGGTCAGGAGGAGACCTTGGATGCCGAGCCTATTTTTGAGGTTTTTGGAAAATATACGCAAGGACGTGTTCATTGTGTTGGATCCAAAATTTCGAGAACCACTATATTAGGGTCGGCATTTGCTAGATAAATGCTTGAGGAGGAGAAAGAGGACACCGGAAATTGGAAGTATCATGTTGATCACCTAAGGAGTGACATAGAGGGGATAAAGTCCTCATTATCAGAATTCATTACTAACTTCAAAACTGGGAAATTTTCATGTGTTGGACACAACATTCAGGAGTTACCTACTTTAGGCACCGCAGCTCCTTCATGTTCTCTTTCCTCCCCTGCATTCGAGGTTCCAAATTTCACCTCGCTAACTGAATGCAAAATACTATCCCATACACGTGA
Source organism: Sambucus nigra (assembly GCA_949130495.1). NCBI lineage: Eukaryota > Viridiplantae > Streptophyta > Magnoliopsida > Dipsacales > Adoxaceae > Sambucus > Sambucus nigra. The sequence continues at coordinate 674,643,157 of OX422215.1, forward strand.
ACTTGTTGGTTATGGAAGGAAAATGTAACCAGGAGCCGTCTCGACCGTTCACTTCCATGCGTTGAGAAAGAATGAAGTGCGAGTTTTACTCGGTGACATAAAAGTGCCCGAGTATCCAGTTTGGAGTGGAAAACAAGGTCATTGCGAGAACTTGGAAGATGTTGGTAAAAATGGAATTATGTATTGGCTCGACTACCTTTGTCCTCCCATTGGTGACACCGACGAATGAACACGGGTATAAACACACTGATTAGACTATCTTTCAATTTTTGTTTTACTAATTAATATTAATCCATTAATATTTATGTGTATGTATATATCTTTATGTCGGTTCTTCTTTATATGCAAAAAATATGTTATTGTGAGCATATAGGCAACATATATGCTGTTGCGTGCATATATGCTACTGCATATATGCAACTATATGAATATAGGTTGCATATATGTTGTTGCGTGCATATATACTACTGCATATATGCAACATATATGCATACAGTTACATATATGCTGCATATATGCATACAGTTATTGCATATATGCTGCAGCGTGCATATATGCTACTGCATATATGCATACAGCTACTGCATATATGCAACATATATGCACACAGCTGCATATATGCTGTATATATGCATACAGTTATTGCATATATGCTGCATATATGATATTGTATGCTGAAAATTAATATAGAGACTAATAATTTGGGACAGAGGATAAACAAAGCACAATTTAAAAAATTGTCAAATGGAACCAATCTAACTGCCTTGGGCTGAACTTGTTTATGAGTGATGGAACCAAAAAGATTATCTATTGATTCAATATTTGCAGACCTGTAGCTGCTTCAGCCTCTTAGTTTGAGAAATGGCTGGTTTATCCACATTTGCTTCAACTTATATTAAAACATGGGTCATCATCATCATCGAAGAGCTTGACCGGGGCTTCATCTCTGCCTTTTCTTAAAGAAAAACTTATGCATGGGTCCTAGTTGTTTTCTAGAAAGACAAAAGCCCTTATCTCTGCCTTATTCATATCGCCCTGTCCTTTTTCTAGTTGGGAATAATTATTACTAGACTTGGATTGGTCTTTCTATTCTTCTTAGGGTTGTCCTGCGACTTTTTTGGGGAATCCGCCAAAGTAACTAGGTTAAATGACCCCCAATATCCTTCCCATTGTAAGGCTAAGAACTCAGATAACTGGGGGTAAAGGCCCCCTACAATATGTTTGGGATTCTCTTTTTTAGTGGCATTTATTCCTCCGAACTAAAAGAAATTATGGTAAGAATGGATGTGACTTCCAAAAACTTAGACAAGCCCAAAGTTATCACAGATGAATACTTTTCCTCTTCATTGAGAATGGGGATATCTGGAATCTGGTCTACTCGTCTGGTGATAAAGGAAGTGGCCATGGATGTTTTATTGTATAAGAATAAGGCTAAAGCAACCATTTCTCCACATTGGCTGAGCTATTAGCTAACTTTAACATGAAAGAACAATATATATTAACAGCAAAAGTTGGACCATGAGAGCATAACATGCCTCAAAATCGTACCAAATCAGATTCACAACTTTGCTGGCATCTTCCTCAACACATTAATTGGGTTGAGAATGGCACACTTGGGCTATAGATAGCAAGTCATTCATTCTATTTATCGATAGGCCTTATCTATAATACATAAAGGAAGGCCATAGGTCTTATCTGTAATACTCTCTAAGAGAGTCCTAATTACATAAATATATTAATTTCCAGAAGTAACTTATAATTGATCGATATATTATCTATATATAAACAAGTAAACTAAATAACATGAAACAAAAGAAGTTTATTGTTAGTGTCAATGTGTACTCACTAACTCTATCATGTCATCAGCTGTTATGATGCTGCAGCTTTGATCGAATTTCTAAATTATCAAGAAAAGCTAATGATTATCTATTGTATTGGTTGTACTAGAACTATTTATAAAGGTTCCATTAATCTAACTAGTTTACATCTGATTCACGTGTAATTATTTCAGGAGCTTTAGCATCTGATTGTTCAATAATAATGAGATTCTCTATTATATTGATTCACATCTCATTATACTTAAACATAAAAACAAGTTGTAAAAGGGTGAAAACCCAAACCAGCCCCCCAACGACACCGTAGGAGGCATGAACACCTCGCACGGGACCAATGTAACTTATAGGAACTGACCGCGTATTCCCGAGTCTAACGATTTGAGAGTATGACGATAATATGCAAAAATCACACTTAGACTTAAAAACAAGCCGTTAAAGGGTGAAAACCCAAACCAGCACCCAAACGACCCCGTAGGAGGCACGAACACCTCGCACGGGACAAATGTAACTTGTAGGAACTGATTGCATAGTCTTGGGTCTCACGATTTGAGAGTATGACGATAATTTGCAAAAATCACACTTGGACATAAAAACAAGCCGTTAAAGGGTGAAAACCCAAACTAGCCCCCCAACGACCCCGTGGGAGGCACGAACACCTCGTACGAGACCAATGTTACTTGTAGGAACTGACCACGTACTCCCGGGTCTCCCGATTTGAGAGTATGACAATAATTTGCAAAAGTCACACTTAGACTTAAAAACAAGCCGTTAAAGCGTAAAAACCCAAACTAGCCCCCCAACGATCCCGTAGAATGCACAAACACCTCGCATGGGACCAATGTAACTTGTAGGAACTGATCGCGTAGTCCCGGGTCTCTCGGTTTGAGAGTATGACGATAATTTGCAAAAATCACACTTAAACTTAAAAACAAGTCGTTAAAGGGTGAAAACCCAAACCAGCCCCCAAACGACCCCGTAGGAGGCACGAACACCTCGGAAGAGGCCAATGTAACTTCTAAGAATTGACCGCGTAGTCCCGGGTCTCCCGATTTGAGAATATGACGATAATTTGCAAAAATCACACTTAGACTTAAAAACAAGTCGTTAAAGGGTGAAACCCCAAACCAGCCCCCCAACGACCCCGTAGGAGGCACGAACACGTCGCACGGGACCAATGTAACTTCTAGGAACTGAACGCATAATACCGGGTCTCCCGGTTTGAGAGTATGACGATAATTTGCAAAAATTACACTTAAACTTAAAAAGAAGCAGGTAAAGGGTGAAAACCCAAACCAGCCCCCAAACGACCCCGCAGGAGGCACGAACACCTCGAAAGGGCCCAAAGTAACTTCTAGGAACTGACCGCGTAGTCCCGGGCCTCCCGGTTTGAGAGTATGATGATAATTTGCAAAAATCACACTTAGACTTAAAAATAAGTCGTTAGAGGGTGAAAACCCAAACCAGCCCCCCAACGACCTCGTAGGAGGCACGAACACGTCGCACGGAACCAATGTAACTTCTAGGAGCTGATCGCTTAGTCCCGAGACTCCCAATTTGAGAGTATGACGATAATTTGCAAAAATCACACTTAAACTTAAAAACAAGCCGTTAAAGGGTGAAAACCAAAACCAGCCCCCAAATGACCCCGTAGGAGGCACGAACACCTCGCATGGGACCAATGTAACATATAGGAATTGACCGCGTAGTCCCGGGTCTCCCGTTTTGAGGGTATGATGATAATTTGCAAAAATCACACTTAGACCTAAAAACAAGTCGTTAAACTGTGAAAACCCAAACCAGCCCCCAAACGACCCCGTACGAGGCTCGAACACGTCGCACGGGACCAATGTAACCTCTACGAACTGACCGCATAGTCCCGGGTCTCCCGATTTGAGAGTATGATGATACTTTGCAAAAATTACACTTAATCTTAAAAATAAGCCGCTAAAGGGTGAAAACCAAAACCAGCCCCCAAACGACCCCGTAGGAGGCACGAACACCTCGCGCAGGACCAATGTAACTTGTAGGAACTGACCGCGTAGTCCCAGGTCTCACGATTTGAGAATATGACGATAATTTGAAAAAATCACACTTAGACTTAAAAATAAGCCGTTAAAGGGTGAAAACCCAAACCAGCCCCCAAACGACCCCGTAGGAGGCACGAACACCTCGCAGGGGACCAATGTAACTTGTAGGAACTGACCGCGTAGTCCCGGGTCTCCCGGTTTGAGTGTATGATGATAATTTGCAAAAATCACACTTAGACTTAAAAACAAGCCGTTAAAGGGAAAAAATCCAAATCAGCCCCCCAACGACCCCATAGGATGCACGAACACCTCGTACGGGACCAATGTAACTTGTAGGAACTGACCGCGTAGTCCCGGGTCTCACGGTTTGAGAGTATGATGATAATTTGAAAAACTCACACTTAGACTTAAAAATAAGTCGTTAAAGGGTGAAAACCCAAACCAGCCCCCAAACGACCCCGTAGGAGGCACGAACACCTCGGAAGAGGCCAATGTAACTTCTAAGAATTGACCGCGTAGTCCCGGGTCTCCCGATTTGAGAGTATGACGATAATTTGCAAAAATCACACTTAGACTTAAAAATAAGCCGTTAAAGGGTGAAAACCCAAACCAGCCCCCAAACGACCCCGTAGGAGGCACGAACACCTCGCATGGGACCAATGTAACTTGTAGGAACTGACCGCGTAGTCCCGGGTCTCCCGGTTTGAGGGTATGATGATAATTTGCAAAAATCACACTTAGACTTAAAAACAAGCCGTTAAAGGGAAAAAATCCAAATCAGCCCCCCAACGACCCCATAGGAGGCACGAACACCTCGTACGGGACCAATGTAACTTGTAGGAACTGACCGCGTAGTCCCGGGTCTCACGGTTTGAGAGTATGATGATAATTTGAAAAACTCACACTTAGACTTAAAAATAAGCCGTTAAAGGGTAAAAAACAAAACCAGCTCCCCAACGACCCCGTAGGAGGCACGAACACCTCGCCCGGGACCAATGTAAGTTGTAGGAACTGACCGCGTAGTCCCGGGTCTCCCGGTTGGAGAGTATGACGATAATTTGCAAAAATCACACTTAGACTTAAAAACAAGACGTTAAAGCATGAAAACCCAAACCAGCCCCCAAACGACCCCGTAGGAGGCACGAACACCTCGCACGAGACCAATGTAACTTGTAGGAACTGATCGCGTAGTCTCGGGTCTCACGATTTGAGAGTATGATGACAATTTGCAAAAATCACACTTAGACTTAAAAACAAGCCGTTAGAGGGTGAAAACCCAAACCAACCACCCAAGGACCCCGTAGGAGGCACGAGCATGTCGCACGGGACCAATGTAACTTCTAGGAACTGACCGCGTAGTCCTGGGTCTCCCGGTTGTAGAGTACGAAGATAATTTGCAAAAATCAAACTTTAACATAAAAACAAGTCGTTAAAGGGTGAAAACCTAAACCAGCCCCCCAACGACCCCATAGGAAGCACGGACACCTCGCACGGGACCAATGTAACTTGTAGGAACTGACCGCGTAGTCCCAAGTCTCACGGTTGGAGAGTATGATGACAATTTTCAAAAATCACACTTAGACTTCAAAACAAGCCGCTAAAGGGTGAAAACCCAAATCAGCCCCCAAACGACCCTATAGGAGGCACGAACACCTCGCATGGGACTAATGTAACTTCTAGGAACTAACCGTGTAGTCCCGGGTCTCCCGGTTTGAGGGTATGATGATAATTTGCAAAAATCACACTTAGACTTAAAAACAAGCTGTTAAAGGGTGAAAACCCAAACCAGCCCCCCAACGACCCCGTGGGAGTCACGAACACCTCGCACGGGACCAATGTAACTTATAGGAACTGACCGCGTAGTCCCAAGTCTCGCGGTTTGAGAGTATGATGATAATTTGAAAAAATTACACTTAGACTTAAAAATAAGCCATTAAAGGGTGAAAAACCAAACCAGCCCCCCAGCGACCCCGTAGGAGGCACGAACACCTCACACGGGACCAATGTAACTTGTAGGAACTGACCGCGTAGTCCCAAGTCTCACGGTTTGAGAGTATAACGATAATTTTCAAAAATCACACTTAGACTTCAAAACAAGCCGTTAAAGGGTGAAAACCCAAACTAGTCCCCCAAACGACCCCGTAGGAGGCATGAATACCTCGCTCGGGACCAATGTAACTTGTAGGAAGTGACCATGGAGTCCCGGATCTCCTGGTTTGAGAGTATGACGATAATTTGCAAAAATCACACTTAGACTTAAAAACAAGCCGTTAAAGGGTGAAAACCCAAACCATCCCCCAAATGACCCCGTAGGAGGCACGAACACCTCGCACGGGGCCAATGTAACTTGTAGGACCTGACCGCGTAGTCCCGGGTCTCACGATTTGAGAATACGACGATAATTTCCACTCATATATGTAATTTTTTAGTTTGAGTAAATTCTTTTTTTGTATATTATTGGGTTACTAATATCTTATCTTTTTTGTATCCTATTTTTTTTCTAGGATAACAGTTTATCGTTGGCATTGATTCACGTGGAACACACAGAGAACTCAATGGTTTACAACAAAGGGTTTATTCATGATTTCATTTTTTTGTGTCATGGCCGTGTGGTGTTTTGTTATTTTATTGTTGACTTTTATGGCCATGCAGGTTTTTGTAAGTTAATTGTTATATTTTGTGGCCGTGCGGGCTTTATGTTAGGCAGATTTTGTATTAACAGGCTTTGGAATGTCCAGAAAATAGAGGAAACTCTGCCCAATTTTGTTTGGGCATATGAACTATTAAAGACTTGTAATATTTTGAAGTTTGTATGTACATTAGTTTATTAACAATGTGCAATATTATTAATTTCTGAATTTTTTTCTTTCAAATAATTATTTTGTTTTATAAAAAATTTGGCACAGTTCAAAAATGTGGCAAAGTGTATCATATTTTAGCACGGTTTTGAACTGTGCCAAAGTTTTTTAAACTGTGCTGAATATGGCACCGTTAAAACTATGCCAAAAGTGTGCAAGAAATATAAAAATCTGGCACGGTTTAAAAGTGTGCCAGAAGTGTTCCTGTTTGGCCAAATCTGGCACAGTTAAAAACTGTGCCAAAACTGTGCCAAAAATATCAAATTCTGGCACGGTTTAAAAGCGTGCCATAAGTGTTCCTGTTTGACCAAATCTGGCACACTTTTGAGTCGTGTCAGAAAAAAATTGTCGTGTGCCATAAGTGTTCCTGTTTGACCAAATCTGGCACACTTTTGAGTCGTGTCAGAAAAAAATTGCCATTTTGGAACACCTGATTCTGGCACAGTTCAAAACCGCGCCAGATTTGATCTGTCACAATTTTAAATCGTGCCAGATTCCTGTGTTTGGTGTAGTGAGGAAGCTGAGGAGAATTTTAAGCAGGCTGTGGAATCCCTCAAGGTATCCCAATCTCAGACTACGGAAGCTGCACAAGCTGCGAAATTTTCCAAAAGTAAGCTTGGACTTCTTAAAAAGAAGTACGAGCAATTGAAGACCAAAGCTGCCAACGATACCGAAGCCCATGCCGCGAAAATTAAGAAAATGGAGGGAGATCATGCCGCATCCCTTCAATTGGCCATTGACATCACTATGGAGTCCTTCAAGGGCTCCAAGGACTTCTACCTCATCAATAATGGAGCCTACCTCCGCGATTACCAAGAGCTCAGGCATAGAATTATAAAAACCTTCCCAGAATCTAAAGAGAAAATTCTTGACTGGGGTCTTAGTGATGCTGAGCTACAGCAATGCGTGGTTGAGATCAAGGCCACGACAGAGGAAAGAGTCAGGTTGAGGGAAGATGCTGAGGCAAGGGCAGTTGATGAAGAGACCAAGAAATATGCGGAGGGAGAAGAGGGAGATGAAATTGACGATGCTAAATATTAGGGTTGCATCCCTCTTTATATTTTTACTGCCTCTTTGAATGGCTGTGGCCTTTTGTCTGTAACTTAACACTGATCAAGGTTGAAGCCACCTTTAAAGATCAATGCCTTGATGCTTGAACTGATGCTTTTACATTTGAATTTCTTGCTTGATTGAATGAACTTGTAGGACTAATAGATTAAGGCCACGACACTGTCATATAACTGTTTTCTTCTCATGGGTTTCGACCTGTTCACCTCACCTTAGCCTTTCCACTTGAATTCTTGTAGATTGTTGCCGCATAAACATGTTTGATGGAGGTTGTAGTCTCTTTATGAACATGGTCACGACACCTTTAAGTTTTTAAATCCCATCTGATGTAGATTTATGATTGTAGCTTTATAATTGGATCATAATCCAAATGTCTCTTGTTCTCTAGAACAAGGTTACGGTAGGTTAACAATCCTGCCTGCCTTTATCTACAGCATCTTCTGAATGAATTCACTTAATGGCCTCATTTAGTTTCTTTGATTTCCTTTCATGACTTTCCTTTAGTTGCGTCGATTGCCTTTCATAGCTTTCCTTTAGTCGCTTCCATTGGGTTATTATCAGCCCCCCCCCCCCCCCCCGAGGGCTAGGTATCATAAAGCTTCCCTAAGATTGAGTGGATATATATACAGACTTCCCAGGATATAATAGGATTATTCGCAGATAATTAAATTTTTGGCTCCTTTAAATATAGGATTATCCATAGACAATTAAGTCTCTAGCCCCTCTAGGTTATTTCGTGGCCTTCCCGTGCTAGTTATTATGAAGCTTCCCCATTCTAGTGCGAGATCACCAAGTTAATGATGTTTATTATCATATCCACCAAGTTAATGATGTTTGGTGGGGTAATAATCTCCCCGAGATAATGACGCATCCTAAAAGCTAAGAACGTGCATTATTAGCTCTCACAGCTAATGATGCATCCCGAAAGCTTAGAATAGGCATTGTAAGCCCTCGTGGCTAATGACGCATCCTGAAAGCTTACAATGGGCATTGAAGCCCTTACGAGTGATGTTATAGACCAGTTTAGATCGCTGCTCTTGATAGTTGCGTTCGCCATTTTCAACTGTCCCTTTCTTTCGGACAATCAGGCGTCTTGACGGGCATTGCGGGCCCATTTAGATTTTTATCATTCCCAATGTAACATATCGTCTCGAATCGAGGTCTGTTTAAGACAAAATGGTCCTTTATAAGATAACATTTTATGGAAATGAGAATGAAAATACGACATTATAAGAGTGAACTTGATTTCAAACACACACACACACACACACACACACACACATATATATATATATATATATATATATAAAAAACACACTGCAAGGGAAATACAAAGTTTAATTTAAAACAGCGTAAGTAAGGTTTCATTGTGAAATAGAAATAGATAAAATATAAAACATAGGCATGAAAACTGGGCATGTGGTATGTCCTAATAGGATGCATCCCCTAAACATCTCTGAGGAACCTCTTCAGCATCCCTTGCCCAATCAACATTTCAATTTCATCTTTCAGTGCATAGCATTTGTCACTGTCATTGTGGTGGTCCAGATGGAATTCGCACCACTTGGCTTTGTTCCTCTTATGGGGAAGAGCTTTAAGCTTTTATGGCCACTTCAGTAGCTTCTCCACATTAATGGACTCAAAGATGTCTTCAATTGGTAAGGCCAATAGAGTGTAAGCCCTAGAGATCTTGCTCTCTTCTACCTTCTCTGCTTTCCTTTTTGGGCACCTGTTGGCTGCGCTTGCGGGTGGGTCCTATAGTACTTCTACAGCAGCAAAGGCTATTAAGGCAATGATTCTGGATGATGCACCCACATTGGTTAAGGTTGTGGCCTCTAGCATGAGGACCCTTTGGGTCAAGTAGTTGACCTGGGTATGGAGTGAGGCATGTATGTCATAGAAATGGTTGAGTTAATTGTACAGGTGCACAATTTCATCTTTGACTTATGTGCTTTGGCAAGATTCTCCTTCCATTTTCTGCTTTGTTAGTCTTTATAATGTATATATAATTTGCAACAAAACTAACAGAAGTGATCAATCACAGAAATATTGGATTAACCAAGTAGGAAGTCGGGATGCAGTGTTTGCACTTTTGCATGATACTACTGATGAGGCCGCGACCAGTAAGTGTATTGTCGTGGCCTTTGAATGATGTTCACCAAGGTTGATCCGGAGGACACCTCAGTCTTCTCCTTGATGTTTTGAAGCTTCTGTAATAGGACCTCACTAGTAGGGGCCGTGGCAAGGAAGGCAGTTGAACTTCCAGGCCCCATCCCTGTCTAGGCAGTGAAGGGAACAATCCCAAAAATAAAACACAAAAACTGAGTTTTTCTCCCAAAACCCATGGGGAGCATACCTACTAAGTTCTATCCATGAGAGAATAACCTCTCGGTGCGCAAAATGGCACAATTCTAATGATAAACCCTAAATTATAGGCAAAGAACAACAGAAATGGAGTAAGTACAATCCTTCCCTAATCATTCATCTAAAAGGGGTTAAACCCCATCATGCCTTTTAGCATTATACAGGTGAAATGATATTCCAGGGGTATGTATAATAGATCTAAGGTCATAAAAGAGAGACCATAACAGATTTGAATATACGAAATACTCATTTAAGGGTGTAAATATAAAATAGAGCTCACTAACCAAAATTTACTCATGGGATGATGATCCAGAGGATCCCCATGAATAGAATAATGTGTTTAAGAACTCGACATATAGAGAAACAAGATTGAAATGTCTCATTCCCACAGACGGAGCCAAATTGATGATACGAGAAATCGCCCATAAGTCATTCTCATATCAGCAAGTCAAGTAAAGAGACATGAACACAAAATATAGAGTGGTTCAGCTATAAAAGAGCCTACGTCCATGCTAGTGCCTCCTTCTGATTATATTCATATTGTTGTTGTACATGTTTACAATGCCACCATGGGCTTACAAGATAGATGAGAGAGAAGAATACATGACTGTAGTGGTTCCGGGAGTGCCAGAAGTATGAGTACAATGTAGATGCGTAGCCTCCATGCTGTATGTTAAGGTTGCGTAGAGAGAAGTGGGTAAGGCTTTGTCATGTATTGTATAATCTGACCCCCATCCTGAATCTCGAGGTGTGGACCTCTATTTATAGGAGTTATGTGAGATGTGTCACGTGCCCTGAACACATGACGTATATCATGTCTGGAGCAACTGTGAATAAGAGGATGCGTCCTGTAAGGCAAGCATATCGAGTGTTGCATCCTGCATGAGGCTAAAGCCATGGGTGCTGCACCCTGTAGTATAAGGTCACGGCCTGTATATAAGGCCAAATAGTACATGCTGCACCCTTTACTGGGTAGGGCCGCACCCTGTGAAGAGTAGGTCCGCGACCTATAAGCTTTTATATGTCTGAGTAACATCTGCGGCAGGTGATGCAATATATTTACTATCAATATATATATATGCACGATTGATATACAAGGTTTGTCTGAGTTTTTGTAAGTATTGAAATGCTTAACAGAGCAATTAGTTTCATTTCAAGAAAGTTCACCACAAGATGTAATTTGAGGTGCTTATAAGGTCCATTTTTATCATTAAATGATGTGTTTTAGTCATTTTGGGATGGTATAAGGATTGGGTAAGGTTTTAACACATTTGGAGGTGGTTTTGGGTCTTTTAGGTGAGTTTTATTGAGGGTCCAATCCTAAATTCTGGGATTAATGGTTTTGATGAGTCATTTAGGGATCTTATTGGTCACATTACACAATTAGCCTACGAAATTGTGTTATGCGACTTATGATATCCCCATATGACTCATTAAAACTCGAAATCCACGAAATTAGGCTTTGGCCCTAAATGGACTTCACCTAAAAGAGCCCAAAATCACCTCCAAATGACTTAAAACCTAACCTTAGTCTTTTACCAACCCAAAAGGCCTAAACCCCATCATTTATTGATAAAAATGGACCTTCTAAGCTTCCCAAAATCCGGATAAAACATGTACTAACTCAATTAACTAACAACACAGTTATTTGTTAATCAACCAATACGAGTCCAAATACCAATTAATCAATCAAGGGATTAATATATATATATATATATGATTTCAAATCCGAAATAAATAATACCTAAAAATGTAAATACTGACAGCGAGAGTCATAATAAGCACACATAATTAATGTCACCAATTTTCTTTATTACAATAATACTCATTAAAAATACGAAATATTACATCAAGGCCAATATCCATAATTAATGTCCTCATTTGAATCTCTTAACACACAAGCTCCACTACTTCTCGGATTCCATTTTGAAGCATCATAAACATTAAGTTTAAAAGGGCCTGCTATATGAAATATCCATTTAATAACCCTAAACTCATGAACAATCATCTTAAATTTGAGCTAAAACTTAATGATGGGGAAATAATATTTCTATTTAGCTTTATCTGTGAAATCCACTAAATGAGCTATGAAATAAATGAGACTCTTAACGTTGAGAATAATGATATCATCAATTATAGGCTTCGCTTCAAATAAACTCAAACTCCTTGCTTTCCAAAACTCCTCAAAAGATTATGACATTAATATTAAAGAAGAGGAACCTCATACAGTCATTCTTAGGTTCTTGCAAACACCAAAAGATGATCATATATAAAAAGTGTTGAAGTTGATATTAATTCCCATTTGATTACTAAAGTAATTCCAAACTTTAGTAGCATGGGGACTGCCCAAAATAATTTAAGAATCTAAAATAATATTAACGTCTAGAGGCAAGTCTTAGAGCAATTTGTTTAACATTAGCTTCAACTGGAACAATTGAAAGAATAAGCCTCCAACCAAATATAATAATTTTTAGAAGGGCAAAACTTGTTCCAAATGAATTTCCATCCGATAGACTTAAATGTGAAATCTTTAGTGGAAGAAGGCCTTCAAATGATAGATCCTTGATGAATGGTGATATATTTCTCAGCAATGTCTTTCACTCCTCTTATTCCTTTGATGGTGTTTAAACCTGATAAACTAGTAATGATATTCATTTTATATTTTCTCTTCATGAACGTATACCACAAGTTATCTTTAGTTATTAAATTCCACATCAATTTAAGGCTTCCAATTGAGATAATGTTAGTCATGGATCTATAGTTAAAAAACCCTCCTCTGTTGGCATAAAAAAATATCACACATAAGACATTGATATTTCTTCTCTAGTAAATGAGGACCTCCCCAAAATAATTTTGCAAACGATCTCTATATTTTGACCACAACTTTCTTAGGATAATTTAGGGCAACCAATGGGAATATTGGAATTGAGGACAGTACATGCTTGATTATGATTAATCTCAAACCTTGAGATAAAAATCTAGAGTTCCAGATTTGAGGTCTGTTCCTTATTTTTGTTTTCAGCTCAGCAAAATATGAGTTATAAAAGTCTTGAGTTCCTCCTCCATTTATTTCAATTTCTCTCCTTTTCCAAATGTCTCCAAAGGTGCCCTGAAGTTCATAAAATTTTATCATACTTTATCCAAATATTTGATCATGCTAATTGTGTAATGAGATTATCATAAAATTTCATTTATTGATTTTTCCTCTCTAGATATTGTAAGGGGGATGTTTATAAATCCACATATTTCTAGCTTTTAAGTCAACTTATTGGGCTCAATAGTTGCCTTCATTACTTTTTCTGATATTGGGTTTGCCACTTATTAGTGGCTATTTTTCCTAACTTTTAAAATACGTGAGGCCATCCTGTACCATTTTCTAAAAATTTATAAATTAAATAATGACATTCATAAATTATTTAAATTAATAAGACTATCCCGTGGTTCACAAATTAATAAATAATGAAAATTATTTATACAAAATTAACATTAGAAACGATTGGTACCATAAGAAGGCTATCCCATGGGTCATAAATCCTTATAAATTAATTCTTAATCCATTAATAATGAATAAAAATTAAATAATGAATTCAATTAAAAAATATTTAAATTAATAAAAGATTTATAAATAATTAAAAAACACATGTAATCAAGGAAAAAGAGGTGCGTCGTGGGTGCTTACCTAGGGGTCACCTATACTTTTACGTTAAAAGGGAGAAACATGAGGACTTACCCTCAGAGTATAATTATGTAATTAATTAACAATGATTTATTAAATTAGTAATAAAATTAACAAAAAATAAAAATTATTTAAATTAATAAAGAAATTTTTAAAAATTGCGATCTTAGAAAAAAGCTGTATAACACAAGGACTTCTAAGGCGGTCATCAATACTTCTACTTTAATTATTTAACTAATTAACAATGAACTAAAAAATAAATAAACAAAATATTCAAATTAATATACATATTTATAAATAATCAAAAATCATTCATCATTGGGGAAAGAATGGTGCAACACGAGGACATAGTCAGGGGTCACCTATACTTATAGTATAATTATGTAATTATTTATGTATGAATTATAAAATATATAATTAAATTAATAGCAATTAAAATTAACAATGCCTCTACTAAGCATTACATAAAAAGATAATAATAAATTAAATAAAACACTCATGTTGTTAGAAAAAAATAGTACAATGTGTGTACGTCCTAACGGGTCACCAGTCCTTGTAATTTAAATAATTAATTTAGTAATAATGAATTCAAAATAAGTAATTAATGTAATATATGTTTACAAAATTATTTTCATTATTTACAAAATTTATAAATAATAAAATGCTCCTCATCGGTGTAAAAGAGGTGCAACAGGAAATCGTATCCATGGGTCACCTACGCTCTTTTTTGTTGATTAGCAAACTACCGCCACATATGTTGTATAAGAAAAGAAGATTTATCCATAATCCAAAGTTGAAAAATATAGCATTTTTTTATACGAGAGGGATGGAGCACCACAAGTTTTATTAATGAAAGAAAAATGGAAAAAATCCTTCATCTGAAATGCCGCATAAAATGCAATTAGAAGTTTTCCTCTATATTTGTGTCTGTATAATTAGAGACATAACATCTAAAAGAGTTTCAAACCTAAGAGAGAAGACACAAAAAAATGTATGTTAGAACTGTAAGGATAGAATGAGTCGAGGGACAAGAGAGAAGACACAGTGTATACATGGTTTAGCTAGGCATGGCCTACATTGTAATACCCCGTAATTTTATCTATATTTATTTAAGGGATTAATTAAATTAAATGGGAATTAATTGAGAATTATTTCGAATACAAATACTAACGAGATGTGAGTTTCTATTTGATTATGATGTGTATATATGGCAATATATGAATATTGAAAATATTAAAATTATCGCGAGACTGAAATACGACAATTTGAGAAATTTAGCTGGGACGCGCGTGTCAGTCGCGTCAGAAATGTAATTATTTGAATTCAAAAGTGAATTTTATTTTTTTATCAACTGAATGGTCATTTTGAGTGCGCCAACATGTCCGTAAGGGTCGGAATAGTTAGAAAACATTAGCCGGGGGTTTAGTTTGGGTCCCGAGGCATTTTTGGGCCACACCGGCAACTTAAAAGGGCATTTTGGTAATTTTGAAATTTTGGAGATTAAAACCTACGAATTTTGGGAGTTAATTATATATTATTTAGGAAACCACTAATCCCATTATCTACACTAGGAGAGTAAGAGGACTACGGGAGCTATAGGAGAGTTTGAAGAAGTTCCAACAAGAAACCTCCAAGCACCATCTTCAACCTTGGGAGAAAATCTGTAGAGAAAGGAGAGAAATGACCTACATTCACCAACATCGAATCCTGAAGAACAATATAAGGCAAGTGATTTAGTATTTTTAATGCATTGAATATGTCTTCCATGCTTAGTGTAGGAATTATCTTATATTGATCTTTTGAAGAAAACCCATGAAATTTGTTGGAGAAACTTTGAATTTGGGTTAGGATTTGCATGTAGTAGGATAATGGACTGACTTAATACTTGAATAGTTATGTATGATGATTTAAAAACGGATTTATGATGAGAAATTAGGCATAAGAAAATTTGGAGTTCATGTTCATATGGTTTGGGGAAATATTTGAAGATTCATATTAATTCCATGATAATTTGTAAGATTTGGCCCTTTAAATATGATAAGGAATGATCTAGGTGATTACAAATGGTTTATATACGTTAAAACATAATTTGGATGATCTTAGGGTGTATTTAGAGGAGAGAAGAATTGAGAAAAACGGATTTGAGAATTTCTGGGCTGAAACTGCCATCTCGTTAGAAGACCTGCCCAGGTCGTTCGAACGACCTCATTCGAACGAACTTCTAACGAGATGATAGTATGACTTCTAACGATTTGGTATTTCGTTCGAAGCTCTTCGTTCGAACGAACTCGTTCGAACGAGACTTCTAACGAGTTGACAGAATGGCCTTTTTGGCCTGAATTGATTTCTAGTATCCCGTAGACTTATTTAAATGGTGAGATAACCTTCCTTTATTAACTAGTGGGTATAGTTGGGAGATTGGGTACATTGAGGAGTAAAACTTAGAATAGTGTCTTGACCCGGATGACATTTGTGGATTGGTAAGTGAGTAACTAATCACGAAGTGATGATAATTAATGACATAAATACATATAAACCGGGGACTTGTGATTTGTATAACACTAAGAGTTGGTATAAGAATGAGAAGTATACCACTAATAAAATATTGTAATATCTAAGATGTGAGAAAGATTAGTATATGTAGTTATCTGTGTATGACATACCTACCGTACTTGCTATCATGGGAGGTTGGCGTTCGTTTAGGACCATCTAATCTTTGTGTGCCTACGGGGGGGATTTAGATTGGTACCTCGAGGAGATAGGTCAGAGAAGGGCTTATTGAGAAGTTAATAAGTCTGCTGATCATGGGAGCATAGGTATATGCATTACCCATGTGATGTGAACTATGTTCGCCTCCATTGTTTGTGATTGTTGCTAATGAAGCGTTTCCTGAGAGAATCGGAATACGTGGTCCTCATGTACGTGATGTACCGGGATTTGATATAAGAGTATGTGTGCACCGCAGTTTAGTCTTGGGGTGCTAGTATTGTATATTTATGGTGAGAATAATATATGTAATACCCCGTATTTTCTGTGATATTTATTTTTGGGATTAATTGAATTATTATGTGCATTAATTGTAAATTAACCCGGATAAAAATATTAACGAGATGTGAGTTAGTATTTGATTATAATGTGTATATTTGGCAATATAAGAATATTGGAAATATTGAAATTGTCGCGAGATTGAAATACGGCAATTTGGGAAATTTTATTGGGACGCGCGTGACAGTCGCGTCAGGAATATAATTATTTCAATTAAAAAGTGAATTTTATTTTTATCACCCTTATGGTCATTTTGAGTGCGCCAATGCGTTCAGAAGGGTCAAAATAGTCAGAAAACACTAGCCGGGGGTTAAGTTTGGATCCCGGGGCATTATTGGGCCATACCGGTAACTTATAGGGGCATTTCGGTAAATTCGGAAATTGGGTAATTAAAACCCACGAAAATTAGAGTTAGAAATCTGACTTAGTCTCAAACCACTAAGCCATTTCCAACCCCAATTTAGGTAGTGGGCTACGGGAGAGGTTTAGAAACCTTAAAACATGGCAAAAACCAACCCCACCTCCATTATCACCTTGAGAAGAACCTTGAGAAGAACTTGTAGAGAGAGAGAGGAAGAGAAGAATTCTGCAGAGAGAGAGAGAAGACAATCCAACCTTTAAGATTCAACCTCAAATTCAGAGAAAGATTAGAGGCAAGTGGTTTAATTACAATTGATTCAATGCCATGCTTTTCCATGTTTAGGAATTATCGAATTTATCTTGGAAGATGATATAGACCCATGAATTGGAAGCTTAAAACTATGAATTATTTTAGGGACTGCGTGTAGTAACAATCTGGATGAATTATGAATTCAAAATTATGACCCTTGATGATTTAAAAACGGATTTAAGAAGAGGTTTATTAATGTTCTTGAAAGAATTAGAAAACTAGGGTTCTTGATGAGGATTGATCCATATATAGCCCTTGGTTGATGAATTATTGGTTTTAGTACGTTATTAATGTTGTAGGATGGTTGTATGATGATACTATAACGTTATATTAGATATTCATGCATTAAAAGTATGTTTTGGGATGATTTGAAAACTGCAAATCGAAGCAGTCCGTAGCCATACCTGGTGCATTCGATCGATCGATGTTCATCAGTCGATCGATCGACCACCATCGATCGATCGAAGGAAAAGGTCGATCGATCGACCTTCCCAGAATGAGTAAAGTTTTTCCCTATTTAAATTTTAATGATGTTAACCCTTGGATAATATTGTTGGAGACCGTATGAATACCCTTATCCTTAAGGAAGACTAGTAGGCATGGTTATGAAATTTGGACCTTAATTAGAATTCAATTTGAGGAATTATTCTAAACTAATGAAATTCGATAAGTGAGATAATATTTGGGTTAATAGTGTAAATTTGAATAATTTGATGAAATGAGGTTTGGGGCAGAAGTAAGGACCTTAGGAATAAAGATGTTATACGTGAGAATAATAGGAACTTAATAATCTATTTTAGATAGGTTTTAAGTATAAGAAACTACGTCGTGAGACGTGTCGACAGTTTAACTTTTATATTATCGGGAGACGTAAAATATACAAATTTGGAATAATGGTATAAGGATGTAGAGTATACCTTTATTAATATTGAATAATCTAATATGTGTGAATGCTTAGTATATGATTATTATATGTATGGCATACCTACCATACTTGCTATCACGGGAGGTTACGTTCGCTTAGGGCCTTCTATCCTTATGTTGCCCGGATTTAGATTGGTACCTCGAGGACATAGTTCAAGAGAACGGCTTATTTGTGAGTTAATAAGCCAGCTGACTATGGAGCGTAGGTATGTACGTGACCATGGATATGTTGAATTATGTTCGCCTCCATTTTTGTGTGTGGTGTTTATTCCAACAATTCCTGAGAGATTCAGAATTTGTGATCCTTATGTACGTGATGTACAGGGATGGATAGCAGAGTATGTGTGCAACGCAGCTTAGCCTTTGGGTGCTTGTATAGTATATTTATGATGTCAATAATATACGATTAAATGAAAAGGAAATTGCTATGTTAATTTGTGGGTATAGTAATTGTAATATTATGAAAAGATAAAAGGGGACAGATATCAATAAATGGTTTTGTTAATAATTGGGAATCCGAGAATTAAAGTAGAACTCTCTATTTAATTGTTAAGGTTGGAATTAAACGTGAACTGAGTAGAAGTGTTAGAAACTCTTTGGAACTAGATAGTTATGAGAAAACACATGAATGGGTACAGGAATGTTATGAGTGCACAGTTAGACGAGAGGTGAGTATTTCATGTGAGAGCAAGTCCTAACATGTATCTTGCATTTATTGTTGTAAATGTTATTAAAGCACTTGCTGTTTTCAAAATACTCTCCACTTTCGGGCTCTGACCCGTTTTCTTTCAAATCTATTTTTTTGTAAAAACCATTTTAGGTGCCCAGCCACAAGGGCACCATGCTTAGGATCCTCATTCAGGTGACGAGCTGTAGCTGTTTGTGGAAGTTACAGGACTTTGATTATAGACGCTTCATATATCTTGACTCTATATTCAACATTTATCAGTTGTAGGGCATGTCACCCATTTCTTTTTGAGATATTTCATTTATTTCAGTTATTCAGACTTCGGGCATGTAATTAATTTAGGTTTCAGACTTGTCATATTATTTTCAGTTGTGGGAGTGTTATGAGGAGTTTTTCCTCCAGACTTATTACTATTGTTGGTTATTACTTCGTTATGGTGAATGGATTTATGTTGTTCTTCCATTATTCCTTTATTTCATGTTAATTAGACTTAACTTAAAATTTGGCAACTTACTTTTTAAATACTAGGTGGTTAGTAATCATTAAAATGTTTTCGACAGTGATGCTATTAACTGGATCAACTTGGCATTTTCTATTAATTTAATAAAAGAGTAGCTACTCGGTATTTAATTAGTCGGGGTGTCACAATATATTGTTGATTGAAATGAATTGTGGTAAATAATTGTGAGTATAAATAATAGCAACGGTTTGTAAAGTGAAAATGTAAGATTTCTAATAAATTGTAGTGCTAAAGTGGGGAAACTGTGTAATAAAGTACAATACTCTATTAAATAGAAGATCTTGGGATTTGAATTGGATATCATATAGAAATATTAGATTTAGCATTTGACTAGATAGATATGGGAGCAACTAGAATGGGTACGGGTACGATAGGAGTGCACAATTAGTTGAGAGGTGAGGAACTCATGTGAGTGCACACACTATCATGTACTTTATATTCACTGTTTAATGATATTAAACACTTGCATATTTTTAAATTATTTTCACATTCGGGCTCTAACCCGTTTGCTTTCAAATCTATTTTTGTAAAAACCTTTTTAGGTGCCCAGCCACAAGGACACCATGCATAGGAGTTCTATTCAGGTGACATGCTATAGCTGCTGTGGAAGTTATAGGACCTTGACAGTAGACACCTCTATTTCTGATCTTGACTCCCTTATCAGTTTTTATCATCTGTTGGGCATGTCGCCCATTCCTTTTAGAGACATCTTACTTATTCAGTTATTTCAGACTTTGGGTTGTAATTAATTTTAGTGATGCAAACTTTGTATTTATTTATTTTGGAATTCAGTTTGTTGTGAGGAGTTTTCCTCCAGACTCACTATTATTGGATGGTTATTCTATTGTGACTATATTGTGTTCGTTATGTTATTTTTTCATAATTCATTTATTTCATGTTAATCGGATTTAATTAAAATGGACAACTCACTTTTTAAATACTAGGTGGTTAGTAAATAGTAAAATGTTTTCAACAGTGATGCTATGAACTGAACCAACTTGGCATTTTGTATTAATTTAATAAAGGAGTAGCTACCTGGTATTTAATTAGTCGGGGTGTCACATACATCCACGGGGGGAAGGATTAGCAGTTGTTTATTTTGGAAATCATTGCAAGAGAGTTTGGGTCATATCCTTCTTATTCTATTGTTTTACAAGGCCTGATATACACAGCCCTGATATAATGTTCCTCCCATTCTCTTGCACATACATTGATACATTTCAAACTTCGGCGGGACACATGCGCGGATTCTTCGAGATGTCCGTTCGTAATAATAGGGCTCATGGTATCCTTTGGACACACGTTCTTTAATTAAGTCTTTTCTAAAGATTAAATGATTGCGCGGATTCTTCGAGATGTCCATCGAAAGATTACATTGATAATCGTTTAGATTATCAATGTTTGATTATAAAATAAATAGATAAATTATTAAATAATTTAAAGTAATCCTCATCACAAAAAAAACTGGTCCAACACGAGGACATCCTCGGACGTCACCTATACTCATAGTTTATTTAACTAATTAATTAATAATGAATTATTAAATAAATAATTAAATCAATAATAAACTATTTCTTTAAATTAATGAATAAATATATAAAAAATTAAAAAAAGCACTCCTCTTCATGAAAAATATTAGTGCAACGCGAGTACTTCCACAGGCGTCACCGATACTTGTAATTCTATTATTTGATTAATAATGAAATTTATAAATAATTAACAATTATATACTTTATAAATTATCCTTAAATAATTGAAAAATGCTTCTCCTCGGGGAAAATTGGTGCAACACAATTACTTCCTTGGGCATCACCTATACTCATACTTTAATTATTTAATAAAGTACTAGTGAACACTAAGATAAATGATGAAATTAATAATTAATTATTTTTTAAATTAATGAACAAATTTATAAATAATTATAAAAATTATCCTCTTTGGGGAATAAAATTTGTGCGAACCAGGTGCTTCTTTGGTGCATCACCTATGCTTATAAAATAATTTTTTTCAACAAGAATGGAATTACCCCTCCATATATTATTAAAATAGAAAAGGAGAGAAAACCTTTAACGTGGCTTTTACAAGCTCAAAAGGGAATTTAGAAAAATTAAGAATTATCTTGACTGTTGAGCCCAATAAGTCAACAGAATGAAAGATAAACACTTGGGGATTTAAGAATATCCCCATTACAAAAAGATAATTCGAAAATTTTAAATTCGGGAATTTATAACTATTCATGTTACGAATGATGTAGGATTCTCAATGATGGAAGTCCATGTTTATTTATTTTGAGCAAACCTTTGATTGTTTCGGGGGAGGTTATGAAAGTGATGAAAAACATGTGATTTATGATATCTTGATGCAATATTTGCAAGGCAGACTCATATAAAATTTTCTTATCTCCATATGTGAGAAATTTGAAATTTCCATAGCCCAATGGCATTTCAATGTCTTGTATTAGTAGCTTGAGTTTCCAGTGAGGTTTCTAGAGGCCATTTATCATGCTGGCCACTGACTTTGAATTAGATTCAATCAATATGTTATTAAACCCCAAATTGATATAGAAAGAAAGACCTTAAAATATAAGAGAAGCTTAAGCTTTTAATCCATCGCAAGTGCTAGTCCAAATTGAAAACACCCATATGAAATGATCATTAGAGTCACTACCCCCCCCCCCCCCCCCCCCCCTCAATACCACTTTCATTGGAGTGAACTTTATATGATCCATCCACATTTAGATATATGAAGCTAATTTCTATTTTTTTCGAGTTTATAGGAATAATTTCAAAGCCGTTATGTCTGACATCCATATAACTATATAAAAACTATAGACCCAAATCATATGAGACTGACACGTGGCATTTCATTTATGATTCTCTTTCTTTGTTTAATTTATGATTCTCTTTATCTACGTCAAACTTGACAGGTGGCAAAGCCTTTACTTGAAATGTAGCATACCCTAATTAATATAATCATCGTAAATAATCCTTAGAAGAAACAAAAACATTGAATCATAAAGCCACTTCTATATTCATTGAACTGATCTATTCACTCACCCTTCTCTCTCATCTCTCTGTACCTGGTCAATGTTACAAATCGTAGATGGTTTATCAAGAGTCATACTGGGAAAACTCTCTCCATGATTTACAAATATATAATGGGTTCCGTATATACTAATTCAATAATCGAATATCAACATCATTATATCACAACCCCCTTGAAAGGTATGCCTCTTTTTAAAATTTTATGATATCAACACTAATATGCTATACAACCGTTAGAATTTTTACTCCTATGAAAAAAATTGTTTAGCTCAGTCATTTGTAAGATTAAAAACATATCACGCTACAATATTTGATGCGTTCTTTATTTTACGTTGTTTACTACTTTCAATCCATAAAGCCAAATTGTGAAAATATTTTCATAACTATAAAAATCTTCGATGGTAAAAAAAATTTGTAACGACAAGTAATTTTAACAAGTGTGTGCATATTTTGTCTATGATTTATCTTAGAGTCCAACTTTTTATAATTCTATCTGATATTCCACCACGAAATTTATTCAATGTAATGTTTTGACAAATTTCTAAATTTTATGTTCCTAGCTTAAATCAATCCGTAAAGTTAATCTAATTTTTCAATTCATAAAGAATATTGAAAAATTATTTTCGTCACTATAATATCTTTGCTTTTACTAAAAATTTATGGATGTGTGTGCTTTTAATACGTTCCAGCTTATTTTATCTCTGAAATAGAAAATTGAGGCTAATGGTAGTAAGAGTAAATTTATATTTATGAATGCAAAGCATTCATGGCTAGAACACTACAGGTACCTATGATTTTTTATTTTTGGTTTTGCCATTTTTATTAATTTAGTCATTTTTAATGTATTAAATTTATTTGTATATTAATTCTTTAATTGTTTCTGACGTTTTTATATAAAGGGTTTTAGAAAAAAATCTCCCATATAATATACTCGGTTTTGTTATTCAAAAAAGAAAAAAAAAATCCATCCATGTATCTCTCTCTCTCTCTCTCTCTCTCATGGATTTTTAGTCTAACAAATTTTTATTTATTTCCTTTTTGTTCAGATCACTTGCTAGACAAAAAAATTGTATTTATAAACTGTAATAGAAAATGAAAGCTAATGGTGGTGAAAATAACTTTTAACTTGTAGACGCAAAACATTCATGGCCGGAACAATACAGGTACCTATGATTTACTATTCTATTTTTTGTCATTTTTACAGTCAAATTTATAATTTCATTAGCAATATATAATTTTTAAAAGAGTTATTTTGTTCAAATCATCTCTTACGACTTAGTGCCAATTTTTTCTTTGGGAGGTGGGGGGGGGGGGGGGGGGGGTTATTTTTTAAGTTAGGACCGCTTTAGATGGAGCTTTCAAAATCGGGTATGATTTTTTTCTATTTTTTTAATATATATGGATTCTCTCTCTCTCTCTCACACACACACACACACACACACACACACACACACACACACATATATATATATATATATATATATATATATATATATATTCGGCCGCGCATTGCGTGGCCTTCATGCTAGTCTTTTATCTTTTATATTCTATAAAATGCTTTACAATAATAAAATATCTTCAACTAGGTTGTCCACGTGGCCTTATATAATACTTCTTTATCTCTCATCCCATTCCTACCATCCACGAATTTGAACAGACCTTAATCATATTTCTATTAAAGGTGGTACCTCTTTTAATCTTCTGCCAACCTTTACGACCTCCCTCTTTTCGTTCCTCTCTCCCCTCTTTATTATAATTGCCCAATTCCTCAGAGCATCCACATTGGTGGATGGTCATGAAAGGTAGTTTACAGAATAATAAAGTCAAGATAACATTCGTTTGGAGTTATGATTTACAGTGGAGGATAGCCTTCAATTTGTTTACTCAATTCCTACAAACTAATGTAGTTCATAGAAAATATAAATCATATTTGTTACGAAAAACATTTGTTCGTAGGAAGTCCTACGGACTTGTGTTGTTCGTAACAACTCAAAAATATGATAAAAATGAGTATTTATATTTCCTACGAACAACACAAGTCCATAGGAATTCCTCCGAACAAATGAAGTTCGTAGGAACCCTTGCAAATTTTGTACCCAGTTTGTATCTTTACAGAACCACTACAAATCGACGAAAATAATTTGTTGAGTTACACCAACCAGTGCAGACGTCCCCTTTTGTAAGCTTGCAAATTCTCTTGTTGTTTAGTCCCACCATTGTACATGCTCTCACATAAACACACCCAACCCTTCTTCTTCTCTTCTTGATGCCCTCTATATCTTTTTCTCTCTCCCACTACTCTATCTCATAAGAAACCACTCATTTCAGATCTCATCTGGTTATGAAATCCATAAAAATCTCCCTCACAAGGTTTTGTTCACAATGTTTACTCTGTGCTCTCATGGACGGAGATGGGTCTGTCTGGATTCTGAACGGAGGTTTCATCACTTCTATATTTGGGTCAGTTCATTTCGATAATTCTCTTCTACCTTCATTTTTTCAACCAGACCGGAGATGGTTCTGGACAGTAATTAACACGGCCGGATTTTTTTGACAACATGGGTTGATTTTTTAATTTTGTGGTGGCTATGGTTGTGTCGACAATGCGATGGGAGATTCTTTATGTTTTGGTGGTTTCATTCTCTGTTTGTAATCTATAGTTTAGTGTGGCACTCACATGGTTAGTTTTTCTCTATTTTTCTTGGATGTATTTCATACACAGCATTTTGTATTTCATACACACCAAAAATATTTTGTAACAATATCCTAAATGGGTATCATGGATAACAGTCCATCTGAAACGGGTATTATGGAAAAACTGTGTTAACTGACATGCTGGGATTTGAGTTTAGAAACCGGGGGTGTGGGATTGTGGTGACGTTGGTTCGAGTTAAATTATTTTTATAAAAAATGGAGAGGACTGCCCCCAATTATGTAGTCTGTCTTAGTTTTTAAACAAAATAATAGCTTTAGTTGAGAATTTTCTCAACCTGAGTTTTGAGAGCTTTAATAAAATAATAGCTTTGACGTTAATGTACATCTGCTTACTAATATTTTGTTTTAAACTATGAAGAAAAAAAATATTGGCAAATATTTTTTTTGTGTTTGTATAAATGTATGCCTGTAGCTGGATTCTTTATAAAACATTCAATATGTATTATATTTACGTTACAAGAAAGCATTGGTATAGAGCTTTCTTATGCTAAATTTTATTTAATAATTTGCAATATTCTAATTTCGATTGTATATTTAATTTTTTTCAAATTATGTAAGCAAATGATTCACAATATATATATATATATATATATATATATAGAGAGAGAGAGAGAGAGAGAGTCATAGATTTACTCTTGTATGAGATGATTATGCGTATATTCAAATTCTAAACTATTTTGTTTCATATTTAGTTTAAAGCAACCTAAACTTGATTGAGTTGTATTTGTAGTGCTATCCTATAACATTGTGGTACAAATTTAACTTTTAATGTAATTGAGTAGGTTGATGTACATGATAGTTGTAGATGTTGGGAACTTTCAACGGCCATTTCAGGTACTTTATGCATTTTTTTGGATACTTTTAAATTTGAAGTTTTTATTTCCAAAATGTTGAATTTTTGGACATTTTAGTTCAAGGACAATTAGTAAGGTTGAATATCATTTATGTTGTGATGATGGAAAAAATTTATTAAAATTAATTTTAGTTATTTACTTTATTACAAATAAATGCACTTTCGATCAAAATTAATTTTAATTTGTATTATATATGACACTTTGTCTATTGGCGTTGTTAAAATAACATTTCTTATTACTTATTACTACAAGGAGAAAAAATATGTAAACAACTTAACATTCGAAATGTCTATCACAATCGTCTATCCCACACATCAGGCGGGTTTACACCTAGTTATGATTGAATAGCTCCATACATTGCTTTTAATACCCTGAAACTTTATCATTGAACGTAATGTTGAAGTTAGCATAGTGAAAAAGAGATATAACATTAGATATTGTATATTTGGATAATGTGTGATAGACATGAAAATGACCTTTGTTTCTAGACTTCTAGATTTGTCACATAATGAATTTAGGAATATTAGAGAAACCATACTTCAAATAATCCTTTTTATGAGTTTTTTAAGCCACCAAGAATTGAAGATTTCTTTGCAAGAGTTTAAATTAAAATTAAGCCAAAATAGCCCAACAATATTAAACAACTATAGCAACATTACTCTCCAAAGAGGTATGGATGATTGATTCCTCAAACGTATAACAACAATTGCGTCTGAAAAGCCATTTTAAATCAATAGGGATCGCCATTTAAAAACGTTTCCATACACATACCAATACTTTTGGAGGACAATGTTTATTATATAACGTAATCAAACTGATGGAGGTATGATTTCTAGTTGTGGTAGTTTCATAAGCGATTTTAAAAGTGAAATCTCAATGTGTAGTGAGAATCCATATTATCGCTTCATTATCTTCTTCGATATTATCCTCTACTGAATTGATTACTTGACTAACTCTTTTTATGTAATTTGAACCAGTATTCCAGTTGAACAACCTAGCTTTATACTTACTTTTCATAAAAGAAGTGTAAATGATCTTTGATATACCCAAGTATAACCTCGTCCTAAAGTGGGACCCTCTCGACCAAGGTCAGCCTTCTACAAACCCTCAAATTGGACATACCACGACTAGGCCGAGTCCCGTCATAAGGGGACTTATCAGTCACCGTAATTCAGTCACACGAGAGCCTCAGTGGTCACATGGAGGCCGAGGAACATATGTCGTCTCGACTCAGCACACCGATGACTACTCCATCAAAAGATCGGCCTGGCAACTCGGCCTCGGCTTGGACCAGCACAATCGACAATATACACCTGGTAGAGTGGATGGTATTGGGCATGCATGGCAGTTTGCATGCAGGTTATGGCTCATTGACCCGCGTGGATAAACTGTTATAACATGTTCTTCCCCTCACGTGAGGGAATATTGCATCATCATTACTTATGACATGGACAGGTGTCCACACCCTAGTTGAGGCATAGTTATGCACATGCTCTATACCTACCTTGGGGGTACAATGAACGCCCCTAGCACTACATAAACCCATCTTCTTCCACAAAAAAAAGAATTCAAAATTCTAAACCCTAGCAAAACCCTATCCAAATTACAGTAGAGAGAGAGAAAGCTTTAGTGTTGTACATCCAAGCCTATTAGATCCTCATTTCATAGTGAAAACATAGCAGAACACCTTGCACAATGGAGTAGGCTATGGATGAACCACATATATCATCGTACTATCCTCTTCTCATGATCTCCTTCAATAAATATCTGCATATATCCATTGTTATGTCATATTGAGCTTAAGTTGCCTTATAACATTAAGTGTTGATTTCAGGGTATAATCATTTTGGCATCGTTTCTGGGAATGAAGGTTCATCTTCTTCCTCTTCTCCTTTAGTTTGGTTCTCTCTTGATTCTATAGTGGTGATCTAGTTCCATCCTTGGTTACATCTGTATCACCATTGAAAGAGCTCTTATTGGGTTAGCCATGCTTTGTTCCAACTCAACCAGCTCACACAGTTCTTCTGTTCTTATGCCGGAGAAAATGAATTTTGATCTACCATCAGGCTTTGGCTCCAGTTCCAGCCAGGCCCTGCCTGAATTAGAAATAGTTGATGTGGCGATAGCCCTGCGCTCGCTAATGTCCATCCAATAATATATGCATAATCACTTTATGACTTTTAGCCACACTTTAATGGCATGGGCACTAAGTGAAGCGACAAAGATGATAACTCCGACGGCTAGAGAGATGGCTCCGGTGACAGAGGACCACCCCCGACCCCATATAAAGAAGTGCCACAACAATAAAGACAGAGAGACATAGCCGACCCTAGGCGATTACGCCTGGGAAGTCAGGGCCATATGTAGGATAACCTAGGTGACCAGTGTCGTGATGAGCATGACTACTGGGAGCCCTATGAAATTTCTAGAAATACAGTGCGCCATGCTCCTACTAGTAGGGGAAATAGTGGTAGGCTGAGCCGAGATGGAAAACCTCAGGTTTTAGCACTTGACAGATTGAGCAGAGGGTCATTTTTTCATCGAATTGGACCAACAGAGGCCTGTGAGACCGACTCTCCAGATCATTTAGTATTGCAACTCTAGGGGAATCGAGGTTGTGTCGATTATAAGCCTCAATGAGTCCGATAAGGAGAGAAAAGGGAAGTAAATAGCCATTAGAGGGCACTTGGCCGAGAGCCTGTGCAATGACCAGTCGATAGAGAAGGAGACGGAGTTAACATTATGGCAGTTAGAAGAGATAATGTAGCAGCGACCGAGAAACCATGGAGCAGTTCTATCCAATGGGTGGAGGACAAAATTGACGGCCTCCTGAAGAGTCGAAACCCCATTCGAATGGGGTATATGGAAGGGTCTCCATTTATGGTGAAGATCGTGAGCCATCCAACCAGGGCTAAGTTCAAACCGCCGACTGTCACACCCATGTACGATGGGAGTATAAACCCTATTCATCATAAAGAAATGTACCAATCTTTGGCCGATGTCTACTCTATTTCTAATGAGATGAGATATCGGGCATTCTCCAACACTCTAACTGGTGCAACCCATATATAGTATACCTCTGTTCCTAAAACATTTATAGAAATTTTAAGCAACCGGTAGAGAAGTACATTCACAACTTCTGCTTAAGCATGAAACCCCAGAAGAAGGTTACCTATCTGTTATATGTAAATCAAGGGTATAATGAGTCTATTGGAGACTATATTTCATGGTTTAATAAATATAATTTAGAGGTTGAAGACTATGAGGAGAATATTGCCAACCCTACCCTCATGGGAGGATTGCAAAAAGGGAAATTACTTTGGAAGCAGGTTAAGGATCATCCAAAATCCATAGCAAACTTATGGCTACTGTCGGGAGAGTCATGAATGCGAAGAAGACCATGGAGGACAAAGGAGAGGATTAACAGGAAGCCGATGGGTGTAAATCTCAAAAGAAAAGGGTAAATATTAGAAGAAGAGGTAGGTTGGCCATAAATTTTCCAGCTACACTCCACTAACAATGAGTCGTGACTTGATATTAAATGATATTAAATATGTTAGAGCTCTGGAATGGCCTGAAAAGCTTGGGGACCCTCCTCATAAGAGGGACAAAAGTAAGTGGGTTGACTTCCACAAGGGAACCTTAGGAAGTACTTTGATCGAAGTAGTTCCAAGGATGACGCCAAGAATAGACACGGGCGATCGATAGATTAAAGGTCGGGATGATAGCATCAGGATGAAAGAAGTATGATTTGTCTGATGATGATGAGGATGACTCAAATGTTCCATAAAAGATCCCTGAGCCTAAGGGACATTGATCCATGATTTCCTTCGGAATTAGAATGATTAGCCGAGGAATGGCATCTAGAGGATCAAATTCGACCGACAGAAAGGCGCACGTCATGGAAGCCAAGTTGACCCCTAAACAGTTGGAAGTAAAGTCGGTGGCAACAGAGCTAAAGCCCGATAAAATGAAGAAGGTAGACATGGAGAAATTAGTTATGGATTCTCATGGTTAGATTTCAAGGGCCTCTTATCCCCCCACGATGACCCTCTGGTCATCAGTACAAGGGTTTGTTAGTATGACGTGTCTATAATTCTAGTTGACGGGGGTAGATGGACCGACGTTATATTCTAGGAGTGCTTTCAAGAGGTAAAACTCAGTTAGAAGATGCTAACTCCTTATAATCAACCCTTAGTAGGGTTCAACGGGGAAAAAGTGTACCCACTTGTGGTGTTCCAAATGGACGTATGTATGGGCATATGGACGAGATGTGTAATAAGGAAAATCAACATTTTATGATGGGGGAGAGTATGTTCTCGACATATATCATTATTGGCCGAGTGGTCCTCAAATAGTTCAAAGTTGTGCCCCTAACTGTTCACTAGATGATAAAATTCCCAATACCTTATGGAGTAGGGGAAGTTTAAGGTGATCAGGTGGAGGCCAGGGAATGTTATTTCATCTTGGATGAGCACAAAAAGGCCCATAAAAATCTCACCACCCCATACAACATCAACACTCTCGACCCTAGGGACAAGAAGAAACTAAAGCAGGGAGAAGATGTCGAGGAGGTAGAATCAATCGTTCTCAATGAGGAGGAGCCTAAAAAATCCGTCCAATTCGGCTCATCTCTAAAGAAATAAGTGGAGGAAAAATTAAATGAATTAGTGAGGAGGAGGCAAAATCTATTTGCATGCAGCCATAGAGACATGCCAAGACTAGACCCAAAGGTTAGTTACAACAAGCTGAACATTGATGAGAAGGCAAAACTAGTGAAATAAATAAGAAGGACCTATATAAAATAGAAATATTGGGTCATCTAAGAGGAAGTTATTCCAGTTAGAAGAATTCATCAGAGAGGTGCACTATCCAGAGTGGTTGTCTAACGTTGTAATAGTCCCAAAGGCTAATGGAAACTGGAGAATGTGCATCGACTTCACTAATCTAAACAAAGGTTGTCCTAAATACACCTCTTCTCTAGCTCATCTAGATCAGATGGTTGATGCCACGATGGGGCATGAATTGATGAGTTTAAGGGAAGACTTCATTTATCACTGATAAAGGAACGTATTGCTACAAGGTCATGGATTTTGGACTTAAGAATGCAGGGGAAACCTACTACAGGCTGGTAAAAAAGATATTCAAAGATCAAATTAGCGAGATTATGAAGGTCTACGTAGATGACATGCTGACGAATAGACTCAAGGCCAAGGACCATGTGGCTGACCTAGAGAGGAAATTTGATACGATGGATCTTAACCAGATGAAACTAAATCTGGCCAAGTGTGTATTCGACCCGGGTGTAGGAAATTTTATCAGCTTCATCGTGAACTAAAGGGGTAATGTGGAAAACTCTAAGAAAATCATAGCTTTGATTAAAATGAAGACTCCAAAGACCATCAAAGACGTGAAGAGGCCAATGAGAAGGGTCGCTGCACTCAACAGGTTCGTTTCAAGGCCCATGGATAAGGGCCTTTCCCTTTTCAAGATTTTGAGAAAAGCATATGAGTGGGATGAGGAGTGTGAGAGAGACTTTCAATAGATCAAGGTCTACCTGGGTTCCAATGCTTTTATCTCAGCCCATTTAAGGATAAAAGTTATTTTATACTTTGGAGTATCACAGTTGGAAATTAGTGCAGTTATTATATGAGATGATGAAGCAGTGCAAAAGCTGGTATACTTCAATAGTAAGGATCTTCAAGGGGATAAGAAAAAATTTCCAACTATGGAGAAGTTGGCATATGCTTTGATACAAATCTCAAGGGTGATGAATCCTTACTTTTAAGACCACATTATGGTGGTGCTCACTGAAAATCCTTTTAGGCAAGTCATTCATAAACTTGAGAAGTTGGGGTAGGCTGATGGCTTAGTCAATTGAGCTCAAGGAGTTTGACATCATGTAGTAGCCGGGGACAACAATTAAAGGGCATGTATATTATGGCTGGGTTCACTTGGGACAAGGATGATACAAAGGAAGACGATGGGTCCAGCCACAACAGATGATACACGATTCGAGCCGGCTGAAAAATAATTTTTTTGTTCAGAAATGGTACGATGGGTGAAGGGCCTTTCTCGGCTGATAGATAAATTGTGAGTTTATTTGTAGATGGCTCCTCATGTGATAGTGGAAGTGGGGCGGGGCTCATATTGTCGTCTCTAGATGAGACTGACACTGAATATGCATTGAAGTACAATTTTAAAGCCTCCATCAACGAATCTGATTATGAATCTTTATTGGTAGGCTTATCCATAGCCAAGGTACTGAATGTAAGCCACATAATAGTTCATAACGAGTCATAGTTGGTGGTGAACAACATCTTGGGGATTTATGAAGCTGAGGATGAGAAGATGGCCAAATACTTGTCCAGGGTGAAAAAGGTTTTGATGTACTTCAGAGAGGTGAAGATGAAGAAAGTCCCTCAGCTAAAAAATAACCGAGCTAAGGCATTAGCATGGTTAGCCTCGTCCACTAAAAAAGAAATAAGGAGAACCATCCCAGTTGAGATCCTGCACGGATCTAGCATTGATGAAAATGACAATAAACTTTAGTTTTGTTTGAATTTGAATGTTGGAGTTTGGCGGATGGACCCCATCATCACATATATCAAAGATGGGGTACAAGGCAGCAAAATTCACTATCATAGGAGATGTCCTCTATAAGAAGGGTATTTTTGCTCCCTCTACTATGATGCGTCAACCCCTCGGAGGTGGAGTATGTATTGAAAGATGTACATGAGGGATCATACTCCAGTCATATTGGGGCATGATCTTTGGTAAAGTAGAAAGTGATGTAAGTCTATTAGTGGAAGACCCTTGCAAAAGTTGCGGTCGACCATGTAAAAAAGTGTGGCAAGTGCCAAAGATACCCCTGCATCCCCCATCCGCCTCATCAACCTTTGTCATCCATTATAGCTCCTTTTCCATTCACATTTTTGGGGATTGACTTGGTGGGACCTCTACCTAAGGCAGTGTGCGACTATCAATACTTGAAAGTGCCGATCTAGTACTTTTCAAAGTGGGTGGAGGCATAAGTCATGATTTCTATCCTAGAGGCAAAGACCTTCAAATTCATTTGGAGGAATATCATCTGCAGATATGGCCTACCATACACTATGATATTAGATAATGAGAAGCATTTCAAAAATAAGTCCCTGGAGGCCTACTGTGGAAGAGTTAGAAACAAGCAGTTCTACTCAACTCCAGTTCAACCCCAAGCAAACAGCCAGATGTAGGTCACTAACAAAACAATTCTAAATGGGATGAAGAAAAAGTTAGAAGATGCCAAAGGCTTATGGACATAAAAGGTTCATGCCGTACTGTGGGCTTACGTAATGATAGAAAGGACGCCGACAGGGGAGAACCCATTTATGCTGGTTTATGGTTTAGAAGTTATGACGCCAACTGAACTCAGCCTGCCCAGCGACAGAGTCCAGACCTATAATTTAGATGGTAAAAACAAAGAGAGGAGTCTTGACCTGGATCTGATAGAAGAAATAAAGGAAGATGGTGAGGTAAGGCAAGCATCATACCAATAGAGAATGACCAAGTTCTATAATAAAAGGATCAGACTTAGGTCGATAGCTATGGGGGACCTGGTTATGAAGAAGGTTTGGCAGAAGTTATACACCTGAATTGGCATGGCCCATATAGAGTCACTGAAGAGGTTATCCTAGGGACATATCAGTTGGAAAATTTAAAGGTAAAACCATTCTCCAATCCATGGAATGCCGACCATCTGAAAAAATAGTACCAGTAGTCTTAAGTATACAGTTTATGTAATTTTCTCTTTGTATTTGAAAGATTCAAAGTGATGAAAGAAAATAATTCCAAATATTCCCTCATATTCTCTTGTGCACTTGTACAAATGCATGGTTTGAACTATACTAAACTAAATAAGATCATTCATTTGGTGAATGAGCATTAACTCACTCTCGATAGTACGAGAAACCATACAATAATTGTCTCGTCTATGGATCCTGAATTACACCAGGAGGGGGAATAGTGTGATATCATCACTAAGGTGGTGAAAAACACAAAAACCCTATTAAAAATCATTTGTTTATGGTTGCCTTAAACATCATTGACTTATTGGAAATGACCTCCCTCGACGAAGACAAAAGTGTATGAAGAGACAAAACTCATCCATACACTCCTAAATATGATGAGCGAAGACTTGGAGAATTAACATCATTATGGTCTCCTTTTAAAAAAATATTAACTTAGTTATCTCCCTCGGTTGAAGATGAGGGAGCCTTGTGACTTAACATAATTAGTTTGGTGATATCACACTAAAACTCATTAAATTGGTTATTCATCTAGTTTAAGGATGAGATTTACATCATTTGATGGTTATGAAAATATCATTTACTAGTTGTTCTTGCCAGCCTAGATTATTATCAACCGTGAAGATTCAAAGCAAGAAGATATGAAAAGTATGAATACGAGAAAACACTTAACAAATATACATATTTCATTAAATACATATGGCATTAATTCAAGTACAAAATATTATAGATGAAGAAATGTTTAAGTAAACAAAATACAAGGGATAAGGGTATGGCTCCCATGTGACCACCCAATGTGGCTGGCTCATTGAGTCCAATCGCTCCTTTAACACATGTCTCAGGCGATCTTTCGCCAACAACAGCAATATAAATAACATGGGTCTCTTTAACTATATCCTTAGCTGTGGCCAACGCTTAAACCTTAGCCAAAGAGGCTTGGAAGAGGGGATCCTTCGTGTTAGAGGCCTTAAGATCTGGCCGGATAGACAAGATGACTTCAGGATGTTTTTTGAATTATCCATCGGCAAGCCTTTTTAATACTTCTTTCGAGGTAATGGCAACTGAAGTCACAAAAATTGCCCGATGATTTGTAGGCTTAAATAGCCTCGTCCTTGGCCTCTTAGACATCTGTCGTCTCATCGGTCGTATATTTGGTCGTCAGGGCCGAGATGACTTTGTCCTTTTCAGTCATCATAGACTTCAAATCATTGTCATTCTACAGCTTCAAAGCATATAAGGCATTTATGTGGTCGACCTTTTGAGTTTTTAGTTTCCTCCTCAGCTCGTCCTCGGCATTAAGGGCTCTCTCGGCCTCCTAACTCTGGGAGTACTTCTCAGTCATCCATTTGATGGCTTAGGTGCAGGAACACATGGACTGCAAAAGGAAAAAGAAAATAGATGTCAATATGAGTCGAGAAAAAAGTTAGAAATAATATAAAGTTACAAAAACCTATGCAAGCTGGTGAAGTCCAAAGCCATAACCCTTTGGGGGAACTATCTTCCATAATAATCGATAGTCGGCCTCAGAGGGAAAATAAAGTGACTCCGACTTGGACCTTGATAGGGAAGGGATGTGAGAGTCGGAGCTCGCCTTCTACTTTATGAGATTTGTCGCGCAAATGGCTTCAAAAGAGTCTGAAGTCGAGGAAGAAGGAACAAACTCTGAGGGATTAACACTCGATCTCATGTCACGCTGATGACGAGCGTCCCCTCCATCGACATGCTATTTTCTTTTGTTCCCTACCTTGGCTTGGATGGGATCGACAAACGTTGTATTTTTGGAGGGTTGATTATTTCCCTTCTTCCAAAAACCATCTTGAATACTGGGAGACGTCATATTCGAAGCTTGGTATGAAATATTTGGAGGACGATCTGTAAATAAGAAAAGGTAATGATTAGAAAAAATAGTTACAGATGAGCACATAATTGAAAAATATGAAAATATAAAAAAACTCACACACCTCGTCCAAAGGGGCAACCCCAAAACCATAATTTTTAAGATTCTCAAGGGTCATTAGATCTTCGAAATCTGGTAGGTTCCCCTCCTTCCCTTGATTTTTTAGCATCTCAATAATCTCTTTATCAACACTCGCAAAAATATGATAAGGCCGGGGTCCAACTTTGCATTCATAGAGGGATTTTCCCAACGAAAAGGAACTCTCGTATCATCCTTAGCATGCTCAGCGTCGATTGAGAACTCCCAGGCACCAGAGACAAAGAAGTACGTCGGCTTTTAAATATGGTTGGAGGTTTGATTAAGATGGAGAATTTCCTTCCAAGGTCTCCTAGCCAAAGGTGGTAATAAGTCGGCTTTGCCTTGGTGCTAGAAACATTATAAGAGGATCTGAATACGTCGAGTGAAGGGTCGTCTATAAAGGTCGATTCCCATAAAATAATGAAGCCGAAGATGATCTTCTAAAAATATGGTGCTAGCTGGGAAGGATCAAGTCCCATGTCGACAAGAATAACTAGTACAGAGGGATAGATGGGGAGGTGAAAGCCGCCCCTAAAAATTTGGTCATAAATGATGATTTTTTCCTCTCAACCGTTATATGCTCTCTCTTCCTCATTTAGGACCCTCATCATTACATCAGGTTTTATCCTATAGGCATGGATCCAAATTAGGAGGTCAGATTCTATGACGGTGGAAGGAAAATATTGGGCATAAGAACAATTAAGTGGTTCCCCGGCCTCAGAATTATCATCCTCGGTAGGAACCTCAACGACTGAGGCCCCACTTCGGAACCTCTCATGAAAATCTCCCTCGGTCATGGATGATAAAGGAATAGCCATTGGAGAAGAGGCTACAGTCATGATGGCATCTTTAAAAGACTGGGAATAATTTTGATGACTATACGAGTTTTCAGTTGCATCTAACTCAGCAGTTCTAGACAACGGAAATCTAAGATCCTCGTAAAAAAAAATTAGCTGGCGAGGCGGCTTGAGAGGACGAGGGACTATATCCTAGAGAGGACGAGGATAAGCTGGAAGACATCTCGTCCTTAGAGACTTCAATGACAGGTGGGGGGATGACACATAAAGGGATTACAAAAATTGGACGTGTATGGTCGGCCCCGACTTTTCTTTTTGCCTTGGCCTCAGTTTCAATCCAACATACCTCCCCAAGGAACCTTTCTCTAAGTGTTGGGTATCGGTCAGCTAATTCATATAATGTTTTTAACAATCAAGCAACTATAAGATTTACTGAGTTTGACCTAAAGATCAAAAGGAAGAAATGGATCGTTTTGCTAAAAAATAACTCAAGAACAATGGGTTGAAGGTTACCGAAGAAGGTGACCGAAGTAGATTTAACGACTTTCACAGGGAGAAAAGAGGACGTAAAATGGACTAAAAATCCAATAACCACCACCAAAAACTCTAAACCACTCCTAAAATCACCTAAAACAACCTTTAAGGCACCAATGGAGGCTGCCGAAAAACCTAAAGTTCTTTAGGAAATTCAAAAAATTGAAAACCATAAAAATTCTTGAAATCTTAAGAAAGAATAAGTATGAAAGGTTACCTGGGAGAAGAGGGAAACATGGGACGAATAAAAATGTAGGACACACACTAAGAATAGAACGGAATGAGGAAAGAGGTGGAAAATGAGAGGGCACAACTACAGAGCTTGAGAGGGAACGGTTTTGTAAAGAAGAAAGATAAATGTTTAATTTTTAGGTTATTTAGCAAAGTAATCATTGCACATAAGAAACGAAGAGAAAAATTAGTTCTTAGCACAATTTACTAGGGCACGATCTTCTAGGCCTACCGTTACCTTACCTTGGATAACACGCCAACCCATACACCTAATGAGAAGTGGCAAGTTCAGAGCAATCCACCCACTAACGTTGAAATGACCGTTATCCACTAGGAAAAATAGGTTCATAGCTAGAACATCTTCAAATGACTAAAGAGACACTTGGGGGAAGCCGACTATACCCCTAAGCCATCCATTCATATTGAAGACTAAAGGATAGGGGTGACTGATAGACCCAAGTATAACCTCATCCAAAATTGGGATCCTCTCGACCAAGGCTAACCTTTTACAGACCATCAAATTGGTCAAATCATGATTCGGTCAGGTCCCATCATAAGGGGCCTCGTCTTCGACAATAACTCGGTCACATGACAGTCTCGGTGGTAACATGGAGGCTGAGGAACATATGTCATCTTGTCTCAGCGAACTGATGATTAATCCATCAGAAGATTGTCCTTATAACTCATCCTCGGCTTAGACCTGCACGACCGATAGTTGACACCTGGCAGAGCACATAGGATTAGGCACGCGTGGAAGTGTACGGGTGGGTTATGGCTCACTGCCCCATGTGGATAAACCATTATAACCAGATCTTCCCCTCGTGTGAGGTATTAATTTATAATCATTACTTACTTTTGCCAAGGACATGTGTCCACACCCTAGTGGAGCCTTCATTATGCATATGCTCTATACCTACCTGGGGGAACAATGCACACCCCAACACTATATAAACCCATCTTCTTTAAGAGAAGAAAGGATCCAAAATTGTAAACCCCAACAAAACTATGTCCAAATTATAGTAGAGTGAGAAAGCTTGAGCATTGTACACCCAAGGCCATTAAAGCCCCATTTCATGGTGAAAACACCGCAAAACACCTTGCACAGTGGAGTAGGCTATGGTTGAACCACTTTTATCATCGTGTCATCCTGTTATCCTCATCTCCTTCTCCAAATATCTGTATATCTTCATTGTTATTGTAGAAGGGTGTTTCAAGCTTGACCACTGAATTTTTGGGTGAGGATCCCTCAAAGACCCCCCCTTCAAGTTCTAGAAAATATTTGGAATATGAACACCCAAGGTTCCTCAATGGCATAAAATTTATTTTGGTCGCAGATCCCCAGGGTCCCATAATAGCAGAAAATTCATATTGGTTGAGGAACCCCCAGGGTCCATCAATGACAGAAAATTCACAATGGTTGTGGAACCCCAGAGCCCCTCAATGGAAAAAAATATATTAGTTGAGGAACCCCCAGGGTCCCTCAACGGTAGAAAAATCATATTGGTGGAGGAACGCCCAAGGTCCGTCAACGGTAAAAAAATCACATTGGTCAAGGAACCCCCTAGGATCCCTCAATGATAAAAAATTCAAATTGGTTGAGGAACCCCCAGGGTCCTTTCGATGGAAAAAAATCATATTGGATATTGGTTGAGGAACCCCAGGGTCCCTCAACCTCGAGAAAACAATTGATCATATAACCCTTATGGTCCACCTCCTCAACTTCCAAAAAATAAGCTAGGATGAGGGGGTGGCTACCATGAGAAACCACTTATCATGAAAAGTCATTCCTTAAAAGAACAAAAGTACTAACACTTACTTTCTTATACAGGTATCCTAGTTGAACGGGTAAGGCTCAAGTAGGACTGTTGGGATCTCTTGGGAGTTTTGGCTTGGCGGCTGAGGAAGAAGGTTTTTTGAGTAAGATCAATCATATAGCACTTTAGGATTGAGAAAATACTAGTATAAAGACCATAGGAGTCAATCAAGGCCACACACATCTCTCACTTAGTCTCAAGTGAAGTGAGCATC
Source organism: Sambucus nigra (assembly GCA_949130495.1). Lineage (NCBI taxonomy): Eukaryota > Viridiplantae > Streptophyta > Magnoliopsida > Dipsacales > Adoxaceae > Sambucus > Sambucus nigra. The sequence continues at coordinate 674,682,797 of OX422215.1, forward strand.
CAAAGGGCTGCTCACAAGAAATGAACTTTTACAAAAATGATTTTCTTAGAAGAGAGGGTCCTCAAGGTCCCTCTCAAGAAAAATGATTTTAGAGGAGAGGAGTCCTCAAGGCCCCCCTCAAGATTTATATTTTATAGGAGGAGGTCCTCGAGGCCTCCTCTCTCAAGTTTACAAAATTTGTACCATAAGTTACCATTTCAAAAGACATTTACCAGAAGTTCTTGAGAACCTTGAAGGCAACATTCATTGGAGTGGGTCACGCTTCACCCTTTCCAGTTATTCATAGACCCCAGTCTCACTACCCTTCTACAGTTATGTCATATTGAGCTTCAGATGCCTTACAAATTTAAGATTTGATATCACGGTATCATCAATATTACTCTTCTTTAAATTCCAATAAAACCTCAAACTATATGCTTTAACTACATGATCAATGCTACTGATATTTTGACCCCCTTACTCTATTGGGAAACAATATGTTTTCCAATTGATCCATTGATGTTTATGAACTACATTATTCTCTTCATTATAGAAGAATTTATCAATAAATTTTTTGATTCTTTAGATGATAATTTTGTAGGAATTTAAAGAGGCCAGTGTGAAAATAGGAAATAAAGACAGAACATGCCTTATAGGAATCAATGTACCTCCTTGCGCTAAGAATAAAGAATGTCAACCTTTCATCTTGGTTTTAATTTTGTCAAACAATTCTGATATTGAATAAAGGGTATCAAATATACTCAATTGGGAGATTTTTATGACCAAGCCCACAATCATTATCTTAAGCTGCTTGCTCTCATTAGAGACTTTGAGATCAACTCTGAACTAGCTCTTTTGTCTTTTAATGATTTGAATAGAATGTTCCTCGTACAACTTCAAGAGCTTCATAAGATTCCCAATTTTTATTTTCCCATCATTAGGAAATATTATGATGTCATCAACAAAACTAAGGTATGAAAGGAGATTACAACCAATGGGATGGATGTATTCTATGATGGCTTTAGTGGACATGCGATTATCAAGGTCTCTACTTAAAACTTTTTCAGCTATAATGAATAATGAGGTAGAATTTGGATGACGTTATATTAAGCCTATATAAGATTTGATGAAAAGTGATGTTTTGTCAAGATACGCGTAGACTGCCAATCAAAAACCTTATTAAGATACGGGCAGACTGTCAATAAAAAAGAGGACTGAATATTTTTTCAATGATGAGATGTGTGTTCCATAGGTGACACGTGCTACCTCGAGACCATAAAAGTGGGATAAAATGAAATGCCTAATTAATGAAATAATGATGTTTCATATTCCAAGACATAATGAATCATTGAGTACAAAAACCTTTCGTATGCCCAACACACAGATTTTTGTATGAGGGGACTAATGTAGAGGGGTACACATTTGATAACTCAAAGGATTGAGTGAGAAATCCCAATTGGAGAGGAGGGACTCCTCACAAGCACCACCAAGAATTATAACTTCGGTGAGGAGGGTATTAGGAAGATATCCTCGCCCTAATTTTTTGAAAATTTTCAAAATCAGAACTTGGACGAGGAGGACCCCAGAAAGGGCTCATCGCCCCCAATTTTTCGAAAGGTCGTGAACTAAGAAGTAGAGTGAGTAGGGCCCTACAAAGGGATCCTCACCCTCAATTTGTATAAAATTCACAAGATTAGAATCGGAGCGAGGTGTCCACCCCATATAGGGCTCCTCACCCCAATGGACGCCAAGTTCGCAGATATTGAACTTGGGCGAGGAGGCCCACCAAAAAGTGCTCCTCACCCCAAATTGACCAGATGTCACAAAGTTGGAATTTGGGTGAGGAGACCCATTAGAAAGAGCTGCTCGTCCTAAACAACCAAGGAAATAATAGAAATGAAGTTTGGGCGAGGAGGCCCAACACAGGTCGCTCCTCACCCTAAATATTCCAAAAGTGACAAGAATGAAGTATGAATGAGGAGTCCCACCATGAGGATATCTTCATCCCCATAAATAATTATCCTTACATAATAGAACTAGTGGGCAAGGTGGTCCACCTAGAGTAACCTCCTCCCCAAGATTTGTTACTCACGTGAATATCAAAACACAGACATGTTACTTTCTTGTACATGTAGCCTAGTTGAGAAAGCATGGCTCTAAAAGGAAAGTTGGGATCTCTTGGGAGTTTTGGATTGGTGGCTGAGGAGAAAGGTTTGTTGAGAAAGCTCAACCACTCATCACTATAATATTTAAGGAACACTAGTAGATAGATCTAAGAGGTCGCCAAGTCCTTACACAACTCACACCCAGTCAAAATTGAAATGAGAAACCAAGGGGTTTCTCATAATAAATGAACAGTTTATAAAATGATTTTTAGAGGACGTCGTCCATGAGACCACTCCTGAAGTTTGTAAAAGATTTTAGAGGAGGAGGTATTTGAGCCCCCCCTAAAGTTTACAAAGTTTGTACAGCAAGTTACCGTTTTAAAAGATTTTTTCCAAAATTAGATATTTTGTCTTCAAGCATAGACATATTTTTTCATTGACTTTGGCTTACACCAGGTGGCACTTGCCAGAGAGGACAGGTGGATGCACACAGATAGGGATAAAAGTTACATTGCAGACATTGTCTTTACCAACCCCCTCAGTTATGGCACCCTAAGAGTGCCAACTCAGCCCTAGTGACCAATATAAATAGGACCTCTGGGCAAGGTGAAGTCATATACACAACTCCAGTCATACCGTTACTCTATCAAAATCACCCCATATACTTAGCGTTCTCTCCCTGCTCTCTCTATAAGTGTTGAGTGATATATTCTTTCACTCCACATTGACAACCATCATTCTAAGGTGTTTATCTTGAGAAAATGTCACTATTATTGTTGTGAAGTTCATCTTCTTGTAGGGAGTAGTTATTACTTTGGTTCCATTTTTACCAAAAGGAGAAGGTTTTTACCAGGTTTTGCTCTAGAAGTTCTTGAATGTCCATAAAGGTAGGTTCCATTGGAGTGGGTCACGCCTCACGATTTCTAGTTATTCATAGACCCTAGTATAGATACCATCCTATATTGGACGAACCCGCTGGGGAGGTATCCTCACTTCCATGGACAATGAAGGTTTCAATATTTTGAGGAAGCTATTTTTTAAAGACATTCCACCAGGGAATGGAAGCCAAAGTTCCCAAACCACCCTTGAGGATGTGGTGGTGATCGGAGGAAAGACACTTGCTCCTCGGGGAAGGAAAACCAACTCATCGGCAACATCTCTGATGATAGGTAAGAGTCTTATGAGCATGTTTTTTCACTCCTTGAATCAAAATAATATATACCTATTAAGTTTGGGTTAAGGCGGTGTAACACAAGCAGCTGCCTCCTCTGGAGGGGTAGCCACCCCAGTAACAATTCCGACAGAGACAACTTCGTCACAAAATGTGGTGCCAGAGAAGGTTGTGGAACTATCAAGCTCACCAACAACAAAGGCCATAAATGTGGAAGAATCCCCTTCCAAAGTAGTTACTATAAAGGAGGTAAGAAAATTACTCTCCTCCACTCAAAGAGAAACACCTCATCTATATTGATGAGCTTCAAGATCCTAATCCTCTGGATGTGAATGAGAAACCATATCCAGAGGGGTATATTCCACCAAAATTCATTAAGTTTTATGGCAAAGGAGAAAAAAAAAAGAGAGCATGTTAAAAGGTTTGTTAAGTACCCAGGGGTGCATGGAAATGACAAGAACTTGATATTGGGGGAGTTCTCCTAGACCCTCATAGGAAAAGCCTACACATGGTATCCTCACCTAACGCCCAACAGCGTTCCCTCATGGGAATAGATGTACAAAAAATTCCTCCAAACGTTCTTTGTGATAGAAGATGAGTTCACATTGAGATACGTGGCACAATAGGTTCAAAAGCCTGGGGAGGAGTTAATACAATACATCAAGCACTTTCGTGAGAAGCATTTGATGTACATAAGGAGGTAGCCAAGGCAAGGCTACTTCAAATATGTGTCGAGGGGCTCTAGGAGGAATAAAAGATCCATCTGATCAATGAAACTAGATATGGAACCTTTAGAGAGTTCACTAATGCTTCCAGAAATATAACCATGATAATCAAGCTGAGGTTCTCGAGTGGGAGGACAGTGGTGCCATTGACTTCTAGATCATTCAATTCTCGAGGAGATAGGCAGTCAAATATATGGATGGGAGCCCCAAAGATAAGAAAGGAGTCTCAGGATCTAAGACCAACATCCCAGATAACAAGAGAAAGTCTGGAGAAGATGTTCCACCACCTCTTCCTTACATCATAGCGGAAGCTATGGATTATTATCATACATTGGTATGAGAAGGGGTAGTGGTACCCCCTCACCTGAATGGAGAAACTCCAACAGCAGCTGACAAAGAAAACCCTAAGTATAGAGATTTAGACCAGCGGTTGCAACACTCTACCAAGGATTATTACTACTTAAGGGGGATCATTGGCGAGAAAGTGTCCAATAGGACTTTGAAGATACCTCATGTGGATATGGATGATAACCCACTTCCAGCTCATCATTATGCCACTACCAATATGGTAGTAGCGTATGATGAAGAAGCAACCTAAGACCTCATGGACTATGAAAGTGATGAGATAATATATGAGGAGTTGGGAAGGCTATCACTGAGCAGCAAGTAGAGAATTATGATGGAAAGAAAGCATGAGGAGTGGTTTTTCACCCCTGACCAAGAAAAGGAGGTAAATGAAGAACTCGATCAGGTCAACCTCCTTGAGCATCGGGTGGAGGTCATCCTTGCTCGGATGAGGGGTCACATCTGAGGCAAAATGCATCTACAATGCCCAGACATACGAAGTGGATAGCGAGGAGATCCAAGTTCAAGTGGTTCTTCGACCAAATAAGATTAAAATATGACACCGTGGTAGTCATAACAAGAAAAGTCTTGGAGGCGGTACAATAGAGATGAGACCCCTCATTGAATTGATAGGGGCTGATTAGTGGGCAGATAGGCAGGCGCCTTACTTCCATAACCGCACACTATATGTCACAGCTATGATAAATGGATTCTTATTTCTCATAGTATTAATGAATCGAAGAGCATCCATTAACATTATGTCAATCGTCACGTTATATAAGACGAGTGTTGATCAAGAGAAGATAGTGTCTATACCACTAGTGATATCGGGATTGGACAGTGCAAGAATGCAATCCCTTGGATATGTGAATGTAGGAATTAAGTTAGGGAATTTTACTTCCCACATCAAATTCCATGTCATTAATGCCATTAATAGCTACCAACTTCCCATTGGGAGGGTATGGATGCATACACATGTCATAGTGGCCTCGACTACCATTAGTGTGAAAAGGCCAACATAAGAGGAACAAAGATCATAATTAAAGAGACAAAAAAGACTTTTTTAATTGAGGATACCCATTTGGTAAATGCAGCGTTCTATACCGAACTGTACGAGGAAAGATTTTTTTTTTTCGAGAAAGATAAAAGAAAATAAAGTTCTTGGAGGAATAGACCAGCCAGGGACTTATGTACATGATCGTTTAGGGGGGAGGGTTATTCATCACATAACAAAAGGTAAGAGAAAGGTGGAGGAGGTAGTTAAACCTCCTCAAACCTGAAAAAAATGGTCTTACCCAATGGAATTATCTACCATTTCTAACGGTCTATGCGGGCGTTGTTCTGGGATGAGAGCACCGACCCGACGCCGGAATGTTTTGTTGTGGATAAATCCCATGTTATTAAGAATATTGAGGAACCAGAAAAATCTCCATAATGTAAGCAGGATATACCTAGGGAGAAGAAACAAGAATTAGAGGAGATCAACCTAGGTGTGGAAGGGGGTGAAAGTAGACCTATTCTAATCTCCAAGATCATGAGCCCAAAATAGGATGAAAGGGTGGTGGGATTGCTCAAAGAGTTCACAGATTTATTTTCCTAGAAATAAACGGAAATGACAGGGATAGACCTAGAGGTGAACTCTCACAGATTGAATGTTCTTCCTAATGCTCTCCCAGTCAGGCAAGAAACATGCACGTACAAAGCTGACCTCGATCTAAAGATAAAATAAGAGGTAGAGAAGTTGGTGCAAGTAGGTTTCATAAAGCCTATTCAACACCCTATGTGTCTCTCCAGCATAGTGCCGGTGGAAAAGAAGGACAAGAGCCAAATTCGAATTTGTGTGGATTTTTGCGACCTGAATCGGGCATGTACCAAGAATGAGTTTCCTCTGCCAAGCACATATAGACGAGTTGATTCTACTGCAGGCCATGAGATGTATAGCTTCATGGAAGGGTACAATGGCCATAATCAAATTAAGATGGACCCGGTGGATGCGAAGAAGACTGCCTTCCGCACGCCCCTCAAAAATTTCTAATACACCGTCTATAACACCCCGTAAATTTAAGGATTTAGTATTTAATTGTTTTTGGGAGAAATACAGTTATTTAAATTGGAGAAAATTATGATTTGGAGAATTTATTAGAGCGGGAAGAATTATTTTAATTTTTAGCGACTTTAAGTTTAATTGTTCAAACTTTTGTGTGTCACATTTTTGAGGTCAAAATTTGAGACTATTATAAAGTATTTCGAATGAAAATTCTGAGTGCACGGTTGAGTCCGGAGGGGTTGAGATAGTCAGAAAAGAGTAATCGGGGGTAGTAATCGGGTCTCGGGGAATTATTGGGCATAGTCAGGCCCACATGGGGGATTTTGGCCATTTTTATTAGGCCCATGTGACTTAAAAAGTGATTTGGGGTTTTAAAACTAATTGAGGGAGTGTTGAATGGTAGTTAACACAACTCTAAACTTAGGGCTTTGAGAGAGAAATAGAGGAAGCAAATCAAGAACAAATTGGGGAATTTTTTTAGGCATATCGAGGGACAAATTGGGTGTTCTTCATCAACCCTTTCTCTGTATCAACGGATAAAACTCTAAGAACCATTAGAGGCAAGTGGTTAACTTACTGTGATGTTTATTTATGATATTCAATTCATATTCTTGTGATGTGTAAATCAAAATTCATTTTGGGTGTAAAAGGGTATAAAAAGGGGGTTTTGTATATAGAACACTGGAATGAGATTAATGGGAAATTAATGTGGGAATTCATTGTGTTACATAGTTCTGAGATAATTTATTCAGGTGTGAAAACCCAGTAGAAATTTTGAACGAATTTGGAATAAATAGATGTAATTGGGACTGAACGAGTAAAGACCCAGAAATTCCCCGAATTCGGAAAAGTAGAGATCTATGAAATTTAATATGTGTTTAAGGTTCTAGGGGAGGTACTAATCACGTTCCCATATGATTAAAATGTTATGTATGCTTGTAATGAACCATAGACGAGTTTTTAGATTAGAGGAATTCGTTAATGGCAGAAACAGTAAGTCGAAGAAGATGAAGACCTATTAGATCGATCGATGGATGGCAGGGAATTTTTTACAGTTCGACCTTGCGACTTTGAAGTGGGATTTTCTTTTAGTTTAATAACCCCAAGTCTAATTAAGGGAGAAAATTGGATTAGGGAAGTTAATATCCTCACAATTATAGGGGCATATAATTGGGAGTGGTGGGGTAATTAAGTGTAACACTTACGTATGAATTTTGGGAATAAATTCTGAGAAATAAAATAATGAGCTGGGGAATAAGTTCAGGTATAGTAGTAGGACGACACTACTCACTTAAATTAATTACGGATGAAAAATAATTAATTTGGAGTCGGGGATTAAAGTCGTGTATTATATTTATTTCGAACCACGCGAGCGAGTCCGAGTATATTGGTTGGGTGACACCAAAAGTAATTTAATTAATTAATGTGGAAATTAATTAATAATCAGAGTTGGACCATACACTCGAGATACTAAGTATAGGCAAGAGTTACAGACTTAGTGTAGCACATCGCTCAAAATAATAATGGGTGGCAAGCCCTATACTAAATTAAATCAGGAGTTTCAGATGGCTCAGTCTCAACACCAACTGTCGGTACTAAAATAGTATAAGACTAACTACCATATATTATATAAGCGAGATGTTAAAATTAAATACAATATGCAACAACCAACAAACCATCACTAAAGAACTACTAATAAAGGAAAAATGCATAAATGATCAGATAGATGAAATGTTAGAATAAAATGAAATGAGTGTATACAAAGAATATACCTGAATAAGCTGTCGGGTCACAGGCAGTACAATAACTAAAATGGAAAAGAATATAAAAATCTATAAATATCCCTGGGGTATAAACCCGATATACAACATGAATCCTACCAAGATTTTTAAAGAAGTAGGAAGCGACTACAATCTACATCCCACAACAGTCTGCACCTGTCACGGCTCCCCAGACTCTGGATAGAAGGTCATTCGGCATCCATGCGGTAGGACACATGCAGTAATATATACATATATACATGCAGGAGAGAAAAATAAACGTGTCAAAGCCCGAGTGTAAAAATGTTTAGCAAGTGTGTTAACTATGCATAATAAATATAAATGCACTTATTTCATAATTAAAGTGGAATCGCACTCTCGTGAAATCCCAAACTCACCTCTCGTCTATAGCGCGCACCTATTCGCGTCTTGAAAACTTAAGTAAGTTACCGCACCCATAAGGAAAACCTTACTTACTATAGGCACGGACTATACCCCCAAGACCTGCCTTCCTAACATACCCAAGAATCCAACCCTTTCTAATCACACTTGATTATATTCAAACATATATGCCATACTAGGCTTTATAAATTCCAATTTAACTTAATTGTTCCTCCAATTCTATTACTACACATATTAACATTAAGCTTCATTTTAAGCATTTATTCTCTAAGTAACATGAAGAAATTAATAAGGACAAAACTTCTCTCTACTCTCAACATTGTACTACATTTCGTGCGTGGGGCATCTCGCAAAGAGAAATCCAAATAAGGAACACCCCCGTTACACTACTCCTTGACAATGTCGTTAGTAGGGATCGGTCATGTCATGCACACAATATAATACTACTACAACTATTGAATTTAGATTACCATATAATAACAACTTAAAATCTCCAGTAATATCCTCGGGATGATGTAACCGAAATATTCCTTAAATGCGAAACATCAACCCCCATCAATCTAGTACATCGTAATCATCCAAAATGTACTCCATAGAACCATTATACCATCCCAACTATAGGATATTTATAAGTATATATATGCACTTACACTAAACATATATATGTATACCATCATTCATACCCATAGCCAAGTGTACACACTACATATGATGTACACGGACCATGCACATAGTATAACCGACTATATATATCGCCGATAAACAGCACCATGCTATCATCTTCCCAGTGCCCGGCTCACGTAGCATACTGGGGCCACTTGTAGGACTCAAAGACACCTACCCCGTGGTCAACTCATAATCACAACATCCAGAAAGCAGACATAGCTTCTAACCGGTCAATGATACGAAACATACCCACCACGTCTCACCCCAAAAGATATGTATATCACATCATAACACAATGGACGACTATGACCTGGGGAATATTCACACCATGCTCCTTGATCAAGGATGCTCACCCTCTGCGCGAAAACTCCCCAATGATAGCATGCGCGGGGTATGCTTTACCACATAAGTATTTATATCGTTCACATGCACAATATATATACATGCACATGATTACATCATATGATCAAACCATCACATACGGTTTAGATATCCAAAACATAAGTATATCCATATATTCATATATATATATATATATATATATATATATATATATATATATATATATGTATATGTACAACTATCTCTCATTCGTATGGGTAAGATTTATAAAATCGGCTTTAAGTATATATATACCTCGGTATACTAGCCATCACCCCAAACTTATTTGATTTACCTCGATATGTGAATACGATCCCTCACTTGAAGCATATTCATCCATTTTTCCTATGATGAATAGTCTTCCAACATTCATATATATATCCAACATTTCGGTTATCAACCAAAATTTAGTGTAGGAGACCATCACTACACATCTCATCTATATTCAAAAGTACATCAATATCTATAGTACTATTTTGACCATTGGCATATACATAATTAATAGTCTATAAAGCTCAGCTTATCCCAACTATTACTTCCACACAATTATGTATAACTACCCTGACTAGAATTATACTACCACTTATTCTAGTTGATAGTACGATCCGATCCTTCCCAATTTTTCCTACGGTTAAATTGTTCTTATGAACCCTTACTCCTATTGTGTTACCGTTTGTTCCTTAATTTAAATGTTTCTAAGGATATGTGACCATCCTCTCTCGTTGGTCCCCAATTATAACTTAATAGAATCCAATCGCTATATGGATTCGACATGAATATCGACCTATAATTTCCCAACATGCCTTCGCAAATCTCTCTCTAAGAGACCTTAACTTCACATCATCTCTAGACTCACTTTTGATCTGTAAATTGGATTTCCCATCTCCAATGACATTTCTCACGATCTCCAGACGAACACATACTCCAATGCATACCTCTAAACATATACCTTCCTTAATCTATTTAAAGAAGTCCCAAAAATCATAATGAGGGAGAAACCCTTATATGTCTCCAAAACATATTTCTTACATCATAAAAGAAGGTCCCGAATCAATAAACCCAACCAAAAAGGGCTAGAAATCATCCTAGAGAAAAATTCCTAAAAATGGCCTGTTTCCAAATCGATTCGGCCCCTCCGAATCGATTCGGCCCCAACAGCGAATCGATTCGGCCCCTCCGAAACGATTTGGTCCAAAGGGACCTGATAGTCTGCTACATACTAAATCGATTCTCTAGGGGCAAATCGATTCGGCCCCAAAGACCTGTGGCTTCTGTAACCTGGCGAATCGATTCATCCAGTTAAGAAATCCATGAAAATGGCTATTTTCTCCAAAATGCAACTTTTACCTCATCCATCCCCTAATCTTAAACCCCCAACATGTTTTCAAACATCAACACTCATCCTATATCAAATCTCATCAATTTTCATCCCTTAAACCCATGTGTAACATCAATTTCAAGATTAAACCCAAAATCTAGATTTTGATAAATATACCCAAAATCGATTTCTTTTATCCATAAATTATGAAATGAAATACACAAACGAAATATTTAGCAAGATTAAACACTTGCCTCAGATTTGTAGAGGTTGGATCGTCCTCAATGTCGTGTTATGGCCGGAGATTCCAAGCTTTTCTTCCTCTCTCTCTTCCTTTTTTCTTCTTTCTTCCTTCCTTTCTCTTTTCTTTCTTTTTCTCTCTTTCTCTAATGAGATGGCTTGATCCGTAAGCCTCTTAAACCTTAAAACATAAGTCCCAATTTTAATTGTTATTACACACTTTAAATGACTCGTTTACTCCAATTCAAGTGAAACTGACTTAAAAAATTCTGGAGCCGAAATAAAACTCAATGACAGCCATTTTGACAATCTCGACCGTTCCGGGATCGATGGTACACTCGAAATCATCATCCAATATACTTTGAATTGTTCTCTATTTTTGGACCTCAATTCCCAAATTTTAAAATTCTCTAATTTAAGTAAATTTTATTCTCCCAAAAAATTTAATTTCTCAGTCTCCAAAGTCAACGGTTGTTACACTTAGTACACAGTAAAGCCTGGATATATATATATATACGGTGTGTGATAGTATGTATATGATGTGTGCTCATAAATATCAGTGGTTAGATATTATTAATACATATACTCTAGTGCTATCAAGGGAGGTTGGGCGTAGTGGGTGAATCGCCTAGATTGAGGAGTAGGGAGAGTATATCCCCAGGTCATAGCGTCCGTTATATGGGTGAGGGGTTGATCTCACTTTCAAGGAAGGAATATGACTGCCTCCATTATGTTTATATTTTCGTCCAAGTTAGTGAGAAATACCGACTTGGGCAAACTAGGTTATGTGAGTACACCCAGTGTGATATCACTTTAGAGAATACATCTGGTGAGATATTACTCGAGAGTATGGGTTATATTTATATTCAACATATGTGTGAATGTTGTAATATGGTTATACGTATATAATGGGATAAATAGTTATATATGAGTCATTAAATACGTGAAGTGAATTGTATTAATTATATATGTGTTGTATTCACATTCAACATGTGTGATTGTTGTAAGATATTTGTACACAAATAATGGGGTGAATAATTATATACGAAAATTTAAATACAGGGAGAAAAGTTCACTATTTATATAACTAGTGAATGTTATATGGCTTTCAAGGAAAGATGATTAACTAAGTTAAGACAATAAATAGCTTATAAGTCATGCATTATAAATACTCGGGATTGAGTAGGGAGGTTGACAAGAGTTATATCAAGTATCTAGTTTCGGGGTAGAGGACTAGGTGGGATATAAAGAAGGCGTTAGGTGTGCACATTTGTTGAGGGGTGAGATTGTCCTCAAGGGAGTGTGATACTAACTAAAATATGAAGCGCATTCATGCATATTTTATTACTGCAATTTAATCATTTGCTAAATATTTTCAAAATGTTTTGGGTTCTAACCCTTGCTATAAAACTATTTTCAAAACCTTTTAGGTGTCCAGCCATAGGGATGCTAGACTTGATATTCTATTCCAGGGACACGTAGCTGTAGCGCATGTGTATGGTAGCAGGAGGTTGGATTATACGCATCGTTCATTCTTTCCTATAAGAGGAATCATCTATCAGTGTTAGTTTTACTTAGGGCTTGTCGTCCAGACTTTTCAGTATAGTTTTCAGATTTATTTTATTCAGTTGTTGGATGATTGTGGTTGAACTATTTACTTTGGTGGTCGATGGTTTATTCGGCAAGTAGTTTAATTATTTATTCTGTTGATTTGATTCAGTTGTTGTGAATGGTTTTAAAGTATTTCCGCATGTTATTATCTTGTTTAAATAAAAATTTAAAAACTTGGCACCATTTTTTTTTTGGAATACTACGTGGTTAGTAAGTTTTAAAAAGGTTTCAACAGTGATACTAAGAATGAACCAACTTGAATTCATGTTTTAATTTGATATAGGACTGATCACCTGGTATTTTATTAGGCGGGGTGTCACAGATGGTATCAGAGCATCAGGTTCTAGTGTCCTTAGGATCTGTGCGGCTTTTTACGTTTCAGCTTAACATTCTTTGATGTAGAGCCTTATGATAGGATTGTTGTATTTCTCTACATATGAGGTTTATGTTCTCCTGCTATCAAATATAGTAATGTTATTCATACACGAGTTCGGTTTGGATTTGTACACCGAACATTCTTTGGGACGACTAACGAGGGCCATAGGAGGATTGTAGGAGGAGAGGCTCAACAGAAGAAATAGGGTATTCTTTAAATGGTGATCGTGATAGGAATCACCTTAATTGTTGTTCAAGAAGGTGGTGATAGATTAATCACCCGGGAGCGATAGTCTCCCAAAGCACTGTTGTATATAACGGCGGTACAATTTCAGCCTCACCCAGTGTAGTCAACAAGGGGTGAGAAAATTGTGGAAGGAACCTTTTGGAAGGACCATCAATAATGATTCGAGTAGATTAGTAGCATGATAAGTTAATGGGAGGAGATAACCCAAAGAAAATTGTGTAGGGTATTGTCCGGCGGCAGCCAAGACTAAAATTTGAATGAAATTTTGGCCCCGTGGTGTGGTGTTGTAGTTGTAGGAGTCAATCACCACAACCATGGATAAATACCATGAATAATAAGGAATTTAGGGTGCGGTTTGACCGCAAACCTTCACCTCATCCGTTTCAACTGATCGAAAAAGGAGATTTCAGTACTTACTTCGAAAGGGCTGGATAGTGGCAAGATATAATGGAAAGTTGAATTATGCAGCAAACTTCATATCCACAGAGGTGGATACGGAGGTCAAGAAGTGGTCCATGAGTTAATAATAGACTTGTGAGTAATACACAAGTGTTGATGGAGAACTCCGGCTAGGATGACTCGTGCTATAGTTATCGAGGTAGTATGTTTTCGATTTCATATCAATACTTCTGTGAGAAGGAAGCCAAGAAGGGTGGAGTATCTGACCAAAAGGCAAGATCGTATATAGTAGTGCTAGTGAGGCACCACAAGGGGATACCTAGTAAAGGAACCCATTTATATGATTTATATCTGTTAAATTCCTACCGATTGAAGGTGGATTTAATCCGGGTTGTCGAGGCCAGCAACGAGTACCATAAGTCTAGCAAAGCAAAAGGGTCAACGAGGGTAACAATTTTGGTCAAGAATACGAAGTACGCAAAAGGGACAACCACGACATGGTCATTGCGGCCAGAGGCAGGGAATTAACATAGAGGGGTGTCTTATGTGTGGAAAGTAGGACCACTATAATTGATATTGTCCACGGTGAGTTAGGGGATAGGAGCGGGATGCCCAGCAGGGACAAGAGTTAGGAAGTCTTTGGTTCGGTTTGAATGAGACTATTATGTCCAGGAAGTGTGGGCAAGTAGAAGTATGCATTTTTATCCTCGGATAGATGGGAGGAATTTTGGGTGACATTGGTGGTCACAGTATTCTTGCTAACATTATATTCACGTGGGAGAGGAGTTTAGTGGATATATCATAGTGTTACTATGGTATATATATTTATCGTGGGGTAGCGGGGAAATTTTTAGTTTTATCTGCAGGGGAGACGTTGTAAACACTGAGAGGGTGTATTTTACAAGGGTAACTCATTTTAAGTGGTATTATGAGAGCATAATTTTTCTTTGATACATACTGGTTAGCGATGGGTAAGCGATGGTGGGCAGTTACATCAAGACTATCGTATTCGTGGTTCCAGGGCAGGATGCATATTCTTTTGCAATGACTCATCTGAAAGAGGGTCGAGCTCACGTATATAATATTCATTAAATACACTCGAGAGGGTACAGTGGTCTAGGGATATTGGATCCCGGTGCGTAGGAACCTTTACAAATATTAGTCCATGAATGTAGGGTTTGCCGTAGACAGAAGAGATTTAGCTCAATGTTGTTTATACGCTAAGAACTCAGTGATAGTGATAGTGTCGTATAATGTAAAACCTTAAGAGACATCGGCATAGGTGATTTGATTTATGTATTGGGGGAAAAATATGACATCTTAGTGTGTATTTATCTTAGTGTGTGTTATGGACACACGAATTCCGATGATAGACAATTCTAGGGAATAGTGCATTGGGAGACATTCTTTTGAGCTTAGTTGCAGACTATTACGCATGGACCTTAATAAACTCTGAAAGTAGTGAGACGTTGTGGGATGCGAGTGCATCGGTGTTAAAAGTTAAATTATTGGTCATGTAGAGAAAACACTATAAAATGAGTGATATTTCGATATAGGGATAGTGGAGTTGGGGTGTGCTGTAACAGAAGCACAAAGAGAACTTATGTACCACATGTTAATAGGTGGGGTAGTATCGAGAAGAATTAAATTTAAAATTGTGGGGTAATCAAGAATACATGTATTATATAGTCACGACGAGAGTATGAAACTTATTTTGAGATAAGTATTGTTACGTACTAGACGTTAGCGATATTATCCTGTGATTACTAGAAGACACTTCTACTTTTGAGAGTTTTGACGGTAGAGGGGCACATTTTCCATTTTTCGATTGGTTAGCGATGGTTTAGAGCTACAGTGGATAGTTACAGTAAGAATTTGTGTTCGCTATACCAGGTACGGATTATTTTTTCTAGGTATCACCTAAGATGGGGTCTAGCGTATATATACGACTATGTATATTAAATGCAGAGTGATAGGCTTATGATGATATGCTTATGTTGTTAATTCGATCCAGGAGAGTAAGGGCGGTTACTAATGTGATTTAGGGTGGTTAGACTTATACGCGAGTCGGGAGTTATAGCTCAGTATTAATGTTGCGTAAGGAAGCTAGTGATAGAAAGGGAGCGGTATGTTTGTGTTGTGTTGTATAACATAAGAGTGTAGTGTATGCTTTTTTGTGAAGAGACAGGTATTTAGGGTACGTACTATGGACTGAGGGTCTAACAGATCTCAACGAAAGACAATGCTAGATAGTAGTGTATCGGGGGGTTCCTTGTTTGGATTTTGCTTTGTGAGACGTCCCACGCATGAAACTTAGCTTAATGTTGGAAGTAGGGAGATATTTGGTCGCTAGTACATGGGTTGGGTACCCTAGCTATTATTCATATATGTGATATGCCTACGGGTTGGAAGTTATATTACGGGTTACGGCTAGCGTAGTTGGGTAACTTTCGTGCGATTAAGCATGGGGACAGGGTGTATGGGAACCCGGGTTAATTAGGGTGACTTTCATGCGGTTAAGCAGGGGTACAATATGTATGGGCGCCCTAGTTAATTAAAATGCATATTTTTGTATCTCATAGTTAGAAAAGAGAGAGATAGCTGTATCAATCTTAGAGGCACATGACTAGAGAGTGATATTCGAGGCTTGGAGCACTAGGAATATCTTTAATTTCGAGGAAAAAATTCCTTTGTAAGGGGGGGAGTATGTAACACCCCGTAAATTTGAGGATTTAGTATTTAATTATTTTTGGGAGAAATAAAATAAGTTAAATGGGAGAAAACTATGATTTGGAGAATTTATTAGAGCGGGAAGAATTATTTTAATTTTTAGCGACTTTAAGTTTAATTGTTCAAACTTTTGTGTGTCGCATTTTTTGAGGCCGAACTTTGTTATAAGTTTTTCGGATGACAATTCTGAGTGCACGATTGAGTCCGGAGTGGTCGAGATAGTCAGAAACGAGTACTCGGGGGTAGTAATCGGATCTCGGGGTATTATTTGGCATAGTCGGGCCCACATAGGGGATTTTGGACATTTTAATTAGGCCCATGTGACTAAAAACGTGATTTGGAGTTTTAAAGCTAATTGAGGGAGTGTTGAACGGTAATTAACATAACTCTAAACTTATGGCTTTGAGAGAGAAATAGAGGAATCAAATCGAGAACAAATTGGGGACTTTTTGGAGGCATATTGAGGGACAAATTGGGTATTCTTCATCAACCCTTTCTCTGCACCAACGGATCAGACTCTACGGAGCATTAGAGGAAAGTGGCTAACTTACTGTGATGTTTATTTATGATATTCAATTCATATTCTTGTGATGGGTAAATCAAAATTCGTTTTGGGTGTAAAAGGGTATAAAAAGGGCGGTTTTGTATATATAACACTTGAAAGAGATTAATGGGAAATTAATGTGGGAATTCATTGTGTTACATAGTTCTGAGATAATTTATTCAGATGTTAAACCCTATAGAAATTTGGAATGAATTTGGGATAAACATATGTAATTGGGACTGAACGAGTAAAGACCCGAAAATTCTCCGAATTCGGAGAATTAGAGATCTGTGAAATTTAATCGGTGTTGAAGGTTCTAGGGGAGGTCCTAATCACGTTCCCATATGATTAAAATGTTGTGTATGCTTGAGATGAACCATATAAGAGTTTGGATATTAGAGGAATTCGTTAATAGAAGAAAGAGGAAGTCGAAGAAGATGAAGACCTGTTCGATCGATCGATCGATGGCTGGGAATTTTTTACAGTTCGACCTTGGGTGTTTTAAGTGGGATTTTCTTTTAGTTTAATTACCACCAAGCCTAATTAAGGGAGAAAATTTAATTAGGGAAGTTAATAACCTCACAATTATAGGGGCATATAATTGGAAGTGGTGGGGTAATTAAGTGTAACACTTAAGTATGAATTTTGGGAATAAATTCTGAGAAATAAAATAATGAACTAGGCGAATAAGTTCGGGCATAGTAGTAGGACAACACTACTCACTTAAATTAAATATGGATGAAAATAATTAATTCGGAGTCGGGTATTAAACTCGGGTATTATATTTATTTCTAACCACGAGAGCGGGTCCGAGTATATTGGTTGGGTGACACCAATAGTAATTTAATTAATAAATGTAAAAATTAATTAATAATCAGAGTTGGATCATAAACTTGAGTTTCAAAGTATAGGCTAGTGTTACATTCCCAGTACACGGTAAAGTCGCGATATATATACGGTGTGTGATAGTATATATGATGATGTGTGCTCATAAATATCAGTGGTTAGATATTATTAATACATATACTCTAGTGCTATCAAGGGAGGTTGCACGTAGTGGGTGAATCCCCTAGCTTGAGGAGTAGGGCGCGTATGTTCCCAGGTCATAGCATCCGTTATATGGGTGAGGGGTTGATCTCACTTTCAGGGAAGGAATATGACCGCCTCCATTATGTTCATATTTTAGGCCAAGTTAGTGAGCAATTTATACATGGGGAAACTAGGTTATGTGAGTACACCTAGTGTGATAGCACTTTAGAGAATACATCCGGTGAGTTATTACTCGGGAGGATGGGTTATATTTATATTCAACATATGTGTGAATGTTGTAATGTGGTTCTACGTATATAATAGGATAAATAGTTATATATGAGTCATTAAATACGTGAAGTGAATTGTATTAATTATATATGGAATATATTCACATTCAACATGTGTGATTGTTGTAAGATAATTGTACGTAAATAATGGGGTGAATAATTATATATGGAAATTTAAATATAGGGAGAAAAGTGTACTATTTATATAACTAGTGAATGTTATATGGATTTCAAGGAAAGATCATTAACTAAGTTAAGACGATAAATAGCTTATAAGTCATGCATTATAAATACTCGGGATGCAGTAGGGCGGTTGACAAGAGTTATATCAAGTATCTAGTTTCGGGGTAGAGGACTAGGTGGGATATAAAGAAGGCGTTAGGTGTGCACATTAGTTGAGGGGTGAGACTGTCCTCAAGGGAGTGTGATACTAACTAAAATATGAAGCGCATTCATACATATTTTATTACTACAAGTTAATCATTTGCTAAATGTTTTCAAAATGTTTTGGTTTCTAACCCTTGCTATAAAACTATTTGCAAAACCTTTTAGGTGTCCAGCCATATGGACGCCGGACTTGATATTCTATTCCAACGACATGTAGCTACGACACACGTGGATGCTAGTAGGATCTTGAATTAGACGCATCGTTCATTATTTCCTATAATAGGAGTCATCTATGAGTTTTAGTTTAACTTAGGGCTTGTCGCCCAGACTTTTCAGTAAAGTGTTCAGATTTATTTTATTCAGTTGTTGGATGATTGTTGTTGGACTAGTTACTTTGGTGGTCGATGGTTTATTCGGCAAGTAGTTTAATTATTTATTCTGTTGATTTGATTAAGTTGTTGTGAATGGTTTTTAAGTATTTCTGCATGATATTATCTTGTTTAAATAAAAATTGAAAAACTTGGCACCGACTATTTTTTGTAATACTAAGTGGTTAGTAAGTTTTAAAAAGGTTTTGACAGTGATGCTCAGAATGAACCAATTGGGATTCCTGTTTTAATTTGATATAGGCCTGATCACCCAGTATTTTATTAGGAGGGGTGTCACACAGTCATACCGTTCGGATTGAAGAATGAGAAGGCCATGTACCAAAGTACCATGATGGTAATTTGTTATGATTTGTTTCATGACATACTAAATTTTATGTGGACGATCTTTTGGTGAAATGCAAGAAGAAAGGCAAGCACATATAGGATCTTCGAAGAGTGTTCGGGAGGTGTCGCAGGTATAAGATGTGGATGAATCCCTCGAAGTGTGCCTTCGGGGTCATTGCGGGAAAATTTTTGGGGTTTGTTATAAATAGGAAGGGGTGAAAGTAGATGCAGAGAAAAAGAAAGACATTATGA